>CM054057.1:672320280-673569377 GCA_028641055.1 Alopecurus myosuroides
CTGTCATATTCCAATTTTATTATTTTTGGTGGATCCTAGGACATAAATGAGGACACCACGCGAAGGTCTCGCATCATTTTGGATTTTTTTGAATTTTCTGGAATTTTTGTAGCCGGTTTCAGGGAAAAGTCAAGACGACGGGCATTGTCCTTCGTAGTTGTTTGAATAGTTAGAATAATTATTTTTGAAAACAGAAAATGTATTTGAATTAGTTATGCAATTTGAAACACTTTTCATATTAAAAGTTTTTTCAAATTCAAAACAATTCAAAAACTAGGTATTTTAAATATGTGAAAATACAAAAATTGTTACTAATTTGAATAGTTAGAATAATTATTTTTTAAAACTGAAAATGTATTTGAAATAGTTATGCAATTCGAAACACTTTTTATATTGAATTTTTTTCAAATTCAAAACAATTCAACAACTCGGTATTTTTAAATTTATTTAATATTTATAGGAGGTTTGAAAAAAAGGGCGGGAACAATTGAATAGTTTGAAACTTTTTTTGCAAAATGGGCATTCATCCCTGTTTATTCAAATAACCGGGACGAATGCCCCCCACACGCGCGCTGAACGTGGCCCACTTATGCTCGCTGGAGGACCCATTCGTCCCGGTTGATGCCACCAACCAGGACGGATGACCTCTATACTTAGTCCCTTGTCTACTTCCTCCCCGAAATTTTTCTAAGGAAAGCGCGCGGAGAAACGACCCGACGCTGTTAGGTTGCCCGACCGACGCACCGCCGCTCGCCTGCGCCGCCCGCCGCCGCTCGCACGCGCCGCCCGTCGCCACTCGCCTGCGCCTCCCACGGCCGCTAGCGCCGCTCAACGTCCCCGGGAAGCCTCCTCTCGATGCCAGCCATCGCACGCGCGCCTCTCACCGTCGCTCGCGACTGTCCGCCCACGCAGGTAAGGCCTGGCCGCCCGGCCCCTCCCCTCCCTGACTCCTCCCTGGCCGGTCCAAGCTCAGCAGGGCACCGGAGGCGCGCGCCCCCGCTCGATCCCCACCTGCACCTACAGAGAGACGGATAAGAGAGAGAGAGAGAGAAAAAAATAACACAGGTAATTTTTAGTCAAAAATTCTTAGACAAATAGTTTTTAGACTAGAATTTTTAGTGTAGAAAATATAAATTTTTAGTGTACACAAAAAAAGCACACAAATAATTTTTAGTACAGAAAATATAAAGTGTATAACTTTTAGTAATTTTTGAATTAGTAATTTTAGTGCAGAATTTTTAGTAATTTTTACTAGAATTTTTACTTAGTGTATTTTTAGTAATTAGTGTAATTTGACTTAGTGTAAAATATTAGAATTTTTAGTAATTTGACTTAGTGTAAAATATTCAAATTTTTAATAATTTCACTTAGTTCAAAATAGTAGAATTTTTAGTAATTTGACTTAGTGTAGAATCAAATTTGACTTAGTGTAGAATTTTTAGTAATTTTTTTGTTGTATTTGACTTAGGGATTTTGTTTATTTTTTAGTGAATTTGACTTAGTGAATTTTTATTAATTATTAGTATTTGAAGTGTAGAATTTTTAGTATGACATGTGTAGAATTGTTGTATGACATGTGTACAATTTTATTAGTATTATAAGTATTTGAGGCACTTAAGCAATTTGATTAGTATTGTAATTTCTGGTTTTGTTGTTTTCAAAAAATGGCAGAAATGAGAGCATTAAAGAAATAATCTTAATTATTATTTGCAGAAAGTATGGAACCAAGAGACGAAGATGCCGAAAACTTTCTTATCCATGGGCCCAAGGGAGACCCCGATGTGATCCTGTGGATGAACAACTACGGTGAGGGAGATCCGGAGCTCACCCGAAGAGACGTCTCCGGCGAGGGAGATCCCGAGCTCGCCCGAAGAGACAGCTACGAAGCGGGAGAAGCAGACGGCTCCGGTGATGGAGAAGCCGGCGGCTCCAATGAGGAAGAAGCCGACGGCTCCGGTGGAGGCTTAGAAATTACAAACACCGGCTCCGAGGTGCATATATATATATATATATATATATATATATATATATATATATATATGTTAATGAAGCATATGTTGTCTATATACATGTATTAATACTCTTTCTTTTTTTAGCCATCCAAATCCACTAGAAAGAATACTAAACAAGGCGCAACAAAGAAGTTGAAAGATACATAAAAATACATCATCCGAGCTTCCCGTTGATGTTGCCAAAAAAAATTGTAAAGCAATGCGAAGTGCTTGTTAGGGACAACATCTCGATCACTGTTCAAGAGTGTAACGAGCCAAAAGATCCGCATAGAGAAGGAATTGCATATGTCAGCAACTTAGCCAAAGAAAATCTTCTAAAAAAATATCATGGCTAATTTCACCTTACCAACGCCGGAGGTGGATCAGAATGAGGTGGATGAGAATGAGGAGGATTGTAATCAAAATAAAATTGACTTAGTGAAAAAGGTCAAGGCGTGGAATCTTAAAAAGATGGCCCAACAATTCAACAACTAGAAGAAAATAAGTTACCTTGACTTTATCAAGAAAGGTAAGACTCCGGATTTCACTGGAGCGTATGCGAAAATGAAACCCTTATGGGCAGATTTTGTGAAGTACAGGAAGTCGGATGATGCTCTGATAAAGTCCGCAAGAAATAAGCAAAACGCGTCTAAAAAGGTATATCACGATATTATGGGGCAAGCTAACTACAAGGGTAGCATGCCCAAGTGGGATAAATGGGAGAACGACCTTCTTGAGGAGGGGATCACTCTAGAGCCATTCATGTGGGCATAGCGGGCAAGGTCTTGGTTTTACGGGCAAGGGGGCGCGTTGAACGAACAAGGGAACTGCATCTATAATAGAAGACATGAATAAAATCCTCTACCCATTGAAGATCTTAGGAACGCAATAAAGGATTAAAGAGGGGAGGTTCAAGCCAGATAGAGAGAACGACGAGATCACACGCACCCTTAATAATAAGGAACACGTAGGTGATACGTCCAAAACGTATCTCCTTTTCCAAACATTTTTTCTATTGTTTGCCTCTAAACTTGTGAGTTTTGGATACGACTAACATGGACTAACGCTGTTTTCCGCAGAATTACCTTGGTGTCTTCTTTTTGTGCCAAAAAATAAACTTCGGGAAAATGCCCAGAAAAGATCCTGAAGACCTTAAAACACCCGAAGACCCCTGGAGCCAGAAGAAGTCTCGGAGAGGGGCGAGGAGGGGGCCACACCACCCCTGGGTGTGCCCCCCTTGGCCGCGCCACCTGGTGGTGTGGGGCCCGAAGCATCCTCTCGGGCTCCCCTTTCAACTACTTATCGCCCGTAACCCTAAAACATCAGGGGGGTCGTCATATTTCACAGAAACACAACAGAGCACAGCCGCCACCTCGAAACTCAATCCGGGGATCAGAAGTTCATGTTTTGGCACCTGATATGTCCTAAACGCATCCTTAATTTCTGATGTTCCATGTTGTTTCCTACATGTTTGCTATACACTTTATGTCATTTTTCTCAATTTTCCGGACAAACTTGTTACAAGATGCCACAGAGCCAGTTCCCTGTTTTCTGCTGTTTTTAGTTTCAGAGAAGTTGTGATGGAAATATTCTCGGAATTAAAAAATTCAAATTCCGGAGGTCCTAGAATTCCCGAAGGTTCCACGGAGTCCCGAAGAGGCCCAGAGGGGGCCACAGAAGGGCCACACCATAGGTCAGCGTGCCCTCCCCCTTGGCAGCGCCATGGGGTGGTGTGGGGCCCTAAGGCCTCCACCTCCTTTGCCCTTTCGCCTATTTATACCCCCGACATATTAACCCTAAATATATACCACTTCGTCCCATGAAACACTCGAGGCCGCCGTCATCGTCATCCCGAGATCGGGAGGGTTCTGAAGCTCTCCCCGGCACCCTGTCGGGAGGGAAATTCATCACTGGAGGGGTCTACACCACCATGCCCTCCTCCGAAGTGATTCGTGAGTAGTTCGTCCCTGGACTACGGGTCCATAGCAGTAGCTAGTTGGTTGTTCTCTCCACTTTGTACCTCATGTTTAGATCTCGTGAGCTGCCTCACATGATCGAGATCATCTTTATGTAATATACATGTTTATTTTGCTAGGATCGGATGAATGTTGAATGCTATTTCTTTCGATTATCAATCTATCATCTTATCTTCATGCTTATGTTATTTATGATCTTGCATGCTCTCCATTATTAGTAGATGCTCTGGCCAAGTAGATGCTAGTACCTCCAAGAGGGAGTATTTATGCTCGATAGTGGGTTCATGTCTCCTTTGCATCTGTGCTCGAGTGACAGAAACATGACGGATGGGGGATGTGCTATTGTTATTAGGGAGGAAACAACGGTGTTTACCTAGTTTACATTGTTTACATTACACACTTTGCTTACGGTGATAATCTGTTGCTTGCAACTTAATACCCAATGTTTGTTCGGATGATATTCGGAGGGTGGATTATTAGTCATAGATGTAGTTGGATGACGGTCTATGTATATTTTTGTAATGCACGCATGAATCACATAGTAATCTTTGTGTCTTGCATATACACTACGGTGCAGCCTTCATTTATGTCAATTGCCCAGCTGTAATTTCTTCACCACACATGTTATTTATCTTTCACGGAGAGACACCACTAGTGAACTGTGGACCCCGGTCCTCTTTTTCCTCATACTGATACAACACCTACTGCGTTCATACTATTCCTACTGTTTTCCTACTATTTTCCACACCATACGTTTAACCTCTTTGTTTTAAGCAAAACTGGTGAGATTGACAACCTCACTGCTTCGTTGGGGCAAAGTGATTTGATTGTGTTGTGTAGGTTCCACGTTGCTGCTGAACCGGTAGTGCGCCCTGCCATCTCAGCTGCTTCGACCTTCTGAAGTTACTCGTTCCTCCTACTGGTCGATTCAACCTTGGTTTCTTTCTGAGGGAAACCTGTTGCTGCACTCTTCATACTACTGCTACTGCTTTCATACTGTTTTCCACACCATATGTTTAACCTCTTTGTGTTCAGCAAAACTGGTGAGATTGACAACCTCACTGCTTCGTTGGGGAAAGTGATTTGATTGTGTTGTGTAGGTTCCACATTGCTGCTGAACCGGTAGTGCGCCCTGCCACCTCAGCTGCATCAACCTTCAGAGATTGCTTGTCCTCCTACTGGTCGATTCAACCTTGGTTTCTTTTCTGAGAGAAAACTTGATGCTGCACTCTTCACACCTTGCGCTTGGGGTCTCCCAACGAGCGTGTGTCCACACTCCATCAAAGCTTTTCTAGCGCCGTTGCCGGGGAGGAAGAGAATTTCTGCAAGGGGAGTCTCTCACTTCCAATCTCTTTACTTTTTTTTTGCTTAGTTTATTTTATTTTTTCTTGTTTGCTTCTCTTTATCAAAAACACACAAAAAAATAGTTCTTATTCTAGCTATAGTTTTATTCCTATTTTTAGTCTTGGTAAAATGACTGCTCCTGAGAACACTAAGTTGTGTGATTTTACTAACACCAACAACAATTATTACACCTATTTCTCCACCTGCTCCTACTGCTGATTTTTATGAGATAAAGCCTGCCCTGTTAAACATTGTTAGAGAGAGAAATTTTCTGGTGTTAGTACTGATGATGTTGATGCCCATCTTAATAATTTTGTTGAACTATGTGAGATGCAAAAATATAAAGATGTAGATGGAGATATTACTAAAACTGAAATTGTTTCCTTTCTCGTTGAGAGGACGAGCTAAAGAATGGTTGTTGTCTTTGCCTAGAAATAGTATTGATTCTTGGACTAAGTGTAAAAATGCTTTGATTGGAAAATATTATGCTCCTGCTAATATTATATCTCTAAGAAGTAGCATTATGAATTATAAGCAACTTGATAATGATCATGTTGCTAAAGCTTGGGAAAGAATGAAATCTTTAGTAAAGAATTGTCCCACTCATGGACTGACTACTTAGATGATCATCCAAACCTTTTATGCAGGTCTGAATTTTTCTTCAAGAAACCTCTTGGATTCAGCTGCTAGAGGAACCTTTATGTCCATTACCTTGGGGTCAACAACAAAGCTTCTTGATGATATGACGTTAAATTGTTCTGAGTGGCACACTGAAAGAGCTACAAGTGGTAAGAAGGTAAATTCTCTTGAAGAAACCTCCTCTTTGAGTGATAGACTTGATGCTATTATGTCTATGCTTGTGAATGGCCATGCTCCTATTGATCCAAATAATGGTCTTTTAGCCTCTTTGGTTGCTAAATAAGAGCATGTTGATGTGAACTTCATTGAAAATAATAATTTTAACACCAATGCTTATAGGAATAATTTTGGTAGCAATAATTATAGGCCATATCCTCCTAATAATAACAACGCTTATGGTAATTATTATGGTAATTACTACTACAACAATAAAAGTGTACCCTCTGATCTTGAGAACATGCTTAAGAATTTTATTAGTACACAAACTGCTTTCAATAAATCTGTTGAGGAAAAATTTGGCAAAATTGATGTTCTTGCTTCTAAAGTTGATAGCCTTGCTCTTGATGTTGATTTCTGAAACTAAAGGTTATGCCTCATGATCTTAAATAAAGTAAAACTTTGAATGCTATCCAAATTCGAATTGATGATAATGTTAGGATGTTAGCTGAATTGCATGCTAGATGGGAAAAATAAGATGAAATAGCTAGAAAGAAGAATATAGCTAATGTTTGCACCATCACCACCACTAGTAAAACTGAAGCTTCTCATGCTATAAAACCTTCTACTATCAATGTTAAAGTAATTGGTGTTGGAAACACTCCCACTTCTGCTATTAAAAATGCAAAACCGCCTGAAACTGCTAAAAATGTTCCTCATGAAAGTGCTGAAATTTTTAGAAATATGGGAGACAATGGTTCCATTAACTTTGAAAAAAATGATCCTGACTTTTATGATTGCAACATAACTGAAGTGATTAAGTTCTTTAAAAATCTTGCTAGTTTTCCTAATGCTAGTGCTATGAATATGGCTTTCACAAAACATATTACAAATGCTCTAATGCAAATTAGATAGGATGAATTAAGATGCAAAGCCTCTATCCCTAGGAAGCTAGATGATAGATGGGAACCCATTATTAAAATAAAAGTGAATGATTTTGATTTCAATGCTCTATGTTATCTTGGTGCTAGTATCTCTGTTATGCCCAAGAAATTCTATGATATTCTTGATTTACCATCGTTGGAACCTTGTTATTTGGATATTCGTCTTATTGATAATATTAGAAAGAAACCTTTGGGGAGAATTGATGAGATTCTTATCATGGTTAATAATAATTTTGTCCCCGTTGATTTTGTTGTCTTGAATATTGAATACAATGCTTCTTGTCCAAGTTTTGGGAAGACCTTTTCTTAGAATTGTTGGTATTGTTATTGATATGAAAGAGGGGAATATTAAATTTCAGTTCCCAATCAAGAAAGGTATGGAACACTTTCCTAGAAATAGAATTAATTTTCCTTTTTATTCTATTATTTGATAGAGTTACAATTTGGATTCTTCTTCACTTGAAAATACTTGATTCCACTTTTCTCGGCCTAGCTAAAAGGCGTTAAAAAAAGCACTTCTTGGGAGATAACCGATGGTTTTATTTTTGCTTTGCTTTTTTCTATTTTCTTTGAGTCAAGGGGTTGTATACTTCTGTAGAAACTCATTTGTGTATTTATTTTCATGTTTTAGTTGTGCCAAGTAAAGTTTTTGACGAGAGTTGGAGTTGGTTTTTGGATTTCTGCGCATGAAACAGATTTCTGCTGTCCACCATAAAAACTCGTATAATTTACAGAAACATCAGAATGACCTGAAATTTCTTGTTCTTATTCCTCGTCTAATAACGCAACTTTTAAGTTACTTAATTTTTTCGATATGAGCAACATAAGTGCCCCGAAAAAATTCGTCTTTACAGACTGATTCTGGCATTTTTCCTGCATTTTCTCTTTTACGATGTAAGTGGATTTCTTTGCTTCACGAAACATTAGTGGTTGTAGCTAATTTTTAAAAGTATCAATAGAACTTGTTCCCTTACAGATCCATGGATTTTTTTTTTGTTGCACTAACCCTCTAATGCGAATTACTCTTTGAGTGTGGTGTGAAGGAAGTTTTCAAGGGTCAAGAGAAGAGGGTGATATATGTGATCAAGAAGAGTGCAAGGTCAAAGCTTGGGGATGCCCCCGTGGTTCATCCAAGCATATATTTAGAATACTCAATCATCTAAGCTTGGGGATGCCCAAGGCATCCCCTTCTTCATCAACAGTTTATCAGATCACTACTAGTGAAACTATATTTTTATTCGGTCACATCATATGAAGTTTACTTGGAGCATCTGTTTGTTGTTCTTTGTTTTCTTTTGTTTTCCTTTGTTTTCTTTTGTGTTACTTTTTGCAGTAATATAGTTGGACCCTAGCATTCCTTGTTTGGGAGAGAGACACGCTCCGCTTTTTCGTTTGAATACTTGTTATGCTAGTATTCTTAGTTTTTTCTTCTAGCTGCTGCAAAATTCATGTTTAGCTCTTGTTTTCATTGCATCTCTTGTTCAGAGCTGTTAGTTTTAGTAGTCTTATGTGAGTACTCTCATGTTTGCTTTCTGTAGAATTTAGAGAGTTTTTTTTAAATCATGTTTTGTATGGTGCTTGTTGGGAAAAGAAACTGTTGCTTGTGGTAGAATTTATAACGGTGCAAGTAGAAACTTGTATAGACTGTGGCTAGAATTTTTCATATCATGAGAGATGTTATTTTAAATCTAAAGTCGTGTGGTTAGTTAGTAGAATGATTAGCCTCAAATAGCTGAGAGTGTTTAATGTTCCATTGGAAGAATCATGAGTTGTTCTTGTCATTTTGAAGTATAAATTTGTGGTATTCTCCTTTGAATGTTTTATTTGGTTGACTTGGCGCATTGTCATACCATGTTTATGACTATGAACCAGTCACTTATAGCCTCCATGGTCATTTAGTTTTTGAACTTGTGGTACCACTTATGCTTTGATTAATCATGTTTATGTCCCTATGCATGATTATGGCTCTTTATTTGTCGCTCTCGGTCATTTACTAGCCTCCACCTGTACTGAGTATAAGCTATACTCGTGCATCCAACTACCAAAAACCAAAATTTTCCTATTGTGTCCACCATACCTACCTACATGTGGTATTTAACCGCCACTCCGAAGTAAATTGCTTATGTGTTACCTTTAAAACTTTCAAAATTACTCCTGTTTTTTGCTCCTGTTTTAGCTCATGAGGACGTAAATAGAAAATCTTTATCTCACTTGTTGATTGGACTATCACACTCTATACTAGTGGCTTCATCCACTTATCCAGTGATAGAAGAGCTGACAGCTGGGTGCCCAGCCCCAAATTAATAACAACAAATTCTCTTCACTATTTTTGCCCCTGATTTCTCAGTCAAAGCATAATTGTGTAAACAAAAGAGAAAGAGGGATGAACTTCTACCCAGATGCGTCCTTCTATGGGAGCCGCTCTGGTGAAGTCTAGTTGTCTTGTGACGTACTGTATTTTCTGTTTACCATTTGTTGACATAAGCATACACCTCTCTTAAAAAATAGGCACTCCTCCACGGTATGTGATTGTTTGCAGGCACCCAAGGATTCGGTTAGCCATGGTTTGTGTAAGATGGTTGGGAGGAGTGTCAAGACTTTTATACCTCTGTTTAATAAAATAAAATCTCTAGCATATGAGTGATCCATGCTTCCCTCTACGAGGGGACTTTCTTTTACTTTTATGTTGAGTCTCCATCTTCTAACTTTATGCACGGTTGAGAGGGCATAGTTGTTATTCTGAGTTTTATGTGCATTTATCCCAGAAACATTATTAATTGATTCATGATGTGTTATTGCTTGTTCTCTAATTATTTGTTCTAGTCTTCCTCATGAACTTTGAAGCTGTCCTGGCATTTATGTTTTGCCCCACTCTTAAGGACTAGCGAAATATCACTTTGCCATGTTTTTTCTATACTTGAAACAAACGTGTATCTTTCGTTGCATTGCTATTCATGATCTTTTATTTGTGTTACTTCTCATGATGCAAGGTGATGCTATGCTTTATTGTTAAAATTCTATTTATCATGCTTGTGTTGAAGTTCTATGATCTCAGCTTACTTATGCTTTTACATTACAGATGATCACGTTTATGGTCGTAGCATGTCACCTCAGAAATTTTGTGTTTTTATCGTTTACCTACTCGAGGACGAGTAGGAACTAAGCTTGGGGATGTTGATACGTCATAAACGTATCCTTAATTTCTGATGTTCCATGTTGTTTTCATGTTGTTTCCTACACGTTTATGTCATTTTTATCGATTTTCCGGACTAACCTATTGACAAGATGCCACAGAGCCAGTTCCCTATTTTCTGTTGTTTTAGTTTCAGAAAAGTTGTTCTGGAAATATTCTCGGAATTGGAAAATTCAAAGTCCGGAGGTCCTAGAATTCTTGAAGGTTCCACGGAGTCCCAAAGACGCCCGGAGGGGGCTACAGGGGGGCCACACCATAAGGCGGCGCGCCCTGGCCGCGCCATGGGGTGGTGTGGGCCCCCAGGCCTCCACCGCCTTTGCCCTTTCGCCTATTTATACCCCCCGACATATTAACCCTGAAAATATACCACTTCGTCCCAAAAAACACCTGAGGCCGTCGTCATCGTCATCCCGAGATCGGGAGGGTTCTGGAGCTCTCCCCGGCACCCTGTCGGGAGGGGAATTCATCACCGGAGGGGTCTACACCACCATGCCCTCCTCCGAAGTGATGCGTGTGTAGTTCATCCCTGGACTACGGGTCCATAGAAGTAGCTAGATGGTTGTTCTCTCCACTTTTTACCTCACGTTTATATCGCGTGACCTGCCTCACATGATCGAGATCACCTTTATGTAATGCTACATGTTGTGTTTGCTGGGATCTGATGAATGTTGAATGCTATTTCTTCTGATTATCAATCTTTCATGTTATCTTCATGCTTATGTTATTTATGATCTTGCATGCTCTCTGTTATTAGTGGATGCTCTGGCCAAGTAGATGCTAGTAACTCTAAGAGGGAGTATTTATGCTCGATAGTGGGTTCATGCCTCCTTTGCATCTGTGCTCGAGTGACAGAAACATGAAGGATGGAGGATGTGTTATTGCCATTAAGGAGAAAACAATGATGTTTACTTAGTTTACATTGTTTACATTTCACACTTTCCTTACTGCGATAATATGTTGCTAGCAACTTAATACCCAACGTTTGTTCGGATGATATTCGGAGGATGGATTATTAGACATAGATTCATTTGGATGACGGTCTATGTATTTTTTTTGTAATGACCGCATGAATCACATAGTAATCTTTATGTCTTGCATATGCACTACGGTGTAGTTTTCATTTCTGTCAATTGCCCAGCTATAATTTGTTCACCACACATGTTATTTATCTTTCACAGAGAGACACCACAGTGAACTGTGGACACCGGTCCATTTACTCATACTGATAATACACATACTGCTTTCACGCTGCTTTCATACTGTTGCTTCTGCTTTCATACTGTTTTCCACACCATACGTTTAACCTCTTTGTGTTCAGCAAAACCCGTGAGATTGACAACCTCACTGCTTCGTTGGGGCAAAGTGATTTGATTGTGTTGTGTAGGTTCCATGTTGCTGCTGAACCGGTAGTGCGCCCTGCCACCTCAGCTGCATCAACCTTTAGAGATTACTTGTCCTCCTACTGGTTAATTCAACCTTGGTTTCTTTTCTAAGGGAAAACTTTCTGCTGCACTCTTCACACCTTGCGCTTGGGGTCTCCCAACGAGCGTATGTCCACACTCCATCAGCGCCCTGCCGGGACGTGGATTCGGAAATGATCATCACCATCGTCACCGCCACCTCTTCTCCGTCAACCATCCATGATTCCCATTCCATGTGTGAGTAAACACCTCTGTAGGCTGAGAGGGATGGAAGAGATTGGATGAGATCGATCATGTAATAATGCCAGATTGTTAGGGCATAGTGCCTAGTATCCATTGTTGGTGTTTTCTACCGTTGTTGCAACTTGTTATCCTTAATGCTTGTCACTTTGGGCCCGAGTGCCATGATCTCAGATCTTAACATGTTATTGTTTAATGAGTATAATTATGTTTCTTTATCATATCTGCAAGTTGTTTACACATGTCATTGTCCAGAACCCGATGCCCCAAAGTGACAGAAATTGGGACAACCGGAGGGGGTGGTTGTGATGTGAGGATCACGTGTGTTCACGGAGTGTTAATGCTTTTCTCCGGTGCTTTATTAAAATGAGCACCTTAATTATCAGTAGTTTCACTTGAGGCACCGCTGCAAATGGGTTGGTAGGACAAAAGATGTTGTGCAAATTTCTCATTGCGAGCACATATGACTATATTGGAACACATGCCTATGGTTTTCCTAGAACTTGGATGATTTATTATTATTATCTGCAATGCCCATGTTTAGATTATTACATGACCTATCTTATCCATGCAACGCCCATTTATCCATTCCCTGTGCCCACGGTACTTTAATCCTGCCGTTTTTCGTGATTGCTATTGTTGTTACTATTTTACTCTTCATGTTATTTTACTACTAATGCTGCTACAAATCTGTTACCACTAATGAATTGTTGCGGGCAAGACTACTTTCAGGTGCAGCTGAATTTACAACTCATGTTAAGGCTTATAAATATTCTTTGGCTCCCCTTATGTGGAATCAATAAATTTGGGTTTTACTTCCCTCGAAGACTGTTGCGATCCCCTATACTTGTGGGTCATCAGTAGGGCGTACACGAACCACACCAGGCGGCGTTCCGTGGAAATATGGGTTTGTCGAGCACAATAACAAATATCCTGATAGAAGTCGTTAGAGGAGAAAGCACTGAAGCAGCAGGAGCAAATTGATAGACTTAGCCAGCAGCAAGGTACTACCGGGACACCACACGTGGTAGAAGTTGCAGTCGATGCTACCGGCGCCACACAATCTAATCGGAAAATCAGCGTTGCTTCCACGCAGCTCCAGGGTGATGATGCACCCGGTTGATGATATCACAGAGATGACAACTTGTGAGCTGTATGTGAAAGTCGTCAACAATATAACCATTAAGACGGCGGTCGGCTATGCCTTTCCAATTGGCACTGAAGCAACTCACCATAGTCTTCCGGTTCCACGGGGCTATGCTGTTGTCGGGGTGGATGAAGTTGTGAACGGATTCGAGTGGGTGAAGCTTGAAATCCCTGAAGGTGAAGACGGAGAGGTGACTCAACTCGGAGACACCAAGAAGTTGACTGTTCTATGGGTAAAGGAACACATTGTGCTTCCAAATCAGACGCCAAGGCCATCGACTCCTCACCAGTCTCCAGCGCGACAGTCGTCTTCTCCGTCTCCGCCGCACATGCCATCTCCAGCGCGGTCGTCTACGCCGCCGCGTCAGCCGTCTCCGCCCACTAAGTCTCAGTGCAGCGAAAAGCAGAGGAGTACAACCGCATCTCTAGGGAATCGTAACAAATCACCGAAACGTCGACGGCCGCCCTCCCAAAGGTACCAAAGGAGTTACCCAGGTTACCTTACGACTGTACCCCAGAGGAAACCCGGGAGATTGCAAAGGACGAATACGAGGCGTGGAATCTAAGCCGAAGGAGCAAAAGAAGGCAGATTTCCTCAACACCGATGAAGACGTAGAACGAGCATGGAAAATGGTGAAGACCCTTCATCAACCTGAGTCGAGTCTGTCATCAGACTATGACCGCTCTATTCTGAAGTCACACCAGGAAATGGTGCGGTCGGAGAGTAGTAGCGCAAACGGGAAATGCGGGAAATCAGTTGCCCAGCTCGGACAACAGAAAAAACAATCCATCTCCCCGCTCAGAGTGTTTTCCAATACCGAGGTGGTGCCGAGCGCTGCTGCGAACGAGCAAATTGATCCAGAATTTATTGAAATGTACGGACAAGGGGCCGCTGCTACGGGTATGTCCATTGCTCAGTATATCCAAACATTAGACTACTTCCCCTCTTCTGAATGTCAGTACAAATACCGGCACGAGAATCCTGTTGTCAGACCTGGGAGGAAAAGAATCTACCAACAAAAATGTGAATAGTGCATAATTGGTATATGGCAGCCTCTCGGGAATCTCAGGACTGGATAGTGTTGTGAGTTATAGACACGCATTACAGGTATGGAGATGTAGTGGTTCTGATTCAGTTTGATGAATTGTTTCATTTATTCTAGCATAAGGCCCTCGACAAATTATCCTTAGTGCCTATTGTCCGTAAGTATTTATTTGTGTAATTAAGTCTCTAGCTAGCTCACCTCGTTCATTGCATTCATATAGTACTCACTATATTATAATTGCAGAATGAAGATTCTCGAATGCAAAAGAGGACAAATCTATGATATTGGGTTCATTGACCCATATTTTGTTAATCATAAGACTCTTGAGCTAACTCCCAAGGATACACAAGATAATATTGTGAAGGCATTAAGGTTTCAAGAACACAAAAGGGAAATACTATTTCCTTAGAACTTCAGGTGAGTGTTACTGTCTTGTAAACATTCTGTTTTCCTTCCTCGATGTTAAGTGTATAATTGATGAGTTATGCGTGCGCAGCTTCCACTTTATTCTGCTAATCTTTTAAGCTGACAAAGAAAAAGTACAGTTAATGGACCCAAAACGTAAACCCCTAGAGGTCTGGGCGGACATGGAGGAAATAATCCAGCCGTAATTTCAATCTTTATATATGGCACTATATCGACTACTATATCGACTACTTTGTTTCATTTTCTGATATCAAGTAATTAATAACTCCTTTTATTGTTTTCTTTGCCGGGCAGCGCTTGGAAACGGTTCACGAAAAAAGTTAGGGGTGAATGGAAATCGAAGCTTACATTTGAAATTGTGCAAGTAAGTACTACTATCTAGATCCACACATCTCCTAGATTCTAGTTTCGATACCATTATAATGTTTGATTATTATTTTGACTGAAACCATGTTCTAGTAAAGTGCTTGCAACAGGGAGACGGGAATGACTTATGTGGATACTACGTCTGCGAGTTCATTCGTCAGACAACCTATGACAAGGCCGAGATTTAAACAAACTTCATGTACGTCAACCATCATTTTTTTCTTATTACCATCTATTGTATTTACTTAGTTTCATTAATATATATTGAACACTATTCTTTATATTAGATCGAACGGCCGCGGGACCGTCTTCCACCAAGGGACCGCATACAAGCAATTCAAGAGAAAGTTGCGGCTTCTTAGATGCAGAGGTCCTAAATGAAAATGAAGAATACTATCGCTTTTACAACGTGCTTGGATGAACTTGATTTTGTAATTCATTCGGTCATGTAATATGCTCGACATACTTTGATTGTGTAATATAAGTGTTCCTTCTTTTGCTATATAGATGTATTGGTTATTTACTCGTGGAATCCGGGAGGTCCCGGGAGGGGCCACCAAGGCTCATCTCTTCTCGAGAATCGATACATCCCTTATCAGTGTATGGTGTCGGAGGGATTGTACAATCGATTTGATCGCAAAACATAAAATAAAAAGAAAAACAACAAATAGAAAAAAAAACTCTTCCGCGGCAGAGAAAATGGCTAAAGTGCTGCCGCGGCAGAGGATGCATTCATCCCGGTTCGTGTTAAGAACCGGGACGAATGGCCCTGGCCAGCTTTCTGCGTGCCCTACCACGTGGTCAACCTCATACATCCTGGGTCCTAGCACAATCGGGACGAATGGGGGTGGAGCATTTGTCCCGGCCGTCGGGGGCGTGCATCGGCGGCTAACCATAGGACAAACCAGACTACACCATGGTGTCTCCTCACCACCATGGAGCTCCCCTCAATGCTCCGCCCACCGAGTAAACGCGGAGGCATCGCCCCCGCCCAGCGATGAACCTGTGTGGAAGGCGCGGAGCCCTGGCTGTCCTGCCCAAGACCAAAGATTGAACGTTCGTTTTATTAGACGACCTTGATCGACGCAGGACAAAAGGCAGGCCTTGAGCCAAAGCGAACATGCACGCCCCATATGCGGTGGGGCAACAACGGCACAACCTTCCGGTGTGACCAGAGCATGAACTAAACGTGCACGTACGGTCGAGCACTAAAATTAGCTTTGCCAGAGCAGCTAACAGCCTAAATACACTTTCCACTGTAGTGTACGACCTGGACCAGCACGTACGTACGTACGTACTGCCCGACAGCACAGCGAGTGTATGTCTGCTTCCTCCAACATACCGATCGATCCATCCATGCATGGGACGGGTCGAGCACGCAGCTGGGCGTCATTAGTACACTACCAGCAATGACGTTAATGCGGCCTGCAGCGCCCCTCGTCACGCACACCCTTCTACTGGGCCATTTGGTACAGTGCAACTTTACGTGCAACTGTACGTACTACGTTGAAGCTGATCGATCGAGCCGCAACCGCCCAAATAATAACAGGAGCAGTGTACGTGCATCAGTCAATTGGAGTTAACTGCTCCCAGAAACATCTGAAGCGATCGACCGATTAGTAGCTAGGAGCAAAACGCAAGCAGAGGTACGAGAGGTTTAGACCGACAAGCTTGTTGGGGGGTAATCAGCCACTGTATATACGTACCGGAGAGCTGTAGCTGCAACCTAGTATTCGACGATTAAAAAGTACCACATGACGGGACATTGGGGGTAGTACATGATATACCTTGTGCCCGTATGATCGAGAACTGCAGATCGGGTCAGATGTCGAGTAGTTTGTGTGGTGGTTTTTTAACCGGTGGATGATGCTGGAGTCGACGCCGACCGGGCGCGGTAGAAGCCCATACGTACCAGGCGCAGCGTGTCGATCGACAGCGGTGGCGCTGCGGCGGTTTGTTGGCTTGCGCCGGTGACGGGACGTCTCCATGCCCCCACGCATCAATGCCTCCCCGTCGAATGCATGAGAGAGAGAGAGAGAGCTGTGTGTGAGTGAGCGAGTGAAGGAGGGCAGGGGCAGCTAGGCGGTGAAAAGACGGGTGAGGTGACGACCTTTTCCATGTCGTGGAAAGAATCACCGCTCTCCGCCTGTCTGCCATCACGCCCACGAGCTGTGGATGTCTACCTTCGGCGGCCCCATGCGTAGTACGCGTACGTCCGGCCCTTCTTTTCCAGTCGGTCGATCATGGCCTCTTTTTTTATTTTACCTCCCAAGGGGTCAAACTTTGACGGCCACGGTAGGGCAACTCGATCTGTGCCATAATTTTGTTCAGAAAAAAAAGAGAAGGAGGTTTTGTGCAGACGTCAAACAAATGCCCACTCAGTGATAAACGCATCAATTAGAGCATCTCCACGGGCATCCATCGAATACGTGTCCGGCACCCTCAATTGGTCCTCATTTGGGTGCCGGACATGTGTCCGCCGATTTGATGGGCGTGCTCCACAGCGGCACACTCTAATTCGAACCACCTATCTAGCCATCATTGACACAAACACTTTGTAGGCGATTAGAAACTTTGATTTAAAACATTCGTACGTTTACATTTTAATTTAAACTACGGCGGGAAACTTAAAACTAGCCTAACACTATCTTAGACGTCATCCTTCTCCTCGGCGTCCTCCTCCTCGTCCTTCTCGTCGCCGTCGTAGACCGCCATGTTAGAGCGGCCAGCCTCGTCGTCGTTCTCGGCGAAGGGCGATGGGCCACTTGGCGATGGGTTCGCCACCGTAGCGAGCCAGCGCCGCTCCGCTCTGCCTTGCATCCGCATCCGGTGCAACTGCGCCTGCTCCGAGGGATGACGGTTGCGCCTCTTGTTTCGCAGGACAGCCTTGCGCCGTTCAGCCTCGGCCTGGTCCAACCGTCGCACCGCCTCCGCGTCCATCGCCATCGCTTCGCGGGCCCGACGGAAGGCGTCGTCGACGTGGACGCGGTGAGCGTTGGGCACGTCGCTCCGGGCAGCCTGCATCGCCTCTCGGCTTGCCCGCGCGGCGTTCAACTCCTCGTGGGCAGCACGCCGGGCGGCCATGATCGCCGCAGACTCGCCCTCGTACCGCGCGACGAGGGCCTGCTGCTCATCGGACGCCGCGTTTGCGTTGAGCTGCTGGTAGACCTGGCGCTCCGCCTCTATGAAGGCGCGGATTTGCTCCTCCCTCTGATGTGTCTCCAAGGATGCCAGAACAGCGGCAGCCTCGGCCACTGCCGCCACGTCCTCGAGGCCAGCGCGGACCCGGCGGAACGCCTCCTCGTTGCGCCATGTGGCGAACGAGTTGTACGCCACGACCTGGTCGGGCCAGACTGGAGACGGCAGTGGCTCCGCCTCCTCCTGCGCCGGCTGCTGCTCGGGCTCCGCCTCCTCCTGCGCCGGCTGATGCTCAGGCTCCACCGGCTCCTCCTCGTAGTGGAACTTGTTGTCGCTGTCGTCGTCACTGTGGCCACGCGTTTGCGGCCGCGGGTCGGCAATACAGAGGCGAGTTGCGGCAGGCCTGGAGCCGACGCGACATCGTCTCGGGTTTTTAGTTGAAGTGCGGCGAGGGCGTGAGTGCGGCGAGGGCGATGGGAGTGAGTGCGGCAATGAAGATGGGAGGTGCCTTATATAGGCGGCTCTCTGGGCGGGAAACAATGGCATGGGAAGCGGCGAGAGGGCGGGAAGCGGTGGGAGGGCGAGGACGCGTCGGTGCACGCGTCCCGTCGGAGTAAATGGCGGCGACACGTCGCGGCCACAGTCGCCACACACGTCGCGGCCACAGTCCACAGCGTCCCGTCGGAGTAATTGGGTGGCGTGTGGATAGAGAAGCGCCGCCCAGTCGCCTGCCGGGCAGTCGCGTCCCGTCGTCGCCATTAACGCGGCCTCACCCGCCTCCTGCACGGCGCCTTAAACTGCCTTCGGGCCGGTGAGTGTCGCTGATGGGCGGGGTCCCCCTGTCGGGAGGGGTGAGCGGACGATGTCCGGCGCCCCCAGCCAGGCCCCCAAGTATGGCGGGTGGGTTGGGGGGGGGGGGCGGACACAAAATTGGCGGGTGGACACCTTTGGGGGTGTCGGTGTGGCGGTTTTTTTTGGTCTGGTCCCCCATTGGGCCTTTGGGGGGTATTTGGAGGGTGCTGGTGGAGATGCTCTTAGGGCAACTCCAACGTCCTCCCAAGTCCCAACTAGGGTGCATGGGCCTTTTTTTTCTCAAATTTTGAACGTTGGACAAGTGTTCGCGCAGGGTTTCACCGGAGTGCACCTAGGGCCCAGGGCGAAACTAAAATTTAGAGTGACTTAGCATAAATATGTAGACAAGTTTTTACGTGGGAAACATTGCCGGATCATAAATACCCACATGGACTAGTTCTTCATCAACAATAAGTCGATTGATAACGATGTTGCGAGGTGACGCCGCCTCCCGCCGGTGGTGCTGCAAATGCCCGATGTCGGTGCTACAAAAAAAAAACGGGTGCTACAAATGGTAGCAACGCTTTTACCGTAGAAGGGTGACGATGCAAGCCACGATAGCAGCCGTGCTACCATTGAAGGGAGCCATTGATACCAGCGACATGTGGAGGTGCTTCCTTGGGTGTGCGGAGTGTTGGGGTGCTCAACGGAAAACAAAAAAAGATCGACATGGTACGCAACAACTAATATCTATCTATGAAGATATAAGAGAATAACAATCTAATGATCTAACTCTAGTTCATTGCAAACACCGTTGAAGTGGAAGAGATGTTGATGGCAATGTAGTTGAAGGTTATTGATGATTCTCACAACTAAGTCTAGTTGCGAGAATGTTGTCGACTCACCATTCATCCTTCCGAATCAAACAGAGTGAGGATCAGACGTCTAACCCCTCCGAGAATTCACACACATACGTCGGATATGGTTCTGTAGATCTTCGTTGTCCGAAGCTTAGCCTCTACAGGTGTATACGAATGTGGAGATCTCAACAAATAAGAGATAGAGTATATCTAGATCTAAAGGGATAGGACACCTAAAAACCCTTTAGATCTATTTCTGAATTGAGGGAGAGAGAGAGAGAGGAAATTGACGTGTTCTCCCTTAGAGAGAGGGGGTAGGTATATATAGTAGGAGGTGCCTTGGGGGAGGGAAAATCCCTCCCTTGGCCGCACCCCACTCATGACTTGTGTGGTTGGGACTCATTCTCCATTAGGAGTCCCTTCCTAGCGACATGTAATGCCCGCCTATAAAAACTTTATAGAACAATGTTAGAAGCACTTTCTAACATCCCGAGACATGTCATGCCCGCCTATAAATAATTCAAAAATCATTTGATATTATTTCTATCGCTCAATAAGCCTCAAAATAAATTCCGATAGTGGTAGAAACTATTTATGTCACTCCGCTATTTCTCTCTGATATATTACATATATGTATACCGTGGAAACACTATTTCGGTGATACCCCTTGTTCTTCTGGACCTAGCGATATACACAAATAAAAAAAATCTAATTTAAGTATGTGACCCCTGCATGTTCGATAACAAGTGGACATGACTAGGAAACTCTTCCAAATCAATAATCAACAGTGAAGCCATGTGAAAGTGCATGATGTCTACATTTGTGGATTTGGTAATTAATGACAATCCTTATGGACTAATATTTGCATTGAGATATCATTATAGATTTTGTCCATGGAAATATATTCCAGTTCATTGATGACCAACACGTGTAGGGGATCGATCGTAGCTTTTTCGATAAGTAAGAGTGTCGAACCCAACGAGGAGCAGAAGGTATTGATAAATAGTTTCAAGCAAGGTTTCACTGTAAACACTGGAGAACACTTGTTTAGCGATTTTTTTAATAGCAATAAAACGATAACAAGTAAATAAGAATAAGGTAAATAGTTGCTATAAGTGGCCTAATCCTTTTTAGCACAACAGACAAGCCGGTGGTACATCTTATAAAAGCTAAAACGTTCCTGAGGACACACAGGAGGTTTTGTCTAGTTATTTTCATCATACGCCATTGAATAATCTTTATCGTTTGGGTAAGTGTTATGTGGGTAGACCTATGATAATGCATCGTCCTATCTAAGGCTAATGCATACTTACCATTACACTACTTGCAAGCGTCCACAAATACAAGAAAGTAATTAAGAAATAAATCTAACTGTAGCAATAAACTCGTGGTATCTACTATTGCCTTATGTGAAGTATTGCGAGTTGGGGTTTAGCTTTATGTCACTCCGACAAACCACCACAAGCAATCCAACTCACAATGCATTCCTCTAGGTCCTTAAAAGTTGAAGTGCTATGTAGTCGACGTTTGATAACCCCCAAGAGTAGAGGATCACTGTAGTACATCTCAATGTGGAAGTAGCGTATTGATCCGTAGGAGCTAGAAGGAAAAGTTATCTATTCCCTACAACTAAAGTGTGACAAGTTTTAGTTGATTATACACTAAAAAGTTTAAAGAACAAGATGGTTGATTTAATAGATGGAAGTTTAATGTAATAAAACAAGAATGTAAAAGTGTCCCAATCCTCTTCAATGCAAGAGGACAAGACTAAGGTTTTCTCTTATAAGAAAATGGACATGGGTTCATGGGTTCACTCAATCCTCTCTCCCATCTATGGTGATTATCATGTTATAGATAAAAAGTACACACAATTTCCATGCTTTAATGGTAAACTTCTATGACGGCTACATGTCCTAAAACACATAGTTGAAAGAAATAATCAGTTGTGTTGCTAGGTCACCCTCGTAAGGCTAGCGTGGTTTGCTGTCACTTCCACATTATACTTCTTCCTTTTTACCCCTAGATAAAGGATGTTGGGCGGTACTGTGTCACGCAATACCTATGCCTATGTTACGTCGGCCATCCAGTACCCACATACATCATACTTCTTAATGGAAAATATTCTAAACACTAGTGCAATGATTCATATTTCGTGTGCATGAACACATCTCTCTCATCTATGTACACTTGGTGGTGTCAATCACCACATGACATGGATAAACAAGGCATTATGCATAAATCAAACCATCACATGCATCATAGAATATCTCCAAAGTATGTCAAGTCGTAAAACATCCAACACAACGGTAAATGCATAACAAATATCATCTCATACCATAATATCCACCATAGGAATTACATAGATAGATCCATACTCTTGCAAGGCACATCATATGGACTTCAACAATGATCATACATAGAGACATTAGATCAACTTAACACCACAAACCCAAAGTCTAGGGGGTGGACTACTCCCCCTTCTTCATGGTAACCATGGTGGAGAGGTTTGAGAAGACGGACACTACCCGGGCAGCGCCCCGCCGAAGTTTCCCCCCTCCAATCTACAACTCCAGGTCTTCTGTTTTGTGGTTTTGTGTTTCTGCCACGCCCCCTTCCGAAATCCGTCAAGGGACTATTATTATAGTCGTTTTTAGGTCAAGACGAAGGCACGGGGATGAAAATAGATGGCTTCATAGCAACGAGGGGGGAGAGAGGTGCTCTCACGCGGCCAGGGAATCTGGCCGCGTGGGACCCCCCAAAATCCTCCTCGGACTTCCTTTCCTGCGCTTCCTTGGCTCCTATGCTTTGTTCCTTCCAAAAAATGATCCCCGCAAAATGTTAGGTCATTTGGACGTCGTTTGGGTCCCTGAAACATCAAAATATAGAAAATATGGTTTTGTGCCAGTGCCGGGTTAATTCTAAAAAAATAGGGAAACTATGAAATATTCCCAAAATCAATATAAAACAATGATATAACCCTTATATGATGCAAATATGATTGAAATATAAGTAATACAATGCAAAGTTCATGTATACATTTTACATGCATCACACATCCCCAAGCTTAACCTATACTCGTCCTCGAGTATGAAGATGATAAAACTTACATGGACTTTTCTTTTTAATACTATAAATGGATATCAAAGATGATTACTATTTCTACATAGAGTCAAATGATTCATTCTCAAAGGAGTAGCAATATACAAGATACATTATGAAGTGATATCAAATATTCAATGTAAGGATGCTCAATGATAATTCACAAAGTGTAACATAGAAGAAAGTACTATGGACCAAATTTATGCATAATGAAAAGTAAAACCATCCTATAATGGTCATAGAGTATTCTTGTAAATCTGAATACAGAAGGTGGGCACTTTGGAAAGATAGATAAATAAGTAGAGGTAAAACATGAATAAGTTTCATCCAGATTCCAAATGCTTCTACTTAAGTTAATGTTTGCAATGTGGTATCCACTGGTGTGATACATCTCAAACGTATCTATAATTTCTGATGTTCCATGTTGTTTTCATGCCATATTCCACATGTTTTCTATAGATTATGTCATTTTTATGGATTTCCTGGGACTAACCTATTGACAAGATGCCACAAAGCCAGTTCCTGTTTTCTGCTGTTTTTTATTTCAGAAAATTTGTTGTGGAAATATTCTCGGAATTGGACGAAATAAAATCACAGGGTCTTAGAAATATGTCATGTACACGGAGTCCGGAGAGAACCCGGAGGGGGCCCTGGAGCCAGCACACCATAGGGTGGCTCCCTCCTTGGCCACGCCACCAGGTAGTGTGGGCCCCCTGGCCACCCACCAACATTGCCCTCAGGCCTATTTAAGATCCTCCTCGGGTTAACCCTAAATACGCGAGCCTCCATCCACGAAAAGTTCCGTAGCTACCGTCATCGTCAACCCTAGATCGGGATGGTTCTGAATCTCTCGCCGGCACCCTGCCGGGGGTGATCATCACCGGAGGGCTCTTCATCACCATGCCTGCCTCCGGAGTGATGCATGCGTAGTTCATCCTTGGAATAAGGGTCCATAGAAGTAGCTAGATGTTTGTCTTCTCCTCTTTATGCCTCATGTTTATGTCTTGTGAGCTGCCTAACATGATCAAGATCATCTTATTGTATTGCTACATGTTGTGTTTCCTGGGATCCAATGAATATTGAATGCTATGTCCAATGATTATCAATCTATCATGTTTATGTTATTTATGATCTTGCATGCTCTCCGTTACTAGTAGATGCTCTGGCCAAGTTGATACTTTTAACTCCAAGAGCGAGTATTTATGCTCGATAGTGGGTTCTTGCCTTCCTTTCATTCATGATCGAGTGACAGAAACGTAACAGATGGGGGATGTGATGTTGCCATTAGGGACCTTACTTAAGGCAATAATCTGTTGCGTGCAACTTAATACTCGAGGTTTGATTGGATGACGCTTCGAGGCTGGATAACTAGTCATAGATGAAGTTGGATAACGATCTATGAATTATGTTGTAATGCCCAGATGAATCAGATAGTAATCATCATGTCATGCATATGCACTACGGTGCAGCCTTTATATCTGTCAATTACCCAGCTGTAATTTCTTTACCCAACATGTTATCTATCTGTTTTGGAGAGACACCACTAGTGAACTGTGGACCCCGATCCATTCTTTTACACGGATAACACAACCACTTCAAACACTGGTTTCTTACTACAATTACTTTTTTTCCTCTCATTCACTGCTCTCTTTTAATTTACTGCAAACAAGTACTATTTTCCACACTATACATCTAATCCTTTCTGTTAGAAAAACCGGTGAGATTGACAACCTCACTGTTTTGTTGGGGCAAAGTACTTTGATTGTGTTGTGTAAATTCCACGTTGGTGCTGAGCCTGGTAGTGCGCCCTGCCCATATCAGTTGTCTTCAACCTTCAGAAGTGATTTCTTTCTCCCACTGGTCGATTAAACCTCGGTTTCTTTCTAAGGGAAAAGTTGTTGATGTGCTCTTCATACCTTCCTCTTGGGGTTTCCCAACGAGTGCACTCCTGCACCATCAAGCTATTTTCTGGCGCCATTACCAGGGAGAAAGAGGATTTCTGCAAGGGGAGTCTCTCACCTCCAATCTCTTTACTTTGTTTTTGTTTTGTTTTGCTTAGTTTATTTTATTATGTCTTGTTCGATTCTCTATATCAAAAACACAAAAAAATCTCCTATAATTTAATTGAAAGTTTAGTAGGAACACCACCTACTTAAGTTGGTAAAACTGAGATCACTTTCAATAATGTTATAAAAGGCTGAACTCTATGGAGATCCTTGATAATGCTAGCAAAGTTAATGAACCAATAGTAAGTATCAATAAGAGAAATACTGTTTTAGAGGCTAGCAATACCCATGATAATCAAAATATTAGGATTGGTAAACTAGAGGAGGCTATGGATAGTTTAAGTTCAACTTTTTCTTCTCTTAAGTTTAAGAGGGAGAAAGCTTTTATGGGAAAAAGGAAAAAAAATCATGTATGTCCCCAAGATTTCTAAACCAAAACCCTCCAATGTGCTTAAAAATTGATAAAACTTTTAGTGAAACTAAGAGTGATTTGCATGTTGAATCATCTTCAGCGGTACCTAAAGTACCAATTCCTACAAGCTGTGTTTTATAGGAAATTATTGATTTGGATGCTTCTTCACTTGAAAATACTTGATTCTTGTTTTCTGGGCCTAGCTAAAAGGCGTTAAATAAAAGCACTTCTTGGGAGATAACCCATGTTTTTAATTTTGCAATGTTTTCTTCTTTTTTCTTTGAGTCAAGGTGTTGTTTACTTCTGTAGCAACTCCTTTATCTCTTTATTTTCTCGTATTTGTCGTGCCAAGTAAAGTCTCTAGTAAAAAGTTGAAATTAGATTTGGATTTCTATGTAGGAAACAAATTTCTTCTGTCCACTGTTAAATTCTTATAAGTTCACAGAAAGATCAAAATGACCTGAAAATTTTGGTACTTAATCCACGGCTATTTCTGAAACTTTTTGTAGTTCTGGATTTTTCGATTTGAGCAACCTAAGTTCCTCGAATAAATTTGTCTTCACAAACTATTCTGGTTTTGACATATTCTGCCTTTTTACTGGTATTCTCTCTTTTACTATGTTGAGTGGATTTTTTTTGCTCCACAAAACATAAGTGGTTGTAGCTAGTGTTTAAAAATTATTAATAATGCTTGTCTCCAAGAAGAACACGTGAGTTCTTGATTGTTCACTAACCCTACAATGAGAATTACTTTGAGTTTGGTGTGAAGGAAGTTTTCAAGAGTCAAGAGAAGAGGCTGATATAATGTGATCAAGAAGAGTGAAAAGCCAAAGGTTGGGGATGCCCCCGTGGTTCATCCCAGCAAATTCTAAGAAGACTCAAGCGTCTAAGATTGGGGATGCCCAAGGCATCCCCTTCTTCATCAGCAACTTATCAGGTCACTTCTCGTGAAACTATATTTTTATTCGGTCACATCATATGCACTTGGAGCGTCTGTTTATTTTTGTTTTGTTTCATTTTTTTCCTTGCTGCAATAAACTTGGTTGGAACCCAGTATTCTTATGTGGGAGAGAAACACGCTCCGCTTTTTCATATGAATACTCGTTTTCTTTCATACTCGTATTCTTAGTTTTTCTTCTAGCTGCCGAAAATCTCTTTAGCTCCTGTTTTTCATGCATATCTTATTAAGTGTTGTTAGTTTTAGTAGATTAGTAGTAGTACTCTCTTGTTTCATTGCTATATCTTTTGGAGAGCTTTTGTTTGAAATGATTGGTGTTGGAAAGTAGTAAAATATTTCGTGCTTATAACGGTGCAAAAAGAAGCTTGTATAGACCATGGCTAGACTTTATCATGTCATGTTGGATGTTATTTTAATTCGATGCTTAGTAGTTATCATTGTAGCATGACTTGTCTCAAATAGCCGAGAGTGTTTAATGTTCCACTGAAAGAATCATGAGTTGTTTTTATCACATTAAAGCATAATATTGTGTTATTCTTTTTTGAATGCTTTATTTGGTTGACTTGACGCATGCTTACACCATGTTATGACTACAAATAAGTCACCTATAGCCTCTCTGATCATTTAGTTTTTGACTTGTAATACCATTTATGCTTTGATTAATAATGTTTTTGTCGCGATGCATGATTATGGCCATTATTGCTCTCTTAATTTGTCGCTCCCAGTCTTTTGCTAGCCTCCACCTATAGTAAGTATGAGCTCTACTCGTGCATCCAACTCCCAAAAACTCGTGCATAGCTGTCATTCTTAGTATAAGAGAGGTGTATGCATATGTCAGAATGGTAAACAGACAATACGGTATGTCACAAGCCAACTAGACTTCACAAGAGAAGATCCCATTGAAGGATGCAACAGGGGTCATAAGGTCACCTCTCTTCTCTTTTGTTTACACAATTATGCTTTGACTGACAAATCAGGGGCAAAAATAGTAAAGGGAATTTGTACTAACCAATTTTGGGGCTAGGCACCCCGCTGCCAGCTCTTCTATAAATTTGGATAAGCGGATGAGCCACTAGTCCAGGTGAGTAAAGTCCAATCAACAAGTGAGATAAAGATTCTCTATTTACGTCATCATGAGCTAAAATAGGGGCACAAAACAAGAATAATTTTGAAAGTTTTAAAGGTAGCACATGAGAAATTTACTTGGTGTGACAGTTAAATACCACATATAGGTAGATATGGTGGATACATTTGAGAAACTTTGGTTTTCGAGAGTTTGATGCACGAGTAGAGATTATACTAAGTACAAGTGAAGGCTAGCAATAGACTGGGAGCGACAATAAAGAGAGCAACAACTGTCATAATCATGCTTGCGACAAAACAAAATTAAGAGGGGCATAAAAGTGATACAAATAATCTGAGGAAAAATAAATCATCAAGGCTTAATTGACCTTTTTTATTTCTGTCTTATGCATGCGTGAGCATGTGCCAAGTCAATTCAAGTGAAACATTGAGAGGGAGATACCACAATGTCATACCCTTCTATGAATGAAACAATGCAAGCAAACATTTATACGGCATTCTATCTACTCTTAGTAAATTGGAACTGATCATGAGAGAGCACGAACTATTAATCATACATTAAATAACATGCACCTTACATGAACAAACTAAGCATGTCCACATAGATGAGTATATGTACAAAAACGAAAACAAGTAGAGTTCATACCAGCCTCTCACCACAACTTGAATTGTCGTAAATCGTCATTATTGCTCTCCAAGCGTGTGGATTGAATAATATAAAATGATAACCAAGCTCCAATGGATTCATGGGGGACTATTGAACTCTGCAACAACTTTAAAAAACCAAATAAGAAGAACAAATATTTTTGGATTTTCAAATTTAAAATAAGAACAGAAGGAAAACAAGCCAACAAAGCATAATCTTTTTGGCGTTTTGAATATTAAACCAAAACTAGAAATTAAAGCAAACTAGTAAAAGAAACGAATAAAGAGAAACAACAGAAATATTTTTGGTCTTTTTGCGTGTTGGAAACCGGAAACAAGACAATAAGAACCAAAAGAAACAAAAGAAATGAAAACGTGGATATACAAAGAACCGACATAAACATGATATATAAATGAGTGTGATGTCGGCATACCTCCCCCAAAGTTTAGGATTTTGGCCTATGTGGAGATTGATACGTCCAAAACGTATCTCCTTTTTCGAACACTTTTCTTATTGTTTTCCTCTAAACTTGTGAGTTTTGGATACCACTAACACGGACTAACGCTGTTTTCAGCAGAATTACCTTGGTCTCTTGTTTTTGTGGAGAAAAATCATCTTTCGGAAAAATGCCTAGAAAAGACCCCATTGGTCTTAAAACACCGGAAGAACCCGGGAGCCAAAAGGGGGCTAGGAGAGGGCCAGGAGGGGGCCACACCACCCCCCGGTGCCCCCCCTTGGCCGCACCGCCTGGTGGTGTGGGCCACCCCGGGACCCTCTCGGACACCCCTTTCGACTACATAACGCCTTCAACCCTAAAACAACAGGGGGTTCGTCATATTCCACAGAAACACAACAGAGCGCCACCGCCACCCCGAACCTCGATTCGGGGATCAGAAGTTCCTGTTCTGGCACCCTGCCGGGACGGGGATTCGAAGGAGATCATCGCCATCGACACCGCCACCTCTTCTCCATCAACCATCCATGATTCCCCCGTCCATGTGTGAGTAAACACCGCTGTAGGCTGAGAGGGATGGAAGGGATTGTATGTTAGGGCGTAGTTCTTAGTATCCATTGTTAGTGTTTTCTACCGTTGTTGCAACTTGTTATGCTTAATGCTTGTCACTAGGGCCCGAGTGCCATGATTTCAGATCTGAACATGTCATTGCTTCATGAGCATAATTATGTTTCTTGATCATATCTTCAAGTTGTTTACACATGTCATTGTCCAGAACCCGAGGCCCCAAAGTGACAGAAATTGGGACAATCGGAGGGGATGGTTGTGATGTGAGGATCACATGTGTTCATGGAGTATTATTGCTTTGCTCCGGTGCTTTATTAAAAGGAGCACCTTAATTACCAGTAGTTTCCCTAGAGGCCCTGCTGCCACGGGCTGGTAGGACAGAAGATGTTGTGCAAGTTTCTCATTGCGAGCACGTATGACTATATTAGAACACATGCCTATGGGTTGCCTACATGTTTGATGCTTTATTATTATCTGCAATGCCCATGTTATTATTATTACATGACCTATGTTATCCATGCAACACCCGTCCATCCATTCCCTCTATGCCTACGGTACTTCCCATACTTTTGTTTCCCGCGATTGCTACTGTCTTTACTATTTTACAACTGCTGTTATTTTATTTCTACTTCTGCTATAAAAGTGTTACAAGTGATAATTTGTTGCGAGCAAGTCTACTTTTAGGTGCAGCTGAATTGACAACTGAGTTGTTAAGGCATATAAATATTCTTTGGCTCCCCTTGTGTCAAATCAATAAATTTGGGTTTTACTTCCCTCGAAGACTGTTGCGGTGCCTGATACGTCCATTTTGCATCACTGTTTTATATCATAATTTTCTGTTATTCATCGATATATTTCATGTTATTATGCATCCCTTATGTTATTTTTATCTTATTTTGCATGTTTCATAATTTTTGGAGAATAAACACCGGGTCTAGAAATCTAATGGAAAAAGCACCGTCGAGATACCATATTTCAGAAGATCAGAAGAAGAAGGGGGGCATTCCGGGTGTCTTAGAAGTCCAGAGGAGGAGTCCAGCCAGAAGGAGAGCCAGAGGGGGGCCACGAGGGGCCCACGCCATGAGGTGGCGCGCCCAGGGTGCACGCCACCAGGTGGTGTGGCCAGCCTGGCCCACCCCTAGTGGATATTTTTGGCGTACTTGGCCCCCAGGGAACCCTAAGCCTCATACCATCGTCGAAGAATTATTCCGCCGCCGCGTCGGGGCGGAAAACACATGAGAGAGAAAGCTCTCTGGCAGGGAAAAATCTGCCGGGGAAATTCTTCTCCGGAGAGGGGAAATCACCGCCATCGTCACCGTCATCACTTCGGGCATCATCAAGATCGTCATCATCATCACCATAATCATCATCACCATCATCCTCATCATCCACCATCATCCCACTGTATCAACTGGGGGCCTCTATCGTTGTTTTACATTAGATCTCTCTCCCGGTGTGGAGTACTTGTTAGTAGTTGATGCTTGTGAGATTTATCGGTGTTTGCACTTTATGACCAGATTGTTATCATCCATTATATCACCTATGATTATGACCCATACGATGTCTTGTGAGTAGTTCGTGTTGTTCTTGAGGACATGGGAGAAGTCAAGTTGTTAGTAGTGAAGTAATGTTGAATACTATTTAATGTTTGATATTTAAGTTGTGGTGTTATTCTCCTAGTGGTGTCATGTGAACGTCGACTACATGATACTTCACCATTTATGGGCCTAGGGGAATGCACCGTGTATTTGCCTACTAATTGTGGGGTTGCCGGAGTGACAGAAACCTAAACCCCCGTTAGGAAACCATTACACGAGGGAGCGTAGGATCCCGGAGTTTAAAGTTGTGGTTAGATTTATTTCTTAATTACTTTCTTGTAGTTGCAGATTCTTGCAAGGGGTATAATCACAAGTATGTATTAGTCTTGGATGGGACGGTACATTAGCATAGGTTCACCCACACAACACTTATCAAAACACCAAAGAATATTCAGCTGCATGGAACAAAAGCACTTGACATAAAGCTCCCATGTGTCCTAGAGAACGTTTGTTAATCATAAGTAAACCCACCGACTTGTCCATTGCTGAAGAAAGGATTGGGACATTGGCTGCAATTATTATTACTGAATTTTATTTACTCACAGTTTATTTATCTGCAATATCAAAAACCCCCACAAATCTGTATTTCAGTATTTAAAGTTATTCCTTCATCGAAACTTCTTGTCAACACCTTCTGCTCCTCGTTGGGTTCGACACTCTTATTTATCAAAAGTACTATGATACAGCCCCTATACTTGTGGGTCACCAGAGAACAATCCCAAGAGGGCCAAAAGGTGGAACCTCCATAGTGCGACGAAGATGGGCCATCCTCGTGATATGAACTCGAGGATGCCCCGATGTAATGCATGGTGTAGTCCTCGGAGGGAGCATCGTGCCCTGCCTGATACTCGTGGCCGTGTTGCACATGGAAATTAAGAATACGCAGCTGCTGGTCCAGATCCTTCTTTGGGCGTAACCACGACCCCCTGCGAATACCAAACAAACCAGGCTGCGGCAAAGGGACTTCCCTTTCATCTCCATCAGTGAATAAGACTCTATATACTAGATTTCCAGCACTAGAGTTAGTAGTAACAAAATGATGAGCTTTCATGGCAGCAAGATCAAGTCTCTGTGGGGCTAATAACACATCAGTTGGAGCAACAGAAAGGCCTAAAGAAGTTAATATACACGTAGCAATAATACCCCCATAAATGGGTCCTCTAGCAGCTAAGCGGCGAGCAATGAGAACACCAAGGTTATACTTATGATTATCATTAAGTGCAGCAACCATAAAATCTAAATGGTAATTTGAAATATTACTAGTGTTTTCCCTACCAAGAACACTAGTAGCAAGATAGTAAGTACAATATCTAATAGCCGGGAACTGAATGTTTCTTATCTTGCCGCGCTGGGCTGCGCGGTTATCATCATTGGTCACCCCTCAGTAGAGCTCTAGCAAATCAGTAGGTCGCCCTTGAATCTTCCTCGCTGTCCTAGTCGTATTAATACCTATGATGCTGCAAATCTTGACAATGTCGTGAAAGGCCTATCATAGATTTTGAAGGCAATATATGGGTTATAAGAGGAGTTATTAAGAGTAAAGCTCCCAACAAAAGTTTTGGTTAGTATAGCATATTGAGGGCTTTCATCATTCATATAATTAGTTATATCAACCCTACTAATAAGAAGCAAGAAGTCATCAAGAATCCCTGCATCACTTAAAAATTTATTACAAGGGAAAGAAGATGGATGTGCATCTCCATCATCCCCTGCGTCATCAATACTCGGTGCAATGAGATTTTCTTTGTAAGATGGTCTCAGCAGAGTAGATGATCTTGAAGGCCTTTACCTCCTAGGTGCATCACTCTCAAAGATTTCCCAAAGATGTAGTTATGCATCTTATTTTTCTGAAATTTTAGCATGGATCACAAAAATGGATTTTCAATCAACTATATGATAGAAACTACTATAGAGACTTGCAAGAGGGGTATACATTCATAAAAACTATCTTATTTTCTCATAAATCAAGCATGCAAACTCACATAACCTGTCACCTACAGTACTAAAATACTCAACAAATACTCGACTAAACAAAATGCTTCTTGGACAATCAGAGGAGTCACATACCGAAGAGAAAATGCTCCAAATTTCAGCAACAAAGATGGTCTGAGCAAGGAGATCGAAAAATCACGAGAAGAACAGCAGGAACTCGGGTTACGGGAATGTTTTTGAGTTTCGTGGAGAGAGAGGGTTGTTTGGCAGGAAGGAGAGTAAGTGGAGGGCCATGGGGGGCCCACATCATGTGCTGGCACATCCAGGGGCCTACCTGCGCTACCAGGTGGTGTGCAGGCATGGTGGGTCATTCTGGGGTGCCCCAGGTGCCTCTTTGCCTCATTTTTAACGTAAAAAATTTAATATAATTTTTCTCGAATTTTTAGAGAAACTTATTTTTGAGCAATTTCCATAATTTGTTAAATGATTATAAACCAGGCAGACAATTATAGAATGATGGAAAACAAGTTAAAAACAAAAGGTATAGAAGTTCTAAGACACTCTAATAAGCAAATAACCATAGGAAACATAAGGAAAACATAAATGTGGTTGGTGAAAACATGAGTAACAATAGTAAACAAGGTGAAAACATGATTGTGGATGGTGAAAACATAATGACACTAAAGTAGCATGGTGAAAATATGGTGAAAACATAAAGGGGAAAGTGAAAACATAGTCAAAACATTGTTTTATTCATTCAAAATCACTTTGTTAACAAGGTTGACCAAGTCTTGTTACCAAACAAAATCCTGAAACAAAACTTTGCATTTCACTAAATGATTACGTTACCTCAACCTTGATAGGCATAGTCCCAATCGTAACAATTTCATATTCTTTATGTGGAATTGGAATAGGACAATAGAATTCTCCAATCTTGATGGTCTCAATATTTTCAGTTGAATTTAGACCATATTTCCTATGAATCTTCTTGGGAAAATAAACTATGTGTTCTTTATCATTAACATTAAAAATTACTTTTCCTTGGTTGCAATCAATAATAGCCCCTGTAGTGTTAAGAAAAGGTCTCCCAAGAATAATAGACATAGTATCATCTTCACGCATTTCAAACACAACAAAGTCAATTAATATTAAATAGTTAGTAGCCACTTGAACAGGAACATTCTCACATATACCAACAGGAATAGAGTAGATTTTTCAGCCATTTGAAAAGATATATCAGTTGGTATAAAATTTTCCAGGTGAAACCTCTTATAAAGAGAGAAAGGCATGACACTAACTCCTACTCCTAAATCACATAAAGAAGTTCTAACATAATTATTTTTAATGGAACAAGGAATAGTGGGTATACCAGGATCTCTAAGCTTTTTTGGAACCTTGCCACTGAAAGAGTAGTTAGCAAGCATAGTGGAGATTTTCTCATTAGGAATCTTTCTTTTGTTAGAGACAATATCTTTCATATATTTAGAATAAGGAGGAAATTTAATAGCATAAGTTAAAGGAATTTGTAAAAACAAAGGTTTCATCCAATCATAGAACTTGTTATAATGTTCTTCTTCCTTTGATTTGTGTTTCTTATTAGGAAAATGCATTGAATTTTGTACCGAAGGTTCTCTCTCATTACCAGGTTTATTAGCAATGAAATCCTCCTTAGTTTACTTTGCATTTTTAGTTTGCTTTTCAGGTTCAACTTTAGTTTCTTATTTATCATAAGCACACTTTTATTATTACCACTTTCAGTTTCAGCATCAAAGACAGATATACTATTAGGATCTTTAGCAGGTTGAGGAGATTCTGCAACAGTTTTATGTTTCTTCTTCTTTTTCTTAGAAGAAGTACTATTTTTTTAGGTTGTTGAGAATCTTGTTCAATTCTTTTAGGATATCCCTCAGGATACAAAGGACCCTGAGTAGAAACACCACTTCTAGTGATTATTTCATAGACATGTTTTTCTCTAGAAGAATTATCTAGGAAATCTTTTTGCACCTTAGTGAGTTAATCAATTTGAGTTTGAACCATATGGAAATGTTTGACAAGAAGTTGAACATCATTAGAGGTTCTCTCAATAATACCATGCAAATTATCAATAGCTCTAGAGTTTTCCATTAGATGATTCTGCATTCTCATATTAAAATTATCTTGCTTAACAACATAATTATCAAATTCATCTAAGCATTGACCATGTGGTTTAGAATAGGGAATATCTCTATTATCAAAATATTGGAGAGAGTGTACCTCAAGTGTGGATGGATGAGGAATTGGCTTACATAATTCTTCTATTTGTGGTAGATTCTTCATATCTTCAGATTTAATACCCCTCTCTGTAAAAATTTCTTGGCTTCCCTCATCACTTCATCATTTAATTCAATCATTCCCCTCTTCTTGGTTGTTTGTGTTGGTGTTGGTATTGGTGTTGATGTTGGTGTTGCTGTAGGTTTAGGTATAGTCCAATCATCACAATTATTGGCTATTTTAGCCAATAATTCATCAGCTTCTTCAGGAGTCCTCTTCCTGAAAACACAACCAGCACAACTATCCAGGTATGTCCTATCAACATGTAGTCCATTATAAAATATATCTAGGAGCTCAATTTTTAGTTAATTGATGTCCAGGGCTAGCTATTAGTAAAGAACAAAATCTTTCCCATGATTCAGGCATTTTCTCTCCTTCAGTTTGCTTAAAGTTAAAGATTCTCTGCAAAGCAGCATGTTGAGCACTAGCAGGAAAATATTTATGAAAGAAAGCAAAACCAATAGGACTATCAGTAGATCTAGGTGACAAATTATTAAACCAAGTTTTAGCTTCATCTTTTAATGATAAAGGAAAAAAATAGCAACAAAGTAAGTGCGTTTCTTAATATCATAAGAAAATAAACTACTCAAAGATTAGAGCTCATTCATATGTTCCATAATACTTTCATTTTCAGTACCACAAAAAGGTTCTTTCTCAACAATAGATATGTAAGATAAATCTAGAGAGAAATCATAATCCTTATCTTTAATGTGTATGTGAGGTGTAGCAAATTTAGCATTAGAAGATGATTTATATCTAACAACACGTCTTGCAAGAAGACTCTTAATAGCACTTGCACTAGTGGTAGCATGAACTTCTTCAATAAAATCATCATCAAGTTCAATGAAAGTTTCCTTAAGATCATTCCTAGGACTTTCTCTAGAATCGGGTGAATTAACAGGTGTACAAGTATTTTCATCAGGAATTTCAGTGTTTTCAATTTGTTTAGATCCATCAATTGTAGCATCTAGAAAAGGACCTAGTGAACCGGTATCATTAAGCGGAGTAGAAACATCATCAAAAGTATCAGAAACATTTTCAGACTCAGCAGAAGTTGAAGTGTGTGTAGAATGTGGTGGTGTAAGAAGTTTACTCATTATAGATGGTGAATTAAGAGCAACATAGGTGTTCATAGTTGTACCTCTCCCAGTAGTGGATGGTAATATAGGAACTTTCCCATTACGAGTTTTACACATGATGAAAATATTGCAGCAAAAAATACCACTTTCAAGTGAGCAAATAAATAAAGGCATGCTACCCGGCAATGGCGCCAGAAAATAGTCTTGATGGCCCACAAGTATAGGGGATCGCAATAGTCTTCGAGGGAAGTAAAACCGAAATTTATTGATTCGACACAATGGGAGCCAAAGAATATTTATAAGCCTTAACAGATGAGTTGTCCGTTCAGCTGCACCTGAAAGTAGACTTGCTCGCAATAGTTTATCAGTGGTAAAAGTTTTATAGATGTAGTAAAATAACAACAGGAGTAAAATAGTAACAGCGATAGCAATTGTGGGAAACAACGGGATTAAAGTACTGTACGCATAGGGATGGATGAACGGGTGTTGCATGGATAAGATAGTTCATATAATAAGCAAAACATGGGCATTGCATATAGATAATAATAAAGCATCCAATGAGAAACTTGTACAACATCTTTTGTCCTACCAGCCCGTTGCAGCATGGCGTCAAGGGAAACTACTGGTAATTAAGGTTCTCCTTTTAATAAAGCACTGGAGCAAAACATTAACACTCCGTGAACACATGTGATCCTCAGATCACAGCCATCCCCTCCGGCTATCCCAATTATTGTCACTTTGGGGCCTCGGGTTCCGGACAATGACATGTGTAAACAACTTACAGTATGATCAAGAAACATAATTATACTCATGAAACAATAACATGTTCATATCTGAGATCATGGCACTCGGGCCCTAGTGACAAGCATTAAGCATAACAAGTTGCAACAACGATATATAGCACTAATAACGGATACTAGGCACCATGCCCTAACAATCTGGCATTATTACATGAACGATCTCATCCAATCTCTTCCATCCCTCTCAGCGTACATCGGGGATTACTCACACATGGATGGGGTAATCATGGATGGTTGATCGAGAAGTGGTGGCGATGACGATGGTGATGATCTCCTCCGAATCCCTGTCCCGGCAGGGTGCCAGAACAGGAACTTCTGATCCACGAATTGGGTTTCGAGGTGGCGGCTGCACTCTGGTGTTTTTCTCTGGAATATGATGACCCCCTTGGTTTATAGGTTATGGGGCGTAATTAGTCGAAAGGCGAGGACGAGGGGGTGCCCGAGGCAGCCACATCACCTGGTGGCGCGGCCAAGGGGGGGGGGGCGCCACCCTATGGTGTGGGCCCCTCCTTGCGTCATGTCACACCCCAGTTTTTGGATCCTTGTACTATAGTTAAAGGAGACAAAAATGTGGGCCAACATTTTTTTTTGCCTACAACATGATGGTGTGAACCAACATGTGCATGTGACAATAGTCATACAAGAAATGCAAGAAATATTTTCTTTCAAAACAAATATTGTGTTTCCCTGACGATTACTACTGTTTCTGTGATGTTTTCCATCTGATGCTTTGATGAAATTTTGTCCCAAGTGTTGAACCAAGGTTGTTTTCAACTTAGTATACTATTTGGCTTTGTTTGAATCAAAAAAACAAGATGGCATTAGAAAATTTGGATGTTTCTATTTGAATTTTTTTCTGAAAAACTAGCCAAGTATCAATATCTAGCACTTGTTTTCAATGTGCTAGAGAATCACATTTTATGTTTTCTTGGCATGAAAGTGTTCTATGAAATATGGACTAAAAAACTATAAGCTTGGTTTGATTTCTGGAGTTGGAAAAAAATCAATTTCATGTTTGTTTTTGTGGAAGAAAATAAGACAGAAAAATGGCTTTCTAGAAAAGCAGACAAAAACAGAAAGTAGCCCTTTTCCACTTTATTTTCAAAGACTTCCACTATTCAAATTTTGTTTTAAAAAGATGTTTCTGAAATTACAAAACTTGTTTAACAATCTACTGCGTTGAAAACAAATTTTGGAATTCGTTAGAGCCTTGAAAACAGATAGCACATTTTGAAGTTTTGATCTGTTTCCAGCTCTTAGCAAAATGGCTAAGTCATTTTAACAGAACTTTTTCTGAATCTTACTTTTACAGAAATTGAGCCTTTGTTTTCATTTGAATTTTTTGCAAACTTGGAAATGGGACCTTGCCAAATGGGTTTCTGAAGGGGTCGTTGCATAGAAAACAAAAAATTTCCTACGTGAGAGACACCCGAAAGACCAAGATCTAATCTAGGAGACAAAGTGCAACATGCAAAGAGAGGGTTAAGGAGAACACATACCCTCGAATACACAAAGTACGAGATCAAATCTCGTTGTTGGCGTAGTCATAATCACATCGATCCCGAAAGCGAGAAGATGTGCACCACAACACGGCGGTGCCTCCGTGATCGGTCACACGTACGGTTGATGACGACCTCCGTTCCCTCGATCCAGCGGGGCGCGGAAGTAGGGGATCCCTCAGAACTCCAGCAGCACGACGGCATGGTGGTGGTTAAGAATCCCACGGTAAGGGCTTCGCCAAGCCGGAAACCATGGAATGGAGCAGCGGGTGGAGGGAAAAGGAAGTGGGAAAGTGTGTGTGAGAAGAAGAGCTCTCACCCTCCTTTTATAGGAGAGGGGGAGGCAGCCCAAGCGGGGGTGCGTCCAGCCATGTTGGTGCCCCCACCTCTTCCCTCTTCATGTGAGTGGAAGCCCCACTCCCATCCACTCATTTTCCCTAAAAACTCCACTTAGAAAATCCAAGAGTTTTCTTTAATAAATAAATAAAATATTTTTATTTATTTATTTCAGCATTTGTTAATTCTATTAACAAACTTTTTAATATAGCACCTCGAATCATTTGTTAATTCTATTAACAACCATTCGACGAAAAACCCCTTGAACTATTTCAATTTTCCCCAAAACAATTTCGGTGCTGGCCAAAATATTCTTCGATATTCCGTATCCTCTCAAACGCGTCATCGAATCTTAAGTGTGTCACCCTACTGTTCGTGAATAAGATAGACATGATCGAGACTCCTCTCCGATCAATAATCAACAGCGGGATCTGGAGATCCGTGATGACTCCTATATATTCAACGATGACTCTCGTGATCATGTGAACCATCAACGTCGTGAACTATTCCCTTTGTCTCGCGATATTGTACTTGTCCGAGATTCGATCATTGGTATCAACCATACCTTGTTTCAATCTCGTTACCGACAAGTACTCTTTTCTCGTTCCCATGATATAACATCCTTGTGATCATATCACGTGCTTGCAAGCAGTGTCATTGTGATATCACCGAGAGGGCCCAGAGTATATCTCTCCGTCATATTGGATGGACAAATCCCACTCTTGATCCATGATCCTCAACTAATACTTTCCGAATACCTAACGACACCTTTATAGTCACCCTGTTACGATGTGACGTTTGATGACATCAAAGAACCCTTCCGGTATCAGTGATTTACATGATCTCATGGTCTAAGGAATAAGCTACTTCGTATGTTTGATATAACAATGTAAACTTAATGACTTGATCACATTGCTATATTCACTTTGGGTATATTTTCATCACATGATTCTTCTAATGACATGATCCCGTTATTAACAACATCCAATGTTTATGATCAGGAAACCTTGATCATATATTAATCAACGAGCTAGTTAAACGAGAGGCATTACTAGGAACCATTGTTTGTTTATTAAAAACACATGTATCAATGTTTCCGGTTAATACAATTCTAGCATGAGAAATAAACATTCATCATAAACAAGGAATAAGATAATAACCATTTTATTATTGCCTCTCGGGCATATTCCCTTCAGTCTCCCACTTGCACTAGAGTCAATAATCTAGTCTGTAAGCACTTAACACATATGGCGTTCCAGTGTTACCATGCTTCGCATGTGGTAAATATCATCAAAAAGATCTGAACTGTTCAGGTCCTATTGTATTTGCTTGTTCTTTGCGTCTACACGCATCACTCATTCTCTAATGAGATGGCTTTGTATATATATGGTCAAACGGTGAAACCTTAATTCCTCAGCTTAAACCGATATCACTAACATTGTGAAAATGTAGCTTCATAGTGTTAGCATTCTTGGAAATTCACCAAGTTCCGGTGATACCTTAATTCCTCATCTTAAACTAATGTTACTAACATTGTGAAAATGTAGCTTCATAGTATCAGCATTCTTGGAAATTCACCAAGTTCCGGTGATACCTTAATTCCTCAGCTTAAACTAATGTTACTAATATTGTGACAATGTAGTTCATAGTATCAGCATTCTTGGAAATTCACCAAGTTCAATAAAGAACTCCTTGACACAAAATATGCTTATTATCAGTTGTCAACACAACGATATAGTTTAGCCTTTGTTGTAGTATCTGTCACAATATTTTAATTTTGAAACTCTTTCAAATGCAGCATGGAAATTTCTTCCAGCCTATTGTGCTACCCTTCATCACGTATATTAATTGAGATAAAAATATTTGAATAGATGACAAGACTATTAGTGTAACATATTACAACTAATATTTTGTCATTACTTCATAGGAAAACATATCCTTATCATTTCTAAAATGAGACAAGGATCTCTCCCATTGTTGTCTAATAATCATATGAATTATCCTGCTATAACATTTTATAGCATAGGATTCATCTGGTTGTGTACATAGCATGGAAACATGACTTAGAAATCTCAAGTTCAATGATGCTCATCATGTGTCAAAACACTTGAATCTTGCTCAATTATTTTCCATGTGACAAGAACTCCTTCTTGTCATTTTTATATTGACTTACTTCAATATTTCATCTATGTAATTTGGCTTCAATCATATCAGGCGCTTCAATCCATCTTTTATAGATATCGATGCCTAATATCTTCTAAGCCTTTTATTAATATGAAAATCTTAACCGTGTTAATTTAAAATACATATTTTCCAATCAACCATATGTCATCTACATAAAATATTGGAAATATGTCATAGCGCTCCTACTTAATTTCTTGTAACTCTACAAGCATATTTATCGTTCATGATGGAATCAAACTCTTTTGATAACATCATTAGTGTAAAGATTTGAACTTCGTTATGCTCACTTCAACCATTGAAGTGTGCACACCTTTCTAGCAACCTTTTGAATTTTACAAAACTCTTAGCCTGTGTCAAGTACACATCTTTGATCAAACTTCCTCGAGAGGAGAGTTGGTTTTGTTATTCAACTTCCATATCATAATATGTAACTTTTGCTAGAACTATCCGTAAGGACTAAAACATCACTACGGAAGATCAAAATCTTGTAGTAGTCAACTCTTTGAACTTCGTCGAAAACAACTTTTCGATAAGTACAACTTTCAAAGGATGTAAAAATTCATGTCTTTGTCGTTATATAGACCCTTTTGCTATCGTTAGGCATCAAGCCTATCGAAAGGACTACCAATTCACATACTTGATATTCATACAAGGATACTATGGCGGATATAATGACTCATAGTCAATTTTACGAAGTCAGGGCCCATCATTTGCTTCCTTTATAAGGTCCAGGTCCTTCTGTTGTCAAAACAACACTTTACTCTTAAACCACAAGTTGGTCTAAGTACAAAGTTTTAGGAATTTTGTGGTTCGGTACGCAAACTCATATGAAGTATCTACAACACATGTAGTGTCTTCTACTTTGTCAAAATAGCAAACCCCGGAACAACTTCCTGTGATGCGCTACTCTTGACATGATAACGAAGATTCTCTAATCTCGTTGAGTTTAAACTGTGCTCCCTTCGCAAGAACTACTTTCTCAAGAAATCAACCCTTTCTGACAAACAACATTTGTCTTTTGGTTCGGTGATAGGAGAAATACCCAATATTTAATTTCGGATAACCTTATAAACATATATTTGTCCTATTTTGGTTGTAAACATTTTACACATGCTATGCATACCAAAACTTAAGAAAATGACAATTCGGGTCACTACCAAAACCATATCTTATATGTTGTCAATTTCAACGGATCATGATGGTGCTCTTTTCAGTGAAAAAGCGGTTGTCCTTAAGGTATAAACTACAAAATTATAATGGCGATTTTATTAATCTTACCATGTCAAACAAGGTTTGGTTTTGTCTCTTGAACACTCCAAACTAATGTGGGGTAATTCGAGTAATATAACTTGTAGAATAATTCTGCAACTTCTCAGATGTTTTGCTAAACTTGTAACTCAAACTTTATCCTTTATGATCCAATCATAAATACTTGATTATATTTTTACAATGATTTTTACTTCATATTAACAACCATTTGAACCAATTCAAAATGTCAAACTCCGTTCTCTTTAAATAGATATACTCACATATCTACTTAAAACATCGACATAACTTTATGAAGGAAAAATTAATCCACCATACATGACTACACATAATGGACTATATACATCAATATGTATAATCTCCACTAAATTAGTCGTCCATTCTAGTTTGGCCTAAGAACGGAATTCTTGTCATCTTTTGGAAGAGGTCTCACAAGCGTCAATTTATTCAAAAGAAAATGACTCCAGAAGTCCATCAATATGGAGTTCATTCATGTTTTCCTTTCCGATATGAACTAAAATGGTGGTGTCACAATTTAGGTGAAACTCTTTTACGTCTTGCAACGTTTAGCATTTAGTTTTATAGATGTTTAATTTACCAACATGATTTATATTAACATATCCATCAATTATGGAATATGGTCATAGTTTGAACAATCTCATTTGTTCTCACAAAAGACTAGAACAAAATAACAACTTATTAAGTTCTTAAAATAAATCTTGAATGTTTGGTTCGATACGACAATGAACACAATAACACTTTATTTATGTTCTTGTCATAATCGATTCCACATCTATTACTAGTTCCTTTTAGGCCCTTGTATTTCTTGCATTGCGTTGCTTTGTATGACATCTCATACCAACCAATGTGGTATCAAAATACCCAAAAATACTTTGTTAACTAGTAATACATCTATAACTTGTATATCAAGCATATACTCCTGAGCTGGACCTTTCCAGCTATATTCTTTTTTCGGCCATATATCTTTTCGTAATTCTATTTTCAATATTCCCTTTCCTTACAGAAGAATCATTCAACATCAAACAATGCTAGTCGTATTAGCTCATTTTCTTTGGCGTGTTAGTCATATACTATCACCAATTGAGTCATACTTTGAGTTTGATTGTTCTACTAATATCACCATTTTAATAGTATTCTTCTAGATTCCACTCTTAGAAATCTCCAAGTAAGGTAAACGACTTTACCCATACTTTTAATCCATCCCATCATAACAATTTTGTGATTAAGATACTATAGCTCGAAGGAAGGAATTTAGAGGATAATGTTTAGCACCCAAATTCTTGGAATATTCAAACGCCTAGCGTCTTCAATCATTGCATATATTCAAATAATATAACCAAACATTGTCACGCTAAATTGTACTCAGTCATGTTGCTACAAATAAGTTTCTAGATATCAATATATCTTTCACTTGATTGTTTCTGAAAAGAACTCTTTTCAGTTCCTAAATCACCTTGATCAACAAAACATTCTTTTGAAGATAAAGTAATATGGAAGCAACCATGACTCTAGATTCTAAGTAGGATTTGGTTGCTCTCTAGATCAATCAATCATTAATCATATGGAGCTAGGTAGGAAATACCAAAAATCTAAAATAGGACTCAATTTTAAATTTCACTAATACGGTATTTACCAGATCATAACTGTTATATCTCAATCAACAATCTAAGTGTAAGGTAGTTTTGTGGATGCCAATGAATACTACAATTTATGCAAATTCACTTTGATTGGTTGTTTATGATAAATAAGTTCAAGTTAATTCAAAATTATGCCATGAACTCCCACTCAAAAACAACATCCCTCTTAGTCGTCTTTAGTGATTACACGAACCAAATTCACTACACCAAAACCGATCATCACGTGAGATGATGTAGCTTCAAAGGCGAACATCGACATGTTCATCATATCATCCATATGACTCATGCTTTACCTTTCGGTTACGTGTTCCGAGGCCATGTCTGTACATGCTAGGGTCGCCAAGTAGAACCGTAGTATTGCGTGTGTTTCAAGTCCATGTTTGTACATGCTAGGCTTGAAAACACCCGTTGTATGCGAACGTTGAGTCTGTCACACCCGATCATCATGTGGTGCTCGAAACGACGAACTTTCTTAATGGTGCATACTTAAGGAAGAACACATTATTATCTTGATATTAAGTGAGAGGGATCATCTTATAATGCCACCATCGCTATCTAAGCAAAATAAGATGCATAAAAGGATTAACATCACAGACATCACATGTAAGGATAACATGATATGATATGGTCCTTCTTGCACTTGATCTTCATCATGTGCATCATGGTATGATCTCCATCATTCCACCGGCGTGGTACCATGTACCATGGCACCCCAATCTTGATTGTCCACCAATAATAAGACAACCATATGGATAGCTTCCGGTATATCAATAATTTACAAAATAGATCATCTCATAATCAAATTTGTAACATTGACCATATCACATCACATGCCCAACAAAAACTAGTTAGACGCCTCTAATTTATTTTGCATATTTTACGTGGCTTAGGGCTTTCGAGGATAGAACCGTTCATACCTACGAACATCAACCACAACGTTGATAAACACATTTTTAACAACCCTTCGTAGATTAGATCTTAACTATAGTAGGAGAAACAGACACTCGCAAGCCACTTATGCAATACAAGTTGCATGTCAGTTGTGGAACAAGTCTCATGTACGTGGACATCTAAGGTTAGTCCGGGACGCTTCATCCCACTATGCCACTAAGATCATAAAATAATCAAGGAGGTAATAACATGATCATCAACGCCCACATACACCTATGTGTTCTACCCGTACAAAACATCTACGCATAGATCCGGCTCTGATACCACTGAAGGGGTCGTTGCATAGAAAACAAAAAATTTCGTTGTTGGCGTAGTCGTACTCACACCCGAAAGACACCCGAAAGACCAAGATCTAATCTAGGAGACGAAGTGCAACGGGCAAAGAGAGGGTTAAGGAGAACACATACCCTCGAAGACACAAAGTGTTACGAGATCAAATCTCGTTGTTGGCGTAGTCGTACTCACACCGATCCCGAAAGCGAGAAGATGTGCACCGCAATCCGGCGGTGCCTCCGTGATCGGTCACACGTACGGTTGATGACGACCTCCGTTCCCTCGACCCTCGGAACTCCAGCAGCACGACGGTGTGGTGGTGGTGAAGAATCGCACGGTGAGGGCTTCGCCAAGCCGGAAACCATGGAATGGAGCAGCGGGTGGAGGGAAAAGGAAGTGGGCAAGTGTGTGTGAGAAGAAGAGATCTCACCCTACTTTTATAGGGGAGGGATAGGCAGCCCAAGAGGGGGTGCGTCCATCCATGGTGGTGCCCCCACCTCTTCCCTCTTCATGTGAGTGGAAGCCCCACTCACATCCACTCATTTTCCCTTAAAAATCCACTTAAAAAATCCAAGAGTTTTTCTTTAATAAATAAATAAAACATTTTTATTTCTTTATTTCAGCATTTTTTAATTCTATTAACAAACTTTTGCATATATCACCTCGAATCATTTGTTAATTCTGTTAACAACCATTCGACGAAAAACCCCTTGAACTATTTCAATTTTCCCCGAAACAATTTCGGTGCTGTCCAAAATATTCTTCGATATTCCGTATCCTCTCAAACGCGTCATCGAACCTTAAGTGTGTCACCCTACGGTTCGTGAATAAGATAGACATGATCGAGACTCCTCTCCGATCAATAATCAACAGCGGGATCTGGAGATCTGTGATGACTCCTATATATTCAACGATGACTCTCGTGATCGTGTGAACCATCAACGTCGTGAAATATTCCCTTTGTCTTGCGATATTTTACTTGTCCGAGATTCGATCATTGGTATCAACCATACCTTGTTTCAATCTCGTTACCGACAAGTACTCTTTTCTCGTTCCCATGATATAACATCCTTGTGATCATATCACATGCTTGCAAGCGGTGTCGATGTGATATCACCGAGAGGGCCCAGAGTATATCTGTCCGTCATATTGGATGGAAAAATCCCACTCTTGATCCATGATCCTCAACTAATACTTTCCGAATACCTAACGGCACCTTTATAGTCACCCTGTTACGATGTGACGTTTGATGACATCAAAGCACCCTTCCGGTATCAGTGATTGACATGATTTCATGGTCTAAGGAATAAGCTACTTCGTATGTTTGATATAACAATGTAAACTTAATGACTTGATCGCATTGCTATATTCACTTTGGGTATATGTTCATCACATGATTCTTCTAATGACATGAATCCGTTATTAACAACATCCAATGTTCATGATCAGGAAACCATGATTATCTATTAATCAACGAGCTAGTTAAAAGAGAGGCTTTACTAGGAACCATTGTTTGTTTATTAAACACACATGTATCAACGTTTCCGGTTAATACAATTCTAGCATGAGAAATAAACATTCATCATAAACAAGGAATAAGATAATAACTATTTTATTATTGCCTCTGGGGCATATTCCCTTCAGTTTCCATATGTTTGTACCCAAGAGTGGTGCTTTTGGTTTGCTTCTAGAAGGTCCAGAGAGAGAGAAAGGAACACGAGAGAGAAGAGCGGGGAGACAGAGAGAGGGGGACACAGGCTAGGCACACAGTGCATGGACACTGTGGCCATGCCACCGCCATGTCTAGCCCTCAACGCGGCCCTGCTGCTGTCCCTGCCCACCCTCGACCTCCTAGACACCTAGCCTCGATGTTGCACATCGTGGAGCCGCCAGGGAACACGTCCCCGTGCCCACCGCGGCGAGTCCGAGAACGTGTGCACGTCCACGACCACGACGCCGCTCCTACAAGACACCCCGCACTCCTCCCCTTCGCCACTGCACTCCCCACCCTCACCGCAACCGCCACGAACCACCCAACCATCCCCGGAAGCCCCGGTGATCGTCGCAAACGGATTTTTGCCGCCGGCCACCGCTGACAGAACAACAAGGTGAAGCTCACCCCGAGCCGGACACCGCTCCATTTCGCCACCATAGTGCTCCCCGTACGTTGTGGAACCTCCCTGCCATTTGCCCGTGGTTGTTTCCTTGCAGGGCAAGCGCCACCGTCATCGTCGCCGCTGCGGTCGAGCTGCTCCACGCCGTCGACCGGGACCGCCGTGCACGCCAACTCCCTCACCCCTGCACTGCCCCAAGTCCCTGCTACCGCCTTGAACCCGCGCCATCGATCCTCGTCGCCCCAACGTGAGCAATCGCATGAACCCGCCGCCGTCGTGTTTTCCGGTGAGGAAAGAGAGGGAGAGAGGAAGGCGACATAGGAGGACCCTCGATCGCGAGATCGACGATGCCCGTTGAATCCCGCCGTTTGCCGCGCAACGCCAGTGCGTGGCCACTGTGGCCCGTTACGCGCGTTAGATGGGTTAGAAATCCTCCCGTACATGTGTGCTGTTTTTCTTTTTAAAAATTAACAGAAACTGATGCTTTGGTTTTGGCCTGTTAAAAATAGAAATAATGGGTTTTAAATCAAACAAAATTTCCTGACAGTAGATTAACATTTTACTAACCACGTCCAAATTGTAGATCTGGGTTTGGTGCAATATTTTTGCAATGGTATTTAAAATGGCAGAGACTGTCTATTAGACTATTTGGTGCATAACTTTAAAAATATGTATCCATTTTGGTCAAACCAAGTTGTTTTGAGTAGCCCTTGAGTATGTTTTGAGTAGCCCTTTAGTAGATATATCAGTAGATCTTGGCCTTGTATCAAGGAGAGTTCCCTTTTGGAAATGCCATCCATTTTGGTAAATGACTAGAGAGCATTTCTAGGATTTTTGTAGGGAGTTTAAAAAGGATTTTTGATGTGGATCCAATTGTATGAGATTTCGTATGATTAGATCTATGTAATCCTAGATTGGTGTAATTTTTGGATCTCTAGATTATTCTTGGTGTGCATTTCTAGATACAACACTTTTCGGTTTATTTTAAATTTTGTGTATTTAGTTTTGAATAAATGTTTGTGTTATAGAATCTTGTTTTGTAGCATGTGTAGATGTGTTTCTCTCTGTAATTATGATTTTTTTCTTACATTACTAGTATGTTAGGAAGTTTCGTCATGTTTGGAAAACAAACAAAAATAGGGAATAGCCTAGTATTGGTTTCTAGTATTTTTATTGAATAGAATTTGTGAGCAAAGTATTGATAGGTTTATTACCTAGATGTTTGATGTTGCCTTGATGAGTCCAGTACCATTTTGGTACTGATTTTTGTATGGTATCACCTCTGTTGTCTTGCACTTTATTTTATAGGAAAGCATGTGTAGCATTTGCTTGACTAGATGCACCCTATTATTTTCACTAGTATGTGTAGCTTGGTGATGATTGTGTAGTGGAATGTTATTTTTCCACAAGTGCAACCATAGGCATTGTGACCCTGAAATGCCTTGGAAATCTAGTGGAACACCCACTAGTCCCTTTTCATTTTGGTGATAAATATAATTTCTCCACCATAGGCATATTGCTAGTAGTCTAGTTTTGCTTATGTATGTTGTTTACACTAATAGAAATGTTTCCTAATGTTGAGGATTACGTGTGGATAGAATTTCCATTGAGTGGTTTGATTTTAGAAAAAAAAATATTTGAACATGTATTGAGTGCATAGCTACTGGTTGTATGACATGTTACTTTGATGCTTGTTATTGGGTTTTTAGAAAAGCATGTGTTACTAGACTTGGTTGATTCTTGCTAAGTAGTTGTTTTCATAGAATTAGTTTTAGTATAATTATTTACTAGCATGTGTAAGGTGTATGTTCTGTTAGTGAGTATTTATACTCATGTGTTGCTTGTTAAGAAAAATGCATTCTTGTAGTGATGATTTCTTCTCTATTATTGTATTTGTGTCACCCCTAGATTTTATGAGTCGCTCTATGATTATTGCCTTCCTATTTTATGGGTGTATGTTTAACCTAACATGTCTAGCATGTTTCAACTCCTGTTATTAGGGCATAGCTATCTTAATTTCTAGTTGTTATTGGTTGTGGAATACTTTATTTCTTATGGCATGCTTGTGTAGTAATCTCTCATACTAGTATGCTATTGGTGAACCCTTATTATTATTTTACTTCTAGCTAGTTATCTCATGTGATTATTGTGTTCTAGGGTGTGTCTTATGACTTTTTACAAGTGGTTGAGCCACTAGTTTGTTTAGATATATCCATGATTGAGTGTTTCTTTAGTCTTTGTTTAGGTGTGAGCATAGTCAGTAACTACCCCGTTCATCTCTGATTTGCTTTGATAGTTGGAATGTTATGAGTGATTACTTTAGCTTGAGTATTGTACTACTGGTACGGTTGTGTTTAGTATTATCTTGTTATGTATGCTTTGAGTTAGTGATTAAACTTATTTGGTGATGCTTGCTTGTGTTGTTCTTAATACACACTGCCATGGGTATTACTTTGAATGGTTGTAATTACTTTAGTAGTCTCACCCTTGTGACCCAAGGCTGTTATTTAGATTCTTCGATGTCATGGTGTGAGAGTGGTGCACCCACTCAACCGTTGATATTTAGGATGTAGAATATGGTTTTATCAACCATAAATATTCCAATGATATCATTTATACCATGTGTGTTTGTGTGGTAGTTTTCTCGATAACTTTTTGAGTGATTGCATTACTATAAGTTTGCTTGTTGTATGTGTTGCTTTGTACTATTGGTTGCCTTCATTAGGTTATGCGTGTGTGTCTTTTATTATTTTTACGACGCTAGAAAACGAAGAAGGAGAAGAAGGAGTTGTAGAGTTGTGTGTCTAGTTCGAGCTACTTCAAATCCATGGACACAAAGAGTTTCAAGGCAAGCCATCTTGATGCTTGCTACTACACTTATCATTATCTATCATGCATGTTTTTTACTTCTAAAAGTTTAACAGAACATTGGTTATCAAAACTATTTTTGTGTGGCTACTACTACTATTAATATTATATAAGTTATTATCATACCAGTAGTTGAAACTTGGTGTTACCAAGCCCATAGCCACCATATGGTATTTATTACCACCAAAAGTATAAGTCCCTAAGTGGACACTCTGAAAATATGACTTTTGCAAAACAAAGTATTTATGGAAAACCCAGTGGAAAGGCGGAGCCTTATCCACAAGAGGATTGTGAAGTGGTCATTTTTGGAAAAAAAAGGTGTTTTAAAAAATGACACATAACCTAGTCTTCGCCGGACAACCTTTATCGTACTGCCACTCTACCCCAACATGGGCACGGGGCTTAGCTGGAAATTTGTTCTTGTTAGTGTGTCCTCTATCTCAAATTGCTATAAGGGATGTGAACCTTCGAACCGAATGTCGCCAAGTTATGAAACACGAGGCATACAAAGTGTGGCATTAAGTTCCCTCGGGCGGCAGCAGTTCGGTCTCCTGTCATGGCGATGTGTGACGTAATGTGATACGTCTCCAACGTATCTATAATTTCTGATGCTCCATGATCATATTATGTCAATTGCTACTTGTTTTCTCCCATATTTATAGCATATTTATACGTTTTCCGGGACTAACCTATTAACAAGATGCAAAGTGACAGTTCCCTGTTTTCTGCTGTTTTTGGTTTCAGAAAAGTTGTTCTGGAAACATTCTCCGAATTGGACCCCACAAAGCCCGAAGTTCCTATTTTCCCCGAAGAATCCAGCACACCGAAGAGGAGTCGAAGACGGGCAACAAGGGGGCCACACCATAGGGTGGTGCGGGTCCCCCTGGCCGCGCCACCTATGGGTGTGGGGCCCTTGGAGCTCCACCGCCTTTTCCCTATCGCCTATTTAATCCCCTTGGATGGAAAACCCTAAGCACCAGATAAAAAATCCCCGAAAAGTTCCGCAGCCGCCGTAACTGTCAACCCTAGATCAGGGGGGTTCTGAAGCTGTTTCCGGCACCCTGCCGGAGAGGAGATCATCGCCAGAGGCCTCTCCATCACCATGCCTGCCTCCGGAGTGATGCGTGAGTAGTTCATCCTTGGACTACGGGTTCGTATCTGTAGCTAGATGGTTGTCTTCTCCTCTTATGCCTCCATGTTTAGATCTCGTGAGCTTCCTAACATGATCGAGATTGATCTTGTGTAACTCTATATGCTGTGTTTGCTGGGATCCGATGAATATTGAACTTATGCCAAGTTGATTATAGTCTTTATTTGCATATGTTATTTGTGATCTTGCATGCTTTCCGTTGCTAGTGGTTGCTCTGGCCAAGTAGTTGCTAGTGACTCCAAGAGGGAGTATTTATGCTCGACAGTGGGTTTATGCCTCCTCACCACCTTGCTCGAGTAACGCAAACGTGAAGGGGGGATGTGCTGTTGCCATTAGGGGGAAAATAGCGGTGAGAGTGCCCGCGTGCATAATCATTGCTTACATTACACACTTTGTTTAATGCAGTTATCTGTTTCTTGCAACTTAATACCTAAGGGGGTTTCGATGATAACCTAAGGGTCGATTATTAGTCATAGATGCAGATCGATGTTGGTCTATGTATATTGTTGTAATGCCCGCAATAAATATCATAGTAATCTTCATGTCATATTGTGCACGACGGTGCAACGTCTATTTGTCAATTGCCCAGCTATAATTTGTTCACCCAGCAAGCTACCTTTTATGGAGAGACACCACTAGTCAACCTATGAACCTCGGTCCATTTTTCCACACTGTTAAACAAACCACAACTATTTACTTCTTTCTTTACTTACTGCAAGCATACATCATTTTCCACAGTATACTTTGACGACCCACAAGTATAGGGGGTGTATCGTAGTACTTTCGATAAATAAGAGTGTCGAACCCAACGAGGAGCAAAAGGTGTGGACAAGCAATTTCGATGAAGGAATAACTGTAAATACTGGAAAATAGATTTGTAGGTGTTTTCGATATTGTAGATAAATAAAGTGCCAGTAAATAAAATGCAGTAGTAATAATTGCAGCAAGTGGCCAAATCCTTTCTTCAGCAAAGGACAAGCCGGTGAGATTACTTATGATTAACAAACTTTCTCGAGGACACACGAGAGTTTTCTGTCAAGTGCTTTTCTTCCATGCAGCTGAATAATGTTCGGTGCTTTGATAAGTGTTGTGTGGGTGAACCTATGCTAATGTACCGTCCCATCCAAGACTAATACATACTTGTGATTATACCCCTTGCAAGAATCTGCAACTACAAGAAAGTAATTAAGAAATAAATCTAACCATAGCTTTAAACTCTGGGATCCTACGCTCCCTCATGTAATGGTTTCCAAATGGGGGTTTAGGTTTCTATCACTCCGGCAACCCCACAATTAGTAGCCAAATACACGATGCATTACCCTAGGCCCATAAATGGTGAAGTATAATGTAGTCGACGTTCACATCACACCACTAGAATAATAACACCACAACTTAAATATCAAACATTAAATATTATTCAACATTACTTCACTACTAACAACTTGAATTCTCCCATGTCCTCAAGAACAACACGAACTACTCACAACACATCATATAGATCATGATCAGAGGTGATATAATGGATGATAAAAATCTGGTCATAAAGTGCAAACACCGATAAATCTCACAAGCATCAATTACTAACAAGTAATCCACACCGGGAGAGAGGTCTAATGCAAAACAACGATAGAGGCCCCTAATTGTTACAGTGTGATGACGGTGGACGATGAGGATGATGGTACTGGTGGTGATGACGATCTTGATGATGCCCGGAGTGATGACGGTGACGATGGCGGTGATTTCCCCTATCCGGAGTGGAATTTCCCCGACAGATTTCTCCCTGCAAGAGAGCTTTTCTCTCTCGGGTGTTTTCCGCCCCGAGGCGAGGGTGGAATAATTCTTCGACGATGGAATGCGGCTTAGGGTTCCCTCGGGGCCAGGCGCGCCAAAGATGACCCCCGGAGGTGGGCCAGGGTGGCCACACCCCTAGGTGGCGTGGCTAGGGGGGCGCACCACCCCTAGGTGTGGACCCTTGGTGGCCCCCCTCCGGCTCCCCTTCTGGCTGAGTTCCTCCTATGAACTTTTAGGAGCCTCCGGATGTCCCGCTTCTTCTTCTGATCTTCTTTAATATGGTATCTCGACGGTGCTTTTTCCATCAGATTTCTGGCCCCGGTGTTTATTCACCAAAAATTATAAACATGCAAAATAAGATAAAATAACATAAGGGATGCATCATAAATGAAATATATCGATGAATAACAGAAAATTATGATATAAAATAGTGATGCAAAATGGACGTATCAACTCCCCCAAGCTTAGACCTTGCTTGTTCCCAAGCGAAACTGAACTCAGAAAGCATGACCACAGTTTATGGAGTGAAGAGTCGATAAATAAAATACGGACAAGAAGCATGACATTTACCTATGCACCAATCATTAGAGACAACAACTTCCTCTCATATAGCATAACTTGAAATTGGTAATGGCAAACTTCGTTCTTGGTCAGAGAACATTTAATGAAACTATACTTATCGTAGGTGAAGTCTTTATAACAAGGTTTATAGTGTAGGGCTTAACATGTTTAATTATAACAACTCTTTTATAGTGATTCATAGCTTTCAAAATAATATTCATTCAGATAATAAAGCATGTGCCAAACAAAGAAGGATGGAAAACATGATTGAATAAATCAACATATAGATGATAGGATCACAACAACTCAAATGCTTGCTGGAGACAGAAGGAAATGGATTTACTGACTCAACATAAATGTAAAAGATAGGCCCTTTACAGAGGGAAGCATTGACCACTCATGTGCTAGAGCCTTTATTTTAATAAACAGAGGTATAAAATGCATGACACTCCTCCCATCCATCTTACACAAACCATGGCTAACCGAATCCTCGGGTGCCTGCCAACAAACACAAACCGTGGAGGAGTGTCTAAATTTTGAGAGGTGTATATTTATGTCAACGAATGGCAAACAGAAAATACAGTACGTCACAAGCCAACTAGACTCACAAGAGAGGCTCCCATAGAAGGACGCAACTGGTATATAAGGTCATCCCTCTTTCTCTTTTGTTTACACAATTATGCTTTGACTGATAAATCAGGGGCAAAAAGAGTGAAGTGGATTTGTATTATTATTTGGGTCTGGGAACCCCGCTGCTAGCTCTTCTAGCATTTGGATAAGCGGATGAAGCCACTAGTCCAGGTGTGTGAGTACAATCAACAAGTGAGATAAATATTCTCTATTTGTGTCCTCATGAGCTAAAACAGGAACACAGAACAGGAGTAATTTGAAAGTTTTAAAGGTAGCACATGAGCAATTAACTTGGAGTGGCGGTGAAATACCACATGTAGGTAGGTATGGTGGACACAATGGGCAAGGTTTTGGGGTTTAAGGTTTGGATGCACGAGAAGCATTCCGTCTCAGTACAGGGTTTTTGGCTAGCAAGGCTGGGTAGCAAGCATAAGAGTTGAAGGAAAACAAACAAATATACATATGATGAAACCAATCATGCAATCTTCATTGAAAGAACAAGCTATCTTAACTTGTGAATACTAAGTTTATGACATAATAGGCAAATTCCTCTTTCTCATACTAGCAACTCAAATTATTATTTCTGCTGACCCAAGCTAAGTTTGCCAAAACCAACTAGATTAACTTGATGATCTCTAGAGTGATACCAAATACTAATAGAAAGCTCAATGATATGACAGAAGTTGAAAACTGAAATAATGTGCATAGAAAGTAAGTGATCAAACTTCTCATTAATATTTCAAACCGGCAACTCACTCCAACGAATACAATGATAACCTACTAGGGAGAGACACTTCCATGCTGCAAACCATCCTATATGATAACCTCTCTACTCATGATATGACTCTACTGAAAAGGTAAAAAGATGAAAGATAGTGATGTGATACCGCGGCACTCTCCCCAAGCTTGGAACAAGCCGAGGGGATGCCAAAACCAATGACGAATCAATTCTTCGGTGGTGGTGAAGGTGGAATCACTCGGAGAGGAGTCAAAAAGCCTTTGATGATACGACGAAGCTCAATGTTTTCCGCTTCTAGAATTGCTACCTCGGCCTTGAGAATACGATATTGTTCGCAGAATTGATCGGCAACCTAGTGTGCTTCGGCTATCACAGAGAACACGTTGGGGTCTTGATCCTGAGGCACGGTCCCGTGCACATTATGAGAGTAGCGACGCTGGGGGTTAATGGATCCCACAAAGGTGGGGTTCTTCGTTGGTGTTGGTGCAGCCCTCCGGATCTCTTCCCTCAAATCGTTGACCATGCCTTCCCTCCTTGCATCTATCTCTTCCTCCGTCGCCCATCCCGCGAAAGAACTCTCATGGATGTCTTGCTGGATTTTTTTGAAGACGACGTGCAGCGTAATCCTCAATGCTAGAGCTGAAGGAGGACATATTAACCTAGAGACTCCGAACTCCTGCCCGGAAAACAGCTCAAAATAGAAACACGACGAGAAAACGATATACGGACCTTAGGGGATCCGGGGGATTATATAGAAAAAAGTTTCATAATGAAAGGAAAGTCCAGGTCGAAAACGAGTCGGAGAGAGGCTCCGGGGCACCCACACCATGGGCTGGTGCGGCCAGGAGTGGGCCCGCGCCACCCTATGGTATGGAGACTCCGGGATCCGTCTCCCTCTCGTTTCCGACTCATAATTTTTCATATTTTCCAGAAACAGTAAAAAATATAAGTTGAAAGATGTTTCGCGATCATTTTCTTACCAAAACTGTTACCTATTCGAAAACTGACTCTGCAGTTTCTGAAATATGCTTCTTAATAAACTCCTCCGGGATCATGGCTTGAATACAATCAACATTTTCATTATAAGGATCTCCAGAAATATAATGCTTCAGTCTTTGGCCATTGACCACTTGTGAAGAGTTGTCTTCAAGGGAAACAATTTTAATTGCCCCCGAACGATATACCTCTTCGATAAAAAAGGTCCTTCCCATCTCGAGAGTAATTTTCCTGCAAAAAATCCTAGACGAGACCTATACAATAGCACTTTCTCACCAACATGAAATTCTCTTTTAATAATTCTCTTATCATGCCACCTTTTAACTTTCTCTTTAAAGAGCTTAGCATTTTCATATGCTTCACTCCTCCATTCATCTAAAGAACTTAAATCAAGCAACCTTTTCTCACCAACAAGTTTGAAATCTCTGTTTAGGTCTTTCACTGCCCAATAAGCTTTGTGTTCTAATTCTAGGGGCAAGTGACAAGATTTTCCATAAACCATTTTATAAGAAGACATGACCATGGGATTTTTGTAAGCAGTTCTATAAGCCCACAGAGCATCATTTAATTTCTTAGCCCAATTTTTCCTAAATTTGTTAAAAGTCTTTTGCAAGAAAGATTTGATTTCTCTATTTGTAGTTCTACTTGCCCACTAGTTTGAGGATGATAGGGTGAGGCAATTCTATGATTAACATCATATTTCGCAAGAGTTTTTTTAAAACCACCATGAATAAAATGAGAACCCCCATTAGTCATAAGATATCTAGGCACACCAAACCTAGGGAAAATAATGTCTTTAAGCATTTTTATTGAGGTTTCACAATCAGCACTTATGGTAGGTATAGCTTCTACCCATTTAGTAACATAATCAACAACAACAAGAATATGAGTATAGCCTTTTGAAGGAGGGAAAGGACCCATAAAATCAAAATCCCAACAATCAAACGGTTCAATAACAAGAGAATAATTCATAGGAATTTCATTACGTCTAGAAATATTTCCAACCCTTTGACATTGATCACAATATAAAACAAATTTCGTAGCATCTTTAAAGAGAGTAGGCCAATAAAAACCTGATTGTAGAACTTTATGTGCAGTTCTATCTCTAGCGTGATGTCCTCCATAAGCACTACTATGACATTTTCTCAATATCTCTTGTTGTTAATTTCCAGGAACACATCTTCTCATAATACCATCAACACCTTATTTATATAAGTGTGGGTCATCCCAAAAATAATGCCTCAAATCATAGAAGAATTTTCTTCTTTGCTGAGCTGTAAAGGTAGGGGGTAAATACTTCGAAACAATAAAGTTAGCATAATCGGCATACCATGGACTCTCTTGAGAGATCACTTTTACTGCATCTAACTGTTCATCAAGAAAACTATCATTAACATGAATAGGAACATCAGGGATATTTTGTAATCTAGACAAATTATCAGCAACAGGATTTTCAGCACCCTTCCTATCCACAATATGTAAATCAAACTCTTGTAAGAGAAGCACCCATCTAATAAGCCAAGGCTTAGCATCTTTATTTTCCATAAGGTACTGAATAGCAGCATGATCAGTATGAATAGTAACTTTAGAATCAACAATATACTGCCTAAATTTATCACAAGAAAAAACTACATCTAGGAATTCTTTTTCAGTTGTAGCATAATTCTTTTCAGTAGCATCAAGAGTTTTACTAGAATAATGAATAACATTTAACTTCTTATCTACCCGCTGTCCAAGAACAGCACCTACATCATAATCACTAGCATCACACATAATTTCAAATCGTAAATTCCAATCAGGTGGTTGAACAATAGGGGCCGATATTAAAGCCTTCTTTAAAATTTCAAAAGCTTCTTTACAATCTTCATAAAAAACAAATGGTACATCTTTTTGAAGAAGATCAGTAAGAGGTTTTGATATTTTAGAGAAATCTTTAATAAACCTTCCATAGAAACCAGCATGACCAAGAATACTACGAATACCTTTAACATCCCTGGGACATGGCATTTTCTCAATAGCTTCAACTTTAGCTCTATCAACTTCAATACCTCTTTCAGAGATTTTATGTCCAAGAACAATTCCTTCATTAACCATAATGGCATTTATCCTAGTTAAGAACAAGATTAGTCTCCTCACATCTCTGCAAAACTTTATCAAGATTCTGCAAACAATTATCAAAGGAAGTTCCATAGACGGAGAAATCATCCATGAAAACTTCCACAATTTCTTCACAAAAACCATGAAAGATAGAAGACATGCATCTTTGAAAAGTAGCAGGAGCATTACATAAACCAAAAGGCATGCGTCTATAAGCATAGGTTCCATAAGTACAAGTGAAATTTGTTTTCTCTTGATCAAGATTTTTAACAGCAATTTGGGAAAACCCATAATGACCATCAAGAAAACAGAAATGAGTTTTCTTAGACAACCTTTCTAACATTTGATCAATAAAAGGCAAAGGATAATGATCTTTCTTAGTGACTTTGTTAACCTTCCTAAAATCAATGCACATCCTACAACCAACCACTACTCTTTGAGGAATAAGTTCATTATTTTCATTTGGCACAACAGTCATCCCTCCTTTCTTAGGGACACAATGCACAAGACTAACCCATCTACTATCAGCAATAGGATAAATGATACCAGCGTCAAGGAGTTTCAATACCTCATTTCTTACCACATCCTTCATCTTAGGATTTAAACAGCGTTGATGCTCAACAACTGGCTTTGCATCAGGTTCAGTATTAATAGCATGCTGAAAAATAGTAGGAGAAATCCCTTTCAAGTCATCAAGAGTATAACCAATAGCACCTTTATGTTTCTTCAATATCCCCAATAATCTCTCCTCTTCCTTATTAGAAAGTTGAGAACTTATATAACTGGATATAATTTCTTATCATCAATATGAGCATATTTAATATTACCAGGCAAAGGCTTTAAATCAAAAACACGATCTTCCTTGGGTGGTAATGTTGTACCCAAGTCTTCCACAGGTAAATTATGTTTCAACATTGCTGGTTGATGTAGGAAAATCTCATCAATTTCATTCCTTTCTTCCATAAAGACATCAATTTCGTGGTCTTCCATGTATTGCTGCAAAGGATTGTTAGGATCAAGAGAAATAGCAACCAACTGTTCAACTTTATAATTCTGATTAGGGAATTCAGCTTCATAAGGTGATTTAGCAAATTTGGAGAAATTAAATTCATAAGACTCTCCATAAAACTTTGTAAGAATTTTCTCCTTTTTACAATCTATAACAGCACCACAAGTGTTTAAGAAAGGTCTACCAAATATAATAGGACAAGTATCACTAGCAGAAGTGCCTAGTACTAGAAAATCAGCAGGATATTTAGTTTTACCACATAAGACCTCCACATCTCTAACAATACGAATTGGATAAATAGTTTCCCAATTATCAAGTTGAATAATCACATCAATGTCTTCAAGTTGACAAGAACCAATTCCATGCATAATTTCTTTATAAAGCTCATAAGGAATAGCACTAGAACTAGCACCAATATCACATAAACCATAATAACAATGATCACCTATCCTAACAGATAGCACAGGAACATTAGGTTTCCTAGATTTACTAGGATGAGAGACAATATTCGAAGCATGTTTACAAAATATAATGTGTCCCTCTTCTACATTTTCAGAAACAAGGTCCTTTACTATTGCTACTGTAGGTTCTACAGTTATTTGTTCCTCAGGTTCTACAAGTTTCTTTGCACTTTTATTAACCACACTAGCTAACATAGAATGTTATTTTACCTTAGCAGGGAAAGGCATTTTCTCAATAACAGGTTCATGCACAATATAATCAACAATATGAACTTCTATATCTCTAGCAGGAACACAATTAATAGTATCTTTATAAGGTGCATGATACTTATCCCATTCCTTTTTAGGAATATCAATGTAAGAAGCAAAAGCCTTTTATAAGTTTGCAGCAACTTGAGAATCAAGACCATAAACAACACTAACATTATGAAAATCCTCGGATGACATAAAGGATTTAATGCATTCATAGCCATAATTTATACCTGACATTCTACCTTTGTCATTCTCCCATTCTTCAGTGTTTTATTGAATATGGTCAAGAAGATCCCATTTATCTTCATCCTTCATACGTGTAAATGATCTAGAACAAGAAGCATCCAATAAATCCTTATCATGAAGAGGAAGCCTTGCATAGAAATTATTAATAACGATATTACTGGGGAGCTCATGAATGGGGCATTTGAGCATTAGTAACTTCAGTCTCCCCCATGCTTGGGCAATACTCTCTCCGTCATGAGGCCAAAAATTATATATATAATTCCGATCTCTATGGATTTCACTTGGAGGATAAAATTTAGAATAAAAGAGAGGCACAATTTCCTCCCATTCAATAGTCTGGCTATTTTTCAGCAGTATGAACCATTCAGCGGCTCGGCCTGTCAATGATATAGAGAATAATTTCCTCTTCACTTGGCTCATTGTAATACCTGCACACTTAAACAACTCGCATAATTCATGTAAAAAGAGCAAATGATCACCAGGATGGAAATTTCCATCACCTAAATAGCAGTTATCCATAACATGTTTAAAATCTTTATAGGTATTTTATAAGGGTCCAAATCATCAGGCGGTGGGTCACTTACTACCCTAGTAGTGGCAGTAGTGCCCGCAAATAAGCACTCAAAAGGAGTTTCAAACATAGTGTAATAAAGCAGTAGACAGATATAAAAACATTACTTACAGCATAAGCTTCCTTTATCAATTCCACTTCCCAATAGCGATTCACTCCCCGGCAACGGCGCTAGAAAATAGTCTTGATGACCCACAAGTATAGGGCGTGTATCGTAGTAGTTTAGATAAATAAGAGTGTCGAACTCAACGAGTAGCAGAAGGTGTTGACAAGCCATTTCGATGAAGGAATGAGTGTATATACTGTAAAATAGATTTGTAGGGGTTTTTGATATTGCTGATAAATAAAGTGCGAGTAAATAAAATGCAGTAGTAATAATTGCAGCAAGTGGCCCAATCCTTTCTTTAGCAAAGGACAAGCCGGTGAGTTTACTTATGATTAACAAACGTTCTCAAGGACACACGTGAGGTTTCTGTCAAGTGCTTTTGTTCCATGCAGCTGAATAATGTTCGGTGTTTTGGTAAGTGTTGTGTGGGTGAACCTATGCTAATGTACCGTCCCATCCAAGACTAATACATACTTGTGATTATACCCCTTGCAAGCATCCGCAACTACAAGAAAGTAATTAAGAAATAAATCTAACCACAACTTTAAACTCCGGGATCCTACGCTCCCTCGTGTAATGGTTTCCTAACGGGGGTTTAGGTTTCTGTCACTCCGGCAACCCCACAATTAGTAGCCAAAAACACGATGCCTTCCCCTAGGCCCATAAATGGTGAAGTATCATGTAGTTGACGTTCACATGACACCATTAGAAGAATAACACCACAACTTAAATATCAAACATTAAATATTATTCAACATTACTTCACTACTAACAACTTGACTTCTCCCATGTCCTCAATAACAACACGAACTACTCACAACAACTCATATAGATCATGATCAGAGGTGATATAACGGATGATAACAATCTGGTCATAAAGTGCAAACACCGATAAATCTCACAAGCATCAACTACTAACAAGTAATCCACACCGGGAGAAGATCTAATGCAAAACAACGATAGAGGCCCCTAATTGTTACAAAGGGATGACGTGTGGATGATGGGGATGATGGTGCTTGTGGTGATGATGATGATGATGATGATGATGACGATGATGACGATCTTGATGATGCCCGGAGTGATGACGGCGACGATGGCGGCGATTTAACCTCTTCGGAGAGGAATTTCCCCGGCAGAGTTCTCCCTGCCAGAGAGCTTTTCTCTCTCGGGTGTTTCCCGCCCCGAGGCAGTGGCGGAATAATTCTTCGAGGATGGAATTAGGCTTAGGGTTCCCTCGGAGCCAGGCACGCCAAAGATGACCCCCAGAGGTAGGCCAGGGTGGCCACACCCCTAAGTGGCGCGGCCAGGGGCGGCGCGCCACCCCTAGGTGTGGGCCCCTGGTGGCCCCCCCTCCGGCTCTCCTGCTGGCTGAGTTCCTCTTCTGAACTTTTAGGAACCCCCGGATCTGCCCCTTCTTCTTGTGATCTTCTGAAATATGGTATCTCAACGGTGCTTTTTTCCATCAGATTTATGGTCCTGGTGTTTATTCTCCAAAAATTATAAAACATGCAAAATAAGATAAAATAACATAAGGGATGCATCATAACATTAAATATATCGATGAATAACAGAAAATTATGATATAAACTAGTGATGCAAAATGGATGTATCATACGTCTAATCTTTGTTTTTAGCAAGACCGGTGAGATTGACAACCTCACTGTACTGTTGGGACAAACTATTTTGGTTGTGTCGTGTGCATGTTCCACGTTGTTGCTGACACCGGTGAAGCGCCAGCACCACCGTCAGTGGCATCAACCTTCCTGAGATCCTCTTCCTCATACTGGATTGATAACCTTGGTTCTTAAGTGAGGTAAATTCTTGCCACTTGCTCATCACACCTTCCTCTTGGGGTTTCCAACACACCATCAAAGGGCATGATGGTGCCGAGGATCACAAACCCAACTGAAGAGATAGTCATTTAGTTGCTTGAACATAGTGGAAGGTTAGGACCAGCTACCTGATGTTCTCATACTATCAAAGACAGTCTGTGGTTGTTCACGGCAGATTTCCTGGATCTTGTGGAATGTGTACACCTCTGCAGAGTAGAACTATTCGGAATAGCCGCATCCTCAGATATGAACAGTTGAATGGCCATGTAGCTAGCATCGTGTCAATGTTTTCAAAGAGGATGTTTTGAAAAGGGATTTTGTATTCGTGAAGGACTTAAAGGAGAAACTTGGTACCTGTGAGGTACGGATGAAGAAAAGCTTTCTTTTCCAAACAAAAACTGGAAGTTGTTTTACAAGAAGTTTTGCAAAGAAAAACTTGCTTTTCCAAACAAAAACTGGAAGTTGTTTTACAAGAAGTTGTGCAAAGAAAACTTTCTTTTTAACAAATTCTTACAAAACCACTTGTACATGCGATATCTACGAGAGAAAGAAAACTATATTATTTTCTTTTGAAGTATCTTCTTTAACAAAGATATAGAGATGTTAAAATAAACCATGATGTATCCTTCAAAAAGGAGAAATCCTTTGTGGGAAAGGATCAAAGATTCATGTATGCTCCTAAGATGGGTAAACCCAAATCTCAATATGTGCTGAAAATTGCTAAAACAATTAATGAAACTAAGAGTGACCTCCATGTTGAATCTTCTAAAATATCTAGAGTGCATATTGCTGCAAACAATGGTTTAGAGGAAGTTATAGAGGATGCTTCTTTACTTGAAAAATACCTGAGTTGCCCTTTTATGCCTAGCTGAAAGGCGTTCAAGAAAAGCGCTACCGGGAGACAACCCGTTTTATTTTGTTGTTTTTAACCCGTTTTCTTTTGTTTTCTTTGGCGTGCTTTGCAACTGGGTGTTGTCTATTTCCTTAGCAACCCCGCTGTATCTTTTATTTTGAGTTTTTGTTGGGCCAAGTAAAGCCTCTAGTGGAATGTTGAGCCTATATTTCGGATTTCTGCGCAGGAAACAGATTTCTGCTGTCCATTGTTAATTCCGTTAAAAATCGCAGAAAATTCAAAATGACCTGAGTTTTTTTGTGCTTAATCCTGAGGTATATACGCAACGTTTCTTAGTTGACCACTTTTTGATTTGAGCAACATAATAGTTTTGAAAAAATCAATCTTTACCTGTTGTTCCGTTTTGACAGATTTCTGCCATTTATCGCATTTGCATCTTATTCTCTTTCTTTTGGTGTTCTTTTGAGAAAAAGAGTTTTGAAAGAAGTTGTGACAGTAGCTAATATGTTTTTGAGTGTTAGACTTGTGTTGAAACTGAACGATGTGAATTTATTATTTCAATTGCACTAACGTTTCTAATGAAGATTGTGAGAATTTTTATGTGAAGGAAGTTTACAAGGGTCAAGAGAAGAGGATGATATGATGTGATCAAGAAGAGTGAAAAGCCTAAGCTTGGGGATACCCCAGTGGTACATCCAAGCAAATTCCAAGAAGACTCAAGCGTCTAAGCTTGGGCATCCCCTTCTTCATCAACAAATTATCAGGTCACTTCTAGTGAAACTATATTTTTATTCGGTCGCATCTTATGTGCTTTACTTGGAGCATCTTTTATTTTTTTTGTTTTCAGTTTGTTTTTGTTTTTTCTTTCAGATTGTTTTTACTTTTTCAATAAGCTTGGTTGGACCCCAACATTCTTTTATTGGAGAGTGACACTGTCTAATATGCATCTCAACAAGTCCCTCGAGTGAACCGATAGGGTTTCGATTAGGAGAACGTGTAGGCGCTGGTGACAATCGTCGGCAAATAGGGGGCACGATTTACCCAGGTGTGGGGCCCTCGTAGAGGTAAAACCCTTACTCCTGCTTCTGTCGATCTGTATTAGCAATAGATCGGTTACAACGGGGTGTGCTCGAGTCGTGAATCAGATCTCAATCTCAAGGCTTTGGTGGTATGATATTGCTTGGTCCCCCTCCTCGTGGTTCTCCTGGCCTTATATAGGTGGCCAGGTCTCATACCACACCCGAGGGGGATACAAACCCTAACCTTAAGATGGTTACAAGTTTCCTTTCTTGACCATCAAGGCCTTGCGGGTGGGCCTTGATTGGGCCTTCTAGAACTGGCTATGGCATCTCCCTTCGGGCATAGGTCTTGGGTCTTGGACCGGGTAGCCTCACCCGATAGGTCCAGGATTCATCCCCTCGTTGGTAGCCCCCGATCGTTTACTCGATTGAGAATCTGTCGGGTAGACGCTCAATGTTCGTCTTGATTTCTTTCGATTGATTGCTTCAACTGTTCGATGTTTAGAGGGTGCATACCCTGTGCACGATGCGCTTCATGTACTCGAGCGTCGAGCGATGAATGTGCCTGTTTTTCGGCTGTTTTTGCAGAAGGATATGTCTAAGTTGCTTGGCTCTCCCGAAAGCTCAGGGCCAATTAATTTCATCTAGGGCAAAAATAGTTCTGGCTTACACAAATTCTAGACCTCCGACTCGAATTCGGCGAGGTGATCATTGCGACTGGGCAGTGGAGGTCTTACCGAGTCGAACTTAACCTATAGGGGTACCCGGCATGTCCGCTGGGATTTTTCTTCGTGTTGTTGACACGGAAATTTACCGGAGGACGCAACTTGAGTGCGATTCCAGGCCCATAATTAAGATAGATCTTTGGGTCTTGCCTTCATACTCGAAAGAATACGGCATCCGAATATGCCTAGTCGGCCGAACAATCCAGGGCAAGGATGTGTAAAATACATCGTGTGTCAGAGTGGCAGGAACTGCACACTCGCGAGTATCATCTTGAGAGTTTCCGAGTGAAGAGATTTTCCCTCTTGTTGTGCTTATGCAAAGTAAAATTTTGCACTTATAATATTTATCCCATACGAAAGAGTTTTCGTGTCTGGAAGCCTTGTTGTACCCATACGAAAGAGATTTCGTGTGTGGGTAGTTATGCGAGAGAACTTATGTGAAGGAACTTTCGCGCTTTGATATGCCCATACGAAATATGCGAAAGAATTTTCGCGTCTTGCTATGCCCATACGAAAGAAATTTCGTGTCAGGGAGCTTATGCGAAAGAATTTTCGCGTATTGATATGCTCATACGAAAGAAATTTCGTGTCAGGGGGCTTATGCGAAAGAATTTTCGCGTTTTGATATGCCCATACGAAAGAAATTTCGTGTCAGAGACTTTATGCGAAAGAGTTTTCGCGTTTGTTGAGGTGCGCAATGATGTCATTGCGCACATGCCCGTTCTGACTCCTCCCGATGGGACGTGAAAGAGCGAAGCAGAGCACGATGGTCCACCTTGTCAGCTTTTTGACTGGAAACGAGAGGTCATTTCCGGTTTTCCCGTGAGCCACGCGCCGTAAATGCGCACGATCTGCTGTAAAGATCGTGGCAGAGATAACTGTTCACCGCCGCCTCGTTTCCACTTCAAGCGTGGCGGCTACGATGAGCACCACGTCACCAGATCTACGGTTCAGATCATCTCGGCCTATGTATAAGTACCCGTCCTTTAGGCGATGGGTAAGTTTCCCTGCCATTTGCGCCCTTTCTTCCTCCTAGCGCACACCTTCTATTCTGCAAGCACCAAAGCGCTCTCATGGGTGGAGGGAAGAAACGCAGCGCTGCTGCATCATCATCGAAGGAGGTCGAAGACGCTTCCGTGCCGCCCGCTGTGAGATCGGGCGATTCGCGCTCTGCCAACACTACCAGGAAGAGCATCAATGAGATGCAACTGGAGGGGCTGCTGCCTCCCGACGGCGAGAAGCGCGTGTGCCTCCCCAAGAAAGAAGAGGTACCAAATCCTCGCGCAAACGAGCGTGTGATCTTCACGGAGCACGTCTCGCGTGGTCTCTCTCTTCCTCTCCACCCCTTTCTTCTTCGATTGTTGTATGTCTATGGCATACAACTCCATGACTTGCCTCCAAACGCGATTCAGCACATCTCGTGCTTTATCGTTCTTTGCGAGTGCTACTTAGGCATACGCCCGCATTGGGGCCTCTCGAAGGCCCTGTTCAAGGTGCGCATCTTCCGAGAAAAGTGGCGACTAGGCGAGCAGGAGGAGCCACTGCGCACCGGCGGGTTCGGGATCCAGGCGAAGACGGACATCCCCTGCGCGGAGATGTACTTCGTCGACTCCGTGCAAGGATGGCGGAAGAAGTGGTTCTACGTCATCGACAACAGCGCGGGTGGAGCTCCTGAGTTTCATCCACTCGCGATTCTGAAGCGCAGGAAATCCTGGGCGCATAAGCTTACCGTCGAAGACAACAAGATCGTCTCCCCTCTACTCGTGAAGGTGGGGAGCTTCCGCGACAAGGCGATGGGGGCTTTGCTGAATGGATTGCATTTGGCGACTGTCTTTCTTCGGCGGAGGATCCAACCCCTTCAGGAGAGGCCTTCGACTATGTGGGAGTATCAAGGTACGCAGGACCCGAGCCGTGTGCGAAGACCTTCTCTCGAACGCCGAGTTCGAGAAAAAGATTGCGGCCATCACCAAGCTTAAGAAAGGAGAGGCCTTCTCGGCATGTTCTCTTGAGCCATTCGATGCAGCGAAACCTCCTCCAGTTGATGTAAGTTTTTCTTCTGTTCTTATTTGTTCTCTTTGTAGTCTGAAATTTTATCGACTGAAGTTCTTCTCTCTTTTTCTTATTCTTCTTTCGTAGAGCTTGAAGGTAGCAACATGCTACCCGCCAGTTTTGGCTGAAGACGCCTCGGATCTCCTGGCGAGCAACATCGAGGCCCCTCTCGAAACCAGCGTTGTTGATGCTAACTCGAGCTCCGAGCACGACCCTTCGGACGACGTGGAAGACTCGGGTAGCGATCAACTCCATCGCTGCAAGCGCCGCAGGCACGGGGATGACGAAGCCACTTCCAAGGACAGTTCCTTGGGTGATGGGTCCGGCAAGGCGACTGAGCCTCTCCAGGTGGCGCCTCTAAATGTGCTTCCTCCCCTAGGCCGCAAGTCGAAGGTTCCCACCGCCTGGAATGTGGACATTCTGGAAGACGACGATGAGGATGAGTAAGTTTTTCTTGCTCGTTGGCTTTTAGTCGAGAATCTTTTCCCATTTCTTTGTCTTTGTTTGACTTTCTCTCCAATAGCAGCCTTCAAACCATCAGCCCTGGCCAGTATGCTTCCTCGGTTCCCTCTATGAAGAGGAAAGAAGTTGCCGAAGGAGACGTTCTAGCCGCAGAAGCCACCCGAAAGTCTCCAAGTCCCGCGAGGGCAGCCGTAATTCCTGAGTACGGGCTACCTAGTTTTGCGGGTGGAGCTTCTGCAAACAAGGAGGTTTCGGGCAGCTCAGTGGATCCTGTGTCTACTGCCCAAGGCCAAGTAAGTTTATCCCTCCTTGCATATTTTGCTTCGTTTGGTTGGAATTTCTATCGGGTGCACGATAGTGCTCCCGATGGGAGTAGCCCTGAGGCCGTGGTTAATTGCTTGCGGTTAGCCACGGACTCAAGTTGAACTCTTTACTTCCTTGTCTTTATTTATTCTACCGGGTGCACGGCAGTGCTCCCGATGGGAGTAGCCCCCGAGGCTATATTCGATTGTGTACAGTCATGTATAGGCTCAAGAGATTTTGTCTTTTAACTTGAACTTTTGTCTTGGGATTTTGCAGACTCTCCTTGATTCCCTTTCTGCCATCGGTCGTCGAGTACTCTCAACTAAGGCGGATTGCGTTTCCCATCGGGTGGATCGCGATCGACTCGTCGAGGACGGTGGATCTCTTCAAGGTAGGTTAATTCACTCCGTTTTACTGTTTCCGTTGATCACTAAAATTTCTTAAGATGTATTCGCTGCTTTGTAGACCAAGTTACCCGCCTAAAGGCCGAGAAAGCTGAAGCTGTCGCTCGGGTGAAAACCCTTGAAGCTGAGTTGGAGTCCTCCTGAAAGGAGCTGGAGTACACTCGCAAGCATTCAGCTGATTTTGAGGGGAAACTAGTCGAGGCTCAAAAGGCGCTGAAGAAATTGGAGGAGGCAGGTGCCAAGCATGATAGTGATCTTGTTAGCATCGTCCGCCCCTTGGCTCAGAAGTTTGCGGGTAAGTCACACTTGACCATTCTTCTGTCGCAATGTAACTTAATTTGTTGTCTTAGAGATTTATGGTGTCCTTTTTGTAGATGTCATTGGGGTTGCACTGGAGCTGCCTGGGAGCCAGCGACTAGACGCCCTTATGGATTCCGGCGCCCAACTCCAGGAGCATGAAAATCTCCTCTAGGCTTATTCGGTCGCTCAGTCTGAGTGCAAGGCTAGGACGGCTATCCAATTTGCGCTGGTGCACGGAGTCTCGGATGACCTGGAGAAGGTGTACTTGAGCCTTCCCTACGACTCCTTAGGCAAAAAGGTAGCGCTCCGTCCCTTTGGCGCTCAGGCTGAAGTCCTTGCAAAGAAGATCTCTGAAGTGCTTGCTCGTGCTAGTCGCAAGGGGCAGCCTGCTGCGAGTGGAACCACTTCTGCAGCCCCTTAGGCTAGTTTATATTTGCTTTTGTCTGTCGATGTAATGAACCTTGGGATGTATTCCCGTATTTATGTTGCGTAATCGAAGTGTTTCTTGAGATCCTCAGTGTCTGATTGTTGTGTCTTGCTGTTGTGTGCTCCCGATGGGAGTAGCCCCCGAGCACCTGATAGATAGGTGGTGTGTTTCTCAAGTGAGGTCTTGTAATTTTTCTGAACTTGCTTCATTTCTTTCCAGGTAGTGGATCCTAGCGCAGAGTCTTCGAGTGGGTCTGCTGCGCGGGTGAATCCCCTTGTTGCTGCTGCTAGTACATTTGCCTCACTCCGTGACCGCGTTGCGGATGGCGAGCGCAAACTGAAAGCGCTGTGGGGCGTGGCTGATGTCGCCAAATCAAAGGAGAAACTTGCGGCTGGGCGTGAAAAGTTTGTGATGGAAGAGCTGGCGGTCGTTGCGAAGGACATGCTTTGTAAGCCTGCAAGCCCCCGAGTATTTAGCTGCTTGCTTCCCTTTCTCTTTTGACGTGTTTGCTGAATTTGCAGTTGTTGAGCTTGATGGGCCTTGTGAGACTCACTGGGTGGATAACCACATTTCCTATGAGGCGGGTAGCTCCACATGCAACCAATTTTTGGTCAGACCGCAGTCGAGGCTTTGTTTTGGCCACTTTGAAGTATCGGGCGAGCCAGGCGATTCTTCTTGAGTCTTGTCGCGAGGTTCTTTCTTCTGTGCATCGGACGTTTTATCCATTGGGTACCGTTCCAGAAGGATGGAGCGGTTTGCTAAGGGTCTTTCGTCGAGTAGGAGAGGTTCGGGAGTGCGTTCGCCAGCAACTTATCTGTGGAGCTCAGGTAGCTCTCGCCTTTGTTCGGGTGTGGCATCCTGAGATCAATTTTAACTCGGTGGCGCGGCTTCCCGACTCTCCAGTTGATTTTTCTCCTTATTACGCGGTCGTCCAGCCCGCGGCGGATCGGATTATTCGACTAACTTCCGAGGAGATTGATCAAATGCTGGCAGAGAGGACTGCTCACCGTCAGATGTAATCGTAGGATGTAGATATCCTGTAACCCTGTATAGCTCGCTCGATATGTTTTAAGGTGTTTATAAGGTGTGAACCTTGTTGTACCTTGTATTTGAAAATTTGCATTTTTATGCTAGTTAGGCGTAGCCCCCGTGTGTTTGGGGTGTATACCTATTGTTTTAGCATGTAAAATGGAAGATGCGAATAGCTATGGTTGAAGAACCATGTGTTTTATTGATATGGCTGAGAAGCCATGTATTTGATCGAGCTACAGAATGGTTGGTACAGCCTTATTTCTTGCGAATAGGATAATCCTAAGGGTAGAACTTGCGGAGATACGCAACGTTCCACGGGTTGGAATAGATGCCACCGGTCTCCGGGTTCTTCAATCGGTAAGCGCCACCTGGGATAACTTCGTGTATTATGAAGAGTCCTTCCCATGGTGGCTCGAGCTTGTTTCATTCCTTTTGCTTGAGCCGCATCACCAGGTCTCCTACCACGAAGAATCTGTGGCGTATACGACGACTGTGGTAGTTGCGCAGTGATTGCTGGTATACTGCGGGTCTTGCGAGTACGATGCCTCGAATTTCTTCTAGTGCGTCCACGTCTTCTGCGAGTGCCCTGTTTGAGGTTTCTTCGCTGTATGCGACGATGCATGGAGCACTAAATTTGACGTCTTCGGGTAGGATGGCCTCGGCTCCGTAGTCCATGAAGAATGGTGTATAGTTTGTTGACCGATTTGGCGTTGTGCGGAGGCTCCATAGTACTGATGGTAATTCCTCGGCCCAATGCCCCGCTACTGGGTTCAAGCGATTGAGTAGCCGCTTCTTTAGGCCAGCTGAGACTAATCCGTTAGATCGCTCGACTTGACCGTTAGTTTGCGGGTGAGCTACCGAGGCGAAGCTGAGGGTGATTCCCTTTTCCTCGCAGAATTCCGGTATTTCCTTGGCCGTGAAGTTGCTGTCGTTGTCGGTGATGATGTTGTGTGGTATGCCAAATCTGCACATGATGGAGTCAAGGAATTTCACGGCGCACTAGGCGTGCGCGGAAGTGACTGGCATAGCCTCTATCCACTTTGCGAATTTGTCAACTGCTACGAGTAGATGCGTATATCCTCCAGGTGTCGACTTGCGTAATGTCCCTACCATTTCTAGCCCCCATTGCACAAAGGGCCAGGCGATAGGGATCATGTGTAGTTCTGTGGCAGGGGCGCGTGGCTTGGGTGCAAACCTGTGGCGGGCGTTGCATCTGTCGACTAGATCTTTGGCATCTCTGGCTGCTGTGAGCCAATAAAATCCTGCCCTGAAGGCTTTACCCATGATTGCTCTCCAGCTGGCGTGGTGGATGCAGTCTACTTGGTGTATATCCCGGTCTGCAATACCCCTGATATGCTTTGCTTGTATGGCTCGCCGTTGATCACCCGAAAGGATTTGCTGAGCCTCGCAAATGTCTGCTGGGAGTAGTTTGTTTGACAAGTAGTCGAGGTATTTCTGCGTCCAGACTGGCTCGGCTAGAAAAACTTGCCTTGAAATATTGTGGATGAGCTCGATCATAGAAATTTGTGGGCTGGCTGTTGTCTGCTACTACGGGTGTTCCCGCTAGCTTCTTGACTTTGATTGAACGCTTGATCATTCTTTCGAAGTAGATTCCTGGCGGTATGGGTGTGTTTGTGGACCCCATGTTTGCCAGCTTGTCCGCTTCCTCATTGCTGGATCGTGCAATGTGTTTCAGCTCGCACCCTTTGAAACTTCCTTCGAGTATGGTGTACATGTCGCGGTAGGCGATCATGTTATCTGCGATGGCGTCGCACTCCTTCAACATCTGCTGTATGATGAGGTTGTAATCTCCATAAAGGAGGGTTTCATATTCTGCGTCGTTGTTGGATGTTGGGTCCTCGGATGGGAAGTCCAATCGCAAAACATACTGCAGCTTATCTCCTCTGGGGGAGATGAGAATAACTCCGGCTCCGGCTCCTTCGTTCCTTTTTTACCCGTCGAAGTACATGATCGAGTTGCTCGTGTACTCTGGGGGTCCTGACGTCTGCAGCTCCGTCCACTCACTCAGGAATTCTGCGACGGCCTGGGATTTTACAGAGTTGCGTCCTGCGTATATGATGTCCCAGGCGCCTAGCTCGATGCTCCACTTCGCGATTCTTCCGGATGTCATAGGGTTGTTCATGATAGTACCGAGTGATGCGTCATTTAGCACCGTGACGGTATGTTCCTAGAAGTAATGCTTGAGCTTTCGGGCTGTGAGTACGACCCCGTATGCGAGCTTCTGGTAGTGGGGGTATCGCTGTTTGCACGGCGAGAGCACCTCGCTGATGTAATAAATTGGCCGTTGAACTCCATACGCCTTGCCATCCTCCGGCCACTCAACCATGATCACCGTGCTGATGACTTGGTTTGTTGCGGCTAGGTATAAGTACAGTGGCTCCCGTTCTTGTGGCGTTGCCAGAACATGCCTACTCTGTAGTGCTCGGTTTAGGTCTGCGAATGCACTTTTTGCTTCGGGTGTCCACTCGAACTTGTCCATCTTCTTCAGCAGCTTGTAGAAGGGAAATCCTTGCTCGTCTAATCTTGCGATGAACTTGCTTAGAGCGGCTAGCCGTCCTGCGAGATGCTGTACACCGCGAAGATTGGTTGGCTCCTTCATTGTTAGGATTTCCTGAATTTTCTCTAGGTTGGCTTCGATTCCTCAAGCGGACACCAGATACCCGAGAAGTTGTCCTGCGGGGACATCGAAGACGCATTTTGTCGGGTTAAGCTTGATCCTGTACGCGTTGAGGGCGTCAAATGTTTCTCTTATATCCCCGAGGAGCGTGTCCTCCACTCGATTTTTTATGACAATGTCGTGAACGTATACTTGTACGTTCTTGCCAATGAGCTTGGCGAGGCATTTTTGCATGCAGCCCTGATATGTTGCGCCTGCGTTTTTTAGCCCGAAGGGCATCGTCGTGTAGCAGTAGACAACGTGAGGTGTGATAAATGTTGTCTTCTCCTCGTCCTCCTTTTTCATCCTGATCTGATTATAGCCCGAGTAGGCATCCAAGAAGGAGAGGCGCTGGCAGCCTGCTGTAGAGTCCACGATCTGGTCGATCCGTGGTAAGGGGAAGTTATCCTTGGGGCAGTGTTTGTTCAACGACGTGTAGTCGATGCACACGCGGAGGATGTCGGTGTTTTTCTTCGGGACCAGCACTGGGTTTGCTAACCAGGTGGGTATCTTTATCTGTCGGATGAATTTTGTGGCGAGCAGTCTGTTCACTTCTTCTCCAAGTGCCTTTTGCTTTGGCTCTGAGAACCGTCGAGTTGCTTGCTTGATAGGTTTGGCTTCTTTGAAAAATTCGAGTGAGTGCTCGGTGAACTCCCTGGGTATCCTTGGCACATCTCAAGGCTGCCAGGCGAAGATTTCCCAGTACTCACGGAGGAGTTCGACGAGCGCGCCTTCCTATGCGGGCGAGAGTGTGGTGGACACCATCGTCGTCTTCGCGGGCTCTGTCGGGTGTACTTGATGCTTTCGAGTGTCGATGTTTGCACTGAACTCGAGTTCTGGAGCATTCTTTTTGGTGAGAGGCATCACAGAGTGGTCTGTGGTTTTTGCCAGTTCTTCCAGTTCCTCCTGCATCCCGAAAGATTTCGCGATCTCGTTGAACTCGATGTCGCACTTGTCAGATTTTTGGAAGTCGCCATCTATGGTGATGGGGTCGTATTCTCCAGGAAGTTTGAGTTACAGGTAGGCGTAGTGAGGTACTGCCATGAATCTTGCGAACGATGTTCGGCCGAGAATGGCGTGGTACTGGGAGGGCCAGTCGACTACTTCAAAGTCGAGGAATTCTCGTCTGCTGTTTCTTCGGTTACCGAGCACCACCTGCAAATTGATTGTTCCGAGTAGTCGGACTGCTTTTCCTGGTACTATCATGCGGAAGGATGTCTCTGATTCTGCGAGTCCGTCCAGGTTCTTGTTCATCCTACGGAGTGTGTCCGCGTAAATTATGTTGATCCCGCTACCCCCGTCCATGAACACTCGGGCGAGTTTGTAGTTGCCTATTTGCGCCTGGATGACGAGCGCGGCATGTCCTGGCCGATAAAATCACGGAGGATGGTCCTCTTTGGAGAAAGTTATCGGTTGGTCAGCCATCTTCAGGTACTCGGGTTTGGACGGTGGATCTTGGACTGCCATGACTACTTGGCGTGTATTTGTTTTCTGAGACCTGCAGGACGGGCAGACTTTCTGTATCAATCCGAGGAGTCCTGCTGGGTTTGGGTACCCATTGCCCCCTTGGTTTGCGATGGGTGGCGCTGGGAGCGCGGCCAACACTGCGCTTTGGTGTCCTGGTGGAGGTAGGGGTTGTGGTGGGTGGAATCCCTGATGTCCTCCTCCTGGGAGCTGTGGGTAGCCCTGATTGACCGTAGCTCTATTTTTCTTCGAGAAGGCCTCGTGGATGCCGAGGAACTTTCGGCAATCCTTGAGGAGTTATGTTGCCTTAGTCTTGCCTGTGAGCTTATCTGTAAATAGATGTAGCGTTCAATAACCGTCAAGGTCCTCCCCAAGAGTTTTATCCTCTGGCTTTGGCTTCCATTCGTGATTTCCACGATGTCCGCTGTCACGATTTCTCGTAAAATCTGCCACTACCAGTTCTTCTCGGTCGTCGTGATCGTAATGCTTTCTCCTTTTCTTCCGACCATGACGGTCATCCTCAGGTGCTAGCGAAGATGCCTTTTCGTTGCGCACCGAGTCCTCACCGTTGGCCCATCTGTTGGCTATAGCCATCAGCTCTCTGATGGTTTTGGGTGCGGCTCGCCCCAGTTCTTCTCTGAAGGCGGTTTGTCAAGCTCCTTTGGTGAAAGCTTCGACTGCGACCTCTTCCGATATGTTTCCTGCCGTATTTTTGAGCGTGGTCCATCGCTGGATGTACTCGCGAGTAGACTCACCACTCTTCTGCTTGCAAGCCCGTAGCTCCTCGATTGATGCAGGTCTTTTATATGTTGCTTGGAAGTTTTTGCGGAAGTCGAAGGTCAGATCGTCCCATGATCTGTAGCACGCCCTCGGTCTTCCTTCGAGCCAGCTACGCGCAACGCCTAGAAGATGTAGGTTAAGGTACTGCATAGATGTGGTCTTGTTCCCATGCTGGCATTTTACTGCCGTGAGGTAATCCGACAGCCAGGATTTGGGCTCCAGCGAACCGTCGTATTTCGGCACTTCTGTAGTAAACTTAAATCTCCTGGGCATTGGTGCCTCGCGGATTTCGCGAGTAAAGCACAATGCGCCGCAGGCCTCTTTGTCACATGAGGTGGATGGGGAACGTGTGCGGTTCCTAGCTGCTCGGGCCTTGTTGATTTTGTTTTGCGCGATGTCAGATCGCGTGTTGTATCCAGGCCGGTCGCGGTCAACCTCCTTTCGCGGCTCCTTGCCGCGGTGTCGCGAGCGGCTGCTATGATGCCGTGGGCTGCGATCTCGATCTCTTGGGCTGTCGTCGCTGCTGCTCGGGCTATCACCGCGTCGACGGGCTTCTTTTCCTCGGGCGCGACGAGGTGACTTCTCCCTTCTGGGCGATGTACTCCCACGTCTGCGGGGTGTATCTTTGTCTTTCCGAGGAGTTTCCTCAGTTTCATGTGCAGTCGCGTTCTTGCGGCTTTGGGCTACGAGTCTCGCGGCTGCCATGCCTAGCCCTTTCCGGACTTGCCTGTATTGCTCTGCGCGGGGGTCGTTCTCCCCTGGCTGGTTTGCCTGCAGGTACGTGGCTGCAGCCAGGACTGCGGCGGCGGGGGTCATCGTGTGCACGTTGCCGTCAACATCGACGTGCATAAGGGAGGTTTCGAGTGTTCTGCTGATCCCACTGAGAGACCCTCCGTCCAAAGCCACGGTCTTTGAGACGTATCTTTTCTTCGGGGGATTGTTCCCTACCGAGTATGTTTAGGAGAGAGCCGCACGACGTAGACTTGACTCGTCCGCCAGCTTTTTCCGCTCGTCCAGATCTTTGCGAGCTTCTTTGATCAGCACTGCCGCTTTCACTAGATGGTAGTGGTATGCGGTTAGATCTTCGTGAGGGGCTCCTTCTTCAATCGGTTGGCCTGAGTGTACGGCCACCTTTGCCTTGACCCAAGCTTCTCGTTATACCTTTATGAGCTCTCGTTCCATTGCGCTCTCTTCCGTTTCTTCGGTTGGATCGTTCGATCATGCCATGCAGACCTGAGCCAGATATGGCCCGTGAGTCCTAGGTGTGGATTGACGAGTTTTTCCAACCCGAGAAGGTTCCTCTGCAGCGATGGTGTGGAAGTTGCGAGTACTGGGGCGGAAAGATCGGTCGCTAGTTGCTAGGTCGCGACCATCGTGGTTGGGCAGCGAGTCGAGTGATTCCGGGCTCAAGACCGACTCGGAGTCCGATTCTTCGAGATCGGTTTGCTCGGGGAAGTGCAGGATTCTTGCTTTACTGGCGCGAAAGTGGAAGCCCCCGAACGTCAGGGTGACGCTTTTCTCCAATCCACTCAACGCCGGGCGCGATTCCGATGAGTGGGGCGCGACGATGATCGACCCGAATCGGATCGGATCTGCTGAAGTCGAAGCTCCGGGGCTCCAACTAAAGGTTGGCGATGATGAGGCCGAAGATGCCGTAAATCCAGCGCCCGCCGGTCCCACAGACGGCGCCAATTGTCGAATATGCATCTCAACAATTCCCTTGGGTGAACCGATAGGGTTTCGATTAGGAGAACATGTAGGCGCTGGTGACAATCGTCGGCAAACAGGGGGCACGATTTACCCAGGTTCGGGGCCCTCGTATAGGTAAAACCCTTACTCCTGCTTCTGTCGATCTATATTAGCAATAGATCGGTTACAACGGGGGGTGCTCGAGTCGAGATTCAGATCTCAATCTCAAGTCTTTGGTGGTATGATATTGCTTGGTCCCCCTCCCAGTGGTTCTCCTGGCCTTATATAGGTGGCCATGTATCAAACCGCACCGAGGGGGGATACAAACCCTAACCTTAAGACGGTTACAAGTTTCCTTTCTTGACCATCAAGGCCTTGCGGGTGGGCCTTGATTGGGCCTTCTAGAACTGGCTATGGCATCTCCCTTCGGGCAGAGGTCTTGGGCCTTGGACCGGGTAGTTTCACCCAATAGGTCCAGGATTCACCCCCTCGTCACACATGCTCCGCTTTTTCATGAGAATACTTTGTATTCTTAATCTCTGTCTAGCTGCTGCATTTATTTAGCTCTTTTTGCATGCATCTCTTATTAGAGTTGTTAGTTTTAGTAGTGTTATGTGAGTGCTCTAACGTTTGCTTGATGTATCATAAAGAGTATTTTTGTTAAAGCATGTTTTGTATGGTGCTTGTTGGGAGAAAGAAAACTGCTGCTTGAAGTAGAATTTATAACAGTACTAGTAGAATCTTGTATAGACTGTGGCTAGGACTTTTTCATGCCATGCTAAATGTTATTTTAGTTTTAAAGCCTTATGGTTATTGAGTAGCATAATTAGCCTCAGATAGCTGAGAGTGTTTAATATGTCTTGAAAGATTCATGAGTTGTTCTTTTCATAGTATAGCATCAATATATGGTATTCTCTTTCGAATGTTTTATTTGGTTGACTTGGCGTATGCTCACACCATGTTTATGACTACAAACCGATCACGAATAGACTCCATGACCACTTAGTTTTTGAGCTTGTGATACTGCTTATGTTTTAATTAATGATGCTTATGTCTCTATGCATGATTATGACTCTTATGCTCTCTTGATTTGTCGCTACCAGTCTTTTGCTAGCCTCCACCTATAATGAGTATGAGCTCTACTCCTGCATCCAAACTCCCTTAAACCAAAGTTTTTCCCATTGTGTACACCATACCTACCTACATGTGGTATTTAACTTCCACTCCAAGTAAATTGCTCATGTGCTACCTTTAAAACCTTCAAAATTACTCCAGCTTTATGTTCCTGTTTTTGCTCATGAGGACGTAAATAGAGAATCTTTATCTCACTTGTTAATTGGATTTCACACCCTGGACTAGTGGCTTCATCCGCTTATCCAAATGATAGAAGCGCTGGCAGCCAGGTGCCCAACCCCAAATTAATACAAACAAATTCTCTTCACTATTTTCCCAGTGATTTATCAGTCAAAGCATAATTGTGTAAACAAAAGAGAAAGAGGGATGACCTTCTACACCAGTTGTTTCCTTCACCATGGGATCCGCTCTTGTGAATCCAGTTGGCCTGTGACGTACTGTATTTTATGTTTACCATTCGTTGACGTTAGCATACATCTCCCAAAATATAGACACTCAGTGTCAAACTTTTAATACCTCTGTTTAATAAAATAAAAGCTCTAGCACATGAGTGATCCCTCCTTCCCTCTGCGAAGGTCCTTTCTTTTACTTTTATGCTGAGTCTCCATCTTCTAACTTAATGCATAGTTGAGAGAGCATTTTTGCCATTCTGACTTCTATGTGCATTTGTCCCATAAGCATCAATAATTACTTCATGATGTGATATCATTTGTTCTTAAATTATTTATTCTAGTCTTCCTCATGAACTTTGAAGGTGTCCTGGCATTTACGTTTTTCCCCACTCTTAAGGACTAGCGAAATATCACTTTGCCATGCTTTCTCTATACCTGAAACAAACGTCTACTTTCTTTGCATTATTATTCATGATCCTTTATTTGAGTTACTCTTCGTGATGCAAAGTAATTTCTATGCTTTATTATTAAAGTTTTATTTATCATGTATGTGTTTAAAGTTTTATGATCTCAGCGTGCATATGGTTTTACATTAGATTGATCAAGTTTATGTTAGTAGTATGTCACCTCAGAAATTATTGTTTTATCGTTTACCAACTCGAGGACGAGTTGGAACTAAGCTTGGGGATGCTTGATACGTCTCCAACGTATCTATAATTTCTGATGCTAAATGATCATATTATGTCAATTGCTACTTGTTTTCTCCCTTATTTATAGCATTATTATACGTTTTCCGGGACTAACCTATTCACAAGATGCCAAGTGCCATTTCCCTGTTTTCTGCTGTTTTTGGTTTCAGAAAAGTTATTTTGGAAACATTCTCGGAATTGGACCCCACAAAGCCCGAAGTTCCTATTTTCCCCGGAAGCATCCAGAACACCGAAGAGGAGTCGAAGACGGGCAACAGGGGGCCACACCATAGGGTGGCGCAGGTGCCCCTAGCCACGCCGCCTATGGGTGTGGGGCCCTTGGAGCTCCACCGCCTTTGCCCTTTCGCCTATTTAACCCCCCGGATGGAAAACCCTAAGCACCTGATCAAAAATCCCCGAAAAGTTCCGCAGCCGCCGTCACCGTCAACCCTAGATCAGGGGGGTTCTGAAGCTGTTTCCGGCACCCTACTGGAGAAGAGTTCATCACCGGAGGCCTCTCCATCACCATGCTTGCCTCCGGAGTGATGCGTGAGTAGTTCACCATTGGACTACGGGTTCGTAGTTGTAGCTAGATGGTTGTCTTATCCTCTTATGCCTCCATGTTTAGATCTCGTGAGCTCCCAAAAATGATCGAGATTGATCTTATGTAACTCTATATGTTTTGTTTGCTGGGATCCGATAGATATTGAACTTATGCCAAGTTGATTATAGTATTCATTTGCATATGTTATATGTGATCTTGCATGCTTTCTGTTGCTAGTGGTTGCTCTGGCCTAGTAGTTGCTAGTGACTCTAAGAGGGAGTATTTATGCTCGATAGTGGGTTCATGCCTCCTCACCACCTTGCTCGAGTGACAAAAGCGTGAAGGGGGGATCTGTTGTTTCCATTAGGGAGAAAACAGCGGTGAGAGTGCCCGCGTGCATAATCATTGCTTACATTACACACTTTGTTTAATGCAGTTATCTGTTGCTTGCAACTTAATACCTAAGGGGGTTCGGATGATAACCTGAGGGTTGATTATTAGTCATAGATGCAGATGGATTTCGGTCTATGTATATTGTTGTAATTCCCGCACTAAATATCATAGTAATCTTCATGTCATATTGTGCACTACGGTGCAACCTCTATTTGTCAATTGCCCAGCTGTAATTTTTTCACCCAGCATGCTATCTTTTATGGCGAGACACCACTATTGAACCTATGAACCCCGGTCCATTTTTCCACACTTTTAAACAAACCACAACGATTTACTTCTTTCTTTACTTACTGCAAGCATACATCATTTTCCACAATATACGTCTAATATTTGTTTTTAGCAAGACCGGTGAGATTGACAACCTCACTGTACTGTTGAGACAAAGTATTTTGGTTGTGTTGTGTGCAGGTTCCACGTTGTTGCTGACACCGGTGAAGCGCCAGCACCACCGTCTGTGGCATCAACCTTCCTGAGATCCTCTTCCTCCTACTGGATTGATAACCTTGGTTCTTAACTGAGGGAAATTCTTGCCACTTGCTCATCACACCTTCCTATTGGGGTTTCAAACACACCATGAAAGGGCATCATGGTGCCGGGGATCACAAACCCAACTGAAGAGATATTCATTTACTTGCTTGAACATAGTGGAAGGTTAGGACCAGCTATCTGATGTTCTCATACTATCAGAGACAGTCTGTGGTTGTTCACGGCAGATTTTCTGGATCTTGTGGAATGTGTACACCTTTGCATAGTAGAATAATTCGGAATAGCCGCGTCCTCAGATATGGACAGTTGAATGGCCATGTAGCTAGCATCGTGTCAATTTTTTCAAAGAGGATGTTTTGAAAAGGGATTTTATATTCGTGAAGGACTTAAAGGAGAAACTTCGTACCTGTGAGGTACGGATGAAGAAAATCTTTCTTTTCCAAACAAAAATAGGAAGTTATTTTACAAGAAGTTGTGCAAAGAAAACTTTCCTTTTAACAAATTCTTACAAAACCTCTTGTACATGTGATATCTACAAGAGAAAGAAAACTATATTCTTTTCTTTTGAAGTATCTTCTTCAACAAAGATGTAGAGATGTTAAAATCAACCATGATGTATCCTTCATACATTGTGGGTAGTGAACCCTATGTATAGCCTACCTACTCCACCGTATAAGCATACTCGCATTCCATAAGCTTCATGAAGGATGTCTGGCAGAGTACATTAAAATGTACGCATATTGGTTTCGTACCTGGTATCTACTTGCCAGACTTCGAGGAGCAGCCTCAGGAGGAGATCTACGAGGAGGAGTACTGCAGTGATGGCCCTGGGAACTAGGATCGTCTCCCGGTCAGAAGCCTGTAGGTTAAGCCGTGACTTGGGCTCTACTACGTTGTGTGTGTTTGTCTTCCGATGTGTGTGTTGAGTGCCTGCCCTGCGTGGCAGTTGTGTTAGACTTGGTCATGTGACCATTTCTTTTTTGTAAGACCTTTCTGTATTCGTGTAATGGATGATGTATCTATATGCCAACTTGATATGTTGTTCACGACTGGTGATCTGGGATCGTGAATGTATGCATATCGGAGGTCCTTGAACAGTGGTTCTGGGGGATTTAGAACCCCCCTCCGGCTCTTCTTCTGGCTCCGGGGGTCTTGGGTAAAATAAGGACTTCAGGATCTTTTTCGGGCATTTTCCTGAAAGTTGATTTTCTGCACAAAAACGAGGTACCAAGGTAATTCTGCTAAAAATAACGTTAGTCCATGTTAGTTGTATCCAAAACTCACAAGTTTAGAACAAAACAAAAGCAAAAGTGTTCGAAAAAGTAGATACATTTTGGACATATCAACTCCCCCAAGCTTAGCTTATTGCTTGTCCTCAAGCAATTCAGTTAACAACCGAGTGCGATAAAGGAACTTTTACGAACACATTTGTTTCATATGATGTAAATATTCTCACTATATGATCAAGTGCTTAGGCAATTCATAATAAGAAGTCTGCAAATAAAGTCACCTAATAGTTATGCGAACCATGAAGAGATATCAACACACTAATGATAAGCAACATGCAATATATCAATCTGTAGGATTGCAATGTTCATAATAAGATATGATAAAGTGGTATCTCCCTTGCCCTTAATAGTGGAGAAAAACATAAATGCCAGGGCACCTCTGAGGTTCAAGTGAAGACTAGAAGTAAAGATATGAAAGATAAGAGCCAGTTCCTGTTTTCTGCTATTTTTGGTTTCAGAAAAGTTGTTTTGGAAATATTCTCGGAATCGGACCAAAAAAAATCCCATGGTCTTAGAAATCTGTCACGTACACGGAGTCCAGAGGGGATCCCGAGGGGGGCCCTGGAGCCAAGACACCATTGGGTGGCACGGCCCCCTTGGCCATGCCACTAGGTGGAGTGGGCCCCCTGGCCACCCACCGACGTCACCCTCTCTCCTATTGAAGCTCCTCCCCGGGTTAACCCTAAATACTCGAGCCTCCATCCACGAAAATTTCCGTAGCCGCCGTCATCGTCAACCCTAGTTCGGAGGGTTCTGAAGCTCTCGTCGGCACCCTGCCGGGAGAGGGAATCAGCACCGGTGGGCTCTTCATCACCATGCCTGCCTCCAGAGTGATGCGTGAGTAGTTCATCCTTGGACTACGGGTCCATATTAGTAGCTAGATGGTTGTCTTCTCTTATTTATGCCTCAAGTTTAGATCTTGTGAGCTGCCTAACATGATCAAGATCATCTTATTGTAATGCTACATGTTGTGTTTGCTGGGATCCAATGAATATTGAATGCTATGTCCAGTGATTATCAATCTATCATATTTATGTTATTTATGGTCTTGCATGCTCTCTGTTACTAGTAGATTCTTTGGCCAAGTTGATACTTTTAACTCCAAGAGGGAGTATTTATGATCGATAGTGGGTTCATGCCTCCCTTTCATTCATGCTCGAGTGACAGAAACTTAACAAATGGGGGTATGTTATTGCCATTAGAGAGAAAACAACAATGTTTTCATTATTTACATTACACACTTTACTTAAGGCAATAATCTATTGCTTGCAACTTAATACCCGAGGTTTGACTGGATTACGCCCCGAAGTTGGATTATTAGTCATAGGTGCAGTTGGATAACAGTCTATGAATTATGTTGTAATGCCCGCATGAATCGTGTTGTAATCATCATGTCATGCATATGCACTATAGTGCAACATTTATATCTGTCAATTGGCTAGCTATAATTTGTTTACCCAGGATGTTATCCATCTGTTTTGGAGAGACACCACTAGTGAACCGTGGACCCCGGTCCATTCTTTTACATTGATAATGCAACCACTGCAAACATTGTTTTCTTACTACAATTATCGTTTTCCTCTCATTCACTGCCATCAATGTTCTATTTTCATTTACTGCAAACAAGTACTATTTTCCACACTATACAACTAATCCTTTGTGTTAGCAAAACCGGTGAGATTGAAAATCTCACTGTTTCGTTGGGGCAAAGTGCTTTGATTGTGTTGTGTAGATTGGACGTTGTTCCTGAGCCTAGTAGTGCGCCCTGCTAACATCAGTTGTCTTCAACCTTCAGAAGTGATTTCTTTATCCTACTGGTCGATTAAACCTCCGTTTCTTTCTGAGGGAAAACTTGTTGTTGTGCTCTTCATACCTTCCTCTTGGGGTTTTCCAATGAGTGCGCTCCTGCACCATCAGTGTGGAGGTCTCATTACCCCTATCATAGCATCTTGAATGGTTAAGTTGAAAGTGAAAGAAAATATGAGTACTGTGCCTGACAAAGTATGTGTTGAATGCCTCATGCTCCGTTAATACAAGTACCTCTCCAGCTGGCTACTCAACTCGGGCCACAAAGCAAGTTCAAGTTAAAGTCATTGCAAGTAATAATAGCGCCATCAAGAGCGTCAACTGGGGTACCTCTTTTCTCAGGACATGGAAAAAGCCCATGTCAAAATGACAAGACAAACAAACAAAATGAACAATCTCACCACCTTTTTTTATTGATCATCGGTATAGCTTTTATTGTGAGTTGCATCACGGAAGTTTCACTATAGCATGTAAGTGAATTTCCACCATGTATCACATGGCTTGGGTTAGCGGCATAGGCGTATCTCTAGCCATTTATACTCCTCAAACTTACCAAGTCTCCACAATTATTTCACTCAATGTTAGGCATCCATAAACAAAAGTACATGATAATAACCAGATATAATTAAGAGCACCGTTGAAAGCTTGCCATGTGACATCACATATGAGCTAACTCCCAACCAAGACTCTTGTCAAGCACACAACTTCATAGTTTTAATCACAATGGTTCATGTTTATTAAGTGAAATAAAAGTAAAGTGTGCATCAAGTTCGTGAGAGCTTTTTAACCAACTTTTCCCATAACAATCAATAACATAAACATTTTAATTTGGAAACATAGGTAACACAATATAACATGACAAAAATACTCGGAATAGCATAAAGCTAATAGGTAGATATGGTGGACTTACTGGAAAAACTTGGGTTGAAGGTGTTGGAAAACAAGTTTTTACTTGTTGGAATTTTTGTGCTAGCAAGAGGGAGAAAGTTGACCGTCTAAATATATGCATCAGTGTCCATAGAACTAATCAATCCATATTAAACAAAGGAAAGTAACATTAAACATCAAAACATGAATAAAATATAGCTCTTGATAAAGCACTTGCAAATTAATACTCATTAAAAAGCACATGAATCATGCAACAAATATGTATCTTTTTGAATCAACTCAAACATCCCTTTCCCAATCTTCTTAATAGCATCCAACTTAATTCAACCCAAATTTCCAATAGCTCTCTCATAACATAAATGAAAAGTGTTGGTCTCACAAATAAAAACCAATCCAAAATAACAAAAATAAAAGACGCTCCAAGTTTATGCGATAAAGTGCATTAATCGAAAAACAGAAATTAGACGTGTGCAAACAGGGAGTGTGTTGGTCCAATGGGGTTGTCTTCACATCCCAATCTTATGTTCTTTACCATCCTTGGATAGCTCTTGGTGCATCTCCTCTAATCCCCGTGAAAAACTTCAAAACACTGTTTCTCCCATCTCGTTTCTGTGGGGTGACATTAGTAGGCACAAAACAATTGAATTTCTTGCTGCTTGAAATCCTTAAACAAAAGTGTGAAACATGTCCAGAAAGTATATAATGTTGTATTTCTTTTCATAAACTAAATTGGATAGAAAACATTCAACTTAAAAGTTCAAAGAATGCATGAAACAGAATGGGACAAAATCTGTCCAGAAAAACAGCAGTAGCAAACGCATATTTTTACCCCACTTAAATATGTTGAAAAAAACTGAAAAAATCACACTTACAAAGGATGAAAGTTGCAAGTACGGTTAAAATTTCAGCTCATTCAGAGTTACAGAATAGAAATGAAAAATCATATCATGCACAGATTCATGCTGGAATAAAATCTCCGAATACAAATAGCAACTTTTTCAAACCAAAACGGGTAAAACTTGACACTTTATTAAAAATTCTGGAAACAAAACTAAAATCTAAGTCTCTTGTTACAGCAAGAGGATACAAATAAAATAAAAAATAAAAACAACCGGGTTGCCTCCCGTAAATCTGTTTCTTTATAGCCATGTAGCTAGGCTTCTTACTTGGTATCAAGATGGTTGGAGTGAGGTGGCTTGGCATCCCCAAGCTTGAGTGTTTGTTGCTGTTGATCTTTGTTCATCATCCTCAACTCTTCCACTTGAAAATTCTCTTTACACAAAACTCAACATAAAACTTGATTAGAGGGGTTAGTGTCTCCATAAATTAAATCCTCATAAGTAAATCAAAGACATATAATGATTTGATTCTAAACATTAAATACTGTTACTAAGGTTATATTTTTCTCTTTGATCAAAAGAACCACACAAAACATAGTAATGAGACTAATGCAAAATAAAGATAGAATCTGTCAAAAACTGGACAGCCCGAAAGGAGCGAATTTTTAGAGGCAGTTATGTTGCTCAAATCAGAAAACTTCGAACTAATAAAATGTGTAATAACAAATGAATATTTATGACGTATAATAGTAGCTCAAAATTCCTCTTCTGTGATTTTTAACATTTTTCGCATTGAAGCTTAGGAATCTATTTTTTGGACGGCAAATCACTATTGTTTGATCCTAGCTCTCAAATAGGACCATCATCTAAAGCATTATCATATAGAATATCTAAACCAAATTCCTCATTACTTTCAAACCTACCATTTTGAATGTGTTGATCATCATCAAAATCAGAATCAAAAGAGCATGGTGAGTAAGGATATGGGCAATCCTCTAATACCTCTTCCTCTACTCTATATTCTTCTTGCTATTGCAAGCCATTAGATCTCTCCTTGATAGCAACAATATTGTTATATATTCAAGGACATAGGTATTCTTACAAAAGAGTTTCAAGAGTTGTTCAAGTGTTGTAGCAAGTCTTGGTGTGAGGCTACGCGCTTTATCTATATTAAACATAACTATCTCAAGAATTCCCATTAGAATAGTAAATTCCCCGACTGCCTTCATATATGTGTTCATAATTTCATTATTATGGTAAGAGGCAATTATAGGCATACTCTCAAGCTTGCAATGAAATTTAAGATTCTTAGGATATTAATCTATGCATCAAGATACATTATACCTATCACATAATCCCTAGCCAATTACATTTTAATGCTTCCATTATAAACCTTTTTTATCAAAATTAATTGATTGAACCATAGGAGGTTTTGCATAAGTACGTGACTCATACATTCCATGAACATAACAAATTAAGTAATTTTTTTGTGATTTTAAAATAAGGAGAGTATAAACTGATACATAGCTAAAAGTAAAACTAATGAGAAACTCACAACCAAACAAGTTTAAAGGAACCTCCCCAAGCATATATGGTTGCAAGATATAAAACAAGATAGAATAAATATGAAGTCTAGTGCACACCAGAATAGAAACTTAAGCGCTACGCTCCCCGGCAACGGCGCCAGAAAAGCACTTGATAACCCCCAAGAGCAGGGGATCACTGTAGTACCTCTCAATGTGGAAGTAGGGTATCGATCCCCATGAGCAGGAAGTAAAAGTTATCTATTCCCTAAAACTAAAGTTTCACAAGTTTTAGTTGCTTATGCACTAAACAAGTTTAAAGAACAAGATGGTTGATTGAATGGATGGAAGTTTAATGTAACAAAACAAGAATGTAAAATTGTCCCAATCCTCTTCAATGCAAGAGGAGAAGACCATGGTTTTCTCTTATAGTAACAATGGACATGCGTTCACTCAACCCTCTCTCCCATCTATGGTGATTATCATGTTATAGATAAAAAGTACACACAATTGTCATGCTTCAATGGTAAACTTCTATGACGGCTACATGTCCTAAAACACATAGTTGAAATAAATAATCATTTGTGTTGCTAGATCTCCCTTGTAAGGCTAGCATGATTTGCTGTCACTCCCACATTGTACTTCTTCCTTTTTACCCCCAGATAAAGGATGTTGCGCGGTACTGTGTCACCCAATACCTATGCCTATGTCACATCGTCCATCCCGTACTCACATACATCATACTTCTGAATGGACAATATTCTAAACACTAGTTCAATGAATCATATTTCGTGCGCATGACCACATCTCTCTCGTCTATCTACACTTTGTGGTATCAATCACCTCATGACATGGATAAACAAGGCATTATGCATAAATCAAACCATGACATGCATCATAGAATATCTCCAAAGTATGACAAGTCATAAAATATCCAACACAGCGGTAAATGTATAACACATATCATCTCATACCACAATATTCACCATAGGAATTACATAGATAGATCCATACTCATGCAAGGCATACCATATGAAGTTCAACAATGATCATACATAGAGAGATTAGATTAAGGTACAACCACAAACCCAAAGTCCACGGGGAATACTCCCCCTTCATCACAGTGATGACGGTGGAGAGGTTGGAGAAGATTCAGACCACCCCGATAGCGCCCCGCCAGAGTTTTCCCCTCCCATCTGCAGCTCCAGGTCTTCTATTTTGTGGTTTTGTGTTTCTGTCACGCCCCCTTCAGAAAGCCGTCGGGGGACTATTTTCATAGTCGTTTTTAGGTCAAGACGAAGGTACGGAGATGAAAACGGACGGCATCGGAGCAATGAGGGGGCAGAGGTGCTCTCACACGGAAGGGGAATCTGGCCACGTGGGACCCCCCAAAATCCTCTTTGGACTTCCTTTCGTGCGCTTCCTTGGCTCCTACTCTTTGTTCCTTCCAAAAAAAATGATCCCCACAAAATATTAGGTCATTTGGACGTTGTTTGGGTCCCTCAAACTTCGAAATATAGAAAATAGGGTTGTCTGCCAGTGTAGGGTTAATTCCAGAATAGTAGGGAAACTGTGAAATATTCCCAAAATTAGTAGAAAACAATGATATCACCCTTATATGATGCAAATATGATTGAAATATAAGTAATATAATGCAAAGTTCAGGTCTGCATTTTACATGCATCAACGTTAACATAACACCACTAGAGAAATAATAACATAACTTAAATATCAAACTGGTAAATATTACTCAACAAAACATGATTACTAACAACTAGATTTCTCCCATGTCCTCAAGAACTAAAAGATCAACTCACAACACATCATAAGGTACATGATCACAGGTGATAAATGGATGAATAACAATCGGGTCATAAAGTGCAAACACCGATAAATCTCATAAGCATCAACTACAAACAAATAATTCACACTAGGAGAGAGATCTAGTGGAAAACAACGATATAGAACCCTAATTGATATAGAAGGACGGAGGTGGATGTTGATGATGATGGTGCTGATGGTGAGGATGATGACGATGATAATCTTGATGATGCCCGGTGCAATGACGGTGATGGTGGTGACGATTTACCCCTCCAGGAGGGAATTTCCCCGACAGGAAGGTGTTTTCTTCTCTCTGTCGTTTCCGTCGTGAAGAGGCGGCGGAAAAATTCTTTGAAGTGCCTCCTTGGGATTTTTAGGTCAAGGGGGCGTAAGTACCCCGAAGGGGAGCTGCTGGAGGGGCCTAGGGCCCACCAGGCACGACGGGCCCACGCCTGGCAAACGCCTGGGGACCCCCTGGCTCCCCTCTGGCAGCCCTTTTGGCTTCCCCGGCGATTTCTGACAAAACCTTGTTTTGTGATTTTTCCCGATTTTTCTGACGTCCGGAAAATATCCTTTCTGAGAGGTGCTTTTCCAGCTGTTTTTTTGACTGCGATAAATAATTCCGTAAAACTGTAAAACATAGAGAAAAAATCAAATAACATAAGTATAGTGCTCTAATAGGGAAAATATAGATTAATAAGGGAAAATTATCATATAAAATAGTGATGCAAAATGAACGTATCATTCATGTGTTGGACTCTAGAATCTTACATGATGACCATTTTTATATTCAAGGTTTTACATCAAGAATGGTCATGTATAGAGTTGAACATATTGCAAGTATGTCTTGAAGAAAACTATTAGGTGGTCTTTCATTATTATCTTCAAGACATCATAAAATCAAGAGAGAAGAAAAGATATAAGGTTGATCAAGCTTCTGATCAACACTAAAAGCTACATGGTGTACCAAGTGGGATTATGTATTGCAGTTGTCCATATAGCTTTATGAATTAACCCATGATATGTGTGCGTGTGATATTTCTATGTGTGGTTAGGTATCTTTCCATGGGCATGCATCAAAAGGAAGATTTTATATAGCCCATGGTCGATGACATCAAGTGGTTTTCATCACCAAGCTTGAGAAGTGGAATCTCAAGAGAAGCGTCTCGAAGAAATCCTATGCTTGATGCTTGCCACCCATTTGGAGATATTGGACATATGAATATTTTCAAAAAATGTCTCTCGCAAAGTGGTGTATAGGGGAGCAATTTGCATGTTCTTACTGTAGTTTTATACCATTTTAAGATATTTTTCTGGACTAAACTACTAACAAGATGCCAGTGCGAGATGTTGTTTTTCTCCTGTTTTTTGTTTCATAAAACTTGTATAGAAAAAATCCGCAGAAAAGTGCTAGTTTTGGTTATTACTTGTATGCCTTGTTTGTTTTTAGTTCTCTGATGGGTTGTTTGTGGTATGTTATAATCTAGCTTATTTAAATTATTGTAGTGGCATGTCTTATCCATGTCAAGAAGTGTGTTGTCTCTGTCCAGCAACTACTTTTATTATTGTGTTTGCTTAGCATGCCCATTAACTTGTTTAATCATGTCTAGTTATCCACTGAAACTCTAATAATAAAAGTATTCCATAACTTGTGTGTTGCTTGTGTTGTAACCTAGTGCTTATGATTTTGTGATGTTTTTTTAATAAACAAAGGAGAACTGTTATATTTTAAGAGGTGCAAGAAACCCAAGCTACTCGGTTTTTAGAGGAAAATCGAGTAAGAACCTTTACAACAACAAGAGCATCACTAGACATACGGAGCGCCGGAGAAGGCAACAACGACGGAAGAATAAAACTACACCACTGGGGCAAGCGGCGTCATCGTGCATCGTCGATCGTGCTTGCGATCAGACGACTTCGACTTGTCGCAACAGCACCAAGGTCACTCCAATCTGTCGCATCGATCGTATACCACAAGCTCGTTTGCTGGTTTCAACAACACCGGAGAGAGAAGACATAGCCGACGTGCCATGGAAGGCCCGGAGCCACCGACCACTGCACGAGCTTTGCCCTTCAGCATCCACCGGAGGCGGCGGGGAGGAACCAGGGGGAAGGAGGGGGCCAGTGGCGTCGCCTCTATGCCTCCCGTGTCGCCCGAGCTTGACGACGCGGGGGCCTTTTTTTCCATCACTGCCGGATTTACACTGTCTTATCCTCTATCCTAGGACCGGACCAATTGTTGGTCTTTATGATGTTTTTGGTTCTGTTTATTAGAAACCTTGATTGGTGTATTGAGTATAGCTTTTTTTGCAACGTTAGATAATCACGAGGAGGAGGATGCAGCTGATAGTTAGTATGCATATTGTATTGAAAGTAAGATAAGGGAAAAACCTTCAAAGAAGGCAAGCTATCTCAAAGAATCACATCTAATATATTTACATTTCATTGCATCCATGCATGTTTAACTACTATTGCATGTTAATCTCACTTGTCTTGATAGGATTGTTTCAAGTGGTAAACCCAATTAAGTAGAGCAACTTGTAGGATACCCTACCCAAAACACCCTTTAATAGATACAAAGAAAAATTATAGGTTGGGCATATTCTTGATTATTTTTGGCAAAACAAGGAAGTTTATGGAAATACCATTGGGAAAGTGGGAGTTTGCCCAAGTGGTGGGTTGAAAAGGAAAAGTTTTACTTTGAAAAAATGATACATAATCTAGCTTCCGTTGGACAACCATACCGTACTGTCACATTACTCTAATATGGAAAGAGCCTAGCTAGAAGCTTGTCTGTATTAGTATGCTTTCTGTCTCAATATGCGATAAGATGAGAGTCCCCTGGACCATGTTACGTCCTATGTGGAGCAAGGAAGAGTGCGGGGATTGAGTTCGACACAGTGGCAAAGAATATGTCTCCTGTCTTGGCGGCGTGTAGTTGGGGGGTAACCATGTCAATATGGCCGACTCACTGGTGGCGGGTACAAGAACAAACCCATTCAAAGAGGTAGTCAGGTACTAGCATAGACATAGTGGATAGTTTTGAATGGCTATCATTTGCGTACTGTCGTTGGTCAATCTGTGGTTGTTCACGACGAATATATTATATATTGTGGAATGTGTACACCTTTGTAGAGTAAAACTATTCAAAATAGTTGTGTCCTGGTCATGGATAGTTGGAAGTCCGTGTAGCTAGCATTGTGTCAGGTTTTCAAAACAAGTGTTTTTTTTTGGAAAGATGGTATTGGAGAAATGAATCAATGTACCTAGGAGGTACTATGAAAGATCAGGAATTGATTCAGACCTTCGAGGTACAGTGTTTTGATGATGATACTTGGAGTAATCTATTGAAGAAGTCTTGAAAAGAAAAATAGTAGTTTTGAAAAAAATAACTTTACAAAATCTGGTGGATATGCAATATCGACAAGAGAAACTATTTCTAAGGAAAAGTTTATCGTTTGAAGTATATTTCTCAACAAAGAAAAAAAGAGTTGTCAGATAGTAAGATGGTTGTTATAATGATCATAAGTAATCCCCTTATGTTTAGAGCATTACCTGCCACAATCTAAATATCATGTGTTTAGCTTAGATGTTATTATTTTCTATGACTTGCGAGTAAAATTCAAATGTACTCATGGCTTTGTCCCTGGCTTGCACTGGTTGGACTTTGAAGAGCAGTGCTAGGAGGTGAAGTTGAATGTTTCGTTGACGTTTATGAGAGATATGACCGTCTATCAGTCAGTAGCCTATAGGGTTAAGGCATGACTTGCTTCTATCGCGTGTGTGCTTTTGAAGATTTCTCCTGTTAAGTATGTTATTACCCCGTGCGGCATTTGCTTAACATATTGATCATGTGACAATCTTGTTGCAAGACTTTTAATCGTGTTGTAATGGATGTTGTTATCTACAATGCCAACTCAGTATGTTTTTCACGACTAACTGATCGAAGTGCTAGTTTAGGGTCTCCACAGATATTCAACTAAATTTTAATTTGACAAAAAAATTGGTACTCCTCTGATCCGAATTAGTGGTCGCAACCTATACATCCAATCGCACTATGTCCAGTTTAAATCCGCGTCTATTAAATGGGGTCGGAGGGAGTACTTATTTTTGGTCGACTGTAAATGTATGGTTGATCCTGAAAAAGACTGAATCCGGATAGACGCGCTCGAGTTATAGCCAGAGGAGGGAAAAAGCCGAACGGGACAACATGTGTCAAATATGGAAGAATAGACTATATGAAGAGATTAGAAGGCTCTAGCCTCTTGTGGCAGCTTGCATGATCCATTCAAAGCCAGAAGAGGAAGCTAACTCGAAATCATATACCAAGACAAGTCAATGTCGGTCCGAGCAATCGGCGACAGGAACAGGAGCCAGCCTACGTACGAGCCCAAATCGGCCCATGAGGCACGTTCAACGCGAAGGGGGCAGAGACTCGATGATATCAAAGTTACATCAACATCAATGCAAAGGCTAGAGAGGCCCTTTAGACACGGAAGGAAACTTAGCCCGTCCTAGGACAAGTCGTACGCGTAGAGTTGAATCTAGTACGAAGCCGGAGAGATAAACTTAGTTTAGCTTATAGCAGGAGTTTCACTCGAAATGTAGTGCGTAGACAATGATTTACACAGGAAGTCCTGGGAACGGACATGGACAATTGTATCATAAGCACATAAATCCAATCAATCAAACCTTTCAATCTAATTTTACATTACATATACCTATTATCCATGCAATTCTATCCCTACTATCCCTCCTTCTCTTCAATTACGCCGACTCCGTTACCTCGTGCTCGCTTGTTTTGATCGAAAACCAAGTTTGTAGTCAACGAATCAATTTAGCTCAGTCAGTAAAGTTGCTGCCCTGTGACGATGAGGTCACGGGTTCCTTAGCACAGCGGTAAAGCTGCTGCCTTGTTACCATGAGGTCACGGGTTCAAGACATGGAAACAGCCTCTTACAAAAATGTAGGAAAAGACCGCATACTATATACTCAAAGTGGTCGGACACTTCCGCGGACCCTGCGCAAGCGGGAGCTGCTGCACCGGACGGGCCCTTCTCGGGCGGGTGAGACGTCTTTGTTCAAGAGGGCTGACTTGATGGTCATGCGTATTGCGCTTCAGGCTGGGCCGCATTGGAATTTTGTGGTGCATCACCTTGCCTCGGAAAGGTACACATGAACTTTTAAAATTTTAGTGACGTCTATTACAAACACATGTTAAATTTTGAATTTTAAATACTTTGTATTTTAAACTACACAAAAATAATAAATATATAGACCCGAGTATAGTGAGCAATGCACATTTTAAAAGTTTAGATTTTTTTTTGTATAGTCTGTAATAAAAATAATTTAAAAAAATGTAGACGAATAGGAAGGAACCGGTCGCATTTAGTTATGAAGAATGATGCAACATCACCGGATTTACGTGTAAGAGGATTCAAATTCGGGTGGGCGGGAAGGCCATAGGCATCAACCCCCTACCACTACTTTATATCTTAGTCCGTGTAATAAAAGGAATTTTAGGTTACGATTTTTCATGCTTATAATATACTCCCTTCGTTCCAATATCTAAGACTACGTACTTCACAATGATGAATAGGTGTTGACATAAAGGAGTGAATCTACACGCTAATACATGTCTACATACATGTAGATACATATGAATGTGGGTAAATGCTAAAACATCTTATATTATAGAATAGAGGGAGTATATCGTTGTCAAACATCTATATTTATTTTCATAATTTTCAGAAACTTATAAATAATGTTTTTTGGTTTTTTTTAATACACCGGGATCACTGGAGATCCGGAGTCAAAATGGCTTTCCGATACTCGAACTTTCTCCCTTGAAAAAAATATACGTACACAAAGACGGAAGTAGAGGCCCAGTGCTACTTATGGAGTGTAGACACACGCTCGTTGGGAGACCCCAGGCACAAGGTGTGAAGAGTGCAGCAGCAAGTTTTTCTTCAGAAATGAAATCAATGTTGAATCGACCAGTAGGAGGAGGAAGCACTTCTGAAGGTTGATGCAGCTGAGATGGCAAGGCGCACTACCGGTTCAGCAGCAACGTGGAACCTATACAACAAAATCAAATCACTTTTCCCCAAAGGTTGTCAATCTCACCGGTTTTGCTGAACACAAAGAGGTTAAACGTATGGTGCGTAAAATAGTAGGAATACAGTAGGAACATCATGAAAGCAGTAGGTGTTTTATCAATATGAGGAAAATGGACCGTGAAAGATAAATAACATGCATGGTGAACAAATTACAACTGGGAAATTGACAGAAATGAAGGCTGCTCCATAGTGCATAAGACAAACATAACGATTACTATGTGATTCATGCGGGGATCACAATAAAATACATAGATCTTCATCCAACTGCATCTATGACTAATAATCCACCCTCCGGATATCATCTGAACAAACGTTGGGTATTAAGTTGCTAGCAACAGATTATCGCCGTAAGCAAAGTGTGTAATGTAAAAATTGTAAACTAGGTAAACACCGTTGTTTTCTCCCTAATGGCGACATCACATCCTCCATCCATCACGTTTCTGTCACTCGAGCATAGATGTAAAGGAGGCATGAACCCACTATCGAGCATAAATACTTCCTCTTGGAGTTACTAGCATCTACTTGGCCAGAGCATCTACTAATAACGGAAATCATGCAAGATCATAAATAACATATGCATGAAGATAACATGATAGATTGATAATCAGAAGACATAGCATTCAACATTCATCAGATCCTAGCAAACACAACATGTATCATTACATAAAGATGATCTTGATCATGTTAGGCAGCTCACAAGATCTAAACATGAGGTAAAAAGTGGAGAGAACAACCATCTAGCTACCACTATGGACCCGTAGTCTAGGGATGAACTACTCATGCATCACTTCGGAGGAAGGCATGGTTGTGTAGACCCCTCCGGTGATGAATTCCCCTCCCAGCAGGGTGCCGGGGAGAGCTCTAGAACCCTCCCGATCTCGGGATGACGATGACGGTGGCCTCAGGTGTTTTTCGGGACAAAGTGGTATATCCTTAGGGTTTACGTCTCGGGGGGTATAAATAGGCGAAAGGGCAAAGGCGCTAGAGGCCGGGGGGGCCACACCACCCCATGGCGCGGCCAGGGGGTGTGCCGCCCTATGGTGTGGGCCCCCTGAGGCCCCTCCGGGTCTCTTTGAGACTCCGTGGAACCTTTGGGAATTCTAAGACTTTCGGGCTTTGAATTTTCCAATTCCGAGAATATTTCCAGAACAAATTTTCTGAAACTAAAAACAACAAAAAACAGGGAACTGGCTCTGTGCCATCTTGTCAATAGGTTAGTCCGGAAAATCGATAAAAATGACATAAAGTGTATAGCAAACATGTGGTAAACAATAAGAAAACAAATGGAACATCAGAAATTAAGGATACGTTTATGACGTATAAACATCCCCAAGCTTAGTTCCTACTCGTCCTCGAGTAGGTAAACGATAAAAACACATAATTTCTGAGGTGACATGCTACCAACATAAACTTGATCATCAATAATGTAAAAGCATAAGTAAGCTGAGATCATAGAACTTTAACACAAGCATGATAACAAGAACTTTAATAATAAAGAATACCAATCACCTTGCATCATGATGAGTAACTCAAATAAAAGATCATGAATAACAATGCAAAGAAAGATATACGTTTGTTTCAAGTATAGAGAAAGCATGTCAAAGTGATATTTCGCTAGTCCCTAAGAGTGGGGCAAATCATAAATGTCAGGACACCTTCAAAGTTTATGAGGAAGACTAGAACAAATAATTCGAGAACAAGTAATAACACATCATGAATCAATTAATAATGTTTCTGGGAGAAATGCACATAAAACTCAGAATGGCAGCTATGCTCTCTCAACCGTGCATAAAGTTAGAATATGGAGACTCAACATAAAAGTAAAAGAAAGGCCCTTCGAAGAGGGAAGCATGGATCACTCATGTGCTAGAGATTTTGTTTTATTAAACAGAGGTATAAAAAGCTTGACACTCCTCCCAACCATCTTTCACAAACCATGGCTAACCGAATCCTCGGGTGCCTGCCAACAATCACATACCGTGGAGGAGTGACTATATTTTAAGAGAGGTGTATGCTTATGTAAACGAATGGTAAACAGAAAATACAGTACGTCACAAGCCAACTAGAATTCACAAGAGCGGCTCCCATAGAAGGACACATCGGGGTAGAAGCTCATCCCTATTTCTCTTTTGTTTACACAATTATGCTTTGACTCATAAATCAGGGGCAAAAATAGTGAAGAAAATTTCTGTTAGTAATTTGGGGCTGGGCACCCCGCTGCCAGCTTTTCTATCATTGGATAATCGGATGAAGCCACTAGTCTGGGGTGTGAAAGTCCAATCAACAAGTGAGATAAAGATTCTCTATTTACGTCCTCATGAGCTAAAACAGGAGCACAAAATAGGAGTAATTTTGAAAGTTTTAAAGGTAACACATGAGCAATTTACTTTGGAGTGGCGGTGAAATACCACATGTAGGTAGGTATGGTGGACAAAATGGGAAAACTTTGGTTTTTGGGAGTTGGATGCACGAGTAGAGCTCATACTCAGTATAGGTGGAGGGTAGCAAAAGACTGGGAGCGACAAATCAAGAGAGCATAAGAGCCATAATCATGCATAGCGACATAAACATCATTAATCAAAGCAGAAGTGGTACCACAAGTTCAAAAACTAAATGATCATAGAGGCTATTAGTGACTGGTTCATAGTCATAAACATGGTGTGAGCATGCGCCAAGTCAACCAAATAAAACATTCAAAGGAGAACACCACAAATTTATACTTCAATATGACAGGAACAACTCATGATTCTTTCAATGGCACATTAAACACTCTCAGATATTTGAGGATAATCATGCTACTAAATAACCACAAGGATTTAGAACTAAAATAACATCTAGCATGATATAAAAAAGTCTAGCCACAGTCTATACAAGATTCTACTTGCACGGTTAAAAATTCTACCTCAAGCAGGAGTTTCTTTTCCCAACAAGCACCATACAAAACATCATTTAACAAAAACTCTCTACATGCTACAGCAAGAAAACATGAGAGGACTCACATAACACTACTAAAACTAATAACTCTGAACAAGAGATGCAATGAAAACACGAGCTAAACAGGAATTTTTGCAGCAACTAGAAGAAAAACTAAGAATACTAGCATAGCAAGTATACAAACGAAAAAACGGAGCGTGTATCTCTCCCAAACAAAGAATACTATGATCCAACTATATTATTTCAGCAAGGAAAACAAAAGAAAACAAAATAAAAAAAGAAAAACAAACAGACGCTCCAAGTAAACTTCATATGATGTGACCGAATAAAAATATAGTTTCACGAGAAGTGACCTGATAGATAGTTGATGAAGTAGGGGATGCCTTGGGCATCCCCAAGCTTATATGCTTTAGTCTTCTAAAAATATGCTTGGATTAACCACGGGGGCATCCCCAAGCTTTGACCTTGTACTCTTCTTGATCATATATATCACCTCTTCTCTTGACACTTGAAAACTTCCGTCACACCACACTCAAACATTAATTCACATTAGAGGGTTAGTGCAACAATTAAAAATTTATTGGTTCTGTATGGCACAAGTGCTATTGATACTTTTAAACATTATCTACAGCCACTGATGTTTCGTGAAGCAAAGAAATCCACTTGACATCGCAAAAGAGCAAATGCAAGAAAAATGGCAGAATCTATCAAAACCAGAACAGTCGATAAAGATGATTTTTTTTGAGGCACTTACGTTGCTGAGATCAAAAAACTTAAATAACAAACAAGTTACGAAATTAGCCGAGGAATAAGCACAAGAAATTTCAGGTCATTCGGATTTTCTATGATTTATACGATTTTTTACAGTGGACAACAGAAATCTGTTTCCTGCGCAGAAATCCGACAACCAACTCCAACTCTCGTATACAAAGGAGTGGCTACAGAATTATACCACCCCTTTACTCAAATAAAACAGAGGGAAACAAAGCAAAAATAAAACCATTGGTTATCTCCCAAGAAGTGCTTTTCTTTAACGCCTTTTAGGTAGGCCCAGAAAAGTGGAATCAAGTATTTTCAAGTGAAGAAGCATCCAAATTGTAACTTGTTCGAATAACGGAATAAAAATGCAAATTCATTCTCTATCTAGGAAAGTGTTCCATACCTTTCTTGAGTGGGAACTGAAATTTAATATTCCCTTCTTTTATATCAATAACAGAACCAACAGTTCTAAGAAAAGGTCTTCCCAAAACAATTGGACAAGAAGCATTGCATTCAATATTAAAGACAAAAAATCAATAGTGACAAGAGTATTATTAACCATGATAATAACATCATCAACTCTCCCCAAAGGTTTCTTTATAACATTATCAATAAGATGAATATCCAAATAACAAGGTTCCAATGGTGCCAAATCAAGAATATCATAGAGTTTCTTGGGCATAACAGAGATACTAGAACCAAGATCACATAGAGCATTGCAATAAAAATCATTCACTTTCATTTTAATAATAGCTTCCCAACCATCATCTAGCTTCCTAGGGATAGAGGCTTCACATCTTAATTCATCCTCTCTAATTTGCATGAGAGCATTTGTAATATGTTTTGTGCAAGCTATATTCATAGCACTAGCATTAGGAAAACTAGCAAGCTTTTGTAAGAACTTGATCACTTCAGTTATTTTGCAATCATCAAAGTCAAGATCATTTTTATCAAATATAATAGGACCATTGTCTCCCATGTTTCTAAAAATTTCAGCACTTTTATTAGGAACATTTTTAGCAGTTTCAGGCAGTTTTGCATTTTTACTAGCAGAAGTGGGAGTGTTTCCAACACCAATTAATTTACCATTGATAGTAGAAGGTTTTCTAGCATGAGAAGCTTCATTGTGGTAATGGTGCAAACATTAGCTATATTATTCTTTCTAGCAATTTCATCTTTTATTTCCCATCTAGCATGCAATTCAACTACTCCCTCCGATACTAAAAAAGTATCGGGAGCTATGCCTATGAGTTGTATGGGATTAGTTTATTTGTGGCGACACTTTTTTAGGATCGGAGGGAGTAACATCCTAACATTATCATCAATTCTAATTTGGATAGCATTTAAAGTTTTACTTTCTTTAACATCATGAGACATAACCTTTAGTTTTAGAAAATCAACATCAAGAGCAAGGCTATCAACTTTAGAAGCAAGAACATCAATTTTTCCAAAATTTTCCTCAACAGATTTATTAAAATCAGTTTGTGTACTAATAAAATTCTTAAGCATGTTCTCAAGATCATAGGGTACACTTTTATTGTTGTTGTAGGAATTACCATAAGAATTACCATAAGCATTTCTATTATTGGGTGGGTATGGCCTATAATTGTTCCTACCAAAATTATTTCTATAAGCATTATTGTTGAAATTATTATTTTTAATGAAATTCACATCAACATGCTCTTCTTGAGCAACCAAAGAGGCTAAAGGAACATTATTTGGATCAATAGGAGCATGGCCATTCGCAAGCATAGACATAATAGCGTCAAGTCTTTCATTCAAAGAGGAGGTTTCTTCAACAGAATTTACCTTGTTACCAATTGTAGCTCTCTTAGTGTGCCACTCAGAATAATTTACCATCATATCATCAAGAAGCTTTGTTGCTTCCCCCAAGGTCATGGACATAAAGGTTCCTCCAGCAGCTGAATCGAGAAGGTTTCTTGATGGAAAATTCAGACCTGCATAAAAGGTTTGAATGATCATCCAAGTAGTGGGACAATTCTTCACTAAAGATTTTATTATTTTCCAAGATTTAGCAACATGCTCATTATCAAGTTGCTTAAAATTCATAATGCTACTTCTTAAAGATATAATCTTAGCAGGAGGATAATATTTTCCAATGAAATCATATTTACACTTAGTCCAAGAATTAATACTATTTCTAAGCAAAGACAGCAACCATTGTTTAGCTCTTCCTCTCAAAGAGAAAGGAAACAATCTTAGCTTAATAATATATCCATCTACATCTTTATACTTTTGCATCTCACATAGTTAAACAAAATTATTAAGATGGGTAGCCGTATCATTGGTACTAACACCAGAAAATTGCTCTCTCATAACAAGGGTTAACAGGTCAGGTTTTACCTCATAAAAATCAGCAGTAGGAGCAGGTGGAGGAATAGGTGTGCTAATGAAATCATTGTTGTTGGTGCTAGTAAATTCACACAACTTAGTGTTCTCAGGAGTAGTCATTTTAACAATACTAAAAATAGGAATAAAGCTACAACTAGAATAAGAACTAATTTTTTTTGTGTTTTTCATAGAGAGAAGCAAAGAAGACAAAATAAAATAAACTAAGCAAAACAAAAATAAAGTAAAGAGTTTAAAAGTGAGAGACTCCCCTTGCAGAAATTCTCTTCCTCCCCGGCAACAGCGCCAGAAAAGCTTGATGGAGTGTAGACACACGCTCGTTGGGAGACACCAAGCGCAAGGTGTGAAGAAAGCAGCAGCAAGTTTTCCCTCAGAAAAGAAACCAAGGTTGAATCGACCAGTAGGAGGAAGAAGCACTTCTGAAGGTTGATGCAGCTGAGATGGCAGGGCGCACTACCGGTTCAGCAGCAACCTGGAACCTACACAACACAATCAAATCACTTTGCCCCAACGAAGCAGTGAGGTTGTCAACCTCACTGGTTTTGCTGAAACAAAGAGGTTAAACATATGGTGTGGAAAATAGTAGGAAAACAGTAGGAACAGTATGAAAGCAGTATGAGAGCAGTAGGTGTTTTATCAGTATGAGGAAAATGGACCGGGGTCCATAGTTCACTACTGGTGTCTCTCCGTGAAAGATAAATAACATGCGTGGTGAACAAATTACAGCTGGGAAATTCACAGAAATGAAGGCTGCACCGTAGTGCATAAGCAAGACATAAAGATTACTATGTGATTCATGCGGGTATTACAACAAAATACATAGACCATCGTCCAACTGCATCTATGACTAGTAATCCACCCTCCGAATATCATCCGAACAAACGTTGGGTATTAAGTTGCTAGGAACAGATTACCGCCGTACGCAAAGTGTGTAATGTAAACAATGCAGCATTACATAAAGATGTAGCATTCAAGATCATCTACTAATAACGGGAAGCATGAAAGATCATAAATAACATATGCATGAAGATAACATGATAGATTGATAATCAGAAGACATAACATTCAACATTCATCAGATCCCAGCAAACACAACATGTAGCATTACATAAAGATGATCTTGATCATGTTAGGCAGCTCACAAGATCTAAACAGGAGGTACAAAGTGGAGAGAACAACTATCTAGCTACTGCTACGGACCCGTAGTCCAGGGATGAACTACTGACGCATCACTTCGGAGGAGGGCATTGTGGTGTAGACCCCTTCGGTGATGAATTCCTCTCCCGGCAGGGTGCCGGGGAGAGCTCCAGAACCCTCCCGATCTCGGGATGACGATGACGACGGCCTCGGGTGTTTTTCGGGATGAAGTGGTATATCCTTAGGGTTTACGTCTCGGGGGGTATAAATAGGCGAAAGGGCAAAGGCGGTAAAGGCTGAGGGGGCTCAAACCACTCCATGGCGCGGCCAGGGGGCACCGCCCTATGGTGTGGGCCCCCTGAGGCCCCCTCCAGGTCTCTTCGGGACTCCGTGGAACCATCGGGAATTTTAAGACTTCCGGGCTTCGAATTTTCCAATTTTGAGAATATTTCCATAACAACTTTTCTGAAACTAAAACAGCAGAAAACAGGGAACTGGCTCTGTGGCATCTTGTCAATAGGTTAGTCCGGAAAATCGATAAAAATGACATAAAGTGTATAACAAACATGTGGGAAACAATAAGAAAACAACATGGAACATCAGAAATTAAGGATACGTTTATGACGTATCACTATCATAGTTACATACACATCAATGCAAAGGCCAGAGAGGCGTCTCCAACACGGAAGGCAACTCGACCCGTCCTAGAACGAGTCGTACGCATGGAGTTGAATCTAGTACGAAGCCGGAGGAATAAACTTAGTGTAGCTTATAGGAGGAATTTCACTTGAAATGTAATACGTAGACAATGGTTTTCACAGGAATTCGAGCGAACGGATATGGCCGAATGTATCCTAAGCACATAAATCCAATCAATCGAACCTTTCAATCTACTTTTACATCATATCCCTATTATCCATGCGATTCTATCCCTACTATCCATCCCTCGTTCTCTTCAATTACGCCGACTCCGTTACCTCGTGCTCGCTTGTTTTGATACAAAACCAAGTTTGTAGTGAGCGGATCGATTTAGCTTAGTCAGTAAAGTTGCTGCCCTGTGACCATGAAGTCCCAGGTTCCTTAGCGCACCGGTAAAGCTACTGCCTTGTTACCATGAGGTCACAGGTTCAAGTCATGGAAACAACCTTTTATAAAAATGTAGGGAAAGGCCGATTGCTATATACCCAAAGTAAAGGTGGCCAGCCTCTTCCCCGGACCCTACGCAAGCGGGAGCGCTGCACCAGGCTGCCCTTTTTTTTTTAGTAGTTGTCGCGAGCCCAAACAGGTTCTTCTCGGGCGAGTGAGAAGTCTTTGTTCAAGAGGGCCGACTTGATGGTCATGTGTATCGCGCTTCAGGCCGGACCCCGTTGGAATTTTTGGGGCACATCATCTTGCCTCCGAAGGGCACACATGAACTTGTAAAATTTTAGTCTCGTCTATCACAAACGTATTAAATTTTGATTTGAAATACAACAAAATTACAAATATAGATCTGAGTATAGTGAGTAATGCACATTTTCAAAGTTTTTTTTGTATAGTATGTAATAAAATTAATTTTAAAAAATATGGGAAAAATAGGGATGAACCGTCGCGTTTAATTACGAATAATAATGCAACATCACGGGATTTACGAGTAAGAGGATTCGAATTCAGGTGAGCGGGAAGGCCGAGGTATCAACCTCCCACCACTACTTTATATCTTAGTCTGTGTAATAAAATAAATTTTAGGTTACGATTTTTCATGCTTATAATATATATCATTGTCTACATCTATAGTTATTTTTTTAATTTTCGAAAACTTATAAATATTTTTTTGGAGTTTTTTTAATACGCCGGGATCACTAGAGACCCGGAGTCAAAATGGTTTTCCGATACTCCAACTTTCTCCCTTGAAAAAATAATAGACGTACATGTGATGCCGGAATACATACGAAATACTCGTACGCGGATACATACACGAGGATCTCTGTTGCACCTGCCGTGGCCTTAAATGATTGGTGTCACCGCCACCGGTCAGGTCGATGGGTCTCCGTCTCCTCACTCACTCCCTCTCGCATCCCCAACTCAATTCCGTCCCCTCAAAGCAGCTTTCCCACGGCTCCGCTCCGCCTCTCCCCTTCCCCCCTAGCTAGCTTGCCCCCTCCCGTGGCTATCTACCTACCTATATACACCACCCCCGCCCACCCTACTCCTTCCCCTCGCCACCACAACTCCCACCGCTCGCGTCGCGTCGCCCTCCACCGATCCGTCTCCGCATAAGCTCACCTGCACAGAGCCGCGCGGCGAGCTGCCTGTTGGCCGGCCGGCCGGCCTCCTCGGTTTCCCCTCGCGCTCGTACGTGCCAGGTGAGATGTGTGATCGTCTGTGGTTCTTTTACCCCCTAGCTCAGCTCGTTCTGCAGGCCAGCGAGCCGACTGCGGTCCAGCGCTCCTGTCAGTTTCCTGGTTGCAGCAGCAGCAGCAGCTGCTGAGTTCAGATTAAGGCCGTCTTCCTCTGGTGCTGTACCGTACAAGCTACCTCTGGACCAGCTGCTGATCGATTCATTCCGATTCCCCTCTTAGGAAACCCTAGGCTTCAATTCCGTGACTCCTGAAGCTCCAGCAGCTTTTGCAGCTACCTCGGGCTTAATTAAGGTGCCTTTTGTCACACCTGCTTTGTACTGATGACGGAGGGTCGATGTTCGCATGCAGATCTGAGGTCAAAGGAAGAGGACAAGCATGCAGGGAGTGGCGGGGGCGACGGCAGCGGACAGCCCGGGCGGCGGGGCGGAGACGGCGCCGCGGCCGAGCCGGTACGAGTCGCAGAAGCGGCGGGACTGGCACACGTTCGGCCAGTACCTGCGCAACCACCGCCCGCCCCTGGAGCTCGCGCGGTGCAGCGGCGCCCACGTGCTCGAGTTCCTCCGCTACCTCGACCAGTTCGGCAAGACCAAGGTCCACGCCGTGGGGTGCCCCTTCTTCGGCCACCCGTCGCCGCCGGCGCCGTGCCCGTGCCCGCTCCGCCAGGCCTGGGGCAGCCTCGACGCTCTTGTCGGCCGCCTCCGCGCCGCCTTCGAAGAGCACGGCGGGAGGCCCGAGGCAAATCCCTTCGGCGCCCGCGCCGTCCGGCTCTACCTCCGCGAGGTAAGGGACAGCCAGGCCAAGGCTCGCGGAATCGCCTACGAGAAGAAGCGCCGGAAGCGTCCCACGCCGTCGTCGGCGTCTCAGAAGACGGCCAAGGCCGCGCCTTCCCCACCGCCACCCGCCTCCATGGACATGCATGCAGCGGCCGCCGTGCCGGACAGACAGCCGGAGGTCATCGTCGCGCGGCCCGTGCCGGCGCAGGGGCACTACTTCATCCCGCACCCGCAGCACCTCATGCACGGGCATTTCCTGATGCCGGGCGCCGGCCACGAGGACGCTGCGGCGGCGAGCAGCTCAAGCGGAAACAGCAACAGCAATGGCCACAGCGGCGGCGCCAGCGACGAGATTGCCATGGCGATGGCGGCGGCGGCAGCGGAGGCGCACGCGGCGGGGTGCATGCTGCCGCTCTCCGTGTTCAACTAGCTCTTCAGCCGGTCGATCAAGCGAGGTACTGTAGGGCTTAAGTAATTAATTAATTCCGAGGTTTATATGTCTAGCCGTAATCTTGGTCAGTGGAAACGATGGATATGGAGGCCATTGATCGACCAACACGCGCGTGTGTGCGTATGTACTCTTGTTCTAATTACCAACACTATTCATCTTTTGGCTACATTACATTTCCTGTTGGGAATGAGTGCTACTCCTCCTTGCTACTGTAGGGTTTCTAGTACTGTTCGTGCTTTTGGTTGCTTTGTGTATGCAATGGTGAAAATATAATTAATCCAAGGCTCGATTGAAATGAAACGGGGATTCCATCTTGTGCTGATGGATGCATGGTTCTTTTATTCATGTTTTGCTGGTATGTAAGTTTTTTTATGGATGAGTAGCATGGCCATTGCATTTCTGCAGAATTTCCATGTGGCACTTGTTTTATCTGATTTACGTTAACTCATCACCTTAGAAAATTCACATTTTGATGCCACTAATTGGTTGTGGGTCAGTGCTTATTCGGCGTCGGTCTTTTATGCTTTTGTTTTATATTTTTTGGTTTATAAGTGGAACAAATATCTTACCTAGCTAGTTCATATGATATGATGTCCGTTGCATGCTTCAAATTGTTTTGCGCCATTGAGGATCAAAATGTTATCTAACATATCAGAAAATTCTGGCATAAATTTGAATCGAAAATTTGCGCAACCATCTTGAAATCATTTCAGGAGAGGTGTGCTCCCTTTATTAAAAATGCATTTAAACATATTTTGCAACATCACAAATATTGTTAAAAAATATTTGCGCATAGATCCTAACATCCTGTACGTTAAATAGGGCGAGACTTGTGTAAATTAAAAGATAAAATTTAGTGCTAAAACAAGCCTTTTCACAAGACATATTTTTTTGTCTTTTACATATAGTAAGGAAATGTCGCGTTTCTGTGAAAAAGACTTTGTGAACCCATATAATATGTAAAATATATCCGTAAAATTTTATTTTAAAATTTTTTGATGTTTCGAAATGTGTTTTCTACATACCGGTTGCATATGCACCCTGAGCCAAAGTTGATTTCAGCATTTCTTCATAGTAAGCGGGGCAAAGTTTTATATAGATTTCGGGTGCAATTCTGAACTTTCTTCCACACTTAGCTTTGTACATGCATGTTTTCTGTTGTTATTTTTTGCAAAACTTATATTCATCAACATGGAAGTTCCACAAATAAAACTTGAAAATGATGGACAACGCGTTGCAAATGCGAGACAAGGTCCCACAGCTGGAACTTAGATATGGTTGTATCACGTATTGATTTTGATAATATATAAGGTCGTATACAAATAATCTTGTTGCATCCAAGGGATCGAAGTTGGAACCTCATTTTGGATTCAGATGGGGCTGTGATCCCCTCTCTGTGCAGGCACAAGGAGGTCAAGTAGGTTTCATTGTAATTGCACTTCACACAACTGCTACAGTATATGTGTGCGTACAATATTTGTCCTGACGCAATCAAAATATGGATCCATCAATTTGTTTGTACATGACATACGAGAGTGCTTTTTGCTGCCGGGCTGCCCGAATAAAAAAATGAAAAAAAGCAGCAGAATATTTAAAAAAAGTCATCTTTTAAGGACATATACAAATGTTCTAAATAAGTGCAAGTTTCACGATGCAAGGGCACATGTAGTGCTATGTGTGAAAAAACAAAATTAGTGCTCTAAAAAGTATTTTGTAAATCCCAATTTGGGCACTAATTTGTTTATCTGCACACAGTACCATAAATATCATTTCTCCACGAAACTTATCACGTATGGTGGTCACCAATATTTTCAGATTTTTTTCTGAAATAATTTACATTTTTTCGGGGGGGGGGGGGGGGGGGGGGGGGAGGGGGAGGGGAAGAATTTTTGAATTTCGATATCTAATAACTTCAATTAAGCATGTGTAAACAAGAATTTCTAACAAGGGACACCCACATCCTCTCTTCATCTTCTTTCTCCCCCCGACTCACCAAAAATCATAGGCACCCTCCCTTCCGATATATAATGTCTAATTTTACTCTCCTGTCTAGATTCATACTCTTACTGTAATTCACGCGTACAATGTTTAGACAATGGAAAAATAATAATCATGCAGAAGAACTTTTAAACATAAATCTAATCGTGTCTAATTTGTGTAAATTAAACTACATAGGTAAAAGCATGAATTTTGATATTCAAACTGTACCTTATATTTTGGAAACAAATATCATCAAGTTTTTGTAATTTCCTTAAGAAGAAACCATTATACCTGTTGGCACCCCATTCATAGGGGTCTTCTACATTATCAGTTTCAGGATGTTAAATATGTCACAGCTAATTAAGCTATGTTGAAAAGTTATATAACAACACAACTTATGCATAATGCATGGCTCTTTCAAATCAATAAATTGTTTTATTACCGTTATAGTATGTGAAAAAATAATGCAAAAACAAAAGCCAATTCCCGAGTATTCATAGTTTTGTAGTATCAGTGCATTCATAAAATAAGAAATAAACATTGTTATCGCAAAAAATTAGCGTCTTAACACTTTCTTGGTGTCTTTGGACAAGTCTATGTAACTCTGCCTATTCAGCAGGTATGAAATTTCGAGTGGAAAATAAGTTATAATAAAAATTAGGAGAAAATTTGCTCCAAAGATTTAATTTCTGTTAATATGGTTCATTGAGGAGGTTATGTCCTATAGGATATCTAATTTCAATTTCAAAATTAAATTCAATTTGGAATTATGAAGAAACCAAATTCATCAATACATAGTGACAAATTTTACAACTTGTCTATACATGCATGGTTCTTTTTCTCCGACCTTCCAAACTAACATGAATTAGCAATTCAATATTAACTTGTTTATAGAAAATACCATTCTAACATTCCTTTTTCTTTGATGTTTTATAGAAATTTTCAAACATGATTTTAATACAATTTTCAATGTAAGCTCTCGGTACTTTCTCTTATGTTGGTCAGATAAACTCGTGATCAAGTTTGTTTTTATATTTCATTACAATATATAGTTTGTATAAAGCAATTAATTATGTATTAACGGTGCCTTGCACATCACAAAGAAGTAGGATTTTCTCCCTTTTCCCATGCGCTGTATTATACATGCTCTATGAAAATAAATAAAATTTAACATTGCAAGGCCTAAGTTGTAGTTGTACAACCACAGGAGGTGTGGGCACCGATCAAAATAATGGTATACATGTCAAATTGCTGTAATATTAGCAGCTTCACTTAGTTACAAGTTGGCATATGTGCAGGAAAATAGTGGTACTAAAGCTAGGATTAGAGATTTCTGGCTCCCAAGCTCCAATGCTCTCTATATTTAAAAAGTTTAACAATCATATTTATAAGTATAAAAAATCTGAAAAAAATCATGTATGTTGTCAATGATGTATCCCACAAACATGAAAATCCCAATTTTTAAAATATCTTATATTCAGAACTACATAAAAATGGAAAATATGTGGATCCGAGCGTACAAACGTTCCCATCTCCAAAATATATAAGATTTATTATTTAATTGTAGCCTATTATACAAAAAAATCACATTGTGATTTTTTCATCTTTCTAGGATGCATCATTGCCTACATCCGGAAAAAATTCATATTTTTTCAAACTTGTAAATATGATTTTTCTTTATTTTTTAAAATATATAGAGCACAGGAGGCCGGGAGCCAAAATGTTTTTCCCATAAAAATAACATGTACAAAATGGCTCCATACATGATATTTGCATCAATGACCATAGGTTGGGGAGATGGTTCATGTAGTGTACCCTAGTTAGGGTCTGCTTGATTGAAAATGTTTTAATTGAAATTCTAGAAGATTTAAATCCTTAGGATTTTTTCATGTGATTGTTGTTTGATTTGTAGAATTAAATCTCATAACAAATTTTTCTAAGGAATCTTTTACGGTACATTTCGTAAAAAATCTAACATCCATTCAAATCTATTTGTAAACTCCTTTAGTTTTCATGTGGTGAATCAAACAAACAATTGGCGTACATGAAATCCCTTAGAAATTGTGTAGGCATGAGATTGCAATCATGCTGGTTTTAAATCTTGCAAATCAATCAGGTCCTTACAATTTGTTTGATTTGGCTGGATGCATGTTAGTACTGGAGGCTAGATGATGAAGTCGTGTACCTTTGTATCAGCTTCATACAGGGAATGGCGTTTTGGCACCTGAAAGCACATGCTCCCGGTTTTTAAAATTCATTTTGAACACATTTTGAAAAGTAAAAAAGTTCTGACAAAACATTTCGTACATCTCGACATTATATGTGCTCACAAAGTCGTCTCACGGATATCCTATATTTTTTGCGTCGTGTGTAGAAAAGGAAAAATGGTGTGATAAAAAAAAGGATTTTCACGAGAAATATTTATCGTGTTTTTTAGAGACCAAGAAAAATATGAGTTTTCCGTGAAACTTGCCGTGGGCACACAATGTCGAGATATGTACGCCAAATTTTTTGTTTGGGAGTTTTTGATATTTCAAAAAAAAAAATCCGGTAGCACGAGCATATGCCCTATGTGCCAAAGTGAATTTCCCGACGATGATATATAAGGATCAATATAATCAAACTGCATTTATCCCAAAAGAAAATAAATCAATTTTTTAGGGGAAAAATTAAATCACTTTTGCTCGTTTTCCATTGCAGTTTTGCCTGTCGGTTTCGGCTGCCCATTGACCTCCACTACGCCCAAAGATGGAATCTCAGCCGCTGGTTACCACAAATTCTCAGAGATGCAACTACTCTGCATCGAGAGGATCAATGGACGTGGGCTGGAACAATTTTATCTCAAAAGAGGTAAGAAAGAAAGAAAGCAACATAGCCTGGTCAATGGCCATGTAATTGGTCGAAATGTCGGCGTGCGTCTTCCCGTCGAGGGCGATGCAACACCTCTCTGTACCTAGCTTTGGGAGCCGTGTGCTTTCTTGCGGCTGATGATTAGGGCCAAATGGGCAATGGATTGCCAAATCATTTGATTCCTGAAGAGGCCGGTGAAACGAGGTCAGCACTAGCATTCTTTTCTCCTCCACTTTTTCGCGGGTACTCATTAACTGGATGAAAAACAGGTCAGTCTTTTTGCAACGTCAAATCATCAAATTGTGTTTTTTTTTTCGCTGGTGAATTGATTTCACAGGATGGTTGTTTGCCCAAATGGTTCACATCTTGTCTTTGGATGAGTCTGGGATTGGGGTAGCGCGCCATTGCTAGGTAGGTATGTGTACAGTAGCCTGGCCATGGCAAGTCAATGTCACATTTGATGAGTGAAATTAACTCAGTGATGCAGTACGAGAGGCACAACTGCTGGTATGTTACCTGGCTCACAGGTACTTACATGTAGGTACGTGTGTACAGCGTGGAGTACTGTTTGTTTCAGTTTACCATGATGGTACACATATGAAAACCTTAATTTTCTGGCTGGCTACTGGAGTGTTCGGCTCGATCTAATTGTACGCTACTAGTATAATATTGCAGCTCTAGCATTGGGAATGATCCCTGAATCCATGTATACTAATATATACAGTATGTAAAGGTGCACACAGCCATAGAACGTTGGCCGGACCTGGCGCACACACCTGAGCATTCCCGTGAGTGTACTACGACCATATAAATATCCAAAAGGATCAAGGTAAGTTGGAGGCCCTCTCCTTTTCAAACAGTGAAGCCTCACCTGTGAACTACCAGCAGTACATAAGTAATCACAAGCTTCCAAAGAAGGCCTTGGTAATTGCATGATTAACTGCCAATGGATGCTTAATTAATTCAGCAATGCAAACATAGTACTCCTAGCATGTACCCTGTACTAGAATATGATGGATACCCTATATTGGGAGGACTCTTCCTGTCCCCTCCTGCTACTTGTTGCCTTCTCCAAGAGGCAGCAGCCACCGATGAGCAGGACCCTAGAAAGTTAGACTTCAGTTGACCAGATACATAGTACTCCTACAGAACATCATACACCAGAGTGGTCCTGAGGACATAGCAATGCCAATGGGCTACAAAGCCTATACCATAGGAAGACAACACGTAGTGGTGAGGCCATGGGAAGCATGCATGTGACTGTGATTCTGTGAGGCATGCACACAGGACACATACTACCTCTGGTTACTCAGAACAAAGGTGTATTTTTTTTCTTCTAAAAATCAATCCGTGTTAACTTTATCTAGCGCCCTAGGAATAACTTTTAAAAGTTATAAAACTATATAGATATAATTAACATGAATTTTAAAAATATATTTAATCGTATTAATTTGACATTGTAATGATGCTATGTTTTTTCAGTAAATTTAGTCAGTATGATAATAAGTTTTTTCAATAAATTTAGTCAGTATCTACAATTTTTTAGTTTTAGCCAAAATTACGAGGAAGTATGACTGTCATGTGTGACTAGCTTAGCCTTTTTACACCGTCAGCTTTGGCGATGCACTGCACATCATCTAGAATCCGAGTGATGCAATGATTGTGCATGACATTTATATTGCATGGTGCAAAAAGACTGCCTTTGGTAGATCGTGATTCTGCTTTAGTACGATTATTTTCTCTTTTTGCTCCTTGTCGTCTTGTCATGTACTGTTTGGGTAGGGACTATTTGATTATTGCACAGATATGTCATGTCAAGCGTGGGGCTGGGAGCTAATTTGGAGTTGGCCAATTAAGCGGTAGTATAAAAGTCTTGTCAGCTGGGATGAGACCAATTCTCGCCACGCGGTAGGGCATGCGCTCGCGTTCTCCCAAATCCTCATGTTCCTTGCTCCTTGTAGCTAGAGGATCTTCACGGCATCTCAAACGGCTCTCAAATGATAATAAATGGTTCGTTGCGGCCAGGACGTCAAAAATCGTCACAACGGCATTCCAAGTGTTTGCCCCCAAGAAAAAAAAATTCAACACCCCGGAAGACACGTCAAACTTAGAGTTGTTATAAATGATCAACGCAATAGATCTAGCATAATAGGTTAACGTGAAAAATCCTTGCAACAAGTAAGAGAAAAAACATACGTCAGCCAGCAAAATTTCACTATATCAAATTTGATTATAAACGCCCGGATTTTCAACTTGCGGCTTATTCGAGACCGGCGATACCGTACAACGTACGTGACCCTACGGTCTACTCGTAAGAAATTTAGCCTTTTATCAACATAACTGAATTTGTATCACACCAAAATAACACTCACTGTTGTAATGCCCGCACTAAATATCATAGTAGTCATCATGTCATGAATGTACACTATGTTGCAACCTTTATTTGTCAATTGCCTAGCTGTAATTTGTTCACCCAGCATGCTATCTTTTATGGAGAGACACCACTAGTGAACCTATGAACCCCGGTCCATTTTCTTACACTGTTAAGCAAACCCCTACAATTTCCTGCTTTCTTTACTTACTGCAAGCATACACTATTTTCCACACTATACGTCTAATCTTTGTTTTCAGCAAGACCAGTGAGATTGACAACCTCACTGTACCGTTGGGACAAAGTATTTTGGTTGTGTTGTGTGCAGGTTCCACGTTGTTGCTGACACCGGTGAGCCATCACCATCGTCAGTGGCATCAACCTTCCGAAGATCCTCTTTCTCCCTTTTTCTGCTTTCTTTCTGATCCTACTTCTTCTTCCAGCGCGTCTCTCGACGCTGATGCCACTGCCGAACCTCGTCCCAAGAGGAAGACAAACACAGTGCCCCGAGATCAGCTCGTAAATCTCTCGGATGAAGAAGAAGACCAGGAACCGCAGGGTAGGACGCGTGCGTCTTCCCCTGTTGATGAAGAACAAGATCTCGGCGCAGAGAATGACGGCGCCGGGGACGACACCGACCAAGTTACCGAACAACAGCAACCTGAAGCGCAGCAAGCTGCCCAGGACGCTGCCAACCTCGAGATGCCGCCAACTCCCCCAGCTGCATCAGCGGAGGAGTACATTGAGCGAGCTGCCGAGCAGCAGCAAGGAGACGCCGCCCTGGAGCGTCCAGAGCCTGCTGCAGAACAGTAGCGTGAAGACAACGCTGCAGAGCAGCAAGACCCCGCGGCCGAGCCGCGGGTAGAAGACAATGTCATAGAAAGGCCTGATCCCGCTGCGGAGCAGCGGGTAGAAGACGATGCGATGGAGCCAGCCCGCCAAGACCAAGTCCAGCCAGACGCTGCACCGAGTAGCCGGCCACCTGTGCCGCCAACTCAGCAGGCTCCTCCACCCCGCGTCTCAGTTCCTCCACCAACTCAGCAACCATCTCCGTCAGTTCAACAAGTGCCACCACCTTCTCGGCCAACTCCCATGCCAACTACCAAGAAGACTACCAAGTCTGGAGTTGAGGCAACCCAGACGCAGCCGAAGCGCGCTGCCTCACAGGTTGGGCAGGCGCCGTAGCCCTCCAAGCCGCAAGACGGGAAGTCCGGGAAACTGGTCAAGAGTACCCAGCTGACACTCACTCCGCCCACATCAAGCACCAATCCGGTTGCCTCCGGGGTCACCTTTGGCCCTGCCGAGAAGTCGAGTGCTGGTGCTGGCGCCAGCGTGCAGCGCAAGTATCCTGAGTGCTGGGTAGATCTGTCGCAGCGCCACCAAATCCCGCAGTCCAAGGAGGAGAAACGACTAGTCGCTCTCAAAGAGAGCCAAGCCGTGGGAACCTCCAAGCCCAAGGGAAAGAAAGAAGCCGTGGCCACCAAAGAACTTTCTTCCCGCGGCGAAGACGAGGAGGAGCTTCCCGAAGAAGGCCTTGCAGCCATCTTGGACCGAGTAGGCCACATCGGGAAGGCCTGAGACAACAAAGTGCTCGGCAACAATGCCTGGGATGGTAGCGAGTTTTGGAAACTCGACCACTATCGAACGGACTGGAACAAGGCCAACATTGGCTCTGTTGGCATGACGGTCGCTAGCCCTTGATGCACCTTGGCCGGAAAGCTGTTTGTCATGCGCAAGAACACCGAGGACATCGAGCAAAGCTATGTGGTAAGTGTCTCTCTTTTTTTTTTGCATTTTCCGAGTTGCTGATTTCTTCTTTCTCTTCTCTTCTTCTCTTCGTCATTCCCCCAGTCCCCGAGATTCGGGACGAGTAGGTGAAGACTCAACCGAGTTGATATTTACTCGGGCCAAATCTTCCAATACTCATATTTTCCTTTCTACTCTGCAGAATAGCGTCCAGAAAAGGACACAAATTTTTCGTCAACTTCTCTGGAACCACCGCCAAGCCAGGGAGCGGAACCAAGCCCTGGAGGCCGAGAAGAAAGACAAGGATGCTATGGAGGAGCAAGCCCTGGAGCGCACCCTCAAGCTTTCTGAAATAGAGAGTAAGATTTTCGCATCTCGGTTATGCGTTTTGTACTTACGCCCGTTATTTGCTTTTTGCTCAATTGATGTCTTCTCTGCAGGCGAGCTCAAGGCTCTAGTGGAAAGGCACCAAGATTGCGAGGTCTTCGCTGCCTCTTCACAAAGCAAGATCACTTCTCTGGAAGGTGAAAAATGATCTCTCTTCTCTGTATTTGTCTTCTCTCTGTTGGCTACTCTGCTGATAACTCTCTTCTACCCGCAGAAGAATACAATAAGTTCCGGGAGCAGCATCTGGATTGCCTCACACCCGCTGAAGTACAAAAGCAAATGATGGCCCGGGAAGCGGAGATTGGGAAGGAGCACGCGGCCGAGAAGACAGAGTTTGAGAAACTCCAAGTCGATCTTACAGACGTGCTCCAGACTGCTATCTATCAAGTCCGCGAGAAGCAGGAGTTCGAGGCGACTGCCAATGCCGAGAAGCGAGCACTCGAGCTGGAAATCACCATGCTCAAGGAAAGGAACCGAGCTCTCGAGGTTCAGTTCAATGGCTCGCGCCACGTCCATGACAAGTATCTCCAAGAATCAGAGGACTGGAAGGTCAAGCTGGGGCAACCGCTGGTAGAAATGGAATGTGAGTTGCCGCTTGCCCTTTCTTCTCTTGTGTTTTTCTTCTTCGCCTTCTTCTACCCGGTTTTTCTTCTTCTCGGTCTCTGTTTCTAACTCAACTTAGTTCCTTATGAAGATATCTTCCCGGAACTCCGTTCCGCTGGTGTGCCCGCTTTGGACAAAGCAAGACAGGCCAGAGCCGCATCTTGTCTGAATATTGACAACACCTCCAGCATCAACGACCATCTCCTCAACATCAAGACACAAATCCGCTCCCTCAAGGGCATGGGCACCTCCATGGTGTCCACTGGTATCAAATTGCATAAGCTCTTCTGGCCCGAGAAGGACGTCCTGGAAACCTTCCGCAAGATTGCTGATCACCTGGATGAGGTCAAGGTGGAGCTCAAGAAATGGCGTTCCTCCGCAGCTCGGGAAGGAGCTGACGAGTTGCTGCACTTCGTCTTGTCCTGGTACGAGAACTTGGATCTCCAATGGATCAGTACGAGCCGTGAAGACTCCAAGTGGACCGAAGATCCGGATTGCGTTGCTCGCCGAAAAGAGGTGGCCTATGAGCTCGCCTCCTACACCGACACCAGCGTCTTCATCGACGGCCCCACCGAGCCTGATACGGATGTTGGCGAAGAGGATGATGATGAGGATGATGATGAGGATAGTATTACTGATGAAGACTTGGCAAACTTTGAGGAGGGTGCCGAGGAGGATGGATCCAAGCAGGAGAAGGCCAAGGGGATGGAGGGGAACGAGCCGGAAGGCAACGCCGAGGACTCCGAGTTGGCAGCCAACCGAGAGGCCAAGCAGCCGCAGTCCGCCGCGCAGGAGGCCAACATCACCAGCGAGATGGTGATCCAAGACCTGGCTCCTGAGTTGGGCGTGACTGTTGCTGCTACGGACAGTCTTTACCCTCTAGCCTCCGACTCTGCAACAGATCCCATCTCCGTGGCTACAACAACTTTCGATCCAGCTGCCTCTGCCAACACCGGCGCGGACAACACGGCTTCTACTGTTGTGTAATTCCTGCAAGTCTTATCTCCAAACTTTTATCAGATCCCTGGGATGCCGGGTGCATATGTAATTGGTATAATTATGTCCTTTGCTACTCAGTTTTATTTTAGTTAACAGTTTAGCAACTCTGGCTCAATGCCGGGTTGCGTTTCTATGCGAGTCCCCGAGTTGCATTTTTTATCCACTCATTCTCTTTGTCTCAGCTCTTACCTGCCACTTGTGGCTTTTTTGGTTGTCGAGTCACAAGATTTCAAAGTTTGAGTTTCATATACTTAGCCACTTAGAAAAATGCATGGTAACGCTGCCCACCACTTAGCCGAAAAGAGACAACAGAAACAGAAAAGAACACCCTACTCGGTTGCTACACCTCTCTTTTCCTTAGCAATTTTTCGTGTGCTCATTGACCTTTGGCTTATTCTCTTGCTTGCCATGAAGCCGGGTTGCGGACATCAGCAGAGTCGAAGAGTTGTCCTTTGGGTTTAAACACATTACTAGATATGCTTATGAAATTCTAAGTAGAGCAACCGAGTAGACAAAGTAAGACAGAGTAGAACAACATCTAACAGATCTGGACAAGGGCAGTCCCCGAGTTTGAATTCGGAGTGCCGACTAGAATTTTAACTCGGTTGAGGAGATACAAACAACTTTCTGCTCATGAATGAAAACGGCGGAGTAGAGCTACATTCCAGGGGCGCTTAGATTCCTCTCCATCTCTATCCAGCCTGTTCTTCTGGGGTGCCTGTGCGTCAACTAGTTAGTAGGCATCATTGTGCAGAGCTTTGCTCACAATGAAAGGCCCTTCCCACAGAGGGGACAGTTTGTGCATCCCGGCCGTGCGCTGCACGAGCCTAAGGACCATGTCTCCTTCTCGGAAAACCCTTGGGTTTACTTTCCGGCTGTAATAACGCCTCAAGTTTTGCTGATAGACAGCTGAACATGACAGAGTTAACTCTCTTGCTTCTTCTAGCAGGTCAACGTCATTTTCTCGAGCTTCTCTCGCCTCCGCCTCGGTATAGAGGGTTACTCGGGACGAGTCATGCTCTAGGTCAGTGAGCAACACGGCCTCATCTCCATATACCAGGAAGAATGGTGTGTATCCAGTTGATCGGTTAGGGGTAGTCCTTAGACTCCAAAACACCGCCGGCAACTCGTCCAGCCAACAACCAGGGGTTCGCTGTAATGGCTCCATCAGCCTTGGCTTTATGCCGGATAGCACCATGCCATTTGCTCTCTCAACTTGCCCATTGGAGGCCGGATGCGCAACAGATGCAACATCTAGCCGGATCCGCTTCTCTTTGCAGAATCTTGCGAAAGCACCCTCAGCAAAGTTTGTGCCATTATCAGTGATGATGCTGTGCGGGTAGCCGTATCTCAGGATCACATCCTTCAGGAAACTCACAGCTGTGACTCCATCACACTTCCGAATAGGCTTGACCTCAATCCACTTGGTGAACTTGTCAACCATGACCAAGATGTGAGTCATGTTGCCTCTAGCTGGCTTGAAAGGCCCCACCATATCCAAACACCAAACTGCAAATGGCCAAGTAATGGGAGTGGTCTTCAACTCGGAAGCTGGCATATGAATCTTACTTGCAAATCTCTGGCAGCCGTTGCACTTTCTCACTATATCTTCAGCTTGCGTCAAGGCAGTGAGCCAAAAGAAACCATGCCGGAAAGCCTTGTTGACCAAGGCCCGACAAGAGGCGTGATGCCCGCATTCCCCCTGGTGTATCTCCACAAGAATTTCTTCTCCTTCCTCTGGCTCAACGCAGCGTTGCAGCACTCCAGTAGGACTCCTTCTATGTAACACCTTGTTGAGGATAGTGTAGCCTTTGGATCTTCTCTGTATCTGCCTGGCTGCGACCTCGTCACTTGGCAAGGTGCCATCCGATAGAAAGGATAATATGGGCAGAGCCCAACTCGGTGTCTCCCGTGTGGGAAACACTGGTTCGTCCACTTCCATTGGATCAGCTACCAAGACCTCTTCTGAGTTGGGGGCGAGTCCCCGAGTCCCCGAGTACTCGGAAAGGACCCTCTCGATGAATGCGACAGTCCCCGGGTTGAATGGAGCAGTCCCCGGGTTGCAGGTGCCAGTCCCCGGGTTGGAGACGACAGTCCCCGAGTTCTCTTTTGCAGCCTCCCAATCAATCTCCATTGGAACAGTTTCCTCTCCTGGCAGAGAAGGAACAAAGATAGATTCCGAGTTGGGGGATGGCTTCATGGATGGCTTTCTCAAATGCTCCAAGGCAATCCCAGCCGGGATGAATTGCCGAGAAGACCCCAACTTGGACAGTTCATCGTCTGCATCATTTTCAGCTCGGTGTACATGATGGAACTCACACCCTTCAAAGAAGCCAGTCATGGTTTGCACTAGAAACCGGTAGGACGCCATGTTGGCATCCAAAGCATCCCAGGTGCCGGATACCTACTGCACCACCAAATACGAGTCGCCATAGCATACGATGCGCTGCACCCCAATCTCCTTGGCTACCTTCAGGCCGTGTACCACGGCCTCATACTCGGCCACATTGTTAGATGCCTTGAAATGAATCTGCAGCACGTACTTGAGCTGATCTCGCTTGGGTGACGTAAGCACTACGCCAGACCAAGGCCTTCCTTCACTTTGGAGCCATCAAAATGCATCTTCCAGTAGTTGGTTTTCGGCAAGGGAGGCTCGTACTGCATCTCGGCCCAATCCACCAAGAAATCTGCCAGAGTTTGTGACTTGATCGCTTCTCTTCTCGCGTACAGAGGAGTGTACGCGGCTAGCTCGATTGCCCACTTGGCTACCCGGCCGCTTGCTTCCCTGTTGCCCATGATCTGCGAGATGGGAGCAGTACTCACCACTATGATGGGATGCTCTTGGAAATGATGCTTGAGCTTCTTGGCACCCAGGTACACGCCGTAGGTCATCTTCTGGTAGTGCGGATAGTTCTGCTTGGAGCTGGACAGCACCTCACTGAGATAGTACACTGGCCGCTGCACAGTCTTGCCTTCCTCTTCTCTTTCCACCACTATCACCACACTGACTACCCGGTTGGTTGCTGCAATGTACAACAACATTGGCTCTTTGGGTAGCGGGCTTGCCAGGATGGGAGCGCTACCCAGCATGGTCTTCAGTTCCTTGAATGCCACATCAGCTTGTGGTGTCCAGACAAACTTTCACTCTTTTTCATCAGCTGGTAGAGAGGCAAGGCCTTCTCGCCCATTCTGCCCAGGAAGAGGCTCAGAGAAGCCAGGCATCCGGTAAACTTTTGCACATCCTTCAGTGATCTCGGCAAAGACATGCTTTCTATAGCTTTTATCTTTGAAGGATTGGCGTCAATGCCCCAACTAGATACCAAGAAACCGAGTAACTTGCCAGCTGGGACGCCAAATGTGCATTTAGTCAGATTCAACTTCATCCTGTACTTGCGCATGTTGGCAAAGGTTTCCTCAAGATCACTAAGCAGAGTATGTGTTTTATTCGTTTTGATGACAATGTCATCTACGTACACCTGCACATTCTTGCCAATTTTATCATGCAATAATTTCTGCATGCATCTCTGATAAGTAGCCCCAACATTCCACAACCCAAAGCACATAACACGATAGCAATAAGCCCCGTACGGGGTAATAAAGGCAGTTTTTATTTGATCATCCAGGTTGAGAGCTATCTGATGGAAGCCAGAGTAGGCATCAATTAAAGACAAAAGTTCACACCCGGCAGTGGAATCAATCACCTGATCTATGCGGGGTAGCGGGAATGGATCCTTGGGGCAGGCCTTGTTCAGGTCGGTGTAGTCAATGCACATGCGCCATGCAGTATCGGCCTTGGGGTCCTCCTTCGTCTTCTCAACCATAACCGGGTTGGCCAGCCAATCCGGATGCAGTACCTCCATGATAAATCCGCTTATCATCAACTTAGTGATCTGATCACCGATGGCTTTCCTTCTCTCATCACCAAAGCGGCGCATAGCCTGCTTAACCGGCTTGGCGTCATGATGCACATGTAGAGAGTGCTCAACCAACTCCCTCGGGACACCCGGCAGATCCTCATTGGACCATGCAAAGACATCCCGATTCTCACGGAAGAAGTGGATGCGCTCGCTTTCCTATTTCTCTCCCAACCCGGCACCAATGATGGCAACACGGTATGGGAACTCAGGATCAACCTGGACCTTCTTTGTCTCCTGGGACGCGTGGAATGCAGTTCCGTACTGGGAACTCGGCATGCCAGGCGCACCGACTTGCGCTGCTTGAGCCATAGCCACCACCTCGTGTATCTTCTTCTTCTCGGCAGCAATGACCAAGGACTCCGCCAGCAGAGATCTAGCAGAGGCACACTCCAAGGAACGCTTGTAATCACCCGTGATGGTGATGAATCCATTGGGACCAGGTAACTTCATCTTCAGGTAGGCTGCATGGGTTGAGGCCATGAACTTGGTGAGGGCAGGCCTACTGTCGTGGGATAATCACGGCAGATGTTACCGGGGGTAACTGATCTTGGGGCAAGTCGACACAGGTATTCGGGAGAGGGTTTAGCTCAAAGGAAGACATGGCGGAAAGCAATCTAAGAACCGGAAAATAACTCGCCGGATCTCAATATGAATTATGCTGGATACTCGATAACAGGTGTTACAACTATGACTTGAATCTCTGGCAAACTAAACCTAGGGGCCGGTTTATAAAGCACCCGTACACCCCTAACTTGCCCTTCAAGGCACATCTTGAATCCTACTCAAACTCCACATACAAACCCTAACTTCCCTTACCGCAGCCCACAATCCGGGTTACGAATCTTACAAGCCTTTGGGCCTTCCGGTAATCTCTTTACCCCTAGCCGGATATCGCTCAGCACACCTCGGGCCGGATTATAACTTGAAGTGGGCCTACCGGGTTACTATCCCCCCATCAGTAGTCCCCAGGATAGCGCGGGTTTCACGGATTCATCCTTGAAGCGCTCGCTATTCCCTGAAAAAGATACGAAACACCCAAGTTCATGGGGACCGAGTTAAATTGCTTCGATAGATGGCTAGGCACAGCTCCATGACGGCCATACGATAACTCGATTCCCCCCCCGAATGCCTAACATGCCTTTCCAAATTTGAACCCTAAAATGCCAAGATTCCACTCACGATACCGGTCCCTGATATCTCGGGGTAGGTTACACTTCCTCCGCCAACGGAACATTTTATTCCATTCCGGGCGCATACACCACCAAATCCGCACGGATAATTACTGTCCCGTAGCTTCCGATTTTCCAGTCGCAGGGGTGAGCTCACCACCTCCCTTATAAATATCAATCGAAGGTAACCCTAGGCCTTTCACCTCACCTCATCATACCCTTTCTCCTCGCTCCCTCGCAATTTCCGCCGCCGGAGCTCGCGCACACTACAACAGATAAGACCACTGCCGGCCGCGCTCGACCTCGAGCTATCCCGCGCCGCCATCACGCATTGTCGTCGCATCTTGTTTCTCTCATTGAGGGCTGTGGAACAATACTCAAGCCGCACCTCACATCACCCTCATTTCGAACTTCAATCACTTCGGTAAGCCTCTCTCAATCATCCAATTGAACCTCGCAATTTCTTCAATTTGACTTGGATCGGATCTGGATCAACCCGTAAATTACCTTTCTGGTATCGTCAAATCAAGCCGCTTCGATAGTCCTCAGCTCCTTTAAGCACCTGATGCGTAGTCGCAGTTCATCCCCGCACCTTTATCGACCATCAAACTTTATATAAGATCGCTCGCAAGCCTTTCAACCTAGATCCGTTCCACCTTGTTTTTTCCGCTTGTCTCATTAACATCCGGAAAATCCTCTTTTTCCAGCTATTTCCTTCGCAATAAAGGTATGGGCAACCATCCATGTTCGCCCAACCCACCTCCATACGTAAGTAATTAACAATTTACTCAACCTCATCTGACACCCGGAAAATCCTCCACATTTAACATCGTAGCGCGTTATCCGGGTATTATTTTAGCCTTCGCATTGTCTCGATATTTCCAGACTCGGATAATCTGATACTCCGAATTTTACTCCATACGTCTCTTGTCCCTTGCAGGTCAACTCCATGGCTCCGAAAAGACAGGGAAGGCACCCGGCTCCGACCAAGACCCCTCAAACCACTTCTGCCAACTGGGGTCGGTCTTTAACGACGAAGGCCAAGCTGGAAGGAATGGCCGAATTAGGAATCCTTCCCTCTCAAAAGGAGATACATTGGAGGGCTCCTGACGATGAGACCCGTCCTACTCCTGCCGGGAATGAGGTAATCTGTTTTACCGAGCACGTGACCCGGGGATTTCGTCCTCCGGGTCACCCTTTCTTCCGGGAAATCTTAAGCCACTACGGCCTCCGGGTGTTCGACATAGGGCCTAACTCTATGCTGAATATTACCCATTTCATAGTCTTGTCCGAATCTTACTTATGCATTCCACCAAGCCTGGATCTTTTTATTGAGTTATTCCAATGCGAGCCGTGCCGCGAGAGCGATGACGGAGCTCTTCTTACTTGTGGCGGGGTATCTATCCAGCGCCGCAAGCACTCACTAATGTCAACTCTTAACTTGAACTCCCACATCAACAACTGGCAACTATCTTTCTTCTATTGCCATGACACTTCTCCGGATGGTGAGAGGAAATTGCCGGGTTACTCGGAAAGCCTCCTTGAACCCTCCGAGTCTTTTAGCGCTTTTGCACCCGAGCCTGATAGGGAAGCAATTCAGCCCTTTTTGGCCAAACTAGCAGCCCTCTCAGCCCATGGCCTTCCTGGACTTAATCTAATAAAGACTTGGGTAGATTTCCGGGTTCAGCCCAACTCCATTCGTTCGAAGTTGCTACATGAGTACTCGGGTCACATCACGGACTCCCTCCGCTACTCCACCAAGAACTTCCCTGCTGGCAACACCAACAAGACCATCAAGGGCTTCCTGATGGAGAGGCTAGATGTTATAAAGAACGCTACCGGGCTACCCCCGTTTACTCGGGAGAATCCCGCTCCAGCGGTAAGACCTGACCCCCTTTTTCTTGTTTCAGCACTTTTATCCGCTATAGTCTCTAACCACTACTTGCATTTACTTGTTCACAGGCTGACGATCCCTTCTGGAAGGTCGAGAACTCTCCTCCCTCCCAAGACCCCGAAGGGGAAAACGAGTCCATTGATGACGACGAGGGTACTCTTTCATAACCTTTATACCTGCCTTTCATCTGTGCCACCTTTCTTACCCCTCGTCCTTCCTTATCTGATACTTACTCGGCTTTCAGGGTCAGAGGACGAAGAGGAGGAAGAAGAAAATGACCCGGAAGCCACCGAGTCTGACCAAGAGCCCCCAGTTCGAAACAAAAGGAAAGCTAGAGGGGTAGTTGAAAAGGTTCCCTTCTCTTCCATGTCTTGTGCGCCTTACTCCTTTGCCACTATGCATGAACTTAATGTGCGATTATCACATTCACCCTTCTTGAAGGACCCTCTCCCGGCTAAACGTAGGGTGACCCGGAGTTCTCCGGGGGATGATCCCCTTAACCCGGGTATCTCCACCTCACCCGCTCATCGAGCCAGCACCCCTCCAGCTCAACCTTCCCAATCTCCTCAACGTCATCCATCTCCTAGTCATCCACTTGCCGGGCAATTTCGCGTACCGCAGCCAGTGCTTTTACCAACGTCATCCGCCTCCAGCTGCGAGCTTCCCCCGGACTATGCTGTGAACACCGGGTAAGCTACCTTTACTTACATTCTCTCGCACTTGTTATCTTTCTTTTTTCCATACATTCCACTAATCAATGTCTCCTTTTTTCCTTTCAGCGCCACAGTTACGCTGAGTGACCCAGATATTCCTGAAGCAGAAAAGCAGGGAGAGGAGAAGCCGAGTAATAACATGGACATTGAGGTTGAGGACAAGGCCGAGGACGGAAATGAAGAAGACCCTTTTAAGGACCCACCTCCACCAAAAACTGCCTCACCCCAGCCCTCTGAGGAGGTGGACGAAGATATCATTTTGGAGACCAAGTCGGGTTCTCCTAACCCGGACACTCAAACGGTCCGGGTTTCGACCCCCAGACCCGGAACAACCCTTCAACAGGAAGGCCAGTCTTCCGGCCCTTCTCGACTTCGCCCTGAGGACATGACATTTGCTCAAATGCTAGATGCCCTCCATACCTTGAAGGGTGATGAAGAAAACATACTAGACGCCTTAATAACCAAGCACGAGGTAATCCCGAGTAGTACCAATTGCTTCCACACATAGTCCCCAAGTTCCAAGTAAATTACTAAGTAACTTGCTTGGAACTTTGTATAATGTTTCTGGCTAATCCCTCTTCATGCTTCCTTATAGGACTATGTTTCACAGTTGGAGAAGAAGCTGGTCAAGTCCACCAAGCGTATTGAAAAAAAAACGGCCCTTCGTGAAGCTGCGGAGACTGAAGCTCGCAGGTGCCAAAAAATGACGAAAAGGTATAGGAAAAGAGCTCACAAGGCTAAGGACAAACTGACAACACTTTCCGTGCAAATTGCTGACGTTTATCGTACCGCGACCGGTAAGATTTTTAAATTTCACCTTTTTTATGACCCGGATTCCTTTGATATGAACCACTGTACTTGCTTACTTATTATCTTTGCTCCTTTTGCCTCTTTAGCAGGCCCAAGTGATGCTGCCCCGAAGAAGATGACGCTGCTAAGCTAAAAACCATCAAAAATACTCTTCGCCAACTTTGCGGCGGAGTTAGCTGGATACTTGATGAGTTGCGACTGCCGGGTGTCAGGCCAGATAATATGAAGAGATTACTGGAATTCTGCTCCACGATCCCTGAGTGGATTTGGCACTGGAAACGGTCCTCCTGCCGATTTGGGGTAACCCGGGGGCTCGCGTTGGCTAAAGCCTACGCTCCCAAGCTAGAGCTGGCCAAACTTATGAGCGGATTTCCAGAGTTCAACTTGGATGGGTCCAAGTTTTTGCCAAAGGACTTCAAGGCTATTCAGAAAGAAGTCCGTCATCCGGCTAGCGTTATCGCTGATAGCTTAGAGATTGATGTGATTCTCCCTGCTTATGATGCTAATGACAAGATTGTCAAGGCGAACCGCCCCCAGCCGTACGATATGCTTGCCCGTTGGAGGGAGGAGGCAATCAAGGTAAGGGACGAAGCTGCCAAGAAGGCCGATGCCGACTCTGCTCCTGCAACTTCGCAGCCCGGGACTGCTACTGATCCGAGTGGCGCCACCACCACCAGTGGCAACAAGGGCAAGGCCAAGATGGATCCTGCAGCTTGAAATAATGAATATCACCTATCATTCCATATGCGCCAGTCGGCAAAGCGTCGTTAAAACAGCTTTATTATTTGTTTAAGCGGAGCGCCTGTGCTCTTTTGATACTTTAGGGTTTTGGTAATATTTTTGTTTAAACTCCCGATGCACTCTGCGCCCCTTTGGGCTTTTGATTAATGTGTCTTTGCACCCGCTTGTTCTTGATATTCACTTACTTTATTCTTGATACCTTGTACCTTTACTTTTTTTTATGCTTTCCTTGGCGAGACCCGACCTCCGGGTTTCGTTGACATCTGGGGAACGGGCTTACACCCGGATCCCTAAGCCCCCGAGACCCGGATGCATGGCTCGTTGGAATTTTATCGGCTGGATAATGCTGTTTCTTCTTCAGAGCTCACAAGTCCCCCAGTCCGGGTTTCTGCGTCCAGGACACGTGATTGTTTCTTTTCAAGGAAACGAATCGCCTGTCGCTAAATGCCCAAGACTTCAGGACAGCTTTTTATGATGTTTGAAGTTATGCTTGATAATCGTTGAGTTTCCGGCTGCTAGCCTTATACTCTGCATAGCTTGTGGTTTAGATGACCCTTTCAACTACCTTGTACTATAAGCCGGCTTTCGCGTGGATACCATGTTGTTACATCAATACGAAAACAGGGTCAAGCAAGTCCCGTTTGGGTCTCATGACCGACAATAATCGTAAGCGAACGAATCATGCCACTTTGTTGCGAGTCACATCGAGCTTAAGTAAGAATAGCCGAGAAATTTGGACTTCTTTGTCCGGTTATAAGATTGTAGCCGCACTCGTTTTTTCGAGTGACCGGCCCTTATAACTCATTGGCATCAAGGCCGGGTCTTTTTTGAGTTTGCAGCTGTGCTTATAGGAGCAACCAGCCCTCAAGACCTGAATATGCACACCGTATAAATGACAATTGCCTCTTTTCTTGATAATCCCCTTTTTATTTGATATGAGAAAATTAGGCCAGCAAGCCGCCTCATTAAAAACCCATCCAGTCCCCAAGGGTGCCCCGGATAGGAAAAGAGTGCGTCTGAAACCTGCTGCCTGTTACATCGTTTTTTGCTAAGTATAATACGGACGTAGCTGAGCCACGTTCCATGGTCTATCTCTTTCTTGCATAGGTGCAGTAGTGTGAGCAGTGTCGTTGATTGTGGCCGATTCTTCTCTTGCATCTATCAAGTAATATGACCCATTATGCAGACTCCGGCTTACGATGAAAGGTCCTTCCCATGGTGGCGATAGTTTGTGCTTTCCCTCGTTTGTCTGAACCAAGCGCAGGACCAAGTCTCCCTCCTGGAAGACCCGGCTTTTCACCCGCCGGCTATGATATCTTCGCAAGTCCTGCTGATATATGGCTGACCTTTCCAAGGCTTGCTCCCTTTGTTCTTCTAACATATCCACGGCGTCTTGCCGGGTCTTCTCGTTCTCCACTTCGACATAGGCTGTCACTCTTGGTGAATCATGAATGATGTCGCTTGGTAATACTGCTTCTGCGCCGTAGACCATGAAGAAGGTGTCATCTGGGTGGATCGGTTGGGTGTAGTATTGATACCCCAGACCACGGAAGGAAGTTCTTCAACCCATGCCCCAACGGCCCTGATACAAGGAACCCTCAGTCGTGGTTTCAATCCACGAAGTAGCTCTTGGTTCGCCCTCTCCACTTGCCCGTTGGCTTGCGGATGTGCCACTGATGCTACATCAAGCCTGATTCCATTGCTGCCACAAAATTTTTCCATCTCTCCAAGGGACATGTTGGTTCCATTGTCGGTAATTATGCTGTGGGGGTATCCAAACCGGTATATGATTCTTTTCAGGAACTTGACTGCTGTGGCCGCTTCGCAATTGGTGACCGGCATAACCTCCACCCATTTGGTAAACTTATCAACAGCCACTAAAAGGTGCGTCTTCTTGCACGGTGTCATATGGAAGGGGCCAACCATGTCCATACCCCAAACAGCGAATGGCCAAGTTAATGGGATGGTCCGTAACTCCATAGCCGGCACATGAGTTTGGCGAGCGTACCTTTGACATCCGTCGCACCTTGCCACTATCCGTTCCGCGTCTGCTAGAGCTGTGAGCCAGAAGAACCCATGCCGATAGGCCTTGGCCACAAGGGACCTTGTGGACGCATGATGCCCACAATCACCTTCATGGATCTCCTTAAGGATCTGTCGGCCTTCTTCTGGTGTCACACAACGCAAAAAGACTCCTGCTGCACTTCTTTTGTACAACTCCCCATTGATAATAGCATATCCTTTTGCCCGCCTCAGGATTTGTCTTGCTAGTACCTCCTGTTCTGGTAGTTCGCCCCGCGATAAGTAGGCCAGATATGGCTCTGTCCACTCGGGAATGTCACGTATTGTAGCCACGAGCTCCACATCCGGGTCTCGATTTGCTAGTTCTTCTTCAGACTCGGATTTAACTGACGGTCGCCATAGCTCGTCCAGGAAAACATTAGGTGGAACCGGCTCTCTGCGCGAGCCGAGTCTGGCGAGTGCGTCCGCTGCCTCGTTTTTTCTTCTGTCTATGTGCTCCACTTCATACCCGGAAAAACACCCGGCAACCCTATCAACCTCCCTGCGGTATGCTGCCATAGTGGCGTCCCTCCTGTCCCAGGTTCCTGATACCTGCTGCACCACAAGATCCGAATCTCCAAAGCATCGTATCCTTTTAATGTTCATCTCCTTGGCTACCTTCAAGCCATGCAACAGAGCCTCATACTCGGCCACGTTGTTTGAGCAATCGAAGTGAATCTGCAGCACGTAACTTAGTTTATCCCCCTTTGGCGATGTCAGCACCACTCCAGCTCCTGACCCCTCGTACTGCTTTGATCCGTCGAAGTGCATGGTCCATGACTCGGAGTTTGGGACTGTGGTAGCCATTCCAGTGTGCGTCCAGTCGTTAACGAAATCAACCAAAGCCTGTGACTTGATTGCCGATCTGGGCTCGTAGCTGATATGATAATCTCCCATCTCTATTGCCCATTTGGCTATTCTTCCCGTTGCATCCGAGTTTCTGATGATATCCGACATTGGTATTGAACTAACCACTGTTATGGGATGTTCTTGGAAATATGGCTTCAACTTCCGGCTGGCCATAAAGACCCCAAACACCAATTTTTGCCAATGTGGGTAACGCTGCTTTGCTTCCGATAACACCTCGCTGACATAATAAACCGGCCTCTGGACCGGGTAACCTTTCCCATCCTCTTTGCGTTCCACGACAACTACTGCGCTGACGGCTCGGGGACCGGCTGCCACGTATAATAACATAGGCTCTTTAGGACCCGGCGCCGCTAGTACTGGCGCTTCAGATAACTGCTTCTTTAGTGCTTCAAACGCCTCATCTGCCTCCTGATCCCATACGAACTTATCTGATTTCCGCAAAAGCCGGTACAAGGGTATTGCCTTTTCTCCAAGCCTGGATATGAACCGGCTCAAGGCTGCTACGCAGCCCGTGAGCTTTTGAACGTGCTTCAAATTTTCCGGTTTCTTCAAACTCTGGATGGCCTTGATTTTATCCGGGTTTGCCTCGATTCCTCTCTCGGAGACTATAAAGCCGAGTAACTTCCCGGCCGGAACTCCGAATACACACTTCGTTGGGTTAAGCTTCATCTGATACCTTCTCAAGTTTTTAAACGTTTCCTTTAAATCGTCAATAAATGTCTCTGCCTTCCGGGTCTTAATAACCACATCATCCACATATGCGTGCACGTTGCGCCCAATTTGATCCTCGAAGCACTTCTGAATACACCGCTGGTAAGTTGCGCCCGCATTTTTTAATCCAAACGTCATGGTTTTATAGCAGAAGGCCCCAAAAGGGGTTATGAACGACGTTTTCTCCCAATCCTCCCTTTTGAGTTTAATCTGGTGGTACCCCGAATATGCGTCCAGGAAACACAGCAAGTCGCTTCCGGCTACCGCGTCTATGATTTGGTCTATCCTTGGTAGCGCGAACGGATCCTTTGGGCAATGCTTGTTGAGGCTCGTGAAATCGATGCACATCCTCCATTCATTTGTCTTTTTCATCACTAGAACCGGATTCGCTAACCAGTCCGGGTGAAATACTTCCATGATAAAGCCTGCGGTTAATAATCGTGCGATTTCCTCACCTATAGCTCTTCTCCTTTCCTCGTTCATTTTTCTCAAACCTTGCTTCACAGGCCTGGCCCTGGGATCCACATGCAAACTGTGCTCTGCCAGCTCGGTGGGGATACCCGGCATGTCGCTGGGTGTCCAGGCAAACACATCCGCATTTGAGCGTATGAACTCCACTAGAGCCTTTTCTTGTGCGCTTTCCAAATTGGACCCTATGGTGAACTGCTTGGTGGGGTCTCCTTCCACAAAATCTACTTTCTTGGTGTCTTGAGCCGCCTTAAATTTTACTCTTTCGTCCTCAGAATCTGGTCTTCTCAATGCTGTGCCATCATCCGGATCCACCTGAGACCGGTAATATTTAAGTTCTTCCTTTCTGCAGGCTTGTTCAGCCATTACCGAATCTCCTTCATCGCATTCTGCTGCTATATCCCGGTTTCCATGGATAGTGATGGTCTGCTTGGGGCCTGGAATCTTTAACTGCAAATATACATAGCACGGCCTAGCCATGAACTTAGCATAAGCCGGCCTTCCGAACAATGCGTGGTAAGGACTGTGCAACCTGACCACCTCAAACGTGAGCCATTCCACCCGATAGTAATCTACCGACTCTCCGAAGGCTACTTCCAATGTAATTTTTCCTTCGGGGCGCGCCGAATGACCCGGCACGATTCCATGAAAAACCGTCGAACTTTTCTGTAGCTGAGATTCTTTGAGGTTCATGCGCAAGAAGGTTTCCCAATATAGGATGTTGATGCTGCTCCCTCCGTCCATCAATACCTTTCTCAATTCATAACCATTGACCTGTGGCGAGACTACTAATGCCAGGGTTCCGGGGCGCTCTATTCCTTCCGGGTGATCCCTTCTGCTCCACGTTACCTCTTGCTCTGCCCATCTCAAGTATCCCGGAGTGGCCGACGAAACTGAATTCACTGTCTGTTTTAACGCCTTTTTGTCCCTGTTGGAAGTCCCTGTAACATGCACATGATATTGTCCTTTTAAATTGAGCGTACGTACCATACCGATGAAGATACTGATTTGGCCAATCGACACCGTGGATCCAGGTTCGAGGTGATCCGGCTTCAACTCCCACCCGGAATCGTCCACTATCCTTTCTCCTTCGTCATTGGAGTAGATCTTGCCGACGACAAAGTTCTTCATGTTCTTCCGAGCTTCTCCCGTGATGTAAACACCTTTGGACGCAGGCCCCACGGTGGGCGCCAACTGTCGTGGGATAATCACGGCAGATGTTACCGGGGGTAACTGATCTTGGGGCAAGTCGACACAGGTATTCGGGAGAGGGTTTAGCTCAAAGGAAGACATGGCGGAAAGCAATCTAAGAACCGGAAAATAACTCGCCGGATCTCAATATGAATTATGCTGGATACTCGATAACAGGTGTTACAACTATGACTTGAATCTCTGGCAAACTAAACCTAGGGGCCGGTTTATAAAGCACCCGTACACCCCTAACTTGCCCTTCAAGGCACATCTTGAATCCTACTCAAACTCCACATACAAACCCTAACTTCCCTTACCGCAGCCCACAATCCGGGTTACGAATCTTACAAGCCTTTGGGCCTTCCGGTAATCTCTTTACCCCTAGCCGGATATCGCTCAGCACACCTCGGGCCGGATTATAACTTGAAGTGGGCCTACCGGGTTACTATCCCCCCATCACCTACCGAGTAGAGCATGGTAGGGGCTCTGAAGATCAACTACTTCAAACTGCAGGCACTCGGTGTGGCAGTTCTCCCTGGTACCGAATAGGACACCAACCCAGATGCGGCCGATTGGAGCACAAGATACTCCTGGCACAATGCCATGGAATGTGGTCCTGCTGGGTCGTAGCATGTTCTCGGCGAGGCCGAGCTTCTCCAGTGTATCCCGATACATGATGTTGATGTTGCTGCCATTATCGATCAGCACCTTGCTGAACCTGACATTCTTCTGGGTTCCCAAGAAAGTGGGATCCACCACTAGAGCATATGTACCCGGATTGGGCATCACCTTGGGATGATCAGCTCTGGACCAAGTGATCTCCTGGTCGCACCAGTGCAAGTAGTGAGGTACAGCCGGGATCACTGCATTTACCTCCATCGCACGCCTGTGCAACGACTGCTTGTCGTCTGGCTCGGTGGTGAATATCATGTAGCTCTCATGGTGCTCCTGGTACTGGTTGCGGTCTCCACCACCATTGGTGCCGTTGTTGTTGTTGTTGTTCCTGTTGTTGTTGTAGTTGTTGTTGTAGTTGTGGTTGCGGTTGTCGTTGTCGTTGTTGTAGTTGCGATTGGCTCCCTGAACCACTTGGTTCACGTTCTCCCTTCTCGGATTCACTGCAGGCCTAGGAGCGGCTGCCCGAATAGGCTGCACATTGGCATTCGCAGGCGGCAGAGGAGGAGGAGGGGGCAGCTGACCAAAGCCTTCACTCTTGACGCGGTCCCACCAGCTGCCCTGCCGGGTAGTGTGGTTGGCTGGCCTACTCGGATGCCGAGTATGGAAGCTGCATGGTCCGACCTTCATGTTCTCAAAGACAAAAGTCTGAGTCTCTCTTGGATCCGGGTTGCCGCTACCCTGCTGGGGAGCATTGTATGGCTTCTTGATGCCTTGGCCCTGATTCTGGTTCTGCCCGTTGTGACGCCCCGAGAGCGGGCACTATGCAGATTTCAGCATTCCCGCCTAATCCGCATAATAACCGATTCCAGGTTGCCATTTATGATAACATTACAATAGTTCACGAATAATCCACAATTACAACAGCATCAGAAAGATACAAGATGACTCAACGAGCCAGGGATTACAACTGATACAATACAAAGATCCAAATAACAGCGGAAGAATCAAACGTCCGTCTACGGACAAGATCCAAATTGGACTAAGAGTCCTGAAGATAACCGAAGGCGTCCAATCCCTGCCCAGGCCAAGCCGGAGGGATTCCCAAGCTAACGTCGTCAGACTTCAAACCTGTTGACTGCAATTTGGAATTTGCAGCCACGAAAGAGATTCGTGGGTCAGTACGGTTAAGTACTGGCAAGGGGGATAAAACCCATACTCACAAGTTACCGGCGTAGCCAGTCATCACAAGATACAAATACTTTAGGATCAACGGAGAGGAAGGGGTTATGGCAAATAAGCGACAGCGGGCTGCACTAACCAACTACAGAGATTCTATTACTTCCAACTATCAGAAAGGAGATAAGATCGAGTGATAGTAACCAACTGAAAGATAACGTCAAACAAACCCATCCTGGATCTCGCCCCTTATCCGAAGAAGCAATCCGAGGATAACTCACACCGTGGTATTAAAGATGAGTCAAGTTATTGTGTGTATAACCTATTACTAGTCAAATTATTAATCATTGGGTGAAACATGATTGATCATTATGTTGAAGTTGTCCTGAGTACTTGTAAGCCAGTACTTTCACCAAGTAATCCATAACCGCGGAAAACACGGCTTCTCGAGAAGATTTACCCTGCAGGGGTGCACCATAGTAACCACACTCATGAATATCCCGCCAGATGGAATGCCTCCCACCAAGCGGGGCACTCAACACAATCCAACCCTTCTTCGCATCAAGCCCAAAGCACCGCGTGCTGTGCGTGCGCGGCTAATCGAGCCCCACGAAGAAAAGGGGACCCTCATAGCACTGGAAGATCACGCCGCCCTAAATGCCGACTACGAAAGTTCCACCCGGGTACCAAGGGCTCGCAAGATCATGCATGCAGCAAATGGAAAGCCCGAACTAGTACGGCGATTTGGACGAGATGCGAATCGAGTCAAACTGAGGGGGAGCCCATACTCCCCAAATGCGGGTAGTGCGCTCATCATGGATCAGTAGACAAGACCCTTTTCCTATTAGGGTCGACACTAGCAGGCCTCAAAACCACCCTGGGCCTCCTGCCGGTGCCTTATCGTCAAATTTATTATTAACATTAGCATTATCAGGATTGATTGATTAACATCGAGCCCCGGTACGATAACAATAGTAATAGAACGATGGTAAAAGAAGTAACCGACAACGAGCTCGAGCAAAAGCAACCCTAAGCAAGATAGTAAGACACAGGCTCAAGCAAAGGTTATAGGAGTGGAGGTGAGGCAATATCAGGGTTAAAGGATTCATGTGATAGGTTCGTAACAGAAACAGCTACTACTAAGGCTAGCAGAAAAGAACAACGGAGAATATCGGTAACAAGTGATGAAAGGCAGCCATGTGGCATGCAAGTGAGTATACTTGCCTGAGATCCCGCAAGGTAGCAGAACTTGTCGTTGCTCACATCATCTCAACGTCCTATCCGGGAAGAAGCAATGAACCTCGAACAAACACCGGAATGCAACAATTACTACTACGGCAAAAGATCCAGCATGATTCTATTTTATATGCATGACATGGCAAGATGCAACAGGGGAAACAACTTAGGCAATTTAATCGGAAATGGAGTCCGGAGAAATAGGAATTGGTTCAAGTTGTTTAGCTAACCATCAATATTAAATGTTGATTAACAGGTTTAATCAAGGTAGAGGTGATATATCCAATATTAAATGGAATAGGGCAACAATTGAATTAAATACCCCAACACATTCCATATTTATTTATTAGGTGACATTACTATTACCCGCACCCACAAAATGCAATGCAACACCTGAATGAGATGACATTTTAAATATAGTTGATATGTTATAGAAAATAGGGTATAGGTATAGGGGTTTTAGGGTGCACACGTGTGGAAAGAAGATCTTCGGGTTCGGCGCCGGTGTCTTCGGGACGAATAAGAGAAGACGACAAAGAGGGGAAATAGACGGCGGCGAGGAAGGATGGAAAGTAGACGTTCTCGCGTCGTCGTCGAGGTAGTCGAAGTAGGCGTAGTCGACGTCGGGGCGTAGACGTTCCGATGTCGATGTAGTAGCGGAAGTAGTCGTTCTCGTGCCGTAGTCGAAGTAGTCGTTCACGTCGTCGTTCCCGTTCCGTAGCCGAAGTAGGCGTAGTAGTCGTGGGCGAACCGCTACCGCATCGTCTTCGGGGTCGGAGGTGAACTTGACGGTCCCGGTCTTCGGCGCGCACGAAGGCGGCCAACGCAAAACGGACACGGGGGAGATAGTGGTCGTTCACGGTTCGATTTAGCTCGAGGTAGCGGTACTTGTCGGAGAAGATCTTGTCGATGGTTCGTGCATTGGCGATGGAGTACTTGGGTCGGTGTGGATCTTGGCGGTGCCACGGTCACGAGGACACGGGCACGAAGGCCACGGTCGCCACAATGAACTTCGGCGTCAACGGAAGTAGAACCCGTGTTAACGGTACCCGATCACGGAGATACCGGCGGGCGAGCATGGGGTCGAGGCCGAGCGCCGGTTGCGCTGTGTCTCGGCGAGGGCGCCTCGCGCGCGGGGCGCGGTCGAGTGCAGGGCGGAGAGGCACTCACGGGCACTAGGTTGGGCGGCCGCGTCGGGGAAGAGATGCCGGGGACGTCGCGTCAAGCTCCGGCGGGGCTCGCCGTCTGCGAGCGAAGGCGAGGGGGCAGGGGCGCACTCGAGGGGCGTTGCCGGAGCTGGCCACCGACGGCGGCGCCATCGGGGAAGGCAAGGGGCGGCGCGCAGGGTGGAGCTCGGCGTGGAGGGCGCCGACGTCGGCGGGAGGTGGCGGAGCTGCGGCCTTGGGGCGCGCCGGAGATGCAGAGAGGACGAAGGCCGACGGAGGACGGCGGGCGCGCCATGGCTGCGGGCAGAAGGAGCTCGGGCGCCGGTTTGCTCGAGGAAGGTGGCGGCCAGCCGGGGCAGGGGAGAGGCGGAGAAGGGAGGCGACGGGAGGAGGGTGGCCGGAGAGAGAGGGCGACGGGGACGGGCGAGGTGGCGCCGGTGCGCTGCTCCCGGCCATGGAGGCGCTGGCGGCGGGGGGCGCGGCGGCCGGAAGGGGCCGAGGACGGCCGGGCTCGGCTGCCCGGGCGGACAGAGGAGGGGAGGCGAGGCAGGGAAGGAGGAGGGTGGGGCGGACGGACGGCGAGAGGAGCTTGGAGGAGGCGGCCGGAGATGGGAGGGAGAGGCGGCGACGGGAATGGGCGAGGTGGAGATGCAGCGATCGGGGGGATCGAGCGATGCTCTCCCCCCCGTGCGTGCGGTTCCCTGGGAAAAATGTGGAGGGACCTAAACGGAAATAACAGAAACGGCGGGGGGGGGGGTTTGAGAGGGAGAGAAATTAGGGTTAAGGGGAGGGAAATCGGTGGGGGCTGGCTGGGCTCCTTGCTGGGCCGAAAATTGGGCCTGGCCGGCTTGCCCAACTCTTTTTTTTTGTTGTTGATTAATTCAGAAATTGTTAGTTGCTATAAAGATAGCTCCATGCATTAAACAAAATTTAGAAAATAGAAGCTGATGAATTATTTATTTGTTTATTTTAAAACAAGTGCAAGTTTGAATTGCATGAAAATGTGTGATGCCATGATGCACAAAAAGAAAAACGACACGCATATTAATTTGGGGAAAATCCCCGGACGTTACAGACGACACCACTAACAAGGGATTGCGCCCTCGCAATCCACCTACTAACCCGGGAGGGGAAAGAAGTTCGACTATCGATTCTTCATGCTTCCAGTTGATCTCCTCGACACCACTAACAAGGGATTCTCGACACCACTAACAAGGGATTCTTGCTCAGAGTGACGACGATGTTCTTCCACCAGGAATCTTCCGATGATCGAACCTATTAGGTTAAGGGCTCAGAAAACGTCCACCCACGTAGGATCCTAAAACTTTGAAAGATAGACAAGGGGGAGACTCCAAAACAAATAAGATGGGAGGGGAAATAGAATAGGGGTAAGGAGAAAAATCCAGAATCCTATTGAGATGTTTTCCAAAATAGTTTAGCAGAATTAGTTTTTGACACTCTAGAAACGACGACCGTTAGCGAGGTTAACCTACAGGCTTTGCGGACCCGTTGCTTCGATAACCATTCGTATCGAAACAATATCGGGAATCGGAACCAAGGCTCTGATACCATTTGTGACGCCCCGAGAGCGGGCACTATGCAGATTTCAGCATTCCCGCCTAATCCGCATAATAACCGATTCCAGGTTGCCATTTATGATAACATTACAATAGTTCACGAATAATCCACAATTACAACAGCATCAGAAAGATACAAGATGACTCAACGAGCCAGGGATTACAACTGATACAATACAAAGATCCAAATAACAGCGGAAGAATCAAACGTCCGTCTACGGACAAGATCCAAATTGGACTAAGAGTCCTGAAGATAACCGAAGGCGTCCAATCCCTGCCCAGGCCAAGCCGGAGGGATTCCCAAGCTAACGTCGTCAGACTTCAAACCTGTTGACTGCAATTTGGAATTTGCAGCCACGAAAGAGATTCGTGGGTCAGTACGGTTAAGTACTGGCAAGGGGGATAAAACCCATACTCACAAGTTACCGGCGTAGCCAGTCATCACAAGATACAAATACTTTAGGATCAACGGAGAGGAAGGGGTTATGGCAAATAAGCGACAGCGGGCTGCACTAACCAACTACAGAGATTCTATTACTTCCAACTATCAGAAAGGAGATAAGATCGAGTGATAGTAACAAACTGAAAGATAACGTCAAACAAACCCATCCTGGATCTCGCCCCTTATCCGAAGAAGCAATCCGAGGATAACTCACACCGTGGTATTAAAGATGAGTCAAGTTATTGTGTGTATAACCTATTACTAGTCAAATTATTAATCATTGGGTGAAACATGATTGATCATTATGTTGAAGTTGTCCTGAGTACTTGTAAGCCAGTACTTTCACCAAGTAATCCATAACCGCGGAAAACACGGCTTCTCGAGAAGATTTACCCTGCAGGGGTGCACCATAGTAACCACACTCATGAATATCCCGCCAGATGGAATGCCTCCCACCAAGCGGGGCACTCAACACAATCCAACCCTTCTTCGCATCAAGCCCAAAGCACCGCGTGCTGTGCGTGCGCGGCTAATCGAGCCCCACGAAGAAAAGGGGACCCTCATAGCACTGGAAGATCACGCCGCCCTAAATGCCGACTACGAAAGTTCCACCCGGGTACCAAGGGCTCGCAAGATCATGCATGCAGCAAATGGAAAGCCCGAACTAGTACGGCGATTTGGACGAGATGCGAATCGAGTCAAACTGAGGGGGAGCCCATACTCCCCAAATGCGGGTAGTGCGCTCATCATGGATCAGTAGACAAGACCCTTTTCCTATTAGGGTCGACACTAGCAGGCCTCAAAACCACCCTGGGCCTCCTGCCGGTGCCTTATCGTCAAATTTATTATTAACATTAGCATTATCAGGATTGATTGATTAACATCGAGCCCCGGTACGATAACAATAGTAATAGAACGATGGTAAAAGAAGTAACCGACAACGAGCTCGAGCAAAAGCAACCCTAAGCAAGATAGTAAGACACAGGCTCAAGCAAAGGTTATAGGAGTGGAGGTGAGGCAATATCAGGGTTAAAGGATTCATGTGATAGGTTCGTAACAGAAACAGCTACTACTAAGGCTAGCAGAAAAGAACAACGGAGAATATCGGTAACAAGTGATGAAAGGCAGCCATGTGGCATGCAAGTGAGTATACTTGCCTGAGATCCCGCAAGGTAGCAGAACTTGTCGTTGCTCACATCATCTCAACGTCCTATCCGGGAAGAAGCAATGAACCTCGAACAAACACCGGAATGCAACAATTACTACTACGGCAAAAGATCCAGCATGATTCTATTTTATATGCATGACATGGCAAGATGCAACAGGGGAAACAACTTAGGCAATTTAATCGGAACCGGAGTCCGGAGAAATAGGAATTGGTTCAAGTTGTTTAGCTAACCATCAATATTAAATGTTGATTAACAGGTTTAATCAAGGTAGAGGTGATATATCCAATATTAAATGGAATAGGGCAACAATTGAATTAAATACCCCAACACATTCCATATTTATTTATTAGGTGACATTACTATTACCCGCACCCACAAAATGCAATGCAACACCTGAATGAGATGACATTTTAAATATAGTTGATATGTTATAGAAAATAGGGTATAGGTATAGGGGTTTTAGGGTGCACACGTGTGGAAAGAAGATCTTCGGGTTCGGCGCCGGTGTCTTCGGGACGAATAAGAAGAAGACGACAAAGAGGGGAAATAGACGGCGGCGAGGAAGGATGGAAAGTAGACGTTCTCGCGTCGTCGTCGAGGTAGTCGAAGTAGGCGTAGTCGACGTCGGGGCGTAGACGTTCCGATGTCGATGTAGTAGCGGAAGTAGTCGTTCTCGTGCCGTAGTCGAAGTAGTCGTTCACGTCGTCGTTCCCGTTCCGTAGCCGAAGTAGGCGTAGTAGTCGTGGGCGAACCGCTACCGCATCGTCTTCGGGGTCGGAGGTGAACTTGACGGTCCCGGTCTTCGGGCGCGCACGAAGGCGGCCAACGCAAAACGGACACGGGGGAGATAGTGGTCGTTCACGGTTCGATTTAGCTCGAGGTAGCGGTACTTGTCGGAGAAGATCTTGTCGATGGTTCGTGCATTGGCGATGGAGTACTTGGGTCGGTGTGGATCTTGGCGGTGCCACGGTCACGAGGACACGGGCACGAAGGCCACGGTCGCCACAATGAACTTCGGCGTCAACGGAAGTAGAACCCGTGTTAACGGTACCCGATCACGGAGATACCGGCGGGCGAGCATGGGGTCGAGGCCGAGCGCCGGTTGCGCTGTGTCTCGGCGAGGGCGCCTCGCGCGCGGGGCGCGGTCGAGTGCAGGGCGGAGAGGCACTCACGGGCACTAGGTTGGGCGGCCGCGTCGGGGAAGAGATGCCGGGGACGTCGCGTCAAGCTCCGGCGGGGCTCGCCGTCTGCGAGCGAAGGCGAGGGGGCAGGGGCGCACTCGAGGGGCGTTGCCGGAGCTGGCCACCGACGGCGGCGCCATCGGGGAAGGCAAGGGGCGGCGCAGGGTGGAGCTCGGCGTGGAGGGCGCCGACGTCGGCGGGAGGTGGCGGAGCTGCGGCCTTGGGGCGCGCCGGAGATGCAGAGAGGACGAAGGCCGACGGAGGACGGCGGGCGCGCCATGGCTGCGGGCAGAAGGAGCTCGGGCGCCGGTTTGCTCGAGGAAGGTGGCGGCCAGCCGGGGCAGGGGAGAGGCGGAGAAGGGAGGCGACGGGAGAAGGGTGGCCGGAGGGAGAGGGCGACGGGGACGGGCGAGGTGGCGCCGGTGCGCTGCTCCCGGCCATGGAGGCGCTGGCGGCGGGGGGCGCGGCGGCCGGAAGGGGCCGAGGACGGCCGGGCTCGGCTGCCCGGGCGGACAGAGGAGGGGAGACGAGCAGGGAAGGAGGAGGGTGGGGCGGACGGACGGCGAGAGGAGCTTGGAGGAGGCGGCCGGAGATGGGAGGGAGAGGCGGCGACGGGAATGGGCGAGGTGGAGATGCAGCGATCGGGGGGATCGAGCGATGCTCTCCCCCCCGTGCGTGCGGTTCCCTGGGAAAAATGTGGAGGGACCTAAACGGAAATAACAGAAACGGCGGGGGGGGGGGTTTGAGAGGGAGAGAAATTAGGGTTAAGGGGAGGGAAATCGGTGGGGGCTGGCTGGGCTCCTTGCTGGGCCGAAAATTGGGCCTGGCCGGCTTGCCCAACTCTTTTTTTTTGTTGTTGATTAATTCAGAAATTGTTAGTTGCTATAAAGATAGCTCCATGCATTAAACAAAATTTAGAAAATAGAAGCTGATGAATTATTTATTTGTTTATTTTAAAACAAGTGCAAGTTTGAATTGCATGAAAATGTGTGATGCCATGATGCACAAAAAGAAAAACGACACGCATATTAATTTGGGGAAAATCCCCGGACGTTACACCCGTATTGGGATCCAGCAGTTTTTTGCCTTTGGCTAGTCCCAGCAGCCGCAGGGTCTTGGATCACAGCATTCACCTCCTCGGGCTCATACCGAGTATCTATGCGGTGACCTCTGCGCTTGTTGCGGAAATCTTGGCGTATGTGGCTGTCATGGTGCTTCCTTCTCGGCTCGAATGCATCGAGCAGAGGCTGAGTAGGGTCACCGAGTGCATACATATCAGCAATCTTGATTGTCTCGGCGAGCGTACTCGACATCTCTCTGCAGCTTCTGCCACAACATGCTGCCATGCCTGCAGCCTTGAGCAAACCAGTCGATCGCGTGTGACTCGTTCACACCCTCGCAGGTGTTCCTCAGTGTGCTCCACCGAGTAAGGTACTCTCGGTCAGTTTCCTCTTCTCGTTGCTTGCAAGCTGAAAGCTGCTGCGGCCTATTCGACCTCTTGTACATGCTGGTGAAGTTGCTGATGAAGGCTTCCAAGAAGTCTAGCCAGCAGTTGATGCTATCTCTTGGTAGGTTGTTGAGCCAAATCCGAGCAGGGCCCTCCAGCATCTGCGGAACATACCGCACAGCCCATCTCCTGTTGTCGCCTGCAATGTGCACAACGGTGACATAGTAGCTTAGCCAGTCTTCCGGCTTGGTGCTTCCATCATAGCACTTGGTCCCTCTAGCCAGCTGAAACTTGTTCACGGAGGGCTCCTCCATGATGCGGCGACAAAAACAATCTGGGCCGGGTGGCCCCTTGTTTTCGAGCTGCGCAGACCGATTGATCCGGTCCAGCTTGTATCTTGCATCGTTGGGCTCCAGCATGCGGTAACCCAAACGATCAGTGACATCTCTTGGGTCAGCGTACCCGGCTAGCCCCATCGCCGAGTACCCATCATCATAGCGGTCTTGCGGCACAGGACCAGGTTGAGCCACCGGGTTGGCCGCTGCCACAACTATTTGCGGCTGCACAACTGCTGGGTGCTGTACCCTTGGCTGAACCGGGTTGGCGGCACGATGCCGCGATGTTCCTGCACGGTTTCCTCCTTGCCCCTTGCTATGAGCTTTAGTGGCTTGATAGCCTGCTCCTGCAGAGTTGTGTTTCTGACCGGGCTGCGGCGGCACAGCGTGCTGTTTTGCAGCGACAGCCGGGCCGTACACTTGCATCTGTTTGTTCTTTCTAGAGTTCACACTCTGGTTCCTCTCATGGCCAGGAAGCGGCGATGAGGCCTGATCCGTAGATCTGGCCGCATGCGAGTGGACAATCTGAGAAGCGCCAGCACACGGATTGGCTTTCCGGAACTCCTTGTTCTGCATGCCAGCCTCTAGCACTAGCTGATTGAGTCTATCCTGCTGCCTAGCGCGCGCGTCGCGAGTGAGATGCGGCAACTCAGCAGCCACGGCCTCTGCAGCCCTAAGAGTTTTGGCAGGAGTGCTATATTTTGGCCTACCAGCAGTGTTCAAACTAGCAGATTGGCTAGCAGCCCTACCATCTCTAGCCAGCTCAGCGCCTAAGTTGCGACGGGTAGCGCCTAGCTTGCTAGGCAGCCTAGAAACAGGAGTAAAGCCATGGGCTATGTTGTACTCGTTTTGATCTAGGTTAAGCTCAAGCCTAACCTTCTCCAGCTTCTGGGACTCCGCGAGTAGCGATTTACACTGCTGCTCGAGTTGCGCCTTCATTGTCATGAGCTCGAGCTCGGTGGGAGGCGGCATGCCCAGTCGCTCGGTGGCGCCACCGCGAGCAACTGGTATAGCCGCGGACGTGGAAGCATCCACGCAGCCCGGAATGTTTTGTGGCATGTCGTAGGGCTTGTGGACCCTTGCGCCAGCAGGTTCCTCGATGAATCCCGCGGTAGCGGCCGCGCCTTTCCCAGCATCGATAGCCGGGCCTGTGATCATCACCTCCACGCTGTCCGCAGAGCAGCCAAAAGGCTTCCCGCAGGCAGCGAGTACAGTAGGAGGATCTTCCGCGACGAGCACCTCCTCCGGGCACTCGCGGATGACGGTGGTGGCAACGTAGACCAGATGCGCGCCGAAGGAAAGCACCAAGCTTCCTGCTGGCACGGGCCTGCCGCCGAAATCGCCGGCGTTGTCGGTGACGAAGTCGAAGGAGCCGAATCTGTGGACAAGGCCACATACCTCGCGCTCCCCCGAAGCAGAAACGGGTCCCGTCCGAATATGAACCCCAGCCAGCGCTGCTGCGGGCCCCACGGTGGGCGCCAACTGTCGTGGTGTGGAGAAGACAGATGCCATGGGATGGCTTAAGTGTTGGGGCCGATGGGCCCTGTAGGTATCCGGGGAGGGATCACACGGCGAGAAGCCGCGCTCAGGTATCTCTATCACTGCAAACAACAAGAACTACCCAGGTTCGGGGCCCTCGTGTGGAGGTAACACCCCTACTCCTGCCTATCTCTGTGTGTGTATAATCTCCGAGTAGCCACAGTACAGGTTTGCCCCTTAGCCGAGTAGCCACTCGGCTGTTCTCTCTCGCTCTAGTGCTGGTCCTTGTAATAAATGCGATCTGGAGCAACGTCCCTCGCGCAGGAGGGGGCAGGGCACCTTATATACTGGTGCCCAGCCGAATAAACAAAGACTAAAAGGTACAACTTGATGGGACATGCCTACTGAAAAACAGAGCACGCCTCCGGCTTCTCGCCGACCCGGGTGCGGGAAGTCGCCGCGCCGTTCGGCAGATGGGACCTGGCCACCCTGTCAGTCTCATAGAGTAGGCCCCCTGACATGTCCTGTCCCCTCTGTCAGTGACAGGACTTGACAGGTGTCGGACCCGGACTTCTAGAGGATACTCACCGTACGAACTGAACAGTATTTTGATTGGATTACGGGGCTTACCGGCACCCGCATCTCTTACGAGCAGGCCAACACTTATGTGTGACAACCAATCTTTACCATTCACCGTCGATGTAAACTATCCCGTAGAAATCAGGACACTACCATTGACGTACTTCATACCATACACACATGGTACGTCAACGGCTTTGAACAAGATGATAACATAACATATCTCTAAGACACAAAAGATTGAAATAAGTTGCAATTGGCCCTCACTAGGGCAGAGAATAGCAAATACAATCATCCAGAGGACACATGTCCCAACATAACATCATTACAACTCAGCGGAAGCAGTCAAAGGGGTCTGAGTACAGACAAATCCAAATAGGCTTAAGAAGCCGGGAATGAAAAGAAAACGGAGCCCATCCACGATGTCTCGGATCCTGCCCGGGTCCGCTAACTACTCGTCAGCAGCCTCGTCAAACTCCACGTAGTAGCCGTCACCTGGATCCTCGTAAGCGTAGTCTGCGGAAACCACAGCCCCAAAGGGGTCAGTACATAAACGTACTAGAAAGCAAGACTCACAGTTCACCAAAGTGTAGCCCGTCAACACCAAGCACAGATGCCTTGGGATCAACGGAAGAAAAGGGTATAAAAGATGCTGCAACTGGCTGCACTAACCAACTACAGAACATACTACAACTTCCGGTGTAACAGAAAGAGATAAGATAGCGTATCGTAACCAACTATAGCTAACCACCAAACATACCCATCCTGGACCTCGCCCCTTATCCAAAGAAGCAATCCGAGGATAACTCACACCGTTGGATTAATGATGGATCAAATTGTTGTGTCAATAAGCCTATTACTAGTCAAGTTATCATTAGTTAGGTGTAAGTTGTTCTGAGTACTTGTTAGCCAGTACTTTCACCAAGTCAACCATAACCGCGGAAAACACGGCTTCTCGAGAAGATTTATCCCTGCAGGGGTGCACCAATTTGGCCGTACACGTAAGAATAACCCGCCAGATGGGAAGGCCTTTCCCACCAAGCGGGGCACTCAACACAACTCAACTCTTCTTCGCATCAAGCCCAAAGCACCACGTGCTGTGCGTGCGCGGCTAATCGAGCCCCACGAAGAAAAGGGGACCCTCATAGCACTGGAAGACCACGCCGCCCTAAATGCCGACTACAAAAGTTCCACCCTGGCCTCGGGTTCGTACCTGCATATGCGTGCATCAAATGGAAAGCCCGAACTAAGTGTGGTGATTTGGACGAGATGCGAATCGAATCAAATTGAGGGGGGCGCCCATACACGCTTCCCACATGCGGATAGTGCGCTCATCATGGATCAGTAGACAAGACCCTTTTCCTATTAGGGTCGACACTAGCAGGCCTCAAAACCACGCCGGGCCTCCTGCCGGTGCCTTAACAGCAAATTATTATTACCTCAAATTAACAGGTTGTTGTTTAACATCGAGCCCCCAGAATATAAGCAGATATGATAACAGAAAGTAACTGATAACAGACTCGAGCAAAACAACCCTAAGCATACTAAGACACGGTCCCAAGCAACGGGGTTTTAGGACTGGAGGTGAGGCAATATCAGGGTTCAGGGTATCATGTGATAGATTCGTAACAGAAGCAACGATACATATGGCTAGCAAAAATAGACAACGGAAAATATCGGTAACCAATGTTGAAAGGAACACAATGGTTCATGTGAGTGATAACTTGCCTGCAAACCCAGTAGCCGGGTACTGAGCTAGATCCTCAGAAGGGGTGTCGTAAAGATCGTCGGTCTCAACGTCGTCGTCTATCCGAGAAGAAGCAAGCAAACAATACAGGAAGAATAAACAATCAATATCATGGCATAGTGCACAATCATAGGATGATGCATGTCAAGTTAATAGATGCATCAAAATAAACTAATTGACATGGTAACACAATTTAAATGGACACATATGCAATTTTGAGTTGCATATGAAAAGCCCATGGATTTTGGTTAGATTATTTGTTTTCCAACTGGTCAACAGGTGAAGGTGGATTAGTATGATGCATGCATGAGGAAAACAACAATAGAACCAAATGGAAATGAGGTTTAGCAATTTAGAATTGTATGTATTAAGTTAAGGAATTTTTGGTTCCTTAAAGGTGACACACATGTATTTGTTGTTTTCACCAAGGTAATTTGTGAAAAATAATTAACAAAATTTATATTTGAAAGGAACATCAAATTTTAGTTGGATTACATGTTTCAATTATTGAAAAAGGAATTAGGTTGAATTTATTATGACTTAAACAATATTAAACAAGTTTTAAATGAATTTAAAACAAGTTTGAATATTATTTGAATTTTATTTAGTCAAAACATAAATTCAAATTCACATTTGAAAAGTTCATACTTTTCTAGTTTGAAAACATATTTTGCATGTTCAAAAATAATTTAAATTGAGCAAGTTATGATTTTAGCAATTTTAAATGATTTAAATAAGGTTTAAATTATTTAGGCAATTTAAATTATTCAAACCATGAAACAATATTTATATTTGAATAGGTGGTTCAAAATGGTATAGAAAACATATTTTATTTGCATTATTTGGATTAAAGATGAATTAGTTATGGAATTTAGAAAATTGCATTTGAATTATTTGAATTCAAATTTAAATTGCATTTTGAAAATTCAAAACAGGGAACAAATGGCATAGTTGGATAGACAATTTAATTTAGCACAACAAACATGTTTAGATTTTATTATTTAGAGTTATAGATTAAAAGTTATTAACAAATTAAAATTGAGGACCAAACTGTAATTAAAAAGGTTCTATTTTTGAAAGAAACATGCTGGCAAACTTTTGTTACCGCGCTGTAACTACACACAGCCACTGCCGCATGGGCCAGGGGCCAGCGTGGCGTGCCTTGCGCGCGCGTGGCAGAGCAGCCTGCTGACGGGTGGGGTCGCGTCTAGGGAATAAATCCCAAAAAAAGGGGGTTGCGGCACCTGGGAATCGAACCCGGGCCGATGCGCTCGCGCTAACTGAACCGTGCCACTGCGCTGTTGTCTGAATCTTTGTCAGGTTCAGTTAGGCAGTGAGGTTATACTTCAACACGAGCGTTAACTGAAAAATTTAACTGAACGCGCGCTGCTCTTCGACAGAGAACGAGCTGTTGCTCGCCGGCGGGGAAAAATAACGCGGTCGTGCTCGTGCTGCTGGGGTGCAGTGGGGTGATGGATGCGGTGGACGTGCACGGTGCCGTGGTGGGTGCAACAGAGGGAGAGAGGGGATGAGGCAGCACGGTGGCTCACCGGGAGTTGGTCGAGGTTGCAGAGCTCGGGCAGACGGTGGCGACCAGGTTGTGGACGGTGGCGAGGACTCCGTGAGTCTCCGGGGCTGCTCTGGTGTCTATTCGGAAGAGGGGATGGCGGTGGTTTGGTTCCTGGTTAGCCAGCGAGGAATCGAGCGTTGACGGAGGCGTGCATCGTCGAGGTTCAGAGAGTTGCTTCTCCGGCGAGGGGGGCAGAGAGATGGGAGGTGGCCGGGAGAGGGGTAGACGGCGGCGGGAGCTCGAGGGAGAGGGGAACTAGGGCTTAGGGCACAGCAGAGGGGGTCCAGGGGGTGTTTATAGGGCCAGAGGGGCTCGGATCGCCGTCGGGTGGTCGTCGATGCCGCCGTGGCGCTCCGGATCGTCTGCCGTACCGAGAGAAGACGACTGGGGCGGCGCTGCGAACCGGTACGCGCGTTAAGTAGGTGGGCTGGGCTGCGCTGAGTGGGAGATAAGAAAAGAAATGGGCTGGGCGCAGCCCACTCCCCCTTGGGCGCCAGAATTTGATTTTTTTGATTTTTCTTTCTCCCTTTTTTTTGCTGAAAAGTAATTGAAAGGGTTTGATGGTTTTTAGGTTGGTAAAAAAATTGGAAAAATTAGGGGGAGTTCCTTAGGCCAAAAGCAAACAGATGTTAACTTTTATTTTCAAAAAGTTTGAAATTTGTTTGCTGTTTGAACTTAAACCAAATTTGGGTGAAATTTTAATATTAATGATCATTAATAAAAACCAACTTCTAAATAGGGTAACCCCTATGTTAATTATAGACAAATTGAGTTGATTTGTTTTGATATCATCATAATTTCAAAGTGATTCTGTTTTGGTGTTTTGATTTGTATTTTAAATGTGTTTTTGGAATTTAAATGATTGATTAAAACCATCAATTTAATAATTGAACATTATGGAATTAAATGAAAACAATTGAGGTTTTGATTTGCATTTATTTATTTGAAAAAGATTGTAACATGACAAGTATGAAATAAACATTTGAAAATTGTTTGAGTTTTATTATGAAAACAAAGGTAAAACAGATGCAAACAGAAATGAAACAAATGCAACAATATGATGATATGATGCAATACTTTAAGAAACATGAAACAAACATTCTAAGGGGATGGTTTTTCATACTTGGGATGTTACAAAACGCCCCCCCTTGAAGGAATCGCGCCCCGAGATTCCTACTTAGAAAGGAAAAGGTCCGGATACTTCTTGCGAAGATCCTCTTCGGTCTCCCATGTTGCCTCTTTATCGGAATGATGTGACCACTGCACTTTCAAGAACTTGGTGCTCTTGTTGCGAGTCTTACGCTCGGTCTCATCGAGAATACGAACAGGGTGCTCCTCATAAGATAGATCATCTTGCAGTTCAATGGAATCATGATCAACTGCACGATCTGGATCTTTGAAACACCTCTTGAGCTGTGACACGTGGAACACATCGTGCACCTTGGATAGCTTTTCTGGAAGTTCAAGACGATAAGCCCCACCTTGAGAGAATGTTGAAAGGACCAATGTACCTTGGTGCAAGCTTTCCTTTCACACCGAAACGATGGGTGCCTCTGAGGGGAGTTACACGGAGATATGCCTTGTCACCAGGTGCATAGATCATATCCCTGTGCTTGCTGTCATAGTAGCTTTTCTGACGAGACTGAGCAATCTTGAGATTGTCACGAATGATACGAACTTTTTCCTCGGCTTCCTTAACAATGTCAGGGCCTAAGAGTGAACGTTCCCCAGCTCCAGACCAATTGATTGGACTCCTGCATCTGCGGCCATAGAGTGCTTCAAATGGTGCCATGCCTAGGCTTGCCTGGTAGCTGTTGTTGTAGGAGAATTCAGCATATGGAAGGCAATCCTCCCATTTCATGCCAAAGGAGAGACCACATGCTCTGAGCATATCCTCGAGAATCCGATTGACTCTTTCGACTTGCCCCTGAGACTGAGGGTGATAAGCTGTGCTGAACAGAAGTTTGGTGCCCAATGCATCTTGGAAACTCTTCCAGAAATGAGAAGTGAATATGCTTCCACGGTCTAAGCTTATTTCCAATGGAACACCATGAAGAGGAACAATCCTTGCTGTGTAGAGCTCTGCTAACTGGCTAGCTGAGATTGTTTCTTTGACAGCAAAGAAGTGAGCTACTTTAGTGAGACGATCAATAACAACGAAGATTGCATCGTTGCCCTTCTTGGACTTTGGAAAACCAGTGACGAAGTCCATTTCAATCATGTCCCACTTCCACTCAGGAATTTTCAGAGGTTGGAGTAGACCGGCTGTTTTCTGATGGACTGCCTTAACGCGTTGACAAACGTCGCATTCAGAAACGTATTGAGCAATTTCACGTTTCATGCCAGGCCACCAATACAGTGTCTTAAGATCCTGGTACATCTTTGTACTTCCAGGGTGGATGGAAAGAGGAGTTTCATGAGCCTCCTTGAGAATAACATCTTTGAGGCTTTGAACTTGAGGAACTGCAATGCGTCCTTCAAAGAACACAGTTCCTTTATCATCAATCGAGAAAGACTTGAATTTCTCCTTGCCTTCCTTGATGTGCTCAACCATCTTCTTGATTTCAGTATCACGAAGTTGTTCAGAACGAATCTTGTCCTCGAGAGTTAGACTGGCTGTCAAGCTAGCAAGGTAGCCTTGAGGAACAAGACCAAGGTTCAGCTTCTGGAATTCTTCATGAAGTGGAGGTTGGCTTTCCATGATCATGAGATTATTGCAGTATGACTTGCGACTGAGAGCATCGGCCATAACATTAGCCTTGCCTGGAGTGTAAGAAATGGTGAGATCAAAGTCTTTAATCTTTTCAATCCATCTCCTTTGCCTGAGGTTTAGATCTGGCTGAGTGAAGATGTATTTCAGACTCTTATGATCGGAAAAGATTTCAGTTTTGTTACCCAACAAGTATTGTCTCCATTTCTTGAGGGCAAACACAACTGCTGCAAGTTCAAGATCATGTGTGGGATAGTTTTGCTCATGTGGGTTCAACTGACGTGAAGCATAAGCCACAACTTGACGTTCTTGCATAAGAACTGCACCTAGACCCTGGAGAGATGCATCACAGAATATCTGGAAAGGTTTGGTAGTATCTGGGCCAACCAGAACTAGGGTAGAAGTGAGTTTAGTCTTCAAGAGATTGAAACTCTCATCACATTGTGGAGACCAAACGAACTTCTTGTCCTTCTTTGTGAGATCAGTGAGAGGTTTAGCAATCTTGGAGAAGTTTTGGACGAAACGACGGCAATAGCTAGCCAAGCCAAGAAAGCTTCTAACTTGTTTTACCGTCTTAGGAGGTTTCCAATCAACAATTGCTTTAACCTTTTCTGGATCAATGGCTATGCCTTTGGCGGAGATGACATGACCAAGGTAAGCAACTTCTGGAATCCAGAACTCACATTTTGAGAACTTGGCATACAAACGATGCTCGCGAAGTTCCATGAGAGTGAGACGAAGGTGTTCTCCATGCTCTTCCTCAGACTTTGAGTAGACCAGAATGTCATCGAGATATACCACAACGAACTTGTCGAGGTATTCATGGAAGACAGAATTCATGAGTCTTGAGAATGTCGCCGGTGCATTGGTGAGACCAAAGGACATGACGGTGTATTCATATAGACCGTACCGAGTGGTGAAAGCTGTTTTTGGAATATCTTCCTTTCTGATCTTTATTTGATGGTAACCCATCCTCAAGTCCAACTTTGAGAATATTGAGGCTCCATCAAGTTGATCAAAAAGATCATCGATACGAGGAATTGGATACTTGTTCTTGATGGTTTTCTCGTTGAGAGGACGATAGTCAACCACGAGTCTTTTTGTTTGATCCTTCTTGGCAACAAACAGAGTTGGGCAACCCCAAGCGGAGGAACTAGGCTGAATGTAACCTTTCTCCATGTACATATCGATTTGCTCCTTGAACAATTTCAGTTCAGGAGGAGCTATCTTGTATGGATGCTTAGAGATTGGAGCAGTACCTGGTTCAAGCTCGATCACGAACTCAACTGCTCTGTCCGGAGGCATCCCTGGCAACTCTTCTGGAAAGACGTCAGGGAATTCACAAACCACCGGAACATTTTCGAGTAGAGGTAGAGGTTTAGCATCGAGGGTGTACAGCTGAACCGAACTTGATTCACTTGGAGAATAGACTATCTGGCCGGAAGGGTGGAACAGAGTTATCGACTTCTTAGCACAATCAATCGTAGCTTTATTGGCCTTCAACCAATCCATGCCAAGGATGACATCAATGTCAGAATTACCAAGCAGAATGAGGGAAGCAAGGAATATGTGACCTCCAATTAGAATATTATTCTCATGACTGATCTTGGAAGTTTGCATAGTTGCTCCAGGGGAGTTTACTACTAGCGGGGAACCCAAACCAACAAAAGGTAGTTTAACTGCTGTTGCAAAGATCTTTGACACGAAAGAATGCGATGCTCCGGTATCAAACAACACTTTAGCTGGGTTAGAGTTAACGGGGAATGTACCGAGAACGACGTCAGCAGCTTCCTCAGCTTTGTCGGCCTTGAGATGATTCACCCTCGCGGTCCTCCCGACAGGCCTGTTGTTGGAGTTGAAGGCTTTAGCCGGGGGAGCATGAACCATTGCCTGGTTGGTGTTGGGGCGAGGAGGTGGTGGAGGTAGCTGCCTCTGAGTGCAATTATCAGCATAGTGTCCAGTCTGCTTGCATTTGTAGCAAGTGACGACACGAGGTGCATCTGGCCTTGGCTGCCCCATTGAGAACCTCTGAGCCTGCATCTGAGCTGGGTTGGGCGGGAAGCGAAGCCTTGAGAAGCTTGGGCATATGGAGCCCTAGTGACAGCACCATTTGGCACCCAGATGCGGCGCTTCTGCGGAGGGGTGGTCATGTTGGAGGAGGAACCACCCTCACGCGAGTGCTTGCGGGACTCTTCGAACGCCTTGCGCCCATTCTCCTCATTGAGCGCGATGTTCACGAGCTCCTCGAAGTCCTTGCACTTGATGTTGGTGAGAGCGTACTTCAGTTCCGGGTTAAAACCTCGGCGGAACCTTGCCATCTTTTTGGCCTCAGTGGACACCTCATCACCAGCATAACGAGCGAGGCGATTGAACTCATTCTGGTAGCCAATGACGTCCAGCTTGCCCTGCTTAAGAGAGCAGAACTCTTCACGCATCCTTTCCATGAGACCATCTGGGATGTGGTGCTTCAGGAAGGCATCCTTGAAACAACCCCAGGTGATAGGATATCCAGCTCTCATGGTCTGGTAGTTCTCCCACCAGGTAGCTGCCTGACCCTTCAGTAGGTAGGTGGCATACTTGACTTTATCCTCCTCAGCAACGTGAGCAATGTCAAGAGCCCTGGCCATCTCCCTGATCCAGTCATCAGCATCCAGAGGCTCCCGTGTTGCCACGAAAGCTCTCGGCCCCAGACTCAGAAACTCCTTGATGCTGACTCGCGGAGCATTCTGGTGGTTGTGCTGGTTAGCCTGGATCTGGGCCATCTGAGTCACGACCTGAGTCATCTGAGTCAACAGCTCCGTGAGCGGAGGTGGTTCAGGCGGGTTGCTCCTTGTTGGGGGCATCCTGAATAGACATGCATTTTAGTACAACAACAGAAAAGGATAGACTTGGTAACCGAAAGATAGATTATTCCGACGCATGAATAGATAACCAACAGGTACATCATCACATGTTCAAATACATCAGAATATCCAACACACCAATACATGGTTCGAAAACCAAAGGATAACTAAACATAGCTATGAATGGATACATCGGTACTCCCATGCTCATCACGCAGGACGGCGGTGAGTAGTACGACGAGAGATACGGTGAGGAGGAATCCCACGGAAGTAGGTAGAACGACGATCCACGTAGATCGGGACTGCTCTGAGAGCGACTCTCGGTGTGGTGAAGTAGAAAGCGTCGTCTCCCTGTGCTCCAAAGCGTGGAATCCCAGTGTAACCAGCTCCGAGGTTGAGGAGTGGACCTCTGATCGGCTCGTAACCTCCACCATCTGGCAAACTACGTCCAACTATCTGATGGAAACATGCAAAGCGCTCATCTCCAATAAAGTCTGTGGTGTACGTAGCCAGACGAGTCAAAGCAAGGTAGAGCTGCTCCCTGACTGAGTCCAACTCCTGAGGAAGTGTGGTGGCAACAACGTCACTGTGCCTCACAAACTGAGCGGTGGTGTGCAGCCTGGTGTTATCATGCTCGTAGACATCCAGGTTGTCGTAGAGGGTGAAGTGAGCTCCCGCTGAAGTGATGTAACCACGGGGGATGTGGCGATAGATAGAATCGTCAAACCCCCAGTAGTCAGCACGGAGGACGGTGAGACTCACGTAAGCTGCCTGCTGCACGGCCATATCCACTATGGAACCTACTGCCTCGTAGCGGTGGAAAACGCTCATGCCATCATCTGACAGAATGTAGACGATAGCCTGGTAGTAGGTCTGGTCAAACTCTCGCTGCTGCTCGTAGACCTGGTACTCTGGTGCCCAATGGAACCCCAGATAAGTGACCATGTCTCTCAGCATCTCCGGATAACCGGCAGTGCTCTCGCAACGAGTCATCCGAACCACCTGCGGGAAGAACCTGAGATCCATCTGCAGATGATCGGGGAAGTTTTGATTAGACGCCGTAGAGAGCTGAAGTGGAAAGTAACAACAAGGTTTCAACGGACGAAAAGGACGTTGAGAAGAACAGGATATCGAAGCAACATCGGGAAAACGAGACCAAAACTCCTGAGGTACTACGGAAAAACCCATCCGGGCTTCTAAAGGATCAATATCTACTGCTTAAGGGATAGAGGATTTGCTTCCGGGGCTTACACGCCTCCGTTCTCAATCATGAGTAGGCAACATGATAAATCATGTCACAACCACCTCCATTCCTATGGTCTAGTAGATATAACTATCCTAGAGAAACCAGGATTCGTGAAATCCTAACTTGAAAGTTTAGGTGAGAAGAGAAAACAACGTTGCACTTCCTTACCAGAAATGGGTGGGTGGGTGGGGAAAGAAGAAAAATGGCAGAATTCCTACTCTCACGTTTCATTTTTCCCTATATAGCTACAAAATAGTTTCTAGACTCAACTGCGACCAGTAAAAAGGGATCCTACAGGCAGACAGGCTCTGATACCATTTGTCGGACCCGGACTTCTAGAGGATACTCACCGTACGAACTGAACAGTATTTTGATTGGATTACGGGGCTTACCGGCACCCGCATATCTTACGAGCAGGCCAACACTTATGTGTGACAACCAATCTTTACCATTCACCGTCGATGTAAACTATCCCGTAGAAATCAGGACACTACCATTGACGTACTTCATACCATACACACATGGTACGTCAACGGCTTTGAACAAGATGATAACATAACATATCTCTAAGACACAAAAGATTGAAATAAGTTGCAACTGGCCCTCACTAGGGCAGAGAATAGCAAATACAATCATCCAGAGGACACGTGTCCCAACATAACATCATTACAACTCAGCGGAAGCAGTCAAAGGGGTCTGAGTACAGACAAATCCAAATAGGCTTAAGAAGCCGGGAATGAAAAGAAAACGGAGCCCATCCACGATGTCTCGGATCCTGCCCGGGTCCGCTAACTACTCGTCAGCAGCCTCGTCAAACTCCACGTAGTAGCCGTCACCTGGATCCTCGTAAGCATAGTCTGCGGAAACCACAGCCCCAAAGGGGTCAGTACATAAACGTACTGGCAAGCAAGACTCACAGTTCACCAAAGTGTAGCCCGTCAACACCAAGCACAGATGCCTTGGGATCAATGGAAGAAAAGGGTATAAAAGATGCTGCAACTGGCTGCACTAACCAACTACAGAACATACTACAACTTCCGGTGTAACAGAAAGAGATAAGATAGAGTATCGTAACCAACTATAGCTAACCACCAAACATACCCATCCTGGACCTCGCCCCTTATCCAAAGAAGCAATCCGAGGATAACTCACACCGTTGGATTAATGATGGATCAAATTGTTGTGTCAATAAGCCTATTACTAGTCAAGTTATCATTAGTTAGGTGTAAGTTGTTCTGAGTACTTGTTAGCCAGTACTTTCACCAAGTCAACCATAACCGCGGAAAACACGGCTTCTCGAGAAGATTTATCCCTGCAGGGGTGCACCAATTTGGCCGTACACGTAAGAATAACCCGCCAGATGGGAAGGCCTTTCCCACCAAGCGGGGCATTCAACACAACTCAACTCTTCTTCGCATCAAGCCCAAAGCACCACGTGCTGTGCGTGCGCGGCTAATCGAGCCCCACGAAGAAAAGGGGACCCTCATAGCACTGGAAGACCACGGCGCCCTAAATGCCGACTACAAAAGTTCCACCCTGGCCTCGGGTTCGTCCTGCATATGCGTGCATCAAATGGAAAGCCCGAACTAAGTGTGGTGATTTGGACGAGATGCGAATCGAATCAAATTGAGGGGGGCGCCCATACACGCTTCCCACATGCGGATAGAGCGCTCATCATGGATCAGTAGACAAGACCCTTTTCCTATTAGGGTCGACACTAGCAGGCCTCAAAACCACGCCGGGCCTCCTGCCGGTGCCTTAACAGCAAATTATTATTACCTCAAATTAACAGGTTGTTGTTTAACATCGAGCCCCAGAATATAAGCAGATATGATAACAGAAAGTAACTGATAACAGACTCGAGCAAAACAACCCTAAGCATACTAGTAAGACACGGTCCCAAGCAACGGGGTTTTAGGACTGGAGGTGAGGCAATATCAGGGTTCAGGGTATCATGTGATAGGTTCGTAACAGAAGCAACGATACATATGGCTAGCAAAAATAGACAACGGAAAAGATCGGTAACCAATGTTGAAAGGAACACAATGGTTCATGTGAGTGATAACTTGCCTGCAAACCCAGTAGCCGGGTACTGAGCTAGATCCTCAGAAGGGGTGTCGTAAAGATCGTCGGTCTCAACGTCGTCGTCTATCCGAGAAGAAGCAAGCAAACAATACAGGAAGAATAAACAATCAATATCATGGCATAGTGCACAATCATAGGATGATGCATGTCAAGTTAATAGATGCATCAAAATAAACTAATTGACATGGTAACACAATTTAAATGGACACATATGCAATTTTGAGTTGCATATGAAAAGCCCATGGATTTTGGTTAGATTATTTGTTTTCCAACTGATCAACAGGTGAAGGTGGATTAGTATGATGCATGCATGAGGAAAACAACAAAATAACAACAATAGAACCAAATGGAAATGAGGTTTAGCAATTTAGAATTGTATGTATTAAGTTAAGGAATTTTTGGTTCCTTAAAGGTGACACACATGTATTTGTTGTTTTCACCAAGGTAATTTGTGCAAAATAATTAACAAAATTTATATTTGAAAGGAACATCAAATTTTAGTTGGATTACATGTTTCAATTATTGAAAAAGGAATTAGGATGAATTTATTATGACTTAAACAATATTAAACAAGTTTTAAATGAATTTAAAACAAGTTTGAATATTATTTGAATTTTATTTAGTCAAAACATAAATTCAAATTCACATTTGAAAAGTTCATACTTTTCTAGTTTGAAAACATATTTTGCATGTTCAAAAATAATTTAAATTGAGCAAGTTATGATTTTAGCAATTTTAAATGATTTAAATAAGGTTTAAATTATTTAGGCAATTTAAATTATTCAAACCATGAAACAAAATTTATATTTAAATAGGTGGTTCAAAATGGTATAGAAAACATATTTTATTTGCATTTTTTGGATTAAAGATGAATTAGTTATGGAATTTAGAAAATTGCATTTGAATTATTTGAATTCAAATTTAAATTGCATTTTGAAAATTCAAAACAGGGAACAAATGGCATAGTTGGATAGAAAATTTAATTTAGCACAACAAACATGTTTAGATTTTATTATTTAGAGTTATAGATTAAAAGTTATTAACAAATTAAAATTGAGGACCAAACTGTAATTAAAAAGGTTCTATTTTTGAAAGAAACATGCTGGCAAACTTTTGTTACCGCGTTGTAACTACACACAGCCACTGCCTCGTGGGCCAGGGGCCAGCGTGGCGTGCCTTGCGCGCGCGTGGCAGAGCAGCCCGCTGACGGTTGGGGTCGCGTCTAGGGAATAAATCCCCAAAAAAGGGGGTTGCGGCACCTGGGAATCGAACTCGGGCCGATGCGCTCGCGCTAACTGAACCGTGCCACTGCGCTGTTGTCTGAATCTTTGTCAGGTTCAGTTAGGCAGTGAGGTTATACTTCAACACGAGCGTTAACTGAAAAATTTAACTGAACACGCGCTGCTCTTCGACAGAGAACGAGCTGTTGCTCGCCGGCGGGGAAAAATAACGCGGCCGTGCTCATGCTGCTGGGGTGCAGTGGGGTGATGGATGCGGTGGACGTGCACGGTGCCGTGGTGGGTGCAACAGAGGGAGAGAGGGGATGAGGCAGCACGGTGGCTCACCGGGAGTTGGTCGAGGTTGCAGAGCTCGGGCAGACGGCGGCGACCAGGTTGTGGACGGCGGCGAGGACTCCGTGAGTCTCCGGGGCTGCTCTGGTGTCTATTCGGAAGAGGGGATGGCGGTGGTTTGGTTCCTGGTTAGCCAGCGAGGAATCGAGCGTTGACGGAGGCGTGCATCGTCGAGGTTCAGAGAGTTGCTTCTCCGGCGAGGGGGGCAGAGAGATGGGAGGTGGCCGGGAGAGGGGTAGACGGCGGCGGGAGCTCGAGGGAGAGGGGAACTAGGGCTTAGGGCATAGCAGAGGGGGTCGAGGGGGTGTTTATAGGGCCAGAGGGGCTCGGATCGCCGTCGGGTGGTCGTCGATGCCGCCGTGGCGCTCCGGATCGTCTGCCGTACCGAGAGAAGACGACTGGGGCGGCGCTGCGAACCGGTACGCGCGTTAAGTAGGTGGGCTGGGCTGCGCTGAGCGGGAGATAAGAAAAGAAATGGGCTGGGCGCAGCCCACTCCCCCTTTGGCGCCAGAATTTGATTTTTTGATTTTTCTTTCTCCCTTTTTTTTTGCTGAAAAGTAATTGAAAGGGTTTGATGGTTTTTAGGTTGGTAAAAAAATTGGAAAAATTAGGGGGAGTTCCTTAGGCCAAAAGCAAACAGATGTTAACTTTTATTTTCAAAAAGTTTGAAATTTGTTTGCTGTTTGAACTTAAACCAAATTTGGGTGAAATTTTAATATTAATGATCATTAATAAAAACCAACTTCTAAATAGGGTAACCCCTATGTTAATTATAGACAAATTGAGTTGATTTGTTTTGATATCATCATAATTTCAAAGTGATTCTGTTTTGGTGTTTTGATTTGTATTTTAAATGTGTTTTTGGAATTTAAATGATTGATTAAAACCATCAATTTAATAATTGAACATTATGGAATTAAATGAAAATAATTGAGGTTTTGATTTGCATTTCTTTATTTGAAAAAGATTGTAACATGACAAGTATGAAATAAACATTTGAAAATTGTTTGAGTTTTATTATGAAAACAAAGGTAAAACAGATGCAAACAGAAATGAAACAAATGCAACAATATGATGATATGATGCAATACTTTAAGAAACTTGAAACAAACATTCTAAGGGGATGGTTTTTCATACTTGGGATGTTACAACAGGTGCCTACCTCACTATAGCCACGCCGTAGCGCGGATAATCATGCGCTCCGTAAGTTGAACCGCACGCCTGTACGGCTACAGGATACGCGGGATCCTGTCAGAACGGCTCCACTGACTTCTTGCCCGAGTAGGAACGCAGCCCATCTACTCGGACCACTTGACCGCTACCCGGACGAATACAATCTTCCTCCTTATCACCTCTTGGCCTTCAATACTTATGACCGGATAGAGACTACCGGGTAGAGGGTACCCGGGTAGCCACCAATCTGTCCAATAGTACTCTGATATTCGCTTTTACCACTTGCCTTACCCCTACTCGGGGGTGGCCCCCCGACAAATGCTTTATTTCTTTTAAATCTTGATAGTATGTATACACATATTTATAATGTGAATTTCAAAATAATAATATGAATGATGGTATTACTACATACATGTGGCATGGCCCCTTAGGTCATATTGGTATTAAACGCATGAAGAAGCTCCCATTTGGTGGACTCTTAAAATCACTTGATTATGAATCATTTGAGAAATATGAACCATGCCTTATGGGCCAGATGACTAGAACCCCGTTTTCTGGCACAATGGAGCGGGCGCCGGATTTGTTGAAAATTATACATACTTATATGTGTGGTCCAATGAGTGTGTGAGGGAGAGGTGGATATCGTTATTTCGTCACTTTCACAAATTATTTAAGTAGATATGGGTATGTTTACTTAATGAAACACATGCCTGAAACGTTTGAGAATTTCAAAGAATTTCATAGTGAAGTAAAAAACCATCGTAACAGAAAGATTAAATTTCTATGATTCGGTCGTGGAGGTGAATATTTGAGTTACGACTTTGGCATGCATACGAAACAATGTGGAGTAGTTTCACAACTCACACCTGTCGGAACATCACAGCATAATGCTCTTTCCAAAAGTCGTAATCGTAACTTATTAGATATGGTCTGGTCTATGATGTCTCTTATAGATTTGCCACTATCATTTTGGGGTCATGCACTAGAGACAGCAACATTCACTTTGAATAGGGTACTATCTAAATCCGTTGAGACAACACCATATGAATTATGGTTTGGAAACAAACCTAAGTTGTTGTTTCTAAAAGTTTGGTGATGCGATGTTTATGTGAAGAAGCTTAAACCTGATAAACTCAAACCCAAAGCGGGAAATTGCATCTTTATAGGATACCCTAAAGAAACAATTGGGTACACCTTCTTTCATAGATCCGAGGACAAGGTTTTCGTTGCCAAGAATGGATCCTTTTTGTAGAAGGAGTTTCTCTCGAAATGTATGAGTAGTAGGAACGTATAAATCGACGAGGTTATTGAACCTTCACTTCATGGAATGGCGAGTAGCTCAGCGTTGGAATTTGTTCTGGAGCTGACTTCACCCGTTGAAGAGAGAACTAATGATAAAGATCATGAAACTCTGGAAGAGGAAACTACCATACTTTGGCTAGGGAACGTACAACTCCTGAATTGTACGGTAATCCCATCTTGAATTTCATGGTAGATGGAAACAATGACCCGATACGTTGCAAACGTATCTATAATTTTTGATACTCCATGCTTATTTTCTACCCAATACCTTTTGTTTTCCACATGTTTTCTTTCATTTTCCGGATGTTTTCACAGATTAACCTATTAACAAGATGTCCCAGGCCAGCTGTTGTTTTCTGTTGTTTTTCTATTTCAGAAAAGTTCTTAAGGAAATATGCTCGGAAAGGGATGAAAATCCACGGAGATCAATTTTACCGGAACAAAGACGTAGTCCAAAGGGGAGCCAGAGGGGTCCTAGGAAGCCACCAGGAGAGCACCAGGAGCGACCTCTTGGCCGCACCCAGTGGGCCCCTGGGGGACCTGGCCACCGCCTCTTGTCCCACCTTCGCCTATAAATTGCCTTTTAAACTAAAAACGTCGAGGACGAAGTTATTTTCCACGAAACATACAGACAGGAGCCATCACCTCAGAAATCCAATCTAGGGCTTCTGGAGTCCCGCTCCGGCACCCTGCCGAAGAGGGAGATCAACACCGGAGGCCTCAACATCACTATGATCGCCTCCGGACAGATGGGTGAGTAGTTCATCTCGGGACTACGGATCCATAACACTATCTAGATGGTTGTTCTCTCCCCTATGCCTCCATGTTTAGAGTCTCGTGAGCTGCCTTACATGATCGAGACCACTGTTATGTAATTGTGCATGTTGTGTTTGCTGGGATCCGATGAACCATGAGATTATGATTATTTTGTTCATATCAATCAGAGAAGCTTCATTTATATTTGTAGAGAGTTTTAATCTTGTCTTGCAATGCTCTTCGGTATTTATGATTACCTTATCCACGTAGTTGTTTTCACCTCCAAGAGAATGGTTTATTTGCTAGATAGTGGGTTGATGCCTCCTTGTTGCATGCGCTCGAGTGACAAAAAAGTTCAGCGGGGGGGGGGGGGTGTGAGGATGTGATTTTGCCACTAGGGAGAAAACGACGGTGCTCTTGTCTACGAATGGGAACCACTGCTTACATTACGTATTGATCCTAATGCATTTGTTTGTTGCACACATAGAAATCACTTTGTTTCTTCAACTTAATACCAAGGGATTTGCTGGATAGCTTTCTTGAGGTGAATATTTATATATGGATGCATGCTGGATAGCGGTCCATACGCCTTGATGTAATGCCTACAATGTTAGAACCTGTGAACTTCATCTCATCATAATAGTATTCTTATACGTTTATGATTTGTCAATTGCCCAGATGTAATTTGTTCACCCAGTATGTTTGTTTTCTTTGGAGAGACACCACTAGTGAACCTATGGACTCTGGTCCTATTTTAGGCATATTGCAAACCTTCTTTTAAGCACTTTCATAATTGTTTCCTTGATGTCTTGTTTTTACTTTTACTATATTCCAAGACTCTATACGTTTAATTCTACTGTTTTCAGCAAGACCAGAATATTTACAATCTTCCGGAAAGTTGGGGCAAGAGAGAGTTTGTGTTTGTGTGCAGGTTCCACGCCTCATCAACATCACTTTTTCTAGGGTCGTTGATTAAGCAACCTTATTCGAGACTATGAAGTCCTACTGATTCGATAACTATGGTTCTATACTAGGGGAAAACTTACTCTAGACTGCATTATACCTTCCACTTGGGGTCTCCCAACTTGCGTGTGATCACATCCTCATTCTGGCGCCGTTATCGGGGATTTCAAAGTCATCATCAACAAGAAGTATACCGTCAACTACACGCCAACATACTTTTTCTCGCACTATTGTCGGGGTTTTCTAGCTTGCTCCAAGATGAGTCTCACACTTCCACTCTGTTTATGTTGTTTTGTTCTTTCTTAGTTTAGTTTTGGTTAGTCTTGTTTTATCTTTATTAAAAAAAACCCAAAAGTAGTTCTCTAGTTCCTAGTATTTTTTTTGTGTTGTCAGTTTATTTTGTTAGTACGTCTAGCTCTACTCCTTTTGTTATGTCTCCCGAGGCTTAGATCCTCACCTTCAAATAAATAGGTAGGGAGAGATTTAAACATGCTTGGGAAATAATTTCTTGTTCACACAAAAAATACAACCTGAGATTTCTTCAAATATATTATTTAGATGTTTATATCTAGGGCTCTTTGTTCGGTACAAGCATGCTTTAGATATTATGATAGAAGGAAACTTCTTAGAATGTGGGGACATCAAATGTCTCAACGCTATAAATAGCTTATCTAGTCTTTTTATGGAAAACAATGAAAATTCCATACATGATAAACTTGATAAAATCCTTGAGATGATTAATGAGCTAAATTTAAATGAAGTAGAAAGACCTATACAAGAGGAGAAATTCCTTACCGAACTGGAAAATGATTGGGAACCTTATATTAAAATGAGTATTGATGATCAAAGGTTTATAGCCTACTGCGACCTTGGTTCCATGATTTCTACTATGCCTAAGATGGTTTATGACTACTTGAAATTAGAGAATATGATTGATCATCCTTATTATCACCCACATGCTAATGGTAATATCTCTAAAATTAAGGGATTAGTTAAAAATGTCCAAGTTTCTTTTCACCACAAAACTATGTATGTAGATTTCATGATCACGGATAAAGAACAGTGTCGATACATCGTATTAGAGTTCATAGACGGGGGTGCGATGAGACTACTAGTAGAGACGTGGGGGGACGTGGTAGTACGACAACTAGGAACACCAAATTTACCCAGGTTCGGTACGTCGCAACTATGCGACGTTCCTACTCCTGCAATCTCACTAAATCAAGGCTGAAGCCTGAAGTATACAAAGTACAATGTGAGTAGGATTTCGCTAACTCAACGAGGATCAACTTCTCGGCGAGTTGGCTTCTAGATAATTGTTTGTGTTCTTCTCTCCCGTCCGGCTTTATATAAATAGCCGGGTTAGGGCTTACAGAAAGGAAACCTAGAAGACTACGGAAAATATCTAACTTGCAAGGCAAGAATCCGCCTTCTACTCCAAGCCGCACCACTTTGGGCCATGGTCCGGGTTCTTCTAGAATCCGGCTTCTGCGCGTCAGCTTACTGGGCCGCCTAATGGACCGTGGTCCATTACCAAAAGGCCACCCTGGTAATCCGGATCTTTAGGACAATTCCGGATATACCCCTAATCGACATGTATCCAACAGTAGCCCCAAGAAGGATTGAGACTTCATCCTGCCACCTCTCGTTAATTCGCATTCTATTCCGAGAAATTTTGGCGCTTTGTCTCGATTCTTATTTTTTCCAAAACGTCATAATGCACAACTCCGATTTCATCAAAATCCGGCTTTTTCTTCCACGAGCCTTCGGGGAGAAGGAATTTCTGGATGTGTAACTCAAAACTCGGATTTACTAGAATCCGACTTTTCTTCCACGAACCTTCGTGGAGAAGAAACTTCGTGACGTCAGCGATGAAAACGTGCTGACATCACGGACGCTTGGGTTCAGTCAAAATCCTGAAATGTATCTCTGATAGATTCTCGCGGGAAACGAGGAGATAACCATTATCGCCTCGTCCTCTCGTTTCCCGGAATTATCGCTCCGAGGACGCGATGAGGGCGACGAACGAGTCCTTGTCGAAGAAGGACTTGAACAAACGCGTCAAACAGTTGGTCGCAACTCGTGACCAATATGAGGAAAGTCGGCCAATGTATTCGGTCGCAAACCCGGCTCCAAAGGTAAATTTCTAACACTCTGGGCATTGGTTTTGAGCTTCTTTTTTCTCGGATGTTTTTACTAACCCGGACTTTGTCCTTTTTGACAGATTCTGACTCTTCCAGACTCAGATCTTGCTTCTGACGCTGAGTTGGACGCTCTCCGTGCCAACTTTGCCGGCGGGCGGAAGCGAAAGAAACCTTCCACCACTCAGGAGGTAATTGATCTTGACGGGATTCCCGTCGCAACTTCCAGGTAAATCATCCGGGTTTTTTTCTTTTATTTGCTTTTTGTTGCAAGAACATATTTTCTTTCTCGAATTCTTATTTCTTGAGATTTCTTTCCTTTCTCTTTCCTTTTTAGCCTTGCTCCTACAACATTGAAGCCAAAAGCTCGAAAGAAGCATAAGGCAGTGGTTAGAAGAGGATCACAACCGTCTCCCGCTGCAGCCCCCGACACTCTGGTTGCCGCGGGAGAAGAGAGCTCGGCTGCAAGGGAGGAAGAATACCCTTTATAGTCCAGCCAGCCCGTTGCGTACAAGTCGGACGCTAGGGAAAGGGCAGTGCCAGAAAAGGGAGGTCCTTCTCGTGCTCCAGAGGAGGAACATATCCCAACTTTCGACAAAGAGTTTAATGTAAGGGAAGAACCATTTGACGAACACAGGTATATCAAACCGTGGGCGACAAAACACTTCGCTCTAGCTCCCTTAATCCATCCTTGGCCGCAAGGCGGGCTTATTGTTAGGATAATTTCGTATTTTCACCTCGGCAGGTCATCCAGGACGGCATTTGCCACCTCGGGATTCTTTTTGCAGACTATGCAAACGAGTTCAACGAAAATCTGGCAAACTTGACAAAAATGAGCCAGGTAATATCTCTAGCCCCTAAGCATTATTGCCAAATGTATACATTTTTTTACTTAATGCTTTTACGATGACCTTGCTTGTTTTCTGACTTAAGTGTTTTGTCTCTTTTCCGTGTTTCAGCAAACTGCTGAAAACATTAACATGGAAGTTTTCAGCAAACTTACAATCAAGAATAAGGAGGTGAAAAATCTCCTTAGCATTCTTGATGAGAAGGATGCAGATCTAGCCTCCGTTCAGCAAAAGCTGGATGAATCAGCAGGTAAATTTTTCTCTGCTGTATTTTAGAATTTTTTCTAAGTTTTTTCCGAGTTTTTAACTCTTTAATTTTACTTGCTTTTCAGCTTCTTTGGCGAAAGCCAAAAAAATTGCTGAAGATGCTGGCAATGCCGAGAACCTCCGCAGAGAAAATATGGAACTTCACAAAAATCAACGTGAAGCTCTAGAAGGACCTCGAGGTCAGCCAACTGGCTGTCGGCATTGCCGAGTCCAAGGCCTCTAGCCAGGCCGAGAAGGACCAGGCCACGATCAGGGACTTGGAGAATGCCCTGAACCAGCGCCTTGAGGAAGGCACGGAGATGGACATGATTCTCGGTAAGTTCTTAAACTTTTACCGAATTTTTCCCTTTTCCTCCTCTGATTTGTTCTAACTTTCTTTTGTTGATTTAAACAGAAGGGAACCCTTTGCTTACCCAGATTAATCGAATCCGGGCTTTCAGGAGAGTCTTCCCGCGCTGAAGTCTGCGGGGATGTTACTTATCAATAAGTACATTCCCGACAAAGCAGGAGAACTCTCGGAAGTTAGGAAACTTCCAGAGGCAATCGAGGAGGTGGAGAACCGCAAGGATTCATGGTTCCGTTCTGCGGCTCACGGTGGTGCATGCATGGCCCTTGGGCTCATGCGTATGCATTATACAACCGCCAAGTCTTGGTGCGTGGCTTCAGGTATCCCTCAAGGATATACAGACGCTCAGCGGGCCAACATCTTCGACTCCGTCAAAGGCCATGCCACCAAAATAGCACAAATGGTGAACATCTCCACCTTCTACCCCGAGGAGGAAATTCCGGCAACTCTCCAGGAGTCCAGCAGCGAGGAGGAAGACTCGGATCCCGAAGAAGCTGCTTGAGTCCTGGGTAAAAGATAGGAAAAATAGAAGCATTACTATTCTTACAATGTAATATTCATTGTAATGCTATTTATCCTTTGTATAAACAAGTACTCTGCTTTTGAAGTCTAATTTTATAAGTCTTTGCAAGTTTTCCGGGGTTTAATTCCTTTGCCTTCTAAGTTCTCTGGTTTATATGCTTTAATTGTCCTTAATGTTTGAAATGGCTCAATAGTACGTAATCTTCACGCCAAGTGACTGGGTATAACGAATCAGGCAAAACTCAGAAACATGGATTGTACTAAGGCATTTTTACTTACTAATTTCAGTGACCCAACACATAAACAATCAGATAATACTTAGAGAAAAGTGAGGAATGTTGAAGTTGTATGAAACTCGGGCACGCAGGCACAATCTGGGTTTCCTTGAGCCTCCTTAGGCCGAAAAGCATTCAGTTTTATAACACCGAGCATGCAGGCACAATTAGGGTTAACATTGAGTATTTTGAAATATCATTGGGAAATAGATAAGACGAACTTATGCTTTGTATGAAAACAGATAAAACAGTAATGCATGAATTCCGAAAACTTTATTTCATGATCTCAAAGATGTTTACATAGAAATTGAACTAAGTGTAGAAGGGACGTAACTGCTGGATCCTCCAGGGTCTCTTTGTCTCTCCTAGTTCGACGTCTATCTTTCTCTTTCTTTTGCGATTCAGACGCTTGGGATCATCTTCCTTGTCTCGAATATCTACAAGATAATTAGATCCATTTTTCATAGCCTTGCTAATGAGAAATGGTCCCTCCCATACTGGGGCTAACTTGTGCTTTCTTTCCTGTACCAATCTTAGCACTAAGTCACCTTCTTTGAAAGAACGGTGTCTGATTTTCCGACTATGGTCTTTGAAGCACAAGGTCTCGTTCTTCTTCTAAAAGATCGACGGCATACTGTCGTGCGCTTTCGGCATCCGAGTCATCGTAATCCTGCACTCTTGGGCTATCATGGAGCATGTCCGTTGGAAGCATTGCTTCTGCGCCGTAAACCAAGAAAAACGGGGTTTGCCCTGTTGATCTATTTGGTGTCGTTTGAATACTCCAAAGCACGGAAGGCAATTCTTCTACCCATGCTCCAGCTGCTCTATGAAGAGGAGATTCGAGTCTTGGGCGTATTCCCTTCAGGATTGAGCTATTCATTATTTCAACCTGCCCATTGGACTGTGGGTGTGCCATAGATGCAAGATCGAGGCGTATTCCCGTTTGTCGGCAATATTTTGCCAACTCTCCAATTGAGAAGTTTGTCCCGTTGTCGGTGATTATACTGTGTGGAACGCCATATCTCATGAACGTCAATGATGAAGTTTCTGGCAGTCACACCGTCAAGTTTCTTGATGGGTTTCGCCTCCACCCACTTGGTATACTTAGCCACTGCAACAAGTAGATGTGTAAGTCCGCCTCTTGCAGTTTTGAATGGTCCCATCATATCTAGCCCCCAGACCGCGAACGGCCATGTTATAGGGATAGTTTTGAGTGCTTGAGTTGGCATATTCGTCTGCTTGGCGTAATACTGGCATCCGGCACATGTGTTTACTATGTGTTCGGCGTCTGTCTTGGTTGTGAGCTAGAAAAACCCTACACGGAATGCTTTTTTGACTATGCTTTGTGATTGAGTATGATGTCCGCAATCTCATGCGTGGATTTATTGCAAGATTTCTCGGCCTTCTTCCGGCGAAATACATCGCTGAAAAATTCCGATAGTACTGCGCTTATACAGGCAACCATTAATTACCGTGTATCCTTTGCATCGGCGTTGTATCTGCCTTTGCAAAACCTCGTTTGCTCCGTCCGGGAACTTCTGATCAACTAAGAAGTTTAAGTATTAAATCGTCCAATCCGGGTTAACTAGCAGAACTTCAATTGACTCGGAAACGAGAGGATAATCAACATTTCCACCTTTGATCGATGGTTCGTGCAAGTGTTGGACAAACACACCAGGTGGTAGGGTTTTTACTCTTTTTGACCCCATGCGGGCTCATGCATCTGCGTTCCAATTTTCCTTTCTTTTGATATGAATTACTTCAAATCCAAGGATGCAAATGGCAAACTCGTCCACCGTTCTCCGATATTCGGCCATGATGGGGCTTTTGGCATCCCATGTTTGGTTTAATTGATGTTGTACCAAATCCGAGTAACCATAGCATAGTATACATTTGACACCTAGTTCTTTTGCAATATGCAAGCCATGAAGCAATGCTTCATATTCTGCCACGTTGTTACTGGCGTTGAAGTGTATTCTGTAATACATACTCCATAATGTCACCTTTTGAGGATTTTAGCACTACACCAGCTCCAGCGCCTTCCTTCATATTGGATCCATCAAAATGCATGACCCATTATTCCGACTCCGGCATTGGTGTGTTCTCCATTGCTTCTATCCAAACAGCGACAAAATCTGCCAACACCTGAGATTTAATTGTTGTCCGGGGTTGATACTTAATGTCGAACGCATCTAGCTCAATGCCCCATTTGGCTACTCGGCCTGTTGCGTCCGCATTGTTAATGATATCCCCTAGTGGTTCTTTGCTTACCACTGTTATCGAATGTCCTTGGAAATAATGGCGGAGTTTTCTAGATGCGAAAAATACGCCATATGCCAGCTTTTGATAATGTGGGTACCTTTGCTTTGACTCGGAGAAAACTTCGCTACCATAGTATACTGGATGCTGATCCGGTATACTTTGTTTTTCTTTCCGCCTTTCCACAATTATCACAATGCTGATAACCCTGTTTGTTGTTGTAAGATACAGTAACATAGGTTCTTCGTCTTTTGGGGATGCCAAAATCGGAGCTTTCATCAAGGATTCTTTCAGCTGGGTTAATGCTTTGTCTGCCTCTTCTGTCCATTCAAATTTGTCGGATTTCTTCAACAATTTGTATAATGGCAGAGTTTTATCTCCTAGCCGGCTTATAAACCTGCTGACTGCTACGGCAGAACCCGTTAATCTATGTACATATTTTAAACATGTAGGCTTTGTGATATTCAAGATTGCCTTGATCTTTTCCGGGTTTACTTCTATTCCTCTACAAGAAACGATAAAACCCAGAAGCTTTCCTGAGGGAACCCCGAATACGCACTTTAATGGATTCAACTTCGTTTTGTAAGTGCGTAAATTTTCGAAGATTTCTCGTAGATCTTCAAGGAGTGTATCCTTTTCCTTGGAAACTACGGCAATGTCATCCACGTAAACATGGACATTTTTGCCGATTAGACTATGCAAGCAACATTGCATGCAACGCTGGTATGTAGCACCCGCGTTCTTCAGGCCAAAAGGCATGGTTATGTAATAGTATGTTCCATACGGGGTTATGAAGGAAGTTTTTATTTGATCTTCCTCCTTCATATGTATTTGATGGTACCCGGAATAAGCATCCAAAAAGCATAAAAGCTCAGAGCCAGCAGTGGCATCTATTATTTGATCAATTCGCGATAACGCGAACCTATCTTTTGGACACAATTTGTTCAAGCCGGTTTAATCTATACACATCCTAAGAACAATATTGTCTTTCTTTGGGACTCATACTGGGTTCGCAGAACAATCAATATGTATAACTTCCCGGATAAAATCAGATGCTAAAAGGCGGATAATTTCCTTGCCTATAGCCTTCCGTCTTCTTCCATCAAAATGACGGAGACCTTGTTTGACGGGTTTTGAACCTGGAATTACCTTCAATTGATGCTCAGCAAGTTCCCTGGGTACTCCCGGCATGTCCGCAGGACACCAGGCAAAAATATCCCAGTTCTCACGGAGGAACTCGATGAGCGCGCTTTCCTATTTGTCGGCCATCCCTATCCCCACTACGACAAATTTTGTCGGATCTTTGGGGTCTAGGATAACCTGTCTTGTATTCTCGGAAGCTTTGAAGCTATCTGCTGGCTTTCGGCTTTCTTTTCCTGCCGGCATTTCCATCGGCGATACTTCCTTTGCCAGGTCTTTCAATTCTTCCTTTGCTATTACTTTTTCGGCGCAAAGGTTGTTTCCTTTTTCCAGCTCGTTTGCCAACTTGAAGTCTCCCGATATGGTGATTACTCCTCCCTTTGGCCCTGGCACCTTCAGCTTGTTATAAATATAATATGATCTTGCCATGAATTTGGCGAAAGATGGACGCCCGAGTATTGCATGGTATACACTTTTGAACGACACCACCTCGAACGAGATGTTTTCCTGTCGGAAGTGTTCTCTTTCTCCGAAGGTTACATCTAGGGAAATTTCTCCTAGGGAATGTGTTTGTCTGCCAGGAACTATGCCGTGGAAACATATGTGTACTTTGATTGTGCTGGGTCTCGGAGATTCGCAGATGCTTCAGTGTATCCAGGTACAAAATATTGAGACTGGATCCTCCATCCATCATCACTCTCTTTAGCCTAGTGTTTTGAACAATAGGGCTTACAATTAGAGATTGTGTGTCGGGTTCTAGGATATTTCCGGGATGATCTGACTGATCCCAGGTAATTGGCGTATTGGAATACTTCAAGAATTTGGGCGTTGGTGGGACAACCGCGTTTATTTCTCGAAGTGTTCGCTTTGCCTGTTTTGCTGAGGGAGTTGCCAGGAAAGTTAGGTTGCATTCTCCATCAACTCTCGGGAATTTTGGCTCGCCTTTTCGCTCTTGTTCCTGGATTTTTTCATCAGTGTCCGATTCACTGTTTTTTTTTTCAGCTTCTGGCTTTTGCTTGGAGAATTTCCTTTTGGAGTTCTTTCCTTTATTCCCGGATCCTGCAGTGCCCTTCATATGCTTGTTGAGGCGACACTGCACATTTGTATGGGTAGGCTTCCCAAATTGCGAATGGTGGACACAATTTTCCGACTTAATCTTTTTCCATTCTTCTTTAGAGTATGAGATAGGTTCTGTGTTTCTTCCATTCCATTTGCCGCCAGTATCCTTTCCAAAGGTTAAATATACTTCTTTGGGCTTTGTCTTCGTTTCTGGAGTAGTCTTCTTTTCAGAACGAGGCGTCTTTTTGGCCTGGACCAAAGCATCAATATTTCCACCTCTCGCCCTGATATCATCTTCGGCCGCTGCATGCTCATTGGCGGTGGTAAGCATAGATCCGAGACCTTTGTGCTCCTTTGAACCAACCATGAATGGTACGAGGCCGGGTTTTAGTCCGTTGATGAAAGCATGCAGTGCTTGTACATCACTTACTCTAGAGCAGCTGTTTTTCATTGTTGTCCATCTTGATATAAAGTCGACATACGACTCGTCTTCAAATTGGACGCATCGATTTAGCTTGTTGATGCTCTTAGGGCGTTTGTACGTACCTCGGAAGTGCTGAGCGAATACTCTAGCCATATCATCCCAGCTATCCACTGTTCTTGACGGAAGCCCGTTAGCCCAATCTCTATCTCCATCCAGCAACATTAGGGGGAGAAATTTTACTGCATCCAGGTCTGTCCCTTTGTTGATCTGGATGGCGGTATATTAATCTGAAAGCCAAGTATCCGGTTTTGTACATCAGGTGTACTTTTGGTAAGTTGGACCAACCTTGGCAAAGCCAGAATGTAGGGTTATTCTTCGGATCCTGTCAGCGAAACACTTAGGTCCAAAGTATAGATCATTTCTTTACGCCTTATCGACGTGTGCGGAATATCTGCCGGCTGGATGGACAGAAGGGGATCAGCTCCTTTCTGGCCCATTGTTGCGCGAATGCGCTCTTCCGGGATTATCCCTATTTTGTCCGTTATCGTATCCTCTGGAATGAGGCGGAGTTATACTTCTTGGCCTTTCTTTATTCCTAGGAGGAGTACGGGATCTCTCACGTCTGTGAGGATTTTCATGTCTTCCGGCTTTTTCAACTGGGCGTCTCGGAGGCGGCATCATTTTTCCGTCTTTCCGGTTTTGTTCCTCCCGATCTTTATGATCACGGGGTATATTTCCACCTTTCGGCATATGGAATCCCGTTCTGGACGCTTCATCCCTATTGTCCGGGATTTTCTTGTCCTTCTTAGGATCTCCCTTCTTGTCCTTAGAATCGCCTGAATCTCCAGGTTCTCTAGGTCTAGGTGCTCCAGCGGCGCAAGTGGCAGTTTTGCATAGGGCCGAGTCGTCATGCAACTTCCCTGATCTTGCCTGACCTCGCTGTTGCTGTTGCAGTGCTTTACCCAGGAAAGCATACACTCCCTACAGCTTTTCGTCTTTGGAATACACATCATCATTAAGGATGGAGAACGCGGCTTCCGCATTTTTAGCTGCGGTCTTGTAGACGTGTTCGCCCTTAGCGTTTACGCCGTCCACCTGTTGTTGCCAGGAAGGGGTTTGCAACCGTTCTTTTGCTGGTAGTACATCCGGCCTTGCGATTCTGGGTAATCTCGTCGGTTTTATCCCGGACATATTCCGTCTTTTGAATTCTTCAATTTCCTCCGGCTTTGCTTTGACAGTAGCTTGGGCTTTGAGGAGATTTTCTTGTGATCGGAATAGTTGTTGCTGCTTCCGCATAATGGCTTGCCTTCTGGCTTCCAGCAATTCAGGAACCAACCAGGGTTTTGATCAAATCGATCTCGTCCTGTTCCGACAATTCAGGAACAGGGATTTCTTTCTTTTTCTTCTCCATAGGTGTGACTCCACTTTCTCCTCCTGCTTCCAGGTTTTGGTTAGTATTATCTGCCAATTTTTTCTTTTGGAGTTTGTACTAAAGTTTCTTGGTAGTCTTCTTTTTCTTCTTGGAAGAGGGAGGCTTTTTGCGAGGTTCTTCTTCTGTCAATTCCTTGACATCAAGATAGATGGGACTGGTTTCGCCGTCCTCTCTTTCCTCATCTGGTGGAGGTGTTCTGGTGTCTTCATCGTCTTCAGCATCCGAGTTATCAGTCGGTTTTTCCATAAGTACTTCATGGAAGCCCCCCTACATAGATTTAACTTTTCTTTCGAAAGCGTCTTCATCTTCATCTTCTGAATCTATGTATTCAGATCCAGGTTCCGACTCCAATCTTGCCTCAAAGGCAGCTAGTACGGAGTCGGCTTCCGAGTTCACCGTTTGATTGGCGGGTGTCGGATCTTCCACTTGATCTGTGGGATTGTTATTTTCTGCCTCTTCCACGGGATTGCTTACTTCCGTGTTTTCAGCAACCTCGGATTGCACCATGCCAATGAAGTGAGATCTGATTGCAGGCATCTCCGAAGAGGCAGCCAATTCAGGGTTTTGGCGATCTGAGCAAAATCCGGTATCATAGTTTTCTTCAACTGGGTATAGGGCGGGTGGGATAAATTTGCTTTCGCCACAGAATCTCATTGCTTCTGCAGTTAATCCGATAAATATGTTTGTAGTGCCGTGCTGGCATGTACGATCTGTTGTCGATGAAGCGCCCGACGTCATTCTCGAATTCCAAGATTCCGAGAGTTATGGTACTTCCGATTCCGCCGAGTATCCCCGATCGAAACATAACGCCTGACGTCGCTGGCCCTACGGTGGGCGCCAACTGTAGAGACGTGGGGGGACGTGGTAGTACGACAACCAGGAACACCAAATTTACCCAGGTTCGGTACGGTGCAACTAGGCGGCGTTCCTACTCCTGCAATCTCACTAAATCAGGGCTGAAGCCTGAAGTATACAAAGTACAATGTGAGTAGGGTTTCGCTAACTCGACCAGGATCAACTTCTCGGCGAGTTGGCTTCTAGCTAATTGTCTGTGTTCTTCTCTCCCGTCCGGCTTTATATAAATAGTCGGGTTATGGCTTACAGAAAGGAAACCTAGAAGACTACGGAAAGTATCTAACTTGGAAGGCAAGAATCCACCTTCTACTCCAAGCCTCACCACTTTGGGCCGTGGTCCGGGTTCTTCTAGAATCTGGCTTTTGCGCGTCAGCTTACTGGGCCGCCTAATGCACTATGGTCCATTACCAAAAGGCCACCCTGGTAATCCGGCTCTTTAGGACAATGCCGGTTATACCCCTAATCGACATGTATCCGACAAAGAGCAAGGGAACATAGTTCTAGGAAGATCTCTTCTGAAAACTTTGGGATGTTTGATAAATGTTAGGCATGGTTATATAAATCTTTATGCTCCCATTAGAGGAAAGTTTAAATTTCCTAAACGTGTTAAAGATTCTCTGGTTGAAAATGAAAATGTTCTTGGCCTTGCTTCTATTGATAATACTTGATTCTTGCGTCATGCCTAGCTAAAAGGCATTAAAGAAAAGCGCTCGTGGAGGAAACCCACCTTTGCTTTCCTCCGTTATCCTTTTGTTTTATTCTATTTTTTTGTTTTTTTCTGTTTTGAAAGTTTTTACCTCTGTAGAAACCTCTCCTTATCCTTTTTATTTTGTTTTTGTGCCAAGAGTAACCTCTAATTGAGAGGTAGTTCAATTTGGGGAAGTTGCTGTTTTGAAATTTTCTGGGCTGTTACCAAAAAATTCATATCTCACAGCCAGTACGTCGGATTGCTTTGAAAAAAGTAGACACATGCCACAGGGTGTTATCTAACTTCAGTTATTTTCCCATTTTTTATTTGACCAACAGAAGATTTTCGAAAAATCATCTTTGCCGATAGTTCTGTTTTGACAGGTTTCTGCCAATATTTGCATTTGCGACTTAATCTCTTTCTTTTGGTGTTCTTTTGAGAGGGATAACTTCAAAAGAAGTTTCGACAGTAACTAATGTTTCAATTGAAGTGTGAGACTTGCGTTGAAACTGAACCAAGTGGATTTATTGTTTTGATTACACAATCGTTGCTAATGAAGATTGTGAGGAAGTTTTAGGTGGAGGAAGTTTTCAAGTGTACGGATAGAAGAATGATGTGATGCGATGAGGGATGTACAAAAGATCAAGCTTCCGGATGCACATGTCACCCCAAGACATATACAATAAGTACAAGCGTCAAAGCTTGGGGATGCCCAAGTCATCCCCTTCTTCATCAACAAAAATAGCATGTTTCTTTCAAAACACTATATTTCTATGGCTTCACATGATATGTGTTATTCTTGGAGCGTCATTTTATTTTGCTTTCAGTTTATTTTGTTTTCTTTTCTGCAGCTTTTGGTTGGATCCTAGCACTTTTATTTTGGGAGAGATACGCTCCGTTTTCATTGCCTAGAACGCTCTAGTTTTCATTCTTACTGTTCTAATAGTGTTCTGTTTTTGCTAGTACTGCGTTTAGCTCTTGTTTTTACTCGAATTTTGTTCAGAGCTTGTTGGTTTGCTTCAGTTATATTTGATTAGATCTCTGGGAGAGTTGTTTCGAGTAAGTTGATTTGTGCGTAGAAGAGTAGACTGTTTCATGCTTATAGTGGTGCAATAGGAAGCTTGTTTTGACCGTGGCATAGGCTTTGGCATGTCATGTTAGATGTTATTTTAACTATGTGCTTAGTTATTTATGATGTATCAGGACTATTTAATGTGCCATTGAATTTAATAATGTGTTGTTCTCTCATATTGAAGCATGGTATTATGGTATTTCTCCTTTGAATGCTTTATCTGGATTGCCTTGGCGCATGCTCACACCATGTTATGACTACAAACAAAGTCACTACTAGCCTTGATGATCATTTAGTTTTTGACTTGTTGATACGTCATAAATGTATCCATAATTTATGATGCTCCATGCTTGTTTTCTATCCAATACATTTATGTCTTCACATGTTTTCCTTCGTTTTTCGGACGTTTTCATGGACTAACCTATTGACAAGATGCCACAGAGCTAGTTCCTGTTTTTTGCTGTTTTTTATTTTAGAAAAGTTGTTTTGGAAATATTCTCGGAATTGGACGAAACAAAAGCCAAAACTCTTAGAATTCCCGACACGTTAACGGAGTCCAAAGGAGACCCGGAGGGGGCACTGGAGCCACCACACCATAGGCTCGCGCACCCCCCCTCCCGTCCGTGCCAGGTGGTGGTGTGGGCACCTCGATCGCCCACCGCCATTGCCCTTTCGCCTATAAAGTCGCCCGAGGCATAAACCCTAAAGATATCGGCCTTCTTCCACGAAAAGTTCGCTCCGCAGCCGCCACCGAAAATTTTTGTGGGACAGAAATCTCTATTCCGGCACCCTACTCGAATGGGGAAGTCCCTCCGGAGCCATCTCCATTGACTCCACCGCCATCTTCATCGCCGTTTCTATCTCCTATGATGAGGAGGGAGTAGTTCTTCCCCGGGGCTGAGGGATCTACCGATAGCTATGTGTTTCATCTCTCTCACATGGTGTGATCTTTATGTGATCATGAGCTTTCTAATCTAGTTGAATAAGTAGATGTTACTCTTCATCTGTTATGCTACTCAAGTTTTTTTGTTATGAGATCTTTGTAAACACTTTGATCACGGTGTAAAGGTGATAGTGTGTGCACCGTGTGGTTTAGCATGATATTTATATCTTTTGTTGGATGACCTTATGAAATGGTGGCGTTTGTTTAGTACTAATTTGGGGCGCTCATAGTGACAGTGTGGGGTGCCCTAGAGAGGGAATACAGACTTGAGGTGTGCTGTTATAGCCCTACGCATGGATTGGTGTTTGTTATCTGACCGGAGAGTGGTTCATAGTAACATAGTGAAGACATGATATTTATGCATTCAATTATGTTATTATTGTTGAGAGTGTTCACTAGTGAAAGTAGGATCCCTAGGCCTTGTTTCTAAGCATCGAAACACCGTTTACAATTAGTTCTACTACATGTTTGCTTGCATCCATTTTTATTTCATATTGCTACTATCACTTACAATCATCCATATTACTTGTATTTAACTATTTCTTCGCCGAACTATTGCACCTATACAACTGAGAATTGTATTAGGTGTGTTGGGAGAAACAAGAGACTTCTTGTATCGTAATTGCAGTGTTGCTTGAGAGGGATATCTTTGACCTCTTCCTCCCCGAGTTCGATAAACCTTGGGTGATCCACTAAATGGAAACTTGCTGCTGTTCTACAAACCTTTGCACTTGGAGGCCCAACACTGTCTACAAGAATAGAAGCGTGCGTAGACATAAAGCTCTTTTTGGCGCCGTTGCCGGGGAGGTAAGGTAAAAGGTACTCACATCCTCCGGTGTGAGTGCTCAAAGTTATTTTCTTTAGATTTTGCAATTATATCTTTTTGTTTCTTGTTTTTATTTTCACTAGTTAGGCTTAATGGAAAACAACAAAAATGTGAGAGAGCTTTATTTGCATACTAGTAGCAATGTTATTAGCATTAATTCTTTGGATACCATTATTTCTAATGCTATGGAAAAGTCTAAGCTTAGGGAAGCTAGTTTTATGAACTTTTTAGTTCCCCAGCTTTAGAGGAGAAAATTTGCTCTGATGATACTTTATCTCCCATATACGATAAATCTAATGATGCTTGTGATATATTAAATCATCTTGCTGAAAGTATTCCTTTTAAAATACCTATGAAAATTGTTGAACGTGTTATGAACACTGCTATTTTGGAGATGGAACTGTCCATCCTAGTGATCATTTACTCTTTATACATGAATTATGCGGGTTGTTAAAGTGTGTAGGTATTTCAATGGACCAAGTTAAGAGGATCCTCATCATTTGGAGTGGAAGGAGCTTGAATCTCTATTTTATTCTAAATTTTATTTTTCTCATGAACTGTATTTAGATAGGAATTGCAGTTATAATTTTTGGCCTCGTGATGGAGCAAGCACTACTCAAGCTTAGGGAAGACTGAAAACATTAATACTCAAATGTCCTAACCATGATCTTCCTGAAGAAATAATTGTTACAGATTTTTATGCAAGGCTTTCAGGACATTACAGGGATTATCTAGATGCCTATTTAGAGGGTTCTTTCTCAAGTAAGAAGGTTGAAGCTAAATGGGATCTTCTTGAAACAACTCAAACATATAATGAAGGTTGGAATAACGACAAAGGTAAAGAATCAGGTATAAACTACGAGTATGATTGCATTAAGTATTTCGCTGAAACTGCTGATTTTCAAGAGCTTAGTGCTAAATATGGTATTGATCCTCAAATGATTGTTGGTTGGTATAGATCCTTTGCTTCTTATATTAATGTTCCTAAAGAAAATTGGGACATATATCATGAACCTTTTAAAGACACTTGCATGAAAAATGAAATTGTTATTAATGATTGCAATGAACATGCTTAAACTTCTGAAAGTAATATTTCTTATAAGCATGTTAATTTTTGTGGAGCACTTAGACCTTGTGAAAAGAATCAAATCGAATAATAATATTGTATCCATCATAGGAATAAAAAAACTAGAAAGTGGTACAGGGCTTTAGATGATGTTGGTAAAAAAATGTGTGCCCTCTATCCTTTTATTTGCGAACTTTGCTGTAGAGTGGGTCATTTTAATTTTCAATGCTCAGGCTGTAATAATAACCATTTGAATCATATGAGTACTGTAAATTTGTAATGTGATGACATGGTCACTCTTAATCAGCATGATGAACTTACTTTATTTTTGGGGTGTGAAGAGTTATCAAGAAAAACTTCTTTGGTAGATATGAGTGCTCTTGATATGAATAGTGTCATGCATGGTTGTCATCTTTATTGTGTTAATAATTGCGACACAAATACTTACATACAAAATATTGTGAAAGAGGAGACTTTACCAAAGTATGACAGGACTAATATTTGTTGTCATCTTATTAATGAAGAGAAGGAATCCTCCAAAGTTTTTTCTATTGTTTCTGACAATAAACCAGGGTATGTGGAGAAGCTTTCTTTCAAGCCTCTCCCTCCTAAAGAGGGGAATAAGTGGAAGAAGAAGAAGAGGAGTAAAAGGAGAGAGGTAACGGTATCTCCGCCTAAGAATGTTCCTCCTATTATAGTTTTTGACGAGTCTGAACTTAATTATTTTCATATGCATGTTATTTATCAAAGTGATCATGATTGGGACAAACACACTACTTTTGATATTGAAAATATCTTGGTACCAATTCTGAAAATAAGGATAATTGTTGCACTATTAGTACCATCCATGTTCCTTCCAATGATGATATAGAAAGCTCTAAGCTTGTGGATGATGTGTTTGAAAATCCTTTTTCTACCGATGGTTATATGCTTGATACATATCTTTCTAGTAAAAATGATGATTGATGACCCACAAGTATAGGGGGTGTATCATAGTACTTTCGGTAAATAAGAGTGTCAAACCCAACGAGGAGCAGAAGGTGTTGACAAGCAGGTTGGATAGAGGATTCACTTTAAACACTAGCAAACGGGTTTTTGGTGGTTTTTTATATAAAGATAAATAAATTGTGAGTAAATAGAAGATAGTAAATATAATTGCAGTGAGTGGCCCAATCCTTTTGATAGCAAAGGACAAGCCGGTTGTTATACTTATGATTACCAATCGTTCTCGAGGACACATGGGAATTTTGTCAAGTGCTTTCGCTTCATACTGTTGATTAATATTTATTGGTTTGATAAGTGTTGTGTGGGTGAACCTATGCTATTTGCACCGCCCAACTAGGACTAATACATACTTGTGTTTATACCCCTCATAAGCATCCGCAAATAAAAGAAAGTAATTAAGATAAATCTAACCATAGACTTAAAACACCGGGATTCTACACTCCCTCGTGCATTGGTTACCTAACGGGGGTTTAGGTTTCTGTCACTCCGGCAACATCATAATTAGTAGCCAAATACACAATGCATCCTCCTAGGCACATAAAGGTAAAGTATCATGTAGTCAACTTTCACATGACACCATTATAAGAATAACTCCACAACTTAAATATCAAACCACTAGATATTACTTCAACATAGTTCCAGTGCTAACATCATGACTTATCCCGTGTCCTCAAGAACTAAATGAACTACTCACAAGACATCATATGGATCATAATCAGAGGTGATATAATGAGGAATAACAATCTGGTCATAAAGTGCGAACACCAATAAATCTCACAAGCATCAACTACTAACAAGTAACCCACATCGGGAGAGAGATCTAGTGAAGAACAACGATATAGAACCCTAATTGTTACAGCGGGATGAAGGTGGATGATGAGGGTGATGGTGCTGGTGGTGATGATGATGACGATGACGATCTTGATGATGCCTGGAGTGATGACGGTGACAATGGCGGTCATTTCCCTCTCCGGGAGGAATTTCCCCGACAGATTTCTCCCTGCTGGAGAGCGTTTCTCTCTCTGTTGTTTTTTACCCCGAGGCGGCGGCGGAATATTTCTTCTATGATGTCCTGGGCTTAGGGTTCCCTCAGGATCAAGTACGCGAAACGGGGCAACCATAGGTGGGCCAGGGTGGCCACACCACCTGGCGGCGCGGCTAGGGGGCGCGCCACCCCATGGTGTGGGCCCCTGGTGGCCCCCTCTGGCTGCCCTTCTAGCTAGCTTACTCCTCCGGACTCCTAAGACCTCTCCAGTATCCCCCTCTTCTTCTGATATTCTGAAATAGGGTATCTCAACGGTGCTTTTTTCCATCAGATTTCTGGTCCCGGTGTTTATTCTCCAAAAATTATGAAACATGCAAAATAAGATGAAATAATGTAAGTAATGCATCATAACATGGAATATATCGATGAATAACAGAAAATAATAATATAAAATAGTTATGCAAAATGGACGTATCAACTCCCCCCAAGCTTAGACCTCGCTTGTCCCCAAGCGAAACTGAACTCAGTAAACATGACCACATGTTTATGGAGTGAGGTGCCGATAAATAAAATCCGGACAAGAAGCATCACATCTATCTAAACACAAGTCATTTTGAACAACAACTTCCTCTCATATAATTAAACTTGAAACAATTAGAGGAAACCACAATAAAGGTGCAAAAAGGAAATCATAATTGTTGAGGGAAAACTTCGTTCTTGGCCAGAGAATAATTAACAGTGTACATATATTTCAGTCAGAGTCTTTATATTAGAGCTTATATTGCAGAGTTTATCATGGTCAATTATAACGGTCTCTTTGCAGTCATTGGTAACTTTCAAAGTGGTATTCAAACAGATAAAAGCATTTGTACTAAAAAAGGAAGAATAAAGGATGTGATTGAGTAAATCAACATATAGATGGATGGATCACAACAACTCAAATGCTTGCTTAAGACAGAAAGGAGTAGGTTTACCGACTCAACAAAAAGGTAAAAGATAGGCCCTGCGCAGAGGAAAGCATGGATTAACTTATGTGCTAGAGCTTTTTATTTGATAAACAGAGTATTGAAAACAATTTTGAGAGTGGTGTATGTTTATGTCAACGAATGGCAAAAAAATAAATACAGTACGTCACAAGCCAACTAAACTTCACAAGAGTGGCTCCCATTGAAAGACGCAACTGGTATAGAAGGTCATCCCTCTTTATCTTTTGCTTACACAATTATGCTTTGACTGATAAATCAGGGGCAAAAATAGTGAAGAGAATTTGTATTGTTAAGTTTGGGGCTGGGCACCCCGCTGCCAGCTCTTCTATCATTTGGATAAGCGGATGAATCCACTATTCCAGGTGTGTAAAGTCCAATCAACAAATGAGATAAATATTCTCTATTTACGTCCTCGTGAGCTAAAATAGGGGCAAAAAACATGTGTAATTTTGATGGTTTAAAGGTAGAACACAATAAATTTACTTGAAGTGGCGGTTAAATACAACATATAGGTAGGTATGGTGGACACAAATGGCAAGGTTTTGGGGCTCAAGGTTTCGATACACGAGAAGCATTCCCCTCTTAGTACAGGTTTTTGTCTAGCAAGGCTAGGTAGCAAGCATAAGAGTTGAGGGAAAACAAACAAATATACATATGATAAAACCAATCATGCAATCTTCCTTGGAGGTACAAACAATCTTACTTGAGACTAAGCTTATAATCTAACAAGAAAGAAATATCATGGAATAATATATCAACATGCAACTCCCTCTTTTCTACTTAAGTCTCAGCGTGTTATTGCTACTGACCAATGCTAAGTTTGCCAAAACCAACTAGATTAACTTGATGCTCCAATATTGATACCAATACTAATAACAAGATGAACCATATAACAAAAATTGCAAAGTAAAATAAAATGTAGAAAGTAAATGATGAAACTTATCATTAATATTCCATTACGGCAACTCAAACCAAGGGATACAACGATAACCAACAAAGAGTGATACTTCCATTCTGCAAAAATTCTTAATGATATTTTCTCTACTCATGATATGACTCTACTAAAAGGTAAAAAGGTGAAAGATAAAGGTGTGATACCGCGGCACTCCCCCAAGCTTGGAACAAGCCAAGGGGATGCCAATACCAATGACAAATTCATTCTTCGGTGGTGGTGGTGAACTCTTCTCAAGAAAGGCATGGAAACGCTCCAGCATCTCACGAAATCTGTCATTCTCCTTAAAGCTCGACATCGATCGCAGAACTGATCTGCGACTCGAAGAGCTTCCTCCATGGATGGGGCTAAGGCCGAGAACTAATGGTCTTGGTTGTTGTATGCTACAACAAGAAACACTTCAATCGCTGCTTGATGATGTCCTCTTTGCTTCTCTCTTGATGCCCGGATCCATGTTCTTGCGCTTAGGGCCTTGGAGATCATCTTCCATCGGCTCCTTTCCCTTGTTGTTGTAGGCGGAGGCCATGGTGCTTCTAAAACTGAAAACATATCTGGCAGAAACAAGTCGAAATAGAAACACGACGAGAAAACGATATACGGACCTCGGGGGGTCAGGGGGTTTAAATATCAGAAACATACGTAACGAAAGGAAAGTACAAGTCGAAAACAAGTCGGAGAGGGCTTCGGGGCACCCACACCTTAGGGTGGTGCCGTTAGGTGGTGTGGTGCCCTCGGGCACAATCTCCTACCCTTCTTCGGCTCGATATTTTTCATATTTTCCAAAAATCAATAATTTATAACTTGGAAAGTAATCCACAAATTTTTCTTAACAGAACTGTTACCTATTCGAAAACAGGCTCTGCAGATTATGGAATCTTCCCTCTAATAAACTTCTCTGGAGTCAATACTTGAATAATATCAACATCTTCATCATAAGAATCCCCGGAAATATAATGTTTGAGTCTTTGCCCATTTACCACTTGTGTAGTGTTATCTTTGAGGGAAGCAATTTTGATTGCACCCGAACGATACACTTCTTCAATAACATAAGTTCCTTCCCATCTCGAGAGTAATTTTCTTGCAAAAAATCTAGGACAAGACCGATACAATAGAACTTTCTCACAAACATGAAACTCTCTTTTAAGAATTCTCCTATCATACCATTGTTTAACTTTCTCTTTAAAGAGCATAGCATTTTCATAAGCTTCACATCTCCATTCATCTAGAGAACTCAAATCAAGCATTCTTTTCTTACCCGCAAGTTTAAAATCTTTGTTATGTTCTTTCACTGCCCAATAAGCTTTGTGTTCTAATTCTAAAGGCAAGTGACATGATTTTCCATAAACCATTTTATAAGGATACCCATAGGATTTGTATAAGCAGTTCTATAAGCCCATAATGCATCATTCAAGTTATCAGACCAAATTTTTCTAGATTTATTAACAATCTTTTGCAAGATAGATTTAATTTGTCTATTTGATAATTCTACTTGCCCACATGTTCGAGGATGATAAGATGAGGCAATTCTATGATTAACATCATATTTAGCAACGGTTTTTCTAAAACCACCATGAATAAAATGAGAACCTACATCAGTCATAAGGTATTTAGGCACACCAAACCTAGGGAAAATAATATCTTTAAGTATTTCTAAAGAGGTCTCACCATCACAACTTTTTGTAGGTATAGCTTCTACCCATTTAGTAACATAATCAACAACAACAGTAATGTGAGTGTAACCATTTGAAGGAGGAAAAAGACCCATAAAGTCAAATCCCCAACAATCAAAAGGTTCAATAACAGGAGAATAACTCATAGGAATTTCATTACGTCTAGAAATATTACCAACTCTTTGGCATTCATCACAAGGTAAAAAAAATTTACGTGCATCTTTAAAGAGAGCAGGCCTATAGAAACTTGATTGTAGAACCTTCTGTGCAGTTCTATCTCCAGCGTGATGTCCTCCATAAGCACTACCATGGCACTTTCTCAATATTTCACGTTGTTCATGATCTGGAACACTTCTTCTCATAATACCATCTACTCCTTCTTTATATAAGTGTGGGTCATACCAAAAATAATGCCTCAAATCATAAAAGAATTTCCTTCTTTGTTGATCTGTAAATATTGTTGGCAAATACTTGGAAACAATAAAGTTAGCATAATCAGCATACCATGGAATATCTTGGGAGCTTACCTTTATTGCAGCCAACTATTCATTTGGAAAACTATCATTAACAGGAATAGGGTCATAAGGAATGTTTTCCAATCTAGACAGGTTATCAGCAACAGGGTTTTCATCACCCTTCCTATCCACAATATGCAAATCGAACTCTTGTAAAAGCAACACCCATCTAATAAGCCTAGGCTTAGCGTCTTTCTTTTCCATAAGGTATCTAATAGCAGCATGATCAGTATGAATATTAACTTTTGAATCAATAATATAAGGTCTAAACTTATCACATGCAAAAACCACAACTAAGAACTCTTTTTAGTAGTAGCATAGTTCTTTTGAGCATCATCAAGAGTCTTACTAGCATAATGAATAACATTCAATTTCTTATCTACTCGCTGTCCAAGAACATCACCTATAGCAAAATCACTAGCATGACACATAATTTCAAAAGGTAAATTCCAATCAGGTGGTTGAACAATAGGAGCAGTAGTTAAAGCCTTCTTTAAAGTTTCAAAAGATTCCTTACAATAATCATCAAAAACAAAAGGTACATCTTTTTGAAGAAGATTAGTATGAGGCTTTGATATTTTAGAGAAATCTTTAATAAACCTCCTATAATTACCAACATGACCAAGAACACTACGAATACCTTTAACATCCCTGGGACATGGCATTTTCTCTATTGCTTCCACTTTAGCTCTATCAACTTCAATACCTATTTTAGAAATTTTATTTCCAAGAACAATTCCTTCATTCACCATGAAGTGACATTTCTCCCATTTAAGAACAAGATTAGTTTACTCACATCTCTGCAAAACTTTATCAATGTTGGGCAAACAGTTATCAAAAGAAGTTCCATAGACGGAGAAATCGTCCATGAATACTTCCACAATTTCTTCACAAAAACCATGAAAGATAGCAGACATGCATCTTTGAAACGTAGTAGGAGTATTACCCAAACCAAAAGACATACGTCTATAAGCATAAGTACCATAAAGACAAGTAAAGGTTGTTTTCACTTGATCTTGCTTCCTAACAGCTATTTGAGAAAACCCAGAATAACCATCAAGAAAGCAAAAATGAGTTTTCTTAGACAACCTCTCTAACATTTGATCAATAAAAGGCAAATGATAATGATCTTTATTAGTAACGTTGTTAACTTTCCTAAAATCAATGCACATTCTATAACCAACTACTCCCTCGGTCCTGGTGTATAGGGCACATATAGCAATTCTCGAGAACCTAGGTAGTTATTCATTGGGGTTTAAAACATTACATGCATTGGTGGAGAGAGGTGGATAGAGCCAAGCACCCACTAATTAGAAGAGAATTAATGCAAAATGTGCCTAATAGATGGGACTGCATGTTTTTGGTATTATGCCCTATACACCAGGACGGAGGGAGTACTACTCTCTGAGGAATAAGCTCATTATTTTCATTAGGCACAACAGTGATTCCTCCCTTCTTGGGAACACAATGTACAGGGTTCACCCATCTACTATCAGCAACAGGAAAAAAATACCAGCATCAAGGAATTTTGATACCTCATTTATTACCACTTCCTTCATCTTATGAATTAAACGACATTGATGTTCAACTACTGGCTTTGCATCAGATTCAATATTAATAACACGCTGACATATAGAGGGAGAAATCCCTTTCAAATTATCAAGAGTATATCCAATAGCTCCACGGTGTTTCTTCAATATTCCCAATAATCTTTCCTCTTCTTCACCTGAAAGTTTAGAACTAATAATAACATGATATATTTTCTTATCATCAATGTAAGCGTATTTAAGATCATCAGGTAAAGATTTTAAATCAAAAACAGGATCCTCCTTGGGTGGTAATGTGGTACCCAAGTCTTCCACATGTAAATTATGTTTCAGTATCATCAGTTGATGAAGAAAAATATCGTAAATCTCATTTCTCTCTTCCATAAATACCTCACTTTCATGGTCCTCCATATATTGCTGCAAAGCATTGTTAGGAGAAAGAGCAATAGAGGCAAGTTGTTCAACTCGAAAATTCTCATTAGGTAATTCAGATTCATAAGGTGCTCTAGCAAATTCGGTCAATATCTTCTCCCTGTTACAATCTATAATACTACCACAAGTGTTCAATAAAGGTCTACCAAAAATAATAGGACAAGTTTTGCGAGTAGCCTTACCCAACACTAGAAAATCAATAGGATATTTAGTTTTATGACATAAAACTTCCACATCTCTAATAATACCAATCGGAAAGATAGTTTCTCTATTAGCAAGGTGAATACCAATTTCATGCATGATTTCTTTATAAAGCTCATAAGGAATAGAACTAGAACTAGCACCAATGTCACACAAACCATAATAGAAATGATCACCAATCTTAACAGAAAACACAGGAGCACTAGTGTTCTTAGGTCTATTTGGATGTGAGACAATAGTAGAAGCATCCTCACAAAAGACAATATGTTCATCCTCTATGTTTCCACAGACAAGGTCTTTTACTATTGCTATTGTAGGTTCAACAATTATTTCTTCATCGGGTTCAATAGATTTCTTTATGCTCGTGTTCACCACACTAGCTACAGTAGAGTGTTCTTTTAGCTTAGCAGGGAAAGGCATTTTCTCAATATAAGGCTCAGGAACAACAGGATTAACAACATGCACTTCTATATTTCTAGGAGGAACAATATCTTTATAAGGTGAATGGTACTTGCTCAATTCCTTTTTTAGGAATATCAAGATAGGAGGCAAAGGCTTTAAGATAATTTGCAAAGATTTGAGAATCAAGACCACAAATAGCACTAACATTATAGAAATCATCAATTCCCATAAAAGCTTTAATGCATTCATAATCATAATTTATACCTCACTTTCTACCTTTGTCATTCTCCCATCCTTTGGTGTTTTCTTGAATACAGTCAAGAAGATCCCATTTAGCTTCGTCCTTCATACGTGTGAATGATCCAGAACAAGAAGCATCCAATAAATATTTATCATGAAGAGAAAGACTTGCATAAAAAAATTATTGACAACAATATTACTCGGGAGCTCGTGAACGGGACATTTAAGCATTAATAACTTCATTCTCCCCCAAGCTTGAGCAATACTCTATCCCTCATGAGGCCAAAAATTATATATTTGATTCTGGTCTCTATGAACCTCACTGGGAGGATAGAATTTAGAATAAAAGAGAGGTACAATTTCCTCCCATCTAATAGATTCACCATTCTTCAGTAGTTTAAACCATTTAGGGGCTCCACCTTTCAGAGATAAATAGAATAATTTCCTTTTAACTTGATCCATTGTAATACCTCCACACCTAAATAACTCGCATAATTCATGTGTAAAGACAAAATGATCACCGGGATGGACAGTTCCATATCCATAATAGCAGTTATCCATAACACGTCCAACAATTTTTATATCTATTTTATAAGGATCTAATTCAGAAGATAACGGGTCACCTACTACCCTAGAAGTAATAGTAGTACCTCTAAATAGAGAACCAAAAGAATTCTCCATAACTAAATAAAACAGCAGACAGAAATAAAAACATCACTCACAGTAAAAGTTTCTCTTACCAATTCCACTTACCTAGTAATTTCGATAAATAAGGGTGTCGAACCCAACGAGGAGTAGAAGGTGTTGACAAGAAGGTTGGATAGAGGATTCACTTTAAACACTAGCAAACATGTTTTTGGTGGTTTTCGATATAGCAGATAAATAAAGTGCGAGTAAATAAAAGACATTAAATATAATTGAAGCGAGTGCCCCAATCCTTTTGAGATTAAAGGACAAGCTAGTTGTTCTACTTATGATTACCAAACGTTCTCGAGGACAAATGGGAATTTTGTCAAGTGCTTTCGCTTCACACGGTTGATTAATATTTATTGGTTCGATAAGTGTTGTGTGGGTGAACCTATGCTAATGTACCGCCCATCTAGGACTAATACATACTTGTGATTATACCCCTCGGAAGCATCTGCAAATACAAGAAAGTAATTAAGATAAATCTAACCACATCCTTAAAACTCCGGGATTCTACACTCCCTCGTGCATTGGTTTCCTAATGGGGGTTTATGTTTCTATCACTCCGGCAACCCCACAATTAGTAGCCAAATACACAATGCATCCTCCTAGACCCATAAAGGTAAAGTATCATGTAGTCGACATTCACATGACACCACTAGAAGAATAACACCACAACTTAAATATCAAACCACTAGATATTACTTCAACATAATTCCACTACTAACATCATGACTTCTCGCATGTCCTCAAGAACTAAACGATCTTCTCACAAGACATCATATGGATCATAATCAGAGGTGATATAATGGTGAATAACAATTTGGTCATACAGTGCAAACACCGACAAATCTCACAAGCATGAACTACTAACAAGCAATCACACCGGGAGAGAGATCTATTGAAGAACAACGATAAAGAGCCCTAATTGTTATAGCGGGATGGAGGTGGATGATGAGGGTGATGGTGATGGTGGTGATGATGATGACGATGACGATCTTGATGATGCCCGGAGTGATGACAGTGATAATGGCGATGATTTCCCCTCTCTGCGGAGGAATTTCCTGGGCAGATTTCTCCCTGCCGGAGAGCTTTTCTCTCTTTGTTGTTTTCTGCCCCGAGGCGGCGGAGGAATATTTCTTCGATGATGTTCTGGGGCTTAGAGTTCCCTCGGGGTGAACTACGCGAAAGGGGGCGACCAGAGGTAGGCCAGGGTGGCCATACCACCTGGCGGGGCGGCCAAGGGGCGCCACCCCATGGTGTGGGCCCCTGGAGGCCCCCCTCTGGCTGCCCTTCTGGTTAGCTTCCTCCTCGAGACTTCTAAGACCTCTCCAGTATCCCCCCCTCTTCTTCTGATCTTCTGAAATAGGGTATCTCGACAGTGCTTTTTCCATCAGATTTCTGGTCCTGGTGTTTATTCTCCAAAAATTATGAAAGATTGAAAAAAGATGAAATAACATAAGTAATGCATCATAACATGAAATATATAGATGAATAAAATAAAACAAAAATATATAATCGTGATGCAAAATGGATGTATCAATGATATGTTTACAAATGAATGCACTTTGGAAGATATTATGATGATATTATGCCTCCAGTCTTCGATAACTATTATAAAAGGTGCTATAACATAGGCTATGATTACAATTATCCTCATTAAACTTGTCATGGTTATGGAGGGATTACCCAAAACATCTCCCTAATATACAACTTGTCTATCATGTTGGAGTTCTTTATGAAGATTACAATGATGAACATGATATTTTCAGTCCACCTACTATTGGAGAAAATTATTTATGATTAATATATGCCTCCTATATTTGATGATTATGGTGATGAGAATGATAATGATAGCTGTTTTGTTGAATTTGCTCCCACTACTATTAATGAGAATGACTATGCTTGTCATGACCCCACACACAGAGGGTATACATACTGTTATGCGCTCCTAGTCATGGATTCATCGGCACGCAGGCCGGATAACATCGGTACTACTCCTTGTGTCCATGCTAGTCATAACCAACTATGCATATCAAAGCGTCCACGAATCGTATGAAACTGAAGGAACGTGACCAAAGCTATAGAGAGATGCTATATGTCAAGAAAGTGCAACAACAATCGAGGGTTACTAGGGTTACCAAGCTCCAGGCCGAATCACATCGGCAGGCATGCTCGGAAATGGATCATCGGCTCCACAACCCCTCGACTGTGACAACTATGCAGGCATAGCCAAAATTGTATAACAATAAGCTCGAAAACAACAACCGATCAAAGCAGCACTCTAGACATGGAAGCTGTATTAAACAGGTGTCTATAGAGTATAGCTTTACAACCAGAGGTCACATGACCCGACATTGCATCAGACAACGGAAGGCAAACTATGTTGCTAAACAACAAGAACCAAAAGGCCTAAGAGGCTGCAACATAAGGCGACGTCCCAGCCCGTAGATTCCAGACTGCTACGTGGGAACCTCAAACTACTCGCCGATGTCCACGTTAGTTAACCTGAACAAAAATTAAGCAAACCTGAGTACGGGAGGTACTCAACAAGACTTAGTTAACCTATTATATATCTTCTTCTTTTAGAAAGAGTTATAAAGGTTATTTTGTGTAAATCCATCTTTGTTTTCCAAGTTGAGGAAGGACTAGCATGTCTCATCGAGTATTTTGAAAACAGATGAGAAAGCTACTCAGCTACATATATCTTTATCTTTTCATTCCACTGAATCATATAAGCACCTCGTGCTTCAAAGATCACCACCTCAAGTTGTTCCGATACCTCATGCTACAAGGTAACCCCTCTCGGCATCTCCGAGGAGGCATCCTTCAATCGTTATCAACAAGTTTTAATCATTTCGCTAAAGTTATCTATGATCACAGAATCCGTCACCAAGTTGTCTTTAACCGCAGACATGCTTTTCAAAAAGATTTAACCCTGCAGGGGTGTACAAATTTACCCACACGTACCAACCGACTCTTAGTGCCACCAGGGTTAGCCCTAGTCCGTGAAGTGCCGACAAGGGTGGTCGATTCCCAGCCTTTACCTTGTTGATCCATATCCATGAGTCAACCCAAACAGGGCCACCCCGTCAACAGGGAGTTGGCCACCTCCTGACGACACATGTTCTGTGATTTGGGATCAAGATCTGTGTACGTCTATCACTTGTCCCGGTCACGAACTAATTTTCTCCAAAACATTTTCCGACTCACACGTAGATGGAAAGCTCAAACTATGTGGCTCATGGATAAGATTAAACAAGTTAGTTAGCCGGGCGGGGTTCATCGGCCCACGTGTGGCTGTACGCTCAGTCTTGGCATGACAAAATTCCACAACCCATTGTGGCCTCACATCCCTGCCGTTATTAGTCAAGTTATCAAAGATAAAACAACTCACAACAACCTGACATAGAAGATTCACGCATTTACCAGATTCATCAACCAGATGAATCAGATCACAACTAGGCATTGCTAAGCAAGACTCACAAGGTTTAGTGAAACGCGCACAAACAAAACTATAGCTGCTGGGAGCAGTGGATCAGGATATGTAGGCTATACAGTATATAGGAGAACTCTATCTACTGACATCAAATAGTTTGGAACCGAATGCAAAGTACGAGAATCAAAAGTCGTTGGAAAATATATATGAGCAGATAAGAGGTTATGCTTTCCTTGCTTAAAAAAACCAGATAAGGATCTTCTGGAATAAGTGTTTGACTTGTCTTTTAGGATCAAGTATTCGCCGATGGCATAGCTCGCCTTCTCTTCGGGGTCACGTTCTACCGAGGAGGAACAACACCGAAAAGGAGGGCAACAATCAAACATGGCATCGGTGCAATGCGCAATATGTATGCATGACCAATTTAATGCACTTCAATAAAGCCCTACACATGTTCGATGGGTTGCTAGGGTTCATATGACAATTATGCATTTTTACTGAAATTATCCCGAAATAGACCCCGGAGGGTGTCTCGGGCGATTCTGAAAGTGAGTACAATTTTAATTGATCAAATGGGTTTGAAAACATCATAACTAGATTGCATTTGTCATTTTGAGCAATTTGGTATATAACTTGTATTTTTATAATTTTATTGAATAAAAACTTATTTTCTCCATTTTAAATGATTTAATTAATAATTAAATAAGGGTAAAAAAATCAACTTTTTCAAACATGTGTGAAAATGACATAAACATCTAGAGTTTATTTTTCTGAACATTTTGGTACCTCCCTATTATTTTTCCGAATTATAAAACATTATTTATTGATTTTACAAATATTACTCATTTTCTATACTTTATTAAATAGGAGGGGTCCACATGTCAACCGTTTTTGAAAGTCTTTTCTAAAAAGAAAACCCAGCTGGTGATGGGGGCCCGCGTTCACGTCACCATGACGTCACCGTGACGCAAGGGGCTGGTCGGCAGAGGGCCGGTGATGGACGCCGGCAGCGTTTCCTAGCGCCCCAACAAGCGCGTCTAGGCGCATTGGGAGCGTCTTGTTGAGGCGAACCCTACTGTGGCGGCGCCACCCCCTAATTGTCGTCGGAGTGTGCCCGACGGCGAGCTTCTACGGCGGCTCGAGGTGGTGTATGGCGACGGCGCGTTACGGAAGGGGAGAAGGCAAGGGAGGAGCACTGTGATGTGTGGTGGCTCACCGCGGATTTAGTGGCGTGGTCAGGGAGGCCGGAGAAGATATGTTGGAGTAGATCGAGCGGCCGCGGCCATTCGCCGGAGGCGGGAATGAACACCCGATTGGCGCGGTTCTTAGCTACCCAGCTCGCGTGGATCATCGGGGACGTAGAGGAGAGCTTGGTGAAGCTCGTGGCAGTCTCGGTTTGCTCCGGGACGGCCGGAATCAATGGCGTTGCACGGCGGACGTATGGTAGGTTAGGTTTTTCTTCTCCTTGGCCACAGAGAGAACGATAGAGAGTGAGAGAAGGATGGGGAGAGAGAGGAGGTGATGGGCGACGTCCGGGACTTCTTCTCGTTAGCAAAGCAGCGAGCAGGAGGTGGCAGGGCGCGGCGGCGAGCTGCCTGCTTGCTTTCTGTTGGGAGGAAGAATAAAAGAAAAAAATTCAGAAAACCCCCCCAAAGTTTTCTAGAATTTGTAGAAAAGTCCTTTTCCATAATAAAACATAACATCAACCCAAGTTTTTAGGACCTTTTTGCAATGATAAAATTTGTCAAAAATAAGATTTGAAAACCTTATCAAATTTCCAACCACACCATATTTTTGTTTTCCAAATTTGAAAATGTTTTGAAAACAAATTTTGGGTGATCACTTTAAGTGATTTGTATGAAAGTTTTACTTAAATTCAAATTAAAACTTGGTTCAAAATTTTCATGCATGCCATGCCATGAACACAACACCACAAACCCTATTTTAGCAAAAGATGGATGTTAAAAATCTACCCCCCTTACAAGAATCTCATCCCGAGATTCCCGAAGGAGAAAGAAAGAAGAACACCGGTTTTGAGCGATCTTCTCGAACCTTACGATTCTCTCCGTGAAGGGGTTGATCCGTAGCATCATGAAGTGTTGATTGGCTACACCTTAGGTGAGAAAGCACACTCTTAAGAATTGATCTTTACGAAGATCGAGTATCTCATGGATAACTCATGACAGGAATGTTCATAGAGAACTTTTTAGTTAACATGCATGAAACACATCAAGATAACAGAGAGAATAGTAGAATGTTTAAAGTTTGTAGACGATTGTTGTTGGAAGGATTTAGAATATGAAATTTGCATAAGACCTTAAATCCTTTTAGAAATGAGAGGTTGAACAACTTATGACACCGAGGTTTCCTCAAAACAGAAAACCAAGATTAAAAAGGATTGTATTGGATACCGCGACGTGATATCCGTAGACGAGGGGAAACACGATAAAACACTGTAATTCGTGCGTGAGAGAGAATTTGATACAGGATCATGTTCACTCTTCGGAGTAGATGCGGAAGATAACGGAACTTTCAACCATTCCATAACAGTTTTCTTGAAATCCTTGTTAGGGATCGGAATATTACTTCACGACGGAGGTTGAGTAAACAAAATAAGTTGGAACACCGTAATGAAGGAGGAATTCTTGGTCACACCATAAGGATGGGTAACCAATGGCGATTAAAACACCGGAAGGAAATAGGGAATCTCTTTCCTATTGTGGGTTTGACGTAGCAATACGTTTACAACATGGTTAAGACTCCATGGGATGAAGTAACTGACAAATTCACACAATGTGTGAGTGAACAGAACTTCAAGTACAAACAAGTTGAAAAAGGGAGCTGATAAATGGTGGTTACGAAACACCACGAGATGTTTTCATGCTGAACTTGGTTCCACTACAACAAAGGTTTTGGAGGTTCAACAGAGAGATATTGGAAAGATCAACTTCCAAGTTATCCTTGATGTTCTAGATACCGACAACAGGATCATGACAAGACTTCTATAGGTCATCAAGTGAATGTAGAACTCCGGTTTGGAAGAATGGAGAGGGAAAGTTGTTAGAATGAACCACACAAGAATTCTCACGGAGAGTGGTTGTTCTTACGGATTCAAAGAGATATGACATTAGGCCTTCCGGCTAGTTGTGTCAACCACAACATCAACCATGTCGGATTTTGAAAAGACCTAATTCAATGCCCCTGAGGAACACCAACCATCGTTGCTGCTTGAGATACAACTCTCGTTAGTGGGAGGATGATTCAGAATCAGCACGTTTGATCACAGAGGTTGCGCCAGTTACCAACGAGGTACACTTGTTGTATTCTCAGGGTATGGACTACGATGCCACACTCAAGAAGATGAGAGAGATTGCAAAGGTCATGTATTGGTAACTTGCGAAAGACGGTTGCACCTACATGGATTACTTGCAATAGAACACATCAGAGTCTTGGTTGGGAATACGATAACAAAGATAACGAAGTTCTTAGACTTGTTCCCTTTCCCTGAACAATTAGTCAGTGGCTTGGTGTGGGCGCAAAATTCTTCAAGAAATGGAGGTGACAAACTACCATCTCAAGGATGGTCCACACATGCATGACCGAATAGGGATTATTCCCGAGGGAACAAGGAAACTTTACTCGGATCCATGGCAACAACTTTCACCATAAGCACACGAATCAGATTAAGTCACTTCGAACTTTCAGAACACAACTTCGTGATGACACAAAGATGGTTCTTGGAAGTTTCCAACATTAGTGCCAATTGTTCATAAGAACCTCATTAAACATGGAGAAAAAAAGGATGCGATAGTTTGGTTCAACAACACCCTTATCAAAAACACTCCAAGAGGAGGGATTCATATGATACATGAACAAGGCGAAATATTGGTCAAACTAAAGGACATGAAGGTCTACTCGGGCAAAACACCATGAGTGAAAACACCATCAAGATAGTCCATGAGTCTACGATTGATTTGACGATAACCCAAATCAAGTCAAGGGTAGGATGATGGCATGTCCATTGAGGAGATACTACCATGATTCAACACAAAGGGAACTAGACATCCCTTAACGAAGGATCAAGTTAGGCAGAGCCATTGTCTTTCAACACTCCAAGTTATGGTTTAAGCCCAACCAACTAGTCTAGGATATCCAGCATAGCTTCTTGGAGGGAGGAGTAGTTCAGATTACCCCTTGTTTAGACATCACATCCAGGTAACAACCTGGTGACACATCTAGGAAGACAACCAGAATATCACAACCTACCGGTATGTCTCGGAATTTGAAAGGGATCTTGCTTATCAAAGCAACTGATATGATCTTGAGATGAACCTAACTCTCTGACCGATAATGTGCACCAAAATGAACGGGTTTGGTAACGCAAGCAACTTTAATTGGAGACCGGGTGACCAACAGTGCAAAGAAGGATACAGATGTTCCTTGGATTTTTCAAAGCAATAAGGTTGCTGAGGATATCTGATACACATGTCAATGCACACCCAACATTCTCGAGCATTCAAGCTTGGAGTGAAGGTGGGTAAGGATGTGTAAGAGCATCACTTCATCAATAAGGCCATGAAACTCAGCACAGCCTCTTGATATGCAAGAATGTGATACTCGAAAGTAGAACGGAACAGAAGCTAATGAAACTTCTTTATTATGTGGATTACAAAACTTTGACCTGGTCCTAGAGATGAGCGAGGTGCTGGAGTTTGTTTCTCCTGACATTCCAAGGTGGAATGTTTAGACGGAACACCAGAGCAAATGAATTGTAAGACTACAACACACATATGCAACTTGGTGTCCAAAACAATAGATGAAGTTTGGAAGCAACTAAAGAATAGAAACGTGCTCCGGAGAATCCAGAGATCACGGTGAATGCATAGGGTAATACTCATTTATAGTACCCGTGGCAAGAAGAGAAGTATAGCTGAATCAAGAAGGAAGATGTGGAGGCCATGATGATCACTCTTGTTGTGACCCCTTTTTGTTCCAAAAGAAAACCTATGGCTATTTGAGTTGAGATTACCTAGCCATCCTAAGGTGGAACAGATTCCTCAGGATCCAAAGAAACATAACTTGGGTTAAAGGTCAGCATCCTGTGCTGGTAGCATACACATCACATGATTAAGAAACCACATGATTCAACACACTTCAATCCAGCACATTCCGGGACCTTCGGTTCAAGTCCAAGGATTAAAAACGTCGAGACACGAATGACCACTATCTAAGTGCCGTAAAGGGCACTACTAGTAGCGATCATGAAGTATCTTTCAAAATACAAACATTGCTCCAGAGGTATTTGAGCTGAAGACAAGGGATACATTCAAGATGAAAGTAAATCTCGAGTTTTCTGAATTTGAGACTTAAGAACGTGAGAATGTGGAATCCACACAACTCTGAGAGATTATGATGGAAAGGAAATATCCGAGTTTAAGAGATAGCGGAATATGGAACACACACGACTCTAGAAACTTTTTAACACTAGGTCAACTTGGGTAAAAGACATCATTGCCAAAGAAGGCACCTAGGTTTTGTAATGACTAGAAGATATAACAAAACCTTTTCAAATCAAAACAAGTAAGGTGACCCAGCATTAGAGTGATACCAGATAAGGAGTAAAATGAATCCTAAAGATAATTTTCACAATCCATTTGGAGTTTCAAAGTAGTTTTCACAAACACTAGACTCGACATCGACCAAGCAATAAGGTTTTCCTCCAGGCAGTCCTGCTCCGATACCATGACTTGTCACGACGCCGGACCCAGAGGTATACATACTGTTATGCGCTCCTAGTCATGGACCCACAAGGGCTTCAGGGTTACCAGCCCCGGCCTCAACAAACAACAGCAGGTAGAACAGATTCATCGGCACGCAGGCCGGATAACATCGGTACTACTACTCCTTGTGTCCATGCTAGTCATAACCAACTATGCATATCAGAGCGTCGACGAATCGTATGAAACTGAAGGAATGGGACCAAAGCTATATAGAGATGCTATATTTCCAGAAAGTGCAACAACAATCGAGGGTTACTGGGGTTACTGTAACATCCCAGTGTTTGGGAAGTTATAAGGGTCTAAATTTAATTTGTGCATTTGCAATGCATGCATCTAAAAATACGGGAAATTTTGGCGCGAAAGTTTAAACGAATCAAAGTGACCAATGTTTCACTTGACATGATGAAATAGGTCTAGTTCATTTGGTCAGGAGTACATTTGGAGTGATCTTTATGACATTGTATCTCTACAAACTAAATCATTTGATAAGACAAATCATAATTGGTTATGACTAACACAAACCCTCAGCAACCTTAATCACAAGTCTTTGAGTTACCTGGGATAATTCACTAGGTATCTAGAACTCAAAGAGGGGTGAGTATCCAAATCCCATATCTGATGATCATACTTCCACAATTAAGTAATACCTAATTGAACCATCTCATTAACAGAGATGTTATCTTCTATAAAACAACAACTCTTAAGTTATCAACCATTCACACCACATATGTCCAAATTATTAAGTAACTACTAACTGAACCTTCACAAGTAAATAACAAAGTTTCAATAGAATACAAGTCATACAAACAAGTATTAACTTAAACCCCACAAGGGGGAAATGACATAATAATGGTATTAACATATTTATCGAATATGTACATATCTCCTCAACCATAAAAGAAGTACCTAAAGAAGAAATAAATATTCTTAACCTACTGTTAAACCTTGATCATTACAAATGATAATTCCACACCTTTATATATACCTTATAAATGAAAAATTTAATAAAGAGAAGAATATAAAGTTACAACATGACACCTGAGATAAACAACTAACAACTATGACATCAGTCATTAAACCTTAATAATCTTTTCATGCTCATTGTCTCATTCATCTTATACAAGTGAGCATATGAGATCTCAACACATCAATGAACCATTTGATCAATTACTATTAAGTCATCATTCCATAAGTATTTCACACCTCTAATCAAATCCAACAATTCTACAACTGAAGTATCTCTGGATATAACTAAGGAATAACAACAAGTTATAACCTTTATTAGAGGAATTGAATTGATAACTAAGTAAACAAATCCTATATGATATAATTACATAACTTTTGGGAAATAAAATAAGAAGTTTATGGAAGGATAATAAAAGTATGAATTAACTCTTAATCCAGATCTTTCTACCTTGTCTAGTTTATCTTGTTTTCCAATCTTCTCTAAATCATTCTGCAAGATAAGAAACAACAAGGAAGGAGGACTACCATAGGAAGATCTCCAAGAAGATTAATTAGAGTGTGCTTGAAGTGCTACTCTAATCTTCTATAAGAGTACTTGGAAACTCTTATATATTGATCTGATCTTATTAACTCTCTTGAAAGAGTGTGATACTCCAATGTTAGTGTTATATAGAAGTAGTTTGGTAACAAGACTAATTACCTTGTTAACAGATCACTTTTGTATACTCAAACACTTGAGTATCTCACACAAATAAACAAAAGATCATATAACCTGGTACATCTCAGCCTATTGTATATGAGTAATAATTTGGAGGCAAGACTAGCTACCTTGCTTATAAATTCTTCTTATATGCATAGGTCAACTTGATGTCATAAAATAAACCATATTCTTTTATAATCCTCTAAGTAAAATCCTTGCTTGGAGTTACTGGCTGTTTTCACCACAAGGGTGAGATAGTTGAAGTTTGAATCCAAGAGATGATATTACTTGCAAATTGACACAAGGTGAAAACAGAAGGCTAGTGGTAACTAGAGAAGAACATCAAGCAACATAAGACCACAGGAAGCAACACTGCATCAGTAAGGGAGCATAAGATTTATCCAGTAAATCATTCGGATATAACAGAGAATCAATAACCTCTGTCAAGCTCATAAGAGATGAGGAACTAATAATAATATATTTAATGGAAATAACTATCAAGTATGGGATAATAACAAGTCATTAGTTCCACATGTCTTGAAATGAGGAGGTAGATGAAAGCAAGCTTAAAACCTTGTTTTCCAAATCCTTTTCATACATAAAACTAACAGATGATACCAAAAATTCATCTACATGTAATCATGTATATGACATGTTCCAAAACAAACATGGGATAATATTCATACTTGGAACATGGTGGAAAACAAACAAGTAAGCTTTCAAAGCCACTCAAGTTTTCTAGTTGATCAAGTACTAAAAACAACAACCTTTCTTACACATACCTAAGTATAATGTCAACCAAAAATGGCTAAGAGTTACAACTATGAAAATAACAAAGCCTCATAAAAAGAAAACAAGTCCATTCACCAACTAATAATTATCTGGTATGACTTGGTGTGATATTTCATAATTGGTGAATTTTCCATAACAGATAAAAACACTACTCTCTAGTGTTACCAAACTATTTTCTATAAGGGATTATATCTAAGATTGTCCAATTATGATACACCACCTTGGTATCCACAAGCTTGGAGTGTGAACTTCTATTAAATATGATTTAGCATAATTTTAAAGTTAATAAATAAATTAAAATAGGAGAAAACAACAAACTCACTTAATCTAGCACCTAAATAAAAAAAATACAAATATTGCTCCAATTCACTAAAACAAAACATGGTGAGATTGCAAATTTGATAAGCTTTCCAGATATATTTTTTAACAATTTTTATCTTTACAACAAGGCCCTGAAAACAAATATTTCTTCTCTGTTTTTAAGACAGAAGGACTAATACGCAATTTACAGAAATTCTAGGGGGTTATTGAAATGTAGCATTTCATTTCCTTCTTCTTCTTCCTCTGCCAGAAGGCAGAGGAGATCGTCGCCGTGTCAAGGTCGATGCCACCTCTCACTCGCCGCTGTTTCGAGTGGATAAGAGCTTCAGGAGACGTATGAATCGAGCACTTCCTCCTCTCCTTGCCCTCTGTCTCTCTCTATACCATGTTGAACCAGAAAGCCGAAACCCTAGCTTTCCGTCACCGCCGTCGTACCATCGACTCCGGCCATCCCTGAAGAAATTGGAGGCACGGGAAGATGCGCCTGGACCTTGTCTTCCTCCTCGAGAAGCCACAAGAATCGGGAAGATCGGAGGAGGAAGAATTCGTCCATGCCTTTTCTTCGATGTTCCGGCCACCGCGGAAGCTCACCGTCGCTGCTGACCTCCTCTCGCAACACCGACTGCTTCATCACGTTCGTGGTGAGCCAAGCATCCTCCCCATACCATCGATTGAATTTCCGTGCATGATTTCCTCATCGCCGTCGTGTTCCATCTCTGTCCGCCGCAAACCTCGTCGCCGGCGGGTCTCTGATGACCATATGGTCATTGCGCCGCCACTGATAGGTTCCCCTTGTTCTCCTCTAGCTCTAGGAACCGTTGAATCGGATCAAATTGCACTCAATCGAGGGATTGGAAACTCACAGTAGAAATTCCCTCCGGTGATGACCCAATCGTGACATCAGCACGACATCATAAATTGATTTTCCACTTAATTGAATTAAAACTGCCACGTGAACCCACTTGTCATTTTAATTAACAAATAATTAAATTTTGATAATTCAATATCTATTGTTTTATAAATCAGAAAAATACAAATAAAATATGAAAATATTTAGAAGAATAAAATCTAAGTGTTTATCCACTTTTCAAACATGTTTGATAAAATTTATAATTAAACATTTTCTTTAATTAAATTAAATCATTTAATTAATTGAGAAAAATAATAAATAATTCATAAAATCAGAAAAATACAAGTTATATACCAAAATGCTCCAAATGACTAATGCAACTCAACTGTGATGTTTCCAAGGTCATTTGACCAAGTTTTCATATGTGCAATATTTGCCTAGTCATTTAATTCATTTAAAATTAATAAATTAATAGTTTAATTCAAATATTTTCAGAAAGCATTGAATAATATACCAAATTAAAGAGAAAATCATTTCCAACTCAAATATGTCAATTGTAAAACATTTTATTTAACCTCTAAACTTGTTCTTTTATAAGTATACTGAAATTCTATAATGTTTTATTATAACCATAAACTATTACCACAACATTATTATTTTTATTAATAAAAACCTCATGTTTTCAAAACTACTAGACCTATCATCACAAGTTATTAGAAAGTATAGTGATGATAGAATTAGTTGTATTAGTTCCTCATTTTCAAATAAACTTGATGACATTAGCTCTACCCTTTTGAACTTAAAATAAAATGTGTCTGTTATCTATTCAATAATTATTTCCCATGTATTGTTGTTTTGTTATCTAATCAAGTAATAAACACTTCTACTTAAACATAATAACAATTGTTTGTTAAGTAAAAGTGAAACACATGTAAGCCTAAAAGAAGTAATAACCACATCACCCAAGTAATGAAACATTTCACCTAAAATCTGTGTGATTAAGATATCGTATCAAACATGGCTTACACTTGTAAGCTGGGGTGTTTTCCAGGGTAATTCGTGATGCATCTCATTACTATGCATGTATCATCTTGCCAGTGTTTTCTGTAGTCCTTACCGGGACTACTTTGCTATCTTTCAGATGTTTGGATTTCTCTACGCGACCCTCGAACCCAGAAGACATGGATTATTATTGTTATTTCAATCTCAGGCAAGTTCATCACTTGCTCATATCCCTTGCAGTATCTCATAACAAACTATTGGCAAAAACCCTATCGTATTATCACCTATTCTCAAAAGAATGCATGATCCTATTTTTATAATAATATGACTAATTGAATGACTACCCGAGTGGTAGTGTTCTGTTTGGTGGGCGGATGGAACCATGGTAAGATGAATAGGTCAAAGGAAGGTTCCATCTGCATGGGAACGTATTACCTAAGAATTAACAACAACTGCCGTCAGGATTCTTGCGCCGTAAATTCGCGTTGACCATGGATCTTTTGTGGGGGGAGTAAGTCAGCCGTGATACTTCTCTCGTTCGCATGTCAACGGACTAACAGAGACGTACGCTGTAGGTCTTGCGAGACTACATGCACATGGGTGGGAGCCCTTACGTCCCACGGGCTCTGGGGTCTATGAGTGTCTGCCAGGGGCGCGTAGATCTCCATCGTGAGGGGTGGAATCAGGCGTTCAACCTGCTGGCAGAAATGGGTGGGCATGCGTTGTGCGGAGAAGCACGGTTTGGCTTGGACCAACTACCGGGCCCCACACCTGAGTGGGAGTGGACAGGATCTCGAGCCTGGTTGTGCAACATGGTCTTGGTCGTCCATGGGTAAAGTAACGCACCTCTGCAGAGTGTAAAAGGATGTGACATGTTACCCCTTGTTCCGGGAAGGAGCTGCGAACGCCGCAGGAAAGGCAACTCCATGAAAGTTCTAGTCCTGTGAAGATCTGGCGGGCATAGTTTTCAGAATTAAAAGCAACCGCTTGAAGAAAGTTTTACAAAACCTTGCATTAGCTTATGACTCTTTCAAGTCTAAAGCTGTAGTTAGTGCATCAACCACCCACTATATATCATGAACTTGCTGAGTAACGCTCGTTACTCATTCTATCCCGTTTGACCCTTGCTTAGAGTTGAAGCCTATTGAAGTCGTCATCGTGAAGCCATCACTACCTCATGAGGCTAGATGGAGTGATCTACTACTTAGTCGGTAAAGTATCATCATCAACAACGCTGGGGAAGGAGAAGCTATCAAGATGTAGGTAGAGACCAGTGTTGGACTTAGCATCTACTAGCCATAGTTTAGGGCTGACATCAGCCGTAGTGGATTAGTTCTGAGCTAGAGTTCTTCTCCAGCTTAGAGATTCGAATTGCTTCTTCTGATGTATCTTTTGCAGGAGATCTTCTTGATTCATTAAGGAGATTCTCAAGATTTTGTAATGAAGTTTGTATCCTGTAGTTTTGCCTGGACCCGCTGTGTTTCTGTTGTACTACTCTGAGGGATGTAATATTCACGGATAAGTCCTTCCGTGAGTATTAGGCCATCGACTTGCGCACTACACATGAAGTGGTGTGCTGGGTCCCCACAGTTACCAAGCCCCAGGCCGGATCACATCGACAGGCGTGCTCGGAAATGCATCATCGGCTCCACAACCCCTCGACTATGACAACTATGCAGCCATAGCCAAAAAATGTATAACAATGAGCTGGAAAACAACAATCGGTCAAAGCAGCACTCTAGACATGGAAGATGCATTAAACATGTGTTACTAGAGTATAGCTTTACAACCAGAGGTCACAAGACACAACATTACATCAGACAACGGAAGGAAAACTATGTTGCTAAACAACAAGAACCAAAAGGCTTAAGAGGCCGCAACATAAGGCGATGTCCCATCCCATAGATTCCAGGCTGCTACCTGGGAACCCCAAACTACTCGGCGATATCCATGTTGAAACACCACCGGAGTGAGTAACTTCACCTGAACCAAAAGTAAGCAAACCTGAGTACAGGAGGTACTCAACACGACTTAGTTAACCTATTATATATCTACTTCTTTTAGAAAGAGTTATGAAACTTATTTTGCGTAAAGCCATCTTTGTTTTCCAAGTTGATGAAGGAATAGCACGTCTCATGGAGTATTTTGAAAAAAAGATGAGAAAGCTACTCAACTACTGATATTATCATCTTTTCATTCCACCGAATCATATCAGCACCTCGTGCTTCAAAGATCACCACCTCAAGTTGTTCCGGTACCTCATGCTACAAGGTAACCCCTCTCGGCATATTCGAGGAGGCATCCTTCAATCGTTATCAACAAGTTTTAGTCATTCCGTTAAAGTTATCTATGATCACATAATTTGTCACCAAGTCATCTTTAACGGCAGACACGGCTTTTCGAAAAGATTTAACCCTGCAGGGGTGTACAACTTTACCCACACGTACCAACCGACTCTTAGTGCCACCAGGGTTAGCACTAGTCCGGGAAGTGCTGACGGCACCTGTTCTGTGAGTCGGGATCAAGATTCGTGTACGTCCATCACTTGTCCCGGTCACAACCTAATTTCCTCCAAAACATTTTCCGACTCACACGCAGATGGAAAGCTCAAATTACGTGGCTCATGGATAAGGTTAAACAAGTTATTAGTCGGGCGGGGTTCATTGGCCCACGTGTGGCTGTACACTCAGTCTTGGCTCGAAGGCGAGAACTCGCTCCTAGGGACATGAACAAGACAAAACGCCGCAGCCCATTGTGGCCTCACATCCATGCCGTTATTAGTCAAGTTATCAAAGATAAAACAACTCACAACAACCAGACATAGAAGATTCACGCATTGACCAGATTCATCAACCGGATGGATCAGATCACAACTAGGCATGGCTAAGCAAGACTCACAAGGTTTAGTGAAGCGCGCACAAACAAACCTATAGCTGCTAGGAGCAGTGGATCAAGATATGTAGGCTATGCAGTATATAGGATAACTCTATCTACTCACATCACATAGTTTGGAACCGAATGCAAAGTACGAGAAGCAAAAGTCGTTGGAAAACATATATGTGCAGATAAGAAGTTATGCTTGTCTTGCTTAAGAAAACCAGATAAGGATCTTCTGGAATAAGTGCTTGACTTGTCGGTTATTGAAGTGCATAGCTCGCCTTCTCTTTGGGGTCACGTTCTACCGAGGAGGAACAACACCGAAAAGGAGGACAACAATCAAACATGGCATCGGTGCAATGCGAATATGTATGCATGAGAAAGTTAATGCACTTAAATAAAGCCCTAAACATGTTCGATGGTTTGCTAGGGTTCATATGGAAATTATGCATTTTTTCTGAAATTATCCCGAAATAGACCCTGGAGGGTGTTTCGGGCGATTCTGAAAGTGAGTACAATTTTAATTGCTCAAATGGGTTTGAAAACATCATAAGTAGATTGCATTTTTTATTTTGAGCAATTTGTTATATAACTTGTATTTTTATCGAATAAAAACTTATTTTCTCCATTTTAAATGATTTAATTAATAATTAAATAAGGGTCGAAAAATCAACTTTGTCAAACATGTGTGAAAATGACATAAACATCTAGAGTTTATTTTTCTGAACATTTTGGTACCTCCTTTTTATTTTTCCGAATTATGAAACATTATTTATTGATTTTACAAATATTACTCATTTTCTGTACGTTATTAAATAGGAGGGGTCCATGTGTCAACCGTTTTTGAAAGTCTTTTCTAAAAAGAAAACCCAGCTGGCGTTGTGGGCCCGCGGTGACGTCACCATGACGTCACCGTGACGCCAGGGGCTGGCCGGCAGAGGGCCGGTGGTGGACGCCGGCAGCGTTTCCCGGCGCCCCAGCAAGCCCGGCTAGGCGCGTTGGAAGCGTCTCGTTGAGGCGAACCCTACTGTGGCGGCGCCACCCCCTAATTGTCGCCGGAGTGTGCCCGACGGTGAGCTTCTGCGGCGGCCCGAGGTGGTGTATGGCGACGGCGCGTTACGGAAGGGGAGAAGGCGAGGGAGGAGCACCGTGAGGTGTGGTGGTTCACCGCGGATTTATTGGCGTGGTCAGGGAGGCCGGAGAAGCCATGTCAGAGGAGATCGAGAGGCCGCGGCCATTCGCTGGACGCGGGGAAGAACACCAGATTGGCACAGTCCTTAGCTTCCTAGCTCGCGTGGATCATAGGGGACGTAGAGGAGAGCTTGGTGAAGCTCGTGGTTGTCTCGGTTTGCTCCGGGATGGCGGAATCGATGGCGTGGCGCGGCGGCCGTACGGTAGGGTTAGGGTTTTCTTCTTCCTGTCCATAGAGAGAACTGGAGAGAGTGATGGAAGGATGGGGAGAGAGAGGAGGTGATGGGCGACGTCCTACACTTCTTCTCGTTGGCAAAGCGGCGAGCAGGCGGTGGCAGGCGCGGCGGCGAGCTGCCTGCTTGATTTCTTGCGGGAGGAAGAATAAAAGAAAAACAATTCAGAAAACCCCCTAAAGTTTTCCAGAATTTGCAGATAATACCTTTTCCATAATAAAATAGAACAGCAACCCAAGTTTTGAGGACCTTTTTCAAAGATAAAATTTGTCAAAAATAAGATTTGAAAACCTTATAAAATTTCCAACCAAACCATATTTTTTGTTTTCCAAATTTGAAAATGTTTTGAAAACAAATTTTGGATGATCACTTTAAGTGATTTTTATGAAAGTTTCACTTATATTCAAATTGAAACTTGGTTCAAAACCACAAACCCTATTTTAGCAAAAGAGGGATGTTACAATGCTTATGTGTAGATTATCAATTCTTTTATGCATGTAGCTCATGATAAGAATGTTATATGTGATAGTTATATTGTTAATTTAATTCATGATGCTACTAAAAGTTATTATGAGAGAGGGAAACATAGTCTTATGCATCTCAAAAATATCAAGTTTCCCCTCTTTCTGTTGAAAATTTGGAAGTTGCACTTATTTCGTTTTCCTATGCTATCCACTCTGCGCTTCATTGACTTGTTTTTCTACAAGATTCTTTTTCATAGGAAGTGGGTTAGACTTAAATTTGCTTTACATTTGATTCTTGATGCTCTCTTTTGCTTCAATTCATATTTCTCATGTCAGCATCTTCTCAGATTATCATGCCTAGCTAAAAGGCTTTAAAGAAAAATCACTTCTTGGGAGATGACCCATGGTTTTATTTCTGCTTTGTTTTTATCTATTTTATTTGAGTCAAGGGGTTGTATACTTCTATAGAAACTCCTTTGTATATTTATTTTCATGTATTAGTTGTGCCAAGTAATGTTTCTAGCGAAAGTTGGTGTTTGTTTTGGATTTCTTCGCATGAAACAGATTTCTGCTGTCCACTGTAAAAAAATCGCATAATTCACAAAAAGATCAAAATGACCTGCACATGTTTTTTCTTATTCCTCATCCAATTCCGAATTTTTTTCATTGTTACGTTTTTCAATCTGAGCAACTTAAGTGCCCCGAAAAAATTCATCTTACCAGACTGTTCTGGTTTTGGCAGATTCTGCTTTTTTACTTGCATTCTCTCTTTTACTATGTCGAGTGGATTTCTTTGCTACACGAAACATCAGTGGCTGTAGATAATGTTTAAAAGTATGAATAATGCTTGTGTCCTTGCAGACCATGTGAGTTTTAATTTGTGCACTAACCCTCTAATGTGAAACAATTGAGTGTGGATGTGAGTTTTTAATTGTGCACTAACCCTCTAATGTGAATTACATTGAGTGTAGTGTGAAGGAAGTTTTCAAGGGTCAAGAGAAGAGGGTGATATGATGTGATAAAAATATTGCAAGGTCAAAACTAGGGGATACCCTCGTGGTTCATCTGTAGCGTTCCCACATTTAAATAATGTAAGGACACCTGTGTTATTGTGCTAGTCCCTGGATCAATTGCTAGCACCACAGTACAAAATGAAATATCATGCAAATGCATCAAATTTTATTACATCGCATGATCCAGTCTTTACAAAATAGTATTACAACTTGCATAGTCTTAGAAGACTAGCAGAAAACTAAGATATACAGCGGAAAACATGAATAACATTGAGCCCATCTTCTTCATGTGCCACAGGCAAAACATGTTGGCGATAGTCTCGAGATCCTAACGAAATCCTCACTCGTCTTGAGAAACATCTGCAATATGGAATATGCATCCACAAGGGAGTCAATACAATTTAATGTATTGGCAAGTAACACTATGGTGGATATAAATGGTAAGACTAATACTACATGCTCATTTGGCTGAGTGGAGTTTTGGCTAAGTTTGCATAAAGCCAGTTTTCACCTATCACTTTTGTAAAACAAAGTTTTCTTTTCAAAGGGTGGCAACATTGGATTAAGATCCAAGCACCACAAATACTGTTCACTTGGTCATATTTTACTTATTGAAAATGGTCATGAGATTCTTCCGTCAATCCTTGTCCAGCTGCTCATAGTTGTCCATAACCGGGGACACGGCTAAGATCTTAGTTTGTTGACTCTGCAGAGGTTGTGCACTTTCACCCTTTGTCTTCAATTAGCCCAAACATCCTATACACTCTGAGTGCATCATGGAAAGGAGAGAATTGAGACGAGATCTTTCAGAAGAAGAAGTCCAAACCCACCGGCAAGACCGTTCCACCTATAATTTTGCTACATCTGCTAGTCAAGCCTGGGCTGAACTCTCACAACTTAGTTGATCAAGACAGAGCCCATATGTCAAAAGGCTGCACGGGAAGCTACTAAACTTAGAAGGACATAGTAATCTCTTTGTTCCTGGGTGGCCATCCGCAAGTGACAACCTCAAGTGGAATAACCCTTAGATAAGGGCCCTGAGGAAACACTCAACATAACCCAGTCTTACCACTTCCACCCAGGTGGTTCATTCATTAGTTATACTTAGGATTTTTCCTAACATCTAGTAAAACAATTTGTAACATTGCATAGCACCTAATAAATTCTAAGGCTATCAAAATAACAAGGTAAAAGGGATGGCTACACACTACTAGGATAATAGCATAGCATAGTATAACTTAGTAAAATTTCCTATCATGCATACTACTCAAAATCAACTAATGCACATAGAAAATAATGGGTAGTTGATGGTGTGTTACTTGCCTTGTTGAAGTTGGTGAAGATATCACACTCTCTTCACAAAAGATCGTTGCTCTCCGTACAATCTATTCATTGACAACACAAAACCAAATAAAGCATCCTAACAAACAAACATACATGTGTAGAAAAGCAACTAACATATCAAAAGGGGCTTACCAAGTTGGTTAGGACAAGGTTTGGGTTCGAAATTTCATTCTCTAATGGTCTCATACTTGTTAAGGAAATTCCAATGGTTTACTTGGGAAGGGCTAGTTAAGTTTGATGTGATCTAACTGTATTATAATCATACTTGTCGAGTAAGTTCCAAGAGTTCACTAAGGTGATCTAACTATTTCAACTAAAGAAGCACATAACAAGTATAACACTTAGTTGTTTTTATCAAAACATTTGAGTGATCTAAGTTTAGTATTTCCATATTGGTTTAAGGTAGGTCTAGGTTCAACTAACTTCATAGCAATAGAGAAAACAAGTCTAAGTCTTGGGATTTTCCATTTGGGTCAATGGTTGGACAAAAACAACTTGTTATTCTTCAACTTGTATGGATTGCTTCTAGTCCTCATGTGATTGCCTTCTTGAAGATCATCTTCATGCTTCTATTGTAGTCTTGTTTCTTGGATGGATTCTTCTCTTGGTCTTGATAATTCTTCATGGATTTCACTTCACTAATTGGTTTGGGTATAGGATGGACACAAATACCACTAAGTCAATTTGAAAAGAAAGAAATGGAAGGGATAGGAAGAGAGAGGAAAATGTCTTCTCCTTGATTTTCTTCATACTCATGTACTTCATTGAGTTTCTTCTTGTTGCTGTGGAGTCTATGTCCTTCCTTCAATTTCTTCAATGATATTCCTCATAGCTCTTCATGTTGCCACCAAGTTGTTATTGAAGTTTTATTCTTGTGCTTGAGTCTTGATCTCCATTTTGCTGACTTGGTGAATTCTTGAAGCAAGAATGGGGGAGTGGAGAAGATAGAAAACTAAAGTTCACTACTTGATAGTATATGTGATTGACACATTCTAAGGACTTGGCTTGGCTCCAAATAGACATAACATCAAGGAATAACAGTTGAAAACAATTTCTAAGACATGGTGAAAATTGATGTATCTTTGTTGGGTTTTTGGTCAAAACACATGGTCATGGTCCAAGGGTGTCCAAAATGGTTGGGCATAATGTATATGGTTCAAGGTTACCAAATGGAGCAATTTTGCAAAAGGAACTATATTGAAAATATTTATAGAAATTAATCTATGTAGAAAATACTCAAATAGACAACTTAATTCTAAATTCAATTTTAATTTGTTCAAATATTATTTTGGGACAGAGGATATGAAGGTACACATTCTAAGGTTTCCAAATATATTTTATTTGCAATTTTTGTATTTGTAGAATTTGAATTATGCCAAATTTCATCAAACAAGCATATTTGAATTTGAACAAATTTAAGTTTTTCAAATTTGAATTTGGACAGTGCTAAAATATTCTACATATCCAGGTGATTTCAAAAAGTCCAAGTTTATCAAATTTGGCCAAGTGGTTAAAAAGATATGATGTTTCTAAGTTCTAGGGACTATTCTGCAAAAATACAAATCTATTTTTATTCGGAAATAAATCCAGAGAGAGGATGGGCCGAAAATGGTTATTTGCCGCGCGGCGCGACGGATAAGAGGTGGGCTTGGGCTGGCTGTGCGCTGCGCTGGGCGGCATATAAGATCATAACGCGCGTGCTGACGCGGCGCTCTCTGATTGGCCCATACCGCTTCGCTAGGTTGATCTAATCCTAACCCTACGATGTTGATCCAACGGAGCAGATTTAAAACAGGGGGTTTAGGGTACCTCCCGCCGGAATTTTGTCGCCGGCGATGGCGGGGACGGCGGCGCTAGCTCGGGAGTGGACGGCGGCGACGCTCTAGAGGTTTTCCGGGCACGGGGATACCACAGGAAGGTGCCACGCGACACAGTGGATGCGATGATGACCACGGGGAGTCTCCACGAACTCTGCAATTACGGCGGCGAGGAGGTCCCGAGGCGGTTGTGCGGTTCCCGGCTTCGGCGAGCTCGCCTCGTCGCTACCCTGTAGCAAAACGACGCACAAAAGACTCAAAACGCGCGCACGGTAGCAATGAGGCTAAAGGGAGTGGTTTTGGGCTCGGACTTGCGACAATCTCACCGGAAAACAAAGAATACGGCGGCGGATCCCGCGAACTCCGGCGAGCGATTTCTCCCGAATAGATGTATGAAACGAGGGGGCAAGGGAGGGGAAATGGAGAGTAGAGAGGTGGCTTTAAGGGGGTGGAAATGGTCCTGGCTTTGATGGCCTTAAACACGAGAATTTACTCGAGAAAAATTTGTGGCCGAAACGGCCATTGCCGTTTCTGTGAGTTGATGACGATGATGACGTCAGCTGACGTCAGCATTTATTTCTTTTTTCTTTTTATTTCCTGTTTTTAATATCTCTTGATTTAATTATCCAAATGACCCCATTTAAATTTCTAAATTTTTTCTAAAAATAATATCTTTCTGTTTAGAACATTTTTATAAACTTTTCAACATGGTGCACTTTTCATATTTTTGAAAATATAAATAAATCACTAATAGTGATAAATGTACATTTTAAATTATAAAAATAATAATATGAGTTTTTGATTAAATAAAATTTCAGAGACATTAAACATGTCAAATACTATTTTTGAAGGTCATTTCACATCACTTTTATATTTTATAAATTTAAGATTTCAGTGATTTACTAATAGTAACTTAATGTTATTTAATTAGTTCATATCAATTAATTAATATTGTTGATCAATAATTTTAGGATAAAACCACATGTCATAATATTGTTTTCAAAACCCTCTTTATGTTATTTTCAAAACAATTCATTTTATTCTCACACCTTCATGTTTAAAACTTGGAATAACAACTAAAAGTTATTATTAACAATTTTATTCTCATCAAATACCTTTGGGGCTTAGAACTTTATTAAGGGTTATAAATCTTTGATTTTTGTTGCCCTAAAATATCTTCAAAGTAATATTGGAGTTGTAAATATTTTGGGTAAAGGTTTGTTGATAAAAACATATTCCCTTTATATAAAGAAATTTATTTTTGAATGGGATTTTAGGGTTTATGGAATAGAGGTATAATTGGATTGGTAAAATTCAATTTCATTGAATATGTATTGTTTCCTTTTGTTTCTTGCTTCTCATTTGGTTTTTGGTGACTTGCATAACATGAAAACAAAAAGTTTCAAAGTTTTGTGATTTTTTAGTTTTCCAAAAATCAGGGATGTTACAGACTACCACCCTTAAAAGAAATATCGTCCCGAGATTTGGGAAGGATAGAAAGAAAGATTAGGTTTGGGTAAGTGGGTTCCAAGACAACTGGGTGGGCTACCACCCTTAAAAGAAAATTTTTGTGGGTAGTCTAGTTTTATTAGATTGGAGTGTAGATTGATTTGAGATTGGCTTGAGTAGAACTTTCCTTCGCGGTAGAGCTGTAGACCAACATAGTTATGTTGAACTACCTTTGACACTGAGGGGTCACTCTTTGGGTCAATCAAAAGATCAAGTTGAGAGGATTTCACAGCATCATCTCATTATAATGGGAACACGTTTCTCAGACATTCATTGTGGTTTATTACACTGGAAGAACTTCTAGGGAAAATAAATTTATTTTCAACATGAAACTTTGCCTAAGATTCCTTCTTTCAGAAAGTCATGTTTCCTTCCTTCTCCCTTTGAGGGCATCCATTTGCATAGTGTCCTTTATCTCTGCATTTGAAGCATGTCACTTGGCTGATGTCTCTATAGACAGGATTGGGGTTCTTCTGAAGTTTCTTCTTCTTCCTTGGTGGAGTTAAATTGGCCATCATATCTTCATACTGCTGCCCAGTATACTCAACTATGTTGGTTGAAGGTCTGGGTTTCTTGTTGGGACAATTTCTAGATAAATGTCCATCTTCTTCAGAAGAATAGCAATTCTTGGTGGAGTGTTTGGATGAATATGGATGTGGTGTAGTCTTGGCTCCAGTATCCATCTTGACATGGTCCACCTGAATAGTATCCAGCTTGCGTTTTCCCTTCACATCTGGTTTTCCTAAGTTTTCTTGGATTGCACTAAGCATTTCCATTTTGGCTTGTTGTCCAACTTGTTGTACCATGGGGTAAAGTGGACATTGTGTTGGAACATGTGTTGTTCCTTCACACAGAAAACAAGTAACTTGAGTGAAGTATCCTTCAGTTGAGTTGTTTGCATCACCATGGGGCCACTCATCAGGACAATCTTTGGAATAGTGTCCTATCTCTCCACAAGATTTGCAGGCTTTGGGTGTTGAAAACATTTCTTCTTCTATCTCCTGGTTATCTCTAGTTATCAAAGGCTGATTGTCTTCACTGTTGGCCAAGTTTTGGGACATCATCTTCACTATCTGTGATTGAGTATCCAACACTTGTTGCATTCCTGGGGTTAACTCCATATTGGGGTGGCTTGCTTGGTTCTGGGTCATCAGTTGTATCAGCTGAGTTTGAGCTTCTAGTAGCATCTGCATTGCTATTGAGTTCTCCGGGTTGTTGGTATTCTGGCTAGACATCTGTTTTTGGGGTTTTTAGAAAGATGAGTAGAGATTAGAAAGATTAGGCAAGTGGGGGATCCTACTCAAACACAACAGATCAAGGAAACTCATCTTGCAAACAACACATAACAAACATATATCGACACATTCACCACACCAAACAACATGGTTTTTAGAAAACACTAATATTGTCATACCACACTCATTGGTATGATCAATACACTAACACGTTAACGTTGTTCCAACCAAGTAACTAGATTGGTGGTCTCATCTATATCTTCTTAAGCTTTTCTTCATATTCTTCTCTCCGTGTCTTGAGGTGTTCTTGATTGTTGGGAAGTCTATGTTTTTCTTCAAATTCTTCAAAAATCTTGAGTGTAGGGCCTCATGTGGTGTAAATACTCCTTGCACTTCTTGGTATGGTCATCAACAATCTTGCCTTGATGGTATTCAAGAAGTAGGTCATCTAAATTTTTTTGAAGGTGAATAGTAGATGAGAGGGTATGAGAAAGATTAAGATGATTGTTTTGTTTCTAGAAAGTTTGAACATAGAAAGTTTTCAATCCTAGGGTGATCAAGGGGTTATTAACAACTTGTTGCAAATTGGATATTCACTATAGTGAGAGATACTAGCACCCGCTAGCCAATCAGGGAACGGTCTCGTGTCCGTGGACACGTAAAGTTGTCCGGACCGCTTCATCTCACTATGCCGCTAGGATCCAAAATACTCTAAGGAGATAATAACATGATCAAAAATGGCTTCCAAACCTAAGGGTCTCGAATTCTATAGGCAACACAATGCTCTGATACCATTTTGTAGCGTTCCCACATTTAATAATGTAAGGACACATGTGTTATTGTGCTAGTCCCTGGATCAATTGCTAGCACCACAGTACAAAATGAAATATCATGCAAATGCATCAAATTTTATTACATCGCATGATCCAGTCTTTACAAAATAGTATTACAACTTGCATAGTCTTAGAAGACTAGCAGAAAACTAAGATATACAGCGGAAAACATGAATAACATTGAGCCCATCTTCTTCATGTGCCACAGGCAAAACATGTTGGCGATAGTCTCGAGATCCTAACGAAATCCTCACTCATCTTGAGAAACATCTGCAATATGGAATATGCAGCCACAAGGGAGTCAATACAATTTAATGTATTGGCAAGTAACACTATGGTGGATATAAATGGCAAGACTAATACTACATGCTCATTTGGCTGAGTGGAGTTTTGGCTAAGTTTGCATAAAGCCAGTTTTCACCTATCACTTTTGTAAAACAAAGTTTTCTTTTCAAATGGTGGCAACATTGGATTAAGATCCAAGCACCACAAATACTGTTCACTTGGTCAAATTTTACTTATTGAAAATGGTGATGAGATTCTTCCGTCAATCCTTGTCCAGCTGCTCATAGTTGTCCATAACCGGGGACACGGCTAAGATCTTAGTTTGTTGACTCTGCAGAGGTTGTGCACTTTCACCCTTTGTCGTCAATTAGCCCAAACATCCTATACACTCGGAGTGCATCATGGAAAGGAGAGAATTGAGACGAGATCTTTCAGAAGAAGAAGTCCAAACCCACCGGCAAGACCGTTCCACCTATAATTTTGCTACATCTGCTAGTCAAGCCTGGGCTGAACTCTCACAACTTAGTTGATCAAGACAGAGCCCATATGTCAAAAGGCTGCACGGGAAGCTACTAAACTTAGAAGGACATAGTAATCTCTTTGTTCCTGGGTGGCCATCCGCAAGTGACAACCTCAAGTGGAATAACCCTTAGATAAGGGCCCTGAGGAAACACTCAACATAACCCAGTCTTACCACTTCCACCCAGGTGGTTCATTCATTAGTTATACTTAGGATTTTTCCTCAACATCTAGTAAAACAATTTGTAACATTGCATAGCACCTAATAAATTCTAAGGCTATCAAAATAACAAGGTAAAAGGGATGGCTACACACTACTAGGATAATAGCATAGCATAGTATAACTTAGTAAAATTTCCTATCATGCATACTACTCAAAATCAACTAATGCACATAGAAAATAATGGGTAGTTGATGGTGTGTTACTTGCCTTGTTGAAGTTGGTGAAGATATCACACTCTCTTCACAAAAGATCGTTGCTCTCCGTACAATCTATTCATTGACAACACAAAACCAAATAAACAAGCATCCTAACAAACAAACATACATGTTAGAAAAGCAACTAACATATCAAAAGGGGCTTAACCAAGTTGGTTAGGACAAGGTTTGGGTTCGAAAGATTTCATTCTCTAATGGTCTCATACTTGTTAAGGAAATTCCAATGGTTTACTTGGGAAGGGCTAGTTTAAGTTTGATGTGATCTAACTGTATTATAATCATACTTGTAGAGTAAGTTCCAAGAGTTCACTAAGGTGATCTAACTATTTCAACTAAAGAAGCACATAACAAGTATAACACTTAGTTGTTTTTATCAAAACATTTGAGTGATCTAAGTTTAGTATTTCCATATTGGTTTAAGGTAGGTCTAGGTTCAACTAACTTCATAGCAATAGAGAAAACAAGTCTAAGTCTTGGGATTTTCCATTTGGGTCAATGGTTGGACAAAAACAACTTGTTATTCTTCAACTTGTATGGATTGCTTCTAGTCCTCATGTGATTGCCTTCTTGAAGATCATCTTCATGCTTCTATTGTAGTCTTGTTTCTTGGATGGATTCTTCTCTTGGTCTTGATAAATTCTTCATGGATTTCACTTCACTAATTGGTTTGGGTATAGGATGGACACAAATACCACTAAGTCAATTTGAAAAGAAAGAAATGGAAGGGATAGGAAGAGAGAGGAAAATGTCTTCTCCTTGATTTTCTTCATACTCCTGTACTTCATTGAGTTTCTTCTTGTTTGTTGTGGAGTCTATGTCCTTCCTTCAATTTCTTCAATGATATTCCTCATAGCTCTTCATGTTGCCACCAAGTTGTTATTGAAGTTTTATTCTTGTGCTTGAGTCTTGATCTCCATTTTGCTGACTTGGTGAATTCTTGAAGCAAGAATGGGGGAGTGGAGAAGATAGAAAACTAAAGTTCACTACTTGATAGTATATGTGATTGACACATTCTAAGGACTTGGCTTGGCTCCAAATAGACATAACATCAAGGAATAACAGTTGAAAACAATTTCTAAGACATGGTGAAAATTGATGTATCTTTGTTGGGTTTTTGGTCAAAACACATGGTCATGGTCCAAGGGTGTCCAAAATGGTTGGGCATAATGTATATGGTTCAAGGTTACCAAATGGAGCAATTTTGCAAAAGGAACTATATTGAAAATATTTATAGAAATTAATCTATGTCAAAAATACTCAAATAGACAACTTAATTCTAAATTCAATTTTAATTTGTTCAAATATTATTTTGGGACAGAGGATATGAAGGTACACATTCTAAGGTTTCCAAATATATTTTATTTGCAATTTTTGGATTTGTAGAGTTTGAATTATGCCAAATTTCATCAAACAAGCATATTTGAATTTGAACAAATTTAAGTTTGTCAAATTTGAATTTCGATAGTGCTAAAATATTCTACAGATCCAGGTGATTTCAAAAAGTCCAAGTTTATCAAATTTGGCCAAGTGGTTAAAAAGATATGATGTTTCTAAGTTCTAGGGACTATTCTGCAAAAATACAAATCTATTTTTATTCGGAAATAAATCCAGAGAGAGGATGGGCCGAAAATGGTTATTTGCCGCGCGGCGCGACGGATAAGAGGTGGGCTTGGGCTGGCTGTGCGCTGCGCTGGGCGGCATATAAGATCATAACGCGCGTGCTGACGCGGCGCTCTCTGATTGGCCCATACCGCTTCGCTAGGTTGATCTAATCCTAACCCTACGATGTTGATCCAACGGAGCAGATTTAAAACAGGGGGTTTAGGGTACCTCCCGCCGGAATTTTGTCGCCGGCGATGGCGGGGACGGCGGCGCTAGCTCGGGAGTGGACGGCGGCGACGCTCTAGAGGTTTTCCGGGCACGGGGATACCACGGGAAGGTGCCGCGCGACACGGTGGATGCGATGATGACCACGGGGAGTCTCCACGAGCTCTGCAATGACGGCGGCGAGGAGGTCCCGAGGCGGCTGTGCGGTTCCCGGCTCCGACGAGCTCGCCCCGTCGCTACCCTGTAGCAAAACGACGCACAAAAGACTCAAAACGCGCGCACGGTATCAAGGAGGCTAAAGGGAGTGGTTTTGGGCTCGGACTTGCGACAATCTCACCGGAAAACAAAGAATACGGCGGCGGATCCCGCGAACTCCGGCGAGCGATTTCTCCCGAATAGATGTATGAAACGAGGGGGCAAGGGAGGGGAAATGGAGAGTAGAGAGGTGGCTTTAAGGGGGTGGAAATGGTCCTGGCTTTGATGGCCTTAAACATGAGAATTTACTCGAGAAAAATTCGTGGCCGAAACGGCCATTGCCGTTTCTGTGAGTTGATGACGATGATGACGTCAGCTGACGTCAGCATATATTTCTTTTTTCTTTTTATTTCCTGTTTTTAATATCTCTTGATTTAATTATCCAAATGACCCCATTTAAATTTCTAAAAATAATATCTTTCTGTTTGGAACATTTTTATAAACTTTTCAACACATTGCACTTTTCATATTTTTGAAAATATAAATAAATCACTGATAGTGATAAATGTGCATTTTAAATTATAAAAATAATAATATGAGTTTTTGATTAAATAAAATTTCAGAGACATTAAACATGTCAAATACTATTTTTGAAGGTCATTTCACATCACTTTTATATTTTATAAATTTAAGATTTCAGTGATTTACTAATAGTAACTTAATGTTATTTAATTAGTTCATATCAATTAATTAATATTGTTGATCAATAATTTTAGGATAAAACCACATGTCATAATATTGTTTTCAAAACCCTCTTTATGTTATTTTCAAAACAATTCATTTTATTCTCACACCTTCATGTTTAAAACTTGGAATAACAACTAAAAGTTATTATTAACAATTTTATTCTCATCAAATACCTTTGGGACTTAGAACTTTATTAAGGGTTATAAATCTTCGATTTTTGTTGCCCTAAAATATCTTCAAAGTAATATTGGAGTTGTAAAATATTTTGGGTAAAGGTTTGTTGATAAAAACATATTCCCTTTATATAAAGAAATTTATTTTTGAATGGGATTTTAGGGTTTATGGAATAGAGGTATAATTGGATTGGTAAAATTCAATTTCATTGAATATGTATTGTTTCCTTTTGTTTCTTGCTTCTTATTTGGTTTTCGGTGACTTGCATAACATGAAAACAAAAAGTTTCAAATTTTTGTGATTTTTAAGTTTTCCAAAAAATCAGGGATGTTAGATCATCCCAGCAAATTCCAAGAAGACTCAAGCGTCTAAGCCTGGGGATGCCCAAGGCATCCCCTTCTTCATCAACAATTTATCAGGTCACTTCTAGTGAAACTATATTTTTATTCGGTCACATCATATGAATTTTTACTTGGAGAGTCTGTTTATTTTTCTTTAGTTTTGTTTTGCTTTCCTTGTTGCAATAATATTGTTGTAACCTACCATTCTTTGTGTCAGAGAGAGACACACTCAACTTTTTCATATAAATACTCGTTTTGCTCGTATTCTTAGTTTTTCTTCTAGCTACTGCAAATCCTTTTAGCTCCTGTTTTTCTGCACCTCTTATTCAGAGTTGTTAGTTCTAGTAGGATTTTGTTAGTACTCTCTTGTTTCATTTCTATATCTCTTGGAGAGTTTTTTTAATATAAAATGCTTGGTGTTGGAAAGCAGTAGTGCAGTTTTCGTGCTTATAACGGTGCAAAAAGAAGCTTGTATAGACTGTGGCTAGACTTTTTCATGTCATGCTAGATGTTATTTTAATTCTATGCTTAGTAGTTGTTATTGTAGCATGACTTGTCTCAAATAGCGGAGAGTTTTTAATGTGCCATTGAAAGAATCATGAGTTGTTTTATATCATATTGAAGCATGAATTTGTGGTCTTCTCTTTCGAATGCTTTATTTGGTTGACTTGGCATATGCTTACACCATGTTTATGACTACAAACCAGTCACTTATAGCCTCTATGATCATTTATTTTTTGACTTTTAATCCCCTTTATGCTTTGATTAATAATGTTTTTGTCGCTATGCATGATTATGTCATTATTGCTCTTTTGATTTGTCGCTCCCATTCTTTTGCTAGCCTCCACATGTACTGAGTATGACCTCTACTCGTGCATCCAACTCCCGAAAACCAAAGTTTGTCAAATGTGTCCACCATACCTACCTACATGTGGTATTTAACCGCCTCTCCAAGTAAATTTCTCATGTGCTACCTTTAAAATTTTCAAATTTACTCCTGTTTTGTGCCCCTGTTTTAGCTCATGAGAACGTAAATAGAGAATCTTTATCTTTCTTGTTGATTGGACTTTACACACCTGGACTAGTGGCTTCATACGCTTATCCAAATGATTGATGATCTGAGTATAGCTCACAACGGTTACCAAGAAGGTAATGACGCCACTGCTTGAGAGCATGGACCACGGCTGCTAGTTCGAGGTCATGAGTTGGATAGTTGTGCTCATGTAATTTCAACTGACGGGAACCATAGGCCACCACATGACCTTCTTGAATTAACACATAACCGAGTCCTTGTTGCAAGGCATTATAGAAGATAACGAAGTCCTTCCTCGTATCAGGAAGAGCATGCACAAGAGCGGTGGTCAGTTTAGTTTTCAGAGTTTGGAAACTCTCTTCTGCCTTTTCTGACCACTCAAACTTCTTGCCTTTCTTTAGAAGTTCAGTCATAGGTTTGGCAATTTTGGAGAAGTTCTCGATGAATCGACGGTAATAATCTGCCATCCCGAGAAAACTCCAAACATCCTTGACTGATTTAGGTGCTTCCCAATCCAGAATGGTTTGGACCTTGTCTGGAATCACGGCAACACCTTCGGCAGACACCACGTGTCCGAGATAGATGAGCTCTTTCAACCAGAACTGACATTTAGAAAACTTGGCATACAGTTTGTGCTCACGGAGTTTGGACAACACCAAACGCAAGTGTTCGGCATGTTCATCTTCAGTTTTGGAATAGACCAGGATATCGTCGATGTAGACCATGACGAACTTGTAAAGATACTCCATGAATACCGAGTTCATGAGCCTCATGAATGTAGTTGGACTATTGGTAAGGCCAAAGGACATAGCGGTGTACTCACAAAGACCATAACGAGTAGTGAAAGTCGTTTTAGGAATGTCCTCTTTTTTAATCTTTGTTTGATGCTATCCTGATCGTAGGTCCATCTTAGAGAAGACAGCTGCACCAGCTAACTGATCAAACATGTCTTTGATTCTTGGAAGAGGATACTTGTTTTTCATGGTCACTTCATTCAGTGGCCGATAATCAACAACCAGACGCGGAACATTTGTATCCTGCTTCTTAACAAAGATGGTCGGACAACCCCAAGAAGATGTACTAGGTTGGATGAAACCTTTTTCTTCTAACTCCTCTAGTTGTCGCTTCAATTCAGCCAACTCTTCTAGGGCCATACGATAAGGTCTTTTGGACATAGGAGCGGTGCCAGGGACTAGTTCAATGACAAATTCCACACTTTGATCAGGTGGCATGCCGGGCAACTCTTCTGGGAACACATAAGGAAACTCACTGACTACAGACAACTCATGAATTTCAGGAGGGTAGTCAGGTTGCATTCAGTATAGATGTGACTCAGGTGAAAGTTGATGGCACGATAATGGGGCTAGATCTGCACACGTCCAACACTTCACACTAGCACCAGAAGGATCTGTTAAGATGATGGACTTCTCCGTGCAGTCAATGCTTGAGCCAATCCATGCCTAAAATGACATCTATGTAAGTTGACTTCAGGGAGAAGAAAGTGGTAGGGAACAATCGATACCCTATATCGACTATGAGCTCTGGGGTAACCATCGTGGGTTGCCTAGTTAAACCCTCGGGACTGGACCACCAAGGACTTTGACATCTTTTGGAAAGGTATCCCATGCATTTTAGCGAACTTTTCTGACATGAGCGTATGTGATGCTCTAGAGTCAAACAACGTTGTAGCCAGAATGGAGTTAACTCGAATTGTACTCCAAAGAACGCTTGGATCATCTTGATCCTTCTCAAGTGTAACATGTGTTAAACAAGCATGTCTAGTATCAGTGGACTTCACGTTTTTCTTGGGCAGAGGAAATCCACAACCAATTTTCTTCTGAAGACACTCTCGAGAAAGATGACCCGGCTGACCACACTTGAAACCCACAAAATCGGGTGGTTTTGCAACTGATTGAGGCGGACGAGGAACGTATCCCGCAAAATTGGGTGCAAACGGGGCTCTAGGGATAGCACTGTATGGTATGAACACACGGCACTTCTTGCAGCCAGAGGAAGATGCACGAGAATCATCAACATCCCATTTTACAGCAGTCTTCATCTCCTTTCTGCCATATTCAAGGGTAATAGCCTGATTGTACAACTCCTGGAAACTCTGAAATTTGAAAGGAAGCAACTCATAACGGAGGGCTGGGTTCAGACCCTTCCGAAACAGTTCCTTCTTGTCCTCATCATTTCTGACATCACTAGGAGCATAGCGAGCCAAACGGGTGAATTCTCGCCCGTAAGGTTCAACGTCCATATTGCCCTGAGTGAGATCAAGGAATTCCTTCCTTTTTATGTCCATGACTGCCTTTGGAATGTAAGCATCACGGAACAAAATACAGAACTCTGCCCAGGTGACCTCATGGCCTGGCGCCTGCAACGCCAAGAAATCTTCCCACCAAGCACCAGCAGCACCTTCTAGCTGGTAGGTGGCGAAGTTCACACGGTCATTATCTGAGACATGGAGAGAAACAAACTTGCGCTCGATTGTATGTAGCCAGTCATCAGCATCAAGATGCTCCTTGGAATCAGCAAAGGTAGGAGGTTGAGGTTTGAGGAAATTCCCAAGTGTAACACCTTCAGCGCAACATTCAATATTCTGCACCACGCGTTCAAGAAGATGTTCATTTCTCATGCAATTGGTCTCGATATTCTGCAGAACCTGCGCCATTGTGGGAGAAGGCGGAACTTCGGCCTCAGGAGGTTTACGTCAATGTCAGCTACGAGTACCACTGGACATCCTGAGTAAAAAGAAGAGGAACCATGAACAACACATCCATGACAAGAGAAAACAATGGACTGGTACATGATAGTTCAATGGAGGCAAGATACATGACATTGCTTGGAAGAAACAAGCCACGTTGCCTAAATAGATCAACCGGGGAATCACACAGAGGTGCGACCCAGCTATGGAATTGATAGGTCAGATGACATGAATTAGACAAAACTTGAGAGGTTAACAACCTGACACGAAGTATTAGGAAGAAATCACCCAACAATTTTGATCCTAGTCTTGAAGGTAACATATGAGAGGAACACCGTTTTAAATCAACTGAGGTAAGAAGACTCAGAGTTAGAGTGATACCAGGTAAGGAGTAAAAGGACTTCCTGAGAAGGATTTCACAATTCATTTGCAAGTTCAAAATAGGTTTCACAAACACTAGACTCAACATCGAACAATAGCAAGGGTTTCCTACAGGCAGTCCTGCTCTGATACCATGACTTCTTAGACCCTGGACCCAGATTTATACATACTGTTATGTGCTCCTAGTCATGGACCCACAAGGGCTTCAGGGTTACCAGCCCCGGCGACAACAAACAACGGCAGGCAGACCGGATTCATCGGCACACAGGCCGGATCACCTCGGTACTACTACTCCTTGTGTCCATGCTAGTCATAACCAATTATATATAACCAAGCGTCCAAGAGTCGAATGAAACTGAAGGAACGGGACCAAAGCTATACAGAGATGCTATGTGTCCAGGAAGTGCAACAACAATCGAGGGTTACTAGGGTTACCAAGACCCAGGCCGAATCACATCGGCAGGTGTGCACGGACATGGATCATCATCTCCACAACTCCTCGACTACGTCAACTACATAGGCAATGCCAAAACTGTATAACAATGAGGTCAAAACCAACAACTGATCAAAGCAGCACTCTAGACATGAAAGCTGTAACAAACAGGTATTACTAGAGTATAGCTTTACAAACAGAGGTCACATGACCCCACATTACATCAGACAACGAAAGGAAAATTATGTTGCTAGTCAACAAGAACCCAAAAAGCCTAAGAGGCCACAACATGAGGCGACGTCCCAGCCCATAGATTCCAGGCTGCTACCTGGGAACCCCGAACTACTCGTCGATGTCCACGTTGAAACACCACCGGAGGGAGACTTCACCTGAACCAAAGTTTAAGCAATCCTGAGTACTAGAGGTACTCAACAAGACTTAGTTAACCTATTATATATATGTTGTTTCGGAAAAGGTTTTTATGAAGGTTAATTTGCGTAAAGCAATATTTGTTATCTATGGCCAACATATTTTACGTCACATTTAAGTTATCTATGGCCAAGCACTTTCACCAAGTCATCCTTAACAATGGACACGGCTTCTCGAAAAGATTTATCCCCGCAGAGGGTACACTTTACCCACACGTACCAACCGACTCTTAGTGCCAATGTTTTAGCACTAGTCCGGGAAGTGCCAACAAAGGGTGGTTCGGCCATGACCTTTACCTTGCGCAACCTTATCCATGAGTCGACCCAAGGCAGGGCCACCCCATCAACAGGGAGTTGGCCATCCTCCTGACGGCACCTGTCTCTGTGAGGAGGGGTAAGATCCGTGTACGTCCATCACTTGACCCCGATCACGCCCTAGGCGGAGCATTTTTCCAAAACGTTTAAGAGGTTTTATTTGCGTTGCCGAATGGAATCTCAAACTACATGACTCATGGATAAAGCCGAACAAGTTAGTTGGTCGGCGATGCTCATGGCCATCGCACATGGTTATACGCTCAGTCTTGGCTTCTGCGCCCGACCTTGCTCCTAGGGTTGGCAAGTACAGGACAAATAACCACTTCCCAAGTGGCCTTCCGTCCAAGCCTTAGTAAAGTTAACCACACAACCCTCATCTCTCCACATCATCATATCATACTACATTCTCGCAGCTCTGAATCATCAACCAGATGGAGCAGAGGTAACCAAACATGTATGGATAATCATAGCAGATATAAGGCTCTGATGGTGCACACAAGCAACCCTATGGCGGCTAGGAGTAGTGGATCAGCAAATTGAAGCAATGCATCATATATAGGAGGACTCTACCTACTGACACAAAATACCTTGGAACTGAATGCAATGTACGAGAGAAGAAATCACTTTGGAAATCATACATGAGCAGATAAGAGGTTATGCTTGCCTTGCTTATAAGAAAACCATAAAATAGATCTTCTGGGATAAGTGCTTGACTTGTCGGTTAAGATCAAGTATTCGTGAATGGAGTTGTCGATCTTCACTTCGGAGTCGCGTTCTACGGATAAGAACAAACACCGGAAAAAAACATTCAACACATAGCACAATGCAATGCGCAATATGTATGCATGAGTAATTTGATGCACTTAGATAAAGCCCTAAACAGTTATAAGAGGTTACTAGGGTTCGCATGGCAAGTATGCGTTGTTAAAAGGATTTGCCCCGAAATGGACCTCGGAGGGCACTTCACGCAACTCTGAAAGTGAGTCAAATTTTAGTTGCTCAAATGGGTTTGAAAACATCATAACTAGGTTGCATTTTCCATTTTGAGCATTTTGGTATATAACTTGTATTTTTCTAATTTTATGGAATAAAATCTTATTTTCTCAAATAAAGGTCAAAAATCAACTTTGTCAAACATGTGTGAAAATTACATAAACATGTAGAGTATATTTTTATAAACATTTTGGTGCCTTTTTAAAAGGTTAAAATTGCACAAAAATAACTTTTGGAATGCTCTTCAAATTTCCAACAAGACCATACCTTGGTTTGTTTATTTTGGAAAAAAATTTAGAACAACTTTGTGGGTTGCTAGTTTAAGTGATTTTTATCATTTCACTTGTTATTTTCAAATGCAATTTTTTGACCAACATTTTCATGCATGTATGCCATGTACACAAAACACAACACAACTTTATTACAAAGTAGGGATGTTACATGAAATGTGGACCCGGTCCATTTTCTCATACTGATAATACAACCACTACAATTACTGTTCCACTGTTTTCACACTGCTACTGTTGTTCTCATACTGTTTTCCGCACCATACATTTAACCTATTTGTTATGAGCAAAACCGGTGAGATTGACAATCTTCTACGTTGGGACAAAGTGAATTGATTGTGTTGTGTATGTTCCATATTGCTGCTGAACCGGTAGTGCGCCCTGCCATCTCTGCTGCATCAACATTCAGAAGTGCTTCTTTCTCCTACTGGTCGATTCAAGCTTGATTTCTTTTTCGAGGGAAAACTTGCTGCTGCACTCTTCACACCTTGCGCTTGGGGCCTCCCAACGAGCGTGTGTCTACACTCCATCAACCAAGTAATACTCGGACGTCCAGCTTTCGCTAAATTCATGGCAAGGTCGTGCTACATCTACAACAAGCTTAAGATGCCAGGTCCAAAAGGCGGAGTAATCCAAATATCAGGAGATTTCAAGCTGGCAAACAAGCTGGAGAGAGGAAATTCCCTTTGCGCCAAACAGGTGATACGGAAGGAGGAGCTGGCTAAAGAAGTATCGTCGACAGAAATGCCGACAGGAAAAGAAAGCCGGAAGTCGGCAGATAGTTTCAAAGCCTCGGAGAATACAAAGCAGATCATCCTAGATCCCAAAGACCTGACAAAAAATTTCGTAGTAGGAACAGGAATAACTGACAAATAGGAAAGCGCGTTCATCAAGTTCCTACGTGAGAACTGGGATATTTTCGCGTGGTGTCCTGTTGATATGCCAGGTCTTCCCAGGAAACTTGCTGAGCACCAACTGAAGGTTATTCCAGGATCAAAACCCGTCAAACAAGGTCTCCGTCGTTTCAATGGAAGAAGGCGGAAGGCTATTGACAAGGAAATTATCCGTCTTTTAGCAGCTGATTTTATCCGGGGACTAATACATACTGATTGGTCTGCGAACCTTGTATTAGTCCCGAAGAATGATAGTATCATTCTTAGGATGTGTATAGATTACACCGGTATGAAAAAATTATGCCCAAAAGATAGGTCCGCGTTACCGCAAATTGATCAAATAATAGATGCCACTGCTGGCTCTGAGTTTTTATGCTTTTTGGACGCTTATTCCGGATATCATCAAATACGCATGAAAGAAGAAGACCAAATAAAAACCTCTTTCATAACACCCTATGGAATATACTATTACATAACCATGCCTTTTGAACTGAATAATGCTGGTGCAATATACTAGCGTTGCATGCAAGTATGCTTGCATAGCCAAATTGGCAAAAACGTCCATGTTTATGTGGATGATATTTGCCATTGTTTGTAAGGAAAAGCATACACTCCTTGAAGATCTACGAGAAACCTTCGACAATATCCGCACTTACAAAATGAGTTGAATCCATTAAAGTGCATATTCGGGGTTCCCTCGGGAAACCTTTTGGGTTTTATCGTTTCTCACAGAGGAATAGAGGTAAACATGGAAAATATCAAAGCAATCTTAAACACTAAAAGACCGACGTGTCAAAAAGATGTCCAAAGATTGACGGGTTCTGCAGCCGCAGTAAGCAGGTTTATAAGCCGGCTTGGCAACAAAGCTCTACCATTATACAAACTGTTGAAGAAATCCAAAAAATTTGAATGGACAGAAGAGGCGGACAAAGAATTAACCTAGTTGAAAGAAACCTTGATGAAAGCTCCGATTTTGGCATCCCCAAAAGACGAAGAACCATGTTACTGTATCTCACGGAAACAAACAGGGTTATTAGTGTTGTGATAATTGTGGAAAGGCGGAAAGAAGAGCAAAGTATTCCAGATCAGCATCCAGTATACTACGTCAGCGAGATATTTTCCGAGTCAAAACAAAGGTATCCACATTATCAAAAGCTGGCGTATGGCGTATTTTCGGTTCTCGAAAACAACTTCATTATTTCAAAGGACATTCCATAACAGTGGTAGGCAAAGCACAACTATGGGATATTATAAACAATGCGGACGCAACTGGCAGACTAGCCAAACGGGGCATTGAACTTGCTACGTTCGACATTAAGTACCAACCCCGGACGGCAATTAAATCCTAGGTGTTGGCAGATTTCGTAGCTGATTGGACAGAAGCAATGGAAAACACACCAATGCCCGAGTCGGAATATTGGATCATGCCTTTTGTACAGATCCGAAATGAAAGAAGGCGTTGGCGCAGGAGTGGTGCTCAAATCTCCAAAAGGCGACACAATAGAGTATGTATTACAAATACACTTCAACGCCATCAACAACGTGGCAGAATACAAAGCACTGCTTCATGACTTGCATATTGCAAAAGAAATAGGTCTGAATCGCATACTTTGCTATGGATACTCGGACTTAGTACAACATCAGCTATACCAGACATGGGATGTCAATAGCCCCATAATGGCCGAATATCGTAGAACAGTCGACAAGTTCGTCATTTTCTTCCTAGGATTTGAGATACATCATGTCAAAAGGGAAGAAAACTGGAATGCTGATGCTCTATCCCGAATGAGATCGGAAATGGTGAAAACTTTGCCACCTGGTGTATTCGTCCAGCATCTGTACGAACCATCAATAAAAGGTGGAGATGTTGATATCCCCTAGTTTCCGAGTCAATAGAAGTTCTGCTTGTTAAGCCGGATTGGACAATTCCACATTTAAACTTCTTAGTTGATCAGAAGTTCCCGGATGGAGCAGATGAAGTCTTGCAAAGGCAGATAAAACGCCGATGAAAAGTATACACAGTAATCAATGGTTCCCTGTATAAACGCAGCACTATCGGAATTTTTCAGCGATGTATCTCTCCAGAAGAAGGACGACAAATTCTGCAAGAAATTCATGCTGAAGATTGCGTACATCATGCTCAGTCAAAAAGCATAGTTAAGAAAGCATTCCGTGCACGGGTTTTCTGGCTCACAACTAAGACAGATGCGGAGCACATAGTAAATACATGTGTTGGATGGCAGTACTACACCAAGCAGACAAATATGTTGGCTCAAGCACTGAAGACTATCCCCATAACATGACCGTTCGTGGTTTGGGGGCTAGATATGATGGGGCCATTCAAAAATGCAAGAGGCGGACTTACACATCTACTCGTTGCGGTGGATAAGTATACACGGTGGATGGTGGCAAAACCCATCAAAAAATTGGCGGTGTGATAGCCAGAAATTTCTTCTTTGACGTTGTCATGCAATATAGCATCCCACATAGCATAATCATGGATAACAGGACAATTTTTTCAATTGGAGAGTTGGGAAAATATCGCCGACAAACGGGAATTCGCCTAGATCTTGCATCTAATGCGCACCCACAATCCACTGGTCACGATCAACAAATGAATAGTTCAATCTTACAAGGAATACGCCCAAGACTCGAAACTCCTCTTCATAGAGCAGCTGGAGCATGGGTACAAGAATTTCCTTCCGCGCTTTGGAGTATTCGAACGACGCCAAATCGATCAACAGGGCATACGCCTTTTTTCTTGGTCTATGGCGCAGATTCATTGCTTTCTATGGACATGATCCATGATAGCCCAAGAGTGCAGGCATACGATGACTCGGATGCTGAAAGTGCGCGTCAGAGAACTTGTGTTGCAAAGATCCGCCATTTATCAGCAAGGCTTACGGCGTTATCATAGCCGGAAAATCAAACATCGACTTTTAAAGAAGGTGATTTGGTGCTAAGATTGGTACATGATAGAAAGCACAAGCTAGCGCCAATCTGGGAAGTACCGTTTGTCATTAGCAAGGCTATGAAAAATGGGTCATATTACCTTGTAGATATTCGGGACACAGAAGATGACCCAAAAAATCTGAATTGCAAGAGAAAAAGAAACATAGATGTAGAACTAGGGGAGACAAACAGACCCTGGAGCATCCAGCAGTTACGTCCCTTCTATACTTAGTTCAATTCTATGTAAATATTATTGAGATCATGAAATAAAGTTGTGGAAATACATGAAATTTGTTTTTTCTGTCTTTATCGTCCAAAGCATGTTTCCGTCTTTTCTATTTCCCAATGATCATTCAATTCACTTCAATGTTAATCTGAATTGTGCCTATGCGCTCAGAGATATAAAACTGAATGTTTTTGGCCTAAGTAGGCTACCGAACACCAGATTGTGCCTGTGTGCCTGGAGTTCATATTTTTCAAACTCGTTAATATTCCTAAGTATTATCTGATTGTTCGTATTGTTGGGTCACTTGATCTAGTAAGTAAAGCGCCAAAGTATAATCCATGATTCCGAGTTTCGACTGATTGGTTACTTAACCCGGTCACTTGGCGTGAAGATTGCATACTTTTTGGAAACGCTTAAACACTAAGGAAAGTCAAAACATACAATCACAAAGAACTTAGAAGAAAAGGAGTCAATACTATTAAACTTGCAAAGTTAAATTTTACTACAAAGGGTAGCATTGTTCATACAAAAGATAGAATGCATTGGACATGAGTTGTACTTCATAATAATATTAATGTACTCTATTGGCTAATGGCTTCGCAGGCTTAGGTGGCATCCATGTACTCGTCGTCGTCTTCCTCGTTGCTGTCACTCGGATTCTTCGGAGTTGACGGAATTTCTTCCTCCGGGTAGAACATCGAGGTAGAGACCATCCGGGCTATCTTGGAGGCATGCCCCTTGATAGATTCAAATAATTCTGCCCTTTGTGTCTTGGTGTATCTTCGGGGAACACCGGTGGCGATGCATCAAAACTTGGCGGTGGTGTAGTGCATCTTCATTAGCCCTAAGGCCATGCGCACACCACCTCGGGCGGCAGACTTGAGCCAGCTTTCGTGTTGGTTGACAACCTCCACGAATGCTTCTGGGAGCCTGCTAGCTTTTGAGAACTCGCCAGCTTTATCTGGAATGCACTTACTGATAAGTAACATTCCAGCATTCTTCAGCTTGGTGATGAAAGTCCCGAAAGCCCGGATGCCGGCGATCCGAGTGATGAGAGGATTTCCCTCTGTTATTGAAAATCATAGGAGATTAGAAAGCCAGAATGGAAAAAAGAACGCATTATGAAAAGCAAGTGTAAAACCTTGTGAAGGATCAAAATCTTACCAAGAATCTTGTCCATCTCAGCGCTTTCTTCAAGACGTTGATGGAGTGCAGTTTCAAGGTCTTGGATGGTCCTCCTATTCTTCTCGGCTTGCGACGAAGCCCGAGACTCGGACAAGCCCAAAGCTAGTTGGCTTTCCTCCAAGTCTTTCTGAAGGTTTATATTCATCTTGTAAAGCTCAGAATTTTTCTTGCGGAGGTTCTTGGCATTGCCGACATCTTCAGCAATCTGCTTGGCCTTGGCCAAAGAGGCTGAAAGAAAAGAAGCAAAAGGTTAACTCAGAATAGAACTTAAGGAAAATTCGAAAGCTCTAAATCAGAATACAAGGAAAGGTTAAGATACTTACCGGTTTTATCCTTCAGCTGATTCTGAATCTCGAAAATCTCCGAGTCTTTTGCATTCAGAATGCCGAGAAGGGATCTCACCTCCTGATTCTTGATGGTAAGTATATCGAAAACTTCCACATTTATTGTTTCGGCACTTTGCTGAAAGCATACAAGGGGAAAGAATTGTTAAAAAATAATAAGCAGGCTAAGTTCAAAAGTATTAAAACAAAAAAGTATGATTTTGTCTTAATACTTGGGGGCTAGAGACATACCTGTCTAACCCTTGTCAGCCCTTGAAGCAACTCGGTGAACTGCTTGGAGTAATCCGAGAATAAAATCCCAAAATGGTGGATTTCGTCTTGGATAACCTGTCGAGGCGAGAATACGTAATTATTCCGGAAAATTAACCCGCCTTTTGGCCAGGGACGAATCAAGGGGGCTCAGGCGAAACTGATTTTTTCCCACGGATGTATGTACCCGTGTTCATCGAAGCAAGCCTCTTGCTTTACCTTAAACTTGGCGTCAAATGTGGGGATTGGCTCGCCCTATAGGGTAAGTGAAGGTCCGCCTTCTTAATTCTACGCCCTTTCATGCGTGTCTATAGCAGGCGCATCGGGCTGGCTGGACTCCCTCGGAATGGGGAATATGAACTCTTCTTGAGCAGCCGAGTTTTCTTTGCCGCCTGCCACTAGAGTGTCCGGGGCAGTAGCAGGGGAAGGCTTATGCCCCCTAATTGCGGTAGCCTTAAGTTTCTTCCTGCCTTTTCCCTTCAAAGGGACGAGAGCAAGGCTGAAAGAGGAAATAAAGAACCAAGATAAAAAATCCGAGAAAAAGGAGTTGAGGAAAATCATGCAAAAGAAAATTGGAGTCTTACCTGGAGGTGGCGAAGGGAACTCCGTCAAGGTCGATCACATCTTTAATCGAATCGATCTTCTTGCACTTCCGCCCTCTGGCTGCGAAAAAGGGGGCTTTTATCTCCACTACTTCAGCTTCAGAGACGATCTGATCTTCTGTGAGATCAGCAAGCTGCAATGAAATAAACCCGTATAAATAAAATCATCCGAGAAAGACATAGTTCGAGAAAACTTCCCAAAAGAAGGAAATTAAAAGCATAACTTGGGAGGGGGTTGTCAGCGTTGAACATTGGTAAGCTCTCCTCGTATTGATCATGAGTGGCTACTAAGTGGTTGACGCGCTTCTTGAACTCTTTCTTCGACAAAGAGGACTTTGTCACCCTCATTGCGCCGCCTGGCCTCGAGTACTCGCAGAGGAGCCGGTGGCCGTGGAATGCAAGAGGCTGAATCCTCCTTTCGAGCTAGCAAATGACTGTGTCCATGCCGGTCACAGGAGAAGACGAAATGATGAGTTTTGCTATCTGTCGTTTGATTTGCAGCAGGTATGGAGGCAGAACCTGGACTGCGTCCAACTCCCAGTTATCTCTGAGAGTGGCGGCGGAGTTGGCGAAAGCCGGAATTCCGGTCTCCTTTCTAGGATAGGCAACGTCCGAGTGATAGAAAAACGAGCCCATCCAGAATTTGACGGACTCGAAGGTTTTAATCTTAGGAAAGCATTCCTCCCTAAACCTACGGAGGTTGAAAGAGATGGTCCCACAAGTGTGAAGAATACCGTCGGTGGTATTGCACTTTACATTAAAGCAGTACTGGAAAATTCTAATCGGGGTTCTATTCCTAGATAACTCTCGAAAAGAGCCTGGAAGTCGGTTATGTAGAGGATGGAGTTTGGTGGCAGATTATGGGGTTAAACCTCGTAGTGGTTGAGAACCTAGAGAAAGAACGCAGAAGGCGGAAAACCCATACCTCGGATGATATGGGAGGCCAAGATGACCCTTTCTCCGTCTTTTGGAGACGGCTCTGAGTCTTCTTCATCCATCCGCCATTTGGCTTTGCCGATGATTCCGTGTTTCTACAGGGAGTTGAGTAAAGCCGGTGTAACGGTGCACTGGCTCCAGTTTCCTTAGTCTCGGTGGCGGTGACGGACGTCGCGGTTTCGCCACCGCGGGCAGAAGATTCCGCCTCCTCAGATTCGGAGACAGGAGGAGGAGGAGGAGTAGCGGATGGCGGCGCCGTGTTTCCGGCTGCGAGGATAGAATCCCCGCCCGCCGGTGCACTCGTGGTGGTCTCCGGCGCAGTCATAGAGGAGAACGGAGGAAACAGAGGAGCAGAAGTGACGGTCGCGTCCATCGCAGAGTCGGGGTCGACGGCAGTCTCAAGCGTGCACGTGGGGCTTCTGGTTGCCATAACTTGGCGGCACAACCGTGCAACTGGCCACCGATGTCTGCGTCTCCGGTGAGGTTTTGGCTCGGTTCGTTCTTTCCTCTCTCTCTTGAAACATTGGAGTGCACAACAGTGCTCTGGAAGTCTCAAGGTGGAATAAGAAGCGGAAGGAGAACATGAGGAATCAAGGTGGCTGTTTATATACATTTTGCGCTGATATTCGTCCCAACGGCTATTCTATCCGTTTGATGACTGACACGTGTTTTTCCGAAAAACCCGGGAAACTAGGGGACGGGGTGATAATGGCTATCTCCTCGTTTCTCGTGAAAAATATGTCAGAGATATGGTTTCGGCCTTTTGACTGAAACCAAACGTTCATGACGTAAGCACGATTTCATCGCTTGCGTCACAGGTTCGTTCTCCGCGAAGACTCGTGGAAGAAATGCCGGATTTCTGTAAATCCAAGTTTGGCATTAGAAGTTTTTGTTGAAAGCAGAATCAAGACAAAACTTTGACATTTGTGAAAAAGAATACAAATCCGCGAGGAACGACAAGTGAAGTCTTAATCCTTCTAGGAGGCTACTGTCGGATATATGCCAAATAGGGGTATATATTCCGAATTGGCCGAAGTACGGATTACCAGGGTGGCCCACAGGCAATGGAACGGAGTCCATTGCGCGGCCCAGTAAGCTGACGCGCAGAAGGCCAGATTCTAGAAGAACCCGGACCACATGCCAATCGGGGTCTGGCTTGGAGAAGAAGCCGTATGCCTTACTTTCCAAGTGAGATACTTCCCGTAGTCTTCTAGGTTTTCCTTCCTTTAAGCCCTAGTCCGGCTATCTATATAAAGCCGGACATGAGCAAAAGAGAAAAAAATCACAAACTAGCTAGAAGCCAACTCGCCGGAAGTTCATCCTCGCCGATTTAGCGAAACTATACTCACAATTGTACTCTCTATACTTCAGGCTTCAGCCCCGATTTTAGTGAGATTGCAGGAGTAGGAACGCCGCCTTAATTGCGACATACCGAACATGGGTAAACCGTGTTCTCGTTTCCAGTTCTTCCACGCCCCCCGGTGGTTATATCAGCAGGCTTATCGCACCCTCGTCCATGATCCTAACTACGAAGTATCGACAACATCCTCCATCTTTCACGTTTCTGTCACTCGAGCATAGATGAAAGGGAGGCATGAACCCACTATCGAGCATAAATACTCCCTCTTGGAGTTACAAGCATCAACTTGCCAGAGCATCTACCAGTAACGGAGAGAATGCAAGATCATAAATTACATAAACATGACAGATTGATAATCAACTTGACATAGCATTCAATATTCATTGGATCCTAGCAAACACAACAGGTAGCATTACAGATAGATGATCTTGATCATGTTAGAAAGCTCACAAGATCGAAACATGGAGGCATAAAGAGGAGATGACAACCATATAGCTACTTCTACGGACCCGTAGTCCAAGGATGAACTAGTCACGCACCACTCCGGAGGCAGGCATGGTGATGTAGAGCCCTCCGGTGATGATTTACCCTCCCAGCAGGGTGCCGGGGAGAGCTTCAGAACCCTCCCGAACTAGGGTTGACGATGACAGCGACTACGAAACTTTTCGTGGATGGAGGCTCGGGTATTTAGGATTTTCCCGAGAAGGAGCTTAAATAGGCGATAGGATGATGTCGGTGGGTGGACAGGGGGGCCCACATCACATGGTAGTGCGGCCAAGGGGGGCGCACCGCCCTATGGTGTGGACCCCCTCTGGGTCTCCTCTGGACTCCGTGTCCGTGACAGAAAAATAGGACCCTGGGTTTTCGTTTCGTCCAATTCCGAGAATATTTCCAGAACAAATTTTCTAAAACCAAAAACAGCAGAAAACAAGAACTGGCGCTGTGGCATCTTGTTAATAGATTAGTCCTAGGAAATCCATAAAAATGCTAGAAAGTGTATAGAAAACATGTAGCAATTGGCATGAAAACAACATGGAACATCAGAAATTATAGATACGTTTGAGACGTATGAAGCATTCCCAAGCTTAGTTCTACTCGTCCTCGAGTAGGTAAAACGATAAAAACAAAATAATTTCTGAGGTCAAATGCTACCAACATAATCTTGATCATCATATTTGTAAAAGCAATTGTGAGCTGAGATCAAAGTATTCTAAACATAGGCATGATAGATATTATTTCAACAATGTAAAATTAGCAATTGTTACGTCTCAAACGTATCTATAATTTCTGATGTTCCATGTTGATATTATGCCAATTTCTACATGTTTTCTGTATGTTTTCCTACGTTTTCTTATGTTTTCGGGACTAACCTATTAACAAGATGCAACAGAGTCAGTTCCCTGTTTTGTGCTATTTTTAGTTTCAGAAAAGTTGTTCTGGAAATATTCTCGGAATTAGAAAATTCGAAAGCCAGAATTCATAAAAGTCTCGGAAGCATCCAGTAGTCCCGAAGAGCCCGGAGGGGGCCACAGGGTGGCCACACCATGGGGTGGCGCGGGTCCCCCTGGCCGCGCCACCTAGGGGTGTGGGCCCCTGGACACCTCCCGGCATCGCCCTTTCGCCCATATATACTCCCCGAGGCGTAAACCCTAGGGGAATCGACCTTTTCCGCAAAATACATCTGTAGCTCCGCCGTCGCCGCCGACAAGTTTCGGGGGACAGATCTCTGTTCTGGCACCCTACCGGGGCGGGGAAGTGCCCCTAGAAGCCATCTCCATCGACTCCACCGCTATCTCCATCGTCGTTGTTGTCTCCTATGATGAGGAGGGAGTAGTTCTCCCCCGGGGCTGAGGGTTCTACCGGTAGCCATGTGGTTCATCTCTCCCTCCCATGGTGTGATTTATATGTGATCATGAGCTTTGTAATCTATTTGAATTCGTAGATGTTACTCTTCATCTTTTGCTACTCAAGTGCTTTATTAATATGAACTATGGAGTCACCTTGTCCCGCGGTGTGAAGGTAACAGTGTGCACACCGTGTGTGTCTCCTCTATGAAATTGTGGAGTTTTCTTAGTACCTTCTAGAGCGCTCAAAGTGATAGCGTGGGCTTAACTAGACATGGGAATACAAACTTGAGTAGTGCTGTTACAGCCCTACGCAATGATTAGTGTTTGTTATCCAACCAGAGAGGGTTAAGAGTAGCATAGTGAGAGAAGCTATCTAGTTATTCATTTATGTGATCATTGTTGAGAGTGTCCACTAGTGAAAGTAGGAGCCCTAGGCCTTATTTCCAAGCATTGAAACACCGTTTTCTGCTTGTTCTGCTACATGTTTGCTTGCTGCCATTATTTATTTCAGATTGTTATTATCACTTATTATCATCCATATTACTTGTATTTTACTCTCTCTTCGCCGAACTAGTGCACCTATATACCTGACAAGTATATTGGGTGTGTTGGCGACACACGAGACTTCTTGTATCTTGATTGCAGGGTTTCTTGAGAGGGATATATTTGACCTCTACCTCCCTGAGTTCGATAAACCTTGGGTAACCCACGTAAGGGAAACTTGCTGCTGTTCCAGAAACCTCTGCACTTGGAGGCCCAACACTGTCTACAAGAACAGAAGCGTTCGTAGACATCAATCTCTTTTCTGGCGCCGTTGCTGGGGAGGTAAAGTAAAAGGTACTCACATCCTCGGGTGTGAGTGCTCGAAGTTATTTCCTTTAGATTCTGCAATTATATCTTTTTTTCTTGTTTTTATTTTCACTAGTTAGGCTTATTTTTACTTGTTACTTGTTTTGATCTTTATGCTTAAATGGAAAACAACAAAAATATGAGAGACCTTTATAATATTTATCTTGAGTTAGGACATGAAGTGTTTGAAGAGAAAATTAAAAAACATATGGATCTTTATTTGCATGCTAGTAGCAATGTTATTAGTATGAATTTTTTGGATACCATTATTGCTAATGCTATGGAAAATTCTAAGCTTGGGGAAGCTAGTTTTGATGAATATGATATTTTTAGTCCCCCAAGTTTTGAGGAGGAAATTTTCTTTGATGATACCTTGCCTCCAATATATGATGATTATAATGATTGTGGTATTCTAGTTCCACCTGTTTACAATGATAAATATGATATTTACAGTCCACCTACTATTGAGGAAAAAATTAATTATGATTATAATATTCTTCCTATATTTAATGATTATGGTTATGAGAATAATAATGATAGCTATTTTGTTGAATTTTCTCTCATTACTATTAATAAAATGACTATGCTTATGTGGAGAGTATTAATTCTTTTATGCATGTGCCTCATGATAAGAATGTTTTATGTGATAGATATATTCTTATTTTATTCATTATGCTACTGAAGGTTATTATGAGAGAGAGAAACATGGTTTTATGCATCTCAACAATATTAGTTTTCTCCTCTTTATGTTGAAATTTTTGAAATTGCACTTATTTTGTCTTCCTATGCTAGTCACTTTGTGCTTCGTTGACTTGTTTTTCTACAAGATTCTTTTTCATAGGAAGTGGGTTAGACTTAAATGTGTTTTATATTTGCTTCTTGATGCTCTCTTATTGTGCTTCAACTCTTATTCTTATGTGCGCATCTTTTAAAAATCATTATGCCTAGCTGAAAAGCGTTAAAGAAAAGCTCTACCAGGAGACAACCCATTTTATTTCTCTGTTTTCAACCCGTTTTCCTTCGTTTTCTTTTGTGTGCCTTGCAACTGGGTGTTGTATATTTCCTTAGAAACCCCTCTGTATCTTTTCTTTTGTCTTTTTGTTGAGCCAAGTAAAGCCTCTAGTAGAAAGTTGAGCCTATATTTCCGATTTCTGCGCAGGAAACAGATTTATGCTGTCCACTGTTAATTCCGTTAAAAATTACAGAAAATTCAAAATGACCTGAGATGTTTTTTGCTTAATACTGAGTTATATACGCAAATTTTATTAGAATACCACTTTTTGATTTGAGCAATAGAAGATTTTTGAAAAAATCAATCTTTACCTGCTGTTCGGTTTTGACAGATTTCTGCCATTTATCGCATTTGCATCTTAATCACTTCCTTTTGGTGTTCTTTTGAGAAAAAGAGTTTTCAAAGAAGTTGTGACAGTAGAAAATGTGTTTATTAGTGTTATACTTGTGTTGAGAAGGCATCCTCTTCTTCATCAACAAATTATCAGGTCACTTCTAGTGGAACTATATTTTTATTCGGTCGCATCTTATGTGCTTTACTTGGAGCGTATTTTATTTTTGTTTTCATTTTGTTTGGTTTTCTTTGCTCTAATAAATGTTTGGTTCTTATCATACTTGTGTGGGAGAGAGCCATGCTCCGTTTTCATTCCTTAGAACACTCTAGTTTTCATTCTTATTGTTCTGTGAGTGTTCACTTTTTGCTAGTATTGCGTTTAGTTTTCATGCATCTCTTATTCAGAGATGTTAGCTTTTGTAGTTAGGTGGTTCTCATATATGTGCTTGGTTGAGAATAGAAATGCTTATGTGGTAGTTGGTATAGTGGAAAAGTTTGCATGGTCTTGTAGATCACTAAACTGCTTCACTTGAATCACTGTTGTCGTTTTGAGATATTAATTTGCTTAATGGATAAACGGGAAGGACTAGTAAGTATAAACTTTTAATGGTTGGTATAAGAAACTTGAAACTGTGCCACACTTAAATTACCAGCTGATAGAAACAATGGTATATGATTGCTACGAGTGATACAAATCTGATCGGCCTTTTGTTACGCGCTACAGTCGGGGTAGCTAATAGTGACTTGTCACTGCCACGGACCCTCTTGGAGTGATTTGCATTTTGCCTTGTAAGATGATTTGATTGTTGTAATATTTTAACTTGTGAGTCTATGTTGCGGTTCCTGGCACATCCACCATCCATATTTGCTAGCCTCTTCGGTACTGTGCATTGCCCTTTCTCACATTGAGAGTTGGTGCAAACTTTGCCAGTGCATCCAAATCCCGTGGGAGGACTTTGTTCTCCTAGACATAAGCCCATATATTCTTCCTCAAAACAACCACCATACGTACCTATCATGGCATTTACATAGCCATTCCGAGATATATTGCTGCACAACATCCACCTCCATTATGTTACTTGATGATGAGCTTCATGGTTATTTATGCATACTGCTACACTGGCAGGAGCATGCATTTAGAGACATCAGAGATATTCCATTATGAGTTATGAGTACAAAAAGTTTGATGATTCATTGTAATATAGGATGTTGCCCCTACCGGTGAGGATATATAAAAAAATGAAAAAAACCCAAAAAGAAAAAAGGGCCAAAGAGAGAATAAAGAGAGATGGGGCACATCACTATCCTTTATATACCACACTTGTGCTTCATGTTTAGCACCAATACTTCAATTTGGACAGAGTTTTCATATTATCATTCATTCATAACTATGTGGGGAACTTTACATTGTAGAACTTGGCTTGTATATTCCAATGATGATCCTCCTCAAACGAGCTCTAGGCCTTCGTGAGCAAGCAAGTTGGATGCACCCCCACTAGTTCCATTGGAGTGCTTTCTTACACTTATAGCTCTATGTGCATCCGTTGTGTGGAAATCCCTACTCCTTGCATAGCTTCGGTTGTAATACTTTCTCTTGTCTAATGACCACTTTCAGCTTTGTGAGCCTTTCTTCCATTGACCTTCCAAACCCCCCATAATATTCTCTTAGACATAACATCCCGGTGCTAGGGACCAACGCAGAACACTTGCTTGTTTTTAGTGCGCAAATAGTTTAAGAATCAAGCATTGCATCGTGTGGAAAGCTTGACTTGATCCTAACAGGGGTTGTGAAGATAGTTTGACGTGCATGATATTGTTTTTCTTGAAAGCTTAAATCATCTCTAATAAACTTTTTGCACGGCTGATAGTCTTTTAGTATTAATTCATTCAAAGTTTTGCTTCTTTCTTCTTATTTGTTTATGCATTACTTGTTGATATCAAATATAGATCACAGCTTTAGTTCATTTGATCCTAGTTTACATTTTCTACTTTACATATTATGATCAAGATTGTGTGGTAGCATGTCACCTCAGAAATTATTTTGTTTTATCGTCTACCTACTCGAGGACGAGTAGGAACTAAGCTTGGGGATGCTTGATATGTCTCAAACGTATCTACAATTTCTGATGTTCCATGTTGATATTATGCCAATTGCTACATGTTTTCCGTATGTTTTCCTACGTTTTCTTATGTTTTCCGGGAGTAACCTATTAACAAGATGCCACATAGTCAGTTCCCTGTTTTCTGCTGTTTTTAGTTTCAGAAAATTTGTTCTAGAAATATTCGCGGAATTGGAAAATTCGAAAGCTAGAAGTCATAAAAGTCTCGGAAGCATCCATAAGTCCCGAAGAGCCCCGGAGGGGGCCCACAGGCTGGCCACACCATGGGGTGGTGCGGGTACCCCCTGGCCGCGCCACCTCCCGGCATCGCCCTTTCGCCCATATATACTCCCCGAGGCATAAACCCTAAGGGAATCCACCTTTTCTGCAAAATACATCTGTAGCTCCGCCGACGCCGCCGACAAGTTTCGGGGGACAGATCTCTGTTCTGGCGCCCTGCCGGGATGGGGAAGTGCCCCCGCAAGCCATCTCCATCGACTCCACCGCTATCTCCATCGCCGTTGTTGTCTCCTATGATGAGGAGGGAGTAGTTCTCCCCCGGGGCTGAGGGCTCTACCGGTACCTATGTGGTTCATCTCTCTCTCCCATGGTGTGATCTATATGTGATCATGAGCTTTGTAATCTATTTGAATTCGTAGATGTTACTCTTCATCTTTTGCTACTCAAGTGCTTTATTAATATGAACTTTGGAGTCACCTTGTCCCGCGGTGTGAAGGCCACAGTGTGCACACCGTGTGTGTCTCCTCTATGAAATTGTGGAGTTTGCTTAGTACCTTCTAGGGCGCTCAAAGTGACAGCGTGGGGTTAACTAGACATGGGAATACAAACTTGAGTAGTGCTGTTACAGCCCTATGCAATGATTAGTATTCGTTATCCAACCGGAGAGGGTTAAGAGTAGCATAGTGAGAGAAGCTATCTAGTTATTCATTTATGTGATCATTGTTGAGAGTGTCCACTAGTGAAAGTAGAAGCCCTATGCCTTATTTCCAAGCATTGAAACATCGTTTTCCGCCTGTTCTGCTACATGCTTGCTTGCTACCATTTTTATTTCAGATTGTTATTATCACTTATTATCATTCATATTACTTGCATTTTACTCTCTCTTCACCGAACTAGTGCACTTATATACCTGACAAGTATATTGGGTGTCTTGGGGACACAAGAGACTTCTTGTATCTTGATTACAGGGTTGCTTGAGAGGGATATCTTTGATCTCTACCTCCCTGAGTTCGATAAACCTTGGGTAACCCACTTAAGGGAAACTTCCTGCTGTTTTACAAACCTTTACACTTGGAGGCCCAACACTGTCTACAAGAATAGAAGCGTGCGTAGACATCAGCAACCATGTTGTAACATGAAAAGTAACACAAACAAAGGATCATGAAGAATGATTTACTGAAAGATATATGTTTGTTTCGAGCATAAAGAAAACATAGCAAACTGGTATTCCGCTTGTGCTTAAAAAGGGAGCAAAACATAAATGCCAAGACAGCTTCAAAGTTCAAGTGGTGACTAGAAACAAGTAATTTGAGACCAAGTAATAATGTATCATGAATATATCGATAATAAATCTTGGGACTGATTGAAGGGTACGTTGCATAGAAAACAACAAATTTCCTATGCGCGATATACCAGAATGGCCAAGATCTAATCTAGGAGATGAAAGGTAACAGGGAGAAAGAGAGTCTTGAGATAACATACCCTCGAAGACTCAAAGTGGTACGAGATAAAATCTCGTTATTGGCGTAGTCGTACTCACGCCGATCCCGAGCGAGAAGAAGTACGCGCAATCCGGCGGTGCCTCCGTAATCGGTCACACGTTCAGCTCGATGAAGACTTACGTTCCCTCGATCCAGTGGGTAGCGGAAGTAGAGGATCCCCCGGAACTCCAGCAGCACGAAGGCGTGGTGGTGGTGAAGAATCCCACGGTTAGGGCTTCGCCAAGCCGGAGACCATAGAATGGCGCATCGGGTGGAGGGAAAAGGAAGTGGGCAAGTGTGTAGAGAAGAGGGAGCTCTCACCCTCCTTTTATAGGGGATAGGGAGGCAGCCCAAGGGGGTGTGCGGCCAGCCATGGGTGCCCCCACCTCTTCCCCTCTTCATGTGAGTGGAAGCCCCACTCACACCCACTCATGCTCCCTTAATTTTCCACTTAGAAAATTCAAAGGTTTTTCTTTAATAAATAAATAAATAAAAATTATTTCTTTATTTATATTTGTTAATTCCATTAACAAACATTTACAGGAAGCACCTCGAATCATTTGCTAATTCTATTAACAACCATTCGACGAAAAAACCCTTGAACTATTTCAATTTTCCCCGAAACAATTTCGGAGCTGCCCAAAACATTCTTCGGTATTCCGTATCCTCTCAAACGCTTCATCAAACCTTAAGTGTGTCACCCTACGGTTCGTGAATAATATAGACATGATCGAGACTCCTCTCCGATCAATAATCAACAGCGGGATCTGGAGATCCGCGATGACTCCTATATATTCAACGATGACTCTCGTGATCGTGTGAACCTTTCAACGTCATAACGATTTCCCTTTGTCTCGCGATATTTTACTTGTCCGAGATCCGATCATTGGTATCAACCATACCTTGTTCGATCTCGTTACCCGACAAGTACTCTTTTCTCGTTCCCGTGATATAACATCCTTGTGATCATATCACGTGCTTGCAAGCGGTGTTGATGTGATATCACCGAGAGGGCCCTGAGTATATCTCTCCTTCATATTGGATCGACAAATCCCACTCTTGATCCATGAGCTTCAACTAACACTTTCCGAGTACCTAACGCCACCTTTATAGTCACCCTTTTACGGGGTGACATTTGATGTCATCAAAGTATTCTTTCGGTATTAGTGATTAACATGGTCTCATGGTCTAAGGAACAATGTTACTCCGAATGTAAGACATAACAACAAAACTAAATGACTTGATCGTATTGTTATACTTAGTTAGGGTCTAAGTTCATCACGTCATTCTCCTAATGACATGACCCCGTCATTAACAACATCCAATGTCTATGATCAGGAAACCTTGATCATCTGTTAATCAACGAGCTAGTTAAAAGAGAGGCTTCACTAGGAATGTTGGTTTGTTTATTAATCACACATGTATTAACGTTTCCGGTTAATACAATTCTAGCATGAGAAATAGAAATCTATCATAAACAAGGAATAACATAATAAACACTTTATTATTGCCTCTCGGGAATATTCCCTTCAGTCTCCCACTTGCACTCACACACTTGTGTAATTTCTTCCTCCCTCCTCCCGCTGCTTCACCTCATTGTCATCAGCTTGGTGAAACCCTGACTGTCTAGTTTCTCCACCACACCACGCCATCGTGCTTTTGGAGTCTGATGGATCCTCTACTTTTGTTGCCCTGCTGGATCGAGGGAACAGAGGTCGTCATCAAGCCATACGTGTGAACGATTGCGAAAACGCTACCAGATTTCAATGCATATCTCCACAATCTTGAGATAGACGAGTGTTCGACTACATCTCGCACGAGATTTTATTTCATAACACTTTGCGTCTTTGAGGGTAAGTTCTTCTAAGACTCATGATACCGTTACTTGCATCCTCTAGATTAGATCCTGGCCCGTCGGTTGTTCTTCACGTAGGATTTTTTGTTTTCTATGTTACGAACCATCAAAATTCTCTTTGATATATAAAATATATCTATCATTCTCCATTTCGATGATACTCCTTGTTGATCCGGAGCTACCGATATACACAAAAACCAGCCCTAACTTAAGTATGTTTCCGCTATAGGTTTGATATTGTGTGGACGTGAAACTAGAATCTCTCTCCTTTTTCAATAATCAATAGCGGGGACATGGACGACTTCCACATACTATACGAATAAACTGTTGAACATGTTGGCTATTATACAATTTTCCCATTACTCATGATACCAAACTTACCGACTATGGATTCTAATATTGTCGTAGGTTCATTATACATTTGTCTATCTCATTAATAAGTAAGCTTATGTTTCCTCGTTACTATATTATGATATCCCACGTGATGTATCATCATCATGCATTGTCTGCAGAACTTACGCATATCAAGAATATTGAGTGGTCCCGGGCTTGTATCTCTCTTTTTACAGAGGACTAATTCCCATCTTAGAACATCGAGACAATATACTCCTTAGAAATTACCAAGTGGCTACCGTTATGTTCCCCCAGTTTATGGTGTGACTCTAGATAGCACAAAGTAAAACCTCCAGAATATATCACCCTGATAACCTCATGGTCAAAGGATACATTGTAATATAACCGTGTTGTGATATGACACTAAGGACAAAGAAGTCGTAATGGAATCTCTTAGTGTCGGTATCCCGTATCGACATATCCCTCATGATACATACTAGGGTTTAGAGATAAAGATACGGATGCGTGCTGGTGATTTTGACGACAAACAAGGAGGCATGGTTTACTCAGGTTTGGGGCCCTCGTAGAGGTAAAACCCTTACGCATGCTCTTCTAGATTATATTCCAGATAATTACAAACGATGCAACGATGGCTGCGGTAGAGATTGGATCTCACGCAAGCTCAAGGTGCTCCCAGCCTTATATAGGGGGCTGGGTCTCGGTACCGAGTCCTGTTAGTCTACGCTGCAGAATTTAAAAAGATTGCCCAACATAGTCCGCCAATATCACTATGCAGATAATAAGGCATGCCCATACATGCGAGGATCAGATACATGACTCACCAGATAGCGGATTCGATGTAGTCGTAGAAGAGATCTGAACAATCTTAGATCATCACAACTAGGACTAGTTGCACGGATGTCGCTAAATCTTCCCTCGTCAAGGATCACAATTGTAATCCCTCTTATGGTATGCACACATACTATCGTGTGAACCCGTCAGCGCTCCGCCGTCCAGGACTCGGCACTGACAAAGAGAGACAACCTTCCGACGTTACTAATTGGTAGATACAATCAAATGTGATTAGAGCTATTATGAATCTTGAAGTTCTCAACACATGAGAGGAAACTAGAATTAGAGCTAGGTCTAATCGGGATAGGACACCTAAAACCCCAATTAGAAGGGGCTCTAATTAGACCCTGTAATTCTACTAGAGAGAGAGTCTGAACAGCCAATTGTCTGTTTTGCTTTGAGGCTTGGGATGCTCTATATAGTGGGGGAATCAGAGACTTCCTAAAGGGGAGAGGGAGGAGTCCTAGTTGAGCTAGAAGGATGTGGCTGCACCTCCTTCCCCTAGCCCAACACGGTTTGGGTGGTGGAGTCCAACTCCACCTCCCCCTCCCTTCCTTTTTTTTCCTTTTTTCTTTTCTATGTTTCTCTCCAATAATTTCAGGAAAAATACTGGGATGATGTGTACCAACTTGTGAAGCCACTGGAGCCGCACCTGAAAGCCCCCTAAAATAAGGCGCAACCATGAGGGGTTCCGCGTTTTTGAACCACGAAAGGCTTGGTTTCCACCCTCTCCCGGTACCCCCCCCCCCCCCCCCAATATGGAAAGTCCCCGAAACTCCTCCGAAACCACATAAGCCCTATAGATAAAATCATCGATATTATCTACCAATTTTAGAAATATATTTCTAAAATCCCAGGACAACTCATATGCTCTGTTACCTCTCATATAAATTCTGCCTAACACCGGCATAATTTCTCTCTAATAGTAATATCCCCGAAACCACTCTGATTGACACCAAATTTTTTATGTGACATCACAATGACATATAATATGCATAGAACCAATAGCAACATATTAATTCTCTCAATTAAAGGTTGGCACGGCTTAAGCGTGTGACCCGCAAAGGCTCGATAACACACGGACATGTTCGGGCACTTACCGAACAATAACCAACAGCGGGACCGTGGACGTCCTTGATGACTCCTATGTTATCCCGAAGAACGATGGAACCTTATAAGTTACTCATTGAACTTATTCCCTTATCTTCACGATACCAACGATATCAAGAGTTGAGACTATGTGATCTGGTCTGATCAAACTCTTTGATCATAACACATAAAACTCGTTACCGATATCGTCCTTTTTTCTCATCCATATCCCCCATGTCCTTGTGGTAAATCACACTGTGTCTGGCCAGACGATATGACATCGGTGATACTGACAAGGCCCAGAGTCTATATCTCTCTATCGTTGAGAGGAGTTAAGTACTAGTCTTTAACGATCTCGGTTCCAATAAACTTTCTAGATCATACCCAGATATCACTCTTATGATCATCATTTACGGAAATACGGTTGATGATATACAAAGTATGACATTCGATCGTGCGGTCACTAGATATTCTCATAGTATAGGAATTATACTCAATCATAACTTCCCATATATTTTATAAAATACATAACAATTGTTTAGTATCTTGTTGCAACAACTTATAGTTGGGTCGGTCCAGTACTATTGTTACCCTAAAAATAAACACTTATGTTTTGCTAGAATTTTTGTCCAAGTCCATGATTAGGAAAATGTGACCATCTCACAAAACATAAGCTAACCTTAGAGACAATATTAGAAAATCTTATTTGTTTATGTCTTCACACCTGAACAAAGATTTTCCTTTGAAAACTCACTTTTTAAGTGCTATAGCGGTTGTAGCATAATGACATAAACTTAATTTTGAAACTGGAGATAGAACAATAACTGAATTTATTGTCTCTAGGACATACCTCCAAAAGATCCAACAAGCAACTCCGGATGTGAGGCGTTTAAGCAATAGTTGAAATAGAAAGTATCGGTAAATGACTTGGCGGTGATCCGCTGATATACAAGAAGATTTCGACGTTTTGTGGTGCATGCGCTTGGTCATTGGCATGAGGAGTGCGGCACAGAAGAGCATGATGTTGCAAGAATGGGGCTCGTTCCTGATAGCAGCTTCCCGTGGTGGCGGCGGCTGTGGGCATGGCACTACCAGAATCTGGTGCAGGCCGAACACTAATGGTTTCTTTCTAGCAGCACTTCCATCCGAGGAGTTACAACTCTCTAGTCAACCAGGAAGACAATGAAAATTATATCTTCGGATTTCTTTTTCTATCACTTATGTAGCAAGCCTAACACTCATATAATTAATATAATTGGGATATTCAATTGAAATATGATGAAGATAATCGAGAGGGGAACATGCCAAGTATCCACCCGGGATCATATTTTATTAGGTTTATTCTGGATGTAAGATGCAAGTTTTGTAGTAATTAATTCGGTATAATCAAAATACACCTTTGGTACAAAATTGACAATCTCACGAGGATGAAATTGTTTTCCTTTCTCTTTTTATTCTAACTCAAAAAACAAGAAGAATAAAAAAACGCAATGGATTTAAAACGAGAGATTATTCTTAAATAAATAAATTGGGAGATACTTCTCTAGATTGTCTCAGATCTGTTTTCTATCTACCATAAGAAAAGTGTCAATTCTCAATAGATCTTCTACATATTAATAGAACGAATCACACTTTACCACTAAACTATACCCGCTACATGAAGATTATGATATAAATAATACCTTTTCTCAAGGATATCCAACCAAAGGTTCATGACACTGAGCGGTTGGTACTTGGATTTGGTTCTCTCGCAAAAATTGCAAGTTGCAGAGATGAGAACCATGAAAAGTAAGATCCTAAAAAAAGAAAACAGAAGTCGAGGAAACCACAAGAGTGAAGACTAGTAGAGTCTCGTATTTTTTCTTTCTTTAGTGTTTTTTCACTCAATGATTCATTCTAATTTCTCAATCAAAATTTTACAGTGGTGGGCAGACGTCTCGATGAGCGATTGTTGTTCTTCCACCAGCGCCTTCTTCGTGTCTTCAAGAATGCGGATTTTGTCTCTAATTCAAAACGGAACAAGAAATTTGATTTAATTCATCTCCCTTATGGATATTCCACATATATGTCAGCTTTTCTATTTGAATGGAACCAAACATCTCTTCTTTCTAGATGATTCTTATAGAAGAAACTTGCAAAAATAGAGCAACTGTGTGCAAATTTTCATATGGAATTGAGGGGATCGAAGGATATTAAATCGAGGAAGAGAATGTTAGCAAAATTTATAAATATCTCCTTCAAATCTATGGGGATTTAGTGTTGAAAGAGCTTGCGAGCGAATGTGGACCGTTTAACAACGGTCTAACTACAATTTTGCTTTCTGGATTTTTGCGTTTTGAGGCGCGAAAATCGAAGAAATTTTGAGTCCTGCTAGGGAATTTATCTGGCTGAACATGAAAAATATTTGTGTTTTTCGTGACAGACACACTTTTTCATTGCTTACATACTTTTATGAACATCAATCCCTACAAATTGATCTAGCAATCATGGAATCTATATCATATTTACTGAATCACATGAAATTCTAGGGAACTCCACATACCTATTTCATATGTGTATTTCATACAGCCAAATCCCAAGAAGAAAAAAGATCTAAGAATATGAGTGTTGGTGGTTGAAATAAATAGAATCAAAATACCAGAAAGACAATCAAAATAAGCGCATTTGGAAGCAAATATAGTGACCTTTCAGAGGGGGGATAGAAGAGCCGCCACATCCATGACTCGGGTCAGGCTGGGTGTTTGGAGTGGAAAGGGGTGGGGCGCTGGCGGCTTTACTCGAGAGGGTAGCGCCCCCAGTGGCCGGAGCTACCCTTTCGGCCTTTGGGAACATGCCGGGTCGTCGTTGACAAGCGGGCGGGGTGGTAGCGCCCCCAGAAGCGAGGTTACCTGTTTAGGGTAGTGCCCCCGATGCGGGCGCTATCCTAAAATGTTAGATTCATCAATTTTTGCATGCTCACTGCCATCGCACCGCCGGACCAGCGGCGTGGCTGGCCACCCTCTGAAAGGTCACTATATTTGCCCCTCCCTCGGCCAGCCACGACTTTCGGAGGCTTGGCGCCGGAGGCGGGAGAAGAGGCGGGAAGGATGGGCGGCGGTGGGGGGGGATAGCAACCGCTGAGATGGAAAGGGTTTTTGGTGGGCGCCTGTGTCATTGGCAAGACGGGCCCGCGGCGCGGAACGACTCGTTCCGCGCCCCCACGTGAGCCCCTAGGAGGCGGGGCTGGGCTGGGTTTGCCGGACGGGAACAACGGGGCGTCCGGACGGGAAAGTCCAATGGGGGCGCGAGTGGGCACGCTCGGGACCCGTCCGGACGGGAAGGAGCCATGGGGGCTCGTTTAGGGGGGGGGGGCGACTGGAGATGCTCTAAGGGCATCTCCAGCCGTCCCCCCAAGAGCCCCCTAGGCCACTTGTTGGTCAAAATAGCGCCAAAATCTACCAGCCAGCCCCACCAAGACTTGAAATAGCGCCGTTTTAGCGCCGGCGCACCCAGCACAAACCCAGCAGTCTGGGTTCGGCCTGGGGGGCGGCGCTAAGCGATTGCCCAATTAATTTGTCCCACGCATCATTTCCTTTGGCCCACCCACGTGTTGCTCCCGTATTCTCCTCCCGCACCACTTTCCCCCCCCCCCCCCGCCCCGTTGCCGCTTTCCCCTCCCGTCGCTGCTTTCGTCTCCTCCGGCCATCGCCCTTGCGTGCGCTGCCGCAAAGCCCGGCAAATCTCCTCCGGCCACCGCCCTTGCCTGCGTCACCGCTTCCCAACCACACGATGGAGGATGGTCGACCCCGCCGCCGCGTGCTCCAGGGCCGTCGTGCCCGCTGGAGGGAGCGAGGATTGGACCCCCAGCTTCGGTGACATGGTCTGGGGCAAGGTGAAGTTGCATCCGGGGTGGCCCGGCCACGTCTACAGCATCTCCCTCTCTGACGATCCGGAGGTGCACCGCGGCCACCGCCACGGCCTCATCCTCGTCGCCTTCTTCGGCGACGGCAGCTACGGGTGGTTCGAGCCGCACGAGCTCGTGTGCTTCGAGGACCACTTCATGGAGAAGACATCGCAGGAGGGCAGCCTCACCTTCTCCGGTGCCGCCGCCGAGTCCCTCGACGAGATCGCGCGCCGCAGCGTGCTCGCGCTCCTCTGCCCCTGTCGCGCACCCGACACCTTCCGCCCCCACAACGAGGACCCTGGGATCCTCCTGGTGAATGCACCCGGGTTCGACTCCAACGCCGAGTACCTCCCCGACTATGTGATTGCCGGGCGGGAGAGGTTCGTCCCGAAGAGATGCTGGATTACCGGCAGAGCGCCGTCGTGGTGCAGCAGGACGCTGCCGAGACAGCCGCACGTTCACGGACTTTGCCAGAGATCGAGATGGCCGCGATGCTCATGGCGTACCGCCGATGCCAGGGATCGAGTTGACGCGAGCAGCAGGCCACCGCCTCCACCCTGCTCCTCCGCCTTCTCGAGGGGACGCCGACTGCCCTCTGTCTTGCTCCCTCTCCGAGCGCACGCCGACCGCCACGTGACCCCGCTGCTATTCTTGGGTGCGAGCACGGCTAAAAAATCAGCCACCCCATGTTTCAGATTAGCGCCGAATAGCGTCGGTGCCAACATAATTCACGTCGGGGGGGAGGGGGGAGGGGGGCTATACGACTGGAGATGCCCTAAGGATGTAGGACCAGCGGCGTGGCTGGCGGAGGGAGTGGCAAAGAGGGTGGCCACCCTAGTCGCATGTTGGCAAGAGACCGAGATAGATGTGCCAGGATGTGGTAGGGTTTACGTGACGGTGCACTATCTTTAACTTTGAACTGTGTGTTTTTCTCAACGACACAAGCTCGCAAAAGCAGAATGATGAGCGGCAAAGGGATCAAGCCAGCAGAGCAGACGCCGGATCGAGGCAGACGTTGGTGTCACATCAAACCTGATCACAACCTAGTCAGGGACAGGATTCGCCAGATGGAGCCAGGCTAAATGGGGAGACACCGCATTTATGGGTTGCTGTTCATCGGCGCGTGCACCTGCCCTCGCCTGGCCCGTGAAGGATGCAAATATGATTTGATTTGATTTGACACGAAACGACGGAGTAGTACACCCAAGGCCTTCATGGCAGATTTGACCGGGGAGTTCAACCCTTCTTCAGCTGTTAGATATTTATGCCGTCGTCGCGCAGGCAACAGAGCCGAACTGGCAGAGGCGCCGCTGTTTGCAACGCTGCGTTCGCATAAACTTGGAACAGTGCCAACGCCTGCTTATAAAGAGTGTCGAGGATGGGACGGCGCGCACCATAGCGACTTTACTCTTTACAGGATATAAAAGACCTGAGACCGGCAAGAAACTCAGGAGGCGGCAATGGCAACTAAGTAACTAAGATCAGCGAAGATTTTTGACCAATGGCAGGGTTTTCAATATGATTTGGTCTCAACTTAAACCTAATTCCCTCACGGACGTATAAGAGCAAAAGCCAAAGGATGTACACGGATTACAGCGGGTGATGGGGACTAATTAATTAGGTTACGAGCATATATATCTCGATCCGGGGACGTTGCCATCGGCATCAAATATCGATAGCTGTTATCACGAAAAAGACGACGAGAGAGACTTGTCAGATCAGGAAGCCAGATGCATGCATGTGTCCATGTATATACACGCTGAACTCCCCGTCGCAGCCCCTAAGCATAATCCAAAGCTGCGTACGCATCGGCGCCAAATAACGTCGCTCTCCACCGAACAGTCGTGCGGAACTCGTCAACAAACAAAACCGTCGGATGCCGACATAAGTTGATCCCGGAAGACATTATCGGCATCACATGCCATGGCCAGCATTTCCACGCGGAAAAGAATTCCTCCACGATTTAGATATCCTGATCATCCTGTTTTTAGGGGAATTCTTTTGGCAATCTGCAGGCACTGCAACTATACGAGGAGATCAAAGTGCATATGATGGGGTGGTAGGAGCACGTCAGTCAGACTGTACCAGGTGCAAACCACGACCAGTGCCACTGCTTACAGCTACAGACACGCAGACTGACTGCATGGGCTGAGCGAGTGATAATATATAAACAAACGAGGCGTCGATCGATGGACGACGGATCATGGATGGATCTGCATGCCTGCTGAGCTCAGAAGATGTACTCCAGCCTCCCTCTCGAACCCCGTGCACGTATTGTAAAGTATCGTTTTGAATACTGGCTTGTTTTTCTTTTTTCCCGGTCGATCGTTCGATAAAAGAAATCGATCACTTTTGGACAGGCAAACGGGTCTTGTCAAAAGGCTTTTATGGTGATGTGACCGGTCGCTGCAGGCAGGGCGGGCGAGTCGCCGGTGGCCGCGTGGGGCGTAGGCCCGCCGTGTCGCTCGCCGCCCCGACAAGGCATCCAGAAGCTTGGTGAAGATTCGATGGCGATATTGCCCCGGCGACTTGCGCCTATTCGCTCCATCGCCATTGCTCTCAGCTCCACGGCGGTTTCACTTGGTACTGTGGCACCGAGTTTTCACTTGGTACTTTGGTAGTTTTGGCTAGTAGTTCCTCCAAAGAGAAATTGCTATGGGAAGCAGAAGAGAGTTAAACGAGCGGGCATCGTCGGTGCAGATACACGACGACGTGTCCGGCCCCGTACGCTGGCCGACGCGCCACGTCGCGTCGAGGGCTCCGCCCGGCGGCAAGGCGTCGTTGTCCCCATCACTCACTCGCACGCACCCGCGTTTGGTGGATCTTGGACGCCAGGCGTTGTAGACGTACCGCGCGCCCGGTCTAGCTTGTCTGACCCACCGCGTTTAGCTAACTGGATGTGCTCTCCGGCAAATGGATCGTGGTGGAAACGGCGATGCATGGGAGAGTAAATGAAGCCCAGGAACGTGACACCAACGGCCGATCGATCATCGGATCAGAGATCGCCGGCCGGCCAGGACGATGTCTACGTTCTGACTTCTGACGTCCTCGTACGTGCTGCTACACGAGTAGGGTTGATCAAGTTTTTCTCTGGGCTGATCTACTGCTCATTAATTTTCATCAGCGCAGTACAACTACTACTGTATCCTGCATGAAGTGATGGATTAGTCGTACTGATACCCTGACTCGTATCGGACGTCCATTGGCCAATCGGGTTATCCCTGTCTGTCGCCGCGCCGGCCGTGTCGAAGGATCGCTAATCCTAGGTTCCAGTAGTGGGGTTCGCACGTAGGCACGCCTACTTCAGAGCTCGCGTTGCCTGAGCATGCACAGTTGGTGGTCCATGCGTACGTGCACAAGAATCGTCAGAGCGCACTAGTAGATTTTAGGGAACATTTTCTGGCTAACCACACGTAACGTGTATACCGCGTCCAATGTGTTAGTGCAAGAAATCTTCTTTGTAGATTTTAGGGAACAATTTCTGTAACCGTATAATACACTAGTAGTCCTAGCTAGGAATTGAACAAGGTGCTGGCCTAGGTACTGACAACGACGCACTGCTACTCTGCAGAAAAGTATGCGTGCGGCACTGTACGTAGTTTATTGTCTCTCTTGTCTATATACGCGCAACGCCAGCTGCTTGTTTCCCTCGGGGCCGGGTCCCGCCGGGCGATTCTTGCTTGATTTGCCGATCACTTGGATCAGCCATCGATCGATCCGTCCTCGTCGGTCAGATATCTTCCAAGACGCCGCCACCCCCCGGCCGGACCCGGAGCGTTCCCATCGCCGCAACAGTAGCTATCTATAGCACCACCGCAAGTTGCTGATGGCGAATCGATCCGGAAGCTCGCTCGCCGGCCGTTGTGGGGAGACGTACGAGATCGACAAGGACGGACCCAAATTAGGCGAGGCGCGAGCGAGCGACGGCACGCACGGAGACTGTGACAAGGGATCAGGCAGAATCGGTTCCCTTCTACTACTCCACAGAGTTCCGTCCACACCGGGGACATCTGACAGCAACACCACTGTCCGTCACCTCTTACGACACGGGATGAAATCCAGTGTTCAACGCGGGTGTATTGCAACTAAAGTCGGGTCAATTATATGGACCGTGGAGGCATGGACCGGCGCTAGTGATCTGCATCCGCAGCCAGCCATGGCGCTCATGATCGATTAGCCCAATTCAACCCTAGAACCAAAGTAAGCACCTAGCCATCTTATCCTACGACTACCAAACTTGATTTGCTTCCAAATAAACACTTCTTATATAGGAGTATAATAAAATAGACCAAGACAGGTGCACATGTCTGCCTGCCTGCAGGCCAGTACCGGTCCGAATGTAACCTGAGATTGTTCCCATCTTTTCAGCACGCTGCTCCTATACTAGCCTCCGCACGCATGTGCGCAGCCACACGATGTGCATGCGTGTCAACCAACGCAAAGCCTAGCTACGACTAGGAGTACTCCTGCTAGCGGTACTGCTGCTACTTTCAGAGTAAGTGCGTGACAAGTGACGCGCCTCGAAAGGAAATCGTGGGAAGTGACGGGATCCAGCGAGCGCGAGCAGGTCTCCTCCTGCGCGCGTGCCCCCGTAGTGGAGGTGGGGAGGAGTCATGTCGCGAATCATGGACGCAGCCCGCAGGCTCCAGCTCCATCTGATCGTCGCCGAGTAAACAATTCTGGGACCGAATGGCCGCGGCGAGGCCACATCGCCGGAGCGCTTAAACAAATGCGGGCGATGGGACGGCGCGGCCGCCCGAGGCGGCGCTTTGGTGGGGAGGATCCGCTGTCTCTCTTGGCTCGGGATTTGTTGCGTGTTGCGACGCGCGCGAGAGAGGTCTCTCTCTCCCATCGGGCGGTTTTCTTGTTTCCTCGTTCCTGCGCAGAGGCTGGTAACGGGAAACAGAGGTTGGTTTACTCACTCTTGATTTGTTTAGTCCATGTTAGGGTTCAAGTACCGAGAGCTATATTCGTGGACAGCATTTCTCACGTTATATTTTACGCTTTACCCGTACTGTTTTGGTCTACGTTTTTTCCAAACAATGTATATTTTTTTTATAAAGTGAATATATTAGTATCAAGACACCCAGCCTCTACACCAACCATTTGTCAAAAGACAACACGGATGTGTACATCGAAGAAAAAAAATAAAAATAGAGAAATATAGAACAAAGACCCCGTCGCGGTGATAAAACACACACTACAACAACACTCTAACCGCCACCAAATACAACATTTGGACCGCAGACGGGATTCTCCAAAGACGACGCCTCCAAGAAAGACACAAAGAACCAGCATTGTAATCGCCTGATCAAAAATCTTGAGCTTTCACCCTGAAGAAAGTCCGGATACTCCAAACAATGTCTTCATAAAGACCATTGCCAGACACAACCAATTAAGGCCAGACCTTAGGCTTTCACCCTGAAGTTCGCGACTTGGTACTCGAGGAGCACCACCACAAAAGCAGTCCACCTGTGTTGTCGCCCCTCTTACCAAGTCTGTTGTTACGAGTGCCAAACACTCGAAACATAAGAAGAACCTATATCACCATCCTTCATCGCAACAACCACTCGACCAAGACAAACCTCCAATCGAAACCACCATGCCTTTCTTAATCTCTGGCAGTTTTATGGAAATCTATGAAGAATGTCCCATGGTACCGACCAAGACTACACTTCGTGCTTCTCCAAAAACGGTGTGCACGACCGCATCGATTCCACTCTAGATACCCAGTAGCATTTTGTGTCAATACTATCAAAATCTCCAAGAGGAAGAACGGAACTCGACGGCGGTCCAATCGAGGAGGCTTATTTGATTGGAACGAGTTGACGCTTGAAGAACAGCAGAGCCAAAACCACCACCAATTATTCTTGTCGATCCAGCAGTCCTCACACCACCGGTCAACTCCTGGCGATCGGATCAAGCGGCTCGACCTCCTGCCCATGTCGCGCTTGCCGCTTTCTCCACCACGCCTCACCACCCAGCAAGCTCAGCTGCTCCCACGCCGAAGGGAGGGAGGGAGGGGGAAGCCCAAGTCCAAGGCCAACAACGAGACCAGCAGAGCAGGGGCGACTAGGAGGGCATCCTACGCTGGCCGAAGACAAGCCCTCGCCTAACGACGCGGCCCCTCGGGCCCAGATCGAGCCCAGATTGGATCTGCGCCGCCGCACTCGCACGGAGCCCTTCCGGTCGCTACGTCCTCCCTCCGCCTGCCTCGCCGTCTCCGGCCACGACCGCTGGCCGCCGCCCTACCCATCGCAGCCACCTCGTACAATCGACGAGATCTCCAGTCCCAGCGCGTGGAAATGTCTTTGTTTGCTCTCATCTCGCCCCGCGTCTTGACGGTCAGGCACCGCCACCACCGCCGGCGCGGGTGGCAGCAGCGGCCACGAGAGGGCAAAATCTATGCCTTTTTGGTCTAGGGCTGGGAGCCCTCCGGAGCCGCCGTGCGGGGGCGACCTGGGAGGGAGCGCGTGCGGTTCTGTTTGTGCTTTATGCGTGCCTCGACAACAACAATGTATAATTTGAACAAGTTTTTAGAAAAAACTATTGGACCGAAAGTAACTTAGTTGAGTAGTGTATGTTTTTGCCACAAGCATGTATGCTGCATATATAGTCACTGGAAAGTCATTTTTGCTAACGAGTTGCTCCACTGCACCCTCTATTTTAAAAAATCTAAAAAAAATATAGTTAGAAGTTTTAGAAAGTTTGAAAATAATTTTGGATTTAGTACACACGCATAAAATGACCACACAAAATTCTTTGTATTATGGGTTACACAAAAATGAAAAAATCATAAAATGTTTGAAGATTCGAAACACTATATTTAGATCTGCACATTTGTTATTTTTGTGTAGTTCAAAATAATTGGTATTTCAAATTGAAATTTGACACGCTTGTAAAATACTTCATCGGAAACATAAAAAAAATCATGTTTTTTGAAACTTTAAAATATATCTTTTGATTTTTATTTTTTAACGACAGAAACCACTGGTGGAGCTCAGGAGCAGGAAATCTCCACCCCCATAATCGCCCCTTACATTAAGTTAAGCTGCTCGGAGCTTGTAGAGATTAAAGACGTGTTTACCACTGGACATAAAACTGGCCCAAGTTATTTTAGCCATCGGATGAAGCCGAAAATGTGTGTTACGATAGAAAGTAAAATATATCAAATTAAAATACCTAGCTCCAGAAAACAAAATAGCCGGAAGAACCAAGAAAAAGATAGAGAGTGGTGCTAGACTTTTCAAAGAAAAGGTAGAGGGGTCGTCATCTATATCTATTAGTAGTATATGATTTTGTTGTAGACTAAATTGAAGTGGTATTGTATTGCGGATCAATCCACCTGAAAGTTACGCGTTCTTTAGTTCACCAAGCAACCTAAAGCGGCACCTTAAACACGGCAGCCACATCGACTCTTAGTTCAAATCAATCCATGTCTGCCTAACTTCCTAGGTGGTTGCTGAAGTGGGCATGTTTTTTTTTTTTTTTTGAACATAAAATGGGCATGTTGGATCGACGCGATGTGTTTTATGCATATGTAACATCCCAAGTAAGAAAATCTACCCCCTAGAATGTTTTGTTTCATGTTTAATTCAAGTACTGCATCATGTCATCATCTTTGCACTTGTTTTCTATTTGTTTCCATTTGATTTCTATTTGAATTCCAAAACAAAATTCATTTATTTGTCATACTTGTTATGTTACAATGTGTCAACTAAAAACTACCAAACCAACAATATTTTGTTCCACCAAAAAGTAGAATTCAAAACCTTAAATTTTTGGCTTAGGTTCATTTAATCTTTTGTTACCAAAATTGTTCAAATCATTTTATTTCCAAACAATAACATCAGTCAAATTTATTTTTGGAGAACAATGTTTGTTTTAAGGTGATTGTTACAAAAACAGAATAATACAAATCTTTTCCAAAGTTTGAAAACCCTAGGACCTTTGTTTTCTCTCTCTATTCCAAATCGGCACAAAAAAAAAGGTAATAAACAGAAAAAATAGAAAAAGAGAGGGGGGCAAAGGGGCATTCAGCCCAATTGGGCCAGCCCAAGTGCTCCTGGCCTGGTACCCCTCTGTTGTCGTCTTCTACCTCACGTACGGAGCTCATCTCCAACGACCACGTACAGGTACAGGGGAGAGAACGGTGATCGATCTCCCCTCCCCATCGATATAAGCTGCTCGAGCTCCTCCCTCCTAACCCTATTTTTCTTCCTCCCTTTCCTCCCTCGCGCCGCTCTCCTCTTTCTCCCCTTCCTCTCTCGTTTCTGTAACCTCCCCGAGCTCCTCATCACCGACGCCTCCTTCTCCGGCTCGCCGCCGGCGCTACGGTGCCCGCCCGGCCGCGCTAGGGCCGGGAACGGAACCGGCGCGGCGCCCTCGTCCTCGCCATCCCCTCGGTCTTCCTCGAGGGCACCGGGAACCACCGCCGCCAACCATCGCCGACCGCCCCTGCTCCCTCCGTTTGCCTCCCCCTCGCAGGTGAGCACGACCAACCGCACCCCTTCCCCGCTCCATCTCCGCCTCGCACGAGCCGCACAGCGGCCGCACCGGCCGGCCACCGCACGCCAGCACCGGGCGCACGCAGCACTCACCGCGGCAGGACGCCCATCGCCGGCCGCCCCCGTCCGATCGCAGATGGTCTTCTGTACCTGCACGCACGGAAGGGAAAACAGAAAGATTCAGTTACCATTCGTAACTGAATAATAACCCTCACCCTTCTCTGTACCTATCACGAAGCGCTCCTAGCCCAACTGGTACCTTACCGTGCGACCAAAGGGAGAGGTCCCGGGATCAAATCCCAGGGGAGGCAATTGCCTCCCCAAATTTTTTCCCTGCGCGCAAACCCCGCGGGGCCCGCTTGTCATGGGCCCTGGAGGCCACCTCACCTCCTAGCCATCCACCTGGGCGCCACGCAGGCGATGGCCCCACTGGCAGTGGCCCATTCTGGGTCACTGCGCGGTGCAATTGGCTTTTCTGCCTTTTTATTTTTTTTTTCAATATCAGTCCAGTAATTTTCAGAATAGTCCCTAGAATTAAACCCCTAATAACTTTTTATTCCTAACTCCAAATAATACAAATAAAATATGTACATTGCACCAAATTAAATTATCTACCTAATTATAACATTTGTTTTCTGTTTTGAATTTCCAAAATGCAATTCAAATTTGAATTCAAATAATTCAATTGCAATTTGCTAAAATCCATAACTAATTCATTATTAATCCAGATCATGCAAATAAAATATGTTTTCCATACCATTTTGAACCACCAATTCAAATATAAATTTTGTTTCATGATTTGAATAATTTAAATTTGCCTAAATAATTTAAACCTTGTTAATTCAATTAAAATTGATAAAATCATAACTTGCTCAAATTTAATTATTCTTGAACATGTAAAACATGTTTTCCAACCAGAAAAACATAACCTTTTCAAATATCAACTTTGTCATTTGTTATGAGCAACTTAACTTGATGAAAACAACAACTATTTGTGTAACACTATTAAGTAACCAAAATTTCCAAACTTAATAATGAATTCCCTAACTTGTTAACTATCATTCCAATTGCATCTAACTTTGTTTACTTCTTATTATCATCATGCATGCATCATGTTTAACTACTTACACTTGTTAACCAAATGTAGATCATTGCTTCAACCTAAATCATTTGCATCCATATGCAATTCACATTGCATATGGGTCCAATTAAATTGTGTTATTTTGTTGAGTAGTTTACTTTGAGGCATCTATTAACATGACATGCATCATCCCATGGTTGTGCATCCTATGCCATGTATTGATTGTTCGTCTCCTTCGATTGTGTGTTTGCTTCTTCTCGCTTTAGACGACGACGTTGAGACCGAAGGGACGTACGGTACCCCTTCTAAGGATTTTTGCTCAGTACCAGGCTACTGGGTTTGCAGGCAAGTTATCACTCACATGAATCATCGAGTTCCCTTCCACACTTGTTGTCGATACTATCCTTTTGTCTATTATTGCTAGCCCTATGTATCGTTGCTTGTTCTCCGAACCTATCACATGATACCCTGAACCAATGATATTGCCCCACCTCCATACCTACAGCCATTGCTTGTGCCTGTTCTCATCTAGCATGCTTAGGGTTGCTTTTGCTCGAGTTTGTTGTCGGTTACTCTTTTACTATTATTATTGTACCGGGGGCTCGAATTTAATCAATCAATCCTGTTAATTGCTAATGGTAATAATAATTTGATGATAAGGCACCGGCAGGAGGCCCTAAGTGGTTTTGAGGCCTGCTAGTGTCGACCCTAATAGGAAAAGGGTCTTGTCTACTGATCCATGATGAGCGTGCTCACCGCATCCGGGTGGTAGTATGGGACCCCCCTCGACTTAGACTTGATCTGCAGTTTGTCCGAAGAGCCACACTTAGTTCGGGTGTTCCATTTGCTCCTTGCATAATGGGAGGTACCCCCATTGGTTACTGGTGATGATGATGATGCATAGGGCGAGGCCTGTGGTGCCGGGGGGTGTGGTTTTCACCCTTGCGCTTAGGTTAGGCGGACTGGCCGGGACCTTATAGCTCCGTGGCTCCTAGGATGGATTGTAGAGATGGTTTGGGTCGTGTCAAGTCCACCTAAGTTTTAGTTGGTGGCTTGAGTGTGTACGGGTACTGGAGCACACCCTGCAGGGATAAATCTTCTCGAGAAGCCGTGTTTTCCGCGGTTATGGATTACTTGGTGAAAGTACTGGCTAACAAGTACCCAGGACAACTTAAACATAATGATCAACCATGTATCACCCAATGCTAAATAACTTGACTAGTAATAGGTTATTCACACAATAACTTGACTCATCTTTAATACAACGGTGTGAGTTATCCTCGGATTGCTTCTTCGGATAAGGGGCGAGATCCAGGATGGGTTTGTTTGAAGTTATCTTTCAGTTGGTTACAATTCCTCGATCTTATCTTTTCTGTTAGCCGGAACTAGTAGTATCTTCTGTAGTTGGTTAGAGCAGCCCGCGGCAGCTTTTATAATACCTATCTTCTTCCGTTGAACCCAAGCATCCCGGCTTGTGTTGACGAGTAACTCCTTGATGAAATGTGAGTCTTGCTTGCCAGTACTTGGATGTACTGACCCCGTTGGGGCTGTGGGTTACGCAGACTACGACTACGGCTACGATGATCACCAGGATGACTACTTCGTGGAGTTCGACGAGGCTGCAGACGAGTAGATAGCGGACCCGGGCAGGATCCGACGACTTCGTGGATGGGCTCCGTCTTCCTTTCATTGCCGGCCTCTTAGGCCTATTTGGATTTGTCTGTACTCAGACCTGTTGAATGCTTCCGCTGCTATGTAATGAATGCCATGTTGGGACATGTGTCCTCTGGATGATTGTATTTGCTATTCTCTGCCTTAGTGAAGGCTATTTGCAACCTTATTTCAATCTTTTGTGTCTTAGAGATATGTTGTGATTATCATTCGTTCAAAGCTGTTGACGTACCGTGCGTGATTGATATGAAGTACGTCGACAGTAGTGCCTATGGTCTCTAGTGGATAGTTTACATCGACGGTGGAATAGCAGGGCTTGTGTTGTCGCGCATAAGCGCAGGCCTACCAGGAAGCTGGGACGTGGGAGCAGTTATGCCCCATAATCCAAGCATCTGCTATCCAGTTCGGCCCGATGAGTATCCCCTATAAACCAGGGTGCGACAAATGGTATCAGAGCCTGTCTGCCTGTAGGATCCCTTTTACTGGTCGCAGTTGAGTCTAGAAACTATTTTGTAGCTATATAGGAAAAATGAAACGTGAGAGTAGGAATTCTGCCATTTTATTTCTTTCCCCACCCACCCTCCCTTTTTCTGGTAAGGAAGTGCAACGTTGTTTTTCTCTTCTCATCTAAACTTTCAAGTTAGGATTTCACGTGTTCTGGGTTCTCCCGTAGTACCTCAGGTGTTTGTGGTCTCCTGTTTCCCAGTTGTTGCTTCGACATCGTCCTTCACAAATCTTCTCTTTCGTGGTTAACCTCCATCCGTTTTGTTCCGGAGATTTTTCTTCTTCAACACCGCACCCGTGTGGTACTCAAACCATTTATGGTGAACGTTGAGGGTAGTATATGTTTGATCCATGCTACCTTCTTACCGTCTGAAGTAATTCTTTTAAGCACTTATATTGGATTTTGTTATCCGGTTGCTGTGTTAATCTTGGTATCCTCTTCAGGATGGAAAGTGGTGACGAAGAACCCACACTGCCACCTGAGATGGGGAAAGTGCTGTCTCAGATGACACAAGTTATAAAGCAGATGCAGCAGAACCAAGACCTTGGGAGTAATGGCAACACCCGTGTGTCTATTCGGGAGTTCCTTGAGCTCAACCCGCGCACGTTTGATAACTCCTCCGAGCCATTGGATTGATGATGACTGGCTCCGTGAAATGAACCGTACTCTTATGGTAGCTCATGTGGCTGACGAGGACCGTGTTCCTTACGTGACCTACCTTCTCCGTGGACAATCTATGTCTTGGTGGGAGAATTTCCAAGAGATGAGAGGTCCTAGTCTGGCAATCACATGGGAGGATTTCAAGCAAGCCTTCGTGCGCCATCACATTCCCGATGGGCTCATGGAGAAAATGCGTGAGGAATTCTATTCTTTCACGCAAGGCAATCTGGACGTTCTCGAATACCAAAGAGAGTTCAATCGTCTGGCTCGCTACGCCGGAGATGAAATCTCCACGGAAGCGAGGAAGATGGCAAAGTTCCGCAGGGGTCTCAACCCGGAACTCAAGTATGCTCTCACCAACGTCAAGGCCAAGAATTTTGAGGACCTCGTCAACATCGCTCTAAATGAAGAGCATGGGCGCAAGTTGGTTGAGGAATCTCGTAAGCACTCTCGTGAACAGGCTAATCTTTCAAAGCTATCATGCCTCCACAAAACGAAGAGTTTGGGTTCCATATACCACTCCAACACCACCCATCTGCTTGCCAAGCCCGGCAGGAATTCTTCCCCGCCCTCCCACCCCAGTGGTATCTTCAGGAGGTGCTCCATCTCAGCCAGGTCCAACAGCTCCTCGTTCTACTGTTACATGCTACAAGTGTGGACACCGGGCCACTATTCCGATAAGTGTCCGCAAAGGCACCTCTTTCCACCTCCCCTCGCCACAGGTCGACCCCGACAAGAATACGTGGTCCTCCGTTGGGTTGCTACAACAGCAACGAGCTTGGCGTGAGAACCGTTAAGGTGAACCATGTCAAGGCCCAGGGAGCAAAAGAATCTCCAGACGTTGTAATGGGCACACTTCTTGTGACTCGTTTCGTGCTAAAGTCTTGTTCGATTCTGGTGCTTCACACTCTTTCATCTCTCAATGCTTTGCAAACAACAGTGGAATCAACTTCGAACAGTTGTATATTCCTCTCCTAGTGAAATCACCGGGATCTAGCTGGCAAAGCAATAAAGTTGGCCAGAACATCGAGATCACAATTGGAAACCTTCCATTCCGGGCTCTGATAGCTCTCCACTCTTCAGATATTGATGTCATTCTGGGGATGGATTGGTTGGTAGCCAACAAAGCAGTCATTGATTGTCCTGCTAAGTCTGTCAAAATCACACACCCTTCTGGCCAGATAGTCTACTTCCATGCTGAAAATCCAGTTGCTCAACTCTACACTCTCAATGCAAATCCTCTACCATCTATTGAAACTATTCCGGTGGTTTGTGAATTCCCTGACGTCTTTCCAGAAGAATTGCCAGGAATGCCTCCTGACAGAGCAGTTGAGTTCGTGATCGAACTTGAACCAGGCACTGCTCCAATCTCTAAGCATCCATACAAGATAGCTCCTCCTGAACTGAAGTTGTTGAAGGAGCAAATCGATATGTACATGGAAAAAGGTTACATTCAACCTAGTTCCTCGGCTTGGGGTTGCCCAACTCTGTTCGTTGCGAAGAAGGATCAAACAAAGAGACTCGTGGTTGACTATCGTCCTCTCAACGAGAAAACAATCAAGAACAAGTATCCAATTCCTCGTATCGATGATCTTTTTGATCAACTTGCTGGAGCCTCAATATTCTCCAAGCTGGACTTGAGGATGGGTTACCATCAAATAAAGATCAGAAAGGAAGATATTCCAAAAACAGCTTTCACCACTCGCTACGGTCTATATGAATACACCGTCATGTCCTTTGGTCTCACCAATGCACCGGCGACATTCTCTAGACTCATGAATTCTGTCTTCCATGAATACCTCGACAAGTTCGTTGTGGTATATCTTGATGATATTCTGGTCTACTCAAAATCCGAGGAAGAGCATGGAGAACATCTTCGTCTCACTCTCATGAAACTTCGCGAGCATCGTCTGTATGCCAAGTTCTCCAAGTGTGAGTTCTGGATTCCAGAAGTTGCTTACCTTGGTCATGTCATCTCTGCCAAGGGCATAGCCATTGATCCAGAAAAGGTTAAGGCAATTGTTGATTGGAAACCTCCTAAGACGGTGAAGCAAGTTAGAAGTTTTCTTGGCTTGGCTAGCTATTGCCGTCGTTTCGTCCAAAACTTCTCCAAGATTGCCAAACCTCTCACTGATCTCACAAAGAAGGACAAGAAGTTCGTTTGGTCTCCACAATGTGATGAAAGTTTCAATCTCCTGAAGACTAAACTCACTTCTACACCAGTTCTGGTTGGCCCAGATACCACCAAACCTTTCCAGATATTCTGTGATGCTTCTCAACAAGGTCTAGGAGCAGTTCTTATGCAAGAACGTCAAGTTGTGGCTTATGCTTCACGTCAGTTGAATGCACATGAGCTCAATTATCCCACACATGACCTTGAACTTGCAGCAGTTGTGTTTGCCCTCAAGAAATGGAGGCAATACTTGTTGGGTAATCGCACTCAAATCTTTTCCGATCATAAGAGCCTGAAATACATCTTCACTCAACCAGATCTAAACCTCAGGCAAAGGAGATGGATTGAAAAGATCAAAGACTTTGATCTCACTATTTCTTACACTCCAGGCAAGGCTAATGTTATGGCCGATGCTCTCAGTCGCAAGTCGTATTGCAATAATCTCATGATCATGGAAAGCCAACCTCCTCTTCATGAAGAATTCCAGAAGCTGAACCTTGGTCTTGTTCCTGAAGGTTATCTTGCGAACTTGACAGCCAGTCCAACTCTCGAGGACAAGATTCGTTCTGAACAACTTCGTGATGCTGAGATCAAGAAGATCGCAAATAACATCAAAGCAGGCAATGTGAAGTATGAGTGCTTCTCAATTGATGACAAGGGAACGGTGTTCTTCGAAGGACGCATTGCAGTTCCTCAAATTCAGAGTCTCAAAGATGTCATTCTCAAGGAGGCTCATGAAACTCCTCTTTCAATCCACCCTGGAAGTACAAAGATGTACCAGGATCTCAAAACACTGTATTGGTGGTCTGGCATGAAACGTGAAATTGCTAAATACGTTTCTGAATGCGACGTCTGTCAACGTGTTAAGGCAGTTCATCAGAAAACAGCCGGTCTTCTACAACCTCTGAAAATTCCTGAGTGGAAGTGGGACATGATTGAAATGGACTTCGTCACTGGTTTTCCAAAGTCCAAGAAGGGCAACGATGCAATCTTCGTTGTTATTGATCGTCTCACTAAGGTAGCTCACTTCTTTGCTGTCAAAGAAACTATCTCAGCTAGCCAGTTAGCAGAGCTCTACACAACAAAGATTGTTCCGCTTCATGGTGTTCCATTGGAAATAAGCTCAGACCGTGGAAGCATATTCACTTCTCATTTCTGGAAGAGTTTTCAAGAAGCATTGGGCACCAAACTTCTGTTCAGCACAGCTTATCACCCTCAGTCTTAGGGGCAAGTCGAAAGAGTCAATCAGATTCTCGAGGATATGCTCAGAGCATGTGGTCTCTCCTTTGGCATGAAATGGGAGGATTGTCTTCCATATGCTGAATTCTCCTACAACAACAGCTACCAGGCAAGCCTAGGCATGGCACCATTTGAGGCACTGTATGGTCGCAGATGCAGGAGTCCAATCAATTGGTCTGGAGCTGGTGAACGTTCACTCTTAGGCCCTGACATTGTTAAGGAAGCCGAAGAGAAAGTTCGCCTCATTCGTGACAATCTCAAGATTGCTCAGTCTCGTCAGAAAAGCTACTATGACAGCAAGCACAGGGATATGATCTATGCACCTGGTGACAAAGCATATCTCCGTGTAACTCCCCTCAGAGGCACTCATCGTTTTGGTGTCAAAGGAAAGCTTGCACCAAGATACATTGGTCCGTTCAACATTCTCTCAAGGCGTGCGGAAAATGCCTATCGTCTAGAACTTCCAGAAAAACTATCTAAGGTGCACGATGTGTTCCACGTGTCACAGCTCAAGAAGTGTTTCAAAGATCCAGATCGTGCAGTTGATCATGATTCCATTGAACTGCAAGAAGATCTATCCTATGAGGAGCACCCTGTTCGTATTCTCGATGAGACCGAGCGTAAGACTCGCAACAAGAGCACCAAGTTCTTGAAAGTGCAATGGTCGCATCATTCCGATAAAGAGGCAACATGGGAGACCGAAGAGGATCTTCGCAAGAAGTATCCGGACCTTTTCACTTCTCAGTAGGAATCTCGGGGCGCGATTCCTTCAAGGGGGGGCGTTTTGTAACATCCCAAGTAAGAAAATCTACCCCCTAGAATGTTTTGTTTCATGTTTAATTCAAGTACTGCATCATGTCATCATCTTTGCACTTGTTTTCTATTTGTTTCCATTTGATTTCTATTTGAATTCCAAAACAAAATTCATTTATTTGTCATACTTGTTATGTTACAATGTGTCAACTAAAAACTACCAAACCAACAATATTTTGTTCCACCAAAAAGTAGAATTCAAAACCTTAAATTTTTGGCTTAGGTTCATTTAATCTTTTGTTACCAAAATTGTTCAAATCATTTTATTTCCAAACAATAACATCAGTCAAATTTATTTTTGGAGAACAATGTTTGTTTTAAGGTGATTGTTACAAAAACAGAATAATACAAATCTTTTCCAAAGTTTGAAAACCCTAGGACCTTTGTTTCTCTCTCTATTCCAAATCGGCACAAAAAAAAAAGGTAATAAACAGAAAAAATAGAAAAAGAGAGGGGGGCAAAGGGGCATTCAGCCCAATTGGGCCAGCCCAAGTGCTCCTGGCCTGGTACCCCTCTGTTGTCGTCTTCTACCTCACGTACGGAGCTCATCTCCAACGACCACGTACAGGTACAGGGGAGAGAACGGTGATCGATCTCCCCTCCCCATCGATATAAGCTGCTCGAGCTCCTCCCTCCTAACCCTATTTTTCTTCCTCCCTTTCCTCCCTCGCGCCGCTCTCCTCTTTCTCCCCTTCCTCTCTCGTTTCTGTAACCTCCCCGAGCTCCTCATCACCGACGCCTCCTTCTCCGGCTCGCCGGCGCTACGGTGCCCGCCGGCCGCGCTAGGGCCGGGAACGGAACCGGCGCGGCGCCCTCGTCCTCGCCATCCCCTCGGTCTTCCTCGAGGGCACCGGGAACCACCGCCGCCAACCATCGCCGACCGCCCCTGCTCCCTCCGTTTGCCTCCCCCTCGCAGGTGAGCACGACCAACCGCACCCCTTCCCCGCTCCATCTCCGCCTCGCACGAGCCGCACAGCGGCCGCACCGGCCGGCCACCGCACGCCAGCACCGGGCGCACGCAGCACTCACCGCGGCAGGACGCCCATCGCCGGCCGCCCCCGTCCGATCGCAGATGGTCTTCTGTACCTGCACGCACGGAAGGGAAAACAGAAAGATTCAGTTACCATTCGTAACTGAATAATAACCCTCACCCTTCTCTGTACCTATCACGAAGCGCTCCTAGCCCAACTGGTACCTTACCGTGCGACCAAAGGGAGAGGTCCCGGGATCAAATCCCAGGGAGGCAATTGCCTCCCCAAATTTTTTCCCTGCGCGCAAACCCCGCGGGGCCCGCTTGTCATGGGCCCTGGAGGCCACCTCACCTCCTAGCCATCCACCTGGGCGCCACGCAGGCGATGGCCCCACTGGCAGTGGCCCATTCTGGGTCACTGCGCGGTGCAATTGGCTTTTCTGCCTTTTTTTTTTCAATATCAGTCCAGTAATTTTCAGTCCCTAGAATTAAACCCCTAATAACTTTTAATTCCTAACTCCAAATAATACAAATAAAATATGTACATTGCACCAAATTAAATTATCTACCTAATTATAATATTTGTTTTCTGTTTTGAATTTCCAAAATGCAATTCAAATTTGAATTCAAATAATTCAATTGCAATTGCTAAAATCCATAACTAATTCATTATTAATCCAGATCATGCAAATAAAAATGTTTTCCATACCATTTTGAACCACCAATTCAAATATAAATTTTGTTTAATGATTTGAATAATTTAAATTTGCCTAAATAATTTAAACCTTGTTAATTCAATTAAAATTGATAAAATCATAACTTGCTCAAATTTAATTATTCTTGAACATGTAAAACATGTTTCCAACCAGAAAAACATAACCTTTTCAAATATCAACTTTGTCATTTGTTATGAGCAACTTAACTTGATGAAAACAACAACTATTTGTGTAACACTATTAAGTAACCAAAATTTCCAAACTTAATAATGAATTCCCTAACTTGTTAACTATCATTCCAATTGCATCTAACTTTGTTTACTTCTTATTATCATCATGCATGCATCATGTTTAACTACTTACACTTGTTAACCAAATGTAGATCATTGCTTCAACCTAAATCATTTGCATCCATATGCAATTCACATTGCATATGGGTCCAATTAAATTGTGTTATTTTGTTGAGTAGTTTACTTTGAGGCATCTATTAACATGACATGCATCATCCCATGGTTGTGCATCCTATGCCATGTATTGATTGTTCGTCTCCTTCGATTGTGTGTTTGCTTCTTCTCGCTTTAGACGACGACGTTGAGACCGAAGGACGTACGGTACCCCTTCTAAGGATTTTTGCTCAGTACCAGGCTACTGGGTTTGCAGGCAAGTTATCACTCACATGAATCATCGAGTTCCCTTCCACACTTGTTGTCGATACTATCCTTTTGTCTATTATTGCTAGCCCTATGTATCGTTGCTTGTTCTCCGAACCTATCACATGATACCCTGAACCAATGATATTGCCCCACCTCCATACCTACAGCCATTGCTTGTGCCTGTTCTCATCTAGCATGCTTAGGGTTGCTTTTGCTCGAGTCTGTTGTCGGTTACTCTTTTACTATTATTATTGTACCGGGGGCTCGAATTTAATCAATCAATCCTGTTAATTGCTAATGGTAATAATAATTTGACGATAAGGCACCGGCAGGAGGCCCTAAGTGGTTTTGAGGCCTGCTAGTGTCGACCCTAATAGGAAAAGGGTCTTGTCTACTGATCCATGATGAGCGTGCTCACCGCATCCGGGTGGTAGTATGGGACCCCCCTCGACTTAGACTTGATCTGCAGTTTGTCCGAAGAGCCACACTTAGTTCGGTGTTCCATTTGCTCCTTGCATAATGGGAGGTACCCCCATTGGTTACTGGTGATGATGATGATGCATATAGGGCGAGGCCTGTGGTGCCGGGGGGTGTGGTTTTCACCCTTGCGCTTAGGTTAGGCGGACTGGCCGGGACCTTATAGCTCCGTGGCTCCTAGGATGGATTGTAGAGATGGTTTGGGTCGTGTCAAGTCCACCTAAGTTTTAGTTGGTGGCTTGATGTACGGGTACTGGAGCACACCCTGCAGGGATAAATCTTCTCGAGAAGCCGTGTTTTCCGCGGTTATGGATTACTTGGTGAAAGTACTGGCTAACAAGTACCCAGGACAACTTAAACATAATGATCAACCATGTATCACCCAATGCTAAATAACTTGACTAGTAATAGGTTATTCACACAATAACTTGACTCATCTTTAATACAACGGTGTGAGTTATCCTCGGATTGCTTCTTCGGATAAGGGGCGAGATCCAGGATGGGTTTGTTTGAAGTTATCTTTCAGTTGGTTACAATTCCTCGATCTTATCTTTTCTGTTAGCCGGAACTAGTAGTATCTTCTGTAGTTGGTTAGAGCAGCCCGCGGCAGCTTTTATAATACCTATCTTCTTCCGTTGAACCCAAGCATCCCGGCTTGTGTTGACGAGTAACTCCTTGATGAAATGTGAGTCTTGCTTGCCAGTACTTGGATGTACTGACCCCGTTGGGGCTGTGGGTTACGCAGACTACGACTACGGCTACGATGATCACCAGGATGACTACTTCGTGGAGTTCGACGAGGCTGCAGACGAGTAGATAGCGGACCCGGGCAGGATCCGACGACTTCGTGGATGGGCTCCGTCTTCCTTTCATTGCCGGCCTCTTAGGCCTATTTGGATTTGTCTGTACTCAGACCTGTTGAATGCTTCCGCTGCTATGTAATGAATGCCATGTTGGGACATGTGTCCTCTGGATGATTGTATTTGCTATTCTCTGCCTTAGTGAAGGCTATTTGCAACCTTATTTCAATCTTTTGTGTCTTAGAGATATGTTGTGATTATCATTCGTTCAAAGCTGTTGACGTACCGTGCGTGATTGATATGAAGTACGTCGACAGTAGTGCCTAAGGTCTCTAGTGGATAGTTTACATCGACGGTGGAATAGCAGGGCTTGTGTTGTCGCGCATAAGCGCAGGCCTACCAGGAAGCTGGGACGTGGGAGCAGTTATGCCCCATAATCCAAGCATCTGCTATCCAGTTCGGCCCGATGAGTATCCCCTAGAAACCAGGGTGCGACAGCATATTCATGTAACCTTTTCAGAATCCCTCCGGTGTCACCACAGCTTTGGAGCGGCCAAAGACCTAAGCTTTGACCCGCCTCATTTCATCGCGGCCATCTGCATCTGAAAATGTGGCTAAAGAGGGTGGAGGGTGAGCGGTGAGTCACACTTCGAGGACACCGAACGCTCCGCTCCAATCCTCCCCTTAGTTTAAGTAGAGCTAATCGGGCGCTGTATTCTTAGAGCATGTCCAACGGATGATGTAAATTAGCCAAATAGGCCATCTGAAAACAGTTTTAGGACCAACATTTTTATGGGGGTTTTACTTTACTCATTCCGAATGATATAAAATAGGAAAGCATGAAAGTTCCATATGATGCAAAATAAGGCACCACATGATCTCCGAAGATGGATAGATAGGGAGGCACATACGGGGGTCGCCGGGCATGATTTTGATCAGCAGAGGTCGCCAGAGGCCGAGGAAAGACGACAAGGGCTGACGGCGACGTGGACTTGGCTGGGAATGCGCCTCCCGACATTGAATCGCGCCACCATGGAGCTCATCGGGCGGTGGGAATAACCACAGTCCCGCGCCGCGTGTAGGAGGAGCGCAGATGGAGGAGCCCCGGTGCGGCTGGTATAGCCGACGACGATATAGGGATAGGGTATGTGTTGAAGCTAGGTTTTACCCTTTCCTGCCACAAAAGTTATATCATCTATTGGAGATGCTCTTTGTAAACTATATAATAGGTACGTCTGCTTCCATGGGCTTAGGCCCACCATTGCATGAACGCCTCGCCAAAATCAACTAATTTTTTTTCCCATGTGAATCTTTCACTATTTTTTTTATTTATATGTCAAACCAACCCTTATCCATGGAAGATGGTGTGTGGAGATATGTAGCTCGGGCTACATGTAGCCCTGTATTTAAAAAATAATAATGAAAATCCCATTTTGGATTATCATCTGGAAAAAAAAATCCTGTTGTAGATGACATTGTCTTTTACCAACATGTATTATCAAATAAAAGTATGTAGTAATTTAGGCCGTGGAATCATGACAACATCTAAATCTGGAAGTAGTGAATAGTGCAGAATTTGAACTTTCCAAAATCTGCCATATTTTGTCATTTCCGATTTTGTTTAGTTAATATTTCATATATTGGTAGAATGTACTATTGTCTACGTCCGGGATTTTTTTCAGAAATCCAAATAAAAAGAATACATATAGCTGGAACTTTAACTACTCCCTCCGATTCATATTGGAGGGAGTATATATTTCCAGTTCCCACATATTCATGGCGCCACCGGAGTGCTTGCACTGCAACAGGGCCATACTTACAATGAAACACAACCAGTACGAAAAATTAACATAAATGGGCCACAAGAAGGTCCATGGCGATCTGAGAGGCCCTAACCTGAGGGGCATGGGCTGGAAGCGGGATGGTTCTTGGGCCGCGGTAGCAGAGTGGACGCGCTAGGCAATATTTCTTCTCATTTCTCAATAAAACAAAAAAAAAAGGCGATATTTCTTCTCCGCCTCCGACTAGAGGAGTATTTCTATGTTTGTTTCACTATATTGAAGTGCTGCGACTTGTTGCGAGGATTTGGAGCTATTAATCTGCATCTAGAACATCTGTAATGCAACTGGGGTTAAAAATCCGAAAGAGCGAAAGTACTCGTGTCACACCACGGGATTCAGGTTCCCTACCTCATGTTTATTTCACTGCACTAAAGAGCTTAGCTGCACCTGTGCAAAACAAAATCTTCATATGCAACTGCAGTAAGGAACACAGGAAATGGGAGGTCCTCTTCCAAGAGCAACCACAAACCACAGCAGGAATAAGGCAGCTGTATGGCAAAGTGTAACAAGCAACATGTTATGATCAGAGGTCCAGAACATGTAACGGAAAAGGGAGATCATAGGATCAGCACAAAGCAATCGTAATCACACAGATAAGAATACTCAGGTTCTCACTCAACAGAACTGACCAAGATTCAGTTTCACTTATTCACTGCAGAGATCGCGCTGCATCACGGCAGCAACACATGTTCTCACAAACAGCACAAACTTGTTATAGAATTTTAGTACACATAAGAAACGAGAAAAGAGACGCAACCAGGGGCAGCAGACTTGCGAATCAGTCTTTCCAAAGAGCTCACTGGCCACCACGGAGGCGGAGCACCAGATGCAGGGTGGACTCCTTCTGGATATTGTAATCAGCGAGGGTGCGGCCATCCTCGAGCTGCTTACCCGCGAAGATCAGGCGCTGCTGGTCCGGAGGTATGCCCTCCTTGTCTTGGATCTTCGCCTTCACATTGTCGATGGTGTCCGAAGACTCAACCTCCAGGGTGATGGTCTTGCCAGTAAGGGTCTTGACGAAAATCTGCATGCCACCACGGAGGCGGAGCACCAGGTGCAAGGTGGACTCCTTCTGGATATTGTAATCGGCAAGGGTGCGACCGTCCTCAAGCTGCTTCCCTGCAAAGATGAGACGCTGCTGGTCCGGTGGGATGCCCTCCTTATCCTGGATCTTGGCCTTGACATTGTCAATCGTGTCAGAAGACTCAACCTCCAGAGTAATAGTCTTGCCAGTCAAGGTCTTCACGAAGATTTGCATACCACCACGGAGACGAAGAACCAGGTGGAGGGTGGACTCTTTCTGGATGTTGTAATCTGCAAGAGTGCGTCCATCTTCAAGCTGCTTGCCAGCAAAGATCAACCGCTGCTGGTCTGGGGGGATACCCTCCTTGTCCTGGATCTTCGCCTTGACATTGTCTATTGTGTCGGACGACTCAACCTCAAGAGTGATAGTCTTGCCTGTGAGGGTCTTCACAAATATCTGCATGCCACCACGGAGGCGGAGCACCAGGTGCAAGGTGGACTCCTTCTGGATGTTATAGTCAGCCAAGGTGCGACCGTCCTCCAGCTGCTTGCCAGCAAAGATTAAACGCTGCTGGTCTGGGGGAATGCCCTCCTTGTCCTGGATCTTCGCCTTGACATTATCGATTGTGTCGGACGACTCAACCTCAAGGGTAATTGTCTTGCCAGTGAGGGTCTTGACAAAGATCTGCATTCCACCCCTGAGCCTGAGAACTAGGTGGAGGGTGGACTCTTTTTGAATGTTGTAATCTGCAAGAGTGCGTCCATCCTCAAGCTGCTTTCCGGCAAAGATGAGGCGTTGCTGGTCCGGTGGGATACCTTCCTTGTCCTGTATCTTGGCTTTGACATTATCGATCGTGTCCGATGACTCGACCTCAAGGGTAATGGTCTTGCCAGTGAGGGTCTTCACAAAGATCTGCATCTGCTTAGTTCAAAATTGCAAATAAAGCAGGGTAAGTCACCAAGTTAGAGGTATGAACAGATTAACAAAGACACGAAACATGGAAAGGAACAATAAAATCTCATGATGGATAGAAAATCTACAGTTACAAATTATTTCACCGCAGAGCAACCATGAACAGTTACATGGAAGACATATTCTCCAGATTAAACAAAGCAGATTAGTTTAACAAGTCGACTGAACTGTAGTGCATCCATCGTAAGGCTTAACTAAGCTAGAGAAGTAGTACGACAACAATCAACTTAGCAGAAAAATAAAACTTAACAATTAGGAGTCAACTATATAGCAGATCATCAATCGCAAAACAAAAACTACAAGGCAGATCATGGATCATTAGTAATCAGAGAAATAAACTTTGAATCATGGGCAAGACGAGGACTAGTCTGATGCTAAATTAACAAGAATTTACAAAAGCAGCAGCATGCCGGGCACTAATGGATCGAAACCTAATCAACAACTAGAGATGAATAATCACGGGACAGCTATGGTATTATACTCAAATCTACACAAATCTAGAGTATTCGACTGAAATCTACACACGGCTACGCATTCGATTGATATCTGATCGAGAAGGCATGCACGCATGCACCAACTCGTCCTCAACAATAACTCGACAAGCATATTGAATCTCCCAGTACACCAGCGCCGATCGTAGAAGATGGATACCGCCGCTGTTCAATTCTACGAACTCGTCGCGTTGACCAATCGGACATATGCATATATAGATCAATCTCACGACAGACAGCTAGGGAGAGGAATCGATAGCTGGGGCATACCTTGACGGAGATTCGCGAGAGCTGCGATCGATCGCTTGCTGCGGAGGATTTCTCGATTCTATTGAAATCAGGGAACGGGTGGATCGGGGTAAGGGAATCGAAGCGGTTGAGAAATTTATAGATAGGAAATCGGGGCCGGGTTGGGTACGTCACGGCTCAGGTCAAACGCGGGCCGAACGGGACGAGAGGGCGAGAGGCGGTCGCGGAGTCAGGCCACCAGCCCACCACGCAGTCTCCGGAAGGGCTAGAAAGGCGAACACTGGGCGTAGGTCCCCTAGCGCGCCCAGCTCTATGTCTCCGTGCGGACCGTTGCGTTTTGTGTTTTTGCATTTTAGGTTCTCTACTTTCAGACACACTTAAACGAGGGGTATATTGTGTTGTCTCGAACATCTCGATAATTACAACAAAACTGTCATTGCAACAAATTCACTGGTATCGCAACAAAAATTATCGTCCCGTGTACAAAAAGAAGTATTGCAACAAATTGTTCCAAATCCTTTTCAAAAAATAAGTAATATTACAAATAATAGTTAAACAATATGTTATTGTGTTGCAACAAAAAGGTTTAAATAATTCAACAAAAATCACAACCTATTGCAACAAAAAAAAATATCATCAATTAAAATTTTTGGTAAGTAACAAAAAAAGTTGTCGTTGTTTCAGTTGCAACAAAATCCATCACATATTTCAACAAAAAGGTAAATTGATAGCAACAAAAAAATTACATGTTTACAACATGTGAAGGAGCGCATAAAACCTATCATTCCAAATGAATTCTAAACTCATATACGCATTCCCTACAAAATCATCCAGCAAAACATTGCAACATCTCGCTTGTGCTTTCTCAACAAAATACGTGCAAAAATGTTACAAATTTTAAATACGTACGCAACGTTGATCGAAAATGTCAAAAACACTTAGCGAAAATATATGCTCTACGTTGTTTGTATGTTGGGCTTGTAAAATACTGGTCAGATACGAAAAGTTGGCCCGAAGCTAAATTGCTACTAGTTGGGCCGGCCCAGGTAGGTTGGCTTGCTTCGCTCCGATCGCTCGCTGGGCGACCTACGGTTTCACCGCGTAGGTCGCCCTATAACAAGCATTTTCCTTTGAAAACACTTTGTTTGTAGGGTACATCACGGCTCAGGTCAACCACTCTTAAAATGTTTCTTCGAGTATTTTGTGGAATTTTCCTCACGACGCAAATGCGTAATCTTCACGTTATTTCCCGGAGACAAAATCTACTTCCAACACTCGAAAAAATGCCAACTACGAGTAGAGGATTCCATTAGGGCGTGTTTGGCTATCAGGGAGCAAAAACCAGGGAACGGTATCCCTGTACGGGATTTTAGTGTGCACACCGGATCCCCTCTTCACGTGGGGAGAAATTCCCTTTTTTCGCGAAAACGCAAAAGCTTTGCGTTTCATTGCATTGATAGAAAGAAGAGATTTACATGCTCAAGGAAGAGCAGACCACCCGAAACAACACGACACAACCCTGTAGAGCATAACGACCACAACTCGTTGCGATCAACGAGCGTAGCACGTACTCCACAACAGGAAAGACCAAAAACACCCACCACCGACATAAGAACTACAAAGCTACGGCGCTTGCCCTAAGCTAAGAACAACGCCGCGTCTCGACCAATGCCGGGAACCTCCGAAGAACGACAGCTCCAACTGAACTTTACTTGTCGACGCACCATCCACCCGTGATGCCGGAGGTGGCAAGTAGATGGCGGGACTTGGTCAGTCCTGAGAGGGACACCTTCTTGGACCCTCCGGAAACGGCGTGCATTGCGCCCTTGAAACCAACCTAGGACAGCAACAACACCGGAGGAATGCAGCAAGGAACCACGCCGTGTCTCCAAATGCGATGCTCCGAAGGGAGGGACGACGTTGAGGATGCCGCCATCACACCGATCCAAACGAATCTAGGCTTTCACCCGGAGACCAGATCCAGACCGAAAGGAGGTAAGGGAGACGGTGACACACTTAGACGACGCCGCCAAGGAGGGGAATGGCACCCGCAGGCGCCATCGTCGCCGGCACCGAAGACGGGCAAGACTTTCGTCCGTCTTGGCACCCACCCCCACCCAATCCGCCGGATTGGAACAGCCGTCCTTCCCTTTCACCCCGCCGCCGCCGCCGCAGCTCCTCGCCGCCATAGCCGAACGTCGTGGTCCACCTGTAACATCCCAAGTATGAAAATCTCCCCCTAGAATGTTTTATTTCTTGTTAAGTTATTGCTTTGCATCATGTCATCATAGTCATTGCTTTTTGTTTACAATTGTTTTGCATTTGATTTCATTTGTTTCCATCTGTTTTCTATTTGAATTCCAAACAAAAATTCAAATCTTTATGCATACTTGTTATGTTACAATGTGTCAAATAAAAACTACAAAACAAACAAACAAATTGTTCCACTAAAACTTGGAATCAAAAACTTAATTTTGGCTTAACTTTCATTTATTATTTTGATACCAAAATTGCTCAACTCATTTAATTGCCAACAACATAAATTAAATTTATTTGGGAAACAAATGTTGCATTGCTGTTATTATATAAATCAATCACAAATTTACCAAACCCTCTTTTTCTCCCTAATTCCTTTGCAGCAAAAAAAAATAAACAGAAAAAGAATAAAAAGCAAAAGAGAAAAGGGGGAAAGGGCATCCATCCCTTTGGGCCAACCCACCTAGCTTGGCCTGCTACCCCCCTCACGGTTGTCTTCCACCTCTGTACGGCCTCCATCCCCATCGCACACGTCGACAGGTACAGAGAGCAACGGCCAATCCGAGATCCCCTCCTCCCTTTTAACTGAGCTCGAGCCCCTCCTCCTTGCCCTAATTTCTTCCTCCACCATTCTCCCACCGCGCCGTCGTCTTCCTCTCCTTCCTCCCCCCGATTTCCTTCTTTGTCTGTATCTCTGTAACCTCCACCGAGCTCCTTCATCACCGCCGCCTCCCTCCGGCGATCGCCGCCGCCACGGTGTTCCTCCGGCCGTGCTTGGGCCGGGAACGGAACCGCCCGGTTCCCCTCGTCCTCGCCATCCCCTCCGTTTTCCCCCGAAGGCACCGGAACCACCGCCGCCATCCTCGAGTCGCCACCGCACCACCGGCTGCATCGCCCCGTCTCCTTCCTCTCCCTCGCTGTAAGCATCGCCACCTCCCCCTCGTTCCCTCTCCTCTCTGCCTCTCGTGGCCCCACCGACCGCGCACCCACCGCAGCACGGCAGCCCGGCCACGGACGGCGCCACCGAGCGCAGCGGCAGTGAGCAGCGATCGCCGGCCGCCCTCCCTGTCCGCCCTCGCTGCTGTAACCTGAACCTGCACGTTAGAATTCAGTTAACACCCGCGAAGCATACCTTATCCTCCTTCGCTAGCTATACCTGACAAGCAATCGCCCACAGCCCAACTGGTACAGCGCCCGTGCGCGCAAGCGTGCGCTCCCGGGTTCGAGTCCCGCGGGAGGCATTTTTCGCCTCCCATTTTTCCCCTTCCACGCGCGCGCGCGGGGCCCGCGCGTCAGTGGCCCTAGCGGCCACATCACCTCCTAGCCCAGCCACCTAAGCGCCACAGTGGCGCTGGCCCCACTGGCAGTGGCCCATTCTGGGTCACTGCGCGGTGCAGTTTATTTTTCTGCCGCTTTTATTTTAATTCCAGTCCAGTTTTTATTACAGAATAGTCCCTAAATTCAAAACCCCAATAACTTTTGAATCCCAACTCCAAATAATATAAAAAAAATATGATTTCTAAACCAAATTTAATTCTCTATCTAATTAAGTCATTTGTTTTCTGTTTTGAGCATTTCAAATATTTTCAAATTTCGAATTCAAACAATTCTTTTCACATTTGCTTAATTCCATAACTAATTCAATATTAACCCAAATGTCACAAATAAAATATGTTTTCCATGTCAAATTAAACCACATAACTAAATATAAATTTTGTTTCATGATTTGAATAATTAAAAATTGCTTAAATAATTTAAACCTTGTTTAATTCATTTAAAATTGCTAAATTCATAACTTGCTCAAATTAATTTCTTTTTGAACATATAAAATATGTTTTCAAACCAGAAAAACATAATCTTTTCAAATATGAATTTTGTTTAATGTTTTGAACAAATAAAATTCAATCAATATTAATAATTGAATTAAATTCATTTAAATCTTGTTTAACTTGTTTAATTCATAAGTAATTCCTTCTAATTCCTTTTCAATGATTGAAACATGTATTCCACCTAAAATCTTGTGTTCTTTTCAAATATGAACTTTGTTATCTGTTTTGAACAATTAAAATTGGTGAAAACAACAAATGTTTGTGTAACACCTTTAAGGAACCAAAATTCCATAACTTAATAAATAAATTTCCAAACTTGGTAAACCTTATTCCTAATTGTTTCTATCGTTGTTATTTTTCTGTTTTCCTCATCCATGCATCGTACTAATCCACTTTCACCTGTTGATTAGTTGTAAAACAATTATTCCAACCTTAATTCATGGGCTTTCCATATGCAATCCAAATTTCATATGGGTCCATTTAAATTGTGTTACCATGTCAACTAGTTTATTTTTGATGCATCAATTAAATTGTCATGCATCATCCCATGATTGTGCACTATGCCATGTTATTGATTGTTTGTTCTCTGCGTTGTTTGTTTGCTTCTTCTCGAATAGACGACGACGTTGAGACAGACGATCTTACGACACCCCTTCTGAGGATTTAGCTCTGTACCAGGCTACTGAGTTTGCAGGCAAGTATTCACTCACATGAACCATCGTGTTCCTTTCAACATTGGATACCGATACTTTCCGTTGTCTATTCTGCTAGCCCTATGTATCGTTGCTTGTGTTCCGAACCTATCACCTGTTATCCTTAACCCTGATATAGCCTCACCTCCACACCTATAACCCCATTGGTTGTTGCCCGTGTCTTACTAGTATGCTTAGGGTTGTTTTTGCTCGAGCCTGTTGTCAGTTACTTTCTATTACCATGTTACTTATGTTCTGGGGCTTGATGTTTAAACAATCAACCTGTCAATTTTGGGGATAATAATAATTTGATGATAAGGCACCGGCAGGAGGCCCGGCGAGGTTTTGAGGCCTGCTAGTGTCGACCCTAATTAGGAACACATATAGGGCGAGGCCTGTATTGCCGGGGTGTTGCGTCCTGCGGGAGTTTTGCACACTTGCGCTGAGTATTCGGCTGCGTGGCTGGGACCTTATAGCTCCGTGGCTCCTAGGACAGACTGTAGAGATGGTTCGAGTCGTGTCAAGTCAACCTGAGTTTTAGTTGGTGGCTTGAGTGTGTACGGGTACTGGAGCACACCCTGCAGGGATGAATCTTCTCGAGAAGCCGTGTTGTCCGCGGTTATGTGACGACTTGGTGAAAGTACTGGCTAACAAGTACTCAGAACAACTTACATCTAACTATAATAACTTGACTAGTAATAGGTTTATTGACACAATAACCTGAATCATCACTAAACCAACTGTGTGAGTTATCCTCGGATTGCTTCTTTGGATAAGGGACGAGATCCAGGATGGGTTTGTTTGGAGTTAGTTGTTAGTTGGTTACGATACGCTATCTTATCTCCTTTCTGATAGTCGGAAGTTGTAGTATGTTCTGTAGTTGGTTAGTGCAGCCAGCTGCCGCATCTTTTATATCACCCTTTCTTCCGTTGAACCCAAAGCATCTGTGCTTGGTGTTGACGGGTTACACTTTGGTGAATTGTGAGTCTTTCTTGCTAGTACGTTTATGTACTGACCCCTTTGGGGCTGTGGTTTCCGCAGACTACGATTCTGAGGATCCCCGTGGTGGCTACTACGTGGAGTTCGACGAGGCTGCTGACGAGTAGATAGCGGACCCGGGCAGGATCCGAGACTTCGTGGATGGGCTCCGTATTTTCGTTTCCGGCTTCTTAAGCCTATTTGGATCTTGTCTGTACCCAGACCTGTTGAATGCTTCCGCTGTGATGTAATGATGTTATGTTGGGACATGTGTCCTCTGGATGATTGTATTTGCTATCTCTGTTCTAGTGAGAGCCATTCGCAACTTATTTTTCCCTCTTTTGTGTCTTAGAGATATGTTGTGCTATCATTATGTTCAACGCTGTTGACGTACCATGTGTGTATGGTATGAAGTACGTCAATGGTAGTATCCTGATTTCTATGGGATGGTTTACGTAGACGATGAACAGTAGGGGTTGGTTGTCACACATACGTGTGTTGGCCTCCTCGTAAGAGATGCGAGTGCCGGTAAGCCCCGTAATCCAATCATCTACTGTTCAACGGAACTGCGAGTATCCTCTAGAAGTCCGGGTGCGACAAATGGTATCAGAGCCTGTCTGCCTGTAGGATCCCTTTTACTGGTCGCAGTTGAGTCTAGAAACTATTTTGTAGCTATATAGGAAAAATGAAGCGTGAGAGTAGGAATTCTGCCATTTTATTTCTTTCCCCACCCACCCTCCCTTTTTTTGGTAAGGAAGTGCAACGTTGTTTTTTTCCCTTCTCATCTAAACTTTCAAGTTAGGTTTTCACGAATCCTGGTTTCTCTAGGATGGTTATATCTACTAGACCATAGGAATGGAGGTGGTTGTGACATGATTTATCATGTTGCCTACTCACGATTGAGAACGGAGGCGTGTAAGCCCCGGAAGCAGATCCTCTATTCCTTAAGCAGTAGATATTGATCCTTTAGAAGCTCGGATGGGTTCTCTCCATAGTACCTCAGGTGTTTGTGGTCTCCTGTTTCCCAGTTGTTGCTTCGATATCGTCCTTCACAAATTTTCTCTTCCGTTGTAACAACTTATCTGTTAATCCGTTGTTAACCTCCATCCTTGTTCTATGCTGTCGACTTACCATCTGAAGTAATCCTTTTAAGCACTTATATTGGATTTTGTTATCCGGTTAGTGTGTTAATCTTGGTATCCTCTTCAGGATGGAAAGTGGTGACGAAGAAACCACACTGCCACCCGAAATGGGGAAAGTGCTGTCTCAGATGACACAAGTTATAAAGCAGATGCAGCAGAACCAAGACCTTGGGAGTAATGGCAACACCCGGGTGTCTATTCGGGAGTTCCTTGAGCTCAATCCGCGCACGTTTGATAACTCCGAGCCATTGGATGCTGATGACTGGCTCCGTGAAATGAACCGTACTCTTATGGTAGCTCATGTGGCTGACGAGGACCGTGTTCCTTACGTGACCTACCTTCTCCGTGGACAATCCATGTCTTGGTGGGAGAATTTCCAAGAAATTAGAGGTCCTAGTGTGGCAATCACATGGGAGGATTTCAAGCAAGCCTTCGTGCGCCATCACATTCCCGATGGGCTCATGGAGAGAATGCGTGAGGAATTCTATTCTTTCACGCAAGGCAATCTGGACGTTCTCGAATACCAAAGAGAGTTCAATCGTCTGGCTCGCTACGCCGGAGATGAGATCTCCACGGAAGCGAGAAAGATGGCAAAGTTCCGCAGGGGTCTCAACCCGGAACAAGTATGCACTCACCAAGGCCAAGAATTGAGGACCTCATCAACATCGCTCTAAATGAAGAGCATGGGCGCAAGTTGGTTGAGGAATCTCGTAAGCACTCTCGTCTAATCTCTCAAAAGCTTTCATGCCTCCACAAAAACGAAGAGTTTGGGTTCCATATACCACTCAACACCGCCCATCTGCTTGCCAAGCCCGGTAGGATTTCTTGCCCACCCTCCACCCCAGTGGTATCTTCAGGAGGTGCTCCATCTCAGCCAAGTCCAACAGTCCTCGTTCTGCTAGTACATGCTTCAAGTGGTCTAGCAGGACACTACTCTTACAAGTGACCGCAGAACAAGCTACCATCACTACCTACCTCTAATGTCAATCATGTGATGGTAAACACTTCTTCGCCTAGGCCCCGCAATAGGAACAAGTCTGTCTTGAGAACTGTGAGAGTGAACCATGTCAAGGCCCAGGGAGTAGAAGAATCTCCAGAAGTTGTAATGGGCACACTTCTTGTGAACTCGTTTCGTGCTAAAGTCTTGTTCGATTCTGGTGCTTCACACTCTTTCATCTCTCAATGCTTTGCAAACAACAGTAAAATCAACTTCGAACAGTTGTCTATCCCTTTCCTAGTGAAATCACCGGGATCTAGCTGGCAAAGCAATAAAATTAGCCAGAACATCGAGATCACAATTGGAAACCTTCCATTCCAGGCATCTTTGATAGCTCTCCACTCTTCAGATATTGATGTCATTTGGGATGGATTGGCTGGTAGCCAACAAAGCAGTTGATTGTCCTGCTAAGTCTGTCAAAATCACACACCCTTCTGGCCAGATAGTCTACTTCCAAATCCAGTTGTTCAACTCTACACTCTCAATGCAAATCCTCTACCATCTATTGAAAAATATTCCGGTGGTTTGTGAATTCCCCGATGTCTTCCCAGAAGAATTGCCAGGAATGCCTCCGGACAGAGCAGTTGAGTTCGTGATCGAACTTGAACCAGGTACTGCTCCAATCTCTAAGCATCCATACAAGATAGCTCCTCCTGAACTGAAGTTGTTGAAGGAGCAAATCGATATGTACATGGAAAAAGGTTACATTCAACCTAGTTCCTCGGCTTGGGGTTGCCCAACTCTGTTCGTTGCGAAGAAGGATCAAACAAAGAGACTCGTTGTTGACTATCGTCCTCTTAACGAGAAAACAAACAAGTATCCAATTCCTCGTATCGATGATCTTTTTGATCAACTTGCTGGAGCCTCAATATTCTCCAAGTTGGACTTGAGAATGGGTTACCATCAAATAAAGATCAGAAAGGAAGATATTCCGAAGACAGCTTTCACCACTCGCTACGGTCTATATGAATACACCGTCATGTCCTTTGGTCTCACCAATGCACCGGCGACATTCTCTCGACTCATGAATTCTGTCTTCCATGAATACCTCGACAAGTTCGTTGTGGTATATCTTGATGATATTATTGTCTACTCAAAATCCGAGGAAGAGCATGGAGAACATCTTCGTCTCACTCTCATGAAACTTCACGAGCATCGTCTGTATGCCAAGTTCTCCAAATGTGAGTTCTGGATTCCAGAAGTTGCTTACCTTGGTCATGTCATCTCTGCCAAGGGCATAGCCATTGATCCAGAAAAGGTTAAGGCAATTGTTGATTGGAAACCTCCTAAGACAGTGAAGCAAGTCAGAAGTTTTCTTGGTTTGGCTAGCTATTGCCGTCGTTTCGTCCAAAACTTCTCCAAGATTGCCAAACCTCTCACTGATCTCACAAAGAAGGACAAGAAGTTCGTTTGGTCTCCACAATGTGATGAAAGTTTCAATCTCCTGAAGACTAAACTCACTTCTACCCAGTTCTGGTTGGCCCAGAACTACCAAACCTTTCCAGATATTCTGCGATGCATCTCTCCAAGGTCTAGGTGCAGTTCTTATGCAAGAACGTCAAGTTGTGGATTATGCTTCACGTCAGTTGAACGCACATGAGCTCAATTATCCCACACATGACCTTGAACTTGCAGCAGTTGTGTTTGCCCTCAAGAAATGGAGGCAATACTTGTTGGGTAATCGCACTGAAATCTTTTCCGATCATAAGAGTCTGAAATACATTTTCACTCAACCAGATCTAAACCTCAGGCAAAGGAGATGGATTGAAAAGATCAAAGACTTCGATCTTACCATTTCTTACACTCCAGGCAAGGCTAATGTTATGGACGATGCTCTCAGTCGCAAGTCGTATTGCAATAATCTCATGATCATGGAAAGCCAACCTCCACTTCATGAAGAATTCCAGAAGCTGAACCTTGGTCTTGTTCCTCAAGGTTATCTTGCAAACTTGACAGCCAGTCCAACTCTCGAGGACAAGATTGTTCTGAACAACTTCGTGCTGAGATCAAGAAGATCGCAAATAACATCAAAGCAGGCAATGTGAAGTATGAGTGCTTCTCAATTGATGACAAGGGAACTGTGTTCTTCGAAGGACGCATTGCAGTTCCTCAAATTCAAAGTATCAAAGATGTTATTCTCAAGGAGGCTCATGAAACTCCTCTCTCCATACACCCTGGAAGTACAAAGATGTACCAGGATCTCAAGACACTGTATTGGTGGTCTGGCATGAAACGTGAAATTGCTCAATACGTTTCTGAATGCGACGTTTGTCAACGTGTTAAGGCAGTTCATCAAAAAACAGCCGGTCTTCTCCAACCGCTGAAAATTCCTGAGTGGAAGTGGGACATGATTGAAATGGACTTCGTCACCAGTTTTCCAAAGTCCAAGAAGGGCAACGATGCAATCTTCGTTGTTATTGATCGTCTCACTAAGGTAGCTCACTTCTTTGCTGTCAAAGAGACAATCTCAGCTAGCCAGTTAGCAGAGCTCTACACAGCAAAGATTATTCCTCTTCATGGTGTTCCATTGGAAATAAGCTCAGACCGTGGAAGCATTTTCACTTCTCATTTTTGGAAGAGTTTTCAAGAAGCATTGGGCACCAAACTTCTGTTCAGCACAGCTTATCACCCTCAGTCACAAGGGCAAGTCGAAAGAGTCAATCAGATTCTCGAGGATATGCTCAGAGCATGTGGTCTCTCCTTTGGCATGAAATGGGAGGATTGCCTTCCATATGCTGAATTCTCCTACAACAACAGCTTCCAGGCAAGCCTAGGCATGGCACCATTTGAAGCTCTCTATGGCCGCAGATGCAGGAGTCCAATCAATTGGTCTGGAGCTGGTGAACGTTCACTCTTAGGCCCTGACATTGTTAAGGAAGCCGAAGAGAAAGTTCGTATCATTCGTGACAATCTCAAGATTGCTCAGTCTCGTCAGAAAAGCTACTATGACAGCAAGCACATGGATATGATCTATGCACCTGGTGACAAAGCATATCTCCGTGTAACTCCCCTCAGAGGCACTCATCGTTTTGGTGTGAAAGGAAAGCTTGCACCAAGATACATTGGTCCTTTCAACATTCTCTCAAGGCGTGCGGAAAATGCCTATCGTCTTGAACTTCCACAAAAACTATCCAACGTGCACGATGTGTTTCACGTGTCACAGCTCAAGAGGTGTTTCAAAGATCCAGATCGTGCAGTTGATCATGATTCCATTGAACTGCAAGAAGATCTATCTTATGAGGAGCACCCTGTTCGAATTCTCGATGAGACCGTTCGTAAGACTCGCAACAAGAGCACCAAGTTCTTGAAAGTGCAATGGTCGCATCATTCCGATAAAGAGGCAACGTGGGAGACCGAAGAGGATCTTCGCAAGAAGTATCTGGACCTTTTCTCTTCTCAGTAGGAATCTCGGGGGCGTTTTGTAACATCCCAAGTATGAAAATCTCCCCCTAGAATGTTTTATTTCTTGTTAAGTTATTGCTTTGCATCATGTCATCATAGTCATTGCTTTTTGTTTGCAATTGTTTTGCATTTGATTTCATTTGTTTCCATTTGTTTTCTATTTGAATTCCAAACAAAAATTCAAACCTTTATGCATACTTGTTATGTTACAATGTGTCAAATAAAAACTACAAAACAAACAAACAAATTGTTCCACTAAAACTTGGAATCAAAAACTTAATTTTGGCTTAACTTTCATTTATTATTTTGATACCAAAATTGCTCAACTCATTTAATTGCCAAACAACAACATAAATTAAATTTATTTGGGAAACAAATGTTGCATTGCTGTTTTTATTATAAGTTAATCAATACAAATTTACCAACCACAAAACCTCTCCTTTTCTCCCTAATTCCTTTGCAGCAAAAAAAATAAATAAACAGAAAAAGAATAAAAAGCAAAAGAGAAAAGGGGGAAAGGGCAGCCATCCCTTTGGGCCAGCCCACCTAGCCTGGCCTGCTACCCCCCTCACAGTTGTCTTCCACCTCTGTACGGCCTCCATCCCCATCGCACACGTCGACAGGTACAGAGAGCAACGGCCGATCCGAGCTCCCCTCCTCCCTTTTAACTGAGCTCGAGCCCCTCCTCCTTGCCCTAATTTCTTCCTCCACCATTCTCCCACCGCGCCGTCGTCTTCCTCTCCTTCCTCCCCCCGATTTCCTTCTCTGTCTGTATCTCTGTAACCTCCACCGAGCTCCTTCATCACCGCCGCCTCCCTCCGGCGATCGCCGCCGCCACGGTGTTCCTCCGGCCGTGCTTGGGCCGGGAACGGAACCGCCCGGTTCCCCTCGTCCTCGCCATCCCCTCCGTTTTCCCCCGAAGGCACCGGAACCACCGCCGCCATCCTCGAGTCGCCACCGCACCACCGGCTGCACCGCCCCGTCTCCTTCCTCTCCCTCGCTGTAAGCATCGCCACCTCCCCCTCGTTCCCTCTCCTCGCTGCCCCTCGTGGCCCCACCGACCGCGCACCCACCGCAGCACGGCAGCCCGGCCACGGACGGCGCCACCGAGCGCAGCGGCAGTGAGCAGCGATCGCCGGCCGCCCTCCCTGTCCGCCCTCGCTGCTGTAACCTGAACCTGCACGTTAGAATTCAGTTAACACCCGCGAAGCATACCTTATCCTCCTTCGCTAGCTATACCTGACAAGCAATCGCCCACAGCCCAACTGGTACAGCGCCCGTGCGCGCAAGCGTGCGCTCCCGGGTTCGAGTCCCGCGGGAGGCATTTTTCGCCTCCATTTTTCCCCTTCCGCGCGTGGGGGCCCGCGCGTCAGTGGCCCTAGGCCACATCACCTCCTAGCCCAGCCACCTAAGCGCCACAGTGGCGCTGGCCCCACTGGCAGTGGCCCATTCTGGGTCACTGCGCGGTGCAGTTTATTTTTCTGTCCCTTTTATTTTAATTCCAGTCCAGTTTTTATTACAGAATAGTCCCTAAATTCAAAACCCCAATAACTTTTGAATCCCAACTCCAAATAATATAAAAAAAATATGATTTCTGAACCAAATTTAATTCTCTATCTAATTAAGTCATTTGTTTTCTGTTTTAAGCATTTCAAATATTTTCAAATTTCAAATTCAAACAATTCTTTTCACATTTGCTTAATTCCATAACTAATTCAATATTAATCCAAATGTCACAAATAAAATATGTTTTCCATGTCAAATTAAACCACATAACCAAATATAAATTTTGTTTCATGATTTGAATAATTAAAAATTGCTTAAATAATTTAAACCTTGTTTAATTCATTTAAAATTGCTAAATTCATAACTTGCTCAAATTAATTTCTTTTTGAACATATAAAATATGTTTTCAATCCAGAAAAACATAATCTTTTCAAATATGAATTTTGTTTTTGTTTTTGAACAAATAAAATTCAATCAATATTAATAATTGAATTAAATTCATTTAAATCTTGTTTAACTTGTTTAATTCATAAGTAATTCCTTCTAATTCCTTTTTCAATGATTGAAACATGTATTCCACCTAAAATCTTGAGTTCTTTTCAAATATGAACTTTGTTATCTGTTTTGAACAATTAAAATTGGTGAAAACAACAAATGCTTGTGTAACACCTTTAAGGAACCAAAATTCCATAACTTAATAAATAAATTTCCAAACTTGGTAAACCTTATTCCTAATTGTTTCTATTGTTGTTATTTTTCTGTTTTCCTCATCCATGCATCGTACTAATTCACTTTCACCTGTTGATTAGTTGTAAAACAATTATTCCAACCTTAATTCATGGGCTTTCCATATGCAATCCAAATTTCATATGGGTCCATTTAAATTGTGTTACCATGTCAACTAGTTTATTTTTGATGCATCAATTAAATTGTCACGCATCATCCCATGATTGTGCACTATGCCATGTTATTGATTGTTTGTTCTCTGCGTTGTTTGTTTGCTTCTTCTCGAATAGACGACGACGTTGAGACAGACGATCTTACGACACCCCTTCTGAGGATTTAGCTCAGTACCAGGCTACTGAGTTTGCAGGCAAGTATTCACTCACATGAACCATCGTGTTCCTTTCAACATTGGATACCGATACTTTCGGTTTTCTATTCTGCTAGCCCTATGTATCGTTGCTTGTGTTCTGAACCTATCACCTGTTATCCTTAACCCTGATATAGCCTCACCTCCACACCTATAACCCCATTGGTTGTTGCCCGTGTCTTACTAGCATGCTTAGGGTTGTTTTTGCTCGAGCCTGTTGTCAGTTACTTTCTATTACCATGTTACTTATGTTCTGGGGCTCGATGTTTAAACAATCAACCTGTCAATTTTGGGGATAATAATAATTTGATGATAAGGCACCGGCAGGAGGCCCGGCGAGGTTTTGAGGCCTGCTAGTGTCGACCCTAATTAGGAAAAGGGTCTTGTCTACTGATCCATGATGAGCGTGCTCACCGCATCCGGGTGGTAGTATGGAACCCCCCTCGACTTTGATCTGATCCGCAGTTTGTCCGAAGAGCCACACTTAGTTCGGGTGTTCCATTTGGCTCATACGCATGAATGGGTCGCTCCCATGGTTACTGATGATGATGATGACGCACACATATAGGGCGAGGCCTGTATTGCTGGGGTGTTGCGTCCTGCGGGAGTTTTGCACACTTGCGCTGAGTATTCGGCTGCGTGGCTGGGACCTTATAGCTCCGTGGCTCCTAGGACAGACTGTAGAGATGGTTCGAGTCGTGTCAAGTCAACCTGAGTTTTAGTTGGTGGCTTGAGTGTGTACGGGTACTGGAGCACACCCTGCAGGGATGAATCTTCTCGAGAAGCCGTGTTGACCGCGGTTATGTGACGACTTGGTGAAAGTACTGGCTAACAAGTACTCAGAACAACTTACATCTAACTATAATAACTTGACCAGTAATAGGTTTATTGACACAATAACCTGAATCATCACTAAACCAACTGTGTGAGTTATCCTCGGATTGCTTCTTTGGATAAGGGGCGAGATCCAGGATGGGTTTGTTTGGAGTTAGTTGTTAGTTGGTTGCGATACGCTATCTTATCTCCTTTCTGATAGTCGGAAGTTGTAGTATGTTCTGTAGTTGGTTAGTGCAGCCAGCTGCCGCATCTTTTGTATCACCCTTTCTTCCGTTGAACCCAAAGCATCTGTGCTTGGTGTTGACGGGTTACACTTTGGTGAATTGTGAGTCTTGCTTGCCAGTACGTTTATGTACTGACCCCTTTGGGGTTGTGGTTTCCGCAGACTACGATTCCGAGGATCCCCGTGGTGGCTACTACGTGGAGTTCGACGAGGCTGCTGACGAGTAGATAGCGGACCCGGGCAGGATCCAAGACTTCGTGGATGGGCTCCGTCTTTTCGTTTCCGGCTTCTTAAGCCTATTTGGATCTTGTCTGTACCCAGACCTGTTGAATGCTTCCGCTGTGATGTAATGATGTTATGTTGGGACATGTGTCCTCTGGTTGATTGTATTTGCTATCTCTGCTCTAGTGAGAGCCATTCGCAACTTATTTTCCCTCTTTTGTGTCTTAGAGACATGTTGTGCTATCATTATGTTCAACGCCGTTGACGTACCATGTGTGTATGGTATGAAGTACGTCAATGGTAGTATCCTGATTTCTATGGGATGGTTTACGTAGACGATGAACAGTAGGGGTTGGTTGTCACACATACGTGTGTTGGCCTACTCGTAAGAGATGCGGGTGCCGGTAAGCCCCGTAATCCAATCATCTACTGTTCAACGGAACTGCGAGTATCCTCTAGAAGTCCGGGTGCGACACCACCCCATCGCGCGTAGCCACCCATCAGCGCTACGCCGGGTGCGCCAAGGCGCAACCTTTCTTCCACCTCCCCCGTATGGACCTAAAAGGCAAAACCAGCCTGGGCAAGATGCAGCGTCCGAGGCCATTGGGGGAGAGGGCGAGCACCTCACCTTGCCACCCATGGTGGCACAGCTGCCCCCGCTGCAGAGCGCCTCGCCCGCCCTCCACAGCCATGCGAGGCGCGAGAGCGGCGACGCTGCTGTGTGCAGCAAGGAGGGAGCGGGGGTGGGAGAAGGGGGCCAGGGACCAGCGCCGGGACAACCGCCGGAGTTCCTCTCCAGGGCAGAGGGTGGCCGCAGCCGGCGCGCTCGCGACAGCCAGGGGCCCTCCCAACCCAGATTGGGCCCTGTAGTGCCCAGATCGATAGCGGGGCACCCCGCCGCCACGCCGGAGCCACTGCCGCCGCCGGCCACCCGCATCAGCCGTGCTGCCGTCGCCGGCCACCCGCATCAGCCGCGCCGCCGCCGGCCCCAATCCCCGCCGCCCAGCTCATCCTCGACGGCAGCCCCCGAAGCCAGGCCCGCAGCACCACCCAGCCGGCCCACTTCATATGTCCGTCGGGGGAGGGGAGAACGCCCCGCCCCCACCTTCCCTGGGGCGGCACGGCTTCGCCGGTGGCCCCTCCGACGGCGGCGAAGCGGGGGAGCAAGGGTGGAGGGCCCTCTGGCCGGGACTAGGGTTTCCCCCCGCGTCGCCCTCCTGAAAATGGTTAGTCCATCAGTTTGTCAAGCTGCACGTAAAAAAAACTGGCATGAACTGTTTTCATATCCAGAACGACAATAATCACTACAACTAATGTCGTCGCATCCTTTCTCAAATAGGCTACGTTATTTAGAACTGAACTATTGCAAATGATGAATAATATGTAGCTAGCAGAAACACAAGTTGTTGGGCTGTCCGGACCTATATCTAAATACCGAAATATCAGAATTCTCAAGTTCTCGTGTCTAAATTTGGGATCAAGATTCTTGCTCTAGTCTTTCTCTATCTCGACATCATGTACCATTAGCTTCGATGTTTTCTGAATTACAAGAAACAGTGTAAGTTAGCAACTAATAGAATAGTTTTAGTGAAGAATTTTCAAACTACAAGAGTTGGTTGCAGCCTCACCTTCTTGTAGCTAGTCGAGCACTGGAGCCACGGAGGACGGAGTGGATTTCACTCTTCTGTGATGTGAACAAATGGGATTAATGCAACTCAGGTGTCAGCAAGGTTCAACTCAAGACAGATAAAAACTATGTCGATTTACACACAGTTGCTCCCAAACAGGGATGGAAGACGCTACAATATATTTGATGTTAATCTACTGTCATCTCCAGACAACATAAATGTGTAACATGCAAATTTTACACCTGGCCGCATAAGTTGCAATATGATAAACAAGTTTCCTTGTAAGAATTTGAAAAATTACAATGATACAATGTCATCATTTTCAGGTACGTCACTTTCATCCCATGCTGCTGATGAAATGCATGTACAACAGTTAGGCCATCTCCAGCCGTCCCCCAGCGCCCCCCAGGAGGCGTTTTTAGCGTCGAAAACGCCGAAAAGCCACCAGTCGCCGCCCAGGGCTAGGTTTAGCGCCGCTTTCCGCCGTTTTCTCCGCCGTTTCGCGCTGGGTTCGGCTTGGGGGGGCAAAATGCGTGCATGGGCCAGACTTGTCGGCGACGGAAAACGATTTCCCTCCATTTTTTCGGCGTTTCCCTCCACTTTTCCCCCCACATATACCTCTCCCCCACTCCATTCCCACCGTTTCCCCGCCATTTCCCCCTCTAGCCGCCATGACTCCCGCCCGATTCACAGGACCCCGCACCGCCGCCGTCGCCGTTGCCATCCCCACGACCTCCGAGCTCGGCAAGAAGCCGCGCAAGCCGAGGGCGCCAAAGGAGAAACCGCCCGGCATGTCCAGCAAGGACTGGATCACCGAAAAGACGCGCCTGACAACAGCCAACGTCTAGCGCCGGGGGAGGGAGGCGGCGTAGCGGCAGAGTCAGCTGATGGCGCAGCTGCAGGCCGAGGAACAGGTCGTTGTCGAGGAAGAGGAGGAGGAGGATGGGGCTTTGGATGAACCGCCAACTCTGGTCGCATCCGCGGCACCGTCAAGCGGAGGGCCGGCTTCGCCCCTATCTTCGCCGGATGGAAGTAGTCGCCATCGCCATCACCGCGCCCGTCGCCGCGCCCGACGCCTGCATGGTACGTCGAAGGTGACCCCCTTGGTGGTTTCAACCCCAACATCACCTTCCCCTACCATCCGCCGATGATGTACGGCGCCTCGCCAGGCTACGCATTTTCCCCGTCCCACCGCCGCGCGATGATGGCCGGGCTGCAGACCCAGGACAACAACTTCATGGAGGAGATCATCGCTGCTGGCTCGATGGCGGCGGCGGCGAGCCCGGGTTTCCTCGAGCAAAGTGGGGAGTTTTTCGCGCAGGGCGGCGGTGACTACGGCGAAGGACGCTCTGGCGCCACGCAGGGAACGGAGGCCGACGAGATCGACGAGACGCCTGTGGTACCAGAGGGAGCAGATCCGGCCGAGGAGGACCGCCGTCCACGCCGTGGTCCTGGCCGTCCCCGCAAGGAACCCAAGGCAGCGCCCTCGTCGCCCACCGAGCCTCACGTCAAGTGGTCGCACAAGGAGGATGTCCTCCTCGCCGAGGCGTGGAAGACGATCTGCCTGTACCCGATCGTCGGCACCAATCAGCACGTCGACAACTACTGGAAGCGGGTGAAGACGGCGTACGACGAGCGCCGGATGATCGACCCCGACTTCGTCGCATGCATCACCGACCGCGGCCAGAAGGCCATGGCGAACCATTGGGCGAACATCCAGGCCGCCTGCAACAAGTGGCATGGCATCCAGGAGGAGGTCGCGATAAGGCCGAAGAGCGGCGCCAACCGCGAGATGGAGCTCGTCTGGATGCTCGAGGCGTACAAGAACGACGAGGGCTCCGACTTCAAGTTCCTCCACATCTTCGTCGTCATCGAGGGGTGCAAGAAGTGGGCGGAGGTGCACCGGTCGATCGGCAGGGGCAAGGAGTACGTCCCAACGCGGTGGCTGCATGTGCGTCCGAAGGACGTCCGCCAATGGGCCACAAGAAAGCCAAGTCGGCGAGGGACGGCGCGCCGGCAGCGGCAAAGCTCCAGGCGTCCATCGAGTCCTGCATCGCCGACGCCCAGACCCAGGCCGGCAAGAGGGAGGAGGTCGCCAAGCAGAGATGGTCGGCCCTCATGGCCAACTCTCAGGTCAAGATCGACCTCCTCAGGGCTGGCACCGCGACGAAGAAGAGGAACAACGACCTCACCTTCCTCACGGGGGGTTGACCCGACCGCGATGACCCCCGAGGTGAGAGCATGGTTCCTGGCGCAGTGCAATCTCATCTTGAGCGACATCAGCCCGGCTCCGGCCCCGACCACAACGGACGACACGAGCTACGCCACTGCGCCGCCGAGCACGCACATCGACCTGGAGGATGCCGCGCCCGTCGTCGACCTGGAGGATTCCGCGCCCGTCGTTGACAAGGATGCCGCGCCCGTCGACAAGGACGCCGTCGTGGACCTGGAGGATGCCGCGCCTGCCATCGATCTGGAGGATGCCGCGCCGAGCTCGGCCAGCTCCGACACCGACCTCTGCCTGATCGCCCATCTGTGCCGAATGTGGCACGCCGCGCGCGCCCGACTGTGGTTTGATCGAGACTATTTGATCGCCCAATTGTGGCGTTTTTTGTAATATGATTGCCCAAACTATGGCTGCTGTGATCGCCGAACTCGGGCTCTATTTTGGGGCGGGAAGAGGAACTTTTAAAAATTATTCGCTGTTCTGTTTTTTGGGTCGCCGAACGGCTGGTAAAATCGCCCCCCCAGGTTTTGGTGCGGGCCGGCGTTATCGCTAAAAAGCGCCGAACTAAAACCTGGGGGCCGAACGGCTGGAGATGCCCTTAGTCAATTTCCATAGGTGGAATAGGCACAGATGCAATGCCAAAAATCAGTTTTTCTGCAACTAGACTAAAAAAAAGTAGATTGTACAAAATAAGGAATCTAATTCACGACTAACGTATTTTTCTTACGAAGAATGAACCGGTGAACGATTGTCTGATGCACAACTTGCAAATTGCGCTACAGATATATTACTCATTTAACCACCACTAATTCTCGTATAATCTTGGACATTAATACTAGCTAGGCATGAAGAAACAAACAAATCAATTGACTTACTATAAGCTTGGCATGGCCGTGCATACTCCACCACAAGAAAAATATATGGATCCACCGTATCAACAGCTAGCTAAGCAACTAGTACTGTAAGAATTTCTCATGTCAATATGATGATGCACCTCACGAACTTCTTCCTCTTCTCTTTACTTGACACAATTGCATAGAAGCAAAATAAGTACTCCCTCGGATCTTAAAAAAGTGTCGTGAGCTATGCATATAAGTTGTGTATGATTAGTTCATTTGTGGCGACACTTTTTAGGATCGGAGGGAGTAGTTGTTTCCATAAAAAGATCTTGCTAGTTGTGATGCGTGATGTCTACGCACGTTTCTATTCTTGTAGACAGTGTTGTGCCTTCAAGTGCAGAGGTTTGTAGAACAACAGTCAGTTTCCCTTAAGTGGATCACCCAAGGTTTATCGAACTCAGTGAGGTAGAGGTCAAAGGTATCTCTTTCAAGCAACACTACAATTACGATAGAAGAAGTCTCTTGTGTCCCCAATACACCTAATACAATTGTCAGTTGTATAGGTGCACTAGTTCGACGAAGAGATAGTGAAATACAAGTAGTATGAATGATTATAGGTGATAATAGTAATCTGAAATAAAAATGGCAGTAAGCAAACATATAACAAAACTGAATGTAAACGGTGTTTCAATACTTAGAAACAAGGCCTAGGGATCATACTTTCACTAGTTTACACTCTCAACAATAATAACATAATTGAATGCATCAATATTATCTCTTCACTATGCCGAACCACTCTCTGGTCGGACAACAGACACCAATCATTGCGTAGGGCTATAAAAACACTCCTTAGAGTTCGCATTTCCCAATCTAGGTAACCCCACGATATCACCATGAGACCTAGATGGTTCCAAAGAAACATCACAATTTCATAGTGTCATCCAACACAAAATATAATATCATGCTAAACCACACGGTGCAGACACTGTCACCTTTACACCGTGATCAAAGTATCTACGGAGATCTCATAACAAAACCACTTGAGTAGCATAATAGATTAAGAGTAACATCTACTTATTAAACTACATTACAAACCTCGTGATCACATAAAGATCACACCATGTGTCGTGGGATAGTCACGGCAGACGTTACCGGGGGAAACTTAGTTTAGGGAAAATCGACTCTGGTGTTTGGGAGAGGGTTTAGCTCGAATTGGACGCAAGGATTATCCTGGTTCAGCCTCTCCATTGGAGATAATAGCTTACTTCCAGCTGGGATCTTATTAACTATCAATCTAGAGGCTCGGACTGCAATGTCACCGAGACCCCGAATCTAGGGTTACAAATACTAGCTCTCGTGTACCTTGAATCTAGGGTTTACACTCGAAATCTCTTAGTCTCCTCGATCTATGCTAGGAGAACCGGTTTATATATAACACCCGGTTTCCTGGCTTTCCTTAGAAGATATGGCTAGAGTCCTACTCGGATTCCGCGGTCTATACCGCCTCTCAGGCCTTCTAGAACTTTCTTCCCTTGAGCCAGATTACCAACACAACCATTGGCCCACCGACGAGACCCGGCCCATCATCACTTTACAAGGTCTTCGCCCAACCTTGCTCCAGCCGGGTCTTTACCCTTTCCTGTGGGCCTACCGGGTTTGTATCCCCCCAACACCATGGGAGAGAGAGATGAAACACATAGCTACCGTAGCTCCTAGCCCCGGGGGAGAACTACTCCCTCCACATCATGGGAGTCAGCAATGGCGATGGAGATGGCGGTGGATTCGATGGAGATGGCTCCGGGGGATGCCGGAACAGTGTCTCCCGAAAATTATCGGTGGCGGCGGTGGATCTAAGAAACTTTTCGTGGAAGGGGGCTGGATGTTTTAGGGTTTATGCATCGGGGGGGGGGGGCTATATAGGCGAAAGGGCGAAGTCGGTGGGTACCCGAGGGGCCCACACCATCTATAGCGTGACCAGGAGGACCCGCGCCCCCCTATGGTGTGGCTCCCTGTAGCCCCCCTCCGGGTCTCCTTTGGACTCCGTTGACATGCCGGGAATTCTAATACTCTGGGATTTTGTTTCGTCCAATTTCGAGAATATTTCCAGAACAACTTTTCTGAAACCAAAAACAACAGAAAACAGGAACTGACTCTGTGGCATCTTGTTAATAGGTTAGTCCCAGAAAATCCCTAAAAATGACATAAAGTGTATAGGAAAAATGTAGCATATGACATGAAAACAACATGGAACATCATAAATTATAGATACGTTTAAGACGTATCAAGCATCCCCAAGCTTAGTTCCTACTCGTCCTTGCGTAGGTAAAACGATAAAAAATAATAATTTCTGAGGTGACATGCTACCGACATAAACTTGATCATCAAAATTGTAAAAGCATATGTAAAGCCGAGATCATAGTACTTTAAACACATGCATGCTGGATATTCATAAGTCGTAAACGTATCCCTAATTTCTGATGTTCCATGTTGTTTTGATGTTATTTCCCACATGTTTGATATACACTTTATGTCATTTTTATCGATTTTCCGAACTAACCTATTGAAAAGATGCCATAGAGCCAGTTCTCTGTTTTATGTTGTTTTTGGTTTCAGAAAAGTTGTTCTAGAAATAATCTCGAAATTGGAAAATTCAAAACCCGGAAGTCTTAGAAATCCCGGAGGTTCCACGGAATCCCGAAGAGACCCGGAGGGGGGGGGGGGCTCAGGGGGCCCACACCATAGGGTGGCGCGGTCCCCCCTTGGCCGTGCCATGGGTGGTGTGGGGCCCCCAAGCCTCCACCGCCTCTGCCCTTTTGCCTATTTATTCTTCCCGAGGCGTAAACCCTAAATATATCCCACTTTTTCCCGAAAAACACCCGAGGCCGCCGTCACCGTCATCCCGAGATCGGGAGGGTTCTAGAGCTCTCCTCGGCACTCCGCCGGAGGGGGCAATCATCACCGGAGGGGTGTACACCACCATGCCCTCCTCCGAAGTGGTGCGTGAGTAGTTCATCCCTAGACTACGGGTCCATAGCAGTAGCTAGATAGTTGTTCTCTCCACTTTGTATCTCATGTTTAGATCTTGTGAGCTGCCTATCATGATCAAGATCATCTTTATGTAATGCTACATGTTGTGTTTGCTGGGATCTGATGAATGTTGAATGCTATGTCTTCTGATTATCAATCTATCATGTTATCTTCATACTTATGTTATTTATGATCTTGCATGCTCTCCGTTATTAGTAGATGCTCTGTCCAAGTAGATTCTAGTAACTCCAAGAGGGAGTATTTATGCTCGATAGTGGGTTCATGCCTCCTTTGCATCTGTGCTCGAGTGATAGAAACATGACGGATGGAGTATGTGTTGTTGCCATTAGGGAGAAAACAACAATGCTTTGTCTAAGGATGATGTTATTGTTTACATTACACACTTTTCCGGATGGCACCCACCGGGTTCGGGGCCGGGTCGGCGCCCCCCATACCCGCCCCATTTAACTTGTCGGGCCTCATTTCTTACCATACCCACGACCCGACCAGGTTCGGGGCCCCAACGGGTACCCATTTAAGGAGCGACACCGACACATATTTGGAATAAAACAATGGAATATTGAGATGAGGTTGGTGGGAATAGACATGTGTGTACGTGTGTTGTCTCCGAGGTTCCAGATTCCAACGCGTCCATGTGATGTGTGAGGTTTGTGGTCCATAGCTCGTGGACGTGTGGTTAGGCATAGCATTATTAGGGATATGATTAGGATTTAGAGCGGGTCTGCGGCTATGCGGGTACGGGTTTTCCACCCCCATACCCACCCATTAGACCTGGCGGGTCGAACATTTTACCAAACCCTCCCCATTTAAGGCGGGTACCCGTCGGATTTGCGGGTTTCGGGGCCCCATTGCCATCCGTACGCACTTTGCTTACTGCGATTATCTGTTGCTTGCAACTTAATATCCAACGTTAGTTCAGATGATATTCGAAGGGTGGATTATTATTCATAGATGCAGTTGGATAACAGTCTATGTATCTTGTTGTAATGCCCGCATGAATCACATATTAATCTTTATGTCTTGCATATGCACTACGGTGCGGCCTTCATTTCTGTCAATTGCCCAGCTGTAATTTGTTCACCACACATGTTATTTATTTTTCACGGAGAGACACCACTAGTGAACTGTGGACCCCGGTCCATTTTCCTCATACTGATAAACACCTACTGCTTTCATACTGCTCTCATACTGTTCCTACTGTTTTCCACACCATACGTTTAACCTCTTTGTGTTCAGCAAAACCGGTGAGATTGACAACCTCACTGCTTCATTGGGGCAAAGTAATTTGATTGTGTTGTGCAGGTTCCAGGTTGCTTCTGAACCGGTAGTGCGTCCTGCCATCTCAGCTGCTTCACCTTCTGAAGTTACTCCTTCCTCCTACTGATCGATTCAACCTTGGTTTCTTTCTGAGGGAAACTTGCTACTGTGATCTTCATACCATCCTCTTGGGGTCTCCCACGAACGTGTGTATCACACGCATCAGATATAATTCTAACAATGAAACTTAGCAATCACTTTGCATCATGAAAAGTAACACAAATAAAAGATCATGAATAATAATGCACTTGAAAATTATATGTTTGTTTCAAGCATAAAGAAAATATAGGAAAGTAATATTTCGCTTGTCCTTGACAGTGGGGAAAAATATAAATGCCAGGACACCTTAAAGTTCAATTGGATGAATAGAACAATTAATTTGAGAGCAAGTGATGCATGTAAAATGCATAGATGAATTTTGCATATTTTCACATGGTTTTCTATTACATATTGCATCATATAAGGGTATAATTCAATGTTTTATAGTATTTTGGGGTTAAATTACAAAGTCCCCCAACTTTTATGGAATTAACCCTGCCTGTCAGAAACCCCGTCTTCTACATTTTTGACTTTCAGGGGGCAAACTTCCGCGAAATCACCTGGAAATCCGCAGGGGTCATTTTCTTGGAAGGAGAAGACTTGCGGGCGAAGGATCCACGAGAATTGGGCAAGGAGGCCCAAAAGAGGACCCTCCACGCGGCCAGATTCCTTGGCCGCGTGAGAGGCCCCCTTTTGGCCCCTATGGCCCCAATTCCTTCCATCTTCGACTTACCGACTCCGTCTTGACCTAAAACCGACTATAAAAAGGGTCCCCCGTACCCTTACGGAGAGAGCGCCGCCGAAACACCGAAACAGAGACCTGGAGTTCGAGATTGGAGGGGGAAAACTCCGGCGGGGCGCCGCCGGTGTGATCTCCTACCCCTCCAACGTCATCTCCATCGACATCTCCATGAAGAGGGAGTAGTCCACCCCAGGGCTATGGGTTTGTGGAAGTAGCACTTGAATCTCTCTCTATGTGCTTCACTAATTAGATCCGTATGAGCTGCCTCACATGATTACGGGCACCGTTGTAATTCCTATGTGGTGGATCTTTTCTATGAGTTATTGAATCTGAGATTGCAATTGTTTCTCTTGAGTTATTTGAGTAGATGTATCTTATGTACCCCGTTCTTATTTGCTAGCTTTGATCAATCTAGTTCTTGAGAGCGTGTGTGGGGTGATGGGTGCATTAGTTGGAGTAACGGGGGGTGGCTAGTGCTGTGAAAGTGACAGAAGTTCAACGATCCACTTAGGTTTTGTTAAACCTTTCTTAGTTACCTCACTAGGGATAAAAAGGAGTACCTTGTTACCGGGGATTTGAAGTGACACTAATCAATCTCCATGACTAGATCTAGCAAGTTCTTACTTCAACTTCATGTCACATTGCTTAAAGCTATACTCTGGTTTTTCCTTAATTATCGAGGTGTTATGATTTATTTCGCATCTTGGTGGAGTATAAGAGGGATCAATATGACCGTAGAGATCTCTATGCTAGGACGTGATGCCCATATGAAAGTACTCAATGTTAAACATGTTATTGTAATCTCACATGTAATTCTTTATGTCCACCGTCTACTACTTTATTTGAGAGAATGCAAGTGTGAAACCATGAACCCCGGTCCTATTTTAAATATAAGAAAACACTCTAGTTTCTTTGCTGCAATTTACTTACTTGCACTTTACTTTACTTGCATCTCCAATTCGAATTTACATTATCTCCATCCCCACTTGCATCACAAAAATACAAAAACAAACCATTGCATGTTTATTTTCTCATTTTCATTTAGTAGTAGATTTAATTATTGCACGTTTGCTTTCAGTTTTGCATTGCCATTTAGAAGTCTCACACCTTGTGCTTGACAACCACTTGGTGAGGTTGAGGGCACAAAACTCTCTACTTGTTTGCAGGATCCTGGAGGAAGCTTGGAAGACAACTGCTGAAATACTGGCTCCCCAAGAGTTCGATATAAACCCTCGAGGCACCCTCGTGGGGAAGAAGGCTTGCCACTAGCTACACACTCTGCACTTGGAGTCTCAACCTAGCCATCAAGCGTTTTTCTGGCGCCGTTGACGGGGAGCCATAGGTGAAGGAGTTGTCCAAGGGAGCTCACAAGAAGTCTTCATCACCAACAAGGTGTGCAAACACCTAAGCTTGGGGAGGTTGCACCTACGTGAGTACCGTCCTTTCTATCTCCACCTTATTTCAAGTAGATTGTTTTGTTTCTTGTCTTGTTTTTGTTTTTGTTTTGTTTTTGTTCTTGTTTTTGTTTTGTCTTGAATATTTTATTTTAGTTTGCATTTTAGTTTTGCATTTAGTTATCTAGTTTATTTTAGTATTTCGAATTTTCCTAGTTACTTTACTCTTTAGTTTTGCATAAAAAATTAAAAACTACATAAAAACTATTAAAATGGGTGATAGAACTAAATTAAGTGACTACACAAATACACCCAATGACCAATTCATTGCTAGGCCAATTACTACACCTGAAATACAAGCTGAAAGTTATGAAGTAAGTCCTAGTTTATTGAATTTAATTACTAGAGAGCAATTTGGTGGTTGTGCTATGGAGGATGCCTCTATGCATCTTCATGATTTCATGGAAATATGTGATATGCAGAAATTTAAAAATATGGAAAGTAGTTTTTTAAAACTGAAATTATTTCCTTTTTCACTTAGAGGAAAGGCTAAAGAATGTTTACTTTCACTACCTACAGCTAGTATAAAGTCTTGGGATGATTTAAAAGAAGCTTTCATTAAGAAATATTATCCTCCCGTTAAAATTTTGCAAAATAGGAATAATATCCTCTCATTTAGGCAAAATTATAATAAACATGTAGCCATGGCATGGGATAGAATTAAATTAATGCTTAGAACATGCCCATCACATGGAGTAAATGAATGGACCATACTACACTTTTTTTATAATGGTCTAAACTGCATGTCTAGAAATATACTTGATTCTGCTGCTGGAGGTGCCTTTATGAGTAAAACTGTAGGAGAGGCTAAGAGCATATTAGAAAGCATATTGCAAAATTATAGTCAATGGAATACTGAAAGAGCACCCAATCCCACTAAGAAAATAAACTCGATTGAAGAAACCAATGATTTGTCTTCTAAAATGGACACTATTCTTGCCTTTATTAATAAACAAAATATGGAGAATGTGCCTTTGCAGGAGCTAGTTGGTAGTAATTCTGAAAGTGTGGATGTTAATTTTGTTAGGAATTATGGTAGCAATGGTTTTGGTAATGCTTACAATTCATATAGTAAACCTCCTTATGTGCCAAATAAACCTTTTGTTCCATATCCTAATGTTAATGAAAATAAGTGGAAGCCTTCTAGTGAAATTTCTGAATTTAATAAATTGCTTATGGAACAAGTTGCTAGTCACAATGCTATGATACATGAGTTAAATAAGTCTATTGCATCCATTAGTAGTGATATTAAAGGATTGCAACTTCAATCTTCGAATTTAGATAAAGCATTGTGAAAATTAGCTGATAATCAAGCAACTCTATTAAGCATGTCAGCAGGAAAGCCACAAGCACAACCTAGTGTAGGAATGAATTCTATTACTATTTCTTCTCCTATTATTGAAAACATTGATCATATTGCTGAGAATACAAGTAAGCATGTCCCTACTAGCTTAGAAGAAACTTTGAATGAAATAGTGAAGTACCCTGAATATTTACTTCCATATATGTCTTATCTTGCTAGCAAAGATGAAATTAGTCCTCATGAATCAAGCATGCAAGCTAAATTAGAGACTAAAGTAGAGGAAATTATGATGCTTACTGAAATTAAGGATCCATTGCTTGATTTAGAAAAAAGTAGCTTGCAAGAACTTATTGCTACTCTACAAAAATTTGCTAGTGATCACACTATAAATGTTAATCAACCTGGCTTTGGATCTTATATTGCTAATCATGTCTTGCAAGAAAAAATTGCTAGGTACAAGAGTGAGGCCATGATACCTCCTAAGCTTGGGGATGCATGGATCCCCAAGGTGCTAGTTTCAATTGGAAAAGAAATTCACCATGCTATGTTAGATCTAGGTTCTAGTGTATCGGTACTCTCTAAAGAATTATATGAATTGCTAGAACTAGAAAATTTAGAAAAGTGCCCAAGTGAATTTTTCCTTGCTGATAACTCTACTAAACATGCTGTAGGACAAGTAAAAGATGTTATGATTGAATTGCACATGACTTTCGTACCCGTTGATTTCATTATTATGGACATGGGGGATAAATCCCCTAGTCCTATTATTTTGGGTAGACCTTTTCTTCGTACTACAGGTGCAATCATAGACTCCAAGGAAGGGAATGTCAAGTTTCAGTTCCCTCACAAGAAAAGCATGGAGCACTTCCCAAGAAAGAGGGGCACGCTGAAGAACAAGCTCCCTCATGAGCTTTATCCCTCTTGATTATCAAGTAAGTAAAGCGTAGCTATATGGCTATAAAGAAAGCGCTTTACGGGAGGCAACCCGGTTGTTTTTGTTTGGATTTTCCTAGTGTACTCTTTCTGTCTAAAGAGATTAGTTTTTTGTTTTAATTCTGGAGTTTTCGATAAAGAGTCAAGTCAAACCCATTTGGACTTATAAGTTGCTATCCTAGTGTATGAAATTTTTGTTTCAGCACGAGTCTGCTCACCGTATTATTTTACGTTTTTTATTGGTATGTCGGATTGAGCTAATGTTTTAGTATGTTCTGCAACTTTTCGTCCTATGTAAGCACAAAAATTGGATTAATTTTTTGACGTGTCTAGATTAGGGAAAAACGTTCGTTTTGCTGCTGCTGCTTTTCTGGACAGATTCTGCCTTCTTTTGTTTTATGCACTCTTTGGGCTTGGGAATCGAATTTACATGATTCTTTCAAGCAAGAGAGTGAACATACAACATAATTAAACTTATTGTCTATCTACTGGAACATTTGATTTGGAATTTTGCACAGCAAACATGTGATTTGTTTGTTCTTGCTAATCTGACCCCACAGAAAAAGAATGGGAGAAACATGTTTTGTGAAGTTTTTTCACAGGGAATAGAGGAGCTGCGCCTCAAGACATCCAAGAATGGTGAAATCCATAAGCGTGGGGATGTGATGAACACCCCACTGGAGCTACACTCTTTTGGTTCAACGTCTTTTCTGTTTTTCTAAGCAAAGCATTTATCGTAGAGACTTGAAGCGTCTAGTTTTTGTTTTTATTTTTGTTTTGATAAGACCACCACCATCATTTTATATGAGATTGAGCTACTGGAGTTTGGGGTTGGAATGTATTGGATTCTAGTATTATGACTTGGAATAGGGATGCCATGGTTGATTTGAAGAGCTACATATGTTTGCATGATTTATAGGCTTTTTATGTGTAGAAATTTGCAATAATGTTGTCTTGAGCTATCTCTTATTCATGTCCTTGATGTTAATTGCTGGTTTATTTAGTTTGTCATGAAATGAGTAGTTCTATGGACATATGCATGCATAGTAGCTGGTCAACTATCTCCCTCTTGCTAGCCCAAAAATTTAAAAATTACAACAAGTAAAAACTTGTTTCCAACACTCCTTAGCCAAGTATTTTCAGTGAGTCCACCATATCTTCCCATTAGCTTCATTGCTATTCCGAGTATGTTCACCATGTTATTGTCTTATTTATGTTCTAAATTAAGATATTCACTTTATTAATTGTCATGGGTTGAACTTGGGATAGGACTCTCACGAACTTTTGAAGGTACACTTTACTTTTTATGCATCTAATAAACATGACCCAATAATGGGAGCCACAAGTTTTGCGTTTGACAAGTGTGTGGTTGGGAGCTAGCTATAAACGTGTATCACCGGAAAGCTTCCAACATTGCACAAAAAATTTACATTTGGTTGATATCATGTACTTTTGTTTTTGGACTCCTGCCATGCCGAAATGAAATAGAGGAATAGTAAGTTTTGATGAGTAAGTATCTATATGACTAGAGAAACGCATTGGGCCGCTAACCCAAGCCATGCTTTATCTAAATTTACTTACAGCTTGAGTGACTCTACAACACATCCTATAATAAAATAAGAAGCTATGCATAATAGTGAATGAAAATAAAAATGATGATGAGTCTACTCCGTTTGTTCATCTTGTCATTGTAACATGGGCTTGTTTCCATGTCATGGGGCAAGAGGTACCTCTTTGCGGTTCTCTATGATGTCATTAATACTTATTATGATTGTACAAATCTTATTAGGAATCTTAAGTTGAGTAATCATGGAGTAGGTTTTCACACTCACGGAGCATGAGGCTTTCAACCACCTTGTCATTCTCATTACTTCAATACTCACAATTTTAACATGCTAGTGATAAAGGGGCAATGCGAGTCCTAGATCAATGGATACCACATTTCAATTAGTAATTTTAGTTGAATAATTTAGAGGCTAAATAAGACTTGATCATGTTTTACCTCTACTCAATTTTCTCCAAAGTGTCCACCATATTTTCTATTCTCCATTATGCTATTCTTTGACCAATATAGGATTTTATTTTTCATTTTGTGTATGCATTTGGTCCATAGTGCTTTTATTTCATTATACACTTTGTGAACTTTCATGAAGCATCTTTGCTTGCATATTTGATATTTCTTACAACATGAATTGTATATTGCTACTCATTTCTAGTATTAATCATTTGATCATATGTAGCATGAATAATCCTCCTTGATATCCCATGATTGTTTCAATACGCAAAACCCATCTTAGTTTTATCACCTTCATACTCGAGGACGAGCATGGGTTAAGCTTGGGGATGTTGATGCATGTAAAATGCATAGATGAATTTTGCATATTTTCACATGGTTTTCTATTACATATTGCATCATATAAGGGTATAATTCAATGTTTTATAGTATTTTGGGGTTAAATTACAAAGTCCCCCAACTTTTATGGAATTAACCCTGCCTGTCAGAAACCCCGTTTTCTATATTTTTGACGTTTCAGGGGGCAAACTTCCGCGAAATCACCTGAAAATCTGCGGGGGGTCATTTTCTTGGAAGGAGAAGACTTGCGGCGAAGGATCCACGAGAATTGGCAAGGAGGCCCAAAAGAGGACCCTCCACGCGGCCAGATTCCTTGGCCGGTGAGAGGCCCCCTTTTGCCCATGTGGCCCCAATTCCTTCCATCTTCGACTTACCGACTCTGTCTTGACCTAAAACCGACTATAAAAGGGTCCCTCGTACCCTTACGGAGAGAGTGCCGCCGAAACACCGAAACAGAGACCTGGTTCCAGATTGGAGGGGGAAACTCCGGCGGGGCGCCGCCGGTGTGATCTCCTACCCCTCCAACGTCATCTCCATCGACATCTCCATGAAGAGGGAGTAGTCCACCCCAGGCTATGGGTTTGTGGAAGTAGCACTTGTATCTCTCTCTCTCTCTCTCTGATGCTTCACTAATTAGATCCGTATGAGCTGCCTCACATGATTACGGGCACCGTTGTAATTCCTATGTGGTGGATCTTTTCTATGAGTTATTGAATCTGAGATTGCAATTGTTTCTCTTGAGTTATTTGAGTAGATGTATCTTGTGTACCCCGTTCTTATTTGCTAGCTTTGATCAATCTAGTTCTTGAGAGCGTGTGTGGGGTGATGGGTGCATTAGTTGGAGTAACGGGGGGTGGCTAGTGCTGTGAAAGTGACAGAAGTTCAACGATCCACTTAGGTTTTGTTAAACCTTTCTTAGTTACCTCACTAGGGATAAAAAGGAGTACCTTGTTACCGGGGATTTGAAGTGACACTAATCAATCTCCATGACTAGATCTAGCAAGTTCTTACTTCAACTTCATGTCACATTGCTTAAAGCTATACTCTGGTTTTTCCTTAATTATCGAGGTGTTATGATTTATTTCGCATCTTGGTGGAGTATAAGAGGGATCAATATGACCGTAGAGATCTCTATGCTAGGACGTGATGCCCATATGAAAGTACTCAATGTTAAACATGTTATTATAATCTCACATGTAATTCTTTATGTCCACCGTCTACTACTTTATTTGAGAGAATGCAAGTGTGAAACCATGAACCCGGGTCCTATTTTAAATATAAGAAAACACTCTAGTTACTTTGCTGCAATTTACTTACTTGCACTTCACTTTACTTGCATCTCCAATTCGAATTTACATTATCTCCATCACCACTTGCATCACAAAAATACAAAAACAAATCATTGCATACTTATTTTCTCATTTGCATTTAGTAGTAGATTTAATTATTACACATTTACTTTCAGTTTTGCATTGCAATTTAGAAGTCTCACACCTTGTGATTGACAACCACTTGGTGAGGTTGAGGGCACAAAACTCTCTACTTGTTTGCAGGATCCTGGAGGAAGCTTGGAAGACAACTGCTGAAATACTGGCTCCCCAAGAGTTCGATATAAACCCTCGAGTCACCCTCGTGGGGAAGAAGGCTTGCCACTAGCTACACACTCTGCACTTGGAGTCTCAACCTAGCCATCAGCAAGTAATAACACATCATGAATCAATCAATAATAATCTCTGGGACTGATGCACATTAAAATCAGAATAGCAACTACGTCTCTTAATTGTGCATAAAGTTAGAAGATGGAGACTCAACATAAGAGTAAAAGAAAGTCCCTTCACAGAGGGAATCATGGATTAACTGATGTGCTAGAGCTTTTTATTTTATAATCATATAGGTATTGAAAATAGTTTTTTAGAGAGGTGTATGCTTATGTCAACAAATGACAATAGAGTTCTTTTCATCTTCCATACTAAACAAGTTGAGAGCGGTTCCGAATTATTTATATTAAGCATTTATAGCATGCTCTTTATATAGTATGACACTCCTCCCCACCTTGCTTTCGTAAACCATGGCTAACCGAATTCTCGGGTGCCTGCCAACAATCTCATACCATGGAGGAGTTCCTATTTATTTGTTTATCCTTTTGATGTTATAATGGTCTAACCAGCTCTTTGCAAAATTAATAACGATCATATGAAGCATGTAAGTCAGGGTACTTAAATAGTATGGAAGACAACAAACCCAACTACTACTTCCTCATGAGCTAAAACAAGAACACAAAACAGTTATAATTTTGAAGGTTTAAAGGTAGCACATGAGAAATTTACTTGGAGTGGCGGTTAAATACCACATGTAGGTAGGTATGGTGGACACATTTGTCAAACTTTGGTTTTTGCGAGTTGGATGCATACGTAGAGCTCATACTCAGTACAGGTGGAGGCTAGCAAAAGACTGAGAGCGACAAAATAAGAGAGCAATAATGGCCATAGTCATGCATAGCGACAAAAACATTATTAATTAAAGCATAAATGGTATTACAAGTAAAATAAATAAATGATCATAGAGGCTATAAGTCACTGGTTTGTAGTCATAAACATGGTGTAAACATGCGCCAAGTCAACCAAATAAAGCATTCGAAGGAGAACACCACAAATTTATGCTTCAATGTGATAAACACGACTCATGATTCTTTCAATGACACATTAAACAATCTTGGCTATTTGAGACAAGTCATGCTACACTAATAACTACTAAGCATAGAATTAAAATAACATCCAACATGACATGATAAAGTCTAGCCACAGTCTATACGACCTTCTTTTTACACCGTTATAAGCACGAAAATTGTACTACTGCTTTCCAATACCAATCATTTTATACTAAACAAAAACCCTTCAAGAGATATAGCAATGAAACAAGAGAGTACTAATACTACTCTACTAGAACTAACAGCTCTGAATAAGAGATGCATGAAAAATAGGAGTTAAAAGGATTTGCAACAGCTAGAAGAAAAACTAAGAATATGAGCATGATAGAAAACGAGTATTCATATGAAAAAGTGGAGCGTGTCTCTCTCCCACACAAGAATGATGGGTTCCAACTAAGTTTATTGCAGCAAGGAAAACAAAATAAAAACAAAAGACGCTCCAAGTAAAGTGCATATGATGTGACCGAATAAAAATATAGTTTCACTAGAAGTGACCTGATAAGTTGCTGATGAAGAATGGTATTCCTTGGGCATCCCCAAGCTTAGACGCTTGAGTCTTCTTGGAATTTGCTGGGATGAACCACGGGGGCATCCCCAAGCTTTGACTTTTCACTCTTCTTGATCACATTATATCACCCTCTTCTCTTGACTCTTGAAAACTTCCTTCACACCAAACTCAAAGTAGTTCTCATTAGAGGGTTAGTGCACAATAAAAAATTCACATGTTCTCCTTGGACAAAATCATCATTAATAATTTTTAAAACATTAGCTACAACCACTGATGTTTTGTGGAAAAAATAAATCCACTCAACATAGTAAAAGAGAGAATGCAAGTAAAAAGGCAGAATCTGTTAAAACCAGAACAGTCTGTAAAGACGAATTTTTTCAGGGCACTTACGTTGCTCAAATCGAAAAACACCAAGCTAGAAAAATTTCCAGAAATAGCTGAGAATTAAGCACAAAATTTGCAGTTCATTTGATCTTTTTGTGAATTTACACGAATTTAATGGTGGACAGCAGGAATCTGTTTCCTGTGCACAAATCCAAATCTAACTTCAACTTTCACTAGAGACTTTACTTGGCAAAAAAAATGCGAGAAAATAAAGATATAAAGGAGTGGCTGCAAAAGTAAACAAAACCCTGACTCAAAAAAAACAGAAGAAAACAATGCAAAAATAAAACCATGAGTTGTCTCCCAAGAAGTGCTTTTCTTTAAAGCCTTTTAGCCAGGCATGATAATTTGAGAAGATGCTCACATCAAAAATATGAATTGCAGCAATAAAGAGCATAAAGAAGCAAATGTAATTTTTTTTTTAAGTCTAACTCACTTCCTATTAAAAAGAATCTTGTAGAAAAATAATGAAGGGAATATGCCCGAGAGGCAATAATAAAGTGGTTATTATCTTATTCCTTGTTTATGATAAATGGTTATTTCTCATGCTAGAATTGTATTAACAGGAAACATTGACACATGTGTGTTTAATAAACAAACAATGGTTCCTAGTAAAGCCTCTCTTTTAACTAGCTCGTTGATTAACTGGTGATCAAGGTTTCCTGATCATGAACATTGGATGTTGTTAATAACGAGGTCATGTCATTAGGAGAATGATGTGATCAACATAAACCCAAACTAAGTATAGCAATACGATCAAGTCATTTAGTTTATGTTGTTATGTCTTACATACGAAGTAACCTTATTCCTTAGACCATAAGATCATGTCAATCACTAATACCGGAAGGGTGCTTTGATGTCATCATACGTCACACCGTAACAGGGTGACTATAAAGGTTCTGTTGGGTATTCGGAAAGTGTTAGTTGAGGCTCATGGATAAAGAGTGGGATTTGTTCATCCAAATGACGGAGTGATATACTCAGGGCCCTCTCGGTGATATCACATCGACACCGCTTGCAAGCACGTGACTGGGTCACAAGGATGTCATATCACAGAACGAGTAAAAGAGTACTTGTCGGTAACGAGATCAAACTAGGTATGGTTGATACCAATGATCGGATCTCGAACAAGTAAAATATTGCGAGACAAAGGGAATAGTTACGACGTTGATGGTTCACACGATCACGAGAGTCATCGTTGAATATATAGGAGTCATCACGGATCTCTAGATCCCGTTGTTGATTATTGATCGGAGAGGTGTCTCGATCATGTCTATGTTATTCGTGAACCGTAGGGTGACACACTTAACGTTCGATGAAGCATTTGAGAGGATACGGAATATCGAAGAATGTTTTATACAGCACCGAAATTGTTTCGGGGAAAATTGAAATAGTTCAAGGGGTTTTTTGTCGAATGGTTGTTAGTGGAATTAACAAATGATTCGAGGTGCTATATGAAAATGTTTGTTAATAGAATTAACAAATGCTGAAATAAAGAAATAAATATGTTTTATTTATTTATTAAATAAAACCTTTGGATTTTCCAAGTGGAAAATTATGGGAGCATGAGTGGGTGTGAGTGGAGTGTCCACTCACATGAAGAGGAAAGAGGTGGGGGCACCACCATGGGCTGGCCGCACCCCCTTGGGCTGCCTCCCCCTCCCCTATAAAAGGAGAGTGAGAGCTCTCCCTCCTCCACACACTTTCCCACCTCCCTCTCTCCACCCGGTGCTCCCTTCCATGGTCTCCGGCTTGGCGAAGCCCTGGCCGTGGGAATCTTCACCACCACCACGCCGTCGTGCTGCTGGAGTTCCGGGGGATCCCCTACTTCCGCTACCCTGCTGGATCAAGGGAACGGAGGTCTTCATCGACCCATAAGCGATCACGGAGGCACCGCCGGATTGCGGTGCACATCTTCTCACTCTCGGGATCAGTGTAAGTGCGACTAAGCCAACAACGAGATTCGATCTCGTAACGCTTAGAGTCTTTGAGGGTATGTTTTCTTAAAACTCTTTTTCTCCCCGTTGCACTTCATCTCCTAGATTAGATCTTGGCCCTTCGGGTATCTCTTGCTTAGGAAATTTTTTGTTTTCTATGCAACGTACCCTTCAAATAAGTCATGAAAGCACAAAGCAACAAGCATAGGAAAGCAAAACAAGTGCAACTTCAAAATTTTCAACATAAAGAGGGGAAACTTAATATTGTTGAGATACATAGAACCATGTTTCCCTCTTTCATAATAACTTTCAGTAGCATCATGAATAAAACTAACAATATAACTATGACATAAAACATCCTTATCATGGGCCACATGCATAAAACTATTATTATTATTCTCCACATAAGTAAAATCTTTCTCATTAGTAATAGTGGGAGTAACAAACACCAATCATTGCGTAGGGCTATAAAAGCGCTACTTAGAGTTCACATTTCCCCATCTAGGTAACCCCCACGCTATCACCATGAGACATGGATGTTTCCAAACAAACACTACAATTTCATAGGGTCATCCAACACAAAATATAAATATCATGCTAAACCACACGGTGCACACACTGTCACCTTTACACCGTGATCAAAGTGTCTACGAATATCTCATAACAAAACCAGTTGAAACCAGTTGAGTAGCATAACAGATGAAGAGTAACATCTACTTATTCAACTAGATTACAAAGCTCATGATCACATAAAGATCACAGCATGGAAGAAAGAGATGAAACACATAGCTACCGGTAGAGCCCTCAGCCCCGGGGGAGAACTACTCCCTCCTCATCATGGGAGTCAGCAACGGCGATGGAGATGGCGATGGCTCCAGGGGCACTTCCCCGTCCCGACAGGGCGCCGAAACAGAGATTTCTGTCCCCCGAAACTTGTCGGTGGCCGTGGCGGATCTATGGAACTTTTCGTGGAAGGGGGCTGGATGTTTTAGGGTTTATGCATCGGGGGATTATATAGGCGAAATGACGTCATCGTCGGCGCCCGAGGGGCCCACACCACCTGTAGGCGCGGCCAGGGGGGACCCACGCCCCCTATGGTGTGGCTCCCTGTGCCCCCTCCAGGTCTCCTTTGGAGTCTGTTGACGTGACGGAAATTCTATGACTCTGGGATTTTGTTTCGTCCAATTCCGAGAATATTTACATAACAACTTTTCTGAAACCAAAAACAGCATAAAACATGAACTGGCTTTGTGCCATCTTGTCAATAGGTTAGTCTCAGAAAATCCATAAAAATGACATAAAATGTATAGGAAACATGTAGTATATGACATGAAAATAACATGCACTGGTAGAAAATAGGCCTTCGGTACGCCCCCATTAGTCCCCAAAATAAGGGACCCGCGACCATAGGGGTCTTTAGTCACGGTTCGGGACGAGACCCGCGACCAATAGTCTGGGCCCAGCGCGCTCGGCCCACAGCTGGCGGAGGGGAGGGGCTTTAGTCCCGGTTGGCCAGACCAACGGGGACTAATAGGTCCTCGGGCCGGCCCCACGGCCTTTAGCCGCGGTTGTCCAGGTGAACCGGGACTAAAGGCCCATCCCTATATATAGGACTCACCTCACTGCACTTGGCCACATTTGCTCACAATATTCACAAGGGGGTGGTGGGTATGCTTTTGGTTCCTACTATGCACACAAGGTGTTCGATGAAATGCCCCATAGCATGAAACACACTTGAGCGTTTTCATTTATTTTACCTCCGTGATCGCGGTTAGCAACTTGAACCTTTCATGATTTGTATTATTTCCAGCTAGCTAGTTAGTTTAACAGATGCATGATAGTTAATTATATACTTTATATAATAATAATGCAGATGAATCGGCAATGGATGTACGGTAACCGACTCTCCGGTGAGTTCACTACGGGTTTGAAAGATTTCCTCGTAGTGGCAAATGCGAACAAACAGCGAGGTTTTATTATGTGTCCATGTGCTGAATGTAAGAATGAGAAGGGTCACTCCTCCTCAAGAGTCGTTCACATGCACCTGCTTCGGCACGGTTTCATGCCAAGCTATAATTGTTGGACCAAGCATGGAGAAAGAGGGGTTAGAATGGAAGAAGATGAAGAAGAGGATGATATCGATTTCAACTATCATGACCTTTTCGGTGATACTTTCATGGAGGATGATGCTGAAGGTGGGGAAGGGTTTGGTGAAGGTGAAGAAGAGGCACATGATGAGCCCGCTGATGATCTTGGTCGGACCATTGCTGATGCACGGAGACGCTGCGAAACTGACAAGGAGAGGGAGAATTTGGACCGCATGTTAGAGGATCACACGAAGTCACTGTACCCAGGATGCGACAATAGTCTGAAAAAGCTGGGCTGCACACTGGATTTGCTGAAATGGAAGGCACGGGAAGGTGTAGCTGACTCATCATTTGAAAATTTGCTGAAAATGTTGAAGAATATGTTTCCGAAGAATAACGAGTTGCCCACCAGTACGTACGAAGCAAAGAAGGTTGTGTGCCCTCTAGGTTTAGAGATTCTGAAGATACATGCATGCATTAACGACTGCGTCCTCTACCGCGGTGCATACGAGGATTTGAATGAATGCCCTGTATGCACTGCATTGCGTTATAAGATCAGAGGCGATGACCCTGGTGACGATGTTGAGGGCGAGAAACCCAGGAAGAGGGTTCCCGCCAAGGTGATGTGGTATGCTCCTATAATACCTCGGTTGAAACGCCTGTTCAGGAACAAAGATCATGCCAAGTTGTTGCGATGGCACAAAGAGGACCGTAAGTCCGACGGGGAGTTGAGACACCCCGCTGATGGAACGCAATGGAGAAAGATCGACAGAGAGTTCAAAGATTTTGCAGCTGACGCAAGGAACATAAGATTTGGTCTAAGTACTGATGGCATGAATCCTTTTGGCGAGCAGAGCTCCAGCCATAGCACCTGGCCCGTGACTCTATGCATCTACAACCTTCCTCCTTGGTTGTGCATGAAGCGGAAGTTCATTATGATGCCAGTGCTCATCCAAGGTCCGAAGCAACCCGGCAACGACATCGATGTGTACCTAAGGCCATTAGTTGATGAACTTTTACAATTGTGGGGCAAACCTGGTGTACCTGTGTGGGATGAGCACAAAGAAGAGGAATTTAACCTACGAGCGTTGCTTTTTGTAACCATCAACGATTGGCCTGCTCTCAGTAACCTTTCTGGACAGTCAAATAAGGGATACAAAGCATGCACGCACTGCTTACATGAGACTGAAAGTGTATTTTTGGATAACTGTAGGAAGAACGTGTACCTGGGTCATCGTCGATTTCTTCCCCGAAATCATAACGTAAGAAAGAAAGGCAAGCATTTCAACGGCAAGGCAGATCACCGGCCGAAGCCTGCGGAACGTACTGGAGCTGAGATATTTGATATGGTCAAGGATTTGAATGTCATCTTTGGAAAGGGTCCTGGCGGACAATCAGTTCCGCAGGGAGTTGACGGGAACGTACCCATGTGGAAAAAGAAATCGATATTTTGGGAGCTACAGTATTGGAAAGTCCTAGATGTCCGCTCTGCAATCGACGTGATGCATGTTACGAAGAATGTTTGCGTGAACCTGCTAAGCTTCTTGGGCGTGTATGGGAAGACAAAGGATACAAAGGAAGCACGGCGGGACCAACAACTTTTGAAAGACCCAGATGACCGGCATCCGGAATGGTTTCAAGGTCGTGCCAGCTACGCTCTTACGAAAGAAGAGAAGGTCATTTTTTTTGAATGCCTGAGCAGTATGAAGGTCCCGTCTGGCTTCTCGTCGAATATAAAGGGAATAATAAACATGGCGGACAAAAAGTTCCAAAACCTGAAGTCTCACGACTGCCACGTGATTATGACGCAATTGCTTCCGATTGCTTTGAGGGGCCTCCTACAGGAAAATGTTCGAGTAGCCATTGTGAAGCTGTGTGCATTCCTCAATGCAATCTCTCAGAAGGTAATCAGTCCAGAAGATCTACCACGGTTACAGAACGATGTGGTCCAATGTCTTGTCAGTTTTGAGTTGCTGTTTCCACCATCCTTCTTCGATATTATGACGCACCTCCTGGTCCACCTAGTCGAAGAGATTTCCATTCTCGGTCCTGTATTTCTACACAATATGTTCCCCTTCGAGAGGTTTATGGGAGTATTAAAGAAATATGTTCGTAATCGTGCTAGGCCAGAAGGAAGCATCGTAAAGGGCTATGGAAATGAGGAGGTAATTGAGTTCTGTATTGACTATGTTCCTGACCTTAAGCCGATTGGTATTCCTCAATCGCGGCACGAGGGGAGACTAAGTGGAAGAGGCACGATCGGAAGGAAATCAACGATATGTATGGACGGTCATTCTATGACTGAAGCACACTACACAGTTCTGCAAAATTCGAGCTTGGTGGCTCCGTACTTCGAGCAACACAAGAATATTTTACGCTCGAACAACCCGGGGAAGCCTGAATCATGGATTAGAAAGGCCCACATGGAGACTTTCGGCAGTTGGTTGCGAAAACATTTAATGAATGACAATGATGTTGAAGATCAGCTGTACATGTTGGCCAAGACACCATCTTCGACTATCACGACTTTCCAAGGGTACGAGATTAATGGGAATACATTTTACACGATCTCCCAAGATAAAAAGAGCACCAACCAAAACAGTGGTGTCCGCTTTGATGCAGCAACCGAGATTGGGCAAAAGGTCACATATTATGGTTACATAGAGGAGATATGGGAACTTGACTATGGACCCTATTTTAAGGTCCCTTTGTTCCGGTGCAAATGGTTCAAGCTAACAGGAGGTGGGGTAAAGGTGGACGAGCAATACGGAATGACAATGGTGGATTTCGACAATCTTGGTTACCTTGACGAACCATTCGTCCTAGCCAAAGATGTCGCTCAGGTTTTCTATTTGAAGGACATGAGTAGCAAACCGAGGAAACGGAAAGATAAGAAAACGATCAGTGCATCATGCGATGATCCAAAGCGTCACATTGTTCTTTCAGGGAAAAGAAACATCGTGGGAGTGGAGGACAAGACAGACATGTCAGAAGATTATAATATGTTTGGTGAAATTCCGCCCTTCAAAGTGAACTCTGACCCAAGCATTAAGTTAAATGATGAGGATGCCCCATGGATACGTCCAAATCGTAAGAAAGGGGACACAAGGGAAGAATTGATGTGTAATTTATTGTACCAAACTTTGTTGAATGGATCATGTTTAATGGATCATTTTGAATTATATTATCTCTAATTAATTTATTGTACCAAACTTTTACTAAAAACAGAAAACAGACGCGCTAGCGCGCCGCAGTGTCGCCGGAATGCAAATTCTTTTATTAAAAAGAGAAAACAGACGAACACTAGCTACTCCTCGCCGTCGTCGTCGGGGAACTCGTCGGTGACCTCCTCCGGGTCATCATCGTCGCCGAAATCGTCCGTGACCTCCTCGTCGTCGTCGGAGGTGCATGATGGTATGTCCGAGATAGGCCCCCACCTCGGATCGTCGGAGGCCCAGACTTCGCCGGCGCGGTCGGCCCGACGAAGCTCCTGCAGCGCCCTCGTCCTCGCCTCCCGAGCGGCATCTAACGCGAGTGGCGTTCGAGGCGGCGCCCGCCCGCCTGACCCGCGTCCCGGCTCCTCGTCGGCGCTCTCCTTTTTCCGGTAATAGACGACGCGGTCTTCCTCGTACCGCTCGGGGCCTGAAACGCGCGGTGGCGGAGGTGGAGGTGGTCGGCGGCAGTGATGATCTGCGGCTTCGGCGCCCTGGCCTCCGCTTCCCAGACGGTGTGGCAGTCGTTGAAGTTCATCAGCGACCACGGGCGGTTGAGGCGCCAGGCCGCCGCGTCCCAGGCGCGGGCTGCCTCCGCCGCCGTCGCAAAGGTGCCGAGGGGGATGCGGTCGTCCCCCAGCGGATATCTGCGCTGAACATTCCGTTCTGCCGTGCTCGGACGCCGCGGAAGCCGGTGGTGCTGTTCCTCCTCGGAGGCATGGTGGAAGCGCGACAGTGCGTGGAGAGGAGAACGCGCTCGAGGCGCGACAGTTTATACCGCGCCCTCCTGGCCACGCGTCACAACTACCGCGCCACGCGTCGCAACTCCCGCGCCACGCGTCACAATTCCCGCGCCACGCGCCACCCTAACACAACCAAGCAAATAGTTGCACATTACTACCCGAGCTCAAAGTGAACACTGACCCAAGCATGGATGGATGTGTTAAAGGGGGGTGTAGAACAAACAATCGGTATCACCATCATACAGCCCTACCGTGGCTACTCAGTGCAATATGCATACCAAATGCACGGTAGGACGTATGATGGCGAATCCGGATGTTTTGTATTTGCTCGATGAACTGACCGGTGTATGAAGGTGGGCTATATATAGGGTCCTCTGGCTCACAAAGTGTTGTGCTAGGGTTTTGATCCAACGGTTAAGAAACCACCTCATCCACGGCTCACAACAACTCGAAAGAAACACACCGTAGCCCTGATCGAACGGCTCACAACAGCTCAAAAGAAACACACCCCGGATCCAACGACTCACAAGCGCTTTAAAGAAACACACGATCCGTGTGATCTGATTGGTCCAAACGAAACCCTAACCCATTTAGTCCGGTTGGTGTCCCCAACCGGGACTAAAGGGATGTTTTCTTCTCGCTATATATATGTGCATTGCCACACCATTGGCATAAACACATACAAACTCACCACTCTCTCATGGCTTCTACCGTACCCACTCTAACATTCAACCAGGCCGAGGCACTTTCCGCCTCGAACTACCCCTGCCCGCCCGGCTACAGTGTTCCCGCCGGTTGGATGCTGAGCGCCGGAGGAGTGCCGGTCCCTCCTCTTCCTCAAGGTGTGGCACGTCGGGCGGCCATCACGAACCATTACTACCACGAGCTCACGCCGGAGCAGCGGAGAGATCCCAGCTGGCATCCGATAACCAACATACTTGGGATGCCTTCTTCATCAATCGGCGTGAGAGGGCGCTCGCCAGGTATGAGGAGGACGGCCTGCCTCCTGGGAACTTTCACGAGGCCGGTCGTCGGCTATGGTGGTCCGGCCGGACTCTACAGAGCGTCATGGACTACATCAGGGCCGGCGATAACCCCCGCCTGCGCTACCCTCAGGCCCAGTCCTGGGCTCTGAATTTTCTCATGTCGTAGGCCTAGGCAGGAGTATGACTAGCAGCAGATATCAGATCATGCATGCATCTATGCTCTCCGTTTAGGTTTAGATCCACTCTTACCATTATGTACTGCCTTTTTTATCTATGGGAATTTTTAAGATTGGAAAAAGAATTAGTTCTATTTTTCTGAATTTTCTGATATATTATTTGTATTTTTAAGATTGGAAAAAGAATTAGTTTTATTTTTCTGAATTTTCTGATATATTATTTGTATTTTTAAGGTTGCACGCATCTATTATTTCTATTCGAATAACCACCTTTAGTCGCGGTTGGTGTCACGAACCGGGACTAAAGGCTCGTTCTGCGCGGAACGAGAACGCCGCGAAAATTTTCACCTTTAGTCCCGGTTCGTGACACCAACCGGGACTAAAGGCCCGCGGAGGGTACCCCAGGAGACCTTTAGTCCCGGTTCGTGACACCACCCGGGACTAAAGGCTGGACCTATATATGTGCGATGCCTTCCTGCCCCAAAATTTTCTAAGTCACAAACCCTCTTTTCCCTCGCGCCGGCGCCTGCTCGTCTTTCTGCCCCGTCGCCGTCGCCCGCGCAGAGGACCGCGCCGTCTCCATCGCCGTCGCCGTCGCCGTCGTCGAGCCCTTCTCTCCACCGCCTCCACCCTGCTCCGCCCCCGTCCCGTCGCCGTCTCTCCGGTAGGTTCCCCGCGGGCCGTCGCCGTCGCCCTAGATCCAACGCGCGAACGCCATCGAACGGAGACCACGAATCACGCGCGAACGCGCCGCCCTCGAACGGCGACCACGAACTGAGAACGCGCCGCCCTCGCGCTCGCTACCGCGGCCAGATTCGCCGCCGGCGAGACAACAGTGGCCGTGGCCTCGTCCCCATCTCCGTCCCCTCCCCCGTGGCGAGCACCACAGTGGCCTCCTCCCCATCTCCGTTCCCTCCCCCGTGGCCGGAATCGTCGGAATCGCCAGAGACCCGAGAGCCTGAACTGCCACCGCCGGCCACCGTGTGACGCCAGGGGTGACGTCATGACGTCACCTGGCCACGTGTTGACGAGTTTTTTTTAATGACGTCATCATGACACGTGGGGCCCACTGTATATGGAATTACAGAACATAATTAAATCTTCTAAATTAAATAACTTTTAATTTATAATTCCAAAAATTATGGAAAAATATGCAAAATGTTCACAAAAATGTAAGCTATCTGTTTATATCATTATCATTCATGTTTGACAAAGTTTAAAATGAGACCATATTTGAATTTGAGTTAAATTCATTAAAATAATGAAAGTAAGTTTTAATTCAATAAATTCAGAATATTAAGTATAATATACCAAAATGACCAGAAAAGCAAATGCAACCTAGCTATGGGGTTCTCCAAGTCATTTGAGCGACCCTACCAATCTGTTTTCCCTCTTTCTACGACAATATTTGCTAAGTCTCCTATATACTTAATTAATTTTTACTACATGCATGTCTGCAGGAGTGACATATGGCAGACAATAGAGACCTGACGGCGGAACAGGTGGCTGAAGGTTATATTAGATATCATAGCCGGAGGAGGAACAGACATTGTCGATGATGTAATCTCTTCTTATCTGAACCTTGAGGATCAAGAAGGTGAAGGAGGAACAGACATTGTCGATGATCAAGGAGGTGAAGAAGGAACAGACATTGTCGATGATCAAGGAGGTGAAGGAATGGACATTGATGACGGAGGTCAACCGTCGACAAACGACGATCTCCAATTGCAAAGAACAACCACCTCCGGCGAGGTATATATTTTAGCCCTCGGTCTTATTTTAGCCCTCGGTCCAATTGCAAAGACTAACGCGCGACTCTCTTTCTTATTTTAGCCCTCGGTCGGATCTAGTATGACAAAGCGTGGCAAATCCAAGGCGATGAAAGATTCCGAAATATATACCATCGAATCAGTCAGTGAAATCGGCAAGCCCCTACAGCACACCACAAAGTTTATCAACCAATGCGGAGTCATTGTTAGAGACATCGTCCCGATCACCGTCCAGGAATGGAAGGAGCCAAAGAAAGCACGTATTGGTTTCAGTTATGTCGACAAGAGAACGAAAAAGATTATTGTCGGATATATACCGAATAGGGGTATAGAAGATGGTAGACAAAAGAGCTGGACTACCAGGGTGGCCTGTAAGGTAATGGGCTTAGGTCCATTGGGCGGCCCAGTAGTCCAACGCGTAGAAGCCGGATTCTAGAAGAACCCGGATCACGGCCCACGTGATCTGGCTTGGAGGAGAAGACGGATTCCTTACTTTCCAAGTTACAAGTTAAACGTAGTCTTCTAGGTTTCTGGTTCTGTAAGCCCTAATCCGGCTATTATATAAAGCCGGACGGGAGATAGATTTCATAAGTTCAATAAGTTCCTTTAGTTCCAAGGTTCTAGGTTCAAGCTCAAGCCTTACGCAACTCGCCGGGAAGTTCATCCTCGACGAGTAGCTGGACCTATTCCCTTACATTGTAACCTTATTATACGGGCTTTAGTCCCACATAGTGAGAAGTGCAGGAGTAGGTACGCCGTACTGTCGCGACGTACCGAACCTGGGTAAAATCCCGTGTTCTGTGTTACTACGCTATCCCGTTACCCCACGTCTCTACCGTAGTCTCATGGCACCCCAGTCTATGAAAACTACTACGATGTCTCGATAGTTGGCGCCCACCGTGGGGCAAACGACGTCAGGCGTGAAGTTCCGATCTGGGATATTAGGCGGAATCGGAAGATCGATCACTGTTGGAAGCTTGGAATTCAACGACGACATCGGGCGCTTCCTCGACAACGGGTCCTACATCCCGGCGCAAAACCATCTGGTAAGTGCCTGCGTTTTACCGATTGGATCTGCTAATATCTTTATCGGATTAACCGCGGAAGCAATGGGGTTTTGCGGTGAAAGCAATTATTCAGAAGCTCTTTTGCGGATGAACATTTTTCTCCGTTTAGAAAGCTTATTGCACATTTCATTCTACCTCCGGAATACAACAAAAAAGATGAATTCGGTCAGGACGTTCCGGGTGGACGTGAGAGGAGGAGGATAGTCAAAGAGTTCGCTCTTCAGAAGATGGCCGAAGCATTCCGGAACTTCAAGAAAAATTGTTCCGTGAATATGTCAGCCAGGGCAAGACTCCGATTTTCACTGGACAATATGAGAAACTGAGAGATGATTGGACAGAATTTGTGACGCAACATAAATCGGAGCATTTCAAGGAAATGTCGGCAAAAAATAAGGCTAATGCGAAAAAGAAACAGTACCATCATGTTATGGGGCCAGGAGGATACCGCGTTTCGGCGCCTAAGTGGCAGGCAATGGAGGACGGCCTAAGGGCAAGAGGAATCCGTCTAGGTACAGAGGGATGGGACGAAAGAGCCAAAATGTGGTGGTACGGGCATGGGGGATCGCTAGACCCGGAGACAGGGGAGTGTGTTCACCGGCAGAAAAAGTTTGCTCCCACAAAAGAACTTGTTGACGCAATGACCAAAGCTCAACAGGGCAAGATCACGTTCAACAGAGAGAGAGACCAACTGACAGTTGCCCTCGGAAATCCTGAACACGGAGGACATATACGAGGCAAAGGCAGATTGCCGTGGAAAGTAGGGTTTTCCCAGGAGGGTGACCCGTACTGTTACAGAAGCCGTAGGAGAGGTACGGACCGGGCTACAGATGAACTGGCGAATCTTGCAATGGAAGTTTCTGACCTGAAGAAGGTCGTGGCGGGAATACTTGAGAAAGAAAAAGCGTCGGCTGCAGGGCCGCATCAAGAACATGCAACGGATCTCGGAAGCCAGCAGCGGAGAAGCAGCGTGGCTTCCACGGAGGCCCCGACTGCAGGTGCTAATGCACCGATGATCGAGAGTCGTGCACCGAGCCTCACTACCCCGTGGATGACGTAAAGGAGATGAAAGAATGTGATCTGCATTATCCCGTGGGGAACATTTCCATGAAGGTGGCTACCGGCAGTGCTTTACCCTATACACCTGGAGCACTCCATCACAACAACCCCATTCCATATGGCTATGCTCGTGTCACGGTGGAAGACATAGTCCAAGCGTTTGAGGACCTGGAGATTGACATAGCTACACCCGAAGGGGAGAGAAGACTTGGAGATGTCAAGCGCCAGTTCATTCTATGGAAAAAGAAGTACATAGTGTTTCCAGGCGAGACGCCAAGGCTAACAAGTCCACCCCCCTACGATGGTGCAGGTGGTGGTGGTGGTGGTGCTAGTGCTGGTTCACCTACGCCTCCTTCACGCCATTCGACGTCCCCCGATCTTCCTCCTCCGGCGGTTAAGCAGCCGTCGCCCACGATTCCTCCTGAGGAAAAGCAGACGTCTCCCACTATTCCTCCTCCGGAGGAAAAGCAGACGTCGTCGCCCCCCATTCCTCCTCCGGAGGATAAGCGGACGTCGCCCCCCATTCCTCCTCCGGAGGATAAGCAGACGTCGCCCCCCATTCCTCCTCCAGCGAAGAAACAGAAGCAGGCGGCCAGCAAGGGAACCCGCTCTTGGTCTATTAACCCGGACCCTTATGTACCTAAGACCACACGGGTACCGGAGCCATCACTGAAGCCTCTCACCCCAAGGCCTTGGGAACTTAGTGATGCTGAAACCAAATTGGTCGTGAAGGCTGACGTTGAGAAATGGAAGGGCAAACTGAAGGCGCTAAAGGAGCCTGAGCCCAAGGAAGTATTCCCTCCGATTGTAGACTATTGGGCTACGGATTTTTTATCGACAGTGTCCCAATCCGTGAAGAATTTGCCTAAAGACTATGATATTGAACTTCGTAAGCAAGCAGGAATATTGGAGGAGGAGAAAAAAAAGCAAAAATGATACAAAGCGGGAAACAAGTTGCCCAGCTCGGGATGCAGAGTAAACAATCGATCCCCCCCCCCCCTCATAGTGACAGCCGCTCCGGAACAGGACCCCGAGGTCATAAATGCTGTGACAGCAATGGGATTGACTGTAGCTACTGCCATGCAAAATGCGTCCGAGGCCGGTATGTCTCTTCGTGCCTTTTTAGACATGGACGATATGCCAATGGCTGATGTAGCATTAAAATATGTGAAGAAAGGGCCTCTCGTCGAGACTGCGAAGGAAAAGGATCTACCACCACTAATGCAAAGTCTGCTACGTTGGTACAAAGATTTCATAACATTTACCGACAAAGAATATGTGTATGTGGATTATACAGAGGAGCATCACACCAAAAAGTACTCTGTAACAGTTGAGTTGAGTGAATTGTTCCAGCTGTTCAATATGCGTGAGCTCGACAAATCTATCCTGAGTTGCTACGTTCTGTAAGTGATTTATTTCTACCTCATCTCGTTCTTCATTGCCTACACTATATATATATATATATATATATATATATATATATATATATATATATATATATATATATATAATATATATATATTGTCCTAACTATATTGTTCCGTACGCTTATGCAGATTGAAGATTTGGGAATGCAAAGTAAGACTCATCCATGATGTTGGGTTCATTGACCCACAAATCATTAATGGAACTATGTTAGAACGTCACCCCATAGACGTGGAGAAAGACTTGTACAATTTTTTTAAAAAGCATGAATCCAAAAGATATTCTATTTCCTTACCATTTTGGGTGAGTGTTTCTCTCATGTTCCCATTCTCTTTTGTTTACTCCATGCATGGTATGTCCAATCGATAAATTATGCATGACTCTGCATCTAATGTGTCCGCAGGTACCACTGGATTCTGCTAAAAATTGATCTTCACAAGTCCATAGTTTTCATCATTGACTCTATGAATTCAAATACAGATCTTTGGGTCGACATGAGAAAAATGATGCAAAAGTAATTATTTTTCAATCATTTGCGCTCTATATCGATCGGTCTCTTTTGTTCATTTTCTAAGCTAATAACTCCCTTGTTCATTTAATTTTATTTGCATTGTAGAGTTTGGAGACGGCTCTCACTTCAACATGTCGGTGAATTCAAAGATGCGCTACGATTTAAAAATGTGGTCAAAGGTGTGGATAAGCAGCCACCGGGGACCGGTCTATGTGGATACTATGTCTGTGAGAACATACGGAAAGAAATATCTGAGAGGAAGAAGGACGAGGAAACGCGGAAGGGTCTCAATAACTTGCGGAGGGCGCTTACTCCAGAAGCTCGCTTCCGACCAATTCAAGAGGAAATAGCAGGATTTTTCCTTAGGCATGTCATCCAGAAGAAAGGAGAGTTCCATGCGTCCACCGACGATGACTTTTATACGCAGGTATAAGCCCTAAGTACTTTGAAACTTGTGCGAATTTGTGTATGCTCGTCCATCTTAATTGTGTAATATGGAAACTTGTTCGAGGTTGTATATATGGTCACCCGATATTGAATATATATTATATATTCCTATTGAATTCTCCTTGTTTGATATTTCATATATATATATATGCATGTATATGTGTACTGAAATTAAAACAAAACCAATTAAAAAGGAAACAGGTTTAGGGGGCCTAAAACCCTAAACCTGCGCAGGTTTTCAGTCCCGGTTAACCACAAGAACCGGGACTAAAGGTCCTCCGCCGCAACGGACCCCTAGCGCCCACGTGGACGGGCTTTTAGTCCCGGTCCGTAAGTGGCGGGACTATAGGGGGGGGGCATTTAGTCGCGCATAGCTAGTCCCGGTTGCCCGGACAGGATTAATGGTCCTGGCGAACCGGGACTGTAGGCCTATTTTCTACCAGTGATGGAACATCAGAAATTGCGGCCATCAAGTACTTAAGTTCATCATTGAGGACATTAGCGAAGGCATATGTGGACAGTAAAAGAACAATAACAAGGAGATGTAGGCCGTGGAAGACCAGCGTTGGAGTATCTGACGAAGGAGAGGAAGATGTCCGATGGCAGTGAGGTCGTCCTATATGGTTCTAGCAAGACGTCCATACACAGAGCCAAAAGCATCAGAATATGAGCTCTAGATCAACATGCTTTTGAATCCTGAACCACCAGTTTAACCAAGATGTCTACCCTGCCCAGACCTGAATGAACACATGTATTAGAAGTTTAACGTTTTAATCAAGCCAAAACTCAAATTATTACCAAGTATTGTTAATTTTAATGTGGACAATCTTCCACATTCTGCAATAATCTGGACAATCAACCAGAACTCAAATAAATTGTACTTTGCTAGACAAATAAAGAGGCATATCTATTCCACGGATCAATTTGGTGAGTAAGAATGAGTAGAAGGTACTTGTTGTCATTAAATTAAAAAGTTTGCAAGAAACTACTTTGTTGGATACTCATTCTTTAATCTGTCGTGCTGCATCAATTTATTAACAGTAATGGTTGTATGAATCACCAGCGTGTATGAAATTCACATGCAAATTTTGCTGAGTTGAGAGAACAGATAAAAGAAAGCATGCCACAATCCAACAACTTCAAAAGCTAATCGTGTTGAGACATCAGACTAACCGTAAACTCCATCTAAAATTCTAGCTAATCATGTGTATAGGCATCTAATGTGGATTGAACTGGAGGTTGAAGCGTACAAGATCGAGATATCTACGGGCGCCTGCTGCCATGCAAGAAGTACTCGCCGCCCCTGCAGATCTTGCTAACTTATGCTGGCATGTGATGCATCTGGTGGATTCATCATGTGGTAAGCGGGGACAAGATCCATGGTCGAGAGTAAAATAACAAGAAGCAGGAGTGCAGGCTCGGCTAACCTAGTAGTGTCAGATCTGGCGGCGGCGAGGTGGTCAGTGGTGAGGACCAACAGGACTGCGCAACGAGTAGTCGAAGAAGGAACAGCTCGGGGGACGCGTCGCTCATGGTCGGGGTAGGATTTTTGGCGGAGGCTCAATCATCGCGTCGTCGCCTGTTGGTCGCAGATCGAGCCGACGGTTCCCCTAGCGCCGTCGCCTCGCCATCGCGAGACAAGAGAGGAGAGAACGAGGATTTCCTCCCCAACCTCCTGACTAGTGGAAACACTCACAGGGAAAGGGCGTGGAAGGGCCGGTGTCCCCTCCCCGCGTGGGCAACCAAATAGCTCCGTGGGCTCCCACAGGTGACTTTTTGCCCGTGGGCTTTCTGCCTGGGGAAAAGGCCGGGATCCTCCCGGGATCCCCTGCCACCAAACAAACCCTTAGAGCGTCTCCAGAGGCGAGAGAACGAACTGGACAAACGAGACGGCTCCACCACGTACCTTATCTCCTCGCCTATCACGATGCCTTATTTTCTCGAGCACCAACTTTTGTCGTACCTCACATTCGCGTGCCGCCCGCTGCTTCCCACCAACGCCTCGCCCGGTGCTTTCTCACCCAACGCGACGTCCACTGCTCCCTATCTCAAGCTTGGCTCTCACGATGACGCTGTCGACCAAGCGTTTTTGATGCTCGGCCGCCACTTCAATCTTCTAGGAAGCAATGCTATGAGCGGCAGCTTTGTTGTTAACGAGACGGTCGACGTTGCTACCAGAGGCACGTGGTGGTGTTGCCACCACTGTCTGGTAGTGTTCCCATAGGTCAGCGGCGGTGCTGCCACGGGGAGACGGTAGTGCTGTCTGCACTGAAGGGCGGTGTTGCCTAAGATCAAGGGCGGTGCTCCCGTAGGTCCACAAGAGTGCTACCATGGGGAAAAGGTGGTGCTGCCGGTGCTCAAGGGCGTTGCTTGCATGGGGGAAGGGGTACTCCCGTAAGTCAGTGGCGGTGCTACCGTCCCACATGGGCGGTGGTACCATGGGGGGGGGGGGGGAGTGGGTGCTACCTTCGCTCATGGGCGGTGCTACCATAGGGGAGGGGCAGCAGTGCTACCTTCCTGCAAGTTCTCGTTGGTGTTTTGTGCCGGTACTATGTAGATGACGATGGAGCTACAAGGTTCGGGATGCCCTGCCGCTAGTGGCGGCTGTGAACGCTAAGACGACTTGGAATCGATATTGCCTATAATGTTATTAATGGAGATGCCATTAGTGCTACCATATATCTTGACGGCAGAGCTACCGTCGGTGCTACCGGCGGAGGGAGGAGACAAGGGTTAGGCCGCTTGACACTCTCGGGAGAGACGAAGACAAGAAAAAACGTGGGATAGCAAAAACCAAAAATGACGCATGTGGTTCCCTGGATGCAGAAAACAATTCCCGACTACTCGCAATATTAAGCATGCGAAGCCATTTTCTCTCTTTTTTTTTCTCTACGTGCATGCAGCCTATGGTTGTCTAGCAACAATTCAAGCAACGAGTTTCTATGAGTACCATAATTAATGACTATCAATAAAGTAGTACATGAAATAAAATATCTTTTGCCCTAGTTAGTGTTGGCGGCTTTTTATAGATGCAAAATGTATATTTGATAGTGGTGGTGTATATTAAAACAGAATACAACTCATGAGAACGCATGTATTCCCTCTTCTGGTATTTCTGAAAACAGGGGAAAACCCCTTCCTCTTGCAAGTCCTCTTCTCTTGCCCATGCCGACATTTATTTGTTCTGCTGCCTCTGCTACTCTCTCTGTCCCGGTATTTAGGTCCTGCGCGTACTCCTAAGCCGTCAATGATACAATATTTATGTTATATAACTTATATTATGTTTGTCAAATTGATAACCTAGGGACACACACATGACCTATAAACCCCGACAGAGTGAGTACTTCTCTCCCTCATGTTTGCTATTTTTTTTCTTAATGTTGTATAATGCACGTATTTCCCCATATTAATATGCGTGTATTGTCCATATTCGTCATTGTGTACTACCCATATGTATTGCTGCTGTACGTATATGCTTCTGTACTTCGAACTCGTTGCAAGTTTTTTTAACCAGGAGAAAACAAAGAAACCAGAGAAAGAGAAAACCACATGAGACAACACGCTTGAAAAGACGGTCCATCAAACTCTGTAACCCCATGTCCATTTCCATTAAACCTACTAGTCATCAACCCGTGCAACTGCACGGGCTAGTTATTTGGACAATACATTAAAATGGATTTTGAAAAGAATTTTCATACACACTTGCAAATAGATAGACTTTGTAGTACTCTCTTTGCTTGCCCACATTATAGTATTACTAATGTAGAAAAAAAATGCAATTACATCAACCTGCGTCAAAATCACATATTAAAACCAAACATTGAAATTGCATAGACTTCCCAATAAGTCATATGTGGCACTTTTCTAATTGGCATGTCAAATATATAAATTAGTTATGCACAAAAATAAAACACACATTGATTAATGTATCCAATACATATACGGCATATTAATTTTTCCATTAGTCAACCTTTTTAAGTTTTACCAAGTAAAAAAAATCCATGATTTCTATTGATATTTACTTGGTATTAAATGTGTTTTTTAATGAACTTTCTCAAACATATAAGAAGTTCGTAAAACAAAATCTATAAGCCTTATGCTTTTAAAAGAGGGCATAGTGTGTATGTATGTGTATATATATATATATATATATATATATATATATATATATATATTACAACGGAAAATAATATTGTGCAACAGTTTTCTTAAATATAGTACATAAAGCTTGGCCTACACGGAGTAGTGAAAATGTATGCAAATCATGCCAGGAAATGAATGTTCATGTGAGGTGATAAAATACTTCCATGTTCACATGCTGAGAATAATATCAGAGGAATGGTCTTTTTCAGAGTACAAAACTAATGAATGATAGCACACACTTAACAACATAGACATAATTAGTCTCTTATTTTTCTTACCCAAGTATATTGACTTACAATCTTTCAACTTTGATATTGTTAACCTTCCATATGAAACAACCTTCCAAATATCTCAAAATCAAGCTCAGGACAGTGGTACATCCTTCCACGTATCTGAAACAACTACCAAATTATTTGGTGTAGAACACAAAATTACGCAGCTAACTGGAGCTCCAGTTTAACTATTTCTTCGGTCCACCAATAGAAGCAATATGTTTTACTAAACTTAGGAGCACACCTATGGTCTATCAAATGGCCATATCAAACGTATTCACAGTGTTATTGAACAGATTTGCGGTCCCAAATTCTTTTAGTTGAAGAGTTAATCTACAAACAAAAACCTGCAGTGGGCATGAATTTCACTTGTGTCATGTGATACACAGCAAGAAAAAATTACTAATATAAGTTTTTCTTCTGAACAACATCTACAAATGAACATTGTGCTCATGGATATTTGAGAAACAAAAAAGTTTGATGTACCACCGAGAGAATATATATGTTACCTCAATTTGTAACATCAAGGAGTACCAATAGGCGCCTCCTCTGAAATAGGACTTCCTTTCATAGTAGTTTCTATCAACTACCTAATCTACTTTTGTGGTGTGATTGTTAGTGGTGATTGCAAGGACATAATGTTGGCATGTCAGCAATCTGAATTAGAAACACTTATGTTATACGGAGAATAAAAAATGTAGTGAGTTGTTAATTGCATTGCATAATATTTTAAATTTTGTTCGAGTGTGGGGACATAATTTGCATGACTAAAGAGACATATTATAATTTTGGGAGGACAAATCCCTTAATAGAACGGGAGAATATTATAACATAATCTAACAAAGGTTTGCCCATACTATTTGGGTCAATGTAGAACCACTGAAGATACACAGGACCATTAAGTAAGTTGACCAAGTTATAAACTGAAGCATTTAGTCCAGCTTAAAATTAATCTACATAAGGCGGCTGCCAGAGAGCATGTGCTTATTCTCGCATGCATTCTATAAACACATGTCACAGTCACATGTATATATAAGAATTTTGAGTGTAGATGGGTAGACGACAAACGGAAACCATATAAATAAATATGATGAAACCAATGGATCAAATTTGTAACATCTAAGATGAATTTTTCCCAATCCAAATTGCATTTTTAAAGTTCTCAAGGAATTAAACTGTTTCGCATAGACTGTGTTTCTCGTTTTAGGAAACAATGCAACTGTATCCATATGTCCTACAACAAATTATTTTTTAACAAAAAGTTTTAGAGACCAAATGTAAGCTAAAAAATATCACCAGGCCTTCAGAAGGGATTTCATGCTGTATCAAGTATAGTGGAGAAGTTTACTTGCATCCGGCGTCATGGCAAGACTGCAACACACAACCCCTTATTGTTCAGACTGCATACAATATATAATGTGTCAATATATGCTTGAGTCCCCAACTAATTTAAATCGGGAACTCACCTGAGATTAAGGATGCCTGAGTCCAAGAGAGGGCGCAAGGATATAATATCGCAGAATGTTGTTTGACCTTGCCGTCAGAGATGGCGGAAAGTCGCTGCCGTGAAGGCGCACAGGAGAGGTCGCTTCTCCACCTCGCGCTTCCATATAAGGAATCAGTCCGAGAAAGGCTGGGACGTAGGATGGCTGCCAGATAAAAATCTCACCAAATGATTTAACTTTAAGATATTATTACTTTGGTAAAAATTTATACAGTAATATATTTCACAATTCAAAGACATAAGATGACAATTGATAATGTAGAGGATCATAGAAGAAATTAGCAATATGTGGAGGGTCACTTGAATTAGAAAGGTTACTCTTGGCTAACCTTTTGCCGGACGTGGCAAGGAAACTGGACTTGACAGACAGTTAAGACATGACTCAATGAACCGCGCGCCAACCACCTTTTATGTTAGCACCGAAGCACTCCTTTCGGTTGGAGGCGAAGGATTGAATGGCAAGTCGAAAAATCGTTAGTTGGTCATACGGTGGCAGACTGGCAGCTGAGGTTCGCAGGCTAGTGCACCAGTGAATCGGTGATGATTCCTTCATGCGCCTCGTCCCAGTAGTCGTGCAGTGGATTGCTTGGCTTTAAGGAGAGGAGTAGATTATGAGTTGACACAGCTTGGTCATGAGATTAGTCGGTTGTAATCTAGCACATACATAGCACATCTGATTGGAATAGGAAGGAGCGTGACATACCTGAGAATACGTGAGTCCTGACAGATCGGCAGCGGTCGTCGGTATGGTTCAATGTTTACCTGGTTCTACGGCAGATTGGCACGACTTGCACCAGAGATCACCACAATTACTCTGTGATTAGCCGAGTATATGGCCGTTTTCCATGTTGCGGCAGAGCGGCAGGTTGGAGATGTTGTGGCTGCTATGGCAGGACAACTCGACCTGCATGATGGGCAGGAGGCCACTTGTAGGCAAATCAAGGCGTCGTCTCTGTTAGATAAATCTTGACCTACATGATGCATAGGAGGCCACTCGTACGAAAATCAAGGCGCCGTCTCTAGTAGATAAATCTTGATCTTGAGGCATACCATACTTTTTTTTGAGGGAATCGAGGCTTACCAGACTAAACAGGAGGAAAACATATAGTGGCCGCGTGGGCTGAGAGGGCATGCGGCCGTGCTTGATCTTAGCCTCGAGTATCTTTTTTTTATTACGCGAACCCCTAGTATCTTTACTATGTACGTTTTTGACAAAGTATCTTCATTTTTCGGAGGAGACCAAGCAGACCACGACTCATGTCCGTGGCCTCGTACGTGGGGCTAGCAGGTCGGCTTTCATAATTCATCCAACGGCTGAGAACACATCATACATTAATCGGACGGGTGAAAACTATTAACTTTTAGGATTAACGTGGTGCTTTGTTTGGTGCCTCCAATTAGTAAATATAAGATATAAGATTGGATCGTGAATGCAATTACCGCCGAGAGCGTGAACGGAAACTCCCACAGATTCATCACGAGCGTTAGAATTAGAGTTAAATGAACTGATTCTATAAATTCTCCTGCGAGACTCGCTCCGCCACCTCACGAATCAACCTGTCTACGTAGTGTAAGTACAGCGCATCGTCCGTCCAAAATGTCCCGTGCATTAAACTGCGCGTCCACGCCTCGGACCGCCGCCGCGCTCGCGCTCGTCGTGATCGCGGTCGTGGCGGTCTGGCCGGCTGTGGGCCGACCATTCGCGCGCCGTTTTAGGGACGGCGGCACGCCGTTCGCCAAGGTCGCCGGCGTAGCTGGTGGTGATGGTGCACGAGGTAGCGCTTCAGGGAAGGCGTTCCTGGTCTCCGAGGGCTCGGTGCCTGCAGGCGCGCCGTGCAGCTTCGAGTCCGAGTTCATGGATTTCAAGGTCCCGGTGGTCGGTGCGGATGATGCGAGCCCGTCGCCGTCGCCGTCACCATGGTGGGTGCGGCCGGGCACCGCGCGGCGGACGAGACGAGGGATGGAAACTCAAACTTCAGCACGGACAGCACCGAGCGTTGCAGACTTAGTGATGGTCTGATCTGTGACGCAATAAAACAGTTTAGCTATGCATGAGCTTCTTTTTTGAAAATTTCGTTCGAGAGGCTGTATATGGCGCGTAAGATAGCCCGTCTTCTTTGGATGTAAGTTGCTTTAGAAAACCAAGGATAAATTTAAACTCAAACATATTTTTATGAGCACTGTGGTGTTGCTGCCAAGGATAATCACCGCTGCTACCAACGGCGGGAGGTGCTGCTGCAACCGGTGGGTGTCGGTGCTGCCTGCACTCGAGGGCGGTGCTCTCGTAGGTCAGGCCCAGTGCCGCCAAGGGGAGGCGTCGTTGCTCTGGTAGGTCGGTGGTCGTGCTGTGAGAGGAATTTTCTTTGGCAATATTTTTCCCTTTTTTCACTTGATGTGTGCAAATTTTTGTAAGCTTTTGTAGTATAATTTTTTCGATTTTGATGCAAATCCCGATGACCGGTGAAGCAATTGTTTGGGACATACATTTTTTTGATGTGGTGCAAATGTTTGAAGACTTTGAAGCAATTTTTTTCTTTTCTTATGCAAATAAATAGAGAAATTATAGTAATTTCCTTGTTTATAAGATGCATTTTTTTATCTTCAAGGGGAGCTAATTTTTATATGTTTTGTAGCAAATTTCTTCTTCTTTTGGTGAAAATCCATATATTTCTTCTTCTTTTGATGAAAATCCATATAAAGATAGTAGCAAAAAATTTTAGAGCCTTTCAAACTGCTCATGGAAGCGACGTCGAGTGGTGCCAGCGATGGTCGGAGTTGGGTGGTGCCACTAATTAATGATGGCAACGCAAGGTTCGATGTTTGTTATAAAGGGGTCATCGATAATGTAGCCCTAGAGAGCATCTTATGCAGTGGGGTCTGTTTTGCTGCAACATGCTCCTTCCCGCCGGCCTCAGGGAGGAGCTGGGCCGATGGTACGGCACACTCATGGTGCGTGCGGGTGGTTGGAGAAGGGGATTTTTATCTTTCAATTCTTTTGCACGAGACTCCGCGTGGCATCATGGGTGGTCCTAGCGGAAGAGTGGGGGACACGTGTCACGTGTCACAGGTCAGACCCGGAGGATTTTTGCCTCAAATCCTTCGGAGGACGCTTAACCCTCGCCAAGTGTTGAGCGTCCCCCAGCCGATCACAATTCCGACCCCCCGAATTCAGCAGACGACATGTCCACTTCCCTGGTCAACAAGGAACAACCATCTCCCACACACTCCCCTTTTCTCCAAAGAAAAAACTAATTAGCCCACCCAACCCTCACGCACGTATCTCACATGGTTCAACGAAAGAGTCTGACCGCCGCCACCATTCACCCCCACGAGTCGGCGGAGCTGCAACCGATGCCGCCAAAATCTCGTTCCCAGCATGTCGAGACATCGTAGTAGTTTTCATAGACGGGGGTGCCATGAGACTACGGGTAGAGACGTGGGGAAACGGGATCGTGTTGAAGACAAAGACACAGGATTTACCCAGGTTCGGCACGTCGTAATAATACGGCGTTCCTACTCCTACAAACTCACTAATCAGGACTAAAGCCTGTGTATACAATTACAATGTGAGGTTTTGTTTAGCTATTCGCTGAGGATCAACTTCCCGGCGAGTTAGCCTGTAGCTTCGTGTCTCCTTTATCTTATCTCCCGTCCGGCTTTATATAATAGCCGGATTAGGGCATACAGAGTAGGAAACCTAGAAGACTACGGTAACTTCTAACTTGGAAAGTAAGGAATCTGCCTTCTCCTCCAAGCCAGATCACGTGGGCCGTGATCCGGGTCCTTCTAGAATCCGGCTTCTGCGCGTCAGTTTACTGGGCCGCCCAATGGACCATAGCCCACTACCACTTGGGCCACCCTGGTAATCCGGCACTTTTGACTACCATCTGATATACCCCTATTCAGTATATATACGACAGTAGCCCCCAAGAAGGATTAAAACTCTGATTCGCCATCTTTCGCCAAATGCATATTTGTCCGAGAAATATTGGCCAGCAGTCTTGATTCTTCTTATTCTTCTTTGAAAAGAGATGGTAACGTAAAACTCGGAATTCCGAAAATCCGGATTTTCTCACACGATCCTTCGCGGAGACGGAATCTCCTACGTCAGCACTTTAATCCTGCTGATGTAAGGGACATTTGGGTTCCAGGCTAGAAACCCAGAAACATATCTCTGAAAGATTCTCGCGGGAAACGAGGAGATAACCATAATCATCCTGTCGATCCATTTCCCGGATTTCTTGGCGAGTGACATGCGTTAATCATCCAATGGTCAAAAGAGCCGTTAGCATGCATCGTGACGGATTTCCGGCTATAAATAGCCTTCTTCGTCCTCCCGGAAAATCTTTCGCTCCCACTCGAACGCCATTACAGCGCCCAAGCTTCCAGCAGAGAGAGAGAGCACCGAACGCACCCTGCGCCCAGAACGTCACCGGAAGCGAGCCAGCGCCGCTACCAAATGGCTTCTCCGCCGTCCTCACCCGTCCGCAACGTCTCGCAAGACATTGAGGACATCATCAACACGATGGACCCTCAGCTAGATTCCCCGACGCGCGCCGGCGACGATGTTCCGGTGAAGACTGCGAGCACCGCGGCGGACGAAGGAAACGCTTCCGCCGCCGCGAATCTTGCGGATTCGAGCTCCGCGCTTACCCCGCCGTTCGCTCCCGGGACGGCGGAGGATAAGATCATGCTCGTCGGCGACGAGCTTGCGGCTGCGGAGGCCGCCGCGTCCGCCGCCGCTGGAGCGGACGAAGAATTGGAATTTGTCGGCAACTGGAGTCCGAGTAACATTCCTCCTTTCCTCCTTCCACAAATGGAAAAAGAAGGGCTAATAGTCAAAGGCAAATGGCGGAACTCGGAAGGTGAGCTCGAGCCTACACCAAAAAACGGGGAACGCGTCCTCCTTACCTCTCACATTGCGAGAGGTATGGGTTTACCGCCTTCCGCCTTTTTCTTGGACGTCCTTAACTATTACGGCGTTCAGCCACACAATCTTTCTCCCAATTCCGTCCTTCATCTAGCTAGTTTCCAAGCCCTTTTTGAAGGGTATTTAGGAATAGCACCTAGTCTAGATTTCTGGCGATATTGCTTTGAAGTGAAGCATAACCTCACAGAAGGAATTCCTCCCATCTGTGGAACTATTTCTTTCGCCCTCCGGAAGTCTAGGGAAGATTGGTATCCGAAAATAAAAACATCGGAACCCGTCTGATGGGTTCCTTCTTTTACCATCAGAACATCCCATTCCCTGGTAAGGAAAGTGGGGTTCCTCCATTCGTTAATTCCGCCGCCTCTCCTCAAGAGAGTTGGGCAGTTGAAGCAATGCAGACATTGCCGGAAAACTTGATGAAGATAAAACGGCGTATCGCCAAGCTTACTTCCTCTCAGCCTCCCTTAACTGGAAAGGATACTGTTTATGTTGGTTTGGACGCCGTATCCAACCTCTTTCCTTTTGTTCCCGGCTCCTTTGCGAATATGAAGGACCAGAAGATAGCATGAGGGGGACGGACAAGTCCTACACCAAAAAGGATTTCGTAAAGCGACTCCACCAACTGGTCATCACGTGCGATCAATACGCAGAAAGTCTGGCAATATATCATGTGGAGAATCCAGCCCCCAAGGTATTTATATTTTCCTTGCTTTCGGGTTTTTCTCGGATTATCCTCCTTGCCTGACTTTTAACGCATCGTTGCTATTTCCCTAGTTCGATGAACTTGAGGGAGCTGATCTTGCTTCCGACGCCGAGCTTAACGAAATACATGCCAGCTTCTACGGCGACCGGAAACGTAAAAGGCAGGTGACTTTTGAGGAAACGATAACTATTGACGGAATTCCCGTCGCCACATCCAGGTATTCTGCTGGAACTTTTTTAATCGTTATTCCCCTCCAGTTCTTCGAGATATTTATTTCTCGGATGTCCTCTTTTCAGCCTTTCTCCAACTCCTTTGAAAACAAAGAAATTGAAGAAACGTAAAGCTGCTGCTATGAAAAGAGAACCTTCTTTTGCTATGCCTGGGGGGGACGAACCTATCCCCACTTCGGACAGGAATATCCGGATAAAGGAAGAACCATTTGATGAACTCGGATATATCCGTCCAGAAGCTAAGAAATTCTTCGCTCTTGCTCCTCTAATTCGTCCTTGGCCATAGGGCGGGCTGATTATCCGAAACGACTTTGTATTTTCACCTCGTCAGGTCATACAAGATGGCCTTCATCACGTTGGGATTCTTTTTTTCTGAATATGCCAACGAATTCAACGAGACTTTGTCAAACTTGCGGGAAATGAGCCAGGTAATATCTCTAGCCCCCAAGCAATAAGTTGGAAACATATTTTCCCCTTAATGCTTTTTTATTACGCTTGATCTAACTTAAGCGTTTGGCTTTTATTTCCGCGTTTCAGCACACTGCTGATGTAATAAACTTGGAACTTTTTAATAAACTTAACGTCAAGAATGAAGAGGTGAAAACCCTTCAATCTATTATTAAGTCTAAGGATAATGAGCTGGCATCATCTCAGCTACAGCTATCGGAAACAACAGGTATACTTTACTCTGTTTTATCCGGATTATCAATAAGTACTTTCTCGAGATATTTCTAAACTCGGAATTTTTTCCTTGCTTTTCAGCTGCTTTGGCTAAGGCCAAGGAAGTAGCTGAAGATGCCGGCAATGCCGAACGTCTTCGCAAGGAGAATTTAGACCTTCATAAGGAGCTTATGAAGGTTCGACAAGATCTGGAAGCCAGTAATCTGGCCCTTGGAATTGCTCAATCCAAGGCTTCCGATCAGGCGAAAAAAGATAAATCCACTATCCAAGACTTGGAAAGTATCTTAATCCTTCGCCTAAAGGAATGTTCCGAAATTGACAAGGTTCTCGGTAAGTTTTATTTCATTTACCGATTCATCCGTGTCTTTCTTTCTTTCTCTGTTTTGTCGCCTAACCTTTTTGGAGGCTTGTTCCGAACAAACAGGAAATTATCCCGGTCTTTCTCGTATTGACAAAATCTGAGCCTTTGGGAAGGTATGGAATGCGATCAGAAATGCTGGAATGCAACTGATCAGCAAGTTCTTCCCTACAAGTACCATAGAATTCTCGGAAATTTATAAACTTCCGGGTGCTATCCTGGAGGTGGCGGAATCCAGGGAGTCCACCTTGCGCTCCGCTGCCCGGGGTGGTGCACGCATGGCTCTCGGCCTTATGCGTATGCATTACCCTGGTGCCAAATCTTGGCGCGTGGCATCCGGTATCCCTCAAGGATACACGGAAAACCAGCGAACCACCATCTTTGATGAAATCAAAGGCCATGCCACCAAGATTGCCTCCATGGTAAACATCTCCATCACCTACCCGGAAGAGGAGATCCCTGAAGCCCCCGAGAATGACAGCAGCGACGAAGACTCGGATGCTTGAAGGGCTGTCCTGATCCTGGATGGTGGAACTAGACAATAGGAGCATTACTGCACTTTTACAATGTAATTTATATTGTAATGCTTCTATTCCTTTTGTATAAACAAGAACTCCGCCTTTTGCAGTTTTAATTATGAAATTCTTTGCAAGGTTTCCGGGTTTTAATATTCCTTTGCCTTCTAAGTTCTCTGGCTTATGTGTTTTAACTGTCCTTAGTGTTTGAAATGGCTCGATAGTATTATGAATCATCATGCCGAGTAATTGGGTATAACCAATCAGTTTAAACCCGGAAACATGGATCATACTAAAGGTATTTTTACTAACTAGCTCCAGTGACCCAACACGTAAACAATCAGATAATACTTAGAGAAAAATAAGGAACTTTTTTGAAACTTGGGCACGCAGGCACAATCCGAGTTTCCTTTAGCCGTTAGCAGGCTGAAAATCATTCAGTTTTTAAACACCGAGCACGCAGGCACAATTCGGGTTAACATTGAGTATTTTGTAAGATCATTGGGAAATAGATAAGGTGGAATCATGCTTTGTACTATAATAAACTTGTAAAAACATGGATATAAGAATTCCGACAACTTTATTTCATGACCTCAAAGATGTTTACATAGAAATTGAACTAAGTATAGAAGGGACGTAACTGCTGGATGCTCCAAGGCCTCTTTGTCTCTCCTAGTTCATCATCTATCTTTCTCTTTCTTTTGCGATTCGGCTTTTCGGGATCATCTTCCGTGTCCCGAATATCTACAAGATAATATGACCCATTTTTTATAGCTTTGCTGATTACAAATGGTCCTTCCCATACTGGGGCCAATTTGTGCTTTCTTTGCTACACCAATCTCAGCATTAAGTCACCTTCTTTAAAAGAACGATGCCTGATTTTCCGACTATGATAACGTCGTAAACCTTGCTGGTCAATGGCGGATCTTTGAAGCACAAGCTCTCGTTCCTTCTAAGAGATCGACGGCATCCTGTCGTGCTTCTTCGGCATCCAAGTCATCGAAATCCCGCACTCTTGGGCTATCATGGATCATGTCCGTTGGAAGAATAGCTTCCGCACCGTAAACTAGGAAAAACGGGGTTTGCCCAGTTGACCTGTTTGGCGTCGTTCGAATACTCCAAAGCACGGAAGGTAGCTCTTCTACCCATGCTCCAGCTACTCTATGAAGAGGAGATTCGAGTCTTGGGCGTATTCCTTGCAGGATTGAGCTATTCATTCTTTCAACCTGTCCATTGGATTGCGGGTGTGCCACAGATGCGAGATCTAGGCGAATTCCCGTTTGTCGGCAATATTTTGCCAACTCTCCAATGGAGAAATTTGTCCCGTTGTCGGTTATTATACTGTATGGAACGCCATATCTCATGACTATGTCAATGATGAAATTTCTGGCAGTTACACCGTCAAGCTTTTTGATGGATTTAGCCTCCACCCATTTGGTATACTTATCTACAGCTACAAGTAGATGCGTAAGTCCGCCTCGCGCAGTTTTGAACGGTCCCATCATATCTAGCCCCCAGACCGCAAACGGCCATGTAAGTGGGATAGTTTTGAGTGCTTGGGCCGGCATATTAGTCTGCTTGGCGTAATATTGACACCCTGCACATGTGTTGACTATGTGCTCAGCATCTGTCTTGGCTGTTAGCCAGAAAAACCCGGCACGGAATGCTTTTTTAACTATGCTTTTTGATTGAGCATGGTGTCCGCAATCTCCGGCGTGGATTTCTTGCAGGATTTCTCGTCCTTCTTCTGGTGAAATACACCGCAGAAAAATTCCGGAAGTACTGCGTTTGTACAGGCAATTGTCAATTACCGTGTATCCTTTGCATCGACGCTGAATTTGCCTCTGCAAGACTTCGCCTGCTCCTTCCGGGTACTTCTGGTTGACTAAGAAGTTTAAATATGGAATTGTCCAGTCCGGGTTAACGAGCATAACTTCAATTGATTCGGAAGCCAGGGGGTAGTCGATATCTCCACCTTTTATTGATGGCTCGTACAAATGCTGGACGAATACACCTGGTGGTAGGGTTTTTACCCTTTCTGATCCCATGCGGGCTAACGCATCCGCGTTCCAATTTTCCTCCCTTTTAACGTGGAGTACTTCGAATCCGAAAAAACAAATGGCGAACTCGTCCACCGTTCTCCGATATTCGGCCATTATAGGGCTTTTTGCGTCCCAGGTTTGGTTAAGCTGATGCTGTACCAAATCCGAGTCACCATAGCACAGAATGCGTTTAACTCCTATTTCTTTTGCAATGTGCAAGCCATGAAGCAGAGCTTCGTATTCTGCCACGTTATTGCTGGCGTTGAAGTGTATTTGTAATACATACTCCATTGTGTCTCCTTTAGGGGATTTTAAGACTACACCAGCTCCAGCGCCCTCCTTCATCTTGGATCCGTCAAAATGCATGATCCAGTACTCGGACTCCGGCATTGGTGTTTTCTCCATTGCTTCCGTCCAGTCGGCGACAAAATCTGCCAGAACCTGGGATTTTATTGCCGTCCTTGGCTGATATTTAATGTCGAAGGCTGCTAGCTCGATGCCCCATTTGGCTACTCGGCCAGTTGCCTCCGCATTGTTTATTATATCCCCTAGTGGTGCTTTACATACCACTGATATGGAATGTCCTTGGAAGTAATAGCGCAATTTTCTAGATGCGAAGAATACGCCATATGCCAATTTTTGGTAGTGTGGGTACCTTTGCTTGGACTCGGAGAAAACTTCACTTATGTAATATACCGGATGCTGGTCTGGTATGCTTTGTTCGTCTTTCTTCCGTTCCACAACAATTATTGCACTAATAACCCCGTTTGTAGCCGTGAGGTACAATAACATAGTTTCTTCGTCTTTTGGGGATGCCAAAATCGGAGCTTTCGTCAAAGTTTCCTTCAACTGGGTTAGCGCTGCATCGGCCTCTTCTGTCCACTCGAATTTGTCGGATTTTTTCAACAACTTGTAGAGAGGTAAGGCTTTATCCCCCAACCGACTAATAAATCTGCTGACGGCAGCGGCGGAACCCGTCAATCTTTGGACATCTTTCACGCACGTAGGTTTGGAGATGTTCAAGATGGCTTTGATCTTTTCCGGGTTAACTTCTATTCCTCTGTGGGAAACGATGAAACCCAGAAGTTTTCCTTAGGGAACCCCGAATACACACTTTGATGGATTTAACTTCATCTTGTAAGTGCGGAAGTTTTCGAAGGTTTCTCGCAAATCCTCAAGGAGTGTGTCTTTTTCCTTGGTTACGATAGCAATATCGTCCACGTAAACGTGGACATTTTTGCCAATCTGACTATGCAAACAACGTTGCATGCAACGCTGGTAAGTTGCACCTGCGTTCTTCAGGCCAAACGACATGGTTACGTAATAATAAGTCCCGTATGGGGTTATGAAAGAAGTCTTAATTTGATCTTCCTTTTTCATGCGTATTTGGTGATAGTCGGAATAAGCATCCAAAAAGCATAAAAGCTCAGAGCCTGCGGTGGCATCTATTATTTGATCGATTCGCGGTAACGCGAACCTATCTTTTGGACACAATTTGTTCAAGCCTGTGTAATCTATACACATTCTAAGAGCAGTGGTGTCTTTCTTCGGTACTAATACCGGATTTGCAGACCAATCAGTGTGGATTACTTCCTGAATGAAATCTGCTGCTAAAAGCCGGATAATTTCCTTGCCAATAGCCTTCCGTCTTCTTCCGTCAAATTGACGGAGACCTTGTTTGACGGGTTTGGAGCCTGGAATTACCTTGAGTTGATGCTCAGCAAGTTCCCTGGGTACGCCTGGCATGTCAGCTGGACACCAGGCAAAAATATCCCAGTTCTCACGGAGGAACTTGATGAGCTCTCCTTCCTATTAGTCGGTCATCCCAGTTGCTACTACGACAAATTTTGTCGGATCTTTGGGATCTAGGATTACCTGTCTTGTATTCTCGGATGCCTTGAAGCTATCTGGTGGCTTCCGGGTTTCTTTTCCTGCCGGCATTTCTGTCGGCGATACCTCCTTAGCCAGCTCCTTTAGCTCTTCCTTTGCTATGATCTTCTAAGCACAGAGGGCGTTTTCTTTTTCCAGCTTGTTCGCCAGCTTGAAGTCTCCAGTTATGGTGATTACCCCTCCTTTCGGTCCTGGCATCTTCAGCTTGTTATAAATATAACAGGATCTTGCCATAAATTTGGCGAAAGCTGGACGTCCGAGAATTGCGTGATACACGATTTCGAACGGCACCACCTCGAAGGATACTTTTTCCTGGCGGAAGTGATCTTTTTCTCCGAAAGTGACATCTAGGGAAATTTCTCCTAGGGATCGTGCTTGCCTGTCGGGAACAATGCCATGGAAGCGTATGTTGCTGTGATTGAGCTGGGTCTCGGAGATTTTCAGATGTCTCAACGTATCCAGGTACATTATGTTGATGTTGGATCCTCCGTCCATCAGCACTCTTTTTAGCCTAGTGTTCTGGACAATAGGGCTTACAATAAGAGCTTGTGTGCCGGGTTCAGGGATATTTTCGGGATGATCAGACTGATCCCAGGTTATTGGTGTGTTCGAATACTTCAAGAATTTTGGGGTTGCCGGAACAACCGCATTTATTTCTCGAAGTGTTCTTTTCGCCACCTTTGCTGATGGAGTTGCTAGGAAAGTTAGGGCGCATTCTCCATCAACTCTCGGAAACTTGGGTTCGCCTTTCCGATGTTGTTCCTGGATTTTTTCGTCAGTGTCCGATTCACTGTCTTCTTTCTCAGCTTCTGGCTTTTGTTTAGAGAATTTCCTTTTGGAACTCTTCCCCTTGTTTCCGGATCCTGCACTGCCTTTCATGTGCTTATTCAGCCGACATTGTGCGTTCGTATGGGTGGGTTTCCCGAATTGCGAATGGTGGACGCAGGGTTCCGACTTAATCTTCTCCCACTCTTCTTTAGTGTAGTTGATTGGTTCTGAACTGCGTCCTTTCCATCTGTTCCCTTTTTCACTTCCAAAGGCTATATTAACTTCTTTGGGTTTTGGTGTTGCATCTGAAGTTCCTTTTTTCTCAGAGCGAGGATTTTTCTTGGCCAGTATCAGTGCATCGATATTGCCGCCTCTTGCTCTGATATCGTCTTCGGCTGCAGCATGCTCATTGGCGGTTGTGAGCATAGATACGAGATCTTTGTGCTGTTTGGAACCAACCATGAACGGTACTAGTCCGGGTTTTAGGCCATTGACGAAAGCATGCATTGCTTGTACGTCAGTTACTCCAGAACAACAATTCTTCATTGCAGTCCATCTGGAGATGAAATCCACGTATGGTTCATCCTCAAATTGGGTGCAACGGTTTAGCTGGTTGATGCTATTCGGGCGTTTGTAAGTTCCCCGGAAGTGCTGAGTAAATACTCGAGCCATATCATCCCAGCTGTCGACAGTTCTTGATGGCAATCCATTGATCCAATCTCTGGCTCCATCCAGTAACATTAGGGGAAGAAACTTTACAGCTTCCAGGTCTGTCCCATTGTTAATCTGGATGGCTGTGTAGTAGTCTGAGAGCCAGGTATCCGGGTTTGTACTGCCGGTGTATTTCTGGTACGTTGGACCGACCTTGGCAAAGCCAGAATGCAGGGTTATCCTTCGGATCCTATCGGTGAAACACTTAGGTCCAAAGTATAGATCATCCTTTTCCGCTCTATCCATGTGCGCGGAATATCTACCGGCTGAATGGACAGAAGGGGATCTGCCCCTTTCTTTTCCATTGTTGCGCGGACGCGCTTTTCCGAGATCGTTTCTATTTCTTTCAAGATCACGCCCTTTTGGATGAGGCGAAGTTCTACTCCTGTGCATTTCTTTATCCTTGGGAGGTGTCCGAGATCTCTCACGCCTGTGAGGTACATCATGTCTTCCGGCTTTTTCAGCAGGGTGTCTCAGAGGTGGCATTGCTTTGCCATCATTCTGGTGTTTTTCTTCCCGATCATGGGGTTTGCGTCCACCTTTCGGGAGATGGGATCTAGTTCTAGACGCTTCATCCCTATTGTCGGGATTTTTCTTATCTTTCCTTGGATCCGCTTTTTTATCCTTTGAATTGTCGGAATCTCCAGGTTCTTCCGGTCAAGGTGCTCCAGCGGCGCGAGTAGCTGTTTTGCATAGGGAGGAGTCGTCGTGCAACTTCCCTGATCGCTCTTGGGCCCGCTGTTGTTGTTGCAATGCTTTTCCTAGGAAAGCATACACCCCTTGGAGTTTTTCACCGTTGGAGTACATGTCATTGTTGAGGATGGCAAATGCTGCTTCCGCATTTTCTGCTGCGGTTTTGTATATTGGTTCGCCCCTGGCATCCTTGCCGTTTACTTGCTTTTGCCAAGATGGGTTGTGAAACCTTTCTTTTGGCGGCAGTACTTCCGGTCTTACGATTCCGGGTAACCTTGTAGGTTTAATGCCAGATCTATTATTTTTCTCGTACTCCTCGATTTCTACCTTCATGAGCTTGATGTCATCCTGAGTTTTTTGGAGGTGTTCACGAGTTCTGAATAGATGTTGCTGTTGCCATTGGAGAGCTTGTCTCCTGGCTTCTAGCACTTCAGGGGGTTCAAGCAATCCCACTGGAGTTTGTAACAATTCCTGTTCTTCTTGCTCTGTCATTGGCGGAACAAGGATTTCTTTTGTTTTCTTCTCCGCAATTTTTGTTCCTCTTGCATCTCCTACTTCCGGGCTTTCATCAGCTGGATCAGCCAATTTCTTCTTCCGGAGTTTGTATTGTAGTTTTTTAGCGACCTTGTTCTTTTTCTTGGAAGAGGGAGGTTTTTTAGCAGGTTCATCCTATGTCAATTCCTTGACATTGGGAAATATCGGAGAAGTTTCTCCATCTTCTGTCTCTTCCTCTGGCGGAGGGGTTTTAGGGCTTTCCTGACTGCCGGCGTCCATGTTTTCAGCCGGTTTCGCCATTAGTACTTCATGGAATCCCTCTTGAAAAGATTTCACTTTTCTTTCGAAGGCGTCCACGTCTTCGTCTTCGGAATCAAAATCATCTGATCCGGTTTCTGACTCTAATCTCGCTTCAATGGCGGCTAGCACAGAGTCAGCTTCCGAATTCATCGCTGGATTGGCGAGTGTTGGATCTTCCACCTCAGTAGTGGGTTTGCTATTTTCTGCCTCTTGCACGGGATTTCCGTCATCCGTGTTTTCGGCGACCTCGGATTGCACCATACCGATAAAGTGTGTATCACTTTCGTGTCAACGATCTGAGCAAAATCCGGTATCATAGTCATCTTCGACTGGGTATAGGGCGGGTGGGATAAATTTGCTTCCACCGCAAAACCCCATGGCCTCTGCAGTTAGTCCGATAAAGATATTAGCAGATCCGATCGGTAACACACAGGCACTTACCTGATGATTTTGCGCCGGTATGTAGGATCCATTGTCGAGGAAGCGTCCGACGTCATCGTCGAACTCCAGGCTTCCGGCAGTTATGGACTGCCGATCCCGCCGAGTATCCCAGATCGGAACTTAACGCCTGACGTCGTTTGCCCCACGGTGGGCGCCAACTGTCGAGACATCATAGTAGTTTTCATAGACGGGGGTGCCATTAGACTACGGGTAGAGACGTGGGGAAACGGGATCGCGTTGAAGACAAAGACACAGGTTTTATCCAGGTTCGACACGTCGTAATAATACGGCGTTCCTACTCCTGCAAACTCACTAATCAGGACTAAAGCCTGTGTATACAATTACAATGTGAGGTTTTGTTTAGCTATTCGCTGAGGATCAACTTCCCGGCGAGTTAGCATGTAGCTTCGTGTCTCCTTTATCTTATCTCCCGTCCGGCTTTATATAATAGCCGGATTAGGGCATACAGAGTAGGAAACCTAGAAGACTACGGTAACTTCTAACTTGGAAAGTAAGGAATCCACCTTCTCCTCCAAGCCAGATCACGTGGGCCGTGATCCGGGTCCTTCTAGAATCCGGCTTCTGCGCGTCAGTTTACTGGGCCGCCCAATGGACCATAGCCCACTACCACTTGGGCCACCCTGGTAATCCGGCACTTTTGACGACCATCTGATATACCCCTATTCAGTATATATCCGACACAACATCATCGTCCTTCCATGGGAGCAAAGCCGCCCTCCCACAAGAGCAACGCCACCGTCCTTGAGCAACACCATCGTCCTCCCAATAGAGCACCATCGTGATCCTTCAACAACACTACTGGCGTGCCCGAGCAGCACCGCCGCCCTCCCATGAAGGCCACACCGTAGTCCTTCACCAGCACCACCGCCCTCCCAAGAAAGCACCACCATGCTCATTCGGCAGCACCGTCGTCGTGCCCGGACAGCACCGTTGTCCTCCCATGGTAGCAACACTGTCGTTCTTGAGCAGTAACACCACCCTTCCAAGAGAGCACCACCGTCGTGTGTGGGAAGCACCGCCGTCCTTGTAATTTCTGTTTTTCACTTTTAATTTTCTATTTTTTCGCTTCTTTTTGTAATTTCCATTTTTTTACTTTTATTTTTTAAAGCAATTTTGTTTCTTTGTTTTTATTTTGTGTTTCTTTTTCAGAAATACATATTGCCTCCCGAGCTCACATGCTCCTGGCTGATAAAAAAATCGAAAAAATAGTATAAAATTTCAATAAATTCTAAAAAATACATGAACAAATATATACATATTTACAAGATACATGACATGGGGATGACTCCCGAGTCCCCTGGACAGGCCTATCTGGTCTAAGGCCCAACACAAAAGCCCAGCATGATGAAGCACCCTAATCTTCTAGAAGGCTCTACGGCGGACCACCCGCAAGACTTGCGGGGCAAGACAGAAGGGACTTACTGACTAGGGTTAGGGTTTGTAACCCACCCGGGTACGGGTTTGAGACCCAACCTCCTATATAAAGGTTGGAAGAACCACCCGGGGCACATCTAATCTTTACGCGGCCATAGGTGCTGCCTCTCGAGATCCAATCTCTCGACTAAGCACCCGCCATTGTAATCTCACACCATAATACAAGACCAGACAAGCAGGAGTAACGGTTTTACCTCCACGAGGGTCCCGAACTTGGATACACTGTGCCTCCTGTTAGTCGTCGAGTCCGCTAGGGCTTAATCATTTCCTATTCTCGAAACCCTACCGGATCACTCGAGGGATTTGTTGATATGAGTATTCGACAACTGGCGCCGTCTGTGGGAACGACATGTGATGGATCCCCGGCTTCGCTGGCTTCATCCGCACCGAGTTTCAACTGGAGCTCGGAATCTCTGGCTCCCATGGAGCCAATCTTCCCCTGGTCGTTCATCTACACGCCCCACTCGCCGGCTTCTCGCCCGACGTTCAGCGGTCTCCATGAGGGCGCCAGGATGATGTTCGGCGACCTCCACTTCCGCTCCACCAAGGAGGGAATCTGCGCTTCCCCGACACTACAAGAAATGTGTTGATACATGACGTTCTCGCAGCGACGATGGACGAAATCGTCATAAAGTTACGACGATTTGTTGCCATATCATCGTTAGCCACTGAAGGGGATCAAAATGTTGATTTTTCATGACGATTTGGTTAAAAAACGTCGTGATTTTGTAAAGTGATATCGTCATGAATGATCATGGCCTTATTTTTAACCGATCACGACGGATTTAAATCGTCATGACGTTGTAGATGTGGATGCGTTGGTATGATTGGACGGACACATCATCAACTCCGCCTACATGGCATGCCTGTTGGATAGACACATCATCAACTTCGCCTACTGATGACTTCCAAGTGCAGGAGATCAATTGTAGTACCTTTCGATAAGTATTTGAGTGTCGAACCCACGAGGAGCTGAAGGTAAGCTATCTATTCTCTAAAGCCCTATAACCCTCTTATATGGTTGTTTATTCAAAGCAATAAGTTTGACAAAAAGGAACTAACTAATTAAAAGCAAGTGACGTGGAGTGTGGTTTGTCTAGTAACTAGTGAAGCAAGTTTAAAATGCAAGTAATCCTAGAGCAAGTTTCTAAAGCAAGTTTCTAAGCAAGTTTCACAAGTAGCAAGCAGCAAATATCTCAAGTATCTCAAGGGAGCAAGTGTTCTAGCAATAGGTGTTTCGTTCGTGTGGTTGTCACAATTAGTGAAGCACATGTTTTAGTCTTAGTTGTTTCTTCTAGGAAGGAGCCATGAATAGGTATAGTCAAGTAAATGATCTACAACCCCTTATGATGGATCATGTGGCCAAGTAAATGACTGCACAAGATTGATTAAGACATAAAGTCCCACCATAGCCTTACGTTCTAAGGTCCCCTATATATATCCCCCAATAACTTAACTTCGTGGCTCGGTCTCAGGTTACTGTCACTCCCAAGTCACCACCACTCCATTATGCTACCGGTGATCACCTTACATGCATTCACCAACATATGTGTGCACTCATATATTGTTCATAAAGACAATCATAGAAGATAACAAACTTGTATGCAACCAATCAACGAACTATTTCACCATTACCAAGAACAATTCACTACTCAAACATAGACGGGGAGACACAATACATCAAGGGAATATAGTATTGAATCATACATCGTGTTTGCCAAGAGATTACAGTGGAGAGATGGAGCTGACTTGCTGTAGATGCTGATGATGAACACGCCGGAGGGGGGGGTGGAGCCCTCCGGGGGTGATCCCGGCGGCGTTTCCCCCCTCCGATCTTCTCCGGCGGCAGCCTTCTGTCTCTCTGTTTCGTGGTCGTCTCTCGGCGCCGCCTCCTTCTCGAAAAGGCCAGGGGACCCTTTATATAGTCGTTTTTAGGTCACGAGACACTCAGGAGAAGAAAGATCGACGGCATCGGAGCCACGGGGGCAAAAAGGGGGCCTCTCCGCGGCCAAGGAATCTGGCCGCGTGGAGGGTCCTCTTTGCCACCTGTTTGGCCTTTTGGCCCTCTACTTTGGCCCATGGTCTTCGTCTCAAAAATTCTGAACCGTTCTCTTTGGCCTTGCCCTTTTTGGAGTCCTGAAACTCCCGGAAAGTCTGAAACACTAAAAAGTACGTTTTCTGGAAAAACTGGGTTAGAACCAAAAGAAGGGGGATTGTTCAGAAAATCCCCCAAATCATTATAAAACATGAATATAAGTTGCTAATATGTAGGAAAAACAAGTAATAACATGCAAAGTTCATGTATGCATTTTACATGCATCAACATCCCCAAGCTTAACCCATACTCGTCCTCGAGTATGAAGGTGATAAAACTAACATGGACTTTGCATTTTAAAACAATCATGGAATATCAAAGAAGTTTATTCATGCTACATATAATCAAATGATTCATAATGTAGATGAGTAGCAACATACAATTCATGTTATAAGAAATATCAAATATGCAAGCAAAGATGCTTCATGAAAGTTCACAAAGTGTATAATGAAATAAAAGCACTATGGACCAAATGCATACACAAAATGAAAAATAAAATCCTATATTGGTCAAAAAATAGCATAATGGAAAATAGAAAATATGGTGGACACTTTGGAGAAAATTGAGTAGAGGTAAAACATGATCAAGTCTTATTTAGCCTCTAAATTATTCAACTAAAATTACTAATTGAAATGTGGCATCCATTGGTCTAAGAATCTCATTGCCCCTTTATCACTAGCATCTTAAATTGTGAATGTTGAAGTAATGTGATTGACAAGGTGTTGGTTCAATGCCTCATGCCCTGTGAGTGTGAAAACCTACTCCATGATTACTCAACTTAAGATTCCTAATAAGCTTTGTACAATCATAATAAGTATTAATGACATCATAGAGAAACTCAAATAGGTACCTCTTGCCCCATGACATGGAAAACAGCCCATGTCACAATGACAAGATGAACAAACAGAGTAGACTCATCATCCTTTTTTATTTCATTCACTATATGCATAGCTTCTTATTTTATTGTAGGATGTGTTTGTAGAGTCCACTCTAGCTGTAAGTAAATTTCCACCATGATCAAGCATGGCTTGGGTTAGCGGCCCAATGCGTTTCTCTAGTCATAAATACTTACTCATCAAAACTTACTATTCCTCTATTCATTTCGGCATGGCAGGAGTCCAAAACAAAAGTACATGATATCAACCAAATGTAAATTTTTGTGCAATGTTGAAAGCTTTCCAGTGATACACGTTTATAGCTAGCTCCCAACCAAACACTTTTCAAACGCAAAACTTTTATCTCCCGTTATTGGGTCATGTTTATTAAGTGCAATGAAAAGTAAAGGTGTGCATTCAAAAGTTCGTGAGAGTCCTACCCAAATTCAGCTCATGACAATTAATAAGGTGAATATCTTAATTTAGAACATAAATAACACTATAACATGATGAACATACTCGGAATAGCTCTGAAGCTAATAGGTAGAGATGGTGGACTCACTGGAAATACTTGGCTAAGGGTGTTGGAAACAAGTTTATACTTGTTGGAATTTTTACTTTTTTGGCTAGCAAGAGGGAGATAGTTGACCAGCTACTATGCATGCATTAGTGTCCATAGAACTACTCATTTCATGACAAACTAAGTAAACTAACAATTAACGTAAAAAACATGAATAAGAGATAGCTCATGACAACACTATTGCAAATTTTTACACCTAAAACAGCATATAAATCATGCAACTATAAGTAGCTTTTATAATAAACTAAAGCATCCCTTTCCCAATAAATATAACAGCATCCAACTTAATTCAACCCATTATTCTAGTAGCTGATTCTCATAAAGATAATTGTGGTGGTGGTCTCACAAATAAACTAAAAAAAACAAAACTAGACGCTTCAAGTTTCTGCGATAAATGCTTTGCTTAGAAAAACAGAAAGTAGACGTGTGCTAACCAAAAGAGTGTTGGTCCAGGGGGGTGTTCACCACATCCCCAAGATTGTGGTTTTCACCACTCTTGGATCTCTCTTGACGCAGATCCTCTATTCCCTGTGAAAAAACTTTACAAAACATGTTTCTCCCATTCTTTTTCTGTGGGGTGAGATTAGCAAGGACAAACAAAACGTATGCATGCTGCGTAAAATTCCAAAACAAATGCTCCAGAAGATAGACAATAAGGTTCATAATGTTTTATTTTCATTCTCTAGCTCGAAAAGATCAAGGAAATTCAAGTCCCAAACCCAAAGAGTGCATCCAACAAAAGAAGGCAAAATCTGTCCAGAAAAGCAATAGCAGCAAAACGAACATTTTCCCTAAGCTATACTCATCAAAAAATTAATCCAATTTTTGTTCTTACAGAGTACTAAAATTTGCATAACATACTAAAAAATTAGCTCAATCCGACTTACAGATAAAAAATGAAAAATCGTACGGTGAGCAGAATCGTGCTGAAACAGAAATTCCAAGCACTAGGATAGCAACTTTTAAATCCAAATGGGTGAAATTTGACACTTTATTGAAAACTCCAGAAACTAAACTAAATACTAAGTCTCTTGTTACAGCAAGAGGACACTAGGAAAAACCAACTAAGAACAACCGGGTTGCCTCCCGTAAAGAGCTTTATTGATAGACGTATAGCTAGACTTTTCTTACTTAACATCATGATGGTTGGAGTGACGTGGCTCGGCATCCCAAGCTTGGATTCTTGTACTTATTTGATACATGTAGGGTGAGCCCAGGGGTACATCCCCAAGCTTGATTTTTTGTCCCTCTTGATCTTTGTTCATCTCACTCAACTCTTCCTCCTGAAAAATTCTTCTTACACAAATCTCAACATAAAACTTGATTAGAGGGGTTAGTGCCTCCATAAATAAAATCCACATAGGTACAGAAAATACACATCATGAGTTGATTCTAAATAGTAACTACTGTTACTACAGTTGTGCATTGCTCCTTGATCAAAAGAACCACACAAAACACAAGTAATGAGAGCAATGCAAAATAAAGACATAATCTGCCAAAAACTGAACAACCCGTAAAGAGTGAATTTTTAGAGGCACTTAAGTTGATCAAATAAGAAAACTTAAAAGTAATGAAATATGTAGTGATAACTAAATATTGCTTTCGTAAATTACCAGGTCAAAATTCCACTTCTGTGATTTTAAACATTTTTCGCAGTGAAGATCAGGAATCTGTTTTCTGGACAGCTAATTACTATTGTTTAATCCTATCTCTCATATAAGATTATTCTTGCCATTTAAGATGAGAAATAAGACAGAAATGTGATGTTACAGTAGTGAACTAATATTTTTATTGTTTTTAGCTTTGGAAAAAGTTTTAATGATAGAGACTTTGCAATGGTTTTATTGGCATGAACAACACATGTTCAAAGTCGACCCCAACTTCTCCATTACTCATCCTTCTCATTTACTTTCCCAAAAAATTTATAAAATGAAAATCTTAAACTAAATGATAGATAACAGTAGGTAAAGGTATTTTACATGTTGAAAAGACATAAATGTGTGCTCAAACCGAATAGGAAATTAAAGCATTAGGAACACACAAAAAATATTAAACAATTTATTTTTAAGTCTAACCCCTTTCCTATGCATTGGCATTTTGTAACGAAACAAATAAAATAAGAAGATAATATCAAGCATAGAAAGGTAGATCAAGTGCAACTTCAATACTTTCAGCATAAAGAGGGGAAACTTAATATTGTTGAAATATGTGTAACAATGTTTCCCTCTCTCATAATAATTTTCAGTAGCATCATGAATAGAATCAACAATATGAATATCACATAAAACATTCTTATCATGAGCCACATGCATAAAAAAATCACTACTCTCCACATAAGTAAAATCCTCATTAGTGATAGTGGGAGTTAAACATTCATAATTTTCATTGCAATCATCATATATAGGAGGCATAGTATCATCAAAGCGAATTTTCTCCTCCAAGCTTGGGGAACTAAAAATATAATGCTCATCAAAACCTACTTCCCCAAGCTTAAAACTTTCCATAGAATACGCAAGTATATCATTTTTATCCTCAATAGTAGGGGGACTAAAAATATCATATTCATCAAGACAAAACTTCCCCAAGCTCAAGTTTTCCTTAGCAATAAAGGTGTTCAAAGAATTAGTACTACCACAAATATGATTGTTGTGCAAATATTTTTTCAATTTCTCCTCAAACACTTCATGTCCTAATTCAAGGTAGATATTATACAGTTCTAAAATTGTTTGGTTGTTTTCCATTTTATAAATTTTTTTGTGTTTTAGGTTTATATGTTAGTATGCAATGCAAACAAGAATAAAAGCTTAGCACAACGCTCCCCGGCAACGGCGCCAGAAAAGTGCTTGATGACTCCCAAGTGCAGGAGATCAATTGTAGTACCTTTCGATAAGTATTTGAGTGTTGAACCCACGAGGAGCTGAAGGTAAGCTATCTATTCTCTAAAGCCCTATAACCCTCATATATGGTTGTTTATGCAAAGCAATAAGTTTGACTAAAAGGAACTAACTAATTAAAAGCAAGTGACGTGGAGTGTGGTTTGTCTAGTAACTTGTGAAGCAAGTTTAAAATGCAAGTAATCCTAGAGCAAGTTTCTAAAGCAAGTTTCTAAGCAAGTTTCACAAGTAGCAAGCAGCAAATATCTCAAGTATCTCAAGGGAGCAAGTGTTCTAGCAATAGGTGTTTCGTTCGTGTGGTTGTCACAATTAGTGAAGCACATGTTTTAGTCTTAGTTGTTTCTTCTAGGAAGGAGCCATGAATAGGTATAGTCAAGTAAATGATCTACAACCCCTTATGATGGATCATGTGGCCAAGTAAATGACTGCACAAGATTGATTAAGACATAAAGTCCCACCATAGCCTTACGTTCTAAGGTCCCTATATATCCCCCAATAACTTAACTTTGTGGCTCGGTCTCAGGTTACTGTCACTCCCAAGTCACCACCACTCCATTATGCTACCGGTGATCACCTTACATGCATTCACCAACATATGAGTGCACTCATATGTTGTACATAAAGACAATCATAGAAGATAACAAACTTGTATGCAACCAATCAACGAACTATTTCACCATTGCCAAGAACAATTCACTACTCAAACATAGACGGGGAGACACAATACATCAAGGGAATATAGTATTGCATCATACATCGTGTTTGCCAAGATATTACAGTGGAGAGATGGAGCTGATCTTGCTGTAGATGTTGATGATGAAACGCCGGAGGGGGGTGGAGCCCTCCGGGGTGATCCGGCGGTGTTTCCCCCTCCGATCTTCTCCGGCAGCCTTCTGTCTCTCTGTTTCGTGGTTCCGTCTCTCGGCGCCGCCTCCTTCTCGAAAAGGCCAGGGGACCCTTTATATATCGTTTTTAGGTCACGAGACACTCGGGAGAAGAAAGATCGACGGCATCAGAGCCACGGGGGCAAAAAGAGGGCCTCGAACGCGGCCAAGGAATCTGGCCGCGTGGTTGGTCCTCTTTGCCACCTGGTTGGCCTTTTGGCCCTCTACTTTGACCCATGGTCTTCGTCTCAAAAATTCTGAACCGTGCTCTTTGGCCTTGCCCTTTTTGGAGTCCCGAAGCTCCCGGAAAGTCTGAAACACTAAAAAGTACGTTTTCTGGAAAAACAGGGTTAGAACCAAAAGAAGGGGGATTGTTCAGAAAATCCCCCAAATCATTATAAAACATGAATATAAGTTGCTAATATGTAGGAAAAACAAGTAATAACATGCAAAGTTCATGTATGCATTTTACATGCATCACCTACGTAGAATGTCTGTTGGATAGACACATCATCATATCCGCCTACGTGGCATGTCTAGTGGATAGACACGTCATCAACTCCGCCCATTGGATAGACACGTCATCAACTCCGCCCATGTGGCATGTGTGTTGGATAAACACATCTACCACTTGGCATGTGTCACTTCTACCACTTAGCAACACACTCCCATTGACATGTGGGACCTGGGACAGCTGCCACGTGGGACGTACCTGTGGAAAAAGCCACCACATGTAGAACTGCCAGGATAAAGGATAAAATCGCAAAAATGGTTCGCTGGGGTTTGAACCATGCACCTCGCGCTCCACCGTTGCCTCACCAAACCATAAGGCCACAACTTGGTTACTGTAAGAACAATGTGTTCGCTTCTTTTGATGTCTATCGACGTGACTTTGGCCCAAGGCCCATCGTGGCCACGGAATTTATTAGGGAGGGGGAATTCAGCAGGGAAGCTTCCTACTTGGTATGGGACGAATTAGGCAGGGAAGAAAGTGTTGGGCTGCTGGCGTGGCAGAGCTGGCAACTGGGTTGGGCTTGGTCGGGTTATTTTTTCGTTTTTTCTGTTTTCATTCTATAATTTGAATTCCACCTCCAAATTGACCGTAACCAATTCTGAAAAAATTGTAAAATTATTTGTAGCAATTATAGACCATTTGAAACCATTTTTTAAACATAATACAATCATTCCCATGAGCATATATTTCTTGAGACTTTAGGGGATTTTGAATTACGATTCTTGAGTCAAAATGGCGGGCAAGACCGTGCTTATCTAATTGTGAAAATATTGCTATATCTCTGAAGAAATAGGTACTTGTGTACCTAAAAATGATTTTTTCAAAAATTCATGAGCAAAGTACGAGGCACCTGTAGTCCAAATTTGATCCGGTTTCAACTGAATCGGTAGAAATTTGTCTTTTTCAAAAGAGGTGTATTTAAAGCTATTGAGAGGTGGGAATTTGTTTGTTTGACCATAAATGTGGTATAATAGCTTTATAATTTTATTTAGTGCAATTTTGTAACATATTTTTGGTAGGTGCTTCACAAAAAAAACCTTTTCTGACACTCCGAAAATGGAAAATGGTATTTTTATTAAGAGAAAGATAAAACTTTCTTCGGCAACATTGTTCTTTATTCCGTTATGCATGTTTGGGTAGAATATGGGCACATTTCAACAAACTATCCCATGAATGTGGCCATAACAACCGTCATTTGGCCCGAAACCCAAGAATCTTCGGAGGAGATAGCTCATTTTTGTGAACGACTTTTTTCAACCCAATTGTCATATTCCAAGTTTATTATTTTTGGTGGATACTAGGACATATGAAATGACACCACGCGAAGTTCTTGCATCATTTCTAGTTTTTTTTTGAATTTTATGGATTTTTCTAAGCCAGTTTTAGGAAAAAGTCATGACGACGGACATTACCTTTCGTAGCTAGGGATCAACATTGTGAAAATCTAGGTGTATATCTGAAGAAATAGGTACTTTTGTACCTAAAAATAATTTTTTCAAAATATCATGAGCAAACTATGAGGCACCTGTAGTTCAAATTTGACCCGGTTTCAACTGAATCGGTAGAAATTTGTCTTTTTCAAAACAGGTGTATTTAAAGCTATTGAGAGGTGAGAATTTGATTGTTTGACCATAAAATGTGGAATAATAGCTTTATAATTTTATTTAGTGTAAGTTTGTAACATATTTTTTGTACGTGCTTCACAAAAAAACCATTTTCTGACATTCGGAAAATGGAAAATGGTATTTTTATTAAGAGAAAAATAAAACTTTCTTCGGCAACATTGTTCGTTATTCCATTATACATGTTTGGGTAGAATATGGGCACATTTCAACAAACTATGCCATGGATGTGGCCATAACAACCGTCATTTGGCCCGAAACCTAAGAATCTTCGGAGGAGATAGCTCATTTTTGTGAACAACTTTTCAACCCAATTTTCGTATTCCAAGTTTATTATTTTTGGTGGATACAAGGACATATAAAATGACACCACGCGAACGTCTTGCATCATTTCGAGTTGTTTTGAATTTTCTGGAATTTTCTAAGCCGGTTTTAGGAAAAAGTCAAGACGGCAGGCATTACCTTTCGTAGCTATGGGATGAATATTGTGAAACTCTAGGTGTATCTCTGAATAAATAGGTACTTTTTTACCTAAAAATGATTTTTTCAAAAAATCATGAGCAAACTATGAGGCACCTGTAGTTCAAATTTGACCCGGTTTCAGCTGAATCGGTAGAAATTTGTCTTTTTCAAAAGAGGTGTATTTAAAGTTATTGAGAGGTGGGAATTTGGTTGTTTGACCATAAATGTGGTATAATAGCTTTATAATTTTATTTAGTGCAATTTTGTAACATATTTTTGGTAGGTGCTTCACAAAAAAAACCTTTTCTGACACTCCGAAAATGGAAAATGGTATTTTTATTAAGAGAAAAATAAAACTTTCTTCGGCAACATTGTTCTTTATTCCATTATGCATGTTTGGGTAGAATATGGACACATTTCAACAAACTATGCCATGAATGTGGCCATAACAACCGTCATTTGGCCCGAAATCCAAGAATCTTCGGAGGAGAGAGCTCATTTTTGGGAACACCTTTTCAACCCAATTGTCATATTCCAAGTTTATTATTTTTGGTGGATACTAGTTCATATAAAATGACACCACGCGAAGGTCTTGCACCTTTTCGAGTTTTTTTGAATGTTCTGGAATTTTCTAAGCCGGTTTTAGGAAAAAGTCAAGACGGCGGGCATTACCTTTCGTAGCAAGGGTATGAATATTGTGAATCTCTAGGTGTATCTCTAAAGAAATAGGTAATTTTGTACCTAAAAATGATTTTTTCAAAAAATCATGAGCAAACTATGAGGCACCTGTAGTTCAAATTTGACCCGGTTTTAGCTAAATCAGTAGAAATTTATCTTTTTCAAAAGAGGTGTATTTAAAGCTATTGAGAGGTGGGAATTTAGTTGTTTGAACATAAAATGTGGTATAATAGCTTTATAATATTATCTAGTGTAATTTTGTAACATATATTTGGTAGGTGCTTCACAAAAAATCCCTTTTCTGACACTCCGAAAATGAAAAATGGCATTTTTATTAAGATAAAAATAAAACTTTCTTTGACAACATTGTTTGTTATTCTATTATGCATGCTTGGGTAGAATATGGGCACATTTCAACAAACTATACCATGAATGTGGCCATAACAACCGTCATGTGGCCCGAAACCCAAGAATATTCGGAGGAGATAGCTCATTTTTGTGAACAGCTTTTCAACCCAATTGTCGTATTCCAAGTTTATTATTTTTGGTGGATACTAGGACATATAAAATGACACCAAGCGAAGGTTTTGCATCATTTCGAGTTTTTTTGAATTTTCTGAAATTTTCTAAGCCGGTCTTAGGAAAAACTCAAGACGGCGGTCATTACATTTCGTAGCTAGGGGATGACTATTGTGAAACTCTAGGTGTAGCTCTGAACAAATAGGTACTTTTGTACCTAAAAATGATTTTTTCAAAAAATCATGAGCAAACTATAAGGCACATGTAGTTCAAATTTGACCCGGTTTCATCTTAATCGGCAGAAATTTGTCTTTTTCAAAAGAGGTGTATTTAAAGCTATTGAGAGGTGGGAATTTGGTTGTTTGACCATAAAATGTGGTATAATAGCTTTATAATTTTATTTAGTGCAATTTTGTAACATATTTTTTTCAGGTGCTTCACAAAAAACCCTTTTCTGACACTCCGAAAATGGAAAATGGTACTTTTATTATGAGAAAAAAAACTTTCTTCAGCAACATTGTTTGTTATTCCATTATGCATGTTTGGGTAGAATATGGACACATTTCAACAACTAATGCCATGAATGTGGCCATAACAACCGTCATTTGGCCCGAAACCCAAGAATCTTCGGAGGAGATAGCTCATTTTTGGGAACAACTTTTCAACCCAATTGTCGTATTCCAAGTTTATTATTTATGGTGGATACTAGGACATATAAAATGACACCACGCGAAGGTCTTGCATTATTTCGAGTTTTTTTTTGAATTTTCTGGAATTTTCTAAGCCGGTTTTAGGAAAAAGTCAAGACGACGGGCATTACCTTTCGTAGCTAGGGGATGAATATTGTGAAACTCTAGGTGTATCTCTGAAGAAATAGGTACTTTCACACCTAAAAATAATTTTTTTCAAAAATCATGAGCAAACTATGAGGCATATGTAGTTCAAAGTTGACCCGGTTTCAAATGAATCGGCAGAAATATGTCTTTTTCAAAAGAGGTGTATTTAAGGCTATTGAGAGGTGGGAATTTGGTTGTTTGACCATAAAATCTGGTATAATAGCTTTATAATTTTATTTAGTGCAATTTTGTAACATATTTTTGGTAGGTGCTTCACAAAAAAAACCTTTTCTGACACTCCAAAAATGGAAAATGGTATTTTTATTAAGAGAAAAATAAAACTTTCTTCGGCAACATTGTTTGTTATTCCACTATGCATGTTTGGCTAGAATATGGACACATTTCAACAAACTATGCCATTAATGTGGCCATAACAACCGTCATTTGGCCCGAAACCCAAGAATCTTCGGAGGAGATAGCTAATTTTTGGGAACAGCTTTTCAACCCAATTGTCGTATTCCAAGTTTATTATTTTTGGTGGATACTAGGACATATAAAATGACACCACGCGAAGGTCTTGCATCATTTCAAGTTTTTTTGAATTTTCTGGAATTTTCTAAGCCGGTTTTAGGAAAAAGTCAAGACGGCGGGCATTACCATTCGTAGCTAGGGGATGAATATTGTGAAACTCTAGGTGTATCTCTGAAGAAATAGGTACTTTCATACCTAAAAATGATTGTTTCAAAAAATAATGAGCAAACTATGAGGCACATGTAGTTCAAATTTGACCCGGTTTCATTTGAATCGGCAGAAATTTGTCTTTTTCTAAAGAGGTGTATTTAAAGCTATTGGGAGGTGGGAATTTGGTTGTTTGACCATAAAATGTGGTATAATAGCTTTATAATTTTATTTAGTGCAATTATTGTAACATATTTTTGGTAGGTGCTTCACAAAAAACCCTTTTCTGACACTCCGAAAATGGAAAATGGTATTTTTATCATGAGAAAAATAAAACTTTCTTCGGCAACATTGTTCGTTATTCCATTATGCATGTTTGGGTAGAATATGGACACATTTCAACAAATTATGCCATGAATGTGGCCATAACAACCGTCATTTGGCCCGAAACCCAAGAATCTTCGGAGGAGATAGCTCATTTTTGGGAACAACTTTTCAACCCATTTGTCGTATTCCAAGTTTATTATTTTTGGCGTATACTAGGACATATAAAATGACACCACGCGAAGGTCTTGCATCATTTCGAGTTTTTTTCGAATTTTCTGGAATTTTCTAAGGTAGTTTTAGGAAAAAGTCAAGACGACGGCCATTACCTTTCGTAGCTAGGGGATGAATATTGTGAAACTCTAGGTGTATCTCTGAAGAAATAGGTACTTTTGTACCTAAAAATGATTTTTTCAAAAAATCATGAGCAAACTATGAGGCACATGTAGTTCAAATTTGACCCGGTTTCAGCTGAATCGGCAGAAATTTGTCTTTTTAAAAGAGGTGTATTTAAAGATATGGAGAGGTGGGAATTTGGTTGTTTGACTATAAAATGTGGTATAATAGCTTTATAATTTTATTTAGTGCAATTTTGTAACATATTTTTGGTAGGTGCTTCACAAAAAATCCCATTTCTAACACTCCGAAAATGGAAAATGGTATTTTTATTAAGAGAAAAATAAAACTTTCTTCGGCAACATTGTTCGTTGTTCCATTATGTATGTCTATGTACAATATGGGAACATTCCAACAAACTAGGCCATGGGTGTGGACATAACATCCGTCAATTGGCATGCTGCTTTGTGTCCGACACTTTGTATGTGATACTTGTCCGGTCTTTTCTATAGCCCGTCTGATACTTTAAGAATACTAACACATACATCTGATTTTAACGCCGGACAAGTTGCAGAAGGAAACCGTCGTATGCCTACCAGGGTGAACATCTTACTTCAAAATACTCTCTAGATATTTTATATTTTAGGTTAATATATGTTTTCGTTGAACTTAAATTATGTTATGTGAATTTTATTTTTTCTGGTTAGAATATGCATATAGAATTAATAGAAAAACTTAGTTCAGTAGTAAAATTCAACATATGCTTATAAAAAGATTAAGACTCTGAACAAAACAAAATGTATCCAGCAACACCACATCGAGCTTCAACAAAGAGACTGTAATGTGGGACCTTTAAACGTGGGTCCCCTGTGACTTTGACACACCCGCAGAGAACTAATTGGTTCTTCTATACCCCCTCACGCACCGCGGGCGCGGGCTCCCAAAGACCCAAACCTTAGATCCATTCCCTCCCTCTCTTCTCCACCATTCCCCTTCGCCGCCCCCCACACTGAACGCATCCCCGCTCGCACACAAATCCCATCGCCGCCCGCATCGCCGCTTGCTCACACACGCTCGCTCGTAGACCTCGCTCTCCTCAAACCCTACATCACCATCGCTACTCGACGCGCACAGCCGCCCCCAGCGCGCTTCCTCCACTCCCCTGCTCCCTGTCCACCGGCCGACGAGCCGATCCCTTGCAGTTGTGCCTCCTTCCTCGACATCCACAGAGGAGCGTCCTCCAGGTCTCCCTCCTACGGCCATGGCCGCGCCCGAGCGACCCCAGCTCCGTCCCCGACCGTCGCGGCACATTACTTCCGTTAGGGTTGGCGTCGTACGCGGCCGTGCACCCCCACAGCGCCGCCCACCGTCGACTTCATCTACTTTGCCTCGACCTCACCCTCCACGGTAAGGTCATAATCTCATCTCATCTCCCCTCAGACCACCCGCGATTTCATATAGATCACGCTCCTGCACATCAGATTGGATCAAGGAAGGCCTCCCCGGATCTCCTATCGGTGGTTGCCTCCGTCGCGGGCAAGGAGCTACAGCTGGGACCGGAGTCGACGCACAAGGGGAGGACCTAGTCTCTTGCACCTAGAACCTGACCACCACGACACCATCCAAGAAAGGTTCTTCCCTATTTCATTTACCTCTTTCATTCTGTCGAGTTTTCCACCACCAACCCACCTACAAAGCTAGTCTATCACTATGAACTTAATGCTCAAACCAAATCCTGTTCTCATTTACTTTCACCACAACTTCAAGATCCAATCTCCTTTGCAGACCACACAGGACCAAGGAACTGCACCACCTGTCGGAGAGGACGCCGGCAACCTGCTGCATTGTCATCAAGTACAGCAGCACTGCAGCAAACATGTAATCTCACACTTTCTCCCCAACCTGCTAGTTTCATATCTATGTTCGTGCACTGCCGATGCTACATCATCTGATGTGTGCATCTTAAAACCCAGGAGTTGTAGGTGCTTATAAATTACTAGAAATCTTGCAAGCGGACTGCATCCAGTCTTGTGCTAATAGTCTTTTAGAATTACTTGTTGTGTTTGTGTGGCTAATAGTCTTGTATCCAGCATCAGTTATCTGTCAGAAAAAACATCAGTTATTTGCCATTATGACCTGCTAGCCTGTTACAATTTTTTGTTACGAAATCCACAATTATCTTGATCGTCGAAATGATCTGGTAGCTTCTTATGTTAACTATATCATAATACGCACGACGCTAAAAAACTGTTGAATTAACTTGGAAGTGTGAAACAATCGGTGTGGCTAATGCACTAGAGCTTCCTTCACCAGTTTCATACTCTGAGTGTTATGTCTGGCTTGTAGTATGTCATACTGTGATTGTGATGTCTAGCTTGTAGTGGCACTCTATATCTGTTTTCTGTACATTATAAGTTCATGTGAAGTTCTGATGCTTATAATGCTGCAATATGAACTTTGTTACCTATTTAAGATATCTGACCACCTAATGCTCACTTGCTTACAGAATATATATGTAACCATATAATCAACAATCACTTCTTAGATTATATTCTTGTTGCAGCACCATCTCTTTGTCTTATTAGTGCAAGTGTTGTATCCCTTCCCATGCCTACGAGACAACAATCTAACTCTTTATAGGTAGTTGACTTGCTTGCACTGCAAAATTTCTTCCCAAATATTCTAGTTCATAGGGATAATCTTAAATTTTGCTACATTAGTGCAGTAATCATTTGGTTTCATGATCATTTGTTTTACTCAAACTAATATCTGGATAACTTATTGATAGATACCAGGTAGCTTTGTCTCCTTTCTGATGCTACTCTTTATATTTATCTAGCCTGTTTTGTGCCTCGAGCAAGATACCTAAAAATCTTTCTTTTATTTGCATGGACTGGCTGCGAACTACGTGGACAACAAAGGGGATTTGTCGCTGATGTCTGATTTGTTGCATAAGATCCTTCAAATGCTTGTTGGGCTGGTTCTATCTCTGGTGTCGGCCACACTGCCGCACCTCGGGTTCGCTGAGGTGAGATCGGCCCCATTACTTGAAGAGCTACAATACTCTCTGACTATCATCTACTAGCATTGGTACTGTATTTTTGGTGCACTGATTAGGATAACTGCTGTAGTGATTCAGCTCTCCAATTTGTACCTGCAACTGAATCTTGTTTGAACATTCTCAAATTTTAATGCCATAAGGTAGAGTTCATAGCTTATATGTTTGTCGACTTAAGTACATGATTAGTGTGCCGTCCCATTTGTCGGGCAATATACTCTTGGTGTATGATATTGTCAGGAGAGAACACACAAGTTCCTGCATGGTCTAATAATGTCAATTTATTAATGATAATGTCATGACATTGTAGATTCCATGGATAGTTGGATACACTGATGGATACTATTTTGATGATGTCCTTGACTCCTGATGAGTAACATATATACCACTGTAAATTGATAAAAGAGTAGATGAAAATGATAGAGGCATTTTAGTCATGGTTTTGTTTTCATGTGCAGTTCTATGGATACAATTTCTTTACATGTGTTTAGGCCACCGATGTTTAAAATGTTGATTATAAAATTTGTTAAAGTATTTAAGATGATTCGATCACTACATCCTGATACTTCCTGACATAACAGGGGTTGCTAGCGTTAATCTACTCGTAGCTGAGATTTATTTGTTTCACTGTATGTTTCTTACAGTGAACATTGTCGATCTCTTTCTGCAATGATTGCATGTCTCACATTTTTCAAAAACTTTGGAATTCCAGGAAATGACAGAAGGAAGAGTCATTTCTGCTGCACCACACTCCCTGGTAGGAGTTGTATTTTTAATAGAGAAGATGGTGAACTTGCTGATATTGATGGAAGGCTGGAAGTTGGTGTTCCTTCCTATTTATGTAATGTTGAATGTAATGCCGAAAGTTAGAAGTTTCTCTGTAATTTGTTGCTTTTGAAATTTCTGTATATTTTCCTCTGGCTCGTGTTCCTCGGAAGTTTTCTGTTTATATGAAATGATGAAATTCAAGTTTTCTGTAATTTGATGGCTATTCGAAATTTTGTCTAGTTTCCTGAAACATATGCTGTTCAGAGGCCACGGCCCAGAATTCATTGTATCCTTAAAAGGCTATGGCTGACAAAACACGCTAGAATGGACCTCGATTGGGCTGGACCAAAAATTGTATGGGCTCTGAAAATCCCATGGCCCAAATAATATTTACAGAATGACAAAAGTAGTAAATAAAAGGGCAAGGCCCAAATTGAAAAAGGCCGTAGAAAGGCTCAGGCCCTAAAGAAAAAACCAACCAGAAAAGGCTGAGATGGAGAAAACAAAAAGGCCAATATTATTGGGCTAGCCCATGAAGATCATTGAAATGGACCGGGCTGATTTTGATCCACGACGTTTTTAAATCGTCATGATTTTGCCACGTAGGACTACCCACGTCGGAGCTGATGTGTCCTGCCCGGACTGCTCACGACGATTTTCGATCGTCATAGATTCATGAAGTTTCTAAATCGTCGTGGATATCCATGACGTTTCCAAAAAAAACATCGTTGTGGTTAATTGCTGACGCTCGGTTTTCAACGATTTGTTTTTCATCATAGGATCGTCATGGATGAAATATGATGACGATTTGGTGACGAAAATAGAGCATCAAGTATTAGCATATGTCTTGTAGTACGACACTTCGGAACTCGCCGGATCTGACGTCGAATCCATCTCGAGCACGACGACTCAAGAATCGCCACTCGACAACTTTGACTGCAGCTTAGAGTCGAGTTACGACTCGGTCCGCCGCAACAAGCTCGACTTCCACACCATCGCCGCTGAGGAACTCACTGATCTCGATAGAGGGTACTGGCCCGCGCCAAAGACTCACGAGCCATATCTGGCCCATGTCTGCATACTTGAGCCTGACGAGGAACCCGCCGAAAGAGAGGCGAGCGCGACGGCAAGGCAGATCATCCACGTCTCGCGGGCTGCCTGGGTCAAGACTAAGAAGGCAGTGCTAGCAAGCCAAACGATAGAGGACGGATCGACCCAAGAAGATCTGATAGCATACCACTACTTCATGTCGAAGAAAAACCTGGACATGACAAACGCCAGTAAGGCGCTCGACGCGCGCGGACGCGTAGAAGAAGAATCGAGTGCAAGCAGAGCGGCGCGGTCTAGAACCCACGAGTCAATGGGAGAGCAACCTCCCAAGAAGGGAAAGCACACCTCAAAAACCGCTCGCATGGACCAAGAATCCCTCAGCGAGATCTCTAGAACCATTGAGTCCTCGTTCATGCGCGTCGATGAGGACAAAAACGTGCACACAACAACTCCCGCAGCTACGGTCCAGGCCGACACCACCTACCTACAGGTGATCCAGCCGTCGGAAAACGACCCTCGCACGGAACAACATTGCCAAGCCATCAGGGGGCTGGGCCTAGCCGAAGCTGCGATTGCCGCCCAAGCTCACAAGAAAACGGCGTCGCGGGAACCGCATCACCTCGAACGGCCAAATCACCTCGCCGTCGCGAGAATGCATCACCAAGAAGAAGGGACGGGGAGTCTCCTCGCCGCCACAGGAGAAAGGAAGCGCGACGTCGTGATGATAGCCCGCAAGATAGCGATGATAGCACGCGACACCGCGATCACAGCCCACGACGCCGTGATGGCCACTCGCGACCGCGAGGAAGAACCAAGAAGGCGCAGCGAAGAGCCGCGACGCGGCAGCACGGAGCCCCAACATCGCACCCGCGACTCGCAACATCATAGGAGAGAGCTGATGACTCACAAGAATAGGAGATGTATCATAGTACTTTTGATAAATAAGAGTGTCGAACCCAACGAGTAGCAGAAGGTGTTGATAAGCAGATTGGATAGAGAATTCACTTTAAACACTAGCAAACAGGTTTTTGGTGGTTTTGGATATAGCAGATAAATAAAGTGCGAGTAAATAAAATACTGTAAATATAATTGCAGCGAGTGGCCCAATCCTTTTGAGAGCAAAGGACAACCCGGTTGTTTTACTTATGGTGACTAAACGTTCTCGAGGACACATGGGAACTTCGTGAAGCGCTTTCGTTTCATACGGTTGATTAATATTTATTGTTTTGATAGGTGTTGTGTGGATGAACCTATGCTAATGCACCACCCAACTTGGACTATTACATACTTATGATTAAACCCCTTGCAAGCATCCGCAAATACAAAAAAGTAATTAAGAGAAATCTAACCACAACCTTAAAACTGTGGGATCCTGCACTCCCTCGTGCATAGGTTTCATAATGGGGGTTTAGGTTTCTGTCACTCCGGCAACCCCACAATTAGTAGCCAAATACACATTGCATTCTCCTAGGCCCATAAAAGTGAAGTATCATTTAGTCGATGTTCACATGACACCACTAGAAGAATAACACCACAACTGAAATATCAAACCACTAGTTATTACTTCAATATAATTCCACTACTAACATGTTGACTTCTCCCATGTCCTCAAGAACTAAACGAACTACTCACAAGATATCATATGGATCATAATCAGAGGTGATATAATGATAATTAACAATCTGGTCATAAAGTGTAAACAACGATAAATCTCATAAGCATTAACTACTAACAAGTAATCCACACCGGGAGAGAGATCTAGTCACTACTAGGGAAACCCCTACCGCCGGCGCTCTTGTCTGGGGCGCCAGGGGTACAGAACTTAGCGTCGGCGCTCTGGTCTGACGCGGAGGGGGTAAACTTAGCGCCGGCACGTCTGCAATACGCGCTGGGGTGAGGCTAGGTTAGCCCCGTCGTCTACTCTGCGCCGGTGATAGATTCACTCTGCGCGCCGTTTGTATTATTTGTTGGTCCGAAAAAATAAATAATACATAATGTATTTATATAGGTTTATACTGATATAGAAATACGTAGACAGACAGTTATTATTTCGATAAATTGCAGAAAGGAATAAACAAAGAATATAGAAAGTATCGAACACGAACATATACTAGAAAAGACTAATATAAAAAGATCCGAACACGAATATACAAAGTCTCGAACACAAATGCAATGTATCAAATACGAATTAGCTAAGACATCGATCACCCGCGAATACAAAGTGATGGATACAAAGTGTCGGAAGGTATCTAGCAAAGGAGACATCGATCTAAACTAGAAGATAGAATAGAAACACGAAAATGATGAGCATCATCGTGATGAAGATGGTCTTCATCCGCTTCCTTCTCCTTTCCCCCGCTAGATACGTCTCTCCCGCTAGATTGCTCACGTATAGAGCTTGTGCCTACGCCATAGTGGTGTACCCCTTGTTGCTGTTGCCGCTGAACCGGTGCATTTGTCTCTGACATGCCTCCCAGTCATCGTAGACTCTGGGAACATGTCCCCGGTACACAACATACCACATCATCTATTTGGACAAGAAAAAATATACATCAGTAGCAAATTCATATATGCAATAAGTACAGGCAACAACGTAGCAAATTCAGATATGCAACAAGTATATGCAACGAGTTTAGGAATGCCACATGGGATGAGAAATAAGTTTTCTTAAGGTTTCGGCTTTGGCGGGATGGGGCGGCAGCCGTCTAGCGAGTTGAATGGCTGCTTGTCACCGTATACCTCTGGGCGGGCTTCTATCTTGTCATTCATTGGTGGTATGTGACCGGCGAAGAAGAGGCCACCCCTAGTGACGACATCGTGATGGATTATTGTGGCAATCTGTAGTTGGATGTGACGAAACTCATTTCTCACTGTCTTGCTAGGGGCGTTCGCCATGTCGATGCCGCGTTTTTGGAGACTAGATGGCAACAAGAGGTCGTTTGCATCCTTCACGAACTCCCTCCAGGCGTCCATCCCAATCTCTTGGTGCAACTGTTTCATGCATGCATACTTGGTTGTGTGGGTGCACGAGAGGCATCCTCGGCTGGTTTCTTTCTTTATCGTGAGGGGACCTGCCTTGGCGGAAAATCCGGTGAGAGATACATCGAGAAAAGTCTTGAGGTTGGTGTAGTTCTTCGGCTTCGCACTCCCCGAGTCGAGATAAATAACGTGCGAATGCCGAGGGAACATGACCAAGAGGACACAGGACATGTCTCTGCGCAAAACAATCCATGCACCATCCTCAGATTAATCTTCACACATGCAAAAGGGTGATAGAAATATACTAAATAATGTAATGATGGCTAGCGGTCGATCGAAATCTTACTCGGGGAAGTATGACATGAGGAAGGTTTCCTTAGTATGATTCTCCACCAAGAAATCCTCGATATGCTTCGTGGCAATCAATCGGTCCCGTGGGTTGGCAAAGACGCTTTCACGAATGTAGTACGTGTGCATTATCGCTACGTCCGGGGTTCTCTCTTGCATGAACATCGACACCTTAGCTCGGGGTTCGAAATATTTGAGAACTACGGTGCAGCGTTTATATCTGTCAATTTCCCAGCGATGTCTACGAACGCTTCTATTCTTGTAGACAGTGTTGGGCCTCCAAGTGCAGAGGTTTGTAGAACAGCAACAAGTTTCCCTTAAGTGGATCAACCAAGGTTTAGCAAACCCAGGGAGGAAGAGGTCAAAGATATCCCTCTCAAGAAACCCTGCAATTACGATAAAAGAAGTGTCTTGTGTCCCCAACACACCTAATACAATTGTTAGTTGTATAGGTGCAATAATTCGGCGAAGAGAGAGTAAAATACAAGTGAAGTGATATGGATGATTATAAGTGATAATAGAAATCTGAAATAAAAATGGCAGGAAGCAAACATGTAACAGAAAAGGTTGTAAACGTTGTTTCAATGCTTAGAAACAAGGCCTAGGGATCCTACTTTCACTAGTGGACACTCTCAACAATGATAACATAATTGAATGCATAAATATCATATCTTCACTACGCTACTCCAAACCACTCTCCGGTTAGATAACAAACACCAATCCATGCATAGGGTTGTAACAACATTCCTCAACTCTGTATTCCCTCTCTAGGGCACCCCACGCTGTCACTATGAGCGCCCCAAATTAGTACTAAAAACACCGCAGTTTCATAGGGTCATTCAACACAAGATATAAATATCATGAGCAATCACACGGTGCACACACTGTCACCTTTACACCGTGATCCAAGTGTCTACGGAGATCTCATAACAAAACCACGTGAGTAGCATGACAGATGAAGAGTAACATCTACTTATTCAACTAGATTACAAGTCTCATGATCACATAAAGATCACACCATGGGAGATAGAGATGAAACACATAGCTACCGGTAGAACCCTCAGACCCGGGGGAGATCTACTCCCTCCTCATCATAGGAGTCAGCAACGGCGATGAAGATGGCGGTGGAGTCGATGGATATGGCTCCGAGGGAACTTCCTCGTCCTGGTAGGGTGCCGGAACAGAGATTTCTGTCCCCCGAAACTTGTCGTCGGTGGCGGCGGCGGCGGAGCTACGGATCTTTTCATGAAAAAAGGCTGATAATATTTAGGGTTTATGCCTCGGGGGCAATATATAGGGGAAAGGGCGATGACGATGGGCGCCCGAGGGGCCCACACCACCTGTCGGCGCGGCCAGGGGCTCACCTGCGCCCAGGCATGGTGTGGGGGCTCTTGGGCCCCCCTCCGGGTCTGGTTTGGACTTCCGTGACCCTCCGGGAATTCTAAGACTTTTGGCTTTTGAATCGTCCAATTCCGAGATTATTTCTTGAACAACTTTTCTAAAACTAAAAACAGCAGAAAACAGAAACTGGCTCTATGACTCTATGGCATCTTATCAATAGGTTAGTCCCAGAAAATCGATAAAAAAGGCATAAAGTGTGAGGGAAACATGTAGCATATAGTATGAAAACAACATGGAACATCAGAAATTATGGATACGTTTATGACGTATCAATATCCCTAAGCTTAGTTCCTACTCGACCTCAAGTAGGTAAACGATTAAAAAAAATTCTAAGGTGACATGCTACCAACATAAACTTGATCATCATAGTAATGTAAAGAATGTAAACTAGGATCAAATGAATAAAGGCTGTGGTTTATAGTCGATATCAAATAGAATAATGTATAAACCATTAGGAAGAACAAAGTAAAACTTTTCAATGAATCAATACTAAAAGATAATCAACCGTGCAATGGTTTATTAAAGATGATTTAAGATTTAAGAACAACAATATAATCATCCAAGGCATCAAACTCTCACAACAACTTCGGTTAGGATCAAGTCAAGTGACAACAATATGCATGTAGGAAAATCATCAAAATATTTGTGCACTCAAAACAAGCAAGCGTTCTGTATGGGTCCCTGGCACCAAGATGTTATGGCTAACAGAACATTATGGGGGGTTTGGATGGTTAATGGAAGAAAGTATCACATAACTGAAAGTGATCATTAGACAAGAGGAAGTCTTATAATCGAAGTTATGCAAGGAGTAGTGATTTCCACACAACGGATGCACGTAGAGCTATAAGTGTATGAAAGCTCTCAAATGAAACTAGTGGGGGTGCATACAACTTGCTTGATCACGAAGACCTAGAGCACATTTGAGGGGGCTCATCATTGGAATATACAAGCCAAGCTCTATAATGTAAGTTCCCCACATAGTTATGCAAGTCATAATATGAAAACTCTCTCCAAACTGAAGTAATGATGCTAAACAAAGCACAAGTGTGGAATAAATGATAGTAGTGCTGCCCCACTCTCTCTTTATTATCTCTCTTTTGCCCTTTTTCTTTTAGGATTTTTTATATATAACCTCACTAGTAGGGGCAACACTCTATTTTACAATGATTCATCACACTTTTAGTACTCATAACTCAAACTGAAATATCTCTGATGTATATAAAACTAAATGCTCCTGCCAGTGTAGTAGTATGAAAAATAACAATGGAACATGTAGGAAGTAACAGAATGATGATAGATATTGTATGGCAATATATCTCGGAATGACTATGGAAATTCCATGATAGGTAGGTATGGTGGGTGTTTTGAGGAAGATATTTTTGGCTTATGTTTAGAAGAACAAAGTTCTCCCACAGGGGTTGGATGCACTGGCGAAGTTTGCACCAACTCTCAATGTGAGAATGAGCAATGCACAGTACCAAAGAGGCTAGCAAATATGGATGGTGGAAGTGCTAGAAAACCGTAACATAGAACTCACAAGTTAAAAGATTAAAAATAAAATTATGATCTCATAAGGCATAACGAAAATCACTCCAAGAGGGTCTATGGCAGTGACAAGTCACTGTTAGTTACCCAGACCATAGCGCATAACAAAAAGCCATTACGATTGCTATCAGCAAAGGAAGTCATATACCATTATCCCATCAACTAGTTATTTTGACTGTGGCACAGTTTCAAGCTTTTAGACCAACCATTAATTGTTTTTACTCTACTAAACTAGCAAGTTTACCATTAGAATATTAATATCTCAAAACAACAACAAATAATCAAGTGAAACAATTTAGTGATCTACAAGAATTTGCAAGCTTTTTTTCGTTATACCATCTACCACAAGTAGCATTTTCTATTTCCATAAAACACCAAACAAAAAAAAATCTCCAAGAGATATAGCAATGAAACAAGAGAGTACTAACATAACTCTACTAGAACTAACATCTCTGAAAAAGAGATGCATGAAAAACAGGAGCTAAAAGGATTTGCAGCAGCTAGAAGAAAACTAAGAATACGAGCATAACGAGCATTCAAATGAAAAGGCGGAGCGTGTCTCTCTCCCACACAAAGAATGATAGGTTACAAAAATATTATTGCAGGAAGGAAAATAAAAGAAATCAAAACAAAACAAAACTGACAACAAAAATAACTGACGCTCCAAGTAAAGTGCATATGATTTGACCGAATAAAAATATAATTTCACTAGAAGTGACCTGATAAGTTGCCGATGAAGAAGGGGATGCCTTGGGCATCCCCAAGATTAGACACTTGAGTATTCCTATAATTTGCTGGGATGAACCAGGGGCATCCCCAAGCTTTGACCTTGCACTCTTCTTGATCACATTATATCAGCCTCTTCTCTTGACCCTTGAAAACTTCCTTCACACCACACTCAAAGTAATTCGCATTAGAGGGTTAATGCAACAATCAAAAATCCATGGGTTCTGCATGGGCACAAGTTATATTGATACTTTTAAAGTTAGCTACAGCCACTGATGTTTCGTGAAGCAAAGAAATCCACTTGACATAGTAAAAGAGCAAATGCAAGAAAAATGGCAGAATCTGCCAAAACGAGAACAGTATGTAATGACGAATTTTTTTGGGACACTTAAATTGTTAGATCGAAAAACATAAAGAACTAAAAAGTTTCAGAATTAGCTGAGAATAAGCACAAAAAGTTTCAGGTCATTTTGATCCTTCTATGATTTTTACGATTTTGTATAGTGGCCAGCAGAAATTTGTTTCCTGCGCAGAAATCCAAAACCAACTCCAACTTTTGCTAGGAACTTTACTTGGCACAACTAATACATGAAAAAAAGATACAAAGGAGTTGTTACAGAAGTATACAAGACCTTGAATCAAAGAAAAGAGAGAAAAACAAAGCAAAAGTAAGACCATGAGCTAACTCCCAAGAAGTGCTTTTCTTTAAAGCCTATTAGCTAGGCATGATAATTTGAGAAGATACTCACATGAGAAATATGAATTTAAGCAAAAGAGAGCATCAAGAAGAAAATGTAAAACAAACTTAAGTCTAACCCAGTTCCTATGAAAAATAATCTTGTATAAAAACAAGTCATGAAAGCACAAAGCAACAAGCATAGGAAAGCAAAACAAGTGCAACTTCAAAATTTTCAACATAAAGAGGGGAAACTTGGTATTATTGAGATGCATAAGACTATGTTTCAATCTCTCATAATAATTTTCAGTAGCATGATGAATAAAATTAACAATATAACTATCACATAAAACATTCTTATCATGAGCCACATGCATAAAAGAATTAATACACTCCACATAAGCATAATCATTCTCATTAATAGTAGTGGGAGCAAATTCAACAAAATAGCTATCATTATCATTCTCATCACCATAATCATCAAATATATGAGGCATATTATAATCATGATTAACTTTCTCCTGAATAGTAGGTGGACTAAAAATAGCATATTCATGATTGTAATCATCATATATAGACGGCATATCATGATCACAATAAAATTTATCATCAATAGTAGGTGGAAATAGAATACCACAATCATTAGAATCATCATATATTTGAGGCAAAGTATCATAAAAGAAAATTTCCTCCTCAAAACTTGGGGGACTAAAAATATCATATTCATCAAAACCAGCTTCCCCAAGCTATCCATAGCATTAGCAATAATGGTATCCAAAGAATTAATGCTAATAACATTGCTACTAGCATACAAATAAAGCTCCATACGTTTTTTAAATTTTCTCTTCAAACACTTCATGTCCTAACTCAAGATAAATATTATAAAGCTCTCTCATATTTTTGTTGTTTTCCATTAAGACTAACTAGTAAAAATAAAAACAAGGAACAAGTAAAAATAAGCCTTGAAGGGGAACGTAGCATAGAAAACAAAAATTTTCCTACACGCGATAAACCCAAATGGCCAAGATCTAATCTATGAGATGAAAGGCAACGGGGAGAAAGAGAGTCTTGAGATAACATACCCTCGAAGACTCAAAGTGGTACGAGAAAAGATCTCGTGGTTGGCGTAGTCGTTCTCACGCCGATCCCGAGCGAGAAGAAGAGCACCGCAATCCGGCGGTGCCTCCGTAATCGGTCACACGTTCAGCTCGATGAAGACTTCCGTTCCCTCGTTCCAGCGGGTTGCGGAAGTAGAAGATCCCTCCGGAATTCCAGCAGCACGACGGCGTGGTGGTGGTGAATAATCCCACGGTCAGGGCTTCGCCAAGCCGGAGACCATGGAATGGAGCAGCGGATGGAAGGGAAAATGTGTGAGCAAGTGTGTGTGGAAGAGAGAGCCCTCACCCTCCTTTTATAGGGGAGGGGGAGGCAGCCCAAGGGGGGGGTGCGGCCAGCCATGGGTGCCCCCACCCCTTCCTCTCTTCATGTGAGTGGAAGCTCCACTCAAACCCACTCAAAATTCCCTTAATTTCCCACTTGGAAAATCCAAAGGTTTTTCTTTAATAAATAAATAAAACATTTTTATTTCTTTATTTATATTTGTTAATTCCATTAACAAACATTTGCATGCAGCACCTCGAACCATTTGTTAATTCTATTAACAACCGTTCGACGAAAAACCCCTTGAACTATTTCAATTTCCCCCGAAACAATTCCGGAGCTGCCCAAAATATTCTTCGGTATTCCGTATCCTCTCTAAACGCTTCATCGAACCTTAAATGTGTCTCCCTACGGTTCGTGAATATTATAGACATGATCGAGACTCCTCTCCGATCAATAATCAACAGCGGGGTCTGGAAAACCGTGATGACTCCTATATATTCAACGATGACTCTCGTGATCGTGTGAACCTTTCAACGTCGTAACGATTTCCCTTTGTCTCGCGATATATTACTTGTCCGAGATCCGATCATCGGTATCCACTATACTTTGTTCGATCTCGTTATCCGACAAGTACTCTTTTCTCGTTCCCGTGATATAACATCCTAGTGATCAAATCACTTGCTTGCAAGCGGTGTTGATGTGATATCACCGAGAGGGCCCTGAGTATATCTATCCGTCATATTGGATGGACAAATCCCATTCTCGATCCATGAGCTTCAACTAGTACTTTCCGAATATCCAATGCCACCTTTATAGTCACCCTTTTACGGTGTGACGTTTGATGTCATCAAAGTATTCTTTCGGTATTAGTGATTAACATGATCTCATGGTCTAAGGAATAATGTTACTCCGAATGTAAGACATAACAACAAAACTAAATGACATGATCGTATTGTTATACTTAGTTTAGGGTTTAAGTTCATCATGTCATTCTCCTAATGACATGACCCCGTTATCAACAACATCCAATGTTCATGATCAGGAAACCTTGATCATCTGTTTAATCAACGGGCTAGTTAAAAGAGAGGCTTCACTAGGAACGTTGGTTTGTTTATTAATCACACATGTATCAACGTTTCCGGTTAATACAATTCTAGCATGAGAAATAAACATCTATCATAAACAAGGAATAACATAATAAACACTTTATTATTGCCTCTCGGGCATATTCCCTTCAGTCTCCCACTTGCACTAGGGGCAATAATCTATATTACATAGTGATGAATCTAACACCCATGGAGTTCTGGTGTTGATCATGTTTTGTCCTTGAGAGAGTTTTAGTCAATGGATCTGCCACATTCAGATCCGTATGTACTTTGCAAATCTTCACATCCCCATCTGCGACATGCTCACGGATGGAGTGAAAACGACGCTTGATATGCTTGGAATTCTTGTGAGACCTTGGTTCCTTAGCATTGGCTATGGCACCATTGTTGTCACAATAGACAACCATTGGATCCAACGCACTTGGAACCACGCCTAGTTCGGATATGAACTCCTTCATCCAAACTGCTTCCTGTGTTGCCTCCGAGGCAGCAACATATTCCGCTTCTGTTGATGATCCCGCCACCACGGATTGCTTGGAACTCCTCCAGCTTACAGCTCCTCCATTCATAATAAATACGTACCCGGACTGAGACTTAGAGTCATCCGGATCAGTGTCGAAGCTAGCATCGACGTAACATCTTGCGACGAGCTCTTCTTCACCGCCATATACGAGAAACATGTCCTTAGTTCTTCTTAAGTACTTTAGGATATTCTTGACCGCAGTCCAGTGTTCCAAACCTGGATTGGATTGGTACCTACTAGTCAAACTAATAGCATGTGCCACATCCGGTCTTGTACATAGCATAGCATACATGATAGATGTAAGGACCCCAGACCGGCAGTCTGAAACCCTACGTATGCATACATTCACGATCCCAGAAAGATCAGTCGTGAACAACATACACAGTTGGCACACAGAAATACATCATCCATTACACGAATACATAAAGGTATTACACAAATATCACATGATCAAGTTTAACGCAACTACCACATGGGGCAGGCAACTTATCAAACACAGCGGAAGACAAATAAAACACAACGTAGTTGAGCCCAAGTCACGCCTTAACCTACAGGCTGCTGACCCGGAGACGATCCTAGTTCGCAAAGCCGTCAACTCCGTACTTCTCTTCATAGATATCCTTCGGAGACTCCTTCTCCAAATCTGATAAGTAGATACCAGGGGCGAAACCATAATGAGTACATTTGAATGTACTCAGCAAGACATCCATCATGTCACTTACCAACATGCAAATATGCTTATATGGTGGAATAGGTAGGCTATAAATAGGGTTCACTGTCAATGGTGTTCATATAAGATGACACCACAGTTGCAGTCAGGTTTATCTGTATCTTTGTTGAAGAAGATACTTCAGAAGAAAATAATATAGTTTTATTTCTCTTGTAGATATCACATGTACAAGAGGTTTTGTAAAGCTTTGTTAAAGAATATTTTCTCTTTGCAAAACTTCTTGGAATCAGTTTCCAGAATTCTTGCTTAGAGTAGAAAAGGTTTCTTTGCAAAACATTTTGTTTTGTATAACATCATCTGGCTTTTCATCATCGACAATACCTCCACGGTATAAGTTTCCATTCCTTTCCGAACTTCACAAGTTCAACACTTCCTTTCCAAAATTTCCCTTTCAAAACTTCCTTTTTGAAAACATTGACACAATGCTAGCTACATGGCCATTCAACTGTCCATATCCGAGGACGCGGCTTCTTCGAAAAAGTTATACTCTGCAGAGGTGTACACCCACCAGATCCAGTACACCTCCCGTGAAACAACCACGGACTGTAACAACAGTATGTAAACATCAGGTATATGATCATAACCATCCACTATGTTCAAGCTAGTATATGCCTATCTCTCGATTGAGGTTGTTCTCCCCGGCATCAAGTCCCACCCTGCCTAGCCAGGAGCCTCAATGAATGCATCCGGAGGGAAAATTAATCCCACACTTTATATGCCTCAACATTGGGAGTTTTGACGACATTCGGTTCGAGGGTACGACGCCCCTTATAGCAAGTGAGATAGCACACACTAATAAGAACAAACTTCAAGTTAAGCCCCTTGCCCATGTTGGGGTAGGGTGGCAGTACGGTAAAGGTTGTCCGGCGAAGACTAGGTTATGTGTCATTTTTGAAAACACCACTTTCTCAAAAATGACCACTTCCACATTCCTCCGGAGAACAAGGATCCGCCTTTTCTCCGGGTTTTTCCGTAAAGCCTTTGTTTCGTAGAATCACAATTTTAGGGTGTCCACTTAGGGACTAGTATATTTGATGGTAATAAATACCATATGGTGGCCTATGGGCTTGGTATTACCAAGTTTAACTATTGGCATGATAGTAACCTATAATATAGTATAGTAGTAATTTCCACATCAAAAACAGTTTTGATAATCAAGTTTTGGTAAAACTTCAGAGGTAAAACATGCATGATATATAATGGTAAGTATTGTATCAGCAAGCAATCAGGATGCTTGCCTGGTATCTCTTTGTGTCCCTGGTTGTTGGAGTGACTGGAACTTGAAACAGAGCTTCACGACACTTCCTCCCTCTTCGTTTTCTAACGCCGTAAAAAGAGAATAAAGGACACACATTCAGAACCAAACAAGACAAACAAGGCTACAAGTAATACATACATCAAGCAATCAAGAAGTACCACCCAAGTTCTCAATTTTTCCCTTAAGAAAAATTGGCATAAAAACTATAGCTGAAAAGTCTGCTTTTTTCCTAGTGTTTATGTGTGGCCAATTCAATGATTTTTTTAGTTAAGAACACCATGGACCAGTGGGGTAGAGCACATGTTACTAGACAGTAGGGTGTCACATAAAACACATTTTTATGTCTAAAAACTTCCCCAACAATCTCTATGGCTAGCACATATAATTTGCTAAAATACTCAAGTGGTGAAAAAGGCTCATGACAACAAGTCAAGCCTATTTTCCACCATGATGCAAAAGTACCAGTGGGTGTTCCACTAAAAAGAAAATGCTCACCCAGAGGTTAATAAGCCTCTGGTCACTTTTATAAAAGTGCTCCAAACAAACAATCTAGCATCCAAAAACTCCTACTCATACTAGTAGAAAATTTAGGAAAATTACTAGACTAGTTTAGGCTACACTAGTTAATTTTATGCACAAGTGTGCAAGCTAGCAGAGGAAAAATACTCCTCTAACCAGTACCATAAATGCTACTGGATTCCACAAAATAACATAAAAAGCATAGCTAGGAAACAAGGAAAAACTATACTTAAAATGCTACACATGTGAGGAGATTAATTCCTAGTCATCCAAGTGTTACTCATGCTTTTATGCTACTTAAGAGGAAACCTATCAGAGGTGAAAACCCTAAGATAATAATGCCACAAGGACATTCCATCCTCTGGTTTCCATACCAAAGATTCATATTTTTCCCTAGGGGAAAACAAGACAAAAAGCATACATGAATATCCTAGTATGAAATTTAGACTTTAAGCATTTCTATTTAAATCTATTTCAAACACAAGCACCAAGTATCTAGAGGTGCTATAACCAAAATAACAGTACCTAAATGGTACTGGTTTCATGAGAATTAATCTAGCAAAAATCCTAAAAAGCATTTAAAGATCTACTCAAAACATATATAAAAGAAACACATCTAGTGTGGGGAAAATAATGTCTCCACCAAAAATGCAATGAAACCAGTGGGTGTTCCACTAGCATATCAAAGCATTAAGAGGTCACAAAGCCTCTGGTCATACTTGACAACAATTAGCAAAAACCTAAACTAGCACCTAGTGCAATAACAATACTAGCAGAAAATAATAGGGTGCTTAAATAAGCAAGGCAATGCTACTCATGCTATTGTTTTCACACAAGTGAAAAATCTAGGAGTCAAGTACTCATAACAACCTTATCAAAATGCTACTGGTCCTATGAATACAACACAAAAAATATGTGGCTATGCAACCACAAATATTAATACCAAAAATTCCACACATGAGGGAATTTTTCCAAACATTCTCATAGTAATGATTAAGCTACTCATGCTTTTCTACCAATTCAAAACCAACCTAGCAGAGGTTATAACAACACAATATAAGTATCAACATGGTGCTGTATCTAATCTCTCAACAAAACAATTCAATCACTTGCACACAAAGTTAATCAATCAAAAATTGCTATGCAAGTATTACTAGAGAATAATCATATGTTAATAACAAAAATTCTATTTCTTCTCCACTCAAGTCCACGCATTCTAACATGCTAAAATAGTTAAGTCACACTTATAAAACAAGTTCACACAACTTTTACATGCTATAAAACAATAATGCAACACAAAAATAACTCACACAAATTAATTATCTAAAAATGCCAAAATGGCAGAAACATGCAAAACAAGGATCTGTCCACCAAATTTTCTAGGATGCCCTAAAAATTAAACCCTTCTAGGTTTGGATAGCCCTAAACATATACAAGACCATCCAGTTGAGTTTGCATCAAAAATCATTTTTAATTATTTTATAAAAATCACCAAAGTGCTCTCTGGTGTTTTACCAAATTGCATGCCATTTCAAAATACAATGAATTTGGAAACGAGGTTAAATGATCCTGTTAGGAAATTTCAAGGGCTTTCCAATGCAATTGGCCTCACTTCATTCTGAGTTGTAAAATAAAAATGGTGCTCATTTTGGTGTTTCTGGTACCTGTTGCCAAATCATTTTTCATTTCAAATCTATCCATCCAAATGTAGATCTACAACTTGGACATGGTTCATATTTTGTTGCTGTAGATCTGTGAATTTTGGTTTGGTAAAATTCATCTTTTAAGTTGCATTTTAGAGCCTAAAGTAGACAGGTAACATTCTGCCCAAAATAAATTGAAAAGAAACTGTCCTGGGGCCAGATCCAGTAACTTGGGCCGGCCAGATCTGCTGCACCGCGGCCAGATCTACCCACTGACGCTGACGAGCGGGCCAGCAAGCCACGCGGCGGCCACGCGGGCAGATGGCGGACCCACTGGCAGGTTTGACTCGCAGCGCGCGGTCAGGGCTGACGCCAGCGCTGCGTCATCACGACGTCACGCCGGCGGGAGATGAACTCCGGCGAGCAAATTCCGGCGCAACCGGCCAGTTTCTCGAATCCAAAAGCATCTACACGTAGCTAACGTTGCGGGGAACCGAAATGACCCACCCTCGCTTCCCGGAAAGGCGCCGGAGAGCGGCGGCGACGGCAACGCGCGGTGGCCGGACGGTGACCACGGCGCCGTCACGTTTTAGGGGGTTAGGGAGGGGGGAAAGTGGTCGGGGTGGCTCCCCTGCTTACCCTAGACGCCGTGGAAGGCTCGGTGAGGGAGGAGGACGTCCGTGGCGGCGGGGATTGGTCGCCGGAGTGCGCCGGACCCGCAGAAGGGAACCGGACGGCGCGGCCACGTCGAGCCCTTCCGGCTCGATTCCTTCAGCAGGGAGGTAGAGCACGGCGAGGCGGAGACAATGGACCACCCGGCTGCCGGCGGCGAGCTCCGCAGCGGCCGAATCGACGACGACCACTTTCGGGCTAGGGTTTCGGTTTTGCAAATGTACAGAGAGAGAGAGCTTCGAGGGGGGAGAGAGAGGGGGTAGATAGCTGCACATGGGGGTCTTTTAAGCACCTAGAAGTCTTCTACTCGAAGGCAAAGGAAGCATGGGTCTCCATGCCTGCTACTTCGTCTACAGGAAGAAGAAGAAGACCATCTGACTCAGCTTACAAAAAGGCCCCTGCTATTTACAATTAGGTCCTTTTCTCTCTGGAAAAATGTGATTTTCACCAAGCAAACAAAGTTATAATTTGAAATCCTTTTGGCCAAAATTCTTATTAGTTAAGATACACAACATATGTGAAAATTGGCTCAATTGGGGAAACTTTATAATTCAAAGTTGTTCAAATTTGAATTCTTACAAAAATGGACATTGAATTTATTAGACTACTTAGGAGCTTCCAAAAATGATAATTTTTGGCACACATTCCTTATTTGATGTGTTCCTTATGTGGTAGAAAATTCAAGTCATTTTGAGTTACTTCATAGAACAAACTTGTTCAAATTTCAAAAAGGTGCTGTGAAGAAAAAGGGGTTTTTGGAAACTTAAACAATTCAAAAACTTGTTTCCTTTTGGTTTTCATCCTTATTTATGATATAGAGCAAGTGGTATTTATTTCATGGCATTTGGAAAAAGTTTGTAGAACAAACTTGTTCAAAATCCCAATTGTTGCTGTGGAGAAAAAACCATGTTTTCAGGACTTTAATGGATTCAATTTTTGGTCTCCTCTTGTGTGTGTTCCTTATTTGATATAAGGAAGCAATGGTATGAATTTCAAATCATTTTAAGAAAGTTTCCAATAGTAACTTGTTTTAGTTTTCTGTTTCTAGAAATATTGGAATTTCTATTTAATAAAGCACTTGGCTTTTCTTTAACAATGCTTTGCCAAAATATTTATGTGACTAGAGATAGCAAGTCAATGCTCTCCAATACCTTTGTTTTTAATCTTGCAAGGTTGGAAAAACATTTGATAATATTTTGGTGAAGCATTTAAGAATGCCTCTTTTTCTGATAATCATCTATGGAAATTTATTAAGTGTTTCATCTTTCTTAATTTGGGTCTTGGAATAATATTCAACAAGTATGAGATTCATAAGATGTTTTTGGAAAGCTCTTTGATCAATATTTACCTTAGAAAATATTGCCAAAGTCATTGGAACAATATGTTGAATATTTTTATCATTGGAACAATATGTTGAATATTTTTAGTTTACTGCTTTGCTATCCTTTTAAGTTTGCAAGTTTATATAATTAGTTTGTTTAGTTGCACTTAAACAACCACAAACAAACACAACCAAGGTTTATTAGCCAAGAAATTAGCAAAACAACTGTGTTATTAGGTATTCCAAAATTGGGATGTGACAGGTCTTCCCCCCTTAAAAAGAATCTCGTCCCCGAGATTCACAAGCGAGGACTAAGGGAGGGCCAACAAACTCAATGTTAGTGTTGGAGTGCCGGTGCTTCCCCCCTTTGACTTTTCTTGGGAGGTGGGGTACATCCCTAAATTAGTGAATTCACTATTAAAAGAAGTACACCAGTACTTGTTTTAGGTCCAAAACTTTTGTTTCCTAGTTTGAACAAAAATTAAGGTTAGTGCAGAACTACCTGGAAAAATACCGTCAATTTTTTTTTACATGAGTTCCTAGCTATATCCCACATCTTACATAACACTATGGAGTGGTGTACCACTCTCATAACAAGGTATATAAGAAGCTAAAAATATAGCTTGTGGGTGCAAAGGTTAGGTTGCTAAGGTAAAACAAACAAACAGAACAAAAACTCACGGCAGTGGATGTTACTCCCCACAAGCGACTATCACTTAATACGTTCATGATTTTAGTTGGATGTTTTAGTTTCATAAGATACTCTTAAGCACAATCATAACACAAGCATAAACTCATGCTAAGGTAAAACATTTACAACATCCAATAAGCAAGCAAACAACACCACAGATGAATAGACTATTTATTCACTAGGTTATTGTTTATTAGAGGTTTTGGAATCCACCAATCATGAACAATTAGCAACCAACCAGTAGCTAAAAACCAATGAATACAATCATAAAGATACTCTAAAATACCATCTTCACACACGATAATACTCCTATTACACAGGCATAACAAAAACAGGACTACACAAATAACACACTAGTATGAAAAATCTACACCAGCATGCTATAAGAGATAATCATATCCTATACCATAGAACATGAAACTAAATAATTCATGGCATGATAACAGAAGTAATAACTTCCTAACATGCTATATCAACACATATACTTATAAAATAACAAGAGGGTAATACTAGAGCAAAAATCACCATTTTCTAGGGTGAAACTAGCTTCACCCTAGAGAAGCAAACAATGCTATCATGATGTTTAAACTTAAACAAGCAAGTCATGAACATAAATGTACCTAATAACAGTACACAAAACTTACTCATGTTAGTCAGCACAAACATCAAAACAATCCCATGATACAACTATTAATCATGCAGAAATTTTCTTCTAGCAATTTCTGTTTTCTTTAACCAATTACTAGCAAACAAGCAAGGTATAACTCACACAACCAGTAGCTATGCAAGTAATGAAAAGTTATCTAAACCTTCTCAAAAAATCCATACACTCAATTTAAAATCATTCACAAACAATCTACCAATCAAGAGGAATTTATTTTATATGCGAACAATTTAATTTCAGCACACGATAGTGGAACATTTCTTAACATGATACCCCTAAGGAATATTATGCTAACAAAAGGATCACACCTAAACATATTAGTATTTACTAATAATAAATAAACTTCTCACTTGCATAGGTGAGAACAAACAATTATATTTTCCCTGGTGGAAAATAGAAAACAATCACATAGTGAAACATGCTATTTTCACACATGTGTATGGTTGGGGATTTTCATCCTCAAGCCAAAATACAATGGGACCAGTGGGCTATGGCCCACTAATACCAAGTAAAAATAGGTACTAAACCTCTGGTTACTCATGAAAATCTTTGCATACAAGATAAAAATATAAGGCTATTTAATCTAGTGAAACAATACTAGTGCATACTGATAGCAATGCTTACACATGCTTTACTATTAAGAGACATGCAAGCTAACATAGGTACAAGCATCAAAATAACAGTACCTAAATGGTACTGGACTCAAATAAAACATAGCACAAAATTTATCAAAGCATTCACACAAAGATCTAGCTTTCACAATAATTCCAAATAATAAAAACTGGAAAGATAGCAATTGTCACTCATGCTTTGCTATAAGATCACATGCGATTTAATGAAGATAATAGCATATAAATAACAGTACCAAAATGGTACTGGATCTATCATAACCATAACAAAAATCTAGGTACAACAAATCTATAAGGATTTGCCCACTCAACAATCCAAATAATAAACTAGAAGGTAACAAATGCTATTTTTTTTTCTCGAGTTTTCAATCATGCACACACTTTCTGGGGTAGATTCATTGTAACAAAACAATATAATAACAAGTCCTAACAACTCCATATAAGTTAGGAAGCAAGATTGAATAAAACACAAATTTATTTCAATCAAGAGCACACAAAGAAACAAAAACAGGAAAACTGTTGTTTTCTAGATCTATCATAAACATTCCATCGTTCACTTAATTTTTAAACCTCGAATCTCATAGTAACTACAATGTCTTATTAAAATTTGGTTTCCAAAGTAGATACACATGATATCCTATTGACTAGTAAACGAATAGGTTATCATCTTATTTTCTCGCGACTTCTCCTTTTTACCTACTCGATTAAAAGGTGTCGTAAGTCACTTAATTTCTTGGTTTTAGAAAGAGTTGTCAGTAGTTTGCATGCTTTGGTTAGGTGTCAACCTAAGATTAGGCAAAGCATGTTAGTCTTGTTAGCTTTCTATTTAATAATGTTTGTCCGACAAGATACGACTGGCGTCATCGTGTGTCGAATATTGAGTTGTGCTCTTTTGACTGGCTTCTGAGGGGGTTGCGCATCATGGCATGCGAATACTTCTTTTGCAAACAGACAAAACAAAGAGGTTTTGGTCAGTATTGGTTGGTTTTTCTTCACGCCTTTTCTTCTTTGAGGGCTGTCATTATGGAGCTTTAACTGTTGGAGTGCATCACTGGTAGCAATGCTATCAGTTCGTGTGGCTTGATGGTCCTCTATTATTAGGTCCAATGGTGCTTTCATTAATGGTGGTGGTTCACGACGGGTGGCATTTCGAAGCGAAAATAAATATAAGTCTAAGCAACAAATTCTTGTTTTTGAATACTATACAAACATTTTTGCTTGCAAAAATTTAACACGAGGCGATTCAAAAACAAGAGCGGGGCAATCACAAATCTGCAAAATTTGAGCACCCTACAACATAAAGAAGCCTAGATGAACCAAATTCTACACCACACAATAGCACACAGTCCTACGGACACACATAAGCAAGCCAAAACACACAAACAAGACTCCATTGGAGCTACGTCGGGGGAGACGACTCATGGAGTTATCGCTAAATTACGCCAAACTAGACTGATCCAAAATCCTAGAAGTGGCTGAAGAACTATATCTACTCCTGACCATCATCACTGTAGAGCTAGGCAATTATTTTGGTCTTCTCGGGACATCGGCAAGTATAAAAGCTTTTGTATGAAAACAAGATAAATAGAAGTAAAGTTTTGATAAAACTTTATGCAACCATCTGTTTTTGAAACTCCAACTATTTTCTGGACAGAAAACTTCAAAGACGAGAGATGTTTCAAAAACAGAGCGGAGCAGTTGCAAACAAGTAAGAAATAAACTCTTAACCGAGAGAGATACTAACTCTGTAAGGCTCGCCCTTCGAACTACTGTTCAAGGACGCCCTTGATATGCATATAGAATCTTTTGAAAAGATAATAAGGAGGGGAAAATATACTAAAATTCCCTTAGATAAAAATAATGTAGATATAAATAGGTTTTTACTCAAAAATACTTTTCTTTCCTATCTGACGTCCATGCTAACTAAGGTCTCCTAAGGTCAGGATGGCTCTGATACCAACTCTGTAAGGACCCCAGACCGGCAGTCTGAAACCCTACGTATGCATACATTCACGATCCCAGAAAGATCAGTCGTGAACAACATACACAGTTGGCACACAGAAATACATCATCCATTACACGAATACATAAAGGTATTACACAAATATCACATGATCAAGTTTAACGCAACTACCACATGGGGCAGGCAACTTATCAAACACAGCGGAAGACAAATAAAACACAACGTAGTTGAGCCCAAGTCACGCCTTAACCTACAGGCTGCTGACCCGGAGACGATCCTAGTTCGCAAAGCCGTCAACTCCGTACTTCTCTTCATAGATATCCTTCGGAGACTCCTTCTCCAAATCTGATAAGTAGATACCAGGGGCGAAACCATAATGAGTACATTTGAATGTACTCAGCAAGACATCCATCATGTCACTTACCAACATGCAAATATGCTTATATGGTGGAATAGGTAGGCTATAAATAGGGTTCACTGTCAATGGTGTTCATATAAGATGACACCACAGTTGCAGTCAGGTTTATCTGTATCTTTGTTGAAGAAGATACTTCAGAAGAAAATAATATAGTTTTATTTCTCTTGTAGATATCACATGTACAAGAGGTTTTGTAAAGCTTTGTTAAAGAATATTTTCTCTTTGCAAAACTTCTTGGAATCAGTTTCCAGAATTCTTGCTTAGAGTAGAAAAGGTTTTTTTTGCAAAACATTTTGTTTTGTATAACATCATCTGGCTTTTCATCATCGACAATACCTCCACGGTATAAGTTTCCATTCCTTTCCGAACTTCACAAGTTCAACACTTCCTTTCCAAAATTTCCCTTTCAAAACTTCCTTTTTGAAAACATTGACACAATGCTAGCTACATGGCCATTCAACTGTCCATATCCGAGGACGCGGCTTCTTCGAAAAAGTTATACTCAGAGGTGTACACATCCACCAGATCCAGTACACCTCCCGTGAAACAACCACGGACTGTAACAACAGTATGTAAACATCAGGTATATGATCATAACCATCCACTATGTTCAAGCTAGTATATGCCTATCTCTCGATTGAGGTTGTTCTCCCCGGCATCAAGTCCCACCCTGCCTAGCCAGGAGCCTCAATGAATGCATCCGGAGGGAAAATTAATCCCACACTTTATATGCCTCAACATTGGGAGTTTTGACGACATTCGGTTCGAGGGTACGACGCCCCTTATAGCAAGTGAGATAGCACACACTAATAAGAACAAACTTCAAGTTAAGCCCCTTGCCCATGTTGGGGTAGGGTGGCAGTACGGTAAAGGTTGTCCGGCGAAGACTAGGTTATGTGTCATTTTTGAAAACACCACTTTCTCAAAAATGACCACTTCCACATTCCTCCGGAGAACAAGGATCCGCCTTTTCTCCGGGTTTTTCCGTAAAGCCTTTGTTTCGTAGAATCACAATTTTAGGGTGTCCACTTAGGGACTAGTATATTTGATGGTAAAAATACCATATGGTGGCCTATGGGCTTGGTATTACCAAGTTTAACTATTGGCATGATAGTAACCTATAATATAGTATAGTAGTAATTTCCACATCAAAAAAGTTTTGATAATCAAGTTTTGGTAAAACTTCAGAGGTAAAACATGCATGATATATAATGGTAAGTATTGTATCAGCAAGCAATCAGGATGCTTGCCTGGTATCTCTTTGTGTCCCTGGTTGTTGGAGTGACTGGAACTTGAAACAGAGCTTCACGACACTTCCTTCCTCTTCGTTTTCTAACGCCGTAAAAAGAGAATAAAGGACACACATTCAGAACCAAACAAGACAAACAAGGCTACAAGTAATACATACATCAAGCAATCAAGAAGTACCACCCAAGTTCTCAATTTTTCCCTTAAGAAAAATTGGCATAAAAACTATAGCTGAAAAGTCTGCTTTTTTCCTAGTGTTTATGTGTGGCCAATTCAATGATTTTTTTTAGTTAAGAACACCATGGACCATTGGGGTAGAGCACATGTTACTAGACAGTAGGGTGTCACATAAAAACATTTTTATGTCTAAAAACTTCCCCAACAATCTCTATGGCTAGCACATATAATTTGCTAAAATACTCAAGTGGTGAAAAAGGCTCATGACAACAAGTCAAGCCTATTTTCCACCATGATGCAAAAGTACCAGTGGGTGTTCCACTAAAAAGAAAATGCTCACCCAGAGGTTAATAAGCCTCTGGTCACTTTTATAAAAGTGCTCCAAACAAACAATCTAGCATCCAAAAACTCCTACTCATACTAGTAGAAAATTTAGGAAAATTACTAGACTAGTTTAGGCTACACTAGTTAATTTTATGCACAAGTGTGCAAGCTACTCTCTCCCAAACATAAAATGCTACCAATATAAACCAGTACCATAAATGCTACTGGATTCCACAAAATAACATAAAAAGCATAGCTAGGAAACAAGGAAAAACTATACTTAAAATGCTACACATGTGAGGAGATTAATTCCTAGTCATCCAAGTGTTACTCAGCTTTTATGCTACTTAAGAGGAAACCTATCAGAGGTGAAAACCCTAAGATAATAATGCCACAAGGACATTCCATCCTCTGGTTTCCATACCAAAGATTCATATTTTTCCTAGGGGAAAACAAGACAAAAAGCATACATGAATATCCTAGTATGAAATTTAGACTTTAAGCATTTCTATTTAAATCTATTTCAAACACAAGCACCAAGTATCTAGAGGTGCTATAACCAAAATAACAGTACCTAAATGGTACTGGTTTCATGAGAATTAATCTAGCAAAAATCCTAAAAAGCATTTAAAGATCTACTCAAAACATATATAAAAGAAACACATCTAGTGTGGGAAAATAATGTCTCCACCAAAAATGCAATGAAACCAGTGGGTGTTCCACTAGCATATCAAAGCATTAAGAGGTCACAAAGCCTCTGGTCATACTTGACAACAATTAGCAAAAACCTAAACTAGCACCTAGTGCAATAACAATACTAGCAGAAAATAATAGGGTGCTTAAATAAGCAAGGCAATGCTACTCATGCTATTGTTTTCACACAAGTGAAAAATCTAGGAGTCAAGTACTCATAACAACCTTATCAAAATGCTACTGGTCCTATGAATACAACACAAAAAATATGTGGCTATGCAACCACAAATATTAATACCAAAAATTCCACACATGAGGGAATTTTTCCAAACATTCTCATAGTAATGATTAAGCTACTCATGCTTTTCTACCAATTCAAAACCAACCTAGCAGAGGTTATAACAACACAATATAAGTATCAACATGGTGCTGTATCTAATCTCTCACAAAACAATTCAATCACTTGCACACAAAGTTAATCAATCAAAAATTGCTATGCAAGTATTACTAGAGAATAATCATATGTTAATAACAAAATTCTATTTCTTCTCCACTCAAGTCCACGCATTCTAACATGCTAAAATAGTTAAGTCACACTTATAAAACAAGTTCACACAACTTTTACATGCTATAAAACAATAATGCAACACAAAAATAACTCACACAAATTAATTATCTAAAAATGCCAAAATGGCAGAAACATGCAAAACAAGGATCTGTCCACCAAATTTTCTAGGATGCCCTAAAAATTAAACCCTTCTAGGTTTGGATAGCCCTAAACATATACAAGACCATCCAGTTGAGTTTGCATCAAAAATCATTTTTAATTATTTATAAAAATCACCAAAGTGCTCTCTGGTGTTTTACCAAATTGCATGCCATTTCAAAAATACAATGAATTTGGAAACTAGGTTAAATGATCCTGTTAGGAAATTTCAAGGGCTTTCCAATGCAATTGGCCTCACTTCATTCTGAGTTGTAAAATAAAAATGGTGCTCATTTTGGTGTTTCTGGTACCTGTTGCCAAATCATTTTTCATTTCAAATCTATCCATCCAAATGTAGATCTACAACTTGGACATGGTTCATATTTTGTTGCTGTAGATCTGTGAATTTTGGTTTGGTAAAATTCATCTTTTAAGTTGCATTTAGAGCCTAAAGTAGACAGGTAACATTCTGCCCAAAATAAATTGGAAAAAGAAACTGTCCTGGGCCAGATCCAGTAACTTGGGCCGGCCAGATCTGCTGCACCGCGGCCAGATCTACCCACTGACGCTGACGAGCGGCCAGCAAGCCACGCGGGCGGCCACGCGGCAGATGGCGGACCCACTGGCAGGTTTGACTCGCAGCGCGCGGTCAGGGCGGGCTGACGCCAGCGCTGCGTCATCACGACGTCACGCCGGCGGGAGATGAACTCCGGCGAGCAAATTCCGGCGCAACCGGCCACGTTTCTCGAATCCAAAAGCATCTACACGTAGCTAACGTTGCGGGGAACCGAATGAACCCACCCTCGCTTCCCGGAAAGGCGCCGGAGAGCGGCGGCGACGGCAACGCGCGGTGGCCGGACGGTGACCACGGCGCCGTCACGTTTTTAGGGGGTTAGGGAGGGGAAAGTGGTCGGGGTGGCTCCCCTGCTTACCCTAGACGCCGTGGAAGGCTCGGTGAGGGAGGAGGACGTCCGTGGCGGCGGGATTGGTCGCCGGAGCGCCGGACCCGCAAAAGGGAACCGGACGGCGCGGCCACGTCGAGCCCTTCCGGCTCGATTCCTTCAGCAGGGAGGTAGAGCACGGCGAGGCGGAGACAATGGACCACCCGGCTGCCGGCGGCGAGCTCCGCAGCGGCCGAATCGACGACGACCACTTTCGGGCTAGGGTTTCGGTTTTGCAAATGTACAGAGAGAGAGAGAGCTTCGAGGGGGGGAGAGAGAGGGGGTAGATAGCTGCACATGGGGGTCTTTAAGCACCTAGAAGTCTTCTACTCGAAGGCAAAGGAAGCATGGGTCTCCATGCCTGCTACTTCGTCATCTACAGGAAGAAGAAGAAGACCATCTGACTCAGCTTACAAAAAGGCCCCTGCTATTTACAATTAGGTCCTTTTCTCTCTGGAAAAATGTGATTTTCACCAAGCAAACAAAGTTATAATTTGAAATCCTTTTGGCCAAAATTCTTATTAGTTAAGATACACAACATATGTGAAAATTGGCTCAATTGGGGAAACTTTATAATTCAAAGTTGTTCAAATTTGAATTCTTACAAAAATGGACATTGAATTTATTAGACTACTTAGGAGCTTCCAAAAATGATAATTTTTGGCACACATTATTTGTGTTCCTTATGTGGTAGAAAATTCAAGTCATTTTGAGTTACTTCATAGAACAAACTTGTTCAAATTTCAAAAAGGTGCTGTGAAGAAAACAGGGGTTTTTGGAAACTTAAACAATTCAAAAACTTGTTTCCTTTTGGTTTTCATCCTTATTTATGATATAGAGCAAGTGGTATTTATTTCATGGCATTTGGAAAAAGTTTGTAGAACAAACTTGTTCAAAATCCCAATTGTTGCTGTGGAGAAAAACCATGTTTTCAGGACTTTAATGGATTCAATTTTTGGTCTCCTCTTGTGTGTGTTCCTTATTTGATATAAGGAAGCAATGGTATGAATTTCAAATCATTTTAAGAAAGTTTCCAATAGTAACTTGTTTTAGTTTTCTGTTTCTAGAAATATTGGAATTTCTATTTAATAAAGCACTTGGCTTTTCTTTAACAATGCTTTGCCAAAATATTTATGTGACTAGAGATAGCAAGTCAATGCTCTCCAATACCTTTGTTTTTAATCTTGCAAGGTTGGAAAAACATTTGATAATATTTTGGTGAAGCATTTAAGAATGCCTCTTTTTCTGATAATCATCTATGGAAATTTATTAAGTGTTTCATCTTTCTTAATTTGGGTCTTGGAATAATATTCAACAAGTATGAGATTCATAAGATGTTTTTGGAAAGCTCTTTGATCAATATTTACCTTAGAAAATATTGCCAAAGTCATTGGAACAATATGTTGAATATTTTTATCATTGGAACAATATGTTGAATATTTTTAGTTTACTGCTTTGCTATCCTTTTAAGTTTGCAAGTTTATATAATTAGTTTGTTTAGTTGCACTTAAACAACCACAAACAAACACAACCAAGGTTTATTAGCCAAGCAATTAGCAAAACAACTGTGTTATTAGGTATTCCAAAATTGGGATGTGACAATAGAACCTATGGCTGAAGCATAGGGAGTCTTATCCATCTTTTCTCTATCTTCTGCTGTAGCTGGACATTGAGTCTTACTCAACGTCTTGCCTTGCAACATAGGTAGGAACCCTTTCCTACTATCTTCCATTCTGAACTTCTTCAAAATCTTGTCAAGGTATGTACTTTGCGAAAGTCCAATTAAGCGTCTTGATCTATCCCTTTAGATTTTGATGCCCAATATATAAGCTGCTTCACCGAGGTCTTTCATCGAAAAACTATTGTTCAAATAACCTTTTACGCTTTCTAAAAATTCTATATCATTTCCAATCAACAATATGTCATCCACATATAGTACCAGAAATGCTACAGAGCTCCCACTCACTTTCTTGTAAATACAAGCTTCTCCGTATGTTTGGACAAATCCAAAACCTTTGATCACCTTATCAAAACGGAGGTTCCAACTTCGGGATGCTTGCTTCAGTCCATAAATGGAACGTTGAAGCTTACACACCTTGTCAGCATCCTTAGGATCAACAAAACCTTTGGGTTGCATCATATACAACTCTTCCTCAATGTCACCATTAAGGAACGCCGTTTTGACATCCATCTGCCATATTTCATAATCGAAAAATGCAGCAACTGCTAACATAATCCTAACTGACTTAAGCATCGCTACTGGTGAGAAAGTCTCATCATAGTCAACTCCTTGAATTTGTCGGAAACCTTTTGCGACAAGTCGAGCTTTATAGACGGTCACATTACCATCAGCATCAGTTTTCTTTTTAAAGATCCATTTGTTCTCAACGGCCTTGCGGTCATTGGGTAAATCCACCAAAGTCCAAACTTGGTTTTCGTACATGGATCCTATTTCGGATTTCATGGCTTCAAGCCATTTGTTGGAATCTGGGCTCATCATCGCTTCCTCATATGTCGCAGGGTCATCACCTCCATCTACCATGAAGTTTAATACGGGATCTCCGTACAGTTCAGGAGCTGCACGCTCCCTAGTTGACCTGCGAGGTGCGGTAGTTTCCTCTATTGGAGTTTCATGATCTTGATCATTAACTCTCTCTTCATCTGACGGGGTCGGCTCCGGAACAACTTCCGGCGCTGCGCTACTCGCCATTCCAAGAAGAGAAGGTTCAATAACCTCGTCGAGTTCTACCTTCCTACTATTCACACCTTTCGAGAGAAACTCCTTCTCCAAAAAGGATCCATTCTTGGCAACAAAAATCTTGCCTTCGGATCTGTGATAGAAGGTGTACCCTATTGTTTCTTTAGGGTATCCTATGAAGACGCATTTTTCCGCTTTGGGTTCGAGTTTATCAGGTTGAAGCTTCTTCACATAAACATCGCATCCGCAAACTTTTAGAAATGACAGCTTAGGTTTGTTTCCAAACCATAATTCATACGGTGTCGTTTCAACGGATTTAGATGGTGCCCTATTTAAAGTGAATGCAGCGGTCTCTAGTGCATAACCCCAAAACGATAGTGGCAAATCTGTAAGAGACATCATAGACCGAACCATATCTAATAAAGTACGATTACGACGTTCGGAAACACCATTTCGCTGTGGTGTTCCGGCAGGTGTGAGTTGTGAAACTTCCACATTGTTTCATATGCATGCCAAAATCGTAACTTAGATATTCACCTCCACGATCAGATCGTAAATTTAATCTTTCTGTTACGATGATTTTCAACTTCACACTGAAATTCTTTGAACTTTTCAAACGTTTCAGATTTGTGTTTCATTAAGTAAATATACCCATATCTACTCAAATCATCTGTGAAAGTGACAAAATAACGATATCCACCGCGCGCCGATACACTCATTGGTCCACATACATCAGTATGTATGATTTCCAGTAAGTCTGTCGCCCGTTCCATAGATCCAGAAAACGGGGTTCTAGTCATCTTGCCCATGAGGCATGGTTCACATGTTTCAAATGATTCATAAATCAAGTGATTCTAAGAGTCCATCAGAATGGAGCTTCTTCATGCGTTTAACACCAATATGACCTAAGCGGCAATGCCACAAATAAGTAGCAATATCATCATTTAACTTAATTCTTTTGGCATTCACATTATGAATATGTGTATCAACATTATCAAGATTCAAAAGAAATAAACCATTCTTCTCAGGTGCATGACCATAAAAGATATTATTCATATAAATCGAACAACCATTGTTCTCGGACTTAAAGGAATACCGTCCCGCATTAAGCAAGATCCAGAAACGATTCATGCTTAATGCGGGCACCAAATAACATTTATTGAGGTTTATAACTAATCCCGATGGTAGACGTAGAGGTAGCGTCCCGACGGCGATCACATCAACTCTTGATCCATTGCCGACGCGCATCGTCACCTCATCCTTTGCTAGTGGTCGCTTGTTCTGCAGCTCCTGTTTCGAGTTACATATGTGAGCAACCGAACCAGTATCAAATACCCAGGTGCTACTGCGAGTACTAGTAAGGTACACATCAATAACAAGTATATCATATATACCTTTGTTCACTTTGCCGGCCTTCTTATCTGCCAGATACTTGGGGCAATTGCGCTTCCAGTGGCCAGTACCCTTGCAATAGAAACACTCAGTCTCAGACTTAGGGCCATGCCTGGTTTTCTTCTCAGCAGTAGCAACAGATTTGCCACCCTTCTTGAAGTTTACCCTTGGCTTGCCTTTCTTGCCTTTCTTGAAACTAGTGATCTTATTGATCATCAACACTTGATGTTCTTTCTTGATCTCCACTTCAGCAGTTTTAAGCATCGAGAGAAGCTCAGGAAGAGACTTCTTCATGCTCTGCATATTATAGTTCATCACGAAGTTCTTGTAACTAGGTGGCAGAGATTGAAGAACACGATGTATCCCTAGCTCAATGGGAATCGATATTCCCAAGGCTATGAGCTTATCAGCGTACGCAGACATTTTGAGTACGTGCTCACTAACGGAGTTGTTCTGTCACATCCCAATTTTGGAATACATGTTAACATAGTTGTTTTGCTAATTGCTTGACTAATAAACCTTGGTTGTGTTTGTTTGTGGTGGTTTAAGTGCAACCAAACAAACTAATTATATAAACTTGCAAACTTAAAAGGATAGCAAAGCAGTGAACTAAAAATATTCAACATATTGTTCCAGGGATAAAAATATTCAACATATTGTTCCAATGACCTTGGCAATATTTTCTAGAGTAAATATTGATCAAAGAGTTTTACAAAACTATCTTATGAATCCAATACTTGTTGAATATTATTACAAGGCCTAAATTAAGAAAGATGAAACACTTAATAAATTTCCATAAAGGATTATCAGAAAAAGAGGCATTCTTAAATGCTTCACCAAAATATTATCAAATGTTTTTCCAACCTTGCAAGCTTAAAAACAAAGGTATTGGAGAGCATTGACTTGCTATCTCTAGTCACATAAATATTTTGGCAAAGCATTGTTAAAGAAAAGCCAAGTGTCTTATTAAATAGAAATTCCAATATTTCTAGAAACAGAAAACTGAAACAAGTTACTATTGGAAACTTTCCTCAAATGATTTGAAATTCATACCATTGCTTCCTTATATCAAATAAGGAACACACACAAGAGGAGACCAAGAATTGAATCCATTAAAGCCCTGAAAACATGAATTTTCTCCACAGCAACATTTGGGATTTTGAACAAGTTTGTTCTACAAACTTTTTCCAAATGCCATGAAATAAATATCACATGATCTATATCATAAATAAGGATGAAAACCAAAAGGGCACAAGTTTTTGAATAATTTAAGTTGCCAAAAACCCCTGTTTTCTTGACAGCACCTTTTTGAAATTTGAACAAGTTTGTTCTATGAAGTAACTCAAAATGACTTGAATTTTCTACCACATAAGGAACACATCAAATAAGGAATGTGTGCCAAAAATTATCATTTTTGGAAGCTCCTAAGTAGGTTAATAAATTCAATGTCCATTTTTGTAAGAATTCAAATTTGAACAACTTTGAATTATAAAGTTTCCCCAATTGAGCCAATTTTCATATATGTTGTACATCTCAACTAATTAGAATTTTGGGCAAAAGGATTTCAATTTTTAACTTTGTTTGCTTAGGGAAAACATCCATTTTCAGAGAGTACAGGGACCTGCTTGTAATTTTCCAGGGACTAATTTGTAAGCTGAGTCACTTGGTCATCTTCTTCCTGTAGATGACGCAAATGGAGGCATGGGAGCCCATGCTCCATTGCCTTCGAGTAGAAGGCTTCTAGTCGTTTAAAACCCCCATGTGCACCTCTACCTGCTCCCTCTCACCCCACGAGCTACACTCTCTCTCTCTCTATTTTTCTTTTGCAAACCGAACCCTAGCTAGTACGGTCGCCGTCGAAATCGGCCGTTCCCGAGCTCACCGGCGGCCGCCGTGTTGCCCAGCGTCTCCGCATCGTCGTGGTAGTCCTCTCTGCCAGAGGAATCGAGCCGGAAGGGCTCGAGGTCGCCGCGCCGTCCGATTTTCTTCCACGGCTCCGGCGGGCTCCGGCGAGCCATCCTCGCCGCCTCGAGCCTCCTACGCCCTCGCCGTGTGCTCCTTCGCGTTCTGGGTGAGCTCGAGACCCTCCCCGGTCCACTTTCCCCTCTCCCTCCCCCTCTAGAACCTCGCCGCGCCGTGGTCTCTTTCCGGCCACCGTGCGCCGTCGTTGCCGCCGCCCCTCCGGTGCCTCCCGGAAACGAGACCGTGCGTATATGATTCCCCTAGTCGAGAGCAACTCGCTGATTGTCTCAATTCGTGAAACGGTGCTCGGAAACGTCGGTTAGGACCTCGCCGGAATCCGTCCCGCCGGCGGGTGACGCCGTCCTGGCGTCACGCTGACGCCAGCGCGCGCTGACCCCGCGCGGTAGGGGTCAAACTGGCCCGTGGGGCCGGATCTGCCCGCGTGGCCGCCCGCGGCCGCTGGCCCGCAGGTCAGCGTCTATGGCTGGGTTCCCCCGCGGTGAAAAACCAGATCTGGCCGGCCCAACAGTTGGATCTGGCCCATGTAATGTTCTTTTCCATTTTAATTTTTGCAGAAAAGATGCATGTTTACTTTAGGCTCTAAAAGGCAACCTAAAAGATGAATGTTATCAAACCAAAATTCACAGAGGTACCTCAACTAATTCTAAACCATCTCCAAGTTGTAGATCTACATTTGGATGGATGTATTTGAAATGAAAAATGTTTTGGTAACAGCTACCAGAAACACCAAAATGAGAACCATTTTAATTTCACAACTCAGAATGAAGTGAGGCCAATTGCATTGGAAAGCTCTTGAAATTTCCTAACAGGAGCATTTAACCTCGTTTCCAAATTCCATGTATTTTTGAAATGGCATGCAATTTGGTAAAACACCAGAGAGCACTTTGGTGATTTTTATAAATTAATTAAAGATGAATTTTGATGCAAACTCAACTGGATGGTCTTGTATATGTTTAGGGCTATCCAACCCTAGAAGGATTTAATTTTTAGAGCATCCCATAAAATTTGGTGGACAGATCTTTAAAATGCATGTTTCTGCCATTTGGGCATTTTAAGTAATTAAATTGTGTTATTATATTTTTGTGTTTCCATATTGTTTTCTAGCATGTATAAGTTGTGTGAACTTGTTTTATAAGTGTTACTTAACTATTTTAGCATGTTAGATTGTGTGGAATTGAGTTGAGAAGAAATAGGATTTTTATTAGTAACTTATGTTTATTCTCTAGTAAAAATTTGCATAGGATTTTTGAGTGATGAAATTGTGTGCAAATGCTTGGATTGTTGATTGTACCCAGTACCATGTTGGTACTTATATTTTGTTGTTATCACCTCTGCTAGCTTGCATTTGAGTTGGTAGAGAAGCATGAGTAATTTAGTTATTGCTATGAGATTGTTGTGGATAAATTCCCTCATGTGTGGAATTTTTGACATAAGAAATTGTGGTTGTAAAACCACATATTTTTATGTTGTACTCATAGGGCCAGTAGCATTTTGATAAGTTTGTTATGAGTACTTTAACCCTATATTTTTCACTTGTGTGAAAACAATAACAGGAGTAGCATTGCCTTGCTTATTTAAGCACCCTATTGTTTTTCTGCTAGTATTGTTATTGCACTAGGTGCTAGTTTAGGTTTTTGCTAATTCTTGTCAAGTATGACCAGAGGCATTGTGACCTCTTAATGCTTTGATATGCTAGTGGAACACCCACTGGTTTCATTGCATTGTTGGTGGAAACATTATTTCCCCCACACTAGATGTGTTTCTTTTATATATTTGAGTAGATCTTTAAATGTTTTTTAGGCTTATTGCTAGATTAATTCTCATGGAACCAGTACCATTTAGGTACTGTTATTTTGGTTGTATCACCTCTATATACTTGGTGCTTGTGTTTGAAATAGATTTAAAATAGAAATGCTTAAGGACTAGATTTCACACTAGGATATTCATGTATGCTTTTTGTCTTGTTTTCCCTTAGGGAAAAATATGAATCTTTGGTATGAAAACCAGAGGATGGAATGTCCTTGTGGCATTATTATCTTAGGGTTTTCACCTCTGATAGGTTTCCTCTTAAGTAGCATAAGAGCATGAGTAACACTTGGATGACTAGGAATTAATCTCCTCACATGTGTAGCATTTTAAGCATAGTTTTTCCTTGTTTCCTAGCTATGCTTCTTATGTTGTTTTGTGGAATCCAGTAGCATTTATGGTACTGGTTAGGGAGTATTTTGCCTCTGCTAGCTTGCACACTTGTGCATAAAATTAACTAGTGTAGCCTAAACTAGTCTAGTATTTTTCCTAAATTTTCTACTAGTATGAGTAGGAGTTTTTGATGCTAGATTGTTTGTTTTGAGCACTTTTATAAAAGTGACCAGAGGCTTATTAACCTCTTGGTGAGCCTATTTGCTAGTGGAACACCCACTGGTATGTTTGCCTCATGGTGGAAAATAGGCTTGACTTGTTGTCATGAGCCTTTTTCACCACTTGAGTATTTTAGCAAATTATGTGTGCTAGCCATAGAGATTGTTGTGGGAATTTTTAGACATCAAAATGTGTTTTATGTGACACCCTACTGTCTAGTAACATGTGCTTTACCCCACTGGTCCATGGTGTTCTTAACCAAGAATCTTTGAATTGGCCACACATAAACACTAGGAAAAAAGCAGACTTTCAACTATAGTTTTATGCCAATTTTCTTAAGGGAAAAATTGAGAACTTGGGTGGTACTTCTTGATTGCTTGCTGTATGTATTACTTGTAGCCTTGTTTGTCTTGTTTGGTTCTGAATGTGTGTCCCTTATTCTCTTTTTACGGCGTTAGAAAACGAAGAGGAAGGAAGTGTCGTGAAGCTCTGTTCAAGTTTCCAGTCACTCAACAACCAGGGACACAAAGAGATACCAGGCAAGCATCCTGATTGCTTGCTGATACAATACTTACCATTATCTATCATGCATGTATTACCTCTGAAGTTTTACCAAAAACTTGATTATCAAAACTATTTTTGATGTGGAATATTATTACTATACTGTTATATAGGTTACTATCATGCCAATAGTTAAACTTGGTGATACCAAGCCCATAAGCCACCATATGGTATTTATTACCATCAAATATACTAGTCCCTAAGTGGACACCCTAAAATTGTGATTCTACAAAACAAAGGCTTTACGGAAAAACCCGGAGAAAAGGCGGATCCTTGTTCTCCGGAGGAATGTGGAAGTGGTCATTTTTGAGAAAGTGGTGTTTTCAAAAATGACACATAACCTAGTCTTCGCTGGACAACCTTTACCGTACTGCCACTTTACCCCAATATGGGTAGGGGCTTGATTAAAAACTTGTTATGGTTAGTATGTGAGCTATCTCAAAGGCTATAGGGGATTGGATCCTCCGAACCGAAATGTCGCTAGGAGTGAGTATACGGGACATCTAAAGTGTGGGATTAATTTTCCCTCCGGATGCAGCAGTTGGGTCTCCTGATTGAGCGGTGTGGACATGGCTTGCCAGGGAGGGAAACCCCAATTGAAGAGATAGTCATGTGCTAGCTTGTACAGAGTGGATAGTCGAGATCAGTTATCTGATGTTCTCATAGTTGAGGTCCATGGGTGTTTCATGGCGGATTTGGATCTGGTGGAAATGTGTACACCTCTGCAGAGTAAAACTATTTCGAGATAGCCGCGTCCTCGGATATGGACGGTTGAATGGCCATGTAGCTAGCATTGTGTCAATGTTTTCAAAAAGAAGTTTTTGAAAAGGAACTTGAGGAAAGGAAATGTTGAACTTGTGAAGTTCGGAAAGGAAGGAAAGCTTGTACCGTGGAGGTACCGCTGATGGAAAGCCAGCTGTTATACAAAAAAAATGTTTTGCAAAGAAAACCTTTTCTACTCTAAGCAAGAATTCTGGAAACTGATTCCAAGAAGTTTGCAAAGAGAAAATATTCTTTAACAAAACTTTACAAAAACTCTTGTACATGTGATGTCGACAAGAGAAATAAAACTATATTATTTTCTTCTGAAGTATCTTCTTCAACGAAGATACAGATTAACCTGACTGCAACTGTGGTGTCATCATATATGAACACCATTGATAGTGAACCCTATTTATAGCTTACCTATTCCACCATATAAGCATATTTGCATGTTGGTAAGTGACATGATGGATGTCTTGCTGAGTACATTCAAACGTACTCATTATGGTTTCGCCCCTGGTATCTACTTATCAGATTTGGAGAAGGAGCCTCCAAAGGGTATCTATGAAGAGAAGTACGGAGTTGACGACTGTGCGAATTAGGCTCGTCTCCCGGTCAGCAGCCTGTAGGTTAAGGCGTGACATGGGCTCAGCTACGTTATGTTTTTATTGTCTTCCGCTGTGTTTGTTAAGTTGCCTGCCCTGCGTGGCAGATGTTTTAGTCTTGATCATGTGATCATTTGTGAAATACCGTTATGTATTCGTGTAATGGATGATGTATTCTGTGTGCCAACTTTGTATGTTGTTCACGACTGATCTTTCTGGGATCGTGAATGTATGCATACGTAGGGTTTCAGACTGCCGGTCTGGGGTCCTTACAGAGTTGGTATCAGAGCCATCCTGACCTTAGGAGACCTTAGTTAGCATGGACGTCAGATAGGAAAGAAAAGTATTTTTCAGTTAAAACCTTTTTTACAATCTAAATTGTTTTTTTTATCTAAGGGAATTTTAGTATATTTTCCCCTCCTTTTTATCCTTTAAAAAGATTCTAAATGCATATCAAGGGCGTCCTTGAACAGTGGTTCGAAGGGCGGGCCTTATAGAGTTAGTATCTCTCTCGGTTAAGAGTTTATTTCTTACTTGTTTGCAACTGCTCCGCTCTGTTTTTGAAACATCTCTCGTCTTTGAAGTTTTCTGTCCAGAAAATAGTTGGAGTTTCAAAAACAGATTGTTGCATAAAGTTTTATCAAAACTTTACTTCTATTACCTTGTTTCCATACAAAAACTTTTATATTTGCCGATGTCCCGAGAAGACCAAAATAATTGCCTAGCTCTACAGTGATGATGGTCAGAAGTAGATATAGTTCTTCAGCCACTTCTAGGATTTTGGATCAGTCTAGTTTGGAGTAATTTAGCGATTACCCCATGAGTCGTCTCCCCCGACGTAGCTCCAATGGAGCCTTGCTTGTGTGTTTTGGCTTGTTTATGTGTGTCCGTAGGACTGTGTGCTATTGTGTGGTGTAGAATTTGGTTCATCTAGGCTTTTATATGTCTGCGGAGTGCTCAAATTTTACAAATTTGTGATTGCCCCGCTCTTGTTTTTGAATCGCCTCGTGTTAAATTTTTGCAAGAAAAAATGTTTGTATAGTATTCAAAAACAAGAATTTGTTGCTTAGACTTATACTTGTTTTCGCTTCATAATGCGACCCGTCGTGAACCACCACCATCTCCCCCACGATTAATGAAAGCACCATTGGACCTAATAATAGAGGACCATCAAGCCACACGAGCTGATAGCATTGCTACCAGTGATGCACTCCAACAGATAAAGCTCCAACCACGACAACCCTCAAAGAAGAAAAGGCGTGAAGAAAACCAACCAATACTGACCAAAACCTCTATGTTTTGTCTGTTTGCAAAAGAAGTTTTCACATGCCATGATGCGCAACCCCCCTAAAAAGCCAAACAAAAGAGCACAATTCAATATTCGACGTATGACGCTAGTCGTATCTTGTCGGACAAACATTATTTAATAGAAAGCTAACAAGACTAACATGCTTTGCCTAATCTTAGGTTGACACCTAACCAAAGCATGCAAATTACTGACAACTCTTTCTAAACCAAGGAATTAAGTGACTTAAGACACCTTTTTAATCTAGTTGGTAAAAAGGAGAAGTCACGAGAAAATAAAATGATGACCTATTCGTTTACTAGTCAATAGGATATCATGTGTATCTATTTGGAAACCAAATCTTAATAGACGCTGTAGTTACTATGAGATTCGGGGTTTAGAAATTAAGTGAACGATGGAATGGTTATGTTAGCTCTAGAAAACAGCAGTTTTCCTGTTGTTGTTTCTTTGTGTGCTCTTGATTGAAATAAATTTGTGTTTTATTCAATCTTGCTTCCTAACTTATGTGGAGTTGTTAGGACTTGTTATTATGTGGTTTTATTACAATAAATCTACCCTAGAAAGTGTGTGCATGATTGAAAACTCGAATAAAAATGAATAGCATTTGTTACCTTCTAGTTTATTATTTGGATTGTTGAGTGGGCAAATCCTTATAGATTTGTTGTACCTAGATTTTTGTTATGGTTATGATAGATCCAGTACCATTTTGGTACTGTTATTTATATGTTGTTATCTTCATTAACTTGCATGTGATCTTATAGCAAAGCATGAGTAACCTTTGCTATTTTTCCAGTTTTTATTATTTGGAATTATTGTGAAAGATAGACCTTTGTGTGAATGCTTTGATAAATTTTGTGCTATGTTTTCTTGAGTCCAGTACCATTTAGGTACTGATATTTTGATGCTTGTACCTATGTTAGCCTGCATATCTCTTAATAGTAAAGCATGTGTAAGAATTACTATCAGTGTGCACTAGTATTGCTTCACTAGATTAAATAGCCTTATATTTTATCTTGTATACAAAGTTTTTCATGAGTAACCAGAGGTTTAGTACCTATTTTTACTCGGTATTAGTAGGCCATAGCCCACTGGTCCCATTGCATTTTAGCTTGAGGATAAAAATCCCCAACCATACACCTGTGTGAAAATAGCATGTTTCACTATGTGATTGATTTCTATTTTCCACCATGGAAAATATAATTGTTTGTTCTCACCTATGAAAGTGAGAAGTTTATCTCTTATTAGTAAAGACTAATATGTTTAGGTGTGATCCTTTTGTTAACATAATATTCCTTAGGGTATCATGTTAAGAAATGTTTCACTATCGTGTGCTGAAATTAAATTGTTCGCAAATAAAATAAATTCCTCTTGATTGGTAGATTGTTTGTGAATGATTTTAAATTGAGTGTATGGATTTTTGAAAAGGTTTAGATAACTTTTCACTAATTGCATAGCTACTGGTTGTGTGAGTTATACCTTGCTTGTTTGCTATAATTGGTTAGAGAAAAAAGAAATCGCTAGAAGAAATTTCTGCATGTTTAATAGTTGTATCATGGAATTGTTTTGATGTTTGTGCTTACTAACATGAGTAAGTTTTGTGTACTGTTATTAGGTACACTTATAGGCATGACTTGCTTGTTTAAGTTTAAACATCATGATAGCATTGTTTGCTTCTCTAGAGTTAAACTAGTTCACCACTAGAAAATGGTGATTTTTGCTCTAATATTACCCTCTTTTATTTTATGGGTATATGTGTTGATATAGCAGGTTTAGGAAGTTATTACTTCTGTTATCATGCCATGAATTATTTAGTTTCATGTTCTATGGTTATAGGATATGATTATCTCTTATAGCATGCTGGTGTAGATTTTTCATACTAGTGTGTTATTTGTGCAGACCTTTTTTTATGCCTGTGTAATAGGAGTTTTACCTTGTGTAAAGATGGTGTTTTAGAGTATCTTTATGATTGTATTCATTGGTTTTTAGCTACTGGTTGTTTGCTAATTGTTCATGATTGATGGATTCCAAAACCTCAAATAAACAATAACCTAGTGAATAAATAGTCTGTTCATCTGTGGTGTTGTTTGCTGGTTATTGGATTTTGTTAAATGTTTTGTCTTAGCATGAGTTATACTTGTTTATGATTGTGCTTAAGAGTATCTTAAGAATCTAAAACATCCAACTAAAATCATGAACACTTTAAGTGATAGTTGCTGGTGGTGAGTAATACCCACTGCCGTGGCTATTATTCTGTCTGTTTATTTTACCTTAGCAACCTAACCTTTGCACCCACAAGCTATATTTTTAGCTTCTTATATACCTTATTATGAGAGTGGTACACCACTCCATATGTGTTATATAAGATGTGGGTTATAGCTAGGAACACATGTAAAATTGACGGTACATTTCCAGGTAGTTCTGCACTAACCTTAAAATTTTGTTCAAACCAGGAAACAAAAGTTTTGGACCTAAAACAAGTACTGGTGTACTGCTTTTAATAGTGAATTCACTAATTTAGGGATGTACCCCTCCTCCCAAGAAAAGTCAAAGGGGGGAAGCACCGGCACTCCAACACTAACTTTGTGTTTGTTGGCCCTCCCTTAGTCCTCGCTTGTGAATCTCGGGGACGAGATTCTTTTTAAGGGGGGAAGACCTGTCACATCCCAATTTTGGAATACATGTTAACATAGTTGTTTTGCTAATTGCTTGACTAATAAACCTTGGTTGTGTTTGTTTGTGGTGGTTTAAGTGCAACCAAACAAACTAATTATATAAACTTGCAAACTTAAAAGGATAGCAAAGCAGTGAACTAAAAATATTCAACATATTGTTCCAGGGATAAAAATATTCAACATATTGTTCCAATGACCTTGGCAATATTTTCTAGAGTAAATATTGATCAAAGAGTTTTACAAAACTATCTTATGAATCCAATACTTGTTGAATATTATTACAAGGCCTAAATTAAGAAAGATGAAACACTTAATAAATTTCCATAAAGGATTATCAGAAAAAGAGGCATTCTTAAATGCTTCACCAAAATATTATCAAATGTTTTTCCAACCTTGCAAGCTTAAAAACAAAGGTATTGGAGAGCATTGACTTGCTATCTCTAGTCACATAAATATTTTGGCAAAGCATTGTTAAAGAAAAGCCAAGTGTCTTATTAAATAGAAATTCCAATATTTTCTAGAAACAGAAAACTGAAACAAGTTACTATTGGAAACTTTCCTCAAATGATTTGAAATTCATACCATTGCTTCCTTATATCAAATAAGGAACACACACAAGAGGAGACCAAGAATTGAATCCATTAAAGCCCTGAAAACATGAATTTTCTCCACAGCAACATTTGGGATTTTGAACAAGTTTGTTCTACAAACTTTTTCCAAATGCCATGAAATAAATATCACATGATCTATATCATAAATAAGGATGAAAACCAAAAGGGCACAAGTTTTTGAATAATTTAAGTTGCCAAAAACCCCTGTTTTCTTGACAGCACCTTTTTGAAATTTGAACAAGTTTGTTCTATGAAGTAACTCAAAATGACTTGAATTTTCTACCACATAAGGAACACATCAAATAAGGAATGTGTGCCAAAAATTATCATTTTTGGAAGCTCCTAAGTAGGTTAATAAATTCAATGTCCATTTTGTAAGAATTCAAATTTGAACAACTTTGAATTATAAAGTTTCCCCAATTGAGCCAATTTTCATATATGTTGTACATCTCAACTAATTAGAATTTTGGCAAAAGGATTTCAATTTTAACTTTGTTTGCTTAGGGAAAACATCCATTTTCAGAGAGTACAGGGACCTGCTTGTAATTTTCCAGGGACTAATTTGTAAGCTGAGTCACTTGGTCATCTTCTTCCTGTAGATGACGCAAATGGAGGCATGGGAGCCCATGCTCCATTGCCTTCGAGTAGAAGGCTTCTAGTCGTTTAAAAGCCCCATGTGCACCTCTCTACCTGCTCCCTCTCTCACCCCACGAGCTACACTCTCTCTCTCTCTATTTTTCTTTTGCAAACCGAACCCTAGCTAGTACGGTCGCCGTCGAATCGGCCGTTCCCGAGCTCACCGGCGGCCGCCGTGTTGCCCAGCGTCTCCGCATCGTCGTGGTAGTCCTCTCTGCCAGAGGAATCGAGCCGGAAGGGCTCGAGGTCGCCGCGCCGTCCGATTTTCTTCCACGGCTCCGGCGGGCTCCGGCGAGCCATCCTCGCCGCCTCGAGCCTCCTACGCCCTCGCCGTGTGCTCCTTCGCGTTCTGGGTGAGCTCGAGACCCTCCCGGTCCACTTTCCCCTCTCCCTCCCCCTCTAGAACCTCGCCGCGCCGTGGTCTCTTTCCGGCCACCGTGCGCCGTCGTTGCCGCCGCCCCTCCGGTGCCTCCCGGGAAACGAGACCGTGCGTATATGATTCCCCTAGTCGAGAGCAACTCGCTGATTGTCTCAATTCGTGAAACGGTGCTCGGAAACGTCGGTTAGGACCTCGCCGGAATCCGTCCCGCCGGCGGGTGACGCCGTCCTGGCGTCACGCTGACGCCAGCGCGCGCTGACCCCGCGCGGTAGGGGTCAAACTGGCCCGTGGGGCCGGATCTGCCCGCGTGGCCGCCCGCGTGGCCGCTGGCCCGCAGGTCAGCGTCTATGGCTGGGTTCCCCCGCGGTGAAAAACCAGATCTGGCCGGCCCAACAGTTGGATCTGGCCCATGTAATGTTCTTTTCCATTTTAATTTTTGCAGAAAAGATGCATGTTTACTTTAGGCTCTAAAAGGCAACCTAAAAGATGAATGTTATCAAACCAAAATTCACAGAGGTACCTCAACTAATTCTAAAACCATCTCCAAGTTGTAGATCTACATTTGGATGGATGTATTTGAAATGAAAAATGTTTTGGTAACAGCTACCAGAAACACCAAAATGAGAACCATTTTAATTTCACAACTCAGAATGAAGTGAGGCCAATTGCATTGGAAAGCTCTTGAAATTTCCTAACAGGAGCATTTAACCTCGTTTCAAATTCCATGTATTTTTGAAATGGCATGCAATTTGGTAAAACACCAGAGAGCACTTTGGTGATTTTTATAAATTAATTAAAGATGAATTTTGATGCAAACTCAACTGGATGGTCTTGTATATGTTTAGGGCTATCCAACCCTAGAAGGATTTAATTTTTAGAGCATCCCATAAAATTTGGTGGACAGATCTTTAAAATGCATGTTTCTGCCATTTGGGCATTTTAAGTAATTAAATTGTGTTATTATATTTTTTGTTTCCATATTGTTTTCTAGCATGTATAAGTTGTGTGAACTTGTTTTATAAGTGTTACTTAACTATTTAGCATGTTAGATTGTGTGGAATTGAGTTGAGAAGAAATAGGATTTTTATTAGTAACTTATGTTTATTCTCTAGTAAAAATTTGCATAGGATTTTTGAGTGATGAAATTGTGCAAATGCTTGGATTGTTGATTGTACCCAGTACCATGTTGGTACTTATATTTTGTTGTTATCACCTCTGCAGCTTGCATTTGAGTGGTAGAGAAGCATGAGTAATTTAGTTATTGCTATGAGATTGTTGTGGATAAATTCCCTCATGTGTGGAATTTTTGACATAAGAAATTGTGGTTGTAAAACCACATATTTTATGTACTCATAGGGCCAGTAGCATTTTGATAAGTTTGTTATGAGTACTTTAACCCTATATTTTTCACTTGTGTGAAAACAATAACAGGAGTAGCATTGCCTTGCTTATTTAAGCACCCTATTGTTTTCTGCTAGTATTGTTATTGCACTAGGTGCTAGTTTAGGTTTTTGCTAATTCTTGTCAAGTATGACCAGAGGCATTGTGACCTCTTAATGCTTTGATATGCTAGTGGAACACCCACTGGTTCATTGCATTGTTGGTGGAAACATTATTTCCCCACACTAGATGTGTTTCTTTTATATATGTTTTGAGTAGATCTTTAAATGTTTTTTTAGGCTTATTGCTAGATTAATTCTCATGGAACCAGTACCATTTAGGTACTGTTATTTTGGTTGTATCACCTCTATATACTTGGTGCTTGTGTTTGAAATAGATTTAAAATAGAAATGCTTAAGGACTAGATTTCACACTAGGATATTCATGTATGCTTTTTGTCTTGTTTTCCCTTAGGGAAAAATATGAATCTTTGGTATGAAAACCAGAGGATGGAATGTCCTTGTGGCATTATTATCTTAGGGTTTTCACCTCTGATAGGTTTCCTCTTAAGTAGCATAAGAGCATGAGTAACACTTGGATGACTAGGAATTAATCTCCTCACATGTGTAGCATTTTAAGCATAGTTTTTCCTTGTTTCCTAGCTATGCTTCTTATGTTGTTTTGTGGAATCCAGTAGCATTTATGGTACTGGTTAGGGGAGTATTTTGCCTCTGCTAGCTTGCACACTTGTGCATAAAATTAACTAGTGTAGCCTAAACTAGTCTAGTATTTTTCCTAAATTTTCTACTAGTATGAGTAGGAGTTTTTGATGCTAGATTGTTTTTTTGAGCACTTTTATAAAAGTGACCAGAGGCTTATATTAACCTCTTGGTGAGCCTATTTGCTAGTGGAACACCCACTGGTATGTTTGCCTCATGGTGGAAAATAGGCTTGACTTGTTGTCATGAGCCTTTTTCACCACTTGAGTATTTAGCAAATTATGTGTGCTAGCCATAGAGATTGTTGTGGAATTTTTAGACATCAAAATGTGTTTTATGTGACACCCTACTGTCTAGTAACATGTGCTTTACCCCACTGGTCCATGGTTTCTTAACCAAAGAATCTTTGAATTGGCCACATAAACACTAGGAAAAAAGCAGACTTTCAACTATAGTTTTTATGCCAATTTTTCTTAAGGGAAAAATTGAGAACTTGGGTGGTACTTCTTGATTGCTTGCTGTATGTATTACTTGTAGCCTTGTTTGTCTTGTTTGGTTCTGAATGTGTGTCCTTATTCTCTTTTTACGGCGTTAGAAAACGAAGAGGAAGGAAGTGTCGTGAAGCTCTGTTTCAAGTTCCAGTCACTCCAACAACCAGGGACACAAAGAGATACCAGGCAAGCATCCTGATTGCTTGCTGATACAATACTTACCATTATCTATCATGCATGTATTACCTCTGAAGTTTTACCAAAAACTTGATTATCAAAACTATTTTTGATGTGGAATATTATTACTATACTGTTATATAGGTTACTATCATGCCAATAGTTAAACTTGGTGATACCAAGCCCATAAGCCACCATATGGTATTTATTACCATCAAATATACTAGTCCCTAAGTGGACACCCTAAAATTGTGATTCTACAAAACAAAGGCTTTACGGAAAAACCCGGAGAAAAGGCGGATCCTTGTTCTCCGGAGGAATGTGGAAGTGGTCATTTTTGAGAAAGTGGTGTTTTCAAAAATGACACATAACCTAGTCTTCGCTGGACAACCTTTACCGTACTGCCACTTTACCCCAATATGGGTAGGGGCTTGATTAAAAACTTGTTATGGTTAGTATGTGAGCTATCTCAAAGGCTATAGGGGATTGGATCCTCCGAACCGAAATGTCGCTAGGAGTGAGTATACGGGACATCTAAAGTGTGGGATTAATTTTCCCTCCGGATGCAGCAGTTGGGTCTCCTGATTGAGCGGTGTGTGACATGGCTTGCCAGGGAGGGAAACCCCAATTGAAGAGATAGTCATGTGCTAGCTTGTACAGAGTGGATAGTCGAGATCAGTTATCTGATGTTCTCATAGGTTGAGGACAGTCCATGGGTGTTTCATGGCGGATTCTGGATCTGGTGGAAATGTGTACACCTCTGCAGAGTAAAACTATTTCGAGATAGCCGCGTCCTCGGATATGGACGGTTGAATGGCCATGTAGCTAGCATTGTGTCAATGTTTTCAAAAAGAAGTTTTTGAAAAGGAACTTGAGGAAAGGAAATGTTGAACTTGTGAAGTTCGGAAAGGAAGGAAAGCTTGTACCGTGGAGGTACCGCTGATGGAAAGCCAGATGCTGTTATACAAAACAAAATGTTTTGCAAAGAAAACCTTTTCTACTCTAAGCAAGAATTCTGGAAACTGATTCCAAGAAGTTTTGCAAAGAGAAAATATTCTTTAACAAAACTTTACAAAAACTCTTGTACATGTGATGTCGACAAGAGAAATAAAACTATATTATTTTCTTCTGAAGTATCTTCTTCAACGAAGATACAGATTAACCTGACTGCAACTGTGGTGTCATCATATATGAACACCATTGATAGTGAACCCTATTTATAGCTTACCTATTCCACCATATAAGCATATTTGCATGTTGGTAAGTGACATGATGGATGTCTTGCTGAGTACATTCAAACGTACTCATTATGGTTTCGCCCCTGGTATCTACTTATCAGATTTGGAGAAGGAGCCTCCAAAGGGTATCTATGAAGAGAAGTACGGAGTTGACGACTGTGCGAATTAGGCTCGTCTCCCGGTCAGCAGCCTGTAGGTTAAGGCGTGACATGGGCTCAGCTACGTTATGTTTTTATTGTCTTCCGCTGTGTTTGTTAAGTTGCCTGCCCTGCGTGGCAGATGTTTTAGTCTTGATCATGTGATCATTTGTGAAATACCGTTATGTATTCGTGTAATGGATGATGTATTCTGTGTGCCAACTTTGTATGTTGTTCACGACTGATCTTTCTGGGATCGTGAATGTATGCATACGTAGGGTTTCAGACTGCCGGTCTGGGGTCCTTACATGTTCTCTTCCATCATGCAGCTAAAGAACTTTTCTGAAGCGTCATAACTCTCAACTGCGGCATGGGTATCGAAAATCATTTTCAATTCTCCCATTGTGGCATAAGCAGTGCTGTTCTCGAAACGTTTTCGCAGCTCTGGCTCTAATCCATAGAGGATGCCGCAGTGAACTATACTGTGGTCTTCTTGTTGAGTCAGATAAACATTTTTATCCTCATCAGAAGCATCATCAGCGGGTTGGTCACCTAGAGGTGCATCAAGCACATAGAGCTTCTTGCAAGCGGTGAGGAGAATCCTCAGGTTAAGTGCCCAGTTGGTAAAGTTGCTTCCATTGTTCGCTAATTTCTCTTTCTCCATGAACATATTGAAATTGAAGGTAGGTGGTGCCATGATCTACAACATATTTGCAAAGACTATTTAGACTATGTTTATGATAAATTAAGTTCAAGTTAATTCTAAAATTATCCCATGAACTCCCACTCAAAAACAACATCCCTCTTAGTTGTCTTTAGTGATTACACGAACCAAATTCACTACACCGAAACCGATCATCACGTGAGACGGTGTAGTTGCAAAGGCGAACATCAACATGTTCATCATATCATTCATATGACTCATGCTTTACCTTTCGGTTACGTGTTCCGAGGCCATGTCTGTACATGCTAGGCTCGCCAAGTAGAACCATTGTATTGCATGTGCTTCAAGGCCATGTCTGTACATGCTAGGCTTGAAAACACCCGTTGTATGCGAACGTTGAGTCTATCACACCCGATCATCACGTGGTGTCTCGAAACGACGAACTTTCTTAACGGTGCATACTTAAGGAAGAACACATTATTATCTTGATATTAAGTGAGAGGGATCATCTTATAATGCTACCGTCGCGATCTAAGCAAAATAAGATGCATAAAAGGATAAACATCACATGCATGGATAATGTGATATGATATGGTCCTTCTTGCACTTGATCTCCATCTTGTGCATCATGGTATGATCTCCATCATTCTACCGGCGTGGCACCAAGGTCCGTGGCACCTCCATCTTGATTGTCCATTACAACATATCACATGGATATGACATACAGCACGCAGGCCATAAAATAAGACAACCATATGGCTCCAGCCGGTATGTCAATAATTTACAAAAGATATCATCTCATACATAACGTTTGTAACATTGACCATATCACATCACATGCCCTGCAAAAACAAGTTAGACGCCTCTAATTTATTTTGCATATTTTACGTGGCTTTGGGCTTACGAGATAGAACCGTTCATATCTACGTACAAAAAACCACAACGTTGATAAAACATATTTTTGAACAACCCTTTGTAGATTAGATCTTAACTATAGTAGGAGAAACCGACACCCGCAAGCCACTTATGCAATTCAAGTTGCATGTCAGTTGTGGAACAAGTCTCATGTACGTGGACATGTAAAGTTAGTCCGGGCCGCTTCATCCTACTATGCCACTAAGATCATAAAATACTCAAAGAGACAAAAAACATGATCATCAACGCCCACATACTCCTATGTGTTCTACCCGTACAATTCATCTACGCATAGATCCGGCTCTGATACCACTGAAGGGGAACGTAGCATAGAAAACAAAAATTTTCCTACACGCGATAAACCCAAATGGCCAAGATCTAATCTATGAGATGAAAGGCAACGGGGAGAAAGAGAGTCTTGAGATAACATACCCTCGAAGACTCAAAGTGGTACGAGAAAAGATCTCGTGGTTGGCGTAGTCGTTCTCACGCCGATCCCGAGCGAGAAGAAGAGCACCGCAATCCGGCGGTGCCTCCGTAATCGGTCACACGTTCAGCTCGATGAAGACTTCCGTTCCCTCGTTCCAGCGGGTTGCGGAAGTAGAAGATCCCTCCGGAATTCCAGCAGCACGACGGCGTGGTGGTGGTGAAGAATCCCACGGTCAGGGCTTCGCCAAGCCGGAGACCATGGAATGGAGCAGCGGATGGAAGGGAAATGTGTGAGCAAGTGTGTGTGGAAGAGAGAGCCCTCACCCTCCTTTTATAGGAGGGGGAGGCAGCCCAAGGGGGGGTGCGGCCAGCCATGGTGCCCCCACCCCTTCCTCTCTTCATGTGAGTGGAAGCTCCACTCAAACCCACTCAAAATTCCCTTAATTTCCCACTTGGAAAATCCAAAGGTTTTTCTTTAATAAATAAATAAAACATTTTTATTTCTTTATTTATATTTGTTAATTCCATTAACAAACATTTGCATGCAGCACCTCGAACCATTTGTTAATTCTATTAACAACCGTTCGACGAAAAACCCTTGAACTATTTCAATTTCCCCCGAAACAATTCCGGAGCTGCCCAAAATATTCTTCGGTATTCCGTATCCTCTCTAAACGCTTCATCGAACCTTAAATGTGTCTCCTACGGTTCGTGAATATTATAGACATGATCGAGACTCCTCTCCGATCAATAATCAACATCGGGGTCTGGAAAACCGTGATGACTCCTATATATTCAACGATGACTCTCGTGATCGTGTGAACCTTTCAACGTCGTAACGATTTCCCTTTGTCTCGCGATATATTACTTGTCCGAGATCCGATCATCGGTATCCACTATACTTTGTTCGATCTCGTTATCCGACAAGTACTCTTTTCTCGTTCCCGTGATATAACATCCTAGTGATCAAATCACTTGCTTGCAAGCGGTGTTGATGTGATATCACCGAGAGGGCCCTGAGTATATCTATCCGTCATATTGGATGGACAAATCCCATTCTCGATCCATGAGCTTCAACTAATACTTTCCGAATATCCAATGCCACCTTTATAGTCACCCTTTTACGGTGTGACGTTTGATGTCATCAAAGTATTCTTTCGGTATTAGTGATTAACATGATCTCATGGTCTAAGGAATAATGTTACTCCGAATGTAAGACATAACAACAAAACTAAATGACATGATCGTATTGTTATACTTAGTTTAGGGTTTAAGTTCATGATGTCATTCTCCTAATGACATGACCCCGTTATCAACAACATCCAATGTTCATGATCAGGAAACCTTGATCATCTGTTTAATCAACGGGCTAGTTAAAAGAGAGGCTTCACTAGGAACGTTGGTTTGTTTATTAATCACACATGTATCAACGTTTCCGGTTAATACAATTCTAGCATGAGAAATAAACATCTATCATAAACAAGGAATAACATAATAAACACTTTATTATTGCCTCTCGGGCATATTCCCTTCAAGCCTAACTAGTGAAAATAAAAACAAGAAACAAAAAGATATAATTGCAGAATCTAAAGGAAATAACTTCGACCACTCACATCCGAGGATGTGAGTAACTTTTATCTTACCTCCCCGGCAACGGCGCCAAAAAAGATATTGATGTCTATGAACGCTTCTATTCTTGTAGACAATGTTAGGCCTCCAAGTGCAGAGGTTTGTAGAACAGCGATACGTCATAAATGGTATCCTTAATTTCTAATGTTCCATGTTGTTTTCATGCCATATGCTACATGTTTTCACTACAATTTATGTCATTTTTATCAATTTCCCGGACTAACCTATTAACAAGATGCTATAGAGCGAGTTCCCTGTTTTATGCTTTTTTTAGTTTCAGAAAAGTTGTTCTAGAAATATTCTCAGAATTGGAAAATTCGAAGCCCGGAAGTCCTAGAATTCCCGAAGGTTCCACGAAGTCCCAAAGAGGCCCGGAGGGGGGCCACACCATAGGGCAGCGCGCCCCCCGTCCGCTCCTAGGGGTGGTGTGGGCTCCTCGGGCATCCACCACCATCGCCCTTTCGCCTATTTATCCCCCCTGATACATCTACCTTAAAAATATACCACTTCGTCATGAGAAACACTCGAGGCCACCGTTATCGTCAACCTGAGAACGGGAGGGTTCTAGAGCTCTCCCCGGCACCCTTCCGGGAAGGGAATTCATCACCGGAGGGGTCTACACCACCATGCCTGCCTCCAGAGTGATGCGTGAGTAGTTCATCCTTGGACTACGGGTCCATAGTAGTAGCTAGATGGTTGTAATCTCCACCTTATGCCTCATGCTTAGATCTCGTGAGCTGCCTCACATGATCAAGATCATCTATTTGTATTGTTACATGTTGTGTTTGCTGGGATCTGATGATTATTGAATGCTATGTCTATTGATTATCAATCTATCATGTTATCTTCATGTGTATGTTATTTATGATCTTGCATGATCTCCGTTGTTAGTAGATGTTCTAGCAAAGTAGATGCTAGTGACTCCAAGAGGGAGCATTTATGATCGATAGTGGGTTCATGCCTCCTTTGCATCTGTGCTCGAGTGACAGAAACGTGATAGATAGAGGATGTGTTGTTGCCATTAGGCAGAAAACAACGATGTTTAATTTGTTTACATTATTTACATTACACACTTTGCTTATTCGATTATCCGTTTTGATGATATTCGAAGGGTGGATTATTAGTCATAGATGGAGTTGGATAACGATGTAGGTATTTTGTTGTAATGCCCGCATGAATCTCGTAGTAATCTTTATGTCATGCATGTTCTTTATCTATCAATTGCCCAGCTGTAATTTTTTCACTGCGCATGTTAGCTATCTTTTATGGAGAGACACCTCTAGTGAAATGTGGACCCCGGTCCATTTTCTCATACTGATAATACACACACTGCTTCCATTGTTTTCACACTGCTTCCACTGTTTTCACACAGCTGCTACTGTTCTCATATTGTTTTCCACACTATACATTTAACCTCTTTGTTATCAGCAAAAACGATGAGATTGAAAACCTCACTGCTTCGTTGGGGCAAAGTGAATTGTTTGTGTTGCGTAGGTTCCACGTTGCTGCTGAACCGGTAGTACGCCCTGCCATCTCAGCAGCATCAACCTTCTGAAGTTACTCCTTCCTCCTAATGGTCGATTCAACCTTGGTTTCTTTACTGAGGGAAACTTTCTGCTGTGCTCATCAAACCTTCTTCTTGGGGTCTCCCAACGAGTGCAATTTCTGCACCATCAAAGCATTTTCTGGCACCGTTGCCGGGGAGGAAGATAATTTCTGCAAGGGGAACCTCTCACTTCCAATCTCTTTACTTTCTTTTAGTTTTGCTTAGTTTATTTTATTTTGTCTTGTTTGCTTCTCTTTATCAAAAACACAAAAAAATTATTTCCTATTCTAGTTGTAGTTTTTATCCTGTTTTTAGTCTTGTTAAAATGACTACCCCTAAGAACACTAAGTTGTGTGACTTTACTTCATTAGCACACCTATTGCTCCACCTGCTCCTACTGCTTATTTTATGAGATAAAGCCTGCCCTGTTAAACCTTGTTATGAGAGAGCAATTTTCTGGTGTTAGTACTAATGATGCTGCTGCCCATCTTAATGATTTTGTTGAAATACGTGAGATGAAAAAATATAAAGATGTAGATGGAGATATTATTAAACTGAAATTAGTTCCTTTGACTTTGAGAGGAACAGATAAAGAATGGTTGCTATCTTTGCGTAGAAATAGTATTGGTTCTTGGACTAAATGTAAAGATGCTTTCGTTGGAAAATATTATCCTCCTGCTAAGATTATATCTTTAAGAAGTAGCATTATGAATTTGAAGCAACTTGATAATTAGCATGTTGCTAAAGCTTGGGAAAGAATGAAATCTTTCATAAAGAATTGTCCGACTCATGGACTAACTACTTGGATGCTCATCCAGACCTTTTACGCAGGTCTGAATTTTTCTTCAAGAAACCTTCTGGATTCAGCTGCTTGAGGAACCTTTATGTCCATTACTTTGGGGGAAGTGATGACCCACAAGTATAGGGGGTGTATCGTAGTACTTTTGATAAATAAGAGTGTCGAACCCAATGAGGAGAAGAAGGTGTTGACAAGCGGTTTCGATGAAGGAATAACTGTAAATACTGAGAGATAGATTTGTTGGGGTTGTTAATATTGCAGATAAATAAAGTATGAGTAAATAAAATGCAGTAGTAATAATTGCAGCAAGTGGCCCAATCTTTTCTGCAGCAAAGGACAAGCCGGTAGGTTTACTTATGATTAACAAAAGTTCTCGAGGACACACGGGAGGTTTCTGTCAAGTGCTTTTGTTCCATGCAGTTGAATAATGTTAGGTTTTTTGATAAGTGTTGTGTGGGTGAACCTATGCTAATGTACCGTCCCATCCAAGACTAATACATACTTGTGATTATACCCCTTGCAAGAATCCGCAACTACAAGAAAGTAATTAAGAAATAAATCTAACCACGGCTTTAAACTCCGGGATCCAACGCTCCCTCGTGTAAAGGTTTCCTAACGAGGGTTTAGGTTTCTGTCACTCCGGCAACCCCACAATTAGTATCCAAATACACGATGCATTCCTCTAGGCCCATAAATGGTGAAGTATCATGTAGTCGACGTTCACATGACACCACTAGAAGAATAAAACCATTAAATATTACTCAGCATTTACTTCACTACTAACAACTTGACTTCTCCCATGTACTCAAGAACAACACGAACTACTCACAAGACATAATATTGATCATGATCGGAGGTGATATAATGGATGATAACAATCTGGTAATAAAGTGCAAACACCGATAAATCTCACAAGCATCAACTACTAACTAGTAATCCACACCGGGAGAAAGATCTAATGCAAAACAACGGTAGAGGCCCCTAATTGTTACATCGGGATGACGGTGGATGATGAGGGTGATGGTGATGGTGGTGATGATGATGACGATGACGATCTTGATGATGCCCGAAGCGATGACGGTGACGATGGCGGTGATTTCCCCTCTCTGGAGAGGAATTTCCCCGACAGATTTCTCCCTGCCAGAGAGCTTCTCTCTCGGGTGTTTTCCGCCCCGAGGCGGCGGTCAAATAATTCTTCGATGATGGTATGAGGCTTAGGGATTCCTGGGGGCCAAGCACGCGAAAAATACCCCGCAGAGGTGGGCCAGGGTGGCCACACCCCTAGGTGGCGCGACCAGGGGGCGCCACCTCATGGTGTGGGCCCATGGTGGCCCCCCTCTGGCTCTCCTTCTGGCTGGGTTCCTCCTCTGAACTTCTAAGACACCCCCAGTGTCCCTCTTCTTCTTCCGATCTTCTGAAATATGGTATCTCGGTGGTGCTTTTTCCATCAGATTCCTGGTCCCGGTGTTTATTCTCCAAAAATTATGAAACATGCAAAATAAGATAAAAATAACATAAGGGATGCATCATAACATGAAATATATTGATGAATAACAGAAAATTATGATATAAAATAGTGATGAAAAATGGACGTATCAGGCAGCAACAAAGCTTCTTGATGATATGATGGTAAATTATTCTGAATGGCACACTGAGAGCTACAACTGGTAAGAAGGTAAATTCTGTTTAAGAAACCTCCTCTTTGAGTGATAGACTTGATGCTATTTTGTCTAAGCTAGTGAATGGCCATGCTTCTAGTGATCCAAATAATGTTCCTTTAGCCTCTTTGATTGCTCAAGAAGAGAACATTGATGTGAACTTCATTAAAAATAATAATTTCAACACCAATTATTATAGGAATAATTTTGGTAGCAACAACTATAGGCCATATCCTTTTAATAATGGTAATAATGATAGAACTGGACTGTCTAATCAAAGAATTTCTGAAGTTGAAAGAGCCACTAAATACTTTATGCAAAAGAAATATGAGAAAAATAAACTATTTACTAAGACCATGGAGGAACAATCTGTTATGCTAAGAAATACCAGGTATCAACTTGAGAGATTAAATAGAGAAATGTCCAGTTTGCAAGTTAAAATTGCTCATGCTGAAACTTTTATTTCATCCATGTCTGAAGCTCAATCTTCTTTGATCAATAGAATGACTTCTAAAACTAAAACCATAGATGAGAATCCTTTTGCTGCTACAAATGCCATCCAAATTTGAATTGATGATAATGTTAGGATGTTAGCAGAATTGCATGCTAGATGGGAAAGAGAAGATGAAATAGCTCGAAAGAATAATATAGCTAATGTTTCCACCATTACCACCACTAGTAAACCTGAAGCTTCTCATGCTAGTAAACCTTGTACTATAAATGGTAAAGTAATTGGTGTTGGAAATACTCCCACTTCTACTATTCAAAATGCAAAACTGCCTGAAACTACTCAAAATGTTCCTGATAAAAGTGCTGAAATTTTTAGAAAGATGGGAGACAATGGTCCCATTACCTTTGATAACTATGATCTTGACTTTGATGATTGCAACATAACTGAAGTGATTAAGTTCCTACAAATCTTGCTAGTTTTCATAATGCTAGTACTATGAATATGACTTTCACAAAACATATTATAAATGCTCCCATGCAAATTAGAGAGGATAAATTAAGATGTGAAGCTTCTATCCCTAGGAAGCTAGATGATGGTTGGGAACCCATTATTAAAATTAAAGTGAATGATTTTGATTTCAATGCTCTATGTTATCTTGGTGCTAGTATCTCTGTTATGCCCAAGAAACTTTATGATATTCTTGATTTGCCACCTTTGGAGCACTGTTATTTGGATATTCGTCTTATTGATAATGTTAGAAAGAAACCTTTGGGGAGAATTGATGATGTTATTATCATGGTTAATAATAATCTTTTCCCTGTTTATTTTGTTGTTATGAATATTGAATGCAATGCTTCTTGTCCAATTGTTTTGGGAAGAACTTTTCTTAGAACTGTTGGTGCTATTATTGATATGAAAGATGGGAATATTAAATTTCAATTCCCACTCAAGAAAGTATGGAACACTTTCACAGAAAGAGGATAAAGTTGCCTTTTGATTCTATTATTCGAACAAATTACAATTTGGATGCTTCTTCACTTGAAAACACATGAATCCACTTTTCTGGGCCTAGCTAAAAGGCGTTAAAGAAAAGCACTTCTTGGGAGATAAAATATGCTTTTATTTTTGCTTTGTTTTCTTTGAGTCAAGGGGCTATATACTTCTGTAGCAACACCTTTGTATCTTTATTTTCATGTTTTAGTTGTGCCAAGTAAAGTTTTTCACGAAAGTTGGAGTTGGTTTTGGATTTCCGCGCAGGAAATAGATTTATGCTGTCCACCGTAAAAAATCGCATAAAATCCAGAAAGATCATAATGATCTGAAATGTTTTAAGCTGATTCCTCAGCTAATTCCAAAACTTTTTTGTTCTTTAAGTTTTTCAATCTGAGCAACGAAAGTTCCCTGAAAAAATCCGTGTTTACAGACTTTTCTGGTTTTGGCACATTTTGCCATTTTTCTTGCATTTGCTCTTTTGCGATGTCAAGTGGATTTCCTTGCTTCACGAAACATCAGTGGCTGTAGCTAATATTTAAAAGTATCAATGGCACTTGTGCCCATGCAGAACCCATGAATTTTTGATTGTTGCACTAACCCTCTAATGCGAATTACTCTTTGAGTGTGGTGGGAAGGAAGTTTTCAAGGGTCAAGAGAAGAGGGTGATATAATGTGATCAAGAAGAGTGCAATGTGAAAGCTTGGGGATGACCCCGTGGTTCATCCCAAAAAATTCTAAGAAGACTCAAGCATCTAATCTTGGGGATTCCCAAGGCTTCCCCTTCTTCATCAACAATTTATCACGTCACTTCTAGTGAAACTATATTTTTATTCGGTCACATCATATGAAATTTACTTGGACCGTCTGTTTGTTTTCCTTTTGTTTTTCTCTGTTTTATTTTTTTCCTTTCTGCAATAATATAGTTGGACCCTAGCATTGTTTGTGTTGGAGAGAGACACGCTCCGCTTTTTCGTTTGAATACTTGTTATGCTCGTATTCTTAGTTTTTCTTCTAGCTGCTGCAAATTTCCTGTTTAGCTCATGTTTTTCTTACATCTCTTATTTAGAGCTGTTAGTTTTAGTAGAGTTGTGTTAGTACTCTATTGTTTCATTGCTGCATTTCTTGGAGAGTTTTTGTTTGTTATGAAATCCTTGGTGTTGGAAAGCAGTAGTACAATTTTCGTGCTTACAACGGTGCAAATAGAAGCTTGTTTAGACTATGGTTAGAATTTTACATGTCATGCTAGATGTTATTTTAATTCTAAAGCCTAGTGGTTATTTTTGTAGCATGATCTGTCTAAAATATCTGAGAGTGTTTATTGTGCGTTAGAAAGAATCATGAGTTGTTCTTGTCATTTTGAAGCATAGATTTGTGGTGTTCTCCTTTGAATGTTTTATTTGGTTGACCTGACGCATGCTCACACCAAGTTTATGACTTTGAACCAGTCACTTATAGCCTCTATGATCATTTATTTTTTGAACTTGTAGTACCACTTATGTTGTGATTCATGATGTTTTTGTCTCTATGCATGATTATGGCCATTATTTGTCTCTTGATTTGTCGCTCCGAGTCTTTTGCTAGCCTCCACCTGTATTGAGTATGAGCTCTACTCGTGCATCCAACTCCCAAAAACAAAAAGTTTGCCAAATGTATCCACCATACCTACCTACATGTGGTATTTAACTGCCACTCCAAAGTAAATTGCTCATGTGTTATATTTAAAACCTTCAAAATTACTCCTATTTTGTGCTCCTATTTTATCTCACGAGGACGTAAATAGAGTATCTTTAGCTCACTTGTTGATTAGACTTTCACACCCTGAACTAGTGGCTGCATCTGCTTATCCAATTGATAGAAGAGCTGGTAGCGGGGTGCCCATCCCCAAAATTGGTTACTATATAATTCTCTTCACTATTTTTGCCCCTGATTTATCAGTCAAAGCATAATTGTGTAAAAAAAGAGAGAAAGAGGGATGACCTTCTACCCAGATACGTCCTTCGATGGGAGCCGCTCTTGTGAAGTCTAGTTGGCTTATGACGTACTGTATTTTCTGTTTACTATTCGTTGACATAAGCATACGCCTCTCTTAAAAATGTTTTCAATACCTCTGTTTAACAAAATAAAAGCTCTAGCACATGAGTAATCCATGCTTCCCTCCACGAAGGGCCTTTGTTTTACTTTTATGTTGAGTCTTCATCTTGTAACTTTATGCACAATTGAGAGAGCATGGTTTCCATTCTAAGTTTAATGTGCATTTGTCCCAGAAATATCATTAATTGATTCATGATGTGTTATTGTTTGTTCTCAAATTATTTTTTCTAGTCTTCCTCAGTAACTTTGAAGGTGTCCTGGAATTTATGTTTTTCCCCACTCTTAAGGACAAGCGAAATAACACTTTGCTATGTTATCTCTATGCTTGAAACAAACTTATAGCTTTCGAGTGCATTATTATTCATGATCTTTTATTTGTGTTACTTCTCATAATGCAAGGTGATTGCTATGCTTTATTGTTAGAATTATATTTATCATTCTTGTGTTTAAGTTCTATGATCTCAGCTGCTTATGCTTTTACAATGTAGATGATCAAGTTTATGTTGGTAGCATGTCACCTTAGAAATTATGTGTTTTTTATCGTTTACCTACTCGAGGACGAGTAGGAACAAAGCTTGGGGATGTTGATACGTCATAAACGTATCCTTAATTTCTGATGTTCCATGTTGTTTTCATGCCATATGCTACATGTTTTCCCTACACTTTATGTCATTTTTATCGATTTCCTGGACTAACCTATTGACGAGATGCCATAGAGCCAGTTCCCTGTTTTCTGCTGTTTTAGTTTCAGAAAACTTGTTCTGGAAATATTCTTGGAATTGAAAAATTCAAAGCCCGGAAGTCATAGAATTCCTGAAGGTTCCATGGAGTCCCTAAGAGGCCCGGAGGGGGGCCACACCATAGGACGGCGCGCCCCCTGGCCGCGCCTGGGGGTGGTGTGGGCCCCTCGGGCATCCACCACCATCACCCTTTCGCCTATATATTTCCCTGATACATCTACCCTAAAAATATACCACTTCGTCCCGAGAAACACTCGAGGCCGCCGTCATTGTAAACTCGAGATCGGGAGGGTTCTAGATCTCTCCATGACACCTGCCGGGAGGGGAATTCATCATCGGAGGGGTCTACACCACCATGCCCACCTCTGGAGGGATGCGTGAGTAGTTCATCCTTGGACTATGGGTCCATAGCAGTATCTTGATGGGTGTACTCTCCACCGTATGCCTCATGTTTAGATCTCGTGAGCAGCCTCACATGATCGAGATCATCTCTTTCTAATGCTACATGTTGTGTTTGCGGGGATCCGATGATTGTTGAACGCTATGTCTGTTGATTATCAATATATCATGTTATCTTCATGTGTATGTTATTTATGATCTTGCATGTTCTCTGTTGTTAGTACATGCTCTGGCCAAGTAGACGCTAGTGACTCCAAGAGGCAGTATTTATACTCGATAGTGGGTTCATGCCTCTGTGCTCGAGTGTCAGAAACGTGACGGATGGAGGATTTGTTGTCATTAGGGAGAAAACAACGATGTTTACTTCGTTTAAATTACACACTTTGCTTACTGCGATTATCTGTTGCTTGCAACTTAATACCCAACGCTTGTTCGGATGATATTCGAAGGTTGGATTATTAATCATATATGCAGTTGGTTGACGATCTATGTATTTTGTTGTAATGCCCGCATGAATCTCATAGTAATCTTTATGTCATTCATGTTCTTTATCTGTCAATCGCCCAGCTGTGATTTGTTCACCACACATGTTAGATATATTTTATGGAGAGAGACCTCTAGTGAACTGTGGACCCCGGTCCATTTTCTCATACTGATCATACACACACTGCTTCCATTGTTTTCACACAGTTTCTACTGTTCTCATACTGTTTCCACACCATACATTTAACCTCTTTGTTATCAGCAAAACCGGTGAGATTGACAACCTCACTGCTTCGTTGGGGCAAAGTGAATTTTTTGTTGTGTACATTCCACGTTGCTGCTTAACCGGTAGTGCGCCCTGCCATCTCAGCTGCATCAAACTTCTAAAGTTACTCCTTCCTCCTACTGGTCGATTCAACCTTGGTTTCTTTATTGAGGGAAACTTGCTGCTGTGCTCATCAAACCTTCCTCTTGGGATCTCCCAACGAGTGTAAGTCATGCACCATCAAACAGCAGCAAGTCTCCTTAAGTGGATCACCCAAGGTTTATCAAACTCAGGGAGGAAGAGGTCAAAGATATACCTCTCAAGCAACCCCGCAATTACAATACAAGAAGTTTCTTTTGTCTCCAACACACCTAATACAATTTTCATTTGTATAGGTGCACTAGTTCGGCGAAGAGAGAGTAAAATACAAGTGATATGGATGATTATAAGTGATAATAACAATCTGAAATAAAAATGGAGGAAGCAAACATGTAGCAGAACATGTTGTAAATGGTGTTTCAATGCTTAGAAACAAGGCATAGGGATCCTACTTTAACTAGTGGACACTCTCAACAATGATAACATAATTGAATGCATACATATTATCTCTTCACTACGCTACTCCGAACCACTCTCCGATTAGATAACAAACACCAATCCATGCATATGGCTGTAACAACACTCCTCAAGTCTGTATTCCCTGTCTAGGGCACCCCACGCTGTCACTACGAGTGCCCCAAATTAGTACTAAACAAACGCCACAATTTCATAGGGTCATCCAACACAAGATATACATATCATGCTAAACCACACAACGCATACACTACCACCTTTACACCGTGATCAATGTTTCCACAGAGATCTCATAACAAAACCACTTGAGTAGCATGGCAGATGAAGAGTAACATCTATTTATTCAAGTAGATTACAAAGCTCATGATCACATAAAAATCACACAATGGGAGAGAGAGATGAGACACATAGCTACTCGTAGAGCCCTCAGCCCCGAGAGAGAACTACGCCCTCCTCATCATAGGAGACAACAACGGCAATGAAGATGGTGGTGGAGTCAATGGACATGGCTCCGGGAGCACTTCCACGTCCCGGCATGGTGCCGGAACAGAGATTTCTGTCCCCCGAAACTTGTCGGCGGCGGTGGTGGAGCTACGGAACTTTTCATGGAAAAGGCTGATAACCTTTATGGTTTATGCCTCAGGGGGCATATATAGGGGAAAGGGTGATGGCAATATGCGTCCGAGGGGCCCACACCACCTCTCGGCGCGGCCAGGGGCCCACCCGCGCCTAGGCATGGTGTGGGGGCTCCAGGCCCCCCCTCCGGGTCTCCTTTGGACTTCCTTGACCCTCCGGGAATTCTAAGACTTCTGGATTTTGAATCGTCCAATTCCGAGAATATTTCCACAACAACTTTTTGAAACTAAAAACAACAGAAAACAGGAACTGGCTCTGTGGCATCTTGTCAATAGGTTAGTCCCAGAAAATCGATAAATAGACATAAAGTGTGAGGGAAACATGTAGAATATAGTATGAAAACAACATGGAACATCAGAAATTATGGATACATTTATGACGTATCAACGTAACACTCCATAGCAGGCTGCCAATTTCTCTTCTTCCTAGATGCCTACTCAGGCTATAATCAAATCAGGATGAAACAGGAAGACAAGGAAAAAACATCATTCATCACACCACATGGTGCATACTGCTACACAATCATGCCCTTCGGGCTAAAGAACGCAGGCGGCACACATTAGCGTTGCATGCAAAAATTTCTCGCCAAACTCATTGGGAATAATGTACAAGTTTACGTGGATGACATAGTCATCAAGACTCGAGTGGAGGACACACTCTTCGAGGACATAAGGGAAACCTTCGACGCCCTCAACACGTATAGAATCAAGCTCAACCCGACAAAATGTGTCTTCGGTGTACCCTCAGGACAATTATTTGGCTACTTGGTCCCAGCCCGAGGAATAGAGACCAACCCGGAGAAAATTCAAGCCATCCTGACGATGAAGGAACCTAAAAATCTCCGCCATGTAGAACAGTTAGCAGGGCGACTAGAAGCTCTCAGCAGGTTCATCGCAAGATTGGACGAGCAAGCTCACCCTTCTATAAGCTGCTGAAGAAGACAGACAAGTTCAAGTGGACTCCAGAAGAAAAGAAAGCATTTGTATATCTGAAAAGAGTGCTATCAGCAGAAAGATATTGGCCACGCCCCAATAAAGAGAGCCCCTGTACTTGTAACTGTTTGCAACTAATCAGGTGGTCAGTATGGTAATTGTGGTAGAGCTACCCGATGAATGGAAGACGCATGGAGTACAGAGGCCGATCTACTACCTCAGCGAGGTACTCTCGCCATGCAAGCAGCGATACCCGCACTACCAGAAGCTAGCATACGGGGTGGTCTTCACATCTCGAAATCTCAAGCACTACTTCCAGGAGCATACCATAATGGTGTTAAATGACGCATCACTCGGTACAATCATGAACAACCCCATGGCATACGGAAGAATCACCAAGTGGAGCATCGAACTAGGCGCCTGGGACATAGTGTACAAGGGGCAAGACACCCTCAAATCACAGATAGTCGCAGATTTTCTCTCGGAGTGGACATAACTGCAAACCCCAGGACCTACAGAATACTCAAGTTCATGGATAATCTACTTTGATGGATCGAAAGGGAATAAAGGAGCAGGAGCCGACGTCATACTGATATCCCCGAGAGGGGACAAACTCCAATACGTCCTACGACTCGACTTCATGCTAGATTGTAACATCCCTATTTTGCTACATCAGGGTGTGTGGTGTTGTGTTCATCTCATACATGCATGAAAACTTTGGTTAAATTTTTTGCATTTGGTATAACAAATAAAATGACCAAAAACCACTTAAAGTGGTCACCCAAAATTTGAATTAAAAACATTTTCAAATTTTGGAAAACAAAAATATGGCAAGGTTGGAAATTTTATAAGCTTTTAAAAAGTATATTTTCCAAATTTTATTCTTGCAAAAAGGGGCTCAAAACTTTGTTTTTTGTCCTAATTTTAAGAGATAAAAGGACCTTTTGGTGGATTCCCAAAATTCCAGGGGTTTTTTGCAAACCCTCCCTTTTGTCTCTTCCACCTTCGGCCAGAAGGATGGGAAACCATCGATGGCGCCCCGCACCATGTCTTGCTCACCTCGCGCGTGGATTAGAGGCAGAGGAGACGTCCTCATCGCACCTCCTCCTCACTCGCCCCTTGAGCCCTCTCTCTGTCTCTCTCTGCGGTGGGAATGAACACAAACCCGAACACCCCACCTCGCCGGCGATCTCCTCTAGCCGCTGCTACCCCTCCTCCCCCGACTCGTTGATGGTCTCAGAGCATTCGCTGTCGTCCACTCCTCCAGCTCGAGCAAGCATAGGACCCGGGATGCCCTATATCGCGCGAATCAACCCGTCCCCTCCAACTCCGGCCGCCGGCCTCCTCCGCATGGCGCCGCTTATTGAGGCCACCTCGAGCCTCACCGCCACCTCCGCTGACTTCCTGGTGAGCTTCTGCACGTGTAGGTGCCTTCCCCTTCCTCCCTCAGCCTCCATAGCTCCCCCGCCCCGATCGCCGAACCGCACCGCCGCCGCACTCGACGTCGGCAGCATTTCGGCGACGTTTCCCGAGCGGCGCCGCCCTCCTAGTGCTCCATGTCGCCTCCTCTACCCAGTGGTGAATCCCAGTTCGCGAATCACACGCCTAATCCGTCGATTGCTCGCCGGCAGTGGCAGTTTGGCCATTGTTGACGTTACGGTGACATCAGCATGACATCACCGTAGGGCCCCCTTGTCAGCCAGGCTTTTCTTTTTGGAGAAATAAATAGGAAATGGTTAAAATTACACGTGGGCCCCTCTGTTTATTTAAATTTCAGAAAATGGCTTAAAATTGTGAACTTAATATCTCCCAAAATATTAGTCAGAAAAATAAAATGAAAACATAGAATTGATCAGAAAAATAAACTCTCAATGTTTATGTAATTTTCACACATGTTTGACAAAGTTGATTTTGGACCATTATTTTAATGTTGTTTAATTTATTTAAAATAGAGAAAATAAGATTTTATTCGATAAAATTAGAAAAGTACAAGTTATATACCAAAATGCTCAAAATGACAAATGCAACCCATTGATGATTTTTTCAAACCCATTTGAGCAATTAAAATGGTACACACTTTCAGAACCGCCCGAAACCCCCTCCGGGGTCTATTTCGGGATAAATTCAGTAAAAATGCTTAACTGACTTATGGACCCTAGTAGTCCAACAAACATGTTCAGGGATTTACTTCAGTGCATTAACTTGATCATGCATACCTGTTGTGCATTGCATCGATGCCATGTGTTGATTGTTGTTCTTATTTTCGATGTTGTTCCCCCTCGGTAGAACGTGACTCCGAAGAGAAGGCCAACAACCCAATGGTGAATACTTGATCTTAACCGACAAGTCAAGTACTTATTTCGTGAAGACTTTCTCTGGATTCTTGAAGCAAGGCAAGCATAACCTCTTATCTGCCCATATATGATTTCGAAATACTTTTGATCCTCGTACATTGCATCTGATTCCAATGTATCTTGTGTTAGTAGTTAGAGTTCTCCTATACCATGCATAGCCTACTTATCCTGATCCACTACTCCTAGCAACCATAGGTTTGATTGTGTTCATCGCCAAAGCCTTAAATATGCTATGCTTAGTCATACATGCTTGTTATCTCTGCTCCATTCGGTTGATGAATCAGAGTTGCGAATGAATCTAGTATGATAGGATGTTGTGGAAGTTAAGAGAACTTGTTTAACATGATATAAAGGTGTGGACGACGAGACCACAGAGGGTCTGTGGTGGTTGTCTCGTTCATGCCCCTAGGAGCGAGTTCTCGTATTCGAGCCAAGACTGACTGTGCATCCACACGGGGGCTTGGATTCCCCTCGGTTTCAACTTGCCTAATTTGTTCCATGAGTTGCCTAGTTCGGGCTTTCCTTTTGGATTTGCGGGGATATTAAAACACTTTCAAAACTAGGATGTGGGTATGTATCGGCGCTCTACGGGTAGGTAACCGTCGAGCATTGCGCACAACGATAGAGACCCGGCAGGAGATGGCCCTCCCAATTTGCGGTCCATCTCTACTCGGAGCGACTCATGGAATAGGGGAAGCAGGGAAAGGTCGTGGTCAACCTCCATCTGCCGGCACTTCTCGGAATAGTGCCAACGTTCTGACATTAAGAGTTGGTTGGTACGTGTGGTTAAAGTTGTACACCCCTGCAGGGTTTGATCTTTTCTAAAAGCCGTGTCCACGGTTAAGGACGACTTGGTGACGGATTTTGTGATCATAGATAACTTGAACGGAATGATTAAAACTTGTTGATAACGAATGAAAGATGTCCCCTCGGAGATGCCAAGAGGGGTTACCTTGTAGCATGAGTTACCGGAACAACTTGAGGTGGTGATCTTTGAAGCACGAGGTGCTGAAATGATTTGGTGGTTTAAAAAAATGATGATATCAGTAGTTGAGTAGTTTCCTCATCTGTTTTCAAAACACTTCATGAGACGTGCTATTCCTCCCTCAACTTGGAAAACAAAGATGGATTGACGAAAAATAACCTTCATAACTCTTTCTAAAAGAAGCAGATATATAATAGGTTAACTAAGTCTTGTTGAGTACCTCCCGTACTCATGTTTGCTTCAACTTGGTTCAGGTGGAGTTCCCGACATCGGTGTTGTTTCAACGTGGACACCGACGAGTAGTTCGGGGTTCCAAGGTAGCAGCCTGGAATCTATGGGCTGGGACGTCGCCTTATGCTGCAGCCTCTTAGGCCTTTTTGGTTCTTGTTGATTAGCAACATTATTTGCCTTCCGTTGTTTGATGTAATGTTGGGTCATGTGACCTCTGCTTGTAAGCTATACTCTAGTAACACCTGTTTAATACAACTTCCATGTTTAGAGTGTTGCTTTGCTCGGTTGTTGGTTTCGAGCGCATTGTTATAAAGTTTTGGCTATGCCTGCATAGTTGTCGCAGTCGAGGGGTTGTGGAGCCGATGATCCATGTCTCAGCCCGCCTGCCGATGTGATTCGGCCTGGGGCGAGGTAACCCCAATTACCCTCGATTGTTGTTGCACTTTATGGACACATAGCATCTCTGTATAGCTTTGGTCCCGTTCCTTCAGTTTCATACGATTTGTGGACGCTTTGATATGCATAGTTGGTTATGACTAGTATGGACACAATGAGTAGTAGTACCGTGGTGATCCGGCCTGCGTGCCGATGAATCCGGTCTGCCTGCCATTGTTTGTTACGGCCGGGGCTGGTAACCCTGAATCCCTTGTGGGTCCATGACTAGGAGCGCATAACAGTATGTATACCTCTGGGTCTGGGGTCGTGACATAGATGGCCCCACATCCAACAACGACGCCGAATATGAGGCACTTCTGCACGACATGAAGATGGAATTGGCCTGCGACACAACTCGACTAATGATCTACAGAGACTTCAACCTCATCGTGCAACAAACAATGAAGGAATGTGACGCAATCAAGGATAACATGATCGATTATCACGACATGTATAACCTGCTCGAGGGAAGCTTACAGGGCTGTGAGCTAAGGCACGTCGCACGTTCGAGCAACAGGGAGGCCGACAGGCTGGCAAATATCAGGTCAACAAATGCACCGATACCGCCAGGGGTCTACTTCGAGAAAATTCACAAGAGTCCGTCAAGCTGAAGAAAGCGACAAAGACACCCTCAGAAATAGAATCAGATGCTAGTACACAAAGCGCGCTCATTGCTCTAATCCATCACATCTCGCGGCAAGTCTTCCTGGTCGAACCAGTTTGGACACACAAATACCTGGATTACAAGCTCCGAGAGAAGCTCCCAGGAGACGTCTCTGAGGCAAGGAAAATAGTACGACGCAGCAAAACCTTTTGGGTGATAAACGACGAACTGTACAAGCAAAGTATTTAGGGAATTCTTCAGCGTTGCATCGCACCTAAGGATGGAAAGGAACTGCTCTGAGACATACATCAAGGAGACTGCGGGCACCATGCCAGTTGGAAAGCTATCATGGGCAAAGCCTTTCGAGCATGGTTCTCCTGGCTTACAACAGCGAGGGATGCAAATGATCTACTCGAAAGATGTGATGCCTGCCAGCGTTTTGCACCCAAGCCACACATGCCAGCCACGGAGCTCCACATGATCCCACTGTCCTGGCCCTTAACTCAATGGGGACTCGACATGGTAGGGGCGCTGCGCAAAGCAACACCCGGAGGATACACGCATCTACTAGTGGCAGTCGACAAATTCACGAAATGGATAGAAATTGTTCCAGTCACATCTCAATGTGCTAAGTGCGCCGTCAAGTTCCTAGATTCCATTGTCTGCAGATTTGGTGTCCCCCACAACATCATCACAGACAACGGAACCAACTTCATAGCCAAAGAAACGGAATCCTTCTGCAAAGCAAAGGGGACAACTCTTAGTTTCGCCTCCATGACACATCCCCAGACCAACGGCCACGTCGAATGATCCAATGGCTTAGTTTTGAGTGGCCTGAAAAAGTGACTACTCGCCAGACTGGATGAAAAAGCCGGACAATGGGCAGAGGAGCTTCCATCTGTCTTATGGAGCATGAGAACAACTCCAAATAGATAAACGCGGTACAAGCCATTCTGTATGTTTTACGGGGCCGAGGCGGTTCTTCCCGAAGATGTTAGATTCAGCGCGCCACGAGTCGTCGCCTAGAGTGAAGAAGCCTCCAATGCAGCACTGAGCAACAACATGGACGCGCTCGATGAAGCTCGGGACATCACACTCACCAGATCCACCATCTACCAGCAAGCTCTACATAATCATCACAGTCGCCGCATCCACAGTAGATCTTTCATGGTAGGAGACCTGGTGCTATGACTCAAGCAAGACATCCATCACAAGCTCAAGCCACCTTGAGAAGGACCTTTTATAACACATGAAGTTATCTCAGGAGGCGTGTACCTCTTGAACCCATAAACAGGCAGAGTCTACTCCAACCCATGGAATGTTGCGCACTTACGCAAATTCTACCCCTAGGAGCCATTTTTCTACTCGCAAATAAGGCTATTTCCAGCCACGGTGTAATTCGAACAAGTACATGGCTTCTCAGCCATAGCAATAAACAATATTCGAGTGCAAATTTCCATTATTCCATTGACTGATCAAGTACATCCTAAACATGGTAACACCCCAACACACGGGGGCTACGCCAAACTAGTATAAAAACAAGAAACAACAGTGTATTCATAAAACACAACCATTTACAAGGTCACAAGGTACAAACCTTAACACACCTTAGCAAATTAAAACTATACAAGGTACATATACCTTATACGAAAAACGGCCAAATTATTTGCGACTAGCATTCTCCCAGAGCAACCGCTCCGTCTCAGCCACAGGCAGCCAAATAATACGCTTAGCAGCTGGTCGCACTACCTCGTAATGGGGACAAAAATCTACAGGAACCCCTTGGCTAGCAGGCAGCTGTGCCACAGAATTAAAGTTCACATTCGGATGCCATAGCCACACAAAGGCCACGGCTACCTGACTCCCGCAGATCAGTTGATGCCGCACGCACTCGCGAACATCTTCCACCCGACCAAAAATCCTCAAAATGCGCTTAGTCGACCAGGTGCAACGCCCAGAGCGTACAAGGTCCGATGCATCGAAGAAATCGCCTCCCGCATGACTCGACAAAAAGTTGGACTTGACGCACCCGATACTACAGAGTTGCCATGATGAAACCTCTGCTTCGATCAGACCAGAAGTTGTAGGCATGGATGTTCGCACTAGTGGACTCGCAAGCAATACGGTTGTTCACCCACTGTCCTTCAGATATTGTGTCAGGCTCAATGACTACAAGCACCAAGGAAACATAAGCAAAAAGCATATCACACCGAATTGACTCAGGGGCTTGTGGAACTTACATAACAAATCTTTGGCAACACTGGCCAACTCCTCCATGACAAACTGTTCGCGTTCAGCAGCAAGTTTCTGCTTGGATTTGGCAACATCTGCAACACCCTGCAAATACTTCAACTTCCGCCTATTTTATGCAACGCGGCCATGGAGTGAAGTGAACATACTTGCATCTGTAAACAACAGCGCGCGGGAGCCTTAAGAATGCCCGCGGATCCAGATCCAGATTCGACAACCTAAAAAATAAGGAAAAATCGAAAATTGTTGAGTCACACGGACATAAGTCACTTGACAGTTACATCTACAAATACTTTCGAGTGCCGGGGGATACTCCCATTGGGAGAACACGGAGTAAAGCAAAGATCAATTGTTGATTTAACATTTCAAACTTCTGCACTCAGAATGAAAAAACATAGAGTATTTAAATCACACACTTAAAAGTTTATTACAGGACCAACAAACTAAAGCAGAAATATTGTTCACCCTAAGGAACAACAGATTTCCCAGAAGCGGCCTCGCTCGCAGAAGGCTTGGCGCCAGGACCACGAGATACTAGCTCCGAGAGCATCTTGGCTAGCTTCTCAACGCGGTTGCCAAAAGGTCTAAGTGCTACCTTTTCCCCGTGCCGTCCTTGGGAGGCTCCGAGTACACACTCTCCATATCGCCCTGAACATTGTGCACCAAGGCAAACTGGATAGCAGTCTTCGCGCCGTATTCGGTGTGGGCAAGGGTATACTCACGAAGAGAATTGCCCTCTCTAAGAAAATATTGCAGGATGCCCTCCATAGTCGAAGGAATCGGCTTGCCCACGAACAACCGCTAGTGCAGTATGGACATGACATGGGAAGCATTGCGGATAGAAGAAGCAGACTTCGTCCCATGCTCTTGCAAATGTCTGCAAACGTCCACCAAAGCATTGACTCGGACTTGGCCAGGGATCGCCAAGGCAACTCCAAGCGCATTTGCAAAAGAACCAATGAAATTACAAGGAAGAAAACAAGCCCAAGGACAGAGCACAAATTGGCGAGTGACATACCTGACAGAGCCTGAGCCACAGGGTGAAGAACATCAGACAACTCATTGTCATGAAACGCGTCTGCATCCTCCAGCTTCTGCAGGGCCTCTTGGGACTCCGCGAGTCGATCGACAGCGTCTTACCGAGTCGACTCTAGCTCCTTCTCGGGGTTTTTGACTCGATTGTGAGCCTCAACCCTCTCTATGTTGGCACGGGCGGCCTCATCTGCAGTGTGAAACGAACACGCTAAGGACAAAGAAGTCAAACGAACAATGCCACTCGCCAAATTTGCAAAAACTCACCTTTCAAAGATCGAAGATCCTGAAGGAGTCGGCCGCGCTCCCGATGAAGGGTGATGCATTCCGCTTCAGCCACCACAAGGCGACGTTCGAAAACAGCTAAGGACTCAAAGATATCCCGTGAAAGGAAGATATAACAGTCAATGCAATGGTACTTGAGTCTATACTCGACTATAAATAGTCGACTATAGTCTCGGGGGCTTCTCCCAACGGAAGCACTGCCGTGCACCCGATAAAACAAAAATTGGATGAAAGTGGAAAAAGTTACTTGAGTCTATAACCGACTATAAATATTCGCCTACAGACTCGGGGGCTGCTCCCATCGGGAGCACAGCATGCACCCGATAAAAAAATGGGAATGAATTACTCGACGAAAACTATACCTTGCCATTCGGGGTCGACAAAGGATCGGCTGAGCTGCCCGAGACCTCCTTGTTCGCGGACGTTCCGGCGTCCCTTGATTGATTGACCGCGAAGCTAGGCATCACATATTCGGAAGCTCCGGCTACTTTCGTGGGACTCAAAATTTGCCGAGGAGGACTCAGAGCTGGACTCGGGACCTTGACAGCTCTTTTTTGCTTGGAAGACTAGGCCAAAGAAACGTACTAGTCCTTGTTGAGCACCAAAAGTCTAAAAAAATGTCTTAAAAGAAGAATATGGAAGTTACCCAACATCGTTAAAGACAAGAAACTTACTCATCATCCTCGTCTTCGTCAAAGGCGTCCATGTTCCAGGCAGTAGGAATCTTCGACTGCTGGGACAGAAGCGGTAGAGTGCTCAGAGGAGTCGCTCGGATAACAGGAGGATTAACCTCCTCGATCGTCTCCACACTCAGAGAGTTGTCCTTGGAATTTACCTCATCCTCCTCGCGTTTGTGACGCTTATGGTGGACGAGTTGAGGGTCCTCATCTTCCTCCTCCTCTGCCTCTTCTTGCTCTTCACTCAACTCCGCATTCGCAACACTGGCGTCGGGAGGGGCGTTGAAGTTACTCGCAAGTAAATCCGAGCCTCCATCATCCGTTGCGGAAAGAGGTGGGTAGCATTTCGCCACGTCCTGGTCCTAGAGAAGGGAGAAAGAACTTGGGCTGAAAGGAACACAAAAACAATAGAATAACACAAGAAGGAAAAATAATTCATCTCGCTCGGGGGATGCTCTGTGTCAAAAAGGTCGAAAGGAGAAGTCAAGTAGCCTCCCCCTTCTTTAAGCTGGTGATGGCAGTAAGCTTTGCCTCGAACTCATTATTCAAGAGCACATCGTCGCATGTTCGACTCTGGCCCGTAACGCTGATTCTTCATAAACATATCTATAATTTCTGAGGTTCCATGTTGTATTCATGTTATATGCTACATGTTTTCCTTACACTTTATGTCATTTTTATCATTTTCCAGGGACTAATCTATTGACAAGATGCCACAGAGCCAGTTCATGTTTTCTACTGTTTTTAGTTTCAGAAAAGTTGTTTTGAAAATATTCTCGGAATTCGACGATTCAAAAGCCAAAAGTCTTAGAATTCCCGACACGTCAAGGAGTCCAAAGAAGACCTGGAGTGGGGCAGGGGATCAGCCACACCATGTGGTCGCGCGGGTTACCCCCCTGGCCGCCCCCATTGGTGGTGTGGGCCCGCGGGCACCCACCGACGTTGCCCTTTCGCCTATATAATCTCCCCGATGCATAAACCCAAAGGAGATCAGCCTTTTTCCACACAAAAATCCGTCGCTCCGCCGCTGTCGCCGAAGGGTTTCGGGGGACAGAAATCACTGTTCCGGCACCCTGCCGGGACGAGGAAGTGCCCCCAGAGCCATCCCCGTCGACTCCATCGCCATCTTCATCACTGTTGCTGTCTCTTATGATGAGGAGGGAGTAGTTCTCCCCCGGGGCTGAGGGCTCTACCGGTAGCTATGTGTTTCATCTCTCTCTCCCATGGTGCGATCTTTATGTGATCGTGAGCTTTGTAATCTAGTTGAATAAGTAGATGTTACTTTTCATCTGTTATGCTACTCAAGTGGTTTTGTTATGAGAGCTCCATAAACACTTTGATCACGATGTAAAGGTGACAGTGTGAGCACCGTGTGGTTTAGAATGATATTTATATCTTGTTTTGGATGACCCATTAAATTGTGGTGTTTGTCTAGTACCTTCTAGGGTGCTCATAGTGACAGCATGGGGTTAACTAGACATGGGAACGCAACTTTGAGAAGTGTTGTTATAGCCCTACGCAATGAATTGGTGTTTGTTATCCGAGCGGAGAGTGGTTCAGAGTAGTGTAGTGAAGAGAGATATTTATGCATTCAATTATGTTATCATTTTTGAGAGTGTTCACTGGTGAAAGTAGGATCCCTAGGCGTTGTTTATAAGCATTGAAACACCGTTTACAATCAGTTCTGCTACATGTTTGCTTGCTGCCATTTTTATTTCAGATTGCAATTACTACTTATACTCATCCATATTACTTGTATTTCACTTTCTCTTCGCCGAACTAGTGCACCTATACAACTGACAATTGTATCAGGTGTGTTGGGGACAGAAGAGCCTTCTTGTATCATAATTGCAGGGTTGCTTGAGAGGGATACCTTTGACCTCTTCCTCCCTGAGTTCGATAAACCTTGGGTAATCCACTTCAGGGAAACTTGCTGCTGTTCTACAAACCACTTCACATGGAGGCCCAACACTGTCTACAAGAATAGAAGCGTGCATAGACATCAAGCTCTTTTCTAGCACCGTTGCCGGGAAGGTAAGGTAAAAGGTACTCACATCCTCGGGTGTGAGTGCTCAAAATTATTTCCTTTAGATTCTGCAATTATATCTCTTTGTTTCTTGTTTTCACTAGTTAGGCTTATTTTCACTTGTTCCTTGTTTTTATTTTTACTAGTTAGTCTTAATGGTAAACAAAAAAAATATGAGAGATCTTTATAATGTTTATCTTGAGTTAGGACATGAAGTGTTTCAAGAGAAAATTAAAAAACCTATGGAGCTTTATTTGCATGCTAGTATCAATGTTATTAGTATAAATTCTTTAAACACCATTATAGCTAATGCTATGGAAAAGTCTAAGCTTGGGGAAGCTAGTTTTTATGAATATGATATTTTTAGTCCCCCAAGTTCTGAGGAGGAAATTTTCTTTGATGATACTTTGCTTCCAATATATGATAATTATAATGATTGTGGTATTCTAGTTCCACCTACTATTGATGATAAATTTTATTGTGATCATGATATGTCTATATATGATGTTCACAATGATGAATATGATATTTTCAGTCCACCTACTATTGAGGAGAAAGTTAATTATGATTGTAATATGCCTCCTATATTTGATGATTATGGTGATGAGAATTATAATGATAGGTATTTTGTTGAATTTGCTCCCGCTGCTATTAATAAGAATGAATATGCTCATGTGGAGAGTATTAATTCTTTTATGCATGTGGCTCATAATAAGAATGTTTCTTGTCATAGTTATATTCTTAATTTTATTCATGATGCTACTAAAAATTATTATAAGAGATGGAAACAAAATTTTATGGATCTCAACAATATCAAGTTTCCCCTCTTTATGTGGAAATTTCTGAAGTTGCAGTTCTTTTGTCTTCCTATGCTAGCCACTTTGTGCTTTATTGACTTGTTTTTCTACAAGATTCATTTTCATAGGAAGTGGGTTAGACATAAATTTGTTTCACATTTTCTTGTTGATTCTCTCTTTTGCTTCAATTCATATTTCTTATGCGAGCATCTTCTCAAATTATCATGCCTAGCTGAAATGCTTTAAAGAAAAACACTTCTTGGGAGATAACCCATCGTTTTATTTTTGCTTTGTTTTTCTCTGTTTTCTTTGAGTCAAGGGGTTGTATACTTCTGTATCAACTCCTTTGTATCTTTATTTTCATGTATTAGTTGTGCCAAGTGAAGTTTCTAACGAAAAGTTGGAGGTTGTTTTGTATTTCTATTTAGGAAACAGATTTCTGCTGTCCACCGTAAAAAATCGTGAAAAATCCAGAATGTTCAGAATGATCTGAAATTTTTGTGCTTATTCCTCAGCTAACTAAACAACTTTTTTGTTCTTTAAGTTTTTTTCTGAGCAACGTAAGTACCCCAAAAAAATTTGTCTTTGCGTACTTTTCTTGTTTTGGCAGATTCTGCCATTTTCTTGCATTTGCTCTTTTACGATGTCAAGTGGATTTCTTTGCTTCACGAGACATAAGTGGATGTAGATATTTCTTAGAAGTATCAATAGCACTTGTGCTTATGCAGAACCCATGAAGTTTTGATTGTTGAACTAACCCTCTAATGCGAATTACTCTTTGAGTGTGGTGTGAAGGAAGTTTTCAAGGGTCAAGAGAAGAGGGTGATATAATGTGATCAAGAAGAGTGAAAGGTCAAAGCTTGGGGATGACCCCGAGGTTCATCCCAGAAAATTCTAAGAAGACTCAAGCATCTAATCTTGGGGATGCCCAACTGCGGTGACCCAACACACCACTACATGTGTAGTGCGCAAGTCGATGACATAATACCCAGAGAAGGACTTATCCGTGAATATTACATTCCTCGGAGTGGTACAACATTAACATAGCAGGACCAAGCAAAGCTATAGGATACAAAATTTCATTACAAAACCTTGAGAATCTCCTCGAAGAATCAAAGAAGATCTCATGCAAATGAAACATCGGAAGAAGCAATTCGAAAATCCAAGCTGGAGAAGAACTCTAGCTCAGAACTTAATCCACTAAGGCTGAAGTCAGCCCTAATCTATGGCTTGTAACAGCTAAGTCCAAGAATGGTCTCCACCTACACCTTGATAGCTTCTCCTCCACCAGCGTTGATGATGATGCTTTACCGACTAAGTAATAGATGAGTCGACCTAGCTTCCTTAGACAATGATGGCTTCACGATGACGACTTCCATAGGCTTCAACTCTAAGCAAGGGGTCAAACGGGAACGAATGAGTAACGAGCATTACTTATAAAGTTCATGATATATACTGGTTAGTTTGATGCACTAAACTACAACTTTAGACTCGAAGGAGTCATAAGCTAATGCAACGTTTTGTAAAACTTTCTTCAAGAGGTTGCTTTTAATTATGAAAACTATGCCCGCCAGACCATCAAAGGAGCTAGAACTTCATGGAGTTGCCTTTCCTGTAGCGTTCACAGTTCCTTCCCAGAACAGGGGGTAGCATGCCACATCCTTTTACATTCTGAAGAGGTGCGGTACTTTACCCATGGGCGACCAAGACCATGTTGCACAACCAGGCTCGAGATCCTATCCACGCCCACATAGGTGTGTGGCCCGGTTGTTGTTCCAAGCCAAACCCTGCTTCTCCGCACAACGCATGCCCACCCATTTCCACCAGCAGGTTGAACCGCTGATTCCACCCCTCACGATGGATATCTAGGCGCCCCTGGCAGACACTCATATACCCCAGGGTCTGTGGGAATTAAGGGATCCCACCCATGTGCATGTAGTTCCGTAAGACCTACATCGTACATCTCTGGCAGCCCGTTGACATACGAACAAGAGAAGATCATAGCTGACTTACTCGCCCCATACAAGACCCATGGTTCACGCGGTATTTACGGCGCACCGAGTTTTGACGGAATTTCTGATTAAGTCCTAGGTAATACTTTCCCATGCAGATGGAACCTTCCTTAGACCTATTCATCTTACCATGGTTCCATCCGCCCACCAAACAGAACACTACTACTCGGGTAGTCATTCAAGTAGTCATATTATTATAAAAATAGGATCATGCATTCTTTTGCGAGTAGGTGATAATGCGATAGGGTTTTTGCAAATAGTTCGTTATGAAATACTACAAAGGATATGAGCAAGTGATGAACTTGCCTGAGATTGAAATAATGACAATAATAATCCATATCTTCGGGGTTCTAGGGTCGCGTAGAAAATCCCGAGATCTGAAAGATAGCAAAGTAGTCCCGGTATGGACTACAGAAAATACTGGCAAGATGATACATGCATAGTAATGAGATGCATCGCAAAATACCCCAGCTTACAAGTGTAAGCTACGATCGATACGATACTACTATCACATAAGTTTTAGGGGAGTTGTTTCATTACTTGTGGTGATGTTGTTATTCACTTCTTTTAGACTTTTATGTGTTTCAATGTTATTTAACAAACAATGGTTATCATGTTTAGGTAGAAGTGTTATCATATGGCTAGGCAATAAAACAACAACACATGGAAAATAACTATTAAAAAGATAACAGACACATTTTATTTTATGTTCAAAGGTGTAGAGCTAATGACAAAGAGTTTAGTTGAAAAATGATGATTTAATACAACTAACTCTCTCATCACAATACTTGCTAATGACTTATGATGATAGGTTTAGTAGGTGTGAAAACATGAGGGTTTTAATAATAAATAAAATTATGACGTGGTAGTTATTTCTGGCTATAATGAAATATTATAGAATTCCATTACACCTTTAGGAACAAGTTTATAAGTTAAAAAAAATGTTTTGTGTTTGATATCTTTGAGTTGGAAATGCTTTTCTCTTTAATTTGATATAACATTTTTATGCTTTCTGAAAATATATGAATAAGTTATTAATTTTCAATGAATTAAATGACTAGGCGAAATATTTCACACATGAAAACTTGGTCAAATGGCTATGAAAACATCATAGATGAGTTGTATTTGTCATTTGCAGCATTTTGGTATATAACTTGTATTTTTCTGATTTTATGAATTATTTATTATTTTCTCAATTTTAAATGATTTAGTTTAATTAAAGAAAATATTTAATTTTAAACTTTATCAAACATTTTTGAAAAGTTGTTAAACATTTGGATTGAATTTTTCTAAATATTTCTATATTTTTTTCATATTTTTCTGATAAACAGAATTAAAGCTATTGAGTTAATAGGTTTTAATTATTTCTGCCATTTATTTAAATTGACAGGTGGGTCCCACCTGTCATATCAGTTTTAACTCAAAAATTAACAAAAAAAAGAAAACAAAACCTCCCATGACATCATGATGACATCACAGATGACGTCACATGAATCGATTCGTCTCAGTTGGATTGAAATCGCGGGATTTAGTCCAAATTGGTACGATTGGTCAGGCTCATGTGCTAGAGAAGGCCACGACGAGTGTGTAGGTGGTGGTGGTGTGACCAAATGGTCACCGGAGCTACCCCGGCAACCACCAGCGCGGTGACAGACGGAGGCGCTCGGCGATGGGGACACATTATTGGACCATATGCTCAACGAAAAGCATAAAGAGATGCGCTAGCTCACCACGAGCGCGATGGAGTGGTCGATGCAGTGCGGCGAAGTCGGAATCGACGGTGAGCTTCCACGACGACCAGCGGCAGAGAGAAAAGGAACGTGGTAATTTGTCGTCTTCCACTACTCCCGGCTTCCGTGGTTTCTCGAGGAGGAAGAGGAGGTCCAGACGCATCTCCAAGTGGCTTCAGTTGCTCACGAGGTGGCCGGAATTGATGGCGTGCGGCGGCGGGCCGACGAACTAGGGTTCGCCCTTTCAGCGCACAGAGGAGCCGAGAGAGAGGGGAAAGTCGTCTACCAGTTAGAGGAGGGTGTGGGCAACGACGTGATGGTCTTATCCTGTCGCGGGAGGCAAGCAGGAGGTGGCTAGGCGACATCGGCGAGGGCACGTCTCTGCCGGCCTGGAGGAAGACAAAAGGACCCTTTTGCGCATAACCCCCTAAAATTAATAATTTCTACAACTATGTCCTTCTGTTTAAAACAACCATTGTTTTCAGGGCTTTTTGTGAACATAAAAATTGTTAAAAGTGCAACATCACCATGTTTTATTTTGGTGAATTTGGACAATATTTAAATTGTATACTTAGGGTGCTAAACTTAGTGGTTTTCATTATTTTCTCCATTTAATTCTTTTTAATGGCTATTAAATTATTTTGGGCATCATTATTATGATCACACACAACAATCATGTGGTTAAAAAAGTAGTGTGTTTTAATTGGACCAATTTAAATACAAATCCTTTTAGAAAATAATTTGGTAACATTACTTAGTAGGGTTTGTATGTATGGTAATGAAATGCACCCAATTTAAGGAATTTTATTCTATGACATACAAAATGCTTTTGATTAGGTAATAGACTTGTTTTCTCTTATGAGGCTTTGTTATTTTCGCATTTGAGGTCCTTATCAATTTTGGTGGACATTTCTTTATATTGTGTGTAAGCCATGTTTGTTATTATAAGCACTTGATCAAGTGGAAAACATGAGTGTTTGGAATCTATTTGTTTATTTTCCACCAGGTTCCAAGTATGTATATTATTCCATGTTGGTTTTAGCACATGTAATCATTCACATGTTGTTGTATGGATGAATTCCTTTTATGATCCATTTGTCTCATGGATGAGAAGGGTATGGAAAACAGGGGCTTATTACCATCTACCTTAACATATAACAAGATATTTGGGTGCCTTGACTTGTTATTATTTCTTACTTGAAAATGGTTTCCATTAAAGAGATTATCATGTATCCTTATATCTGATGAGATTTTTAAGGAATAGATATTATAGATCTCTAATATTACCTAATGGTACCCTGGATAATTTCTTATGCTAGGCTTCCTTACAGAGGCAGTGTTGCTCCTTGTGGTCTTCTGTTGCTTGATTTTCTTGTCTCTAGTTGTCACGAGTCTTCAAATACTCCTTTTGTCACTTGCAAATAATATCATCTCTTGGATTCCAACTTCAATTGTCTCACCCTTGTGGTGAAGACATCAATTTGCCAGATACATATAAGAAGAATCTGTGAACAAGTTTGCAAGGCTTGCCCCAAATTACTTTTCGTATCCAAATGGCAGAGATGTACTAGGTTATTCAACCTTCTGTTTGTTTGTGTATGACACTCAATTGTTTGAGCATACAAAAGTGGTATGTTAACAAGGTAATTAGTCTTGTTACCAAACTACTTCTGTATAACACTAACATTGGAATATCACACTATTTCAAGAGAGTTAATAAGATCATATCAAGATATAAGAGATTCCAAGTACTCTTATGATAAATTGGAATAACACTTCTTGAACAATCTGAAGAATCCTTCTGCAGATCTTCCTGTGGTAGTTCCTCTTTTCTTGTTGTTTTCTTCTCTTGCAGAATGTCTTAGAGAAGATTGGGAAAACAAGATATAATGGTCTAGCCAAAATAACAAGATCTAGATTAAGAGTTAGTTCGTGATTTTATTATCTTCCATATACTTCTTATTTTGTTTCCCATCAAATATGTATTTGTTTCATTATGATTGGTTTTACTTAGTTTTCAATTAAATTACTCTAATAGAGGTTATAACTTGTTGTTATCCATTAGTTGTATCCATAGATACTTTAGTTGTTGAATATTGATGTGGCTAGAAATGTGGAGTGTTTGTGGAATGAGGACTTAAGATAATAAGTTGATCAAATGGTTCATTGATGTGTTGAGGTTTCATATGCTCACTTGTATAAGATGATTGAAACAATGAGAATGTAAAGGTTATTGGGGTTTAATGACTTATGTCATAGTTGTTAGTTGGTGTCTCAGAGTCATGATTTTACTTTATATTCTTCTTTATGTCATATTTGTCATGCATAGTGAAGACATAGAGGTTTGGAATTATCATATGCAATGATCAGGGTTTAATAGGATTTTAAGAAGATTTAATCCTTCTTTTAGGTACTTCTTTTATGTTTGATGAGATATGTACATATTTGATAAATATGTTAATACAATTATTATATCATTTCCCACTTGTGGGTTTGAGTTAATACTTGTTATGTCATTTGTGTTCTATTGAACCTTTGTTATTTACTTGTGAAGGTTCACTTAGTAGTTACTAAATAATTTGGAAAGTTGTTGTGTGAATGGTTGATAACTTAAAGAGTTCATGATTAGAGAACATAATATCTCTACTAATGAGATGATTCAATTGTACATTACTCGATTGTGAAAGTATAATGATCATCTATGTGATTTGGATACTCACCCCTCTTTGAGTTCTAGATACCTAGTGAATTATCCCAAGTCACTTATAGACTTGTGGTTAAGGGTGTTGAGAGTTAATGTGGGTCATAACCAACTACGGTTTGTCTTTCAAATGATTTGACTTGTAGAGATACTATGTTATAAAGATCACTCCAAATGTACTCCTGACTAGATGATCTACACCTATTTCATCCTGTCAAGTGAAACATTGGTCACTTTGCTTCGTTTAAACTTTCGCGCCAAAATTTCCCGTATTTTTAGATGCATGCTTTGCAAATGCACATATTATGTTTAGATCCTTATAACCTCCCAAACACTGGGATGTTACACCAATGCATCCCCTTCTTCATCAACAATTTATCAGGTCACTTCTAGTGAAACTATATTTTTATTCGGTCACATCATATGAAATTTACTTCGAGCGTCTGCTTGTTTTTCTTTTGTTTTGTTTTGTTTTCCTTGCTGCAATAATATATTTGGACCCTAGAATTATTTGTGTGGGAGAGAGACACGCTCCACTTTTTCATTTGAATACTTGTTATGCTCGTATTCTTAGTTTTTCTTCTAGCTGCTGCAAAATTCCTGTTTAGCTCCTTTATTTCTTACATCCCTTATTTAGAGCTGTTAGTTTTAGTAGAGTTGTGTTATTACTCTCTTGTTTCATTTCTATATTTCTTGGGGAGTTTTTGTTGTTTCGTGTTTGGTCGAAAATGCTATGTGTGGTAGATGGTATAACGGAAAAGCTTGCATATTCTTGTAGATCATTAAACTGGTTCGCCTGATTATTTGTTGTTGTTTTGAGATATTAATTTGCTTAATGGTAAACTTGCTGGTTTAGAAGAGTAAAAACAATTAATGGTTGGTCTAAAAGTTTGAAACTGTGCCACACTCAAATAACTAGTTGATAGGATAATGTTATATGACTTACTTTGCTTATAGCAATCGTAATGGCTTTTTGTTACGCGCTACGGTCGAGGTAGCTAATAGTGACTTGTCACTGCCACGGACCCTATTGGAGTGATTTTCATTATGCCTTATGATATCATGATTTTATTTGGAATCTTTTAACTTGTGAGTTCTATGTTGCGGTTTTCTAGCACTTCCACCATCCATATTTGCTAGCCTCTTTGGTACTGTGCATTGCTCATTCTCACACTGAGAGTTGGTGCAAACTTTGCCAGTACATCCAAACCCCATGGGAGAACATTGTTCTTCTACACATAAGCCAAAATTTATCTTCCTCAAAACAGCCACCATACCTACCTACCATGGCATTTTGATAGCCATTCCGAGATATATTGCCATACAACATCCATCATCATTATGTTACTTGTCATGCTTCATCATTACTTTTGCATACTGCTACATTGGCAGGAGAATTTAGTTTTATTCATCAAAGATATTTCAGTTTGAGTTATGAGTACTAAAAGTGTGTTGATTCATTGTAAAATAGAGTGTTGCCCCTACCGGTGAGGTTATATGTCAAAAAAAAGAGAAAAAGCCTAAAAGAGAAAAGAAGAGAGGCAAAAGAGAGAAAATAAAGAGAGAGGGGCAGCATTACTATCATTTATTCCACACTTGTGCTTTGTTTAGCATCATGACTTCAGTTTGGAGAGAGTTTTCATATTATGACTTGCATAACTATGTGGGGAACTTACACTATAAAACTTGTCTTGTATATTCCAATGATGAGCCTCCTCAAAAGAGCTCTAGGTCTTCATGGGCAAGCGAGTTGGATGCACCCCCACTAGTTCCATTGGAGAGCTTTCATACACTTATAGCTCTATGTGCATCCGTTGTGTGGCAATCACTAATCCTTGCATAACTTCGATTATAAGACTTTCTCTTGTCTAATGATCACTTTCTGTTGTGTGATACTTTCTTCCATTGACCATCCAACCCCACCCCCCCCATAATGTTCTTTTAGCCATAACATCCTGGTGCCAGGAACCAATACAGAACACTTACTTGTTTTGAGTGCACAATTATTTGAATGATTTTCCTATGTGCATATTTTTGTCACCTGACTTGATCCTAACAGGAGTTGTTGTAAGAGTTTGATGCCTTGGATGATTATATTGTTGTTCTTGAAGCTTAAATCATCTTTAATATACTTTGCAGAGTGGATTGTCTTTTAGTATTGATTCATTGAAATATTTTACTTTGTTTTTCCTAATGGTTTATACATTACTCTTTGATATCAACTATAAACCACAACCTTTATTCATTTGGTCCTAGTTTACATGTTTTACATTACTATGATGATCAAGTTTATGTTGGTAGCATGTCACCTCAGAAATTATTTGTTTTGTCGTTTACCTACTCGAGGACGAGTAGGAACTAAGCTTGGGGATGTTGATATGTCATAAACGTATCTATAATTTCTGATGTTCCATATTGTTTTCATGTTATATGCTACATGCTTTCCTTACACTTTATGTCATTTTTATCATTTTCCTGAGACTAACCTATTGGCAAGATGCCACATAGCCAGTTCCTGTTTTCTGCTGTTTTTATTTTCAGAAAAGGTGTTCTGGAAATATTCTCGGGGACGATTCAAAAGCCAAAATTCTTAGAATTCCCAACATGTCAAGGAGTCCAAAAGAGACACGGAAGGGGACAGGGGGATTAGCCACACAATGTGGCCGCCCGGGCTACCCCCTGGCCACCCCCACTGGAGGTGTGGGCCCCTCGGGCGCCCACCAATGTTGCCCTTTCGCCTACATAATCTCCCTGATGCATAAACCCTAAGGAGATCAGCCTTTTTCCACTAAAAATTTCATAGCTCCGCCGCCGCCACTGACAAGTTTCGGGGGACAGAAATCTCTGTCCCGGCACCCTGTCGGGACGGGGAAGTGCCCCCGGAGCCATCTCCATCGACTCCACCGCCATCTTCATCGTTGTTGCTATCTCCTATGATGAGGAGGGAGTAGTTCTCCCCCGGGGCGGAGGGCTCTACCGGTAGCTATGTGTTTCATCTCTCTCCCATGGTCTGATCTTTATGTGATCGTGAGCTTTGTAATCTAGTTAAATAAGTATATGTTACTCTTCATCTGTTATGCTAATCAAGTGGTTTTATTATGAGATCTCCGTAAACACTTTGATCATGGTGTAAAGGTGACAGTATGTGCACCGTGTGGTTTAGCATGATATTTATATCTTGTGTTGGATGACCCTATGAAATTGTGGTGTTTGTCTAGTACCTTCTAGGGCGCTCAAGGTGACAGCGTGGGGTTAACTAGACATGGGAATGCGACTTTGAGGAGTGCTGTTACAGCCCTACGCAATGAATTGGTGTTTGTTAACCGACTGGAGAGTGGTTCGGTGTAGTGTAGTGAAGAGAGATATTTATGCATTCAATTATGTTATCATTGTTGAGAGTGTTCACTAGTGAAAGTAGGATCCCTATGCCTTGTTTCTAACCATTGAAACACCATTTACAATCAGTTCTGCTACATGTTTGCTTGCTGCCATTTTTATTTCAGATTGCAATTACTCCTTATAATCATCCATATTACTTGTATTTCACTCTCTCTTCGCCGAACTAGTGCACCTATACAACTGACAATTGTATCAGGTGTGTTGGGGACACAAGAGACTTCTTGTTTCATAATTGCAGGGTTGATTGAGAGGGATACCATTGACCTCTTCCTCCCTGAGTTCGATAAACCTTGGGTAATACACTTAAGGGAAACTTGCTGCTGTTCTACAAACCTCTGCACTTGGAGGCCCAACACTGTCTACAAGAATAGAAACATGTGTAGACATCAAACACCCGAATACTCCCACAAGGTATTGGGCCTATCCTGTAGCGGTTGCAACCTCCGGCGCAAGAAGATGCTCGCCAGGTGTATCCCATTCAGCAGAAGCCCTCTGTCCTTTTGGCAGAGCCGCACAACTTGTTCGAGCAGGGTCGCGGTGGTTTTAACTTCTTCGGGTGACAAGGAGTGCACCCAAGACTTTCTCCTCTTCAAGATTGCGAATGGCTTGAACTCAGGGACGCCATTCGCGTCGGTGTCGTGCACGTAGGACCATTTCTACACCATCCTTCAGCCCACTCGACGAAGTTCATCTCGAAGTAGGGGAAGTCGTTGTTCGTCTGGATCCCGAAGCCTCCAGTCTCCAGTGGCTCCCCAGGACTCTTCTCACCCGCGGGCACCTTCTCCCGGTGAATTTTCACCGAGAAAATGCTCCTCCACAGCCCCCAGTGCGGGTGAACGCCGAGGAAGCACTCGCATAATGCGATGAAGCACAGAATGTGCTGCACCTTATTGGGAGGAAGATCGTGGAGCTGGATGCCGTAGATGTACAACAACCCGCAGCGGAAAGGATGGAGGGGATAAGACAAACCTCGAGAAATGTGCTCCGAGAAGGCGACACGCTCGTTGACGCGGGGGCTTGGCACTTCTTCTGCCATCACGGGCTATCGCACGTGCCTTGATTCTTCAAGAGGGATAAGCTCCTCCTTCTGCATCAGCTTGATGCTCTTCCTTGTCATGTTTGATGGGCGCCATTCGCCCGTTTTCTTGTGATGGGGAGCCGAGGAACCGCTAGCCAAGTCCTTGCCGGATGTCGCGGACGCAGCGCGCTTGTTTCTTCCACCAGCCATGGAGGTCGTCTTCGCAAAGAGAGGTGGGGGCGCTAGAGGAAGAAGATGAGAAAAGGGAAGGGAAATTTTTTTTACCCCTAAGGCCTCACTTTATACTTTTACCCGTTCATTGTGAATCGTTGGTCTTCGCAAAGGAAAGATACGTGGCATCCATCCAGGTGACCACGTGTCAGGAAAAAATGAAGCGCCACAAGCGGTTACCCTGCACGATATTTAAAGCAAGATCGTGCGTGATTAACTGCACGTCCAGTAGGAAAACCGGCACACGACGACCCGTTTTTGGTCAAAAGCTGACAAGGTAGGCCCTCCGCGTCCTGTCTCACTGCGTCACGTCCCATCGGGAGCAGACAAGTGCGCAATGACGTCACCAAAACATCAAAACACGAAATCTCTTTCGTATGAAATCAGAAGAAAAGATTCACCTCACTTGAGGATTGAAAAGAAAACAGTGGAACTCGCCATTATGGAAGGCAAGGAGGCGAGGCTCGCTATGCTGCAAGGAAAAAATCGCCAATGCACATTCTCCGCAACACCAAAACTCGCGATTCCGATGTATGAACACATCGCGCATTAAACCCCGGGTCGTTTGGCCATAGCGGCACACCTGGATGCCTCATTCTTCGAGTGCGAAGGTAAGACACAATGATCTGTCATGTGGGCCTGGAATCGCACTCGTGTTGCATCATCCGGCAATTTTCCGTGTCAGCGGCACGAAGAAAAATCCTAGCGGACGCGCCGGGTACCCCTTTAAGGTTAAGTTCCACTCGATAAGTCCGCCACAGACCAGTCGCAATGATCACCTAACCGGATTCAAGCCGAAGGTCTCGAGTTCGTGTAGCCAAACATGTCTTTGACTAAGAACAATTAATTGACTCTGATCCGTCAGGTGAGCCAAAGAACTGAGCCGCAAAGCAAGTTTTTAGTGCTTACCCGACTCTTCATAGTCGAATAAGGCCCAACACAAAAGCCCGGCATGACGAACCACCCTAATCTTCTAGAAGGCTCTACTGCGGCCAACCCGCAAGACTTGCGGGCCAAGACAGAAGGGACTTACCTACTAGGGTTAGGGTTTGTAACCCACCCGGTACGGGTTTGAGACCCAACCTCCTATATAAAGGCTGGGAGAACCACCCGGGGGGACATCTAATCTTTACGCCACCATAGGTTCTGCCTCTCGAGATCCAATCTCTCGACTAAGAACATGCCATTGTAATCTCACACCATAATAAAAGATCAGACAAGCAGGAGTAAGGGTTTTACCTCCACGAGGACCCTGAACCTAGGTAAATTGTGCCACTGTTAGCCATCGAGTCCGCCGACACCTAATCGTTTCGTATTCTCGAAACTCTACCAGATCGTCCGAGTGATTTGTTAATATGAGTATTCGACAATATGTGCCAATTTTTATAATAAAATGACATCTTGGATGCGCCGTGCAAAAAGACAAATCAGTGTCAAAAACGAGATTTGAAAATATAGTTTTTAGAGCAGTGATTTTTTTTTGCACAGGTACTGTAAATATTATATCATCACAATTTTTTTTTCAAGATGTTGCAAACCTGTATATTTTGGTTGTGATTTTCCTTCAGAATTTTATGAAATGTTTTAATATTTATTTTCATAATTTTTAATTGAGCAGGAGCTCATATGCTCGGGAGCCAAAACCCCTCCCCCTTTCTTTTTTATTTTCTATCTTTTCCACTTTAATTTTCTATTTTTTTTTATGTTTTTGAACATTTCAGCTGGTTTTCCAATAAGTGGATATTTTTTCAAACCTGTAAGCTTGAACCGATGGATATAAACCCTATGAACAATTTTTTGAACCCGTGAACATGCCTTTTTTGGAACCCATGAATAAGTTTTTAAACCGTGTGAACAAGTTTTTGTACACGTGAACATTTTTTAAACCCCATGAATATTTTTAAACCGAGAATACTTTTTTGGAAACTAAGGAATTATATCATACCCGTGAAAAACAATTTCAAATTCCACGAACATTTATTTGAACACGTCATTTTTTTTGGAAACTATGACATTTTTTTTTAACTTGTAAACATTTTTTTCTAGTAAGGTGAAGATTTGTTTTGTTGACCTCTTTTGGTCAGTCACACATAAAACATATTCCTTGTTTGGCATGGACTGTTTTTTACATATACAAATTTTTTGTTTATATTCTTACTAGCACATTGCCCGTGCTTCGCTACGGAGGAAACACTAACTGCACGGTGGAGGAGACACGATGACACGACATTCGTCCATCTGTTGCTATCAACGCTGTGAGCCCACATATCCTCTTCCTGGTGTATATCACAAGCACTAAGTAAGGGAAATTGAGGCGGAAATGTTGTCATGTTAACGGCTGACTGGATGTAGCTCTACTCCTATAAATATTATAGTTGATGATGATGGTGTGTCTGCCATCTTTCATTGACGATCACTCGATCTATATCTAACGGATATGAAGCAATCTATGGCAACTTTACAAAAAGACATCCATATTTCCATTACACATTTGTAGATATGCCCTTGTCATTTACATACGGCCACCAAATGTTTCAACAAAACTAATAAATTCATTCAACAAGTTAATATCCTGAAAAAAATATGTAGTATATTAATCGTTTTTTGATGTTTGATTCACTTAATTACATTGTGAGCTGGTTCATGTCAAACGGTGTTTTTCTCCGTGGCGAAGCACGGGCATTGTGCTAGTATTTAACAAATAATAAAGTATAAGGCTGGTCACAATGGGGAGGAAATTAGGAGTAACATCACACATTCCAATACAATTTTGCTTATGTGGCACGTATTTAATGAAGAGAGAGGTGCTTGTGGTAACTAGCTAACTTACCGGAACATCACACACTCCAAGAAACAATGAGTCTATAGCCTAATAAATGCATTGTTGCATGACACTACATACATGTTACTCCCCATTGTGGAGGTAGGAACATAGTCTAGAAAAGTGTAGGTTCCTTATGTTACTCCCCATTGTGACCAGCCTAATGCATTTCAAGTGAGTCCGGATTTCTAATAATAAAGTATGTTAAAATTAATTACAGTAGTTCAGTATTCTATTTTAAACTAAGAATTTGTTTGACTTGAAATCGTTTGTGTGTTCTGATCTTTAACGGGTGTCATTGCTGCAGGAAGTAGAACAATCATGTTCATAACTGATGCACAAGTATCTAACACATATAGAAAATCTGCACTTACGCTTCCATCTTACACATTTCATTGGACAATTAATAGAGGGGCCACGGACTAACATCACACAACAATTGGATAATTCAGCTATATTCTTCTTTGGATAATTAACTGAAAGAAGAATAAGTATAAGAGTATATGAGTTAGTAGACATTGCTTGGAGACCATCTACAGAATATAGTGATCTTGTACATGGTATTAACACGATGAGGAAATAAAAAATAATGGTTGTGTACCCTTCCTGCTCCAAGAGAACGAAGCGAAAGTATTACAATTTGCTTATTGTTGCCTCTTTGGTCCGGCAAGGGAACCACATCATTACTATTTTTTATGCAACTAAAATAAAAAATCAACAAGAAGTTTGAACTGCACACAAAGCAAAGGACACGTTTGATGAATGAAATGCAAGTACAATGCTACAGCAGAGCCGCTCACACCATAAATTTATCTGCTAGCATACAATTTATAACATCGACCTGCTTGCGATTACCTTATTTTCCACCAAAAAGGGTTCGTTTTGTATTCAGGTGTGGCCGTGTCGGCAGATTGAATGAATCTTCGTAAGAACAGCTTTCGCTGCTTGTGTCCAGAACAATGGTTAAGATAAAATCTAGCAAGAAATAACAATTCAAAGTTTTCATCTCTGAGCACTATGTAAATGAACGAGACTGCTTCAAGTTTGTTGACTCATCTTTGAGCTGCAGGTACAACTCGAAGCCATCAGGGACAGCCTCCGTTCTGAATTTCCAACTCCTAACCATATCCAATTCACCATCAGAAAGATGAACTAATTTGCCCGAACCCAACAGCCAGAACCAGAGAGGGGAGCAGCGGCAATTTGAGTGGCTGATCAACGGAGACATCATGAACATAATCGGTACAACGGATCCGCACGCGGGCAGGCCGGGAGGGTTGGTACAGCGGAGCCAGAGCTCGATTTGGAGGACATGAGCATGGACGCATCTACAGCGGGATGGCGGCGGCCTTGATGCGCACGGTCGGAGAGTGGGTGCGCGTGGCTCCTTGATGAAGAAGATCGACCTGCTTCCCCGTCTCTGGTCCTCAACTTCTCATCCTCTGCCAGAGCACCATGCCCGTGTGCAGGGTGAGGCGAACTGTCGTCACACCACGGAGATGTGGTGCCCGTGTGCACGGGAGAGGCGAACTGCCGCTGGAATGCGGAGATGCCGGTGAACTGCGCGCGGCTTGTCGCCGTATTACCAGCTCATGTAATCGATTGATCCAGGCTATAGCTCTAGTCTTGCTGTTCTAGTCCACAACCCGTAAACAACAAACAGTCCATGGTCCATGAAGCAGTTTTTCATGATCCGGTCGTGTGCCTAGTAGAACTTGATGTTGTTTGATGCTGCGTTTTTATTGACCCAGACGTGTCCCTTGTTTCTCCATCGAGACAGAATAATTTAATCGATCGTGTCGTTGACAACCAGCCAGATTTATATACTCTCTCCGTCCGGGATTACTGGGCTCCTGCTGTTTTGCATCGCGACCAAAGATTGAGGCTATTGGCTCGATCGATCAAGGCCAAATTCGCGGAAGCAGCCAATCACAGCGACTGTTTACTATTTTTTTCAATTAAAGCCTGTTTTAAGACTGCCATGCAAACCGTCAGAGAAATTAATGCCGCCATTTTTTCGCGCATGCAGTGGGCAGTTAGACTTTTCGGTTCGTTTTTCCTTCCGTACTACGTTCACACTCTGCATGCAGTAACGGAAGAGATAGTAAAGTGGGGCCACGATGGAAATAATCAATAAATAGTCCACAGATTTTTAGGCTAATAAATTTTTTGGGGCCTTGTAAGGGGCTAATTGCTGGACAAATATTTTTTCACTAGGAGCCCAATAATCCCGGACGGAGGGAGTACAATACAAGCCGTAGCTAGGTAGGGTAGCTAGTCTGGTTCGGATCGGACTCCAAACAATCGAATATTGGTGGGACACGAAATAAACCAAGGAAGCTCCACGGACAAAACAGACGTGCGATTCCCGGTTTAGCTTAGGACGTTCCTTAGTAGAGATTACCGGTGGCAGGGTGGGTAATTTGTCTCTAACTTCAGGGATAGTTTTAATGACCTACCAAACCAAACCAAACCAAACCAAACCAAGGAAGACTTAACGCCTTTATTATTAGGTATATATTTGGACAGCTAGCCAAAAAAATAATATTAAAAAGTACCATTAATAATTATCTTTAATACAAAGTGAAAATGTTAACAATGTGGTTGGATACAATGTAGAAGGAGGTTACACACAAAAAACTAAAATTAAATTCAAAAGGATAGCGGAAAAAAGGAGAAAAGCACCACGCACTAGCAAACAAGACTTCCCGAGGCTGGGCGTTCGGGTTACCTGAAAAATTCGGGTCGGGTAATTCGGCTTTCCCAAAATTCGGGTTCTCAAAACTGATACCCGAAATTTACCCAAAATTATAAGAACCCAACAATTCGGGTACCCGATAATTCGGGTTCGGATTCGGGTTTTCCCGATTTACCCGAATAGGATCAACAAAAAAAAATACTAATGAGGAGGAGTTGTAGCTACAAGATGAAGACCTTAGGTGGATGGAACAACCCGACACTGCACCACAACATGTTGTTGAGTGGAGCGGCGAGCCCTGCACTACACAACACCACACCGTCGAGAGTTGGGGCAGGCATGATGCTGCTCCACCGCACGCCATCGAGTGTGGGGACGGGCGCGGGGCTGACCCACAACACGACATTGCGGGAGGCGACATGCATGGCACAACTCGTTGCATATCTCAGGAAAGGGAGGAGTGGGGATTTTTTGAGGGCATCCTACCGCGTGACATCAGCGACCAAATCGGGATCTTGGCAAGGTCGGGCCATGTTCGTGTGCAGGATAGGAGTGGAGGAGGTGTGCATGTAGTCAACAAAGTGGTTTTGGGCTTGCTGGGCCGTGCGGGAGTATAAGGCCCATTGTTGGGTTGTGCGGGAATTTATGTGTGGGCTAAATTTTGTATCTACTTCGGGCTAATCGGGAAATTCGGGTTAAAGGATTACCAACCCGAATTTCTCATATAAAGTTCGGGTTTTCCAAATTGACACCCGAATATATGCTCGGGTTTTTCGGGTTCGGGCAATACAGGTTCGGGTTGGGGTTTTTCGGGTTCGGGCTTCGGGTTTCGGGTTTTATGCCCACCGTCACTTCCCGTGCGAGCCCTTTTTTTTTTTTTTTTTTGCCAAATCTGCCCTTTGCATAAACTAATGTCTTATATGATCTTTCGGTGAAACCAATTGCGAATCTGTCCCGAGGTCGGATCCAACAAGGATGGAGCCGAATCTGTGCAGGTTGGCGCCAACCGATTCAAGCGCTGAAGGTAGGTCAGAGCTCCTTGGAGCCGATCCTCAAAGTACAGAAATGACAGCTTCATTCTTTTTAGTGCCGTTCTCGGTTGCCAGATTTGAAAATAGTCTTGGCATAGACATGCACAGGTTTGGCTCGAAGTTGCAAATGCTCTGGCAATGCATGGTCGAATGGCCAGGTCAGGCTGTGTTTTCTGGGTTATATAATTGAGTTCTCAGTAAAAATAAATTGCTGACACGATAAAATAACTGAGAGAAGATCAGAATGAGTGAAGAAAGAGCAGAGATATGATTTCTTGTCGAAGCGAACAAGAGTCAATCAATGAGGCCGGACACATGCGTTGCAGCGCTACTTATTCTCTCCCTCCAGGCCGGACCGGCACCACCAGAGATCACTATTCACTACACACGATGCTTGCAGCTAGAAGGATCGCCGGGCCGGTTTCACTGGTCCTTCCGCCTGCCGGCGGCGGCGTAGGCGTCGTTAGCCCACTTGATCAAGAACCACACCACATCAACGATGGCATCGCCGTACCCTCCTGATCCTCCGGCGCCTCTCGTCGCGACGCCGCCCGCGTACGGCGACGGAGCCTCGGCTGGTGCCTGCAGCCAAAGTTCGGCCTCGAAGCCGAGCACCTGCACCTGCACCTGGTCCTCCTCTTCTTGCAGGACGCGGCCGGCATGCGCCAGCACGGCGGCGGCGCAAAGGACGAGCGCGGTGAGCAGGACGGCACGAGCCATTAGTTTCTTCTTCGATCGATGCCTGCTGTCTGCTGTGGTTGACAAGTTGAGATTACTGTCTGATGCGGTTGACAAGTTGACAACGATGGCATGCCGGTTTATATATGTCCACGTACAACTCGCGAGAACTGAAACCGTGCCCTCAACTAATATGGGTTTAAATTAGTCTTGACCGAAACTGCTGAAAGATCAATTACTCGTGTGCGTTCTTGTTCCAAATTGAACAAGCGCTTCAACGCCTGAATAAAACAGAGGCATGCATGCATCAGTTCTTTCTAGACGTTGCATCCGGTAAAGCGCGGCCGGAGATAGATATTTTACTACTGGAGTATGCATACTCAGGTAGCACGGATCAGAACTTACCTTTAGTTGTTTAGATAACCGGTTTATCAAAAAAAAATATGACATAAATTTAGCTTTGTTGTTTAAGTGCTACGTAAATACTAGGCCAGTCCATGAGTTTTCAGTTCCTGAATATGTTCCTCAAATTTCTCTAGAGATCTTCTTTTAGACAAAAGAACAAAAAAAATCCAGAAATTCACATCGGCTCCCGAGGTCACATGCTCTTGCTTGTTTAATTTTTTTTTAAAGTATAACATTTCAATAAATTCTGAAAACAAATCCCAATAAATATATACAACTTTACTACATAAGAGAAAAAATTTATGGTCAAATGACATTTTGGGTGCCCCGTGCAAAAAGGACAAAATCAGCGATGTGTCCTTTTTCATAGAGGGCACCTAAATGTCATTTCATTAGGAAAAATTGCACGATATAGTCTTTGGGAGAATCTCCATCTCAAGTGTTAGATTCGGTTAATGTTCTTAGGAAAACAGAGAGTGAACAAGCAGCGGGTTTATTCCAAAAGAATTTATAATGTGTAGATGATGACACTAGTAATAGTCACACGATGAAAATTGACTCTAATTTATCCGAAGATTTACGGGAGGAGGAGGATCATGCCTCTCAAGAGCAATTGAGCTCAACACCCATAGTGATTCACAAAGAGTGCACCCATGTTCAAAAAAAGGCAATAACCTTCAAATTAAGCGTAGAAGTGCTCAGATTGAAAAAATTAAAAAGTTAGCAAGATGAGAGGGTTGATATGGAATAGTGACGGGTTTGGGGATCCCGCCAAACATTTTATCGTTCGAGAGTTTATTAGGGATGAAACTTTGGATTTTGTGGCGATAACTGAATCGGGAAGGGCGGATTTTGCGGCTTCTTTCCTTTCTCATCTTGCGCGAGGGAAAAACTATGAGTGGTATTGTTTACCACCGCATGGTCGATCTGGTGACATGCTTGTAGGCTTTAATTCAGATACCATTTCGGTGCAAAATGTTGTATCGGGAGATTTTTTTGTATTAAGTTTTATTTCAAGTCAAATTCTGATGGTTTTTTATGGTGCTTTGTGCTTGTCTATGCAACTGCCCAAGACAATCTAAAACCAGATTTTTTGGCTGAGCTAGTTCATATTAGTGAGAACAAAGATCTTCCTATGTTGGTAGGAGGGGATTTTCATATCATTAGGTGACAAGAGGAGAAAAATAATGGAAACTTTAATGCAAGGTGGTAATTTATTTTTAATGCTATTATTGAGAGTCTTGACCTGAAAGATATTGAATTCTTAGGTCAGCAATATACTTGGGTAAGTAGAAGGGACATTCCGACTTTTGAAAAGTTAGATCGTTTCCTTTCGAGTGTGGGATGGGAGCAAAAATTCCCTTTGGTTTCTGTGCGAGCTTCGTCACGCTTGGGCTCTGATCACACTCCTCTTCTTATTGACTTTGGGGATCAAGCTCATTTGGGTAATAAAGCGAAGTTCTCATTTGAATTGTCTTGGTTGTGTCAAGATGGTTTTTATGACATGATTTGTAAGGAGAAAATGTCCAAAGTGAGTGGAGCTACTCCCGTAGAAACTTAAATAATTAAAATCGGACATTTAAGACAATTTCTTTGAGGTTGGGCGAAGAACATGAGTGGAGAGTATAAAAAAATAAGGGATAAATTAGTGCTCTTAATAGATGAGCTTGATCTCATAGCAGAAATTATACCTCTCTCAGTGGATGAGAGGACTGCGAAGAGACAAGCATATGACTACCTTGCTAAAATTCGGAGGGATGAGGGATTAAAATGGGCTCAAAGAGCAAAGGTAAAACATATTCAAGAAGGAGGTAATAACACGTGATATTTACATTTAATTGCTAACGGAAAACATCGCAAAAAACACATTTTTCAGCTAGAGCAGGACGAAGGGACGATTGTAGGAGAGCGTAATTTGAAGGTGCTTATAACTGAATATTATAAAAAATTGTTTGGGCCCACATCACAAAACTTGATTGAGTCTCTTAAGGAGGACATGCCTCAAATCTCCGACGAGGAGAATATCATTCTAACATCAGACTTTTCTGAGAAGGAGGTGTTTAAAGCTATTGCTAGTATGGAGCACAATAAAGCTCCTGGACCAGATGAGTTCCCAGCTGAGTTTTATCAGAAGTGCTGGAACATTATTAAGAATGACTTAATGGCAATGTTCTTCCAACTTAAAAGTGGTGATCTACAGTTGTTTAGATTGAACTTTGGAGTGATTACTCTCCTCCCCAAAAAGAGGATGCTAGTAGAATTGAGCAATATAGGCCCATTTGTCTTTTAAACGTGAGATTCAAAATCTTTACCAAAGTGGGTACTAATCGAGTTTCATCTATTGCTCATAAGGTTATTCGCCCAACTCAATCCTCCTTTATACCATGGAGAAACATCCAGGAGGGGTGGTTATTCTTGATGAAACCATACATGAATTACTTTTCAAAAAGATGGATGGTGTTCTTTTCAAAATTGATTTTGAAAAGGCTTATGATAAGGTTAAATGGTCGTTCTTACTACAGCCTCTACGCATGAAGGGGTTTGACCCTAAATGGTGTGACTGGGTAGGTAGATTCATCCAAGGTGGGAGCGTAGGGATACGTGTCAATGATGACATTGGACACTATTTCTAAACGTTAAAGGGGTTGCGTCAGGGTGACCCTCTTTCACTCGTGTTGTTCAATATTGTTGCGGATATGCTAGCCGTTATAATTGAGAGGGCAAAGCAGGATGGCCACGTTGGGGCTCTTGTCCCTCATTTGTTTGAGGGTGGGATATCTATTTTGCATTGTACAGACGATACTATTTTGTTTCTAGATCATGATCTAGATAAAGCAGTAAACATGAAATTAATCATGTCCATCTTTGAGCAACTATCCGGGTTAAACCTTAATTTTCATCAGAGCGAACTATATTGTTTTGGTAAGGCTAATGAAGCCTAGGAGGAATATCGTCACATTTTTGGGTGTGAGGTTGGATCTCTGCCTTTCCGTTATTTGGGAATAGCTATACATTATAGAAAACTCTTAAATAAGGAGTGGAAGCCTATTGAGGATCGCTTTAAAGGAAAACTAGGTTGTTGGGCAGGCAAGTTGCTCTCATATGGAGATCTACTTGTGTTGATAAATTCTGTTTTACACAGCTTTCCTATGTTTTTACTATCCTTTTTTCCTATCACAATTGGGGTGCGCAAGAGACTTGACTTTTTTAGGTCTCGTTTTTTATGGCAAAGTTATAGCTACAAGAGGAAATATAGCTTACCAAGTGGGACATGGTTTGTCGTCCGAAAGACCAGGGTGATCTCGACATAGAGGTTTTGGATACAAAAATATTTGTCTTTTGAGCAAATGGATTTTTAAGATCCTCAACGAGGAAGGTGTTTGGCGTGAGTTGTTATGCATTAAATATCTTCATGACAAAACTTTGTCCCAAGTTCAGACAAAACCTCATGATTCACCTTTTTGGAGAGGGATTATGGGGGTCAGAGATGAATTCTTCAAACGCGGGGCTTTTGAGGTGGGCAATGGTTTACATGCTCGTTTTTGGGAGGATTCTTGGTTAGGGGATGAACCGTTGGTGGTGCAATATCCCACCTTGTTTAATATAGTAAGGAATAAAACTGTGCTGGTGGCGCAGGTTTTATCTCGCGCTCCGCTGAATGTTGAGTTTAGACGGCACCACATTGGTGACAAATGGAGGGCATGGGAGGATTTAGTAGCGAAAATAATGGCCATTTCTCTTACTAATGATCCAGAAACATTTAGATGGAAATTTCTCACTATTGGTATGTTTACGGTTATGTCCATGTATGCTGATTTATTGCTTGGACATACTCCCTTTTTTTGTAAAGATCTTTGGAAACTGAAAGTCCCCCTAAGATAAAAGTGTTCATGTGGTTTATTTATTGTAAAGTCATTCTCACTAAGGATAATTTGATTATAAGGCCTTGTACTGGATCCAAACAATGTGTTTTCTGTCAAACGGATGAGTCGGTTGAGCATCTGTTTATCTCATGTCCTTCTGTACGTGATGTTTGGAGGTTGCTGCATTTTACGTTTAGCATTACACCACCAACTAGTATAGATAATATGTTTGATAACTGGTTGGATGGTGTTGATAAGTGTTCCAAAAACCGTATTCGTATTGGTACTTGTGCCTTTATGTGGGCAATTTGGAACTGTTGGAATGATGTGGTTTTTAACAAGGTTAGAGGTCCCAACTTTTTGCAGGCTGTTCACCGCGCTACTTACTGGATCCATATGCGGTCCTTTCAACTACCACGTGCACAGCGGGCGCTCATGGATTCCGGGTGCACACGGTTGATGGCGGTCGTTCGTGCTATCTTCAACCGGGGTGGATGACAGCATGTTAGAAAGCTCCAATATGTGTAGTCTTTGTTCGTTATGTTTATGTTGGTGGCTAGTCTTTGTGGCCACGATGGATGATCCTTGAATTGTTTTTTCCCGTTTGAACGTGTACGAACTTTGCAAATATTGTTTTAATAATATCAGATATGTGCATCATCACGATGCAGAGGCTGGGATATTCCCATTTAAAAAAAAGTAAACATGTATATGTTGGTTGTGAATTATTTTTAGAATTTGTTGAAATGTTTTACTATTTTTTTCGAATTTTATAAACAGGCAGGACCATGTGAGCTCAGCTTTAATCAATAAAACCTCAAACGGCCACGTAGAGTACACAACGCTGAGCAAATAAGTTAAAAAGTAAAAGAGTATCGGGCAAATCCGCTTGAATTTGCTCCAAGTCCTCATCATCAACGATCGCTGAATGAAGGCGAGGCGAGAGACAAATCCCAATGTTGGATCAGATGAGTTATTGAAAAAAGCATGTCATCCCGTTGTCGAGACACCATCCATCTCCATTTCCGAAAAGTGACTCTTGCCCCTCGCGTTGGCTCGAAGACCGCCAAACTGACAGAAGATGACGAAGCTCACACTAGAGAACAGTTGGAAAGGAGAATAAAGCCTACATGGCTTCCAGGGAAAGAAGGACAAATGAACAAAACCATATCACTGGAGCTGAAACAACACCGAGAATGGAAGAACCAAGGACCGTCCACAAATCACACCACGTCTATAGCAAAGAATGGGCTCTTAGGCGGTGCCTACAAGAAGGCAATGGCGCAAGAGCATCGTCATCCGCTCTAGAAACGGCTGCTTGGAAACCGATGGCAAACTGATGGGATCCTTGATGGTGCCCAACAAGGAACTGGCGCTCGAAAGCGTCGCCATCGCCGCCACAGTAGCCTTCGGGCAACGGCTTTTGCTTTGATACTACCACCACTGTCCACACAAAGCCATTATGGTCTACGAGGAGGACTCGAAGAGGAGAGTAGAAACCTCCATCCGATTGAGGAAAGAACATGACCATGTCGCCCCGTTAGGTCATGGAGCTTATCATATGAGATGTGAATTTTCGGTAAACTCTATGTATGAAGCAATGATGTAACTACCGGCGCCAATAGATAATAATAAGAAAATTTGGAAGATGAAGATTCCACTAAAAAATATGGTTTTCGCGTGGTATCTTCGTCGTGGTGTTATTTTAACTAAAGATAACCTTACAAAACAAAATTGGAATGGGAGTAAACAATGTGTCTTCTGTCAGAAAGACGAGACTATCAAACACTTGTTCTTTGATTGCTCTATTGCTTCTTCTATATGGTCAATTATTCAGATATGTTCTACCTTATTTCCTCCAACTAGCATTGCCAATATTTTTGGCTCCTGGCTAAATGGTGTGAATAAATGGTTAAAAAGTCTTATTAGGGTGGCAGCTCTAGCCGTGATTTGGTCGTTGTGGATAAGTTGTTCTCCTATGCAGATTACCTTTAGGACTACAGCTACACTCCATACTTGGCTACCGCTGCAGCGTGTATTGCATCTGCTCATCCTGCACTTTGAAGAATGTGTGTATATATATGAAAAATGATTTCCTCCTGGTTTTGGAGAATGCTAAGTTTGTTTTATTGTCCTGTGTCAGTCAAGAATTATGCCATTCCTAGATCATTTGGTGTCCCCTTTATTTTTCCAGTTTGTGCTGCAGGGTGGACATGGTTTGTTTGAAAGTCGAACAATCATTTTCCCAACACTACTTCACCGCTAGGAGGACTTGCAACCGACCTTCTGGCTGTTGCTTGATCTAGAAGATTAAAACTCTTGGGCAGTTCGAACAAGGGCTGTCAACATCAGATTTACCCTTAAGCCTTTGCAAGGTAACAAAGCACCGGGACCTTTTTATGGAGGTCTGTACCAGACTGGAGACTACGACCAAAGACTTTTTATCCCAGCATGGATGGCATCAAACTGACGGGATCCTTGATAATGCCCAACAAGGAACTGTCTCTCGAAAGCGTCGCTATCGCCGCCACAGTGGCCTTCGGGCAAAGACTTTCGCTTTGATTCAACCACCACTGTCCACACGAAGCCATAATGGTCTACGAGGAGGACTCGAAGAGGAGAGTAGAAACCTCCATCTAATTGAGGAAAGAACATGACCATGTCGCCTCGTTAGGTCAGGGAGCTTATCTTATGAGATGTGAATACGTTTGTCGAGACATCGTAGTAGTTTTCATAGACGGGGGTGCCATGAGACTACGGTAGAGACGTGGGGTAACGGGATAGCGTAGTAACACAGAACACGGGATTTTACCCAGGTTCGGTACGTCGCGACAGTACGGCGTACCTACTCCTGCACTTCTCACTAATTGGGACTAAAGCCCGTTTAACAGGGTTACAATGTGAGGGTGTAGATCTAGCTACTCGGCGAGGATGAGCTTCTCGGCGAGTTGCGTAGAGCTTCTCTGTTGTGCGATAAAGAACTTGAACCTAACTTGATTATCTCCCGTCCGGCTTTATATAATAGCCGGATTAGGGCTTACAGAATAGGAAACCTAGAAGACTACGTTTAACTCGTAACTTGGAAAACAAGGAATCCGTCTTCTCCTCCAAGCCAGATCACGCGGGCCGTGATCCGGGTTCTTCTAGAATCCGGCTTCCGCGCGTCGGACTACTGGGCCGCCCAATGGACCTGCGCCCATTACCTGCAGGCCACCCTGGTAGTCCAGCTCTTTGTCTACCATCTTCTATACCCCTATTCAGTATATATCCGACAGTAGCCCCCAGGAAGGATCAAAACTCTGATTCTCCGTCTTTCGTCAAATATATTTTGTCCGGGAAATCTTGATTCAGCAGTCTTGATTCTTTCTACTTTCCTTTTGAAGGAGATGGTAACATAAAACTCGGAACCATGAAAATCCGGCTTTTCTTCTCGCGATCCTTCGCGGAAAAGGAACTTCTAACGTCAGCGTCTTAATCATGCTGACGCAAGCGACGCTCGGTTTCACGCGGGAAACCCCTCAGCGTATCTCTGACAGATTCTCACGGGAAACGAGGAGATAGCCATCATTCCCCTGTCGTTTCATTTCCCGGATTTTCCGGCGAGCGACACGCGTCGAACATCCAACGGTCGAAAGAGCCGTTGGCACGTATCTAAACGGCTTTCCGGCTATAAATAGCCACCCTCGTCCTCATCGGAAACTTTCCTCACTCCCCCACTACCTACGCCATTGCTGCGAACGCGAGCTCGAGAGCAAAGCACTTGTCCCAGGCGCTCACAGCATCCAAGCACACCGAAACGCAACGCCACAAGATGGCCTCCTCGCCGTCATCGCCGACCCGCGCCGCCATCAACGAGCTGATCAGCGATCTGGATCCACAGCCGGGATCGCCCAAGCTCACCGGCGACGTGCCGGAGAAGACCACGGCCTCCGCGGCGGGCGGAGAAAACACTTCCGCCGCCGCGGACATAGCGGGATCGAGCTCCGCAGCATCCCCACCGTTCGTCCCAACGACGGCGAGGGTCAAGATCCATTCCCGTGGCGATGAGCGCTTTGCTACCGGAGCCAACAACGAAACAGAAATTGTCGGCAATTGGAGTCCGAGTAATACTTCTCTCGTTCTTCTTCGTCGGATGTCAAAGGAGGGATACATAGTTAAAGGCAAATGGCGGATCTCGAAAGATGAACCCGAGCCCAAGCCAAAAGCCGGAGAATGCGTCATCCTTACCTCTCATATCGCGAGAGGTATGGGTTTTCCCCCTTCCGCCTTTTTTCTAGACGTCCTTAATTTTTATGGCGTTCAACCACACAATATTTCTCCGAATTCCATCCTCTACTTAGCCAGTTTCCAAGCCCTTTTCGAAGGATATCTCGGGATAACACCTGACCTAGGTTTCTGGCAATATTGTTTTGAGGTAAAGCATAACATCACAAATGGCATTTCGCCTATTTGCGGGACCATATCTTTCACCCTCAGAAAATTTAGGGAGGAATGGTATCCAAAAATAGAAATGCCGGAACCTGATCAATCTTGGCTAGGTTCTTTCTTTTATCATCAGGACATTCCATTCCCAGGCAGGACAACCGGGGTTCCTCCCTTTGTTAATTCTGCTGCTATTCCTCGCGAGAGTTGGACAGCCGCAGTAGTAGAAAATTTGCCGGAAAACCTGATGAAGATAAAGCGGCGCATCGCCAAACTTTCTTCCTCTCAACCTTCTTTGGTTGGGAAGGATACCGTTTTGTGCTGGTTCGGACGCCGTATCCAACCTCTCTCTTTTCGTTCCCGACTTCTTTGCGAATACCAAGGGCCAGAAGATAGCATGAGAGGAACAGATAAGGCCTTTACCAAAAAAGATTTTATAGGACGACTTCACCAACTGGTCGCCGTCAGTAGTCAGATTGAGGAAAATCTGGCGATTTATCACGTGGAAAATCTGGTCCCTAAGGTATTTATCTTTCCTTGTTTCCGAATTTTTCCTCAGATTATCTTCTCTCTCTGCTTTTTAACATGTTGTTAACTCCTTCCTAGTTCGATGAACTTGGAGAAAATGATCTTGCTTCCGACGCTGAACTCAACAAATTGTATGCCGAGTTTCACAACAATCGGAAGCGCAAAAGGCAATCAGCTATCAAAGAGGAATCTATTCCCAACCTGGACGATATCCGGATAAAAGAAGAACCATTTGACGAACTCGGATATATTCGTCCAGAGGCAAAGAAATTCTTTGCTCCTGCGCCTCTGATTCGCCCTTGGCCACAAAATGGATTAGTTGTTCGCAATGATATCGCATTTTCACCTCGTCAGGTTATACACGATGGCCTTCATCACGTTGGGATTCTCTTCGCGGAATATGCCAAAGAATTCAACGAGGTCTTGGCCGACTTGCGAGAAATGAGTCAGGTAATACTTCTAGCCCCCAAGCATTAAGTTGAAATATGAATTCTTCTTAATGTTTCTTCGTATGCCTGTTCAAACTTAAGCATCTGGCTTTCATTTCCATGTTTTAGCATTCCGCAGATGCCATAAACTTGGAAGTTTATAAGAAGCTTAGTCTCAAGAGCAGAGAAGTAAAAACCCTTCAATCTGTTATTGAGTCGAAAAGCAACGAACTAGCGTCATCTCAGCGGCAACTATCAAAAGCCACCGGTATTCTACGTTGTGCCATTTGTTTTCTCTGTAGAATGCTTGCTGAATTGTTTTGTAAACTCGAATTATTTATTGCCCTCCAGCTGCTTTAAACAAAGCCAACAAATTAGCAAAAAACGCTGTCCATATTTCTCTACTTCGTGAGGAAAACTCAAACCTCCGAAAGGAACTTCTGAAAGTTCAAGAAGACCTAGAAGCCAGTAATCTGGCCCTTGGGATTGCTCGATCCAAGGCTTCTTTACAGGCAGCAGAAGATAAATCTGTTATCAATGATTTGGAAAGTATTCTACTCCCGCGCATGAAAGAAAGCGACGAAATTGACAAGGTTCTTGGTAAGTTAACTTCTCTTTACCAATGTCTTCATGTCTTATTTCTTGTATCTTTTCATGTAACCTTTGCTTTTGTCAAAAAAGCAGGAAATTTTCCAGGAATCTCTCGGACTGAAAAGATCCGGGCCTTTGGGGAAGTGTGGAATTCAATCAGGGATGCAGGAATGCAGCTGATTAATAAATTCCTTCCCACAAGTACTGTACGATTTTTCGGAAGTCTACCGACTTCCGGGTGCCATTACAGAGGTAGCAGAGTCGAAAGAATCCATCCTTCGTTCTGCCGCACGAGGTGGTGCACGCATGGCACTTGGCCTTATGCGTCTACATTACCCTAATGCTAAATCTTGGCGCGTAGCATCCGGAATCCCTCAAGAATACAGAAGCGCAACGAAATGCGATTTTTGATGAAGTTAAAGGGCACGCTTCCAAGATTGCCTCTATAGTTAACATTTCCATTACTTATCCGGAAGAAGAAGTGCCCGCAGCCCCCGAGAATGATAGCAGTGATGAAGACTCGGATGCTTGAGGGAATACACTTAACCCGAATGATGGATGTGTATAAGAGCATTTTTTACAATGCAATTCATATTGTAATGCTTCTATATCGTTTGTTGAAACAAGAACTCCGCCTTTTGCAATTTCAAGTTTCTTGCAAAGTTTTTCGGGTTTGACTGTTCCTTTATCTTCTAAGTAATCTGGCAAATGTGTTTTAACTGCTCTAGTGTTTAAAAATGGCTCAACTAGCAATATGAATCGTCATGCCGAGTAACTGGGGACGAACCAAGCAGTTTTGAAACTCGGAAACATGGATCATGCTAAAAGCATTTTTACTGACTAGTTTCAGTAACCCAACACATACACAATCAGATAAAACTTAGAGAAAACAAGGAACTGTATTGAAACTTGGGCATGCAGGCACAATCCGAGTTTCCTTTAACCTTTAACAGGCCGAATCATTCAGCTTTTAAACACCGAGCACGCAGGCACAATTCGGGTTAACATTGAGTATTTGTAAGATCATTGGGAAATAGATGAGGCGGAAATATTTTGTACTTATAATGAATATGAAAGACAACATTCCGACAACTTTATTTCATGGTCTCAAAGATGTTTACATAGAAATTGAACTAAGTATAGAAGGGACGTAATTGCTGGATACTCCAAGGCCTCTTTGTCTCTCCTAGTTCATCATCTATTTTTCTCTTTCTTTTGCGATTCGGCTTCTTGGGATCGTCCTCCGTATCTCGAATGTCGACAAGATAATATGATCCATTCTTCATGGCTTTACTGATGGCGAATGGTCCTTCCCATACTGGGGCCAATTTGTGCTTCCTTTGCTGCACCAATCTCAGCACTAAGTCACCTTCTTTAAAAGAACGATGCCTGATTTTCCGACTGTGATAACGTCGTAAACCTTGCTGGTAGATGGCGGATCTTTGAAGCACAAGTTCTCGCTCCTCTTCTAAGAGATCGACGGCATCCTGTCGTGCTTCTTCGGCATCTGAGTCGCCAAAATCCTGCACTCTTGGGCTATCGTGGATCATGTCCGTTGGAAGAATAGCTTCCGCACCATAAACTAGGAAAAACGGGGTTTGCCCAGTTGACCTATTTGGCGTCGTTCGAATACTCCATAACACGGAAGGTAGATCTTCTACCCACGCTCCAGCTGCTCTATGGAGAGGAGATTCGAGTCTTGGGCGTATTCCTTGCAGGATTGAACTGTTCATTCTTTCAACCTGCCCATTAGATTGCGGGTGTGCCAGATGCAAGATCTAAGCGGATTCCCGTTTGTTGGCAGTATTTTGCCAACTCTCCAATGGAGAAATTTGTCCCGTTATCGGTTATTATGCTATGTGGGACGCCATACCTCATTACTAAATCAATAATGAAATTTCTGGCAGTTGCGCCGTCTAGCTTTTTGATGGGTTTAGCCTCCACCCACTTTGTATACTTATCTACCGCTACGAGTAGATGCGTAAGTCCACCTCTTGCAGTTTTGAACGGTCCCATCATATCTAGCCCCCAGACCGCAAACGGCCATGTGATGGGGATAGTTTTAAGTGCTTGGGCCGGCAAATTGGTCTGCTTGGCGTAATATTGACATCCTTCACACGTATTCACTATGCGCTCGGCGTCTGACTTGGCTGTTAGCCAGAAAAACCCCGCCCGGAATGCTTTTTTGACTATGCTTTTTGATTGAGCATGATGTCCGCAATCTCCGGCATGGATTTCTTCCAGTATTTCTCTTCCTTCTTCTGGTGAAATACACCGTTGAAAGATTCCGGAAGTACTGCGTTTATACAAGTGGTCGTTGATTACCACGTATCCTTTGCATCGACGCTGTATTTGCCTTTGCAAGACTTCGTCTGCTCCTTCCGGGTACTTCTGATTGACTAAGAAGTTTAAGTATGGAATTGTCCAATCCGGTTTAACGAGCATGACCTCAATTGTTTCGGATGCCAGAGGGTAATCAACGTCTCCACCTTTTATGGACGGTTCATGCAAGTGCTGGATGAATACCCCTGGTGGTAAAGTTTTTACTCTCTCTGATCCCATGCGGGCTAACGCATCCGCATTCCAATTTTCCTCCCTTTTTATGTGAAGGACTTCGAACCCGAAGAAACAGATGGCGAACTCATCCACCGTCCTCCGATATTCGGCCATTATAGGGCTTTCGCATCCCAGGTTTGGTTGAGCTGATGTTGTACCAAATCCGAGTCTCCATAGCACAAGATGCGTTTTACCCCTATTTCTTTTGCAATATGCAAGCCATGAAGCAGAGCTTCGTATTCTGCCACGTTATTACTGGCGTTGAAGTGTATTTGCAATACGTACTCCATTATGTCTCCCTTGGGGATTTTAGGACTACGCCAGCCCCAGCTCCTTCCTTCATCTTGGATCCGTCAAAGTGCATGATCCAGTACTCAGATTCTGGCATCGGTGTTTTTTCCATTGCTTCTGTCCAGTCGGCGACAAAATCTGCCAAAACTTGGGATTTTATTGCCGTCCTTGGCTGGTACTTAATGTCGAAGGCTGCCAGCTCGATGCCCCATTTAGCTACTCGGCCGGTTGCCTCCGCATTGTTTATAATATCCCCTAGTGGTGCTTTACATACCACTGTTATGGAATTCCCTTGGAAGTAATGGCGCAGCTTTCTAGATGCAAAAAATACGCCATACGCCAGTTTCTGGTAGTGTGGGTACCTTTGTTTGGATTCGGAAAAAACTTCGCTTATGTAATATACCGGATGTTGATCTGGTATGCTTTGCTCTTCCTTTGTCCGTTCCATAACGATTACCGCACTAATAACCCGATTTGTAGCCGTAAGGTATAATAACATGGGTTCTTCGTCTTTTAGAGATGCCAAGATGGGAGCCTTCATCAAGGTTTCCTTCAACTGGGCCAACGCTGCATCGGCCTCTTCTGTCCATTCGAACTTGTCGGATTTCTTTAGCAGCTTGTAGAGTGGTAAGGCTTTATCCCCAGCCGACTAATAAATCTGCTGACGGCTGCAGCGGAACCGTCAACCTTTGGACATCTTTTACACATGTAGGTTTTGAGATGTTCAAGATTGCCTTGATCTTTTCCGGGTTAACTTCTATTCCTCTGTGGGAAACAATGAAACCCAGAAGTTTTCCTGAGGGAACCCCGAATACGCACTTAGATGGATTCAGCTTCATCTTGTAAGTGCGTAAGTTTTCGAAAGTTTCTCGCAGATCCTCAAGGAGTGTATCTTTTTCCTTGGTTACGACAGCGATATCGTCCACATAAACATGGACGTTTCTGCCAATCTGACTATGTAAGCAGCGTTGCATGCAACGCTGATAGGTTGCACCTGCGTTCTTCAGACCAAAAGGCATGGTTACGTAATAGTACGTCCCATACGGGGTTATAAAAGAAGTCTTGATTTGATCTTCCTTTTTCATGCGTATTTGGTGGTACCCGGAGTATGCATCCAAAAAGCATAAAAGCTCGGAGCCTGCAGTGGCATCTATTATTTGATCGATTCGCGGTAATGCGAACCTATCTTTCAGACACAACTTGTTCAATCCTGTGTAATCTATACACATTCTAAGAGCAGTCTTGTCTTTCTTCGGTACTAGGACCGGATTTGCGGACCAATCAGTATGGATTACTTCCTTGATGAAATCCGCTGCTAAAAGCCGGATAATTTCCTTGCCAATAGCCTTCCGTCTTCTTCCATCAAATCGACGGAGACCTTGTTTGACGGGTTTTGATCCCGGAATAACCTTGAGTTGGTGCTCAGTAAGTTCCCTGGGTACGCCTGGCATGTCGGCTGGACACCAGGCAAAAATATCCCAGTTCTCACGGAGGAACTTGATGAGCTCGCCTTCCTATTTGTCGGTCATCCCAGTCCCTACGACGACAAACTTTGTCGGATCTTTGGGATCTAGGATTACCTGTCTTGTATTCTCGGACGCCTTGAAGCTATCTGTTGGCTTCCGAGTTTTTTTCCTGCCGGCATTTCTTTCGGCGATACCTCCTTGGCTAATTCCTTCAGTTCCTCCTTTGCTATAACTCTCTGAGCGCAAAGGGCGTTTTCTTTCTCCAACTCGTTTGCCAGCTTGAAATCACCAGCTATGGTGATTACTCCTCCTTTGGGTCCTAGCATTTTCATCTTGTTGTAGATATAACAGGATCTTGCCATGAATTTGGCGAAAGCTGGGCGTCCGAGTATTGCGTGATACACGCTTTCGAACGGCACTACTTTGAAGGATACTTTTTCCTGCCGGAAGTGATCTTTATCTCCGAAGGTGACATCTAGGGAAATTTCTCCTAAGGATCGTGCTTGCCTGCCAGGAACAATGCCATGGAAGCGTATATTGCTGTAGTTGAGCTGGGACTCGGAGATCTTCAAGTGCTTCAGTGTATCCAGGTACATTATATTAATGCTGGATCCTCCGTCCATCAGCACTCTTCTTAGCCTAGTGTTTTGAACAATAGGGCTAACAACAAGAGCTTGTGTGCCGGGTTCAGGGATATTTCCGGGATGATCAGACTGATCCCAGACTATTGGCGTGTTGGAGTACTTCAAGTATTTCGGGGTCGCAGGAACCGCGTTTATTTCCCGAAGTGTTCTTTTGGCCACCTTTGCTGACGGGGTTGCTAAGAAAGTTAGCATTGCTTCTCCGTCAACTCTCGGAAATTTGGGTTCGCCCTTTCGCTGTTGTTCCTGGATTTTGTCATCAGTGTCCGATTCACTGTCTTCCTTTTCAGCTTCTGGCTTTTGTTTGGCAGGTTTCCTTTTGGAACCCTTCCCTTTATTTCCGGATCCTGCATTGCCTTTCATATGCTTGTTTAGCCGGCATTGCGCATTTGTGTGGGTTGGTTTCCCAAATTGCGAGTGGTGGACGCAGGGTTCCGACTTAATTCTCTCCCATTCTTCGGGAGTGTAATTGATTGGATCTGGGCTGCGACCTTTCCACTTATTTCCTTTATCTCCTCCAAAGGCTATATTGACCTCTTTGGGCTTTGTCGTTGATTCCGGAGTTCCTTTTTTGTCAGAACGAGGACTTTTCTTGGCGAGTATTAGTGACTCGATATTGCCTCCTCTTGCTCTGATATCATCTTCGGCTGCAGCGTGCTCATTAGCGGTTGTAAGCATAGATCCGAGATCTTTGTGCTGTTTAGAACCAACCATGAACGGTACGAGTCCGGGTTTTAGGCCATTGACGAAAGCATGCATTGCTTGTACGTCAGTTACTCCAGAACAACTATTCTTCATTGCAGTCCATCTGGAGATGAAATCCACGTATGGTTCGTCCTCAAATTGGGTGCAACGGTTCAGCTGGTTGATGCTATTTGGGCGTTTGTATGTTCCCCGAAAATGCTGAGTGAATACTCTAGCCTATCATCCCAGCTGTCGACAGTTCTTGATGGTAAACCATTGATCCAATCTCTGGCTCCGTCTAGCAACATTAGGGGAAGAAACTTGACAGCTTCCAGGTCTGTCCCATTGTTGATTTAGACGGCTGTATAATAATCTGAGAGCCAGGTATCCGGGTTTGTACTGCCGGTATATTTTTGGTAGGTTGGACCAACTTTGGCGAAGCCAGAATGCAGGGTTATCCTTCGGATCCTGTCAGTGAAACACTTAGGACCAAAGTACAGATCATCCTTTTCTGCTCTATCAATGTGTGCAGCGGCTGAATGGACTGGAGGGGATCTTCTTTCTTTTCCATTGTTGCGCGGACGCGCTTTTCCGAGGTTATCTCTATCTCTTCCGTGTTCACGTCCTTTTGGGTTAGGCGGAGTTCTGCTTCTGTGCCTTTCCTTATCCTTAGGAGGTGTCCGGGATCTTTCACGTCTGTGAGGTATATCATATCTTCCAGCTTTTTCAGCTGGGTTTCTCGGAGGTGGCATTATTTTGCCGTCATTCCGGTGTTTGTCTTCCCGATCATGTGGTTTATATCCATCTTTCGGGAGATGAGGTCCGGTTCTAGACGCTGCGTCCCGGTTATCTGGGTTTTTCCTGTCTTTTCTCGGATCCTCTTTTTTATCCGAGTCTCCGGGTTCTTCCGGTCCAGGTGCTCCAGCAGCGCAAGTAGCTGTTTTGCAGAGGGCGGAATTATCATGCAGCCTCCCTGATCGTTCTTGGCCTCGCTGTTGCTGCTGTAATGCTTTTCCTAGGAAAGCATACACCCCTTGGAGTTTTTCCCCGTTGGAGTACAGATCGTTATTTAGGATGGCGAACGCTGCTTCCGCGTTTTCCGCTGCGGTTTTGTATATTGGTTCGCCCTTGGCATCTTTGCCGTTTAACTGCTTTTGCCAAGATGGGTTATAGAACCTTTCTTTTGGCGGCAGTTCGGTCTTGCGATTCCGGGTAACCTAGTTGGTTTTAATGCAGATCTATTCTTTCTCTCGTACTCCTCTATTTCCTCCTTCATGATTTTGATATCATGCTGGGTTTGTTGGAGATGTTGCCGAGATCGGAGTAAATGTTGCTGTTGCCGTTGGAAAGCCTGTCTCCTGGCTTCCAGTATCTCAGGGGGTTCATCTGGTCCCACTGGTGTTTGTAATAGCTCTTGCTCTTCCTGTTCCGTCATTGGCGGAGCAGTGATTTCCTTAGCTTTCTTCTCCGCGGGCTTTTCTCTGCTTGCTTTTCCTATTTCCGGGTTTTCTTCAGCTGTATAAGCTAGTTTTTTCTTCCGGAGTTTTTTAGCAGACTTGTGCCTTTTCTTGGAAGAGGGAGGGTTTTTGGCAGGCTCATCTTCTGTCATCTCCTTGACATTAGGGAATATCGGAGAAGTTTCTCCGTCTTCTCTCTCTTCCTCTGGCGGAGGGGTTTTAGGGCTTTCCTGGCTGCCGGCGCCCGTTGTATCAGCTGGTTTTGCCATTAGCACTTCATGGAATCCCTCTTGAAAGGACTTAACCTTTCTTACGAAGGCATCCTCATCTTCGTCTACGGAGTCGAAGTTATCCGATCCAGTTTCCGACTCCAACCTCGCCTCAATGGCGGCAAGCACGGACTCTGCTTCCAAGTTCATCGTCTGGTTGACGGATGTCGGATCTTCCGCCTCTGTGACGGGTGTTTGTTCTTCCGTCTCTATGACGGGTAGGTTTTTATCTGCCTCTTGCACGGGATTTCCGTCATCCGTGTTTTCAGCGATTTCGGATTGCACCATGCCAATAAAGTGTGTATCACTTTTTTGTCGGCGATCTGAGCAGAATCCGGCATCATAGTCGTTTTCGACTGGGTATAGGGCGGGTGGGATAAATTTGCTTCCACCGCAAAACCCCATTGCCTCTGCAGTTAGTCCGATAAAGATGTTAGCAGATCCGATCGGTAACACGCAGGCACTTACCAGGTGGTTTTGCGCCGGTATGTAGGATCCGTTGTCGAGGAAGCGCCCGACGTCGCCGTCGAACTCCAGGCTTCCGACAGTGATCGATCTTCCAATTCCGCCGAGTATCCCAGATCGGAATTTCACGCCTGACGTCGTTTGCCCCACGGTGGGCGCCAACTGTCGAGACATCGTAGTAGTTTTCATAGACGGGGGTGCCATGAGACTACGGTAGAGACATGGGGTAACGGGATAGCGTAGTAACACAGAACACGGAATTTTACCCAGGTTCGGTACGTCGCGACAGTACGGCGTACCTACTCCTGCACTTCTCACTAATTGGGACTAAAGCCCGTTTAACAGGGTTACAATGTGAGGGTGTAGATCTAGCTACTCGGCGAGGATGAGCTTCTCGGCGAGTTGCGTAGAGCTTCTCTGTTGTGCGATAAAGAACTTGAACCTAACTTGTTTATCTCCCGTCCGGCTTTATATAATAGCCGGATTAGGGCTTACAGAATAGGAAACCTAGAAGACTACGTTTAACTCGTAACTTGGAAAACAAGGAATCCGTCTTCTCCTCCAAGCCAGATCACGCGGGCCGTGATCCGGGTTCTTCTAGAATCCGGCTTCCGCACGTCGGACTACTGGGCCGCCCAATGGACCTGAGCTCATTACCTGCAGGCCACCCTGGTAGTCCAGCTCTTTGTCTACCATCTTCTATACCCCTATTCAGTATATATCCGACAACGTTCCTTCTAGAACCCAAGAAACGAAGAGTATAAAAAACAATATGAAGTAATATGAGTGGAACCTTACATGAATGCAATACATATATAAAATATAAAGATGGGTCGCGGTATCACACGGGCCCGCTTAAAAAAAATTGCACTCATCCAAGAATCAAAAGGATGTTTATAGCATATTAAAATCACAATCGATCTGTGATTGGATAGGAAACTGATTTTGGTAGGATAGTTAGGAGGGTGGTTATACTCTCAGCCCACTAAAGTTCAACTTCAGGTGTGACGCAAGTGTTTATCATTTAAGGCAAAATATCCCTCACTCGGAGGCGACGGCTAAGTCTCTCGAAGATGCTCATAGTGATAGGTGTGTGTTTATAGGGGTAATTGTATGCATGTGTTTGTGAACAGTTGCGTTGTACCGTGTTTCGGAAAGAAAAATTGTGATCAAATAAAGAAAAAGACTCACGCCCTTTCCACGACCTTTTTTTCACGACCTGAATTAGTTATTTTTTTGCTAAAAAAATCAACCAACAGCCCGATCCGAGTATGTTAAGGAAACAAAAAAAAAAGGTTTTAGTATATCTCTACTAGCTAGTTCGAGTACAACGCAGAACATATCTCTACTACTACTAGCTAGTCCTACTTGGTTACGTAGTCCACCGTACATATATACGTACATGTTCGACGAAGGTTCGTTGCGTTACAGGGACAAAGCTTCCCAGAGCAAAAAGTGGATCGATGGCGATTTCGGCAACACACTCGGACGAGGACGAGGACAAGGCCGTCCTCGAGATCCTCCTACGTCTTGACGACATGCGCGCCCTCTTCCGTTGCGCCGTCACCTGCAAGCGCTGGCGCAGCCTCGTGGTCAACCCGTCCTTCATTGGCCGCTGCCAGACTGGCACCCGTAGCCGCGCGCCTCCCTCCATCGCGTGGCCTTCTTCACACAACGACATCAGGTTCATCGGGACGAGGACCACGGACGGCAACAACAGCCAACTCTGGAAGAGAACCATAGTAACAGTAGCAGTGGTAGGGGATGTGCCTCACGCGACGCGTTCCCGTAGCGCTTGGCGCCGGGCGGGGCGATAGGGCTCGCCTTCGCTCCTCTCCGCGGGCAGGCTCCAAGGAGCGATCAAGGCGAGGACGCCGGAGCTGGGAGCTGCTGGCGGATCTTGCGGAGGACCGCGCGCTGGCCAGGGCGGCCACCGCGGTTGGATTCGTAGGAGGAGCTCAGGGAGAGCAGGGCGATGCCCTCGCGATGGAGGTCGGCGGGGCGCCCGACGCTTGCATGCAAGGGAGCGGCGCGGCAACGGGGGATCAGGGAGATCTGCCCGCGGCGGCTGTTCTTCCAGCGGCGCCCGCTGGGATCGTCGGAGGAGGGGCGTCGAAGATGCGTGCGGGGGTGCGCGATCTGGCGTCAGATCTGCAAGGCGGGGAGGTTTCGCAGGGCGATGCTTGCGCTCTGCTGTTTGGATCCGCGGATTTTCCGCCGTTGGACTCGCCGGGGAGGCTGGCCCGCGGTGGGGCGGAAGGTTCGCCGGCGAGGACGGTGAGATTCGGCGTGCTCGAGGTGCCGCTTCCGGCGGCGGGTTCGGGAGGGGCCTCTTGCTTGGAGCCGTCCTTCTGGGATCCGGCAGCTTCGTGGGAGCCGCCCGCGGGGGGTGGCGCCGCCTCTGTGCTTGCTTCGGGGCGCTCGCCGGAGGGGCAGCGGCCGTCCTTGGCGCCGTCGGCTGCCTCGGAGCCGGAGGTGGACGACGGCTGGGTGGTGGTTGGGCCGCGGCCCAATCGGCGGACGCGCGCGGGGCGCGCTGGTGGGCCGGCCCCAACGGTGGCCCCAAGCCAGAGCCCTGCTTCCGTACAGGTGGGGTCCTTGTGCTTACCGCTTCACGGGCCGTCTGAAGCCAACGTGGCCGCGGGTGCGTCGGGGGCCCAGCCCGTTGGCCCCAAGGGATATAACTGGAGATGGCTCTGCCCCGAAACCCTAAACCGTGCTCTTCTCAGTTTCCCTTCCAGGTCAAGTTCGAGCCGCCTCTACTCCAGACCGAAGCGCCTCGTCCCCCTCCTCTCCCCATCGGGCGTCACCACCTACCGGCTGGTGGCCATGGACCGTAGATCAAGCGAGCGGAGGGGCAAGCGCTCCTTGGAAGATCGAGACCTTGGTCGCGGGGGGAACCGCGGCCAGGAGGAGGACCTAAGGCAACGCCTCGACCGGGATCGGGACCGGGATCTGTCCCGCCGCGGCCAGTCGGAAAGAGAAGACGCTCGCCGGCGTCTGGATGCTGACCGGCAGGAGGAAGAGCGGCTGCGCGCCCAGATCTCGATCCCTCCGGCGCGGGGCCGTGATGGGGGTCGGTTGGGGGCTCGCCCTCCGCCGCGCCTCTCTGGTTCGAACTCCACGCCGGTTGGGGGGTGGCCCCGCCGCCGCCAGATCGCGAAGCTTCGAAATCCGTCTGCTTCAAATGTGGGCAACCCGGGCATTTCCAAGCTGCTTGCCAAGGGGACCCCTTCTGCGTCAAGTGCGACGTCAAGGGCCACTGGTCCGCCCTGTGTCCTGGGCGGCGCAGGGCAATCTGCGCTGGGTGGGCGCCGGCCTGGGAGGCCGGGGCTTCTTCCATCTCGACGTGCCAGCGGACAAGATCCCTAAGGCGACGCCGAACACAGCCATGGTCGTGATTGAGAAGGGGAATTTCTCTGTCGAAGAAGTTGAAGACGAGTTCAAAGAACTAGCCGACGAGCACTGGAACTGGCAGGTGCGCCAAGTTAGTCAGACCGAGTTCTCACTCGTGTTTCCGTCGCGTGAGTTGCTGCGCATGGCCATCCGCGGGGGCGGGCTGACCCTGCCCATCACTGACTTCCGCGCGGTGGTCTCGGAGGCCGTGGGGGACCCGAGGGCCTCGGAATCGCTGTCGCCGATCTGGGTGCGGCTGATGGACGTCCCTCCTCCTTTCCGCGACGAAGCGTACCTGATGGGAGCCACTCTGGAGATCGGCGTGCCCCTGGAGGTGGACCGCTCCTCCTTGGCTGGCGACCGAGCTCCTATCCGGATGCGGTTTGCCTGCCGCGAGCCGGTGGCACTGCCTGAAGCCATCACTCTCTTCGTCAATCTGCAGGGCTACCGTATCCCCATCGAGCCCGACGTGGTCGCGGACAAACCCGCGGCGCCTCCCTCCCCGCCACCCCGCCGCCCCAGAGACGACAACGACGACCATGCCGCTGAGGACTCCCAGTCCTCTGAAGAAGAGGGCGACGACTGGGACAGTCGCAAGTCCCGTGAGCGGGAGCGGGCCAGGGCGGCCTCGCTGCCCACGAAGCACTCCAAGACGGGAGCCAAGGAGGGAGTGGGATGCGATCTTCCGGCCGGGGGCGCCACGTTCACCTCCCAGCCCAAACCTCCACTCCCTGCCCTTCCAAAGACGACCTTCTCCCAGTACGGCTCCAATCTGACGGATGACGGCGACATCTTCAAGTCGCTGGGCGCTATCGTCTCCGCGGCTCAGCTTGAGCTCTCGTCCGAGGCGCCCGCGTTCTCTCTGGCCAGCGACGCCACCCTCCTCTCCCCGTCGGCCACCGGCGATGTTTCCTCGGCCAAGAGGGACCGGGTGGACCGCGCTCAATCCAAGATCCGCCGCCTCGACCTTTCTCCTCCGCCGGCGGAAGTCACAGCACCACGGGAGGTCATTGCCAAGGAGCGCCGCAGCAAAGCCAACCACGACCGCCCCTCCCGCACCGCTGCTGTGGACAGCGTGGCGGTGGTGGAGGAGTCCCCCGACACCGCTCGCTCGGCGCCGCCACCGACCGTGATGCTGGGCCCTCTTCGTGGCTCGGTGTTGGCCCTGTCAGCGCCAGTGGCTAAGGGGCTCAGGTCCAAGGCCTCTGTGGTGGAGTCCACCAAGCAGAGCGAGCGCTCGCGCAGCGCCGCGGCGGACGAGGTGATGGCCAAGGCAGTGCGTCGCGCGGCTGACAAGGAGGCGACGCCCACTGCTGCGCTTCCCTCTGGTACGTCTTCTGATCCCATCTTCTCGATCTTACATAACTTGCCCGATGGACACTTGCTTTCGGTTGCTTCAGACTGTGGGATCATGTTCCAGTCCGCGGCTGGCCCGCCTGCCGAGACGCTTTCGATCATCCGCGCTAACGAGCTAGCCCAAGCCAACCTGGCTAGGATCCGTGTGGAAGCAGACGCAGCCTTGACGCCGGCGGACGCTGGAGCTACCTCTTCTAGCCCCTTGGGAGGGACCAGGGGAGCCTCAGGTTCGGGGCCGCCAGGAGCGAGCCCAGATTTAGACATGACGATGGCTTCGATAGCTGCGGCGTTAGTTTCGACTGAGGACGTCCCCAGGGAGGGGGCGACCGATCCCCTTCCGATAGCTGTTGCCTCTGAGCTGACGGACTCCGTGCCGGAGGCTGTCCCTGTTCCACCCCCGCAACCCTCTAGGAAGCGTTCCAAATCTGCGGCGCCGCTTGGTCGGCGCCCAGTGACCCGCCAAGCACGGGCCGAAGGAATGCCGTTTTAATGCGTATCCTATTCTGGAACATCCGAGGTTTCGGCCGCAAGGGGCGCCGAACTCTCATTAGGGACCTGCTCCGTCTACATAAAATTGATATTCTAGTTCTCCAAGAAACTATGAAACAGGACTTCTCCGACGCCGAACTTCAGGGTTTAGAGATAGATGAGAAATTCTTCTGGTGCTGGCTCCCTTGTTCGGGACGCTCAGGAGGTATTCTGTTGGGTCTTCGCGATAGCGCGTTCGACGTCGAAAGCATTGACAGGGGTCAATCTTTCATTAGCGTCAATTGCCTCATCCGAAAGGAGAATAAGTTCATGACTTTCGTCGGGGTCTACGGGCCTGCCAGACACGCTGACTCTCCTGCCTTCTTGGCCGAGCTCTCAGCCAAGGTGGAGGCGGCCCGGTTTCCGGTCTTCATGGGTGGAGACTTTAACTTACTTAGATGGGCGGAGGACAAGAATAATAGCAACCTTAACTGGCAGCGCATCGAGTTATTTAACAACCATATCGCACAGTGGGCGCTCTCCGAGGTTCCGCGTTCTGGGGCCAGATATACCTGGACGAATCGCCAACGCGATCCGGTGCGGTGCGTTCTGGACAGAGTGTTCATCGACCCGACCCTAGACGCCCACTTCCCTCTATCTACACTTTCCGCGGATCCAATTCTGGGGTCGGACCACTCCCCCCTGTTCTGGGACTCGGGCGAGGGCCCACCCCTCCGATCCAATCGCTTCTTCTTCGAACTAGGGTGGTTCGAGATTCCGGAGTTCAAGGACCTCTTGTTCAATCAGTGGACCATTTTAATGTCGCGGGCAGGGGGCCGCGACATTATAGATTGGTGGAAACACATGGCTGGCGGGCTGCGCCGTTACTTAAGGGGGTGGAGCCGCAACCAAGGCAGAGAGACGCGCTCGCGCAAACTTCATCTCCTCGACCAAATTAAAGGCCTGGATGAGCAAGCGGACTCGGTGGGCATAGATGAGGAGGAATGGGCTCTCCGCTACCATCTTGAGGACCAGCTCCTCGCGATTTACCAACAGGAGGAAGATTACTGGCGCCAGCGGGGCCGCGTTAAGTGGGCCCTGCTGGGGGACGCCAACACGGCCTATTTCCACGCCGTGGCCAATGGGAGACGCAGAAAGTGTGTCATCACCTCCCTCCACTCGGCTGAGGGCATCATTAGCAACCCACTCCAAATCCAGGAACACATCTACAACTACTACCGCGAGCTGCTGGGAACGGACGCCCCTCGTCGCCTTGGCCTTGCTCATAACATCTGGAGTCTGGAGGGACGCGTCTCGAGGGACGAGAACGCCGGTCTTCTCCTCACTTTCTCAGAGGCCGAACTGGAAGCGATAGTCTGGGACATGAAGGAGAACACGGCGCCTGGACCTGATGGGTTCCCAGTGGGTTTTTTCAAGCGCTGCTGGCCGCTGTGCAAGTTAGGGGTACTTCACACACTCAACGACTTCATGCTTGGTCGGGTCGACGTCTCCCGCCTGAACTTTGGGGTCATTTCGCTGATCCCGAAAATCCAAGGCGCCGACCAGATTTCACAGTTCCGTCCCATCGCCCTAATCAACGTCATTTTCAAAATTATTGCGAAAGCTATCGCTTCACGACTCGATCCAATCGCCAACCGAGTGATCAGCCCTAACCAAACCGCGTTCATCAAGGGGCGGTTCATCCTTGATGGCGCGCTAGTCTTACACGAGGTGGTCCACGAACTCAGGGTTAAAAAGTTGGGAGGCATCCTACTCAAGCTTGACTTCGAAAAGGCCTATGACCGCGTCAACTGGTCCTTCCTTCTGGAGGTCCTGCGTCGGAAAGGGTTCGACCAGGGATTCATCCATAGAATCGAGCAATTAATCGCCGGGGGGCAAACGGCGATCTCTATCAATGGGCAAGTTGGCCCTTACTTTAGAAACAAGAGAGGGGTGCGGCAGGGGGACCCCCTCTCTCCTCTTCTCTTTAACTTTGTAGCCGAAGCCCTCTCGGCTATCTTGTCCGCGGCAGGGGCTGCGGGACACATCAGTGGGTTGGTTCCCCACTTGTTACCTGGGGGCCTCACCCATCTCCAATACGCCGACGACACCATTATCTTGATCCAAAATAAAGATCTCGACATCGCAAACCTGAAATTTCTGCTCCTCTGTTTTGAGGAAATGTCGGGCTTACGGATCAACTTCCATAAATCCGAAGTCTTTGTTCTGGGAGAGAACCAGGAGAACCAGACCCGCATCGCCAACATGCTCAACTGTAAACTCGGTTCCTTCCCTTTCCTCTACCTCGGCCTCCCTATCTCTGATAGAAAGATTACTATTGAACAATGGAGCTACCTGGTTAATAAGCTAAACGCTAGGATCGACGGGTGGATGGGCAGACTACTTTCCTCGGGAGGAAGGTGGATCATGTCCAACGCGTGTCTTGAGGCGCTGCCAACCTACGTCATGGGTCTCTTCTTGCTGCAAGACGGGGTGCACGAGAAGTTCGACTCACTCCGGGCTAGATTCTTCTGGGAGGGCGCGGGCCTAAGAGAATGCCACATGCTTAACTGGCCTGCGGTCTGTCGGCCCAAAAACTGCGGGGGTTTAGGGCTGACCAACACCAAATTGATGAACAAGGCCCTGCTACTAAAGTGGGTATGGAAGCTTTTTCAGGAGGACGCTTCTCTTTGGAAGTGTATTGTGCGAGCAAAATACCCGGAAGCGTCCAACATATTCGCTGCGGAACCCAGGGGGGGTTCCCAGTTCTGGTCCAGCTTACACAAGATTAAACATCTCTTTAAGCTCGGGGCCAAGTTCGGGGTCCGGGACGGAAGGAGGACACAATTCTGGACGGATTGGTGGACGGGGGTGGGCCCTCTTCGAGATAGGTTTCCGTTACTCTTCGAGATTTGCGACTCCCCTGCCATTTCGGTTGCGGCGGCGTTCGAACCCGAGGGCCTGCGGTTCCGCCGTAACCTCTCTCCGCTCTGCTCCGTTCAATGGAGGGAGTTAAACGACGAGCTGGCCGAGGTTGGCTTGACTTCCGGAGGGGACTCAGTATCATGGGCCCTTGAGCCCTCGGGCCTGTTCTCGGTGGCTTCGTTGTACCAAAAACTGGCGCAAGGGGCCTCCATCGTCTTGTGTCAGGAGTTGTGGTCGGCTCACCTTCCCCTCAAAGTGAAGATCTTCTCCTGGCAGCTCGCCCTAGATAGACTGCCGACTCGGCGTAGATTATTTGGTCACTCCGACCCGGCGCGTCAGGTTTGCGCCCTTTGTGGCGAAACTGAGGACTCGGCCCACATCTTTTTTCAGTGCCCTCTAGCCAAGCTGGGATGGAGTGTGATCCGGCAGCTACTAGGGTGTAGTTGGAGCCCGGCCACTTTCCCCCAGTTCTTCGCCATTCAACAATCGCTACTTGGTTCTCAACGTCGCACCAGCTGGGTGCTGTTTGCGGCGCTTAGTTGGGCCCTCTGGCTCACTCGAAATAAACTTGCAATCGAAGCCATCGCCCCGAAACGCCCGGCTGACGTCATTTTCAAAATGTCACTGTTTCTGCAGGTTTGGGCAAATCTCGCAAAGGAGCCTGACAAGACGACGCTACTGCAGTTTGCCACTTCGCTACAGGCCATCTTCCACGCTCTGCTTCCGCCTTCGCCTACTTTACTGCTTTCTTAGCTGTTCTTTCCGGTCTGTCCTGGGGAGGCCGCCCCCCCCCCCCTCTCTTTCGCTGCATTTCGGTTGGGCTAAGCTGTACGCCCTCAGCATGTATGGTGACCGTCGTTGTATGACCAAAACTCTTTGCTTTATTAATTTAAAGTAGGGCAGTCTATGCCTTCTATCTAAAACAGCCAACTCTGAAAATAAACAACGAGTGGCGTGCGCATGTTCACACCTCGATCGGATGTGTAGGATCTTTTTCATGTCTGTCTTTTGGTAGATATATACGTAGTTGAATAGTTGATCGCCTCAACCGTGTACGTGGCACGAACCAGCTCCGCCACGGTGAGATTAGTGGATCAACCACGACGAGCGCCATGGGTATGCTCGGGGTGCTGGATCCTTTCCTTTCAGTTTTCCAGCGGAGTATTAAATCGTACAGTATAAATAAGAAACGTGACCAAGATAGCTAGCTGCAAGCTTTACACAGGCGCGCGTTCCTCGTTTTCGTCTCTTCACGCTCGTGTGTCCTTGTCTGAGTCCAGGTGATCGAGGAGTTATATTCGCGTCAGAGAGTCTATATTTTTTTTTCTTTTCAAAAAGTGGAATGATCGTGCACTTTTAAAAGTCGTCAGAGTTACCCGTGTTGCAACAAAGAAATGCATATGGTTTTGATTTATTTCATTCTTTTAGTAACATAGTAAAAATTCATTACAAAAATCGTACGGACCGAAGCAGCCAAACAAATTGATAATGCATCAGCCACTACCATAACGATAGGTGAATCACTGGCTAAATGCAGAGATGGCGTCTCATGTGCACGTTCCAGAAGTTGGCAATGCCATCTTCCACCATCCCAGGTTAAAGCAAATATCCTACCAGGCATCGGGGTGTGAAGAATCCCACATGTCGGACCCATAGGCCGCACCATACCGAAGGAGAAGCTCCACCACACACTGCTTCTCATCGATTGACGTCGGAGGCTAAGTCACGCCATCCCATACGCCCCACATGAGGAAAGTAAATCCTCCGCTGCGGTCCTCCTGTCGGGTTTTTCCCATCGACCTCTTCCAGCGGCGGCAAGGGAGGCGTGTTAGGAGTAGGGAGGCCTTGTGGCACGATCTGGATCGTTTCACAAGGCGCCTCAAGTGCGGCTTGAGAGGTATCGTTTCGCGTCTAGGCAATCCCCTAAGCTTCTTGCCTATGATTGGAGAGACAATAGCAGTGGGTGCACCACCACCACCTCCGATGGCAATAGGTGCACCACCACCTCCAGCACCTAGGGCACAGCAGGCCACGACAGTGCAGCACCAGTATAGAGTGGGTTACCGGGCTCCTAAAGTGGTCAGAAGGGCAATACCACCATCAACCACCCTAAATCCTAACCACCAATTTCCAAATTCTACATTCCACATACACATTTAAAAAACAATCGTGGCATAGAAGGGGAAAGGAGGGGAGGCGAGCTAGGAAATTGCCGACTGTAAGCGAGGCCGCCAATGGACACTCGGCCGGTGCCAACGACGAGAAAGGAGGTGGCGCGACAGACGGACAGGGAGGTCGCACTTTTGGGCCGCGAGCAAGCTGCGTGATGAGTGGCAGGATCACCTATCTCCTTTTTCTAAAAAAAAAAAAAAAAATTGCACTCGTCAAGACTCAACAAGAAAATCATATATAAACGTGTCACTTTTGTTTCTACATTTGAAGTTTTGTGAAAATCAAAACTTGCATGTGTGTGATCCGAGAAAAGAAAAAGCAAACCAAGCCTTTTTTACAACTTGAATATGCTAGTATTTTAGGGGAATTTTGGGCTGATCGATGAAAACAGGGCCAGCCGCGCGCGCGCTAAGAAATCAATTGACCAACAGCTCGATCCGAATAAGCTAAGGAACCAAAAAGGTTTACCTATCTCGTCTAGCTAGTTCGAGTACGACACAGATGACATCGTAGGCAAGGAGAGCTCTCTCTACCATGCATGGATCCATGTCCTACTTGGTTACATAGTCGAGCGTAGATATATACAATCGGTTCGACCCCGGATTGTTACATTGCAGAGAGTAGGGACAAGCTTCCAACAGCGAAATCGATCGATGGCGATTTCGACGACACTCGCGGAGTTGGACGAGGCCGTGCTCGAGATCCTCCTACGCCTCGACGACGAGGTCACCATCCTCTGTTGCGCCGCCACCTGCAAGCGCTGGAGCCGCCTTGTAGCCGACCCGTACTTTCAGCACCGCTGGTTCCGGTAGCCGCGCTCCCTCGTGGCTCTTCGACGAACGATGCCCCGGCAGCAGGTTCCGCGACGGACTCAAGCAGGAAGCAGCCAACCTTTATGAAATAATCCCCGGTCTCCTGTTTATCTTATTAGCTGAATATAAATTTCGAGTAGCGTGCGCATGTTCACGCCTCGGATGCGTAGGACTGTCCGGTTCTTGGTACTGTAGGTAGTTGATCGACTTGTCGTTGACCTGCTCCGTGAGGCGAGCTAACTTCGTTTTGAGAGTCGACCTCCGTTTCCAGGGTTCCTTCCCGGCGTGCTTTCCTTTCCTCCCGGGCGGCGCTGACGTCCGGCATGGGCAAGGAGGCGATGCTTGGGCTGTAGATAGAGTAGCTAGGTTGCTTTTCCTTTGCTTGTTTCAGGTTGTGACTTGGAGTAGAGCACCGGCTCTCATCGGCCAGATCTGATGCGAGCTCGCCGTGGTCTTCGTTGCTACGAAGCTCTGGTGGCAGGAGCTTTTGCTGGTGGTGAAGTTCCGGGGAGCCATCTCTGCGTGTACGGCCGTCCCTGCTCTCTCGAGTTATTCCGTCCATGTGCTTGGGTGTGGTACGGGGAGGTTGTGGCGGTGCACCTTCTTCGAGTTTCCGAGGTGGAAGAGAGTTGAAGGTTGTGCAGGCGCAGCTCGATTCAATAAGCGCCCTGTATGCCTCCTTGGTTTCGGCTCTGCTGCTACTCTGCTCTCTCTGTTGCCCGGTCGTGGTGGCATGGGATTGAGGAGCTCGGTGCTGGTGGTTTGGCGGTAGCGGAGGAGGTCGGGATGGTGATGGTGTTGTTCTTGCATGGAGTACACTCTCGGCGGGCCAAATTTGGTCGCCGAATGAAGATGTTGTCAGTCAGCAACTCCAGGTCGTGGCGCCGGTGATGCGCCAGGCTTTCTTCAACCTTCTTCGAAGGTTTCTTCAAGGTCGTTTGATGGTGTGTTATTCCCGCCCTGCAACAAGTGGTCTCGTCCCCGCTGTTCGTGTGGGGAATCGTCGAGCGGTCTTCGTCTTCTTCATCGACGACGGCGACGGAGCACTCGATTGCGTTCTTGGTTCTTCGTCTGTTTGCATTTTGTAAAGGACCTCCCTGCAATATTTTTATTTTTTGAGGTCCACTTTGTATTTTGTAACCCACCGCTGATGAATACAAGTACCATCTAGGCTCTTCGGGGTCCTTCCCTGTTCAAAAAAAAAGGACCTGCTCCGTCACGGCGAGAGGAGCGCCATGCGTTAAGCTCGGGTTGGAGGAAAGTTTCCATTCAGTTTTCAGCGAAACTATTTTTTGAAACGATTCAGTGGACCTATTGATCCTTATAAACAAGGCGCTTCTGTTTCAGTGTGCCCCCTAAACCAAAACATTGATACAAGGATGACTAAGATTGCTCTTTACTCTTGCATTAACAGGGACGGCTGGGAATATAAGTTGTATTAAGGCATACGCTGTCTCATATAAACCCGCCAGGATTATTTTAACTATGTATTTTTGCGTATAAGTATTCACACAAAATTCATACGTTGTCTGGGCACGTCGTTGCCTCGTACATGATTAGAAGTGGTGGGCAGACAGTTTATAATTTGGGTATGCCTATATATAATACGTTCCTATACGGGCATGGATGGTACATCGTATTAGCACAAAATAAAATTTTAATGTTAAATGTCCATCATGTCCTTCCATCAAATTTGGGGAGGGGGAGGGGGGACACCGAAGCACAACCCTATATAACGAATGTGACAAACAAAGCTTGCGGGTTCTGTTCCACCACCGTTGAAATCAACGTGTAAACTGAAAATACAAAGTTTAACCATTTCACCACAATTACGCCAAATTCATCACAATTACGACATAATTTTAATAATTAAGATAGTTTGATTAATAGTAGGCGGCAATTAACATAGTTTTGTACCATACCAGAAAAAATATCAAAGAAATGCCCACTTCATCATCGCCAAATCAATTATCATCGTTACCACCATCCTCCAAGTCACCACAACCACCATTGGAAAATCATAACCAACGCCGCTGGCTGCATATGCGGGCCCACCGGTAGCGGCGTCAGTTTTGCCCAGTCGCTTGCGCGGGGGGAAGGGAGAGGGGTGGAAAGGACGAGCTAGCGGCGAGGTCAGCCTGACCTGCTGGATCATACGATGGTGCCGCCGTGATGGGAACAGTGACTAGCAACGGTTGGGAGACGTCTATAACGGTGCATCAGGGCCACGACAAGGTCGGACGGAGCGGGGGAAGGGGTTCGGCGGCGGTGGTGGAGGGGAGTAGGAACGCACGCCCACGAAATGTACCTCCCCGTCAACTGCTTAAAGGTTTCAATGGGAGGCCACTGGATTGTGGTGTTTGTTCCGATCTTATCCTCACTAGGTACCGAGTTCCTGGATTTGGAGGCAAGAATAAGCTTGCATCTACACAGGGCGATAAAACACCCGTCGGCTCCAGCTTTGTTTAGGCCTAACTATTAGTTCAGGTGTTCCATTTGACGTGCGAGTGTGGTAAAGAAAATGTTATAACAATGGTAGTTCGTTTGAAGTGTAAATGTGGCTATGGTCACAAGAGTAGGATGTGTTTCGACGACCGGAGCTTCTGCAGTACATAACTGGTCGCTGACACACGGATGATCCATGGATAGGGTTAACCAAGGGCGCGGTCATGGTCGACCACCTTCTGCGGGCACTCCCTAGACGAATGTTAAGCTATTGGTCTTAAGAGTCGGTTGATGCGTGTGGTTAAAGTTGTAGGCCCCTGCAGGATAAATCTTTTTGAAAACTCGTGTCCACGGTTATAGACGACTTGGTAACTTATTTAGGTGATCATAAACAACTTGAATATATCGTAAAACTAGCCAACTAAAGTATGAGAGGTAGGATTGGTTTTGCTCCCTCGCGGTTGATTGAGGAGGGTGATCCTAGTTGGTGTATCTGATGGTACATCGACATCTGCAGAAGGTAAAGAGTGGATCCATTTTTCTATCTCGTACTATTTTCAAAATATACTTTCCTCAAAAAGGGATCTCGTGCGGATGCTCTGCTAAATCAGATATATATAATAGGTTAATCAAGTCTTGTTGAGTACATTATATACTCAGTTTTGCTTAACTATGTACAGGTGAAGCTCCTTCGGGTGATGTTGGTTTTCTACGTTGACATCGACGAGTAGTTTGGGGGTTCCCTGACAGTGATACGTCCATTTTATATCACGATTTTATATGATAATTTTTCTTTATTTATTGATATTTTCCTTATTAAAGTGCTATACTTATGTTATTTCGTTGTTTTCTCTGTGATTTAAAGTTTCATGTTTATCAGAGCCTGAAAACAGGTGGAAAAAGCACATGTGAGAGGGATATTTTCTGAACGTCAGAAAAATAGGAAAAATCTGCCGCGCGTGCGGGGCAGTGCGGCCCAACAGTAGCCCATAGTGCAGCCCAGCAGTGAGTATGCATGTCCTCTCTCTTCTCTCCTTGCTGACGAGTGGGTCACACAGGACAACGTCCTACCTTACCACGTCACCCTAATGGTCGTAACGGTCGCACCACGATCTCCTTGCCTTGGGACAGCCTCGTGTCCTGAGCCCTCCTATAAAACGCACTAAGCGCCCTCTTCAGTATGCCCCTCCTCCCACTCACGCACGCCGCCAGGCTGCCCCGCGCTGGCTCGCCGGATTTTCCTGCGCCTCCACCGCCACGGAACGAGCTCGCCACCATTTGACGCATCCCTAGAACTCATCGACCATGGTAGCGAGTTCTCCGTGTCGAGAGAAGCCATGGCTTCGCTATAGCTCCACTATAGCCTTTTATACCTTCTGGTCGACCAGCTGCTAAATGAAATAACCCGTTGTTTAAAATTTTGTTTTCTAGTCAGCTTTTGGATGTGAAAGGAAAATAACATTCCGATCGAAGTATATGCAAAGAAAAAAAGGTTGTACCTCTCTCTGTCATTGCTTGCTCAACAAATAACTAATTTGGATAGGGCACTTTTTTGGGGAACGATCAAAAGCAACTTTCTTTCCCTTGCTCGAAAACGCCCTATAAGACTTTTTCACCTGGGATACATATAAAATATGCCTATAAATTAATAGGTTGCAGGATCACACGACCCCTTTAAAGAAAAATATACTTTGCAGTCATCCATGTATCAAAAATAAGATGGCATATAAATGTGTCATTGTTGTTTCTTTGTTACAGGTTTTATGAAAATCACAACTTATATGTGATCCTAGAAAGAAAAGGGACGTACCCGAGCCCTTTTCACGACCTGAATTTGCTATTCTAGGCGAGTTTGGGCTGATCGATGAAAATAGAGCTAAGAACATCTCTAGCAGACCAATTATCCTGCAGACCCTTAAGCGCGGATAGCCGGCGCAAAAAATGCGGTTTTATCGGCCGAAAAACGCTGCGGTGAAACAGACACATTAAATCCGCTGTGTGAAACAGACTATCTTGTTTTACTGCTTAGATTTGATAAGTGTTCCACTACAACGGAATCCAAGCCCTCAAATCATTTCAGCAAATATGTATCACACATCTATCTATACACAATTAATATCAAACAATGTCAAATAGAATATAAATTAATCTTGAGGTGTTACTCCGCTGTGAAGAAACATCAGTTTGTCTCGCACGCTTTGACAATTTGAACGAACAGTGCGTGGCGCATTCGGTAGGTTCTCCGGAAGGGATGAGCAGGGTACGTGGGCTTCTCGACGAACTAGTCTTGCATCAGCATCACCTGCCCGAGTTGGCGGTTGTGCGGGATGCAAAGGCGGCGGTTCTTCCTACACTTGTCCTCGAGTTCCTTCACCGTGAGGACGACAACCATCATCTGCTGCCAGCGGTTGGCAAGCAAGGTGTCCACGTCCGAGGAGGAATCCACGATCAGAAATTCTTCGCACGGGTCAATTCCATCTATGAATCCGCAAAAACAAGAGGGTGAGGGAATTTTGACCGCGGCACTGCGAATCCGAGCATATGCAAGCACTCACCGGTTGAGGCGTGAACGGCGCGGTCGTCCCGGGGCAACTTCTTCTCCGTCTGCGGCGCGATCAATCTAGGACGGATCCGACGGCGGCGGGAAGGACGTTGTATCGACGGTGGGGCCTCCGGGATGGCGGGAAAACTAGAGTGCGGAAAGCCGGGGCGGATTCGCGGGCGACGGCGCGGACAACGACTGTGCCGGCCGACAGCAAAAGGGGAGCGGGAGGGGAGGGATGCGAAGGCGTGCTGAAATGTCGCTCACGCCAATGGTTTCCACATATGGGGGCACGCTCGGGCAGGCTCGAGAATACTTTTCTTTGGCGGTCGAAGAGGCCATTTTCTGGTGCCCTCTAAATAATTTTATGTGCCGGCAGGATTTGGTGTGTCCGGCCGTAAAAAAACGGTTATTATACGGTTCGGCGCGGGTGGGGATTCTGCTTGATATGCTCTAATGCACACTAAAAAACACAATTTGACCAACAGCTCGATCCGAATATGTTAAGGAAACAAAAAAGATTTTGGTATGATTTCTACTAGCGAGCCAGCCAATTCGAGTACAATAGAGACCTACCTCGTGCCTAAGGAAATCTCCCACGCATGGATATGTGTCCGACTTGGTTACGTACGTAATCCACCGTAGATATATACTCCTATATATATATACACGTTCGACCTTGCAGGGAACAGCTTCCAGTAGCAAAGTCGATCGATGGCGATTTCGGCGACACACTCGGACGAGGAGGACAAGGCCGTCCTCGAGATCCTCCTACGCGTCGACAGCTTCTGCGCCGTCGTCCGTTGCGCCTCCACCTGCAAGCGCTGGCGCCGCCTCGTGCTCGACTTGTCCTTCCTTTGCCGCTGGCAGCCTGCTACCCGTAGCTGCACGCCCTCCCTCGATCGGAGGCTTCTTCACCAAACGATACCAGGAGTCCCACGGACGCCAACGACAGGCAACTCTCATGAAAATAATCCACATCTTCCAGCCTACTAGTATCTTCTTATAGCCGGATAAACGTCGAGTAGCGTGCGCATGTTCACGCCTCGGATGTGTCGGATCTTTTTCATGTTTGTGTTTTCGGTACGCGTTGGCACGAACCAGCTCGGTCACGACGAGATTAGTGGATCAACCACGACGAGCGCCATGCATCGGTATGCTCGGGGGTACATGGTTTCCTTTCAGTCTATTGATTCGTATAGTGAATAAGAAACATTAACAAACAAGATAGTTCCAAGCTTTACAATATCTATGGGCGGAGTTTTCTATTAAATAAGTGATTTCAATAAATTAGGGTTTTATTAGCCGTCTTCGATTTGGCCTCCGCATCAATGGAGATGGCACCGGAAAAAATAAGTGATCTTCGGCCCCTCTTTGGACGACGAGATCTCCACCCCAACGTCTACGGTGGTGTTGAAAGATTAGATTTGTCTACGATGGTCCTTTAGATCTTGCGTCGACATACCAGTTTTGGATGTTTTCTCATGATTGTCGCGAGGAGAATTGTTCTCGCACTATTTGTCCCGGCTGTACATCTTCGACGATGGTGATTCGTACTCTCGGCTCCCAACGAAGTCGATCAAACTGTTCGGTTGTTTTTCCCTGCAATACGAGTGTTGATATTCTTACTGATGTTGGTTGAAATTGAAATTATGTGAGAAACTTCGTTGGTATTTACAGATTTGTGGTTCGATATCTATGTCATTGTTCTATTACTGCCTTCAAAAAAGTATAAGATTGTGTTTAAAAAAGAAAGGGTCCGAAGATCTTGAAGATTTTCTCATCTTATCTAGACTTTATTTTGTAATCGCTATAGTCAGCTCGTGTATCTCGATCACGTAATATTTGCTACAATAAATATATATAATATTAATTGTCAAAAAAATTATACTGTTTTAATTTATCTTATTCTTTTAACCAAGACCCACAAAAATCTTTACAATAACTGTACATACCGAAGTAGGGCAGAGCTACTTAGTCCTACCCTGATGCACATGCACTAGGGTGGAGATCATATATATTTTTTAATACCAATTGTCGTACATAGATGGCATGTGCGCCAGGTTGTACGATTTTTTTTTTTAGAACACCACCCTTTATTTCAATCTTTCAAAATGTTTACACAAAACATCAATGGGTGGATCTTGGTGCCAAACAAGGCGCTCTTGACTAAGCCACAACGAACCTCTAGCGAGATCATGTGCGTCGCCATTCGAACGACGGCTTTCAAGAGTGAATTTGAAACCCTCAAAGTCTTTTTTTTAAATGGAGTTTTATTAGTTAAAAGGTTTAACCATTAGCCTCTACATAACTAAGATACACACAGCTACGAACCGAGAGTATCGAGAAAAAACAAAAAAATGTAGCAACAGCCAAGTTACAATTCATGGGACGTAAAGCACTATCGCATAAGGTGACCTAGTCCGTAGATCACGCGGTCATCCACATGGGATAAAAATATCTCTCGCCACCTTTTTCAAACGTGCACAAACCTTCGTAAAAATGTCTCGAAACTTCACCCATTTTAATATGGACGACGAACGAAGAATATTCGTGCATGGAAATAAAACATGTAAACGAGTGAAATTGTTGCACGGTTGTGTATTGTTTTGCTATGATGTTCTTCTTTTTCAAGTATATTATAAAATACCATATTAATTCCAAAATAACATAATTAAATTAGGTAAGCGAGAATCAAAATAGAAATACCACAATAAAACAAATTGTATATCATGTAGACCTTACAATCAATACATCTTCAAAGAAGAAACTATTCAACCATAATATTAGTTGGCCATGACTGATATATATTTATAATTGTACACATGCCTTCTAATCATTGATCTAGTCGTGCCTTATTGTAGAAGATCGTGATAAATTAATCATTTATAGTTTTATCTAAACATCATTTAGACAATTCTTTGGTGAACTTTCATTATTGCTTGGACCAAAACAAACAAAACTTTGTTAACGTATGTCTAATATGAACAAGGAACAATCTAACTTTCTATGTCACTTGATGATTAGCATAATATCAAATCTAACAACTGTCATGTGATCTAAATTTCACTTTTATATTCAAATCTATCAAATATCATGTGATCTAAATTTCAGTTATATACTTATCTAAGACCCATACGATGATACGAACTGCCCATATGATCATTTGAACGATGGTTTCTGAAAGTCACTCAACAACCATATATGTGCAAAACTAAATATGGATTCAATATAGTCCCCTAGCAGGTGTAGTAACTCACTTAGCATAAGAATGTAAATGGATATCAAACCATATTGTCCGTAATCGTCTAATATGAATAATCCAAAACCATAATTTCATTATCATGCATTTCGACACACTTAAGACACCGCCCTCGCATTTGCGAGGGCCACTCTGCTAGTTCAAGTAGTAATAGTAACATTTCTGGTTGCGGTTAATTGGAACCTTGTTTTTTTGAACAAAGGATGGGGTCAAGGACCCCCGATGCTGCTATATATCAAACCACGTGGCAGGTACATAATACTTGCAGGTCCTTTGCGTTTACTTCCCTATAGAACTTAATATTCGAAGAAAGGACCTGCGCTACAAATAACACTCTGGAAAGAAAAGTGAAAAAGCAATCGGATCCAGGGCCACCTCCGCCACTCGGAGCCGACGTCCTCCAGGCGCACAGGGCACCGAGAACAAGCACAGTGAGGCGCTTGAACTCTCCCTTCCGGCGAACGACCGCTGACGTCGGCAATCTCAATGCGTTCGTGGACGAACCACTTGAACCCATCTCGATGTCGAGCAGGCCTCCAACAAGGAGGTTGAAGACATGCCACCCTCTTGGCCTTGGATCGCAGTGGCCATGAAGGCCTCCGCGTGAGATGCTCGTCGGTGCAACAAGAAGTCGAACCACCCCTCCAGAAATCTTGGTGAAGCACATGCACACCTTTTCCGCCCCTCGCCACCACGGCCGTCCAGCAGAAGAGTAACGCCGCACCCTCCAATCTTCACAGAGAGGAACGCAAGGAACTCCAGAGCCAGAGTCCCGCCTTCGGACTTACGAGAGAAAGAGGACGCCGCTACCTCCTCCTCCATACACTGCACCCTCGACCGGAGCAGCAACAAGGAGAGCTCAAGCATCAGCACCTCGCAGGTGCGGCCCGGGCATACCAACACACTACAGGAATGAGCGAATACGCCGATGGCTTTTGGCCGTCAGCATAAGCTAAAATACCGTCGGCACAGGCAGTGCCGCCGGCTGCCGTCGGCATATGGCCGTCAGCGTAAGGCCGCGTAGGCATATGCCAAATTGTCGTCGGCGTTCTAAAAGCCGTCGGCGAAGGGCTATGCTAATATTTTCAAAATAATTGGAAAAAAACTAAAAAAATCGATTTTTTTAACTTCTATTTCGGAATTTTGCACTTAGCCACATATTTAATCTCAAATTACATAATTAATCTGGTCAACATACTTAACTTAGTCAAACTTCCCGTTCGGTCATCCATCCTGAAATTCCTCCAGCCCAAGCACGCTTAACCTTTGAGTTCCTTCCAAACTAGATTCCAAATGAGATGTTAGAACTTACTGATATTACTATCATATCAATCATATTAACCTGTAAGGAATGATGTTAAACTTTTCTATTGTTTAAATTTTAAATAATATTTGAATAAATAACAATGATTATATAATGATCTTTATTGAATAAATAACAATACAATGTTAGAAATTACTTTATTTTTTGAATAAATTATTTAATATGGAATAATTCACATCTTTAAATCCGTAAATCGAAATTTGACAAATAAAATGTCTAAGCCGATTAGAAATATTAGAGGAATTCAAATATAACATCCATATCATAGAAACATTGATAGTTTTAGAAAATTTGAACTCTTTTGATGAATAGTCATGGTGACCATTTTGAGAGTTTCTGCTGATTCAGCTGGAAACAGGTCAAATTTGAACTACAGATGTCTCGTAGTTTGCTCAGTATTTGATGCTTGCGTTGGGAGACCCCAAGAGAAGGGTATGATGAGCACAACGGTAGGTATTTCCCCTTAGTTAGGAACCAAGGTTATCAATCCAGTAGGAGAAAGAGGACCTTCGAAAAGTTGCTGCCACTGACGGTGGTGCTGGCGCTTCACCGGTGTCAGCAACAACGTGCAACCTGCACACAACACAACCAAAATACTTTGCCCCGACGGTACAGTGAGGTTGTCAATCTCACCGGTCTTGCTGAAAATAAAGATTAGACGTATAGCGTGGAAAACAGTGTATGCTTGCAGTAAGTAAAGAAATCAGAAAATTGTTATAGTTTGTTTAACAGTGTGGAAAATGGACCGAGGTTCATAGTTTCACTAGTAGTGTCTCTCAATAAAAGATAGCATGTTGGGTGAACAAATTACAGCTGGGCAATTGACAAATAGAGGTTGCACCGTAGTGCACAATATAACATGAAGATTACTATGGTATTTAGTGCGGGCATTACAACAAGATACATAGACCGACATCAATTTGCATCTATGACTAATAATCCACCCTCAGATTATCATCCGAACCCCCTTAGGTATTAAGTTACAAGCAACAGATAATTGCATTAAACAAAGTGTGTAATGTAAGCAATGATTATGCACGCGGGCACTCTCACCGCTGTTTTCTCCCTAATGGCATCATCACATCATGCCCCTTCACGTTTCTGTCACTCGAGCAAGGCAACAAGGAGGCATGAACCCACTATCAAGCATAAATACTACCTCTTGGAGTCACTAGCAACTATTTGGCCAGAATAACCACTAGCAACGGAAAGCATGCAAGATCACAAATAACATATGGAATAAAGACTATAATCAACTTGGCATAAGGTCAATATTCATCGGATCCCAGCAACCACAGCATATAGAATTACATCAGATCAATCTCGATCATGATAGGCAGCTCACGAGATCTAAACATGGAGGCATATGAGGAGGAGACAACCATCTAGCTACAGCTATGAACCCGTAGTCCAGGGATGAACTACTCACGCATCACTCCGGAGGCAGGCATGGTGATGTAGAAGCCTTCGGTGCTGATTTCCTCTCCGGTAGGGTGCCGGAAAATAGCTCCAGAATCCTCATGATCTAGGGTTGACGGTGACGGCGGCTGCGGAACTTTTTTGGGGATTTTGATCAAGTACTTAGGGTTTTCCATCTGGGGGCTTAAATAGGCGAAAGGGCAAACACGGTGGAGCTACAGGGGCCCCACACCCATAGCTGGCGCGGCCGGGGGGACCCGCGCCAGCCTATGGTGTGGCCCCCTGTTGCGCCTCTTCGACTCCTCTTCGGTCTTCTGGATGCTTCCGGGGAATATAGGATTTCCGGACTTCGAACTTTCCAATTCCGAAGATATTTCCAGAACAGCTTTTCTGAAACTAAAAACAGCAGAAAACAAGGAACTGGCTCAGTGGCATCTTGTCAATAGGTGAGTCCGGAAAATCGATAAACATCACATAAAGAAGGGAGAAAACATGTACCAATTGGCACAATATCATCATGGAGCATCAGAAATTAGGGATACGTTTATGACGTATCAAGCATCCCCAAGCTTAGTTCCTACTCGTCCTCGAGTAGGTAAATGATAAAACAATAATTTCTGAGGTGACATGCTACTAACATTAACTTGATCAATCTAATTAAAAAGCATATGCACGCTGAGATCATAAAACTTTAAACACACGCTTGATAAATAAAACTTTAATAATAAAGCATAGCAATTACTTTGCATCACGAAGAGTAACTCAAATAAAGGATCATGAATAATATTGCAAAGAAAGGTAGACGTTTGTTTCAGGTATAGAGAAAGCATGGCAAAGTGGTATTTCGCTAATCCTTAAGAGTGGGACAAAACATAAATGCCAGGACGCTTTCAAAGTTCAAGAGGAAGACTAGAACAAATAATTTAAGAACAAATGATATCACATCATGAAGTAATTATTGATGTTTATGGGACAAATACACATAGAACTCAGAATGGCAAAAATGCTCTCTCAACTGTGCATAAATTTAGAGGATGGAGACTCAACATAATAGTAAAATAAAGGCCCTTCACAGAGGGAAGCAGGGATCAACTCATGTGCTAGAGATTTTTATTTTATAAATCAGAGGTATTAAAAGTTTGACATTTGTGGAGAAATGTCTATATTTTAGGAGGGGTGTATGCTAGTGTCAACGAATGGTAAACAGACAATACAGTACGTCACAAGCCAACTGGATAGACAAGAGCGGCTCCCATGGTGAAGGACGCAACTGGTGTTCATCCCTCTTTCTCTTTTGTTTACACAATTATGTTTTGACTGATATGATCAGAGGCAAAAATAGTCAAGAGAATTTGTTTGTATTAATTTGGGGCTGGCACCCCGCTGCCAGCTCTTCTATCATTTGGATAAGCGGATGAAACCACTAGTCCAGGGTGTGAAATCCAATCAACAAGTGAGATAAATATTCTCTATTAACGTCCTCATGAGCAAAAACAAGGACACGAAGCAGGAATAATTTTGAAGGTTTTAAAGGTAGCACATGAGCAATTTACTTGGAATGGCAGTTAAATACCACATGTAGGTAGGTATGGTGTACACAATGGGAAAAACTTTGGTTTAAGGGAGTTTGGATGCATGAGTAGAGCTCATACTCAGTATAGGTGGTGGCTAGCAAAAGACTGGGAGTGACAAATTAAGAGAGCATAAGAGCCATAATAATGCATAGCGACATAAGCATCATTAATTAAAACATAAGAAATATCACAAGTTCAAAAACTAATTGGTCATGGAGGCTATTCGTGACTGGTTTGTAGTCATAAACATGGTGTGAGCATGCGCCAAGTCAACCAAATAAAACATTCGAAAGAGAATACCATATATTGATGCTTTACTATGACAAGAACAACTCATGAATCTTTCAAAACATATTAAACACTCTCAGCTATTTAAGACTATTCACGCTACTCAATAACTACAAGGCTTTAAAACTAAAATAACATTTAGCATGGCATGAAAAAGTTCTAGCCACAGTCTATACAAGCTTCTACTAGTACTGTTATAAATTCTACTTCAAGCAGCAGTTTTCTTTCTCCCAACAAGAACCAAACAAAATATGCTTTAACAAAAATACTCTTTATGATACAGCAAGCAAACATGAGAGTACTCAAATAACACTACTAAAACTAACAGCTCTGATAAGAGATGCATGCAAAAAAGGAGCTAAATAAATGCAGCAGCCAAACAGAGACTAAGAATACAACGTATTCTCATGAAAAAGCGGAGCGTGTCACTCTCCAATAAAAGAATGCTGGGGTCCAACCAAGCTTATTATTAAAGTAAAAACAAACTGAACACAAAAGCAAACTGAAAAAAAAAATAAAAGACGCTCCAAGTAAAGCACATAAGATGCGACCGAATAAAAATATAGTTTCACTAGAAGTGACCTGATAATTTGTTGATGAAGAAGGGGATGCCTTGGGCATCCCTAAGCTTAGACGCTTGAGTCTTCTTGGAATTTGCTGGGATGTACCACTGGGGCATACCCAAGATTAGGCTTTTCACTCTTCTTGATCACATCATATCATCCTCTTCTCTTGACCCTTGAAAACTTCCTTCGCATCAAAATTCTCACAATCTTCATTAGCAACGTTAGTGCAATCGAAATAATAAACTCACATGGTTCTGTTTCAACACAAGACTAGCAATAAAAAAACACATTAGCTACTGTCACAACTTCTTTTAAAACTCTTTTTCTCAAAAGAACACCAAAAGAAAGAGATTAAGATGCAAATGCAATAATTGGCAGAAATCTGTCAAAACAGAACAACAGGCAGAGATTGATTTTTTCGAAAATGTTCTGTTGCTCAAATGAAAAAGTGGTCAACTAAGGAAAGTTGCGTATATAACTCAGGATTAAGAACAAAAAAACGCAGGTAATATTGAATTTTCTGTGATTTTTAATGGAATTAATAGTGGACAGCAGAAATCTGTTTTCTGCGCAGAAATCCAAAATATAGTGTTAACTTTCCACTAGAGGCTTTACTTGGATCAACAAAAACACGAAAGAAAAGATACAGAGAGGTTTCTAAGGTAATAGAAAACACCCAGGTGCAAAGCACACCAAAGAAAACTGAATGAAAACATAGAAATAAAACAGGTTGTCTCCCAGTAGCGCTTTTCTTTAACGCCTTTCAACTAGGCATAAATAGGTGGAATCAAGTAGATGCTCACATAATAAGTATGAATTGAAGCAAAATAGAGCATCAAGAAGAAAGTATAAAACAAATTTAAGTCTAACCCACTTTCTATACATAGGATTCTTATAAAGAAATAAATCAAAAAAGCTCAAACTAGAGAACATGGGAAGGTAGAACAGCAACAACTTCAAAACTTTCAACACAAAGAGAGGTATTTTAGTAACATGAAAATTCCTACAACCATATTTTCCTCTCTCATAATAATTTTCATTAGCATCATGAACAAACTCAACAACATAATTATCACATAAAGCATGTTTGCCATGGTATGAAAGCACACAATTCATATCAAGCTCAAAACTGGTGGGATCAAAATTTAAAACCAGCTCCTCTTTTTCCCCACATTTAGCAATAGAAAAACAAGATTATTGATCACTCATAAAATTTATAGGACACATTATAACAATCCTATTTTGAGTAGCATTATGATTTATAACATCAAGAAACATAGGACCATCATCAAGAGCATTATCATATAAATTTTCTAAACAAACTTCCTCATTATCATGCATATCAATAGTTGGAATAAATAGAGGATTCTCATAGGATTTATCAAAGTAGAATGGATTATCATAAATAACAGTAGCGATATCATTCTCACAAGTTTCTTTCATAGTAGTATCAAGGTCACAAGTATAGCAAGTATCAACCTCATCAAAAAGAGATATTTCAAAAGAATCAATAGGATCATCACAATTATGAGTTAAAGAGTTACTATAATTGGGAGGTAGACATGGGTTCCATTCTTCCTCCTCTTGATCAGCACTCTCCTCCTCTTTTTCATCCAAAGAGCTTCCAGTTTCAGCAATTTCTTCTTCCATAGTTTCCTGCATGGCATTAGTCTCTCCCTTTGGGGGAGAGAATCTATTAAGATAACCCATTATGTAGTAATTACAATCCTTGTAATTATCAAAGCAATATTCAAGTATAGCGTAAATCTCATATTTATAAGGTGCATCATCAATACTTTCAAGCAAATAGGCAATCTCGAATGCACGCTTCCAAGCAATAAATTCTTCAATTTGTTCCACATCATATATTCATAATTTCCCTTAACATAAGAAGATATGGTAACATCATCATTACACTCACATTGAAAAGGGAGGTGTTTATACCTCCTACAGCAGCAGGATTATCAAAGCAATAAGTAACATTATAAGTAGAGCACAAGTTTTTAGCATAGTCATGCAATTTATCAATTTTCTCCCATAAGTGTATCCCTTTTTGTGACAAGCGGTGTTTCTTATAATGTTTTTTTGTTCATCCGTGAACCCACCTTGCCTATAAGATCTAGTTTCAAAGACATCAAACATTGATAGCAAGCATGATAAGGTAAAAATAGTAAGTGAATGCTTCACTTGAAAATACTTAAGTTGCTTTCTATGCTATAAAGTAAACTAATTTTTTTGTGTTTTTTATATAGAGAAGCAAAACAAGAGAAAAATAAAAACAAGACAATAAACAAAATAAAGAGGTTGAGAGTGAGAGACTCACCTTGCCAGAAGACTTCTTCCTCTCCGGCAACGGCGCCAGAAAATATCCTTGATGCTTGCGTTGGGAGACCCCAAGAGGAGGGTATGATGAGCACAGCGGTAGGTATTTCTCCTTAGTTAGGAACCAAGGTTATCAATCCAGTAGGAGCAAGAGGACCTTCTTAAGGTTGATGTCACTGACGATGGTGTTGTCGCTTCATCCGTGTCAGCAACCACGTGGAACCTGCACACAACACAACCAAAATACTTTGCCCCAACGGTACAGTGAGGTTATAAATCTCACCGGTCTTGATGAAAACAAAGATTAGACAAATAGTGTGGAAAACAGTGTATGCTTGCAGTAATTAACGAAAGCTAAAAAATTGTTGTGGTTTGTTTAACAGTGTGGAAAATGGACCGGGGTTCATAGTTTCACTAGTGGTGTCTCTCCATAAAAGATAGCATGCTGGGTGAACAAATTACAGGTGGGCAATTGACAAATAGAGGTTGCACCGTAGTACACAATATAACATGAAGATTACTATGGTATTTAGTGCGGGCATTACAACAAGATACATAGACCGACATCCATCTGCATCTATGACTAATAATCCACCCTCAGATTATCATCCAAACCCCCTTAGGTATTAAGTTGCAAGAAACGGATAATTGCATTAAACAAAGTGTGTAATGTAAGAAATGATTATGCACGCGGGCATCTCACCGCTGTTTTCTCCCTAATGGCAACATCACATCCTCCCCCTTCACGTTTCTGTCACTCGAGCAAGGAAACAAGGAGGCATGAACCCACTATCAAGCATAAATACTCCCTCTTGGAGTCAGTAGCAACTATTTGGCCAGAATAACCACTAGCAACGGAAAGCATGCAAGATCAAAAATAACATATGCAATGAAGACTATAATCAACTTGGCATAAGGTCAATATTCATCGGATCCCAGCAAACACAACATATAGAATTACATAAGATCAATCTCGATCATGATAGGCAGCTCACGAGATCTAAACATGGAGGCATATGAGGAGGAGACAACCATCTAGCTACAGCTATGAACCCGTAGTCCAGGGATGAACTACTCACACATGACTCCGGAGGCAGGCATGGTGATGTAGAAGCCTCCGGTGATGATTTCCTCTCCGGCAGGGTGCCGGAAAACAGCTCCAGAACCCTCCTGATCTAGGGTTGATAGTGACGGCGGCTGCGGAACTTTTTCAGGGATTTTGATCAGGTCCTTAGGGTTTTCCATCCCGGGGGCTTAAATAGGCGAAAGGGCAAAGGCGATGGAGCTCCAAGGGCCCCACACGCATAGCTGGCGCGGCCGGGGGGACCCGCGCCCCCTATGGTGTGCCCCCCTATTGCCCCTCTTCGACTCCTCTTCGGTCTTCTGGATTCTTCCGGGGAAATAGGACTTCCGGGCTTCGAACTTTCCAATTCCGATAATATTTCCAGAACAACTTTTCTGAAACTAAAAACAGCAGAAAACAGCGAACTGGCTCTGTGTCATCTTGTCAATAGGTTAGTCCGGAAAATCGATAAAAATGACATAAAGAAGGGATAAAACATGTAGCTATTGTCATAATATCATAATGGAGCATCAGAAAATAGGGATATGTTTATGTCGTATCAGTATTCAACCCCTAGCAACGAACGGTCATGCCCGCCGTCTTGACTTCTTTGTGAAACCGGATTAGAAAATTCCAGAAAATTTAAAAACCCCCAAATGAAGCAAGACCTTCTCGTGGTGTCATAATATATGTCCTAGTATCCACCAAAGATAATAAACTTGGAATACGGAAGTTTTGTTGAAAAAATGTTCACATAAATGAGCTATCTCCTATGAACATTCTAGGGTTTTGGGCCAAATGACGGGTGTTATGGCCAAATCCATGGCATATTTTGTTTAAATGTGCCCATATTCTACACAAACATGCATATTGGAAGCACGGAAAATGTTCACGGAGAAAATTTTCCTTTTGATTGAATTAAAAAACCATTTTCCATTTTACGAGTTTGAAAAATGGCTTTTTTGTGAAGCACCAACCACAAATATGTTGCAAAACTTGGGAGCTGCATTTTTTTAAAATACTAGACAATGTTAAATGCACAAATAACCAAATTGGTGCCTCTGAAAAGGTTTCCATCCACCTCTTTTGAAAAACACAAGTTTCTGCCGATTCAGCTCGAACGAGTCAAATTTGAACTACAAGTGCCTCGTAGTTTGCTCTTGATTTTTGGAAAAAATCATTTATAGGTACACAACTACCTATTTCATTAGAGATACACCAAGATTTTATCAATATTCAAGCCCTAGCTACGAACGGTCATGCCCGCCGTCTTGACTTTTTCGTGAAACCGGCTTAGAAAATTCCAGAAAAATTAAAAAAACCCAAAATGATGCAAGATCTTTGCGTGGTGTCATTATATATGTCCTAGTATCCACCGAAAATAATAAACTTGGAATATGACAGTTGTGTTGGAAATATGTTCACATAAATGAGCTATCTCCCACGAACATTCTAGGGTTTCGGGCCAAGACTAGTGTTATGGCCAAATCCATGGCATAGTTTATTTAAATGTGCCCATATTCCACACAAACATGCATATTGGAAGCACAGACAATGCTCGTGGAGAAAGTTTTCCTTTTCACTGAATAAAAAAACCATTTTCTATTTTCCGAGTGTGAAAAATGAATTTTTTTTGTGAAGCACCAACCACAAATATGTTGCAAAACTTGGGAGCTGTATTTTCAAAAAAATATTAGACCATGTTATATGCACAAATAACCAACTTTGTACCTCTGAAAAGGTTTCCATCCACCTCTTTTGAAAACACAAATTTCTGCCGATTCAGCTCGAAACGGGTCAAATTTGAAATAAAGGTGCCTCGTAGTTTGGTCATGATTTTTGGAAAAAATCATTTTTAGGTACACAACTACCTATTTCATAATAGATAGACCAAGAGTTTTATCAATATTCAAGCCCTAGCTACGAACGGTCATGCCCACAGTCTTGACTTTTTCGTGAAACCGGCTTAGAAAATTCCATAAAAATTTAAAAAACCCCCCAAAATGATGCAAGATCTTCGCGTGGTGTCATTATATATGTCCTAGTATCAACCAAAAATAATAGAATTAGAATACGACAATTGTGTTGAATATATTTCACATGAATGAGCTATCTCCTACGAACATTCTAGGGTTTCGGGCCAAATGACGGGTGTTATGGCCAAATCCATGGCATATTTTGTTTAAATGTGCCCATATTCCAGAAAAACATGCATATTGGAAGCACGGACAATGTTCACGGAGAAAGTTTTCCTTTTGATTGAATAAAAAAACCATTTTCCATTTTCTGAGTTTGAAAAATGGCTTTTTTTGTGAAGCAGCAACCACAAATATGTTGCAAAACTTGGGAGATGCATTTTCTGAAAATACTAGACCATGTTATATGAACAAATAGCAAAATTGTTGTCTCTGAAAAGGTTTCCATCTACCTGTTTTGGAAAACACAAGTTTCTGCCGATTCAGCTCGAAACGGGTCAAATTTGAACTAGAGGTGCCTAGTAGTTTGATCATGATTTTTGGAAAAATATTTTTTAGGTACACAACTACCTATTTCATCAGAGATACACCAAGAGTTTATCAATATTCAAGCCCTCGCTACGAACGGTCATGCCCACCGTCTTGACTTTTTCGTGAAACCGGCTTAGAAAATTCCAGAAAATTTTAAAAAACCCAAAATGATGCAAGACCTTGGCTTGGTGTCATTATATATGTCCTAGTATCCACAAAAAATAATAAACTTGGAATACGATCGTTGTGTTGAAAATATGTTCACAAAAATGAGCTATCTCCTACGAACATTCTAGGGTTTCGGGCCAAATGACGGGTGTTATGGCGAAATCCATGGCATATTTTGTTTAAATGTGCCCATATTCCAGAAAAACATGCATATTGGAAGCACGGACAATGTTCACGGAGAAAGTTTTCCTTTTGATTGAATAAAAAAACCATTTTCCATTTTCTGAGTTTTGAAAATGGCTTTTTTTGTGAAGCAGCAACCACAAATATGTTGCAAAACTTGGGAGATGCATTTTCTGAAAATACTAGACCATGTTATATGAACAAATAGCAAAATTGTTGTCTCTGAAAAGGTTTCCATCTACCTGTTTTGGAAAACACAAGTTTCTGCCGATTCAGCTCGAAACGGGTCAAATTTGAACTAGAGGTGCCTAGTAGTTTGATCATGATTTTTGGAAAAATATTTTTTAGGTACACAACTACCTATTTCATCAGAGATACACCAAGAGTTTATCAATATTCAAGCCCTCGCTACGAACGGTCATGCCCACCGTCTTGACTGTTTCGTGAAACCGGCTTAGAAAATTCCAGAAAATTTTAAAAAACCCAAAATGATGCAAGACCTTGGCTTGGTGTCATTATATATGTCCTAGTATCCACAAAAAATAATAAACTTGGAATACGATCGTTGTGTTGAAAATATGTTCACAAAAATGAGCTATCTCCTACGAACATTCTAGGGTTTCGGGCCAAATGACGGGTGTTATGGCCAAATCCATGGCAGAGTTTATTTAAATGCGCCCATATTCCACACAAACATGCATATTGGAAGCACGAACAATGTTCGAAAAATGTTCGTGGAGAATGTTTACCTTTTCACTGAATAAAAAGCCATTTTCCATTTTTCGAGTGTGAAAAATGGATTTTTTTTTTGTGAAGCCCCAACCACAAATATGTTGCAAAACTTGGGAGCTGTATTTTTTGAAAATACTAGACCATGTTATATGCACAAATAACCAAATTGTTGCCTCTGAAAAGGTTTCCATCCACCGCTTTATAAAAATATACAAGTTTCTACCGATTCAGTTGGAAATGGGTCAAATTTGAACTACAAGTGCCTCGTAGTTTCCTCATGATTTTTGGAAAAAAAACATTTTTAGGCACACAACTACCTATTTCATCAGAGGTACACCAAGAGTTTCTCAATATTCAAGTCCTATCTACGAACGGTCATGCCCGCCGTCTTGACTTTTTCGTGAAACCGGCTTAGAAAATTCTAGAAATTTCAAAAAAAAACCCAAAATGATGCAAGACCTTCGCGTGGTGTCATTATATATGTTCTAGTATCCACCAAAAGTAATAAAATTGGAATAATACAGTTGTGTCTTCAGATAAATGAGCTATCGCTTACAAACATTCTAGGGTTTCCGGCTAAATAACGGGTGTTATGTAAAATATATGGCATAGTTTGTTTAAATGTTCCCATATTCCACACAAACATGCATATTGGAAGAACGCTCAATGTTCACGGAGAAAGTTTTCCTTTTGATTGAATAAAAAAACCATTTTTCATTTTCCGAGTGTGAAAAATGGATTTTTTTGTGAAGCACCAACCACAAATATGTTGCAAAACTTGTGAGCTGTATTTTTTTTGAAAATAATAGACCATGTTATATGCACAAATAACTAAATTGTTGCCTCTGAAAACGTTTCCATCCACCTCTTTTGAAAAACACAAATTTCTGTCGATTCAGCTAGAAACGGGTAAAATTTGAACTATAAGTGTCTCGTAGTTTGCTCGTGATTTTTGGAAAAATTAATTTTTAGGTACACAACGACCTATTTAATCAGAGACACACCAAGAGTTTCTCAATATTCAAGCCCTAGCTACGAACGGTCATGCCCGCCGTCTTGACTTTTTCGTGAAACCGACTTAGAAATTCTAGAAAATTTAAAAAACCCAAAATGATGCAAGACCTTCGCGTGGTGTCATTATATATGTCCTAGTATCCACCAAAAATAATAAACTTGGAATAAGACAGTTGTGTTGAAAATATGTTCACATAAATGAGCCATCCTACGAACTATTCGGGCAAACTGGTGTTTAATGTGCCATCCATGGCCAAATCCATGGAATAGTTTATTTAAATGTGCCCATATTCCACACAAACATGCATATTGGAAGTAGAGACAATGTTTGTAGAGAAAGTTTTCCTTTTCACTGAATAAAAAAACCATTTTCCATTTTCCGAGTGTGTAAAATGGATTTTTTTTGTGAAGCACCAACCACAAATATGTTGCAAAACTTGGGAGCTATATTTTTTGAAAATACTAGACCATGTTATATTCAAAAAATAACCAAATTGTTGCCTCTGAAAAGGTTTCCATCCACCCCTTTTAAAAAATACAAGTTTCTACCGATTCTGTTGGAAACAGGTCAAATTTGAACTACAAGTGTCTCGTAGTTTGCTCATGATTTTTTGGAAAAAATCATTTTTAGGTACACAACTACCTATTTCATCAGAGATACACCTAGAGTTTATCAATATTCAAGCCCTAGCTACGAACGGTCATGCCCACCGTCTTGACTTTTTCGTGAAACTGGCTTAGAAAATTCCAGAAAATTAAAAAAACCAAAATGATGCAAGACCTTCGCGTGGTGTCATTATATATATTCTAGTATCCAAAAAAGTAACAAACTTGGAATACTACAGTTGTGTCGAAAATATGTTCACATAAATGAGCTATCTCCTACGAACATTCTAGTGTTTCGGGCCAAATGACAGGTGTTATGGCCAAATCCATGGCATAGTTTGCTTAAATGTGCCCATATTCCACACAAACATGCATATTGGAAGCACGGACAATGTTCATAGAGAATATTTTTCTTTTCATATGATAAAAAACCATTTTTCATTTTCTGAGTGTGAAAAATAGCTTTTTTGTGAAGCACCAACCACAAATATGTTGCAAAACTTGGGAGATGTATATTTTGAAAATACTAGACCATGTTATATGCACAGATAACAAAAATTTTGCATATGAAAAGGTTTCCATCCACCTCTTTTGAAAAACACAAGTTTCTGCCGATTTAGTTCGAAACGGGTCAAATTTGAACTACAAGTGTCTCGTAGTTCGCTCATGATTTTTGGAAAACAATCATTTTTAGGTACACAACTACCTATTTCGTCAGAGATACACCAAGAGTTTCTCAACATTTAAGCCGTAGCTACGAACCGTCATGCCCACCAGTCGAATGTGCATCTCAACAAGTCCCTGGGGTGAACCCATAGGATTTCGAATAGGAGAACCTGTGGACGCTGGTGGCAATCGTCGGCAAGACAGGAGGCACGATTTACCCAGGTTCGGGGCCCTCGTAGAGGTAAAACCCTTGCTCCTGCCTATGTCGATCTGTATTATCGAATAGATCGGTTACAATGGGGGATTGCTCAAGTCCAGAGTACGATCTCGAGCTCAAGGCTTGATGATGTGGTATTGCTTGGTCCTCTCCCGGTGGCTCTCCTGGCCTTATATAGGTGGCCAGGTCCCAAACCGTACCTGGGGAGGACTCGAACTCTCGACTTATGTCGGTTACAAGTTTCCTATCTTATCCCGCAAGGCATTGCGGGTGGGCTTCAACTGGACCTTCTAGAGTAGTCCAGAGCTTCCCGTATTGGGCCTCAGTCTTGGGCCCAGGACCAGGTAGCCTTATTCGCCGGGTCCAAGGTTCATCCCTTCGTCAGTATCTCCCGAGCGTTTGCTCGATTGGGATTTTTCCAGTCGGGTAGACGCTCAGATCTTTCTTTCCTTCGGATGACTATTATAGTCATTTTCCATTCGGAGGGTGTATACCCCGTGTGATGAGTTTAATACTCGAGTATCGAGTGGTGAAAGTGCCTGTGTTTTTGGCTATTTTTTGCAGAAGGATGTGGCGCAGTAGCTTGGCTCTCCCGAAAGATCAGGGCCAATTAATTGCAACTAGGGCAAAAACAGTTCTGGCCTACACAGATTCGAGACCTCCGACTCGAACCCGATGAGGTGATCAATGCGACTGGGCCGTAGAGGTCTTACCGAGTCGAACTTAACCTATAGGGGTACCCGGTGCGTCCGCTAGGATTTTTCTTCGTGTTGTTGACACGGAATTTTACCGGAGGACGCAGCTTGAGTGCGACTCCAGGCCCTCAAGAGAGATCTTTTGGGTCTTACCTTCATATTCGAGAAAATATGGCATCCGGATGTGCCTAGTCGGCTGAACAATCCAGGTTTGTGATGTGTAGACATCGTGTGATGGAGTGGCAGGATCTGCGCACCCGCGACGTTTTAGGTCTATGATTTCTCGAGTGAGAAAATCAAGCTATTTTGTCCATACGAAAGGATTTTCGTGTCTGGAATCTTCACGCCCATACGAAAGAGTTTTCGTGTCTAGGGTCTTATTTTACGTGAAAGAATTTTCACGCCATAATTTGTCCATACGAAGTTATTTCGTGTTTGGAGCTTTTGCGAATGAGTTTCCGCGTCCTGATCTGCCCATACGAAGTTTATTTCGCGTGTTGGGTCTTTTATTCGAATAAATTTCCAGTTTGATGATGCGCGCCATGACATCACGGCGGACTTTATCCTCCCGATGGGACGTGACAGAGCAATAGCAGAGGCGCTGGCCCACCTTGTCAGCTTTTTGACCGAAAACGAGACGTCGTTTCCGGTTTTTACGCGAACTGCGTGCAGTAATTGCGCACGATCCACTGTTGAGATCGTGGCACGAAACAACTTCCGCCGCCCTTTCGTTTCATCTCCACACACGTCAGTTGCGATGGATGCCACGTGGCTCGACGAACGGCTAGGATCGGGCGGCACCGTGTATAAAGGTGGCCCTTGGGTAAACGGTGAAAATCTCCCGTCATTCTCTCCAGCCTTCGTCTTCCTCGTCCTCAGTCCTTTCTCTGCGAGCTCGCACCAGCGTCCATGGCGGGAGGCAAGAAGCGCAGTGCCGCCGTTTCTTCGTCGAGGGCGACGGAGGAAGTTCCCGTGCCGCCTGCTCCGCGTTCAGGCGACTGGCGCTCGCCCAACACCATGAACAAGAGCATCAAGGGGATGCAACGAGAAGGGTTGCTGCCTCCCGAAGCTGAGAAGCGGGTGCGCCTCGGCAAAAAAGAGATGTACCCAATCCCCGCGCGAACGAACGCGTGATCTCCGCGGATCACATTTCGCGTGGGCTCTCCTTCCCCCTCCATCCTTTCCTCGTGGCTCTGTTGTATGTCTATGGCATACAGCTCCACGATTTGCCTCCAAACGCAGTGCATCACACCTCGTTCTTCATTGTCCTTTGCGAGTGCTTCCTGGGCATTCGCCCTCATTGGGGCCTTTGGAAAGCCCTCTTCAAGGTGCGCGTCTTCCGTGAGAGATCGCGGGTAGAGACTGGGCTCGGGGAGCCGTTGCGCATCGGCGGCTTCGGAATACAGGCGAAGTCGGACAACGGCTACTTCCTGATGCACTTCATCGACTCCGCCCAAGGATGGAGGAAGAAATGGTTCTACGTCATCGACAACAGCGCGGGTGGAGTCCACTTGTTCCACCCGTTCGCTGTCTTGAAGAGGCGGAAATCCTGGGCGCACAAACTTTCGGTTGAAGAAAATCGGACTGTTACCCCGCTACTCGCCAAGGTGGCCGCTCTCCGTGATCAAACCGCAGGAGTGGCGCTGAACGGCCTACACCTGGCAGGCATATTCTTCAAGCGAAGGATCCAGCCCCTGCAGGAGAGGCCCTCCATGATGTGGGAGTACCAGGGCGCCGAAGATCCCAGCCGCGTGAGCCGAGAAGAACTCTCGAATGCTGAATTCGAGAAGAAGATTGCGGCTATCACCATCTTGAAAGAGGGCGAGGCCTTCTCCGACTGCCCAGTCGCGGCTTTTGAGGCATCAAGGCCTCGACCACCTGAAGTAAGTTTGAGTTTTTCTTTGTCTTCTATCTCTTTCTAGCTCGAAAGTTTTTTGTTGGCTGAAATTCTTCTTTCCTTTCTTCTTTTGTCTTTTTTTTGTAGAGTTTAGCGGTGGCCAACTGCTACCCGCCAGTCTCCGGAGAAGAGGTCTCGGACTTGTTGGCGAGCAATCTGGACGCCCCAGCCGATACCAGCGTTGCCGAAGCCGATTCGAGCTCCGAGCACGATTCCTTGGATGACGCGGAGGAATCGGGTAGCGACCTCCGCATCCGCAAACGCCGCCGATCGGAGAAGGATGAATCCACCTCCAAGGATAACTCCTTGGGTAAGGAGTCGCCTTAAAAGGAGCCCCTCATCGTGACTCCGCTAAGTGCGCGCGCCCCTTCTCCTTCCTTGCCAAATATCCATACCGCCTGGAACGTGGATATTCTGGATGATGACGACGACGAGTAAGTTCATGCTTTCTTGTTCCAGTCGAATGTTTCCTTTTGTTTCTTCTGACAAATTGTTGTTTTTCATGACAGTCTCCAATCCATCAGCCCCAGGCGGTTCGTCTCTTCCCTTCCTCTTGAAAAGAGGAAGAGAGCTGCTGCCGCGGGTGAGACCGCGACTACTGGCACCATGCAGAATTCACCGAGTGCACCTCCCACAACGGTGGCTACGGAATATAGGATCCCTAGCTTTGCTGTTGGAGCTTCGACTCCGAAAGAAGTGTCGGGTAGCTCGGCGGACCCTCTTTCCATAGCTCAAGGCCAGGTAAATATTGTTATTTTCTTCTTCATATTGCACTTTGTCTGTTTGGATTTTTTATCGGGTGCACGGTAGTGCTCCCGATGGGAGTAGCCCCCGAGGCTGTAGTTAATCATGTATGATTGGCTACAGGCTCAAAGACCAGCTCTCTCTTTGTTTTATCGGGTGCACGGCAGTGCTCCCGTTGGGAGTAGCCCCCGAAGCTATACTCGAATGTTTGTAATCGTGTATAGGCTCAATCTTCTCCTCTTTGACTTTTTTATCTCCATGTTTCTGTAGTCCCTTCTTGATTCCCTTGCGGCCGTTGGCCGTCGCGTTATCTCGGCCGAGACAGAATGCGTGACCCTTCAGGCGGATCGCGATCGACTTGTTTCGGACAATGAGCTTCTCCGAGGTAAATTTATCGACTCCTTTATCTCATCTTTCCATTCACATAAATTCCTTTGGGTTTCAAACTTGTTGCTTGTGCAGCTCAAATCGACGCGTTGAAGGCCGAGAAGGTGGCTGCTGTCACTCGGGTAGGCACCCTGGAGGCTCAGTTGGAAACTGCTCGAGAGGAGCTCGAATCCTCTCGTAAGCAGTCGACTGACTTTGAGGGAAATCTTGCGGATGCCCAGGACGCCCTGAAGAAACTGGAAGAGACTGGCACGAAGCAAGATAACGATTTTGTCGACTTCCTTCGTCCTTTGGCCCAGCGCTTTGCAGGTGAGTTCTACTTATCCTTTATTTCTTGACTGGTTGGTCAGTTCTTTGGATTTTGACTTATCTTTCTACAGGTCTTCTTGGTGTCGCTCTTGAGCTTCCCGGGTTTCAACGAGTGGACGCCTTGACAGATTCCTGCGCTCAACTTCTACATCATTCTAACGGGGTTTGCACCCTGATTAGCAATGCTACTCGAGTGTTGACGCAGCTTTATGGGTGTTTTCTGGTCGATAGACTCGCGGAGGGTGGTCTTCTTTGGAAAAGGTTATCGGATGCTCCGCCATCTTCAGGTACTCAGCTCTTGTAGTTGGAGTTTTCACAGCCATGCAGAGCTATCGCGTGTTTGTCTTCTGAACTCTGCGTGATGGACAGACCTTTTGTATCATGCCTAAGAGACCTGCTGGGTTCGGGTACCCGCTGGCTCCTTGATTTGGGGCGGGTGGTGCTGGCAGCGCGGCTAGCATTGCGTTTTGGTTTCCCGCTGGGGGCAGAGCTTGTGGTTGTTGAAATCCTTGAGTTCCTCCTCTGGGAAACTGCGGGTAACCCTGGCTAGTGGCTGCTCTGCTTTTCTTCAGGAGGGCCTCGTGGATTTCGATGAACTTTCGGCAATCCTTGAGAAGGTGTGTTGCCTTAGTTTTGCCTGTGCGCTTATCTGTAAATAGATGTAGCGTGCAGTAACCGTCCTCGGGGGTTTTTTCTTCTTGCTTAGGTTTCCACTCGCGTTTCCCACGATATTGGTTGTCGCGGTTTTTGGTGAATTCCGCTGCCACGAATTCTTCTCGATCATCATGGTCGTAGTTCTTTCTTCTTTTCTTTCGGCCATGGCGGTCGTCATCACGTGTTGGGGATGAATTTTTCTCGTTGCGCACTACGTCTTCGCCGTTTGCCCATCTATCGGCTATGGCCATCAATTATCCCATGGTTTTGGGTGCTAGTCGCCCCAGTTCTTCCCTGAAAGAGGTTCGCCGTGCTCCTTTGGCGAATGCTTCAACCGCGACTTCTTCTGATATATTTCCCGCCATATTCCTTAGCGTGGTCCATCGCTGAATATATTCGCGAGTAGACTCGCCACTTTTCTGCTTGCAAGCCCGTAGCTCCTCGATGGTCGTAGGCCGCTTGTATGTTGCTTGGAAATTTTTGCAGAAATCCATGTTTAGGTCGTCCCAGGACCCGTAGCATGCTTTCGGCCTTCCTTCGAGCCAGCTGCGAGCTGGACCGACTAGGTGTAGGTTGAGGTATTGCATAGCTGTGTTTTTGTTCCCACGTTGGCATTTTACTGCCATGAGGTAGTCCGACAACCAGGCAGAAAGCTCCTGCGAACCGTCGTATTTCTGTACTTCCGCGGATAGCTTAAACCTTTTGGGTAGCGGTGCTTCGTTGATGCTGCGGGTAAAGCATAGGGCTCCGCAGACTTCATCATCGGAGGATGTGGATGGGGAGCGCGCGCGATTTCTGGCCGCCCGACTTTTATCGACCTTGCGCTGGGCGATGTCCGATCGTGCATTGTATCCGGGCTCATCTCGATTGACGTCTCCCTTTGGTTCTTTGCTGCGATGTCGCGAGCGGCTGCTGTCTCGATCCTTCCGCGGGCTGCGATCTCGATTTCCTCGCGGGCTACGATCTCGATTCCTCCGTGGGCTGCGATCTCGACCTCTTCTCGGCTGCGGCTACGGTCTCGGCCCCTTGGGCTGCTATCGCTGCCACTCGGGCTATCTCCTCGTCGCCGGGCTTCTTTTCCCCGTGCTCGATGGGGCGATTTATCTTTGTCGGGTGATGTGCCCCTACGTCCACGGGGTGCTTCTTTGTCCTTCTGTTCGGCCGCCTTCCTGCGATCATAGGAGGCAAGTTTTGCGGCTGCCATGCCTAGTCCTTTTTGTACTTGCTTGTATTGTTCCGCGCGGGGATCGTTTTCCCCTGGTTGATTTATCTGCATGTAGGTAGCTACGGCCAGCACCGCGGCTGCGGGAGTTTGCAGATGGATGTTTCCATCTTCGTCCACACGCATAAGTGATTTGTTGATTCCGCTTAAGGACTCGCCGTCCATAGTCGCGGTTCTCGAGGCGCGTCCCTTCTTCTGGGGGCGGTTCCCGACGGAAGGTGATAGGGATAGCTGCGCTCGGCATTGGCTTGACGCGCCCGCCATTCTTTTTCGCATGACCAGATCTTCTCGAGCTTGTTTGATTGAAGTGGCCGCTCTCACTAGATGGTAGTGGTAGGCGACCATGTCTTCGTGTGGGACCCCGGCAGCAGGTGGTTTGCTCGTGCGGATGGCTTCCTTTGCTCGGAGCCAGGCGTCTCATGAAACATTGATCTCGGCGCGTTCTTTCGCGCTTTGTTCAGTCTCTGCGGGTGGCTGTTCCGATCCTGCCATGCAAACTTGAGCCAGACGTGGCTTGTGAGTCCTAGGCGTAACTCGAAAGGCCTTCCTGACCCGAGTGGGTTCCTCTGTAGAGAGGGTATGGAAATTGTTGGTGTTGAGGCGGATTGACTCGCCACTTTTCGCCAAGTAGGGTCGTGAATCGACAGCTCCTGGGCTGGAAATTGACTCATATCCCGATTCTTCAGGGAAGTGGAGGATCCCGTCTTTGTTGGTGTAGAACTTGAAGCTCCCGAACGTCAAGGTGACACTTTTCTCCAGATTGCTGAATTCCGGGCGTGATTCCGGCGAGTGAGCGGTGACTACGACAGATCCGATCCGAATCGGGTTGGTTGGGGTCGAAGTCGAAGGTTTCCAACGCGAGTTGGTTGTCGATGAAGCCGAAGACGCCGGAGATCCAGCGCCTGCCGTTCCCACAGACGGCGCCAATTGTCGAATCTGCATCTCAACAAGTCCCTTGGGTGAACCCATAGGGTTTCGAATAGGAGAACCTGTGGACGCTGGTGGCGATCGTCGGCTAGACAGGTGGCACGATTTACCCAGGTTCGGGGCCCTCGTAGAGGTAAAACCCTTACTCCTGCCTCTGTCGATCTGTATTATCGAATAGGTGGGTTACAATGGGGGATTGCTCAAGTCGAGAGTACGATCTCGAGCTCAAGGATTGATGATCCGGTATTGCTTGGTCCTCTCCCGGTAGCTCTCCTGGCCTTATATAGGTGGCCAGGTCCCAAACCGTACCCGGGGAGGACTCGAACTCTCGACTTATGTCGGTTACAAGTTTCCTATCTTATCCAGCAAGGCATTGCGGGTGGGCTTCAACTGGACCTTCTAGAGTAGTCCAGAGCTTCCCGTATTGGGCCTCAGTCTTGGGCCTAGGACCAGGTATCCTTATTCGCCGGGTCCACATCATATATTCATAATTTCCCTTAACATAAGAAGATATGGTAACATCATCATTACACTCACATTGAAAAGGGAGGTGTTTATACCTCCTACAACAACAGGATTATCAAAGCAATAAGTAACATTATAAGTAGAGCACAAGTTTTTAGCATAGTCATGCAATTTATTAATTTTCTCCCATAAGTGTATCCCTTTTTGTGACAAGCGGTATTTAGTGAGGGCATTACAACAAGATACATAGACCGACATCCATCTGCATCTATGACTAATAATCCACCCTCAGATTATCATCCGAACCCCCTTAGGTATTAAGTTGCAAGCAACAGATAATTGCATTAAACAAAGTGTGTAATGTAAGCAATGATTATGCACGCGGGCATCTCACCGCTGTTTTCTCCCTAATGGCAACAACACATCCTCCCCCTTCACGTTTCTATCACTCGAGCAAGGCAACAAGGAGGCATGAACCCACTATCAAGCATAAATACTCCCTCTTGGAGTCACTAGCAACTATTTGGCCAGAATAACCACTAGCAACGGAAAGCATGCAATATCACAAATAACATATGCAATAAAGACTATAATCAACTTGGCATAAGGTCAATATTCATCGGATCCCAGCAAACACAACATATAGAATTACATAAGATCAATCTCGATCATGATAGGCAGCTCACGAGATCTAAACACGGAGGCATATGATGAGGAGACAACCATCTAGCTACAACTATGAACCCGTAGTCCAGGAATGAACTACTCACACAAGACTCCGGAGGTAGGCATGGTGATGTAGAAGTCTCCGGTGATGATTTCCTCTCCGACAGGGTGCCGGAAAACAGCTCCAGAACTTTCCTGATCTAGGGTTGATAGTGACGGCGGCTGCGGAACTTTTTCAGGGATTTTGATCAGGTCCTTAGGGTTTTCCATCCCGGGGGCTTAAATAGGCGAAAGGGCAAAGGCGGTGGAGATCCAGGGGCCCCTCACGCATAGCTGGCGCGGCCAGGGGGACCCGCGCCCCCTATGGTGTGGCCCCCCTGTTGCCCCTCTTCGACTCCTCTTCGGTCTTCTGGATGCTTCCGGGGAAAATAGGACTTCCGGGCTTCGAACTTTCCAATTCTGAGAATATTTCCAGAACAACTTTTATGAAACTAAAAACAGCAGAAAATAGGGAACTGGCTCTGTGGCATCTTGTCAATAGGTTAGCCCGGAAAATCGATAAAAATGACATAAAGAAGGGAGAAAACATGTAGCAGTTGTCATAATATCATCATGGAGCATCAGAAATTAGGGATATGTTTATGACGTATCAATATTCAACCCCTAGCAACGAACGGTCATGCCCGCCGTCTTGACTTCTTTGTGAAACCGGCTTAGAAAATTCCAGAAAATTTTAAAAACCCCCAAATGATGCAAGACCTTCTCGTGGTGTCATAATATATGTCCTAGTATCCACCAAAGATAATAAACTTGGAATACGAAAGTTTTGTTGAAAATATGTTCACATAAATGAGCTATCAAGTTTTGGGCCAAATGACGGGTGTTATGGCCAAATCCATGGCATATTTTGTTTAAATGTGCCCATATTCCACACAAACATGCATATTGGAAGCACGGACAATTTTCACGGAGAAATTTTTCCTTTTGATTGAATTAAAAAACCATTTTCCATTTTCCGAGTTTGAAAATGGCTTTTTTTCTGAAGCACCAACCACAAATATGCTGCAAAACTTGGGAGCTGCATTTTTTGAAAATACTAGACAATGTTAAATGCACAAATAACCAAATTAGTGCCTCTGAAAAGGTTTCCATCCACCTCTTTTGAAAAACACAAGTTTCAGCCGATTCAGCTCGAACGGGTCAAATTCGAACTACAAGTGCCTCGTAGTTTGCTCATGATTTTTGGAAAAAAATCATTTATAGGTACACAACTACCTATTTCATTAGAGATACATCAAGATTTTATCAATAATCAAGCCCTAGCTACGAACGGTCATGCCCGCCGTCTTGACTTTCTCGTGAAACCGGCTTAGAAAGTTCCAGAAAAATTAAAAAACCCCAAAATGATGCAAGATCTTTGTGTGGTGTCATTATATATGTTCTAGTATCCACCAAAAATAATAAACTTGGAATATGACAGTTGTGTTGGAAATATGTTCACATAAATGAGCTATCTCCTACGAACATTCTAGGGTTTCGGGCCAATTGACGGATGTTCTGGCCAAATCCATGGCATAGTTTATTTTAATGTGCCCATATTCCACACAAACATGCATATTGGAAGCACAGACAATGCTCGTGGAGAAAGTTTTCCTTTTCACTGAATAAAAAAACCATTTTCTATTTTCCGAGTGTGAAAAATGATTTTTTTTTGTGAAGCACCAACCACAAATATGTTGCAAAACTTGGGAGCTGTATTTTTTGAAAATACTAGACCATGTTATATGCACAAATAACAAAATTGTTGCCTCTGAACATGTTTCCATCCACCTCTTTTGAAAAACACAAGTTTCTGTCGTTGCAGCTACAAACATGTCAAATTTGAACTACAAGTGTCTCGTAGTTTTCTCATGATTTTTTTAAAAATCATTTTTAGGTACAAAACTACCTATTTCATCAGAGATACACCAAGATTTTCTCGATATTCAAGCCCTAGCTACGAACGGTCATGCCCGCCGGCTTGACTTTTTCGTGAAACCGGCTTAGAAAATTCTAGAAATTTTGAAAAAAAAAACAAAATGATGCAAGACCTTGGCGTGGTGTCATTATATATGTCCTAGTACCCACCAAAAGTAATAAACTTGGAAGACTACAGTTGTGTTGAAAATATCTTCACATAAATGAGCTATCTCCTACGAACATTCTAGGGTTTCGGGCCAAATGACGGGTGTTATGGCCAAATCCATGGCATGGTTTGTTTACATGTGCCCATATTCCACACAAACATGCATATTGGAAGCACAGACAATGTTCACAGAGAAAGTTTTCCTTTTGATTGAATAAAAAAACCATTTTCCATTTTCCGAGTTTGAAAAATGGCTTTTTTGTGAAGCACCAACCACAAATATGTTGCAAAACTTGGCAGCTGCATTTTTTGAAAATATCAGACCATGTTATATGCACAAATAACCAACTTGGTACCTATGAAAAGGTTTCCATCCACCTCTTTTGAAAACACAAATTTCTGCCGATTCAGCTCGAAACGGGTCAAATTTGAAATAAAGGTGCCTCGTAGTTTGCTTATGATTTTTTGGAAAAAATCATTTTAGGTACACAACTACCTATTTCATCAGAGATAGACCAAGAGTTTTATCAATATTCAGGCCCTAGCTACGAACGGTCATGCCCACCGTCTTGACTTTTTCGTGAAACCGGCTTAGAAAATTCCATACAAGTTAAAAACCCCAAAATGATGCAAGATCTTCGCGTGGTGTCATTATATATGTCCTAGTATCCACCAAATGTAATAAACTTGGAAGATTACAGTTGTGTTGAAAATATCTTCACAGAAATGAGCTATCTCCTACGAACATTCTAGGGTTTCGGGCCAAATGACGGGTGTTATGGCCAAATCCATGGCATAGTTTGCTTAAATGTGCCCATATTCCACACAAACATGCATATTGGAAGCAGGGACAATGTTCACAGAGATTTTTTTTTCTTTTCATTGGATAAAAAAACCATTTTTCATTTTCCGAGTGTGAAAAATAGCTTTTTTTGTGAAGCACCAACCACAAATATGTTGCAAAACTTGGGAGATGTATATTTTGAAAACACTAGACCATGTTATATGCACAAATAACAAAAAATTTGCATCGGAAAAGGTTTTCATCCACCTCTTTTGAAAAACACAAGTTTCTGTCGATTTAGTTGGAAACGGGTTAAATTTGAACTACAAGTGTCTCGTAGTTTGCTCATGATTTTTGGAAAATAAATCATTTTTAGGTACACAACTACCTATTTCATCAGAGATACACCAACAGTTTCTCAACAATTAAGCCCTAGCTACGAACGGTCATGCCCGCCGTCTTAACTTCGTTTTGAAATAGGCATAGAAAAATCAAACAAATTAAAAAAAAAATGATGACGGTGAAACCCTTAACATACAAAGTAGAATACTGGACATATACAATCCAAAACACACTTGTACACACTTGGTATGGAACCACCTATATTTTGGTTGGATTCAGACGCCTCACAACCCTCTCAGACGAAACTGTTAACCCATTATTGTTAGTTCCATTCTTTCTCATGTTTTTTTCTAAGAATGTAGCTTTAACGATGTGCATGATAATTTAGATATGTTTCTCTTTTTCGAAACGAGCTAAAGAACGTCAAAATCCGAATTCGAATGTAAAAGTAATGATCAAAAGATGATTAAGTCAAAAAAAAATGATCATAACTTTTTTTCTAAGAATGCAAAAGTTATGCCGTTGGGAGTGGGCTTCCAATTGAAACCTTGGTGATGTACTAGTATTAGGAATTGGTCCTGGGTCGCGGTTAATTGAACGGCGACCTTTGTATTAGGATTAAACGTAAAATGTACCAGACCTGGTCATGTCTAATTTGTCGCACTAATTTGTTGTACCAGACCAAAGACTTGAACGGATACATGCATGCATGTGAATTTCGAGGCCGGCAGCCGATAGCTTAACAGACAACTTGTCCGGTTTTTTATTCAAGAATACCACTTTGTCAGGTACGTAGTACTTAAGAATTCTGTGTTCAACGTGCTGGGCGGCGAATGAATCAAAACAAGGGGCTGTCGGTACATGGTAAGCAATAATTAATCTGGGAGTTTTTTTTTAGAACTATAAATCCGAGAGTTTGTGTAGCTAAGAAAGATTCAACTTGTAGGTCACCGTGGCTCCCGTTAAATTAAAGGTACTCCGTATTGAACATTGACATGCGGCCGTGCGTGGGTTCGCCTGACTGGCGACTTTCTGCATCTGCATGTGTTTTCCTCGCTGATGGAAATTATCGTCGATTTGCACGATTCAACACGGCTCGGAAGTAATATCGTTTCATAGATGGGTAAACTAGGACGAACTAAATGTAACACGACTGCTTACACACCACGATGGACTCGTTCCATAAAAAGTTAAAAACACAGTCCTGGGGTATATACAAGGCGACTGTGTTGTTCCGGTTGAAAAATTAATGCCGGCGACGAAATTTACGGGTTTATGTTTTCTAATTTACCTTTTTTTTTTCTAGAGTTGAATTATTTAATGGGTTTACATTTTACATGGAGGACCTCAGAAAAGAAAATAAAAATAAAAGCTAGACCTCAATATTTATTAGAAGGACCTAAAAAGTTGGAAAACACGATAAGATCTCTCTCCACCGATGAAGACGATGCACTCAACATCAAGGTCACCTGCACCGTCGCTGGGGACAAAACCAGTTGGCAATGAGCTGGCGTTGAGCGTCGTAACAAAGTCGCTGAAGGCCTCCTCTTTGGCTCGCCGACTAAGAGGTTGTAGAAACTGCAGTGTGTGCGACACCATGACACGGAGTGGTCTCGCCGACCATGGATAACCGCGGTGTATCCTCACTGCAGTTGATGAACTCCGAATGTTGCCGAAGCTCCCCACCATGATGATGGATGCAGAACTGCATCTCCTCGAAGGCTGAATAAGAAAGGCATGATGCCACCACAACGGCAGACAATGCCATCGTCCACGCCCATCATCACGCGTTCGCCGACTTAGCCCTGCTGCGCCACGCTATATCGTAACAAATACCTTTACCCCAAAACATTATCGCAAGTGCTAAACCTTCAAGTTCTCCGTTTTGGAAAAGGTGTAATGAAATTCAAATGAGTATGGAGTAGGGGATCTTTTTCCATAGGAAATGGGATTGACATATACCTTAATGCAACTATGTCATAATTATCCATCTTCTAAAATAATTCTACGTTGCAAATGTAATGTATGTGGTTCGTTGAATTATTTGAAAGACATGGTACATACCATAGGTATATTTTATGTTTTGTGGAATATAATATATACCACAAGTATATTATATAATGATAATTTGTTCACCACAGGCAGCCATAGCACATTGACCAGGAACGCTACATGAAACTTCATCTCACCTTCCGTTTTACTAAACTCAAGTGCCATGGATCTGGAACCTCCCACACCCGCTGCCTATATATACGTGCGCGTGGCAGCATATTTCATTCAAGCAAACACACACAAAGCCATTGCCCATTGGTAATTACTAGTTCCAAGAGGATCTTGTTCATAGCCATTGCCAGTTCTGGACACGTACTAAATTAAAGTAGAAGAGAATGCCATCGCTGCAAGAAGCCGCGGCAATGGAACATGCAATGGAAGCCGGAGGCAAGGGTGCCATGAGCGCCACTCTGCTGAGCCTTCTCGGGATGACGACGCCGGAGAACGGGGCACGGGCGTCGGCGGACGATAAGCTGGAGTGGCTCCGGTCGCAGCTGATCGGCAAGGGCGTGGAGTTCGACACGCCGTTCGGACGGCGCGCCCTGACGTACGCCGACCAGACGGCGTCCGGACGAAGCCTGCGGTACATCGAGGAATACCTTGTGAAGGAGGTCCTCCGTTTTACGGCAACACACACGGAGGACAGCACGTCGGGAGCAAGACGACGCGCCTGGTGCACAAGGCTGCGCGCTACATCAAGGCTGCATGGCGGGGGCGCCGGAGACGCGCTGCTCTTCTGCGGCGCCGGCACGACAGCGGCCATCAAGCGCCTGCAGGAGGTCATCGGCGTGGCATTGCCGTCTGTCGAGATGCGTGAGCGGCTCTTGGCGCAGCTGCGCGCTGAGGAGCGGTGGGTGGTCTTCGTGGGACCATACGAGCACCACTCCAACCTGCTGTCGTGGCGGCGTAGCCTCGCGGAGGTGGTGGAGATAGGGCTCGACGCCGACGGGCTGATCGACGTTGCCGCGCTCCGTCGCGCGCTCGGATCGCCCGAGTATGCGGACCGGCCGATGCTGGGGTCTTTCTCGGCGTGTAGCAATGTCACCGGCATCATGACGGACACGCGCGAGATCTCCCGCGTCCTCCACCAGCACGGTGCGTTCGCGTGCTTCGACTTCGCTGCCAGGTGAGTGAGACCGGTTGGCAAGAGTCTTTGTTTGGATCATCTATCTATGTGCACCCTTTTTCGTCTAGGGTGACATGCATTCTTTGACACTCTGAATGCCTCGTACTATGTTTTTTTTTTTAAGATAACTGTCCTTTCTCTCTTGTGACTAACCGAAAGTTTAATGATTTAGAATATATAGCAGTATTATTTCTCAATAGAGTCTAAGTAAAATTTACTACTATTATATTTTGGGGCTGTTTGGAGGTCTAAGATTTGACTAATGTAGGTGTACGTACCCAGTCTCGTATTGGACTAAATATACATAATTACATATTTAATGATTTTCCCACAATTGTACAAGGGGAAGAAATCAACTAGCAAGAAATTATATAGTAGTGCACTACTAAGGAGAATTATTCAACTTAGACTCTTGTTATATTTTGCAGTGGGCCCTATGTAAAGATTGACATGAAGTCTGGTGAAATTGACGGATACGACGCTGTCTTCTTGAGCCCGCACAAATTTGTTGGTGGCCCGGGCACGCCAGGCATCCTTTTGATGAATAAAGCATTATACAAACTCAATTCCCAGCCACCATCTACATGCGGTGGAGGCACCGTTGCTTATGTCAACGGCTTCAATGAGGATGTAAGTACCGTAACGAAGCAAAACACATGTGCCATGATAATAGTAGTAGTAGTAGTAGTAGTAGTAGTAGTAGTAGTAGTAGTAGTAGTAGTTCACAGATAATTGAACTGTTCCTTGTGACCTGCGCAGGATACATTGTACTATGACGATATCGAGGAGAGGGAGGATGCTGGCACGCCACAAATTGTCCAAAAGATCCGTGCGTCCCTTGCATTTTGGGTGAAGGAGCATGTTGGTTATGATACGATGGGCCTCCATGAGAGAGTGTACTCAGAAATGGCAATGAATAGACTTGTCAAGAATCAAAATGTCAGGGTACTAGGCAACACCAGGGTGGAACGCCTACCGATCTTCTCATTCCTCATCTATCCTCCAGTGAAACAATCACTATTTAATGGGTTTGATGAGCCTGGTACTGACGAACTAATAATAGAGAAGGCGAGATCATCCAAGCAACTGCCCCTTCATGGCCGTTTTGTGACTAGGCTTCTGAATGATCTTTTCGGCATCCAAGCGAGGGGTGGTTGTGCTTGCGCAGGCCCCTATGGTCACCTTTTACTCGATGTCGACAATGAGCTCTCCCTTCGTATCCGGTCTGCGATCCTTGAGGTAATTTCGATAGAAATATATACATTTTTTTTTGTCAAACTAGTTAATTTGCATGCTAAGCTGTAAATTGTGTAGAGGCACTTCTAATCTCAGTCTGTGCTTCGTAAAAATATTTTTGCAGGGTTATAGTGGACTAAAGCCAGGTTGGACAAGGTTGAGCTTTTCTTACTACCTGTCCAAGGAGGAATTTAAATTTATCCTCTCTTCCATAGAGTTCATAGCAGCATACGGCCACCGTTTCCTCCCACTATACAAATTCGACTGGATCACCGGTGACTGGACCTTCCGCAAACAGGCAATCAAGTACCACATGATGAGGGAGGAGCTATCCCTTGGCGCAGAGTCATTGAAGCATCCAAGTTACAAGGCAAATAAGGTTGCGGATAAATTAGAGAAGACTCGGGCCAATAATCAGAAGTTTGAGAGCTACCTGGAAAGTGCCAATAAACTTGCACTTTCCTTGCCTGATATCAATCAACAGTCTCTAAGCATCCCAAAAGGAGTTCATCCTGACTTGGTTCGTTTCCATATATGAATTTCAAGGTGTCATAATGTGACTACATTATCACACCAAAATGCATTTGTTAATATGTCGTTAACATGCATGGAGTACTATATATGAGTCTGAGAGTAATGTTTCTCCGTAGAAGCCTCAAAGAATAAATTCGTTTCCATATGTAAATTTCCATGTATCATGATGTGACTAGAGCAACGCACCAAATGCAATCGTTAATGCATCGTTAACATGCATGGGGTTGTATAAGCGAGTCTACGAGTTAAACTCACATGTAAAAGTTTCAGAGAATAAATATGTAAATACAATGGTTGCCAATTTGTGAAAATGTTTTTGCCCATATAATCAACATTTGTAGGTACTAGTTTTTTCAACGAAAAGTAAAATAATTATTTGTCTTACCGATTACAATTGTCTTGATTGCATCACCAGTCCTCAGTTTGAAAATCCCAACCGGCCGGATGACAAGGCTAACTTCCTGGCATGATCGATCCTAAAGTTTGATTGACATTCTATGTTTGGAGTCGATCGAAATATTATTTTATATATGTAATAATCCAAAGGCTGTAAGTGTATCCTTTAGGTGCATCCTTGTCTTTATTATTTTTCCTCATATTTCTCCATGTTTTCATTTTGTTGGAATGCATTATTATTGTTGTTGTTGTTGTTGTTGTTGTTGTTTTAACGAAAGGAAACAACCTTGCTTGAAGAATACAATGATAAGGTGGTTAAAATTCAAAAATGAAAAGGAAAATAAGAAGAGATAACGAATAGGGAGGAGGACAACACGAGAGCTACATGAAAAAAAAACTTTGCCACCGTGAGGATGGGGAAGATACACGTCTCATATTTGTTGTGTCCAAGATTCACGAACACCGGAGGTTGAGAACCCCTTTGTAGATTTGGTGGGGGCGCAAGAAGGGATTGAAGAGCTTCATATGTCAAGCTTGACTACTTCTAGGAATGGACACTTGGTTTACACAGGTTGAGGCCGCCCAGAGGCTAACAACCCTATGTCATGCATTGCTTGTATTCATGGTGGAACGGATTGGTTATAGAGTGTGTTCCGAGGAATAGGGTGGCTCTTTGCGAGGAAGGGACAAAGATTAAAGAAGAGAAGATCCAGCCTAGCTGATCACCTCTCTCCCTCACTCTTCCTCTTTCTCGCTCTAGCTCTGTAAATCTTTCTCCGGATCAGATCGGGATCTGAGATCCGATCGAGCTCTACTCTAGTGTTAGGATTTATGATTCGGAATCCATTCTAATGGTGGCCATGGTCCTCCCTTTATAGGATAGGGGGATACCACACTGGCCATAGATTGCACCAGGAGTTGGTGGGAGCATATTCGCCCAGATGTTCCATCTGGAAGTTGGTGGAAGTCTTCCATAGGAGGTGAAAGCATGTGGAAGTGAGTAGAAGCATGTCTTCATGTACGTCTTCCCGCCCAAAACCAACTGTGGGACCTAGAGCGATGGTGCTATGAGTAGGAAAGAGGGAACATCTCCTAACACCCTTGCGTCACCGAGTCGTCCATTTTCTTGGCCTCCACGCCACGCCTTGATTTTATCCTTACGTCTCGCTACAGAGCGGGTGCTTCTTTCAGGGTATCCCAACTAACCCGTGCTTTCGTTCATTGCGGCTAAGGACCCAGGAAGGAGTTCTTTGATCGCTCTATTTTATATTTGATTTTCCTTGGGCATTTCCATTCATTTGATTTGGTTTTTATCGGATATTTCCCTAACACTAACCCAAATACCACAATGTTTGGAAACATTTTATTTTCTGTTGTGAATTTGAGGAATCACACAAACAAAGAAGGAAGGGTTTTATTACTTTACTGCCCCGCTTCGCTTAGCTTTGCTCAGTTTCTTACCGCTTGTTTAGCTTTCCTCATTTTTACCCTACTTCGCTCTATTGAGGCTTGTAGACGGACAAGTGGGGCATTTTCGTGTGGTCAACCTCGTTTGACCATGATTTTGCCTCACTTGTGGGGTAGCTTGACCTCTTTGAACTCATTCTGAATCGCCCTAACGATTAGCTTGCTTGATCGACGCCACGCGTCGTCGACCTGGCGCCGCTCGCATTGAAGAATATTGGCAGTGTCCAAATCACACGCTTTTGGTAAACTTAGCAGCAGCAGGATATTGGCAGTTTGTGGGGCCATGCTTGTAATTAGGGTTTTTCACACACTTCTGATAGGCTTATTCGTACTAGTGCTTGTTCTCCAAGTCATGGGTGACAGGAGTGCGTCACTCCCTCATGGATTAGGCAGTCCCAAAGGTTCTAGACGGGTCGAGGAGGTGCTTTACCTCGATTGAGTCCAGCCCTTGAGGAGGAAACAAAGCCACCAACTATGTCTTCCCGGGCACCAGCCCGCCATGATTCCCGGGAGGGCCATCTAACCATGCTTCTGGGTCGCTATCCCTCCTTGTGGTGCGTTTCTGGAGGAAACCGTTGTCGGCGACACATGGGCCGAAGACATATATTGTACGCTCGACCTTAGAGGTTCCTCGCGGGTGAGGCCTTCACCCGCAAATGTCGATGGAGTCCTTGTACTGGCCTCCTACCTGGTGGGCCCTAGTGGCAGTGGTCATGGGTACCCGTTGAAAGAGCATTTCCATCCCTAGAATGTTTTGATGTTTGTTGATAACACAATGAGTATCCTAATGTGTGCTAAGTGGTGCAGGGATTTATACTATGAGTATTATTGCTAACACTACTACGATAACCACAATATCAGCCGGTTCTCGTACATAGGCCTGCGGCGGATTCCCTGACCGGCTCAGTCGATATGGTGCTAATAATCCCAGCGTAGCGAGTTCCACGGGCCGCCTGGGAAGCTCCTTCCCTCAGACGGTTGTAAAAATGGGTCGACTCTGATACTCTATCTTGGGGAAGCGGATCAAATGAAAGCCCGCCACATAACGCAGAGGCTCGGGTGTTTAGGGTTTTCCCGAGGAAGACTTGATATAGGTGAAAGGGCGATGTCGGTGGGCGCCCGAGGGGTACACACCACGTGGTGGCGCGGCCAAGGGGGGCGCCACCCTATGGTGTGTCCGCCTCGGTGCCCCCTCTGGATCTCCTCCAGACTCCGTGTACATGACAGCAAAATAGGGACTTTGGCTTTTGTTTTGTCCAAGTACGAGAATATTTCCGAAACAACCTTTCTGAAACCAAAAACAACAGAAAATAGGAACTGGCGTTGTGGCATCTTGTCAATAGGTTAGTCCCAGAAAACGCATAAAAATGATATGAGGTGTATAGAAAACATGTAGCAATTGGAATAATATCGACATGGAACATCAGAAATTATAGGTACGTTGGGATACGTATCAAGCATCCCCCAAGCTTAGTTATACTCGTCCTCGAGTAGGATAATGATAAAAACAAAATAATTTCTGAGGGGAAATGCTACCAACACAATCTTGATCAATATTATTGTAAAAGCATTGTAAGTTGAGATCAAAGTACTCTAAACACATGCATGATAGATATAATTCTAACAATGTAACTTAGCAACTATGTTGCAACATGAAAAGTAACACAAACAAAAGATCATGAATAATAATGCACTAAAATTTATACGTTTGTTTCGAGCATAAAGAAAACATAGAAAAGTGGTATTCCGCTTGTTCTTAAAGTGATAGCAAAACATAAATGGCAGGACACCTTCGAAGTTCATGTGGTAACTAGATACAAATAATTTGAGAACAAGTAATAACATAATCATGAATCAATCAATAATAAATTTTGGAACTGATGCATATTATACTGAGAATGAAAACTATGCTCTCTTATTTGTTTAATAAAGTTAGAAGATGAAGACTCGACATAAAAGTAAAAGAAAGGCTCTTTGCATAGGGAAGCTGGGATTACTCTTGTGATAGAGCTTTTTATTTGATTAAAACAGAGATATTGAAAACAATTTTGAGAGAGGTGTATATGTATGTCAATGAATGGTAATGAAAAACTTATCATAGCTCATGCCAGGCAAGGTTTTTATACTTTTGAGAGTGGTTTCTGTTGTTTATTTAGTTTGGAACTTCCCCCACCATGCCTTTGACAACCCAGGGATAGCCGTATCCACTGGTACCCACCAACTTTCATCAAACTATGGGGAAGTGCATTTTTGGTTATATTAATTGGCACCAGCTCTCTACAAATTTAGTTGACCACGGATTCCATATTCATCGGGTGAAAGAGGGAGAACAATTTTGCTTGACATGAACCACAATAAACTTTAAACTACTTTCCCATGAGCTAAAACAAAGCACAAAACAAGTATAATTTTGAAGGTTTTAAAGGTAGCACATGAGAAATTTAGTTAGAGTGACGGTTAAATACCACATATAGGTAGGTATGGTGGAAACATTTGGCAAACTTTGATTTTTTGGGAGTTGGATGCACGAGTAGAGCTCATACTCAGTACAAGTGAAGGCTAGCAAGAGACTGGGAGCGACCAACTAAGAGAGCAATAATGGCCATAATCATGCATAGAGACAAAACATTATTAATCAAAGCAGAAATGATTTTACAAGTCAAAAACTAAATGATCATAGAGTCTAGAGTTGACTGGTTTGTAGTCATAACATGGTGTAAGCATGCGCCAAGTCAACCAAATAAAGCATTTGAAGGAGAATACCGCAATATTATGCTTCGATATGATAAAAACAACTCATGATTTCTTTCAATGGCACATTAAGCACTCTCAAATATTTGAGACAAGTCATTTTACATCAATAACTACTAAGCATAGAATTAACATAATATCTAACATGAAATATGAAAGTCTAAGACACAGTCTAAACAAGCTTCACTTGCACCGTTATAAACATGAAATACTTTATTGTTCTCCAACACCAATCACTTTATTTCAACAAAAACTCTCCAAATATTTTACCAATGAAACAAGAGATTACTACTCTATAAGAACTAACAGCTCTGAATAAGAAATGCATGAAAAACATGAGCTAAAAGAATTGCACTAGCTAGATGATAAATGAAGAATACGGGTATGCATATGAAAAAGCGGCGCGTGTCTCTCTCCCACACAAGAATGCTAGGATCCAACCAAGTTTATTACAGAAAATAAATGAAAATAAAAACAAACATACGCTCCAAGTAAAGTACATAAGATGTGACCGAATAAAAATGTAGTTTCAATAGAATTGACCTGATAAGTGGCTGATAAAGAAGGGGATGCCTAGAAGCTTGAGCCTTCTTGAAATTTGCTGGGATGATCCAACGGGGCATCCCCAAGCTTAGGCTTTTTACTCTTCTTGATCATATTATATCATCCTCTTCTCTTGACCCTTGAAAACTTCCTTCACACCAAACTCGTAGTCATTAGAGGGTTAGTGCATAATCAAAAACTCACATGTTATGCATAGACACAAGCATTACCAATACTTTCTAAACATTAGCTACAGCCATAAATGTTTTATGGAGCAAAGAAATCCATTCAACATAGTAAAAGAGAGAATGCAAAGTAAAAGACATAATCTATCAAAACCAGAACAGTCCATAAAGTCGATTTTTTCGACGCACTTACGTTGCTCAAATCAGAAAACTCAGAACTAAGAAAAGTTGCATACATATCTAAGGATCACGCACAAACATTTTTAGGATGTTTTGATTTTTCTGGAATATTTGGCGAATTAATTGGTGGACAGAAAAAATATGTTCAGGTGCAGAAATCCAAATCTAGCATCAACTTTCAACTAGAGACTTTACTTGGCACAAAAATTCGAAAAATTAAAGATACAAAGAAGTTTCTACAGAATTAAACAACACCTTGACTCAAATAAAACAAAAATAAAAATAAAGAAATAAAACGTGGGTTATCTCCCAAGAGTGCTCTTCTTTAACTCCTTTCAGTTAGGCACGAAAAGCAAGAATCAAGTATTTTTAAGTGAAGAAGCATCCAAATCAATACGAGGAGCCTTACATTTACCTCTCTTACCCTTACTCTTACTTTTACTTTTAGGGAACACATGACTCCAGCCTGATGAGGTGAAATTCATGGTTCCTTTTCCCATATCTATTGTTGCTCCCAAGAGTTTTAGCAGAGATCTTCGAAGAGTAATTTGTCCTTTTCCTACACATTCCATAACAAGATAATTAGTAGAGCGTTGCCCCTGAAAGCTTCTAGAAGGAGCACGGTGTTTCGTGATGTAGGCCCCCATAGAACTAGTGCATTTTAGATATGGTTTTACATTTATCGTATATTCAGAGTTGCTCTGACCCAAATATGAATTTTCTAGCACTAGAGATGTAAAAAGATCACAGAACTAGTGCATTTCACTGCATTTTTTGTTTTGTTTTGTATAATCAAGGTCTCATCCCTCTTGAGCATAAATGCAGCTGGAGTAACATAATAATAAGCAGGTTCATGTTCCCGGTCATCCTCTGTTTGAGTAATTCGAGAAATTTGATGGTGAAAAGCTACAACAAGATCTTGTGTCATTTGGGTAATGTGAGAAATTTGGGGATGTTCTTGAGTTTTGAGGTGCCCTATGGTGGCATTTTGTTTGCAGGGACTTCAAAATGAGTTGCCCCCTTTTTGCTGAAATGTAGATTAATTTCCATATCGGTGAAATTTGGGCACTCCTAGGTCAAAAAATTAGCAAAGGTCATGCCCGATGTTTCCACGATTTTAGGACTTATCGATTTTCTTGTGTTTATTTGTTATTGAATAGTATGCCTGTTTTTTCCCATGAAAATGAGCAACAATTAATGAGTTTCCATTGAGAACATGGCCAACAACGACGAGGGCGGCACCTCTAGTTCAATTCCATTATGGAAGATGGGCAACTGCTTTGACGAGGAAGAAGATCACGTCGACGACAACGAGGAGATGGAGGAGGACGAAATGGATGAGGACCAATCCTCTGACAGTAGTGACGGGATGCCAACAGCAACAATGCTAGTGGTGTCGAGACTGCCGGCAACACCACCGCTAGTGGCCTCGGGGATGCCGGCACTGACGACAACCAAGCGAAGAGGCGACGGGGCGCTTGCAGCCTTCGCCCCATCCGTGAAGAATTCACGGAGATATGCCCCAGTGGCTATCCTTTGGAGCCCAGAAAATTGGCCTTCGGGTACGGAATGCAACTCGGGTGCATCGTCCAGGACACCATCTCGATCAACTCTGGGAGCCTAAGACATAAAGACAATGCGCACTTGCGCCATCTCCTCTTCCAAAAGCTGCACAACCAATACATGTTCCTCAGGTGAGTGGGAGATAGAAATGAAGAGAAGTACAAGAACAAAAAGCTCAAAGGGAATATAGTAAACAATGCCACCCTCACAAAGATGAGCAAAGCCCTAGGCAGTTGGAAAGCCCAGGTGAAGCGACTGATTGAGAACGGTAAATCTGCCGACGAGATTTACGTCAAAGAGAACATCAACGAAGCTGACTTAATTGAGTTCAAGGCCAGGGTTCAAAGTGCAATAGGAAAAAAGTTGAGCAAGTGGGGGACAGATTTACGGGACAAGAACGTAGGCTACCACAATCTCGGATCTGGTGGTCACTTTGGGAAGGAGCCCATGTAGGAGAAGGAGGACGCTAAACGTGCACTTACCAAGAAACCTGCCCCCCGGGGAATATACAAAGACCCGCAGACCCAAAGGTTTATTAGGGACCGATATAATGAGGACAAGATTACCCAGAAATTGACCATGGATCCAAATGTCCAGGATTTAGAGGCTAAATTAATGGTAATGAGCTAAAACACCAACTTAATTCTTCAGATGGTTCAAGTCGATTCTAATTTGTTAATCCAAATATGTAAATGGTTCACGTTCCTTCTGTTGGAGGAGGAAAGCGTCGACACGGGAGATCAGAGCTCGTCATCATTCCTGGGCCCGTGGGACAACGTTTTTCAAAGGGCGCTCAACCGCGTGAAGGGGAAGTCGAAGACGTCTAAGCCGTCAACTGGCCGTCTTGCTGGGTTTGGATTGAGTAGGAAAATAGGAGTGCACTATAAAGAGGACAAGGAGAGGAAGAAGTAGGAAAATGAGAGACGAAGGGAGGAGCTAGACGTGCAACGCCATCGCGAGATTGAAAGCCTCAAGACCAAAGTGTCGCAGATTCCAAAGATGATCGATGAACAAGTGGAAAACAAAGTGGAATTTACAATAGCAGAACTCATTCCTGCCATGATGGAGGGGTTAGTGGAATGGGACATGGGAGGTCGAAAGGGGCTGCTCCCGGTTCCCAGCTTTGGCTCCAGCAACTCGAGAAACGCGTCGAGTTCTAAGCACGACAACGTCAACCCGGGGCCAAATGCATTGGTGACTCCGCCCTCCTGCACCATGGTGCCAAGCATATTGGTGACCCCCCCCCCCCCGCAAACACCGTGGCGCCGGCCGTATTGGCGACTCCTCCCGCCAACACCGCGGCACCGGGCGTATTGGTGACTCCTCCCGCCAACACTGCGGCGCTGGGCGTATTGGTGACTTTGTCCGCCAACACCGCACCAGCCATCACTTCCACGCCTGTCGTCGCTGTCGGTCCCTCAACATTAGCCGAGATCGACGCCATAGCCGAAAAGGTAAGACTAACTAATCGTTGGTTCTCGACCGATGACTTCATCTGGCTTAATTACCTTTGGATGGCTATTCTGATGGGCTACATGTTTTTCATAGGGCGACAACATTCCATGCACTCTCCTGCAATACGTGAACCAGGAGTTGAAGGATATTGCAAAGGGTACCATCATTGAACCAGGAAACCCCATGTTCCACAGTAAGCCCATGCGACCCCACTTGTTTAGGGTTGACCTGGTTCGGGTACTACCAGGCTATGACCTCGTGGAGCCTCCCTTTCAACCAACCCAGGAAGAGGACGTCAAAACGATGTTGATGAAAGATTGCTACAATTAGGCCTTGCAATGGTCGAAGGACCAGATTCGTTTGAATCCGAGTGGCACCACCCCATGGACAACACCGCCAGTCGTGATGCGGCCAAGCCATGGCAATACCGCCACACTGCAACCGCTGTCACCTCTACACGATATGGCGGCACCAGATCCTGCCATCCAGATGGCACAGGATCCGGAGGACAACAACATTGAGGACTTCATTGTCGACAACTATGATGGCGCAATGTACATGGCTCGTGATGAAGAACCCTACCATGACACGGAGGCTTGTGGTCAGGCTGGTCCCGCCAAGAAATCAAATTGCAAGCGTCTGTTCGGTTCTCAGGAATCACCCCATGTAGCTGGCTCCTTCACTGAGCCTTGATACGTACATTTTGCATCACTATTTTATATTGTTATTTTCTATTTTTCATTGATATATTTCCTGTTATGGTTCATTACTTATGTTATTTCATCTTATTATGCATGTTTCATAATTTTTGGAGAATAAACACCGGGACCAGAAATCTGATGGAAAAGCGCCGTGAAGATACCCTATTTCAGAAGATCAGAAGAAGAGGTGGGATACCGGAGGGGTCTTAGAAGTCCCGAGGAGGAAGCTAGCCGGAAGGGAAGCCAGAGGGGGCCACAGGTGGCCCAAACCATGGGGTGCCCCCCTCGGCCGCGCCGCTAGGTGGCGTGGCCACCCTGGCCCACCTCTAGTCGCCCCTTTCGTGTACTTGACCCCGAGGGAACCCTAAGCCCCAGAACATCATCGAAGAAATATTCCGCTGCCGCCTCGGGGCAAAAAACAACAGAGAGAGAAAAGCTCCCCGGCAGGTAGAAATCTGCAGGGGAAATTCCTCCCCAGAGAGGGGGGAATCATCACCATCGTCACTGTCATCACTCCGGGCATCATCAAGATCGTCATCGTCATCATCATCACCACAAGCACCATCACCCTCATCATCCACCTTCATCCTGCTATAACAATTAGGGGTCCTTATCGTTGTTTTCCACTAGATTTCTCTCCCGGTGTGGATTACTTGTTAGTAGTTGATGCTTGTGAGATTTATCGGTGTTTACACTTTATGACCAGATTGTTATTATCCATTATATCACCTCTTATTATGATCCATATGATGTCTTGTGAGTAGTTCGTTTAGTTCTTGAGGACATGGGAGAAGTCATGATGTTAGTAGTGGAATTATGTTGAAGTGATATCTAGTGGTTTGATATTTAAGTTGTGGTGTAATTCTTCTAGTGGTGTCATGTGAACGCCAACTACATGATACTTAACCTTTATGGGCCTAGGAGGATGCATTGTGTATTTTTCTACTAATTGTGGGGTTGCCGGAGTGACAGAAAACTAAACCCACGTTAGGAAGCCAATGCACGAGGGAGTGCAGGATCCCGGAGTTTTAAGGCTATGGTTAGATTTATCTTAATTACTTTCATGTATTTGTGGATTCTTACGAGGGGTATAATCACAAGTATGTATTAATCCTAGTTGGGTGGTGCATTAGCATAGGTTCACCCACACAACACTTATTGAAACAATAAATACTAATCAACCGTATGAAGCGAAAGCACTTGACGAAATTCCCATGTGTCCTCGAGAAAGTTTGGTAATCATAAGTAGAACAACCGGCTTGTCCTTTTCTCGCAAAAGGATTGGGCCACTTGCTGCAATTATATTTACTATCTTTTATTTACTCGCACTTTATTTATCTGCTATATCAAAAACCACTGAAAACTTGTTTGCTAGTGTTCACAGTGAATCCTCTATCCAACCTACTTGTCAACACCTTCTACTCCTCGTTGGGTTCGACACTCTTATTTATCGAAAATACTACGATACACCCCCTATACTTGTGGGTCATCAATACTATTTTCTGGCACCGTTGCCGGGGAGTTAAGCGCTATTGGTAAGTGGAATTGGTAAGAGAAACTTTTACTACGAGTGATGTTTTTATTTTTATCTGTTGTTTTATGTTATTATGGAGAATTCTTTTGGTTCTCTGTTTAGGGGTACTACTACTGTTACTGCTAGAGTAGTAGGTGACTCGTTTTCTTCTGAACTAAATCCTTATAAAATAGTTACGAAAATTGTTGGACGCGTTATGGATAACTGCTATTATGGAGATGGAACTGTCCATCCTGGTGATCATTGGCTCTTTATACATGAATTATGCGAGTTATTCAGGTGTGCAGGTATTACAATGGATCAAGTTAAAAGGAAATTATTCTCTTTATCGCTGAAAGGTAGATATGCTGAATGGTTTAAATTACTAAAGAATGGTGAATCTATTGGATGGGAGGAAATTGTACCTCTCTTTATTCTAAATTATATCCTCCCAGTGAGATTCATAAAGACCATAATCAAATATATAATTTTTCGCCTCGTGATGGATAGAGTATTGCCCAAGCATGGGGGAGAATGAAGCTATTAATGCTTAAATGTCCCGTTCATGAGCTCCCGAGTACTATTGTTATCAATAATTTTTATGCAAGGCTTTCTCTTCATGATATGGATTTATTGGATGCTTCTTGTTCTGAATCATTCACACGTATGAAGGAAGAAGCTAAATGGGATTTTCTTGATTGTATTCAAGAAAACACTGAAGGATGGAGAATGACAAAGGTACAAAGTAAGGTATAAATTATGATTATGAATGCATTAAAGCTTTTACGGGAAGTGATGATTTCTATAATGTTAGTGATATTTGTGGTGTTGATTCTCAAATCTTTGCAAATTGTCTTAAATCCTTTGCTTCCTATCTTGATATTCCTAAAAAGGAATTGAGAAAGTATCATGCACCTTATAAGGGTATTGTTCCTGCTAGAAATATAGAAGTGCATGATGTTAATCGTGCTGTTCCTGAGCCTTATATTGAGAAAATGCCTTTCTCATCTAAGGTAAAAGAACACTCTATTGTAGCTAGCGTGGTTAAGAAGAGCATAAAGAAATCTATTGAACCTGATGAACTAATAACTGCTGAACCTGCTGTAGCAATAGTGAAAGACCTTATTTGTGGAAATGTAGAGGATGAACATATTGTCTTTTGTGAGGATGCTTCTAATATTGTCTCACATCCAAATAGACCTAAGAAAACTAATGTTCATGTGCTTTCTGTTAAGATTGGTGATCATTTCTATTATGGTTTGTGTGATATTGGTGCAAGTTCTAGTGCTATTCCTTATGAGCTTTATAAAAAAATTATGCATGAAATTGGTTCTTGTGAGCTTGAGGATATTGATGTGGTTATTCAGCTTGCTAATATAGAAACTATCTTTCCGATTGGTACTGTTAGATATATGGAAGTTTTATGTGGTATAACTAAATATCCTACTAATTTTCTAGTGCTGGGTAAGGCTGCTAGTAAAACTTGTCCTATTATTTTTGGTAGACCTTTCTTCAACACTTGTGGTGCTATTATAGAATGTAAGAGGGTGAAGATATTGACTAAATTTAATGGAAAATCTTATGAGTTCAGTTTATCCAAATTTGCTAGAGCACCTTATGAATCTGAATTGCCTAATGAGAATTTTAGAGTTGAACAGCTTGCCTCTATTGATCTTTCTCCTAACAATGCTTTGCAGCAATATATGGAGGATCATGAAATTGAGGTCTTTATGGAAGAGAGAAATTAGATTGACGATACTCTTCTTCGGCAACCTGTGATACTGAAACATAATTTACTTGTGGAGGACTTGGGTACCACATTACCACCCAAGGAGGATCCTGTCTTTGGTTTAAAACTTTTCCTGATGATCTTAAATATGCTTATATTGATGATAAGAAAATATATCATGTTATTATTAGTTCTAAACTTTCAGGTGAAGAAGAGGAAAGATTGTTTGGAATATTGGAGAAACACCATGGAGCTATTGGATATACTCTTGATGATTTGAAAGGGATTTCTCCCTTTATATGTCAGCATGTTATTAATATTGAACCTGATGCAAAGCCAGTAGTTGAACATCAACGCCGTTTAATTCTTAAGATTAAGGAAGTGGTAAGAAATGAGGTATTAAAACTCCTTGATGCTGGTATTATTTTTCCTATTGCTAATAGTACATGGGTGGGCCATATGCATTGTGTCCCTAAAAAGGGAGGAATAATTGTTGTGCCTAATGAAAATAATGAGCTTATTCCTCAAAGAGTAGTAGTTGGTTATAGAATGTGCATTGATTTTAGAAAAGTTAACAAGGTTACTAAGAAATACCATTATCCTTTGCCTTTTATTGATCAAATGTTAGAGAGGTTGTCTATATAAACTCATTTTTGTTTTCTTGATGGTTATTCTGGGTATTCTCAAATTGTTGTTAGGAAGCAAGATCAAGAGAAAACAACATTTACTTTTACTTATGGTACTTATGCGTATAGACTTATGACTTTTGGTTTGTGTAATCCTCCTGCTACGTTTCAAATATGCATGTCTGCTATTTTTCTTGGTTTTTATGAAGAAATTGTGGAAGTATTCATGGACAGTTTCTCCGTCTATGGAACTTCTTTTGATAATTGCTTGCACAACCTTGATAAAGTTTTGCAAAGATGTGAGGAAACTAATCTCGTTCTTAATTGGGAGAATGCCACTTTATTGTGAATGAAGGAATTTTTCTTGGACATAAAATTTCTGAAAGAGGTATTTAATTTGACAGAGCTAAAGTGGAAGCAATAGAGAAAATGCCCTGTCCTAGGGATGTTAAAGGTATTCGTAGTGTTCCATGCTGGTTTTTATACAAGGTTTGTTAAATATTTCTCTAAAATATCAAAGCCACTTACTAATATCTTCAAAAAGACGTACCTTTTGGTTTTGATGATGATTGTAAGGAAGCTTTTGAAACTTTAAATAAGGCTTTAACTACTGCTCCTATTGTTCAACCACCTGACTAGAATTTACCTTTTGCAATTATGTGTGATGCTAGTGATTTTGCTGTAGATGCAGTTCTGGGATAGCGAGTGATGACCCACAAGTATAGGGGATCGCAACAGTCTTCGAGGGAAGTAAAACCCAAATTTATTGATTCAACACAAGGGGAGCCAAAGAATATTTGTGAGCCTTAACAAGTGAGTTGTCAATTCACCTGCACCTGAAAGTACTTTTGTTTGAAGTGGTTTATCGGTAGTAACAGTTTTATAGTAACAGCATCAGTGAAATAATAAACAACATTAGTATGAAAACAACAGCAACAGTAGTGTTTGAAGTAAACAGCGGGATTAAATACTGTAGGCATAGGGATGGATGAACGGGTGTTGCATGGATAAGAAAGTTCTAATAATGATCATGTTAGGGGTCTTGCAGATAAATAAGATAAAGCATCCAAGCACTAAGTAACCATAGGCATGTGTTCCGTAAATAGTCGTACGTGCTCGCAGTGAGAACTTGCACAACATCTGTTGTCCTACCAGCCCGTTTTCAGTGGGGCCTCAAGGGAACTACTGGTAATTAAGGTGTTCCTTTTAATAGAACACCGGAGCAAAGCATTAACACTCCGTGAACACATGTGATGCTCACATCACAACCATCCCCTCCGGTTGTCCCAATTTCTGTCACTTCGGGGCCTCGGGTTCCGGACAACAATGTGTGTAAAAAGCTTGCAGGTATGATCAAGAAACAATAATTATCATTGTGATTCAATAACATGTTCAGATCTGAGATCATGGCACTCGGGCCCAAAGTGGCAAGCATTAAGCATAACAAGTTGCAACAATGTCAATAACACTAATAGAGGATACTCGGCACTATGCCCTAACAATCACGGAATTATTACATGAACGATATCATCCAATCCCCACCATCCCCTTCAGCCTACAACGGGGAATTACTCACACATGGATGGGGGAAACATGGATGGTCGATGGAGAGGCATTGGTGATGACGATGGCGATGATCTCCTCCACTTCCCCGTCCCGTCAGGGTGCCACAACAGGAACTTCTAATCCCTGAATCGAGGTTCGGGACGGCGGCGGCGCTCTGTTGTGTTTCTGTGGAATATGATGAACCCCCTTGGGTTTTAGGGTTGAGGCTACTTGTAGTCGAAAGGGGAGTCCGAGGGGATCTCTGGGGGGGCCACACCCCTAGGTGGCGCGGCCTAGGGGGACCCGCGCCGGGGGGTGTGGCCACCCTGTGGCCCCTCTCCTGGCCCCCTTCTAGCTCCCGGGTCTTCCGAGGTGAAAACATCAATGGGCTCTTTTCTGGGCATTTTCCTGAAAGTTGATTTTTCTGCACAAAAACAAGACAACAAGGTAATTCTGCTGAAAACAACATTAGTTCGTGTTAGTTGTATTCAAAACACACAAGTTTAGAGGAAAACAATAAGAAAAGTGTTTGGAAAAGGAGATACGTTTTCGACGTATCAACTCCCCCCCAAGCTTAGCTTATTGCTTGTCCTCAAGCAATTCAGTGACAGCTGAGTGCGATAAAATACTTTTACAAACACAGTTGTTTCATATGGTGTAAATATACTCACTATATGATCAAATACTTAGTTATGCTCATGATAAGATACATGCAAAATACTGTAACTTAATAGCTATGCAAACCATGAAGAGATAACAACATATGAATAAAAAACAACATGAAGCATAACTATTTGCAAGATTGAAGTATTCATAATAGGATCTGACAAAGTGGTATCTCGCTTTCCCTTAATTGTGGGGCAAAACATAAATGCGAGGGCACCTCTGAAGTTCAAGGGAAGACTAGAAGTAAAGATATCAAAGATGCAAGTATCAAGAATATACCACAATCAACCGTGCTTTGGGACAAACACATTACACTAATAATGATAACTATGCTCTCAAGAAAGTGCTCAAAGAATATGGCGGAGACTCAACATAAAAGTAAAAAAAAGGCCCTTCGTAGAGGGAAGCATGGATCACTCATGTGCTAGAGCTTTTTATTTTTGTCGAGACATCGTAGTAGTTTTCATAGACGGGGGTGCCATGAGACTACGGTAGAGACGTGGGGTAACGGGATAGCGTAGTAACACAGAACACGGGATTTTACCCAGGTTCGGTACGTCGCGACAGTACGGCGTACCTACTCCTGCACTTCTCACTAATTGGGACTAAAGCCCGTTTATCAGGGTTACAGTGTGAGGGTGTAGATCTAGCTTCTCGGCGAGGATGAGCTTCTCGGCGAGTTGCGTAGAGCTTGAACTTGTGTCTAACTTAACTTTCATCTATCTCCCGTCCGGCTTTATATAATAGCCGGACTAGGGCTTACAGAGCAGGAAACCTAGAAAACTACGTTTAACTTGTAACTTGGAAAGTAAGGAATCCGTCTTCTCCTCCAAGCCAGATCACGCGGGCCGTGATCCGGGTTCTTCTAGAATCCGGCTTCTGCGCGTCGGACTACTGGGCTGCCCAATGGACCTAAGCCCATTACCCATGTAGGCCACCCTGGTAGTCCGGCTCTTTGTCTACCATCTTCTATACCCCTATTCAGTATATATCCGACAGTAGCCCCCAGGAAGGATCAAAACTCTGATTCTCCGTCTTTCGCCAAATATAGTTTGTCCGGGAAATCTTGATTCAGCAGTCTTGATTCTTTCTTCTTTCCTTTTGAAGGAGATGGTAACATAAAACTCGGAACTATGAAAATCCGGCTTTTCTTCTCGCGATCCTTCGCGGAAAAGGAACTTCTAACGTCAGCGCTTTAATCATGCTGACGCAGGCGACGCTTGGTTTCACGCGGGAAACCCTGCAACGTATCTCTGACAGATTCTCACGGGAAACGAGGAGATAGCCATCATTCCCCTGTCGTTATATTTCCCGTAGTTTCCGGCGAGCGACACGCGTCGAACATCCAACGGTCGAAAGAGCCGTTGGCACGTATCTAAACGGTTCTCTGGCTATAAATAGCCATCATCGTCCTCCTCCGAAACTTTCCTCACTCCCTCACTGCCCACACCATTGACGCGCACGCGAGCTCGAGAGCAAGTCCCCAACGCACGTATCCGTCGCACGCTGAATGCAAAGCGCCACCAAAAAATGGCCTCTTCGCCGCCGTCACCGACTCGCGCCGCCATCGACGAGCTCGTCAGCGACCTGGATCCGCAACCAGGATCGCCTAAGCACGCCGGCGGCAAGCCGGAGAAGACTGCAGCTTCCGCGGCGGGCGGAGAAAACACTTTCGCCGCCGCGGACATTGCGACATCGAGCGCCGCGACAACCCCGCCGTTTGCACCTGAAACGGCGGAGGAAAAGATCGAGCTCCTCGGCGACGAACTCGCCGCCGCGGAGGCTGCCGCCGCCGCCGCCGGAGCGGACGAGGAAGCGGAATCTGCAGGCAACTGGAGTGCCTGCAGTATTCCCCCGGCTCTCCTTCCAAACTTGGAAAAGGAGGGCCTGGTTCTCAAGAAGAAATGGCGGCTGCCAGAAGAAGAAACCGAACCCGCGCCACGGGATGGTGAAAGGGTACTCCTTTCTTCCCACCTTTTGCGAGGTATGGGACTTCCGCCATCTTCCTTCTTCCTCCAGGTTCTCTCTCATTACAACATCCAGCCCCACAATCTTCCCCCCAATTCCATTCTATACATGGCCGGCTTTCAGGCCTTGTTCGAAGGCTACTTAGGGCTAGAACCTAGGTTAGATTTCTGGATGTACTGCTTTGGAGTTAAGCGAAACTCTTCGGAGGGCGCACTCCCAACTTGCGGAACTATATCCTTCACTCTTCGGAGATTCCGAGAGGATTGGTTCCCCAAGATAAAAACTTCAGAATCCGTCAAATTTTGGACGGGTTCTTTCTTTTATCATCCCGACGTGCCTTTTCCTAAAAAGGCCGTCGGGGTTCCACCTTTTGTGAATTCCGCCGCCGTTCCCCAGGATAACTGGGGAACAGAAGCCGTCCAAGTTCTGCCGCCAGATCTGCTAAAGATCAAGCGGCGCATCGCCAAGCTCACCTCCATGGATCCGCCTCTAACCGGCATGGACACGGTTCTATGCTGGCATTAGGCGGATCCAGCCACTAGCCAACCACACGGCCGTTTCCTGTGCGAATACACGGGAGTCAATGATCCGATGCGGACATCCACCAAGGAGTGGCCCGCAAAGGAACTTAGGCGGCGCATCAACCAGTTGGTCGCATCGCGCGACCAAACACAGAGAGTCGGCCAATGTACACGGCCGAAAATCCGGTTCCCAAGGTAATTTTTCAGTCATTTGGGTACAGTTCTATTTTATCTCGGATTTCCTAGCTTCTGATTTTGATCTTTGCTTGTTTGCCAGTTCGAGGATCTTTCAGACTCGGACTTGGTGTCTGAGGCTGAGCTGGACGCGCTGCGCACCGCCGCTACAGGTGGACGCAAGCGCAAGAAGATAACTTCCTCGGAAGAAATTATCGATCTTGACGGAATCCCCGTCGCCACCTCCAGGTTCTTTCTTCTGGAAATTTCTTTTATGGGAACCTTTTTCATCCATCTTCGGTGTTTTAACCTTTTCCGGGTTTTTATGTTTTTAGCCTGCCACCTTCCACCCTGAAGCCGAAGAAGCTGAAGAAACACAAGGTTTCTTCCAGCCGCGGCAGCCAACCTTCTCCCGCCGTCGCCCCGGACACGCCAAGCACAATGGCGGAAGAGCCTACTGCAGCCCCCACCACCAAGCCCCCAGAGCCCAGCCAGCCCATTGTGTCCGACCCGGATACGAGGGAAAGGGCGGCCCCAGAGGTGGAAAAATTAACTCGGACTTTCGACGAGGAAATTCCCACCTTTGACAAGGATTTCAAAGCTATCAATGACGGCTTGGACGCAGCCGGGAATCTCTTCGCGGAGTACGCGAAAGAGTTCAAAGAGAACTTGGCAGGTTTGCAGCGCATGAGCTAGGTATATAACTCTAGCCCCCAAGCATTAATTAAAATGCGTGCTTTTTGCTTTGATGCTTTTTGTACTCATTCTTCTCCTTGCTATGTTTCAGCAAACCTCCGAAGCCATCAACAGGGAAGTTTTCAGGAAGCTTACCATCAAGAATAAAGAAGTTAGAAGTCTTCTCTCTATTCTTGAAGAAAGGGAAGCAGATCTGGAATCAGCGAAGCTCGCATTGTCGGGAACACAAAGTAAACATTTTCCTTCTGAAATTTCCGATTCAATTATTTGCCTAAGTTTTTTCCGAGGAGCTGGCTAACTCGGATTTTTCCCTTGCTTTTCAGCTGCATTAGCTGAGGCTAAACAAGCAGCAGAAGATTCTGGCAATGCCGAAATTCTGCGCAAGGAGAATGTTGAGCTTCACAAGAACCTTGTGAAAGCACAACAAGACTTGGAAGCCAGTAATCTGGCCCTTGGAGTTTCTAATTCCATGGCTTCCGAGCAGGCGGAGAAGGACAAATCCACCATTCGGGATTTGACCGACGCTCTGAACCTTCGCCTGGAGGAAGTTTCCGAGATCGACAAGCTCATCGGTAAATCTCTTATTCATTTATCATCTTTCCACGTTTTACTTGCTCTGTTTTTCCATCTAACTTTTTTAGGTATTTTACTGGAAAAAATAGGCGATACCCCAGATGGCACTCGGATTGCAGGCATCCGAGCTTTCGGGGAGACATGGAATTTGATCAAGGCTGCTGCAACGCAGCTGGTAGACAAGTTTCTTCCCGAAAAATCTGGGGAGTGCTCGGAGGTTGAAAAACTTCCGGGTGCCATCATGGAGGTGGCGGAGTCTAAGGAATCTCTCCTTCGCTCCGCTGCACGGGGTGGTGCGCGCATGGCTCTTGGCCTCATGCGCATGCACTACCCTAGTGCTAAATCCTGGCGCGTGGCGTCCGGTGTCCTCAAGGATACACGGATATGCAGCGAAACACCATCTTTGGTGAAGTCAAAGGCCACGCCACCCAGATTGCCTCCATGGTAAATATCTCCGTCAACTATCCAGAAGAGATCCCTCCAATCCCCGAAGACGAAAGCAGCGAGGAGGAGTCAGATTCTTGAAGGGTTACCTGGAACCTGGATAGAAAAAATAGACAATAGGAGCATTACTGTTCTTTTAATGTAATCCAAAATGTAATGCTTCTTTTGTATGAATGAAACTTCCGTCTGTTGCAGTTTAAATTATGAAATTCTTTGCAAGTTTTTTGGGTTTTGATCATTCCTTTATCTTCTAAGTTCTCTGGTGTGTATGTTTTAACTGTCCTTAGTGTTTGAAATGGCTCAAATAGCAATGTGAATCTTCATGCCGAGTAACTGGGGACGAACCAAGCAGTTTTGAAACTCGGAAACATGGATCATGCTAAAGGCATTTTTACTAACTAGTTCCAGTAACCCAACACACACACAATCAGATAAAACTTAGAGAATTCAAGGAAAGTTTTAAGTGAAACTTGGGCACACAGGCAATTCAAGTTTCCCTTAGCCGTTAACAGGCTGAAAAATCATTCAGATTTGTAACGCCGAGTACGCAAGCACAATTCGGGTTAACGTTGAGCAATTTGTAAGATCATTGGGAAATAGATGAGGCGGAAACACTTTACACTTATAAAGAATATGGATGACAGCATTCCGACAACTTTATTTCATGATCTCAAAAGATGTTTACATAGAATTGAACTTAGTACGGAAAGGTACATAACTTTCTAGACGTTCCCAGGCTTCCGCAATCCACTTGACTTTGTCGAATTTTTTCAGCAGCTTGTAGAGTGGTAAGGTTTTAGCCCCCAGCCACTGATAATCTGCTGACGGCTGCAGCGGAACCCGTCAATCTTTGGACATCTTTTACACATGTAGGTTTTGAGATGTTCAAGATTGCCTTGATCTTTTCCGGGTTAACTTCTATTCCTCTGTGGGAAACAATGAAACCCAGAAGTTTTCCTGAGGGAACCCCGAATACGCACTTAGATGGATTCAACTTCATCTTGTAAGTGCGCAAGTTTTCGAAAGTTTCTCGCAAATCCTCAAGGAGTGTATCTTTTTCCTTGGTTCGACAGCGATATCGTCCACGTAAACATGGACGTTTCTGCCAATTTGACTATGCAAACAGCGTTGCATGCAACGCTGGTAAGTTGCACCTGCGTTCTTCAGGCCAAAAGGCATGGTTATGTAATAGTACGTCCCATACGGGGTTATAAAAGAAGTCTTGATTTGATCTTCCTTTTTCATGCGTATTTGGTGGTACCCGGAGTATGCATCCAAAAAGCATAAAAGCTCGGAGCCTGCAGTGGCATCTATTATTTGATCTATTCGCGGTAACGCGAACCTATCTTTCGGACACAACTTGTTCAATCCTGTGTAATCTATACACATTCTAAGAGCAGTGGTGTCTTTCTTCGGTACTAGGACCGGATTTGCGGACCAATCAGTATGGATTACTTCCTTGATGAAATCCGCTGCTAAAAGCCGGATAATTTCCTTGCCGATAGCCTTCCGTCTTCTTCCGTCAAATCGACGGAGACCTTGTTTGACGGGTTTTGATCCGGGAATAACCTTGAGTTGGTGCTCAGCAAGTTCCCTGGGTACGCCTGGCATGTCAGCTGGACACCAGGCAAAAATATCCCAGTTCTCACGGAGGAACTTGATGAGCTCGCCTTCCTATTTGTCAGTCATCCCAGTCCCTACGACGACGAATTTTGTCGGATCTTTGGGATCTAGGATTACCTGTCTTGTATTCTCGGACGCCTTGAAGCTATCTGTTGGCTTCCGAGTTTCTTTTCCTGCCGGCATTTCTTTCGGCGATACCTCCTTGGCTAATTCCTTCAGTTCCTCCTTCGCTATAACTCTCTGAGCGCAAAGGGCGTTTTCTTTTTCCAACTCGTTTGCCAGCTTGAAATCACCGGCAATGGTGATTACTCCTCCTTTGGGTCCTGGCATCTTTAGCTTGTTGTAGATATAGCAAGATCTTGCCATAAATTTTGGCGAAAGCCGGACGTCCGAGTATTGCGTGATACACGCTTTCGAACGCACTACTTCGAAGGATACTTTTTCCTGCCGGAAGTGATCTTTATCTCCGAAGGTGACATCTAGGGAAATTTCTCCTAGGGATCGTGCTTGCCTGCCAGGAACAATGCCATGGAAGCGTATATTGCTGTAGTTGAGCTGGGACTCGGAAATCTTCAAGTGCTTCAGCGTATCCAGATACATTATATTGATGCTGGATCCTCCATCCATCAGCACTCTTCTTAGCCTAGTGTTTTGAACAATAGGGCTTACAACAAGAGCTTGTGTGCCGGGTTCAGGGATATTTCCGGGATGATCAGACTGATCCCAGATTATCGGTGTGTTGGAGTACTTCAAGAATTTCGGGGTCGCAGGAACAACTGCGTTTATCTCCCGAAGTGTTCTTTTGGCCACCTTTGCTGACGGGGTTGCTAAGAAAGTTAACATTGCTTCTCCGTCAACTCTCGGAAATTTGGGTTCGCCTTTTCGCTGTTGTTCCTGGATTTTGTCATCAGTGTCCGATTCACTGTCTTCTTTTTCAGCTTCTGGCTTTTGTTTGGCAGGTTTCCTTTTGGAACCCTTCCCTTATTTCCGGATCCTGCATTGCCTTTCATATGCTTGTTTAGCCGGCATTGCGCGTTTGTGCGGGTTGGTTTCCCGAATTGCGAGTGGTGGACACAGGGTTCTGACTTAATTCTCTCCCATTCTTCGGGGGTGTAATTGATTGGATCTGGACTGCGGCCTTTCCACTTATTCACCTTTTCTCCTCCAAAGGCTATGTTGACCTCCTTGGGCTTTGTCGTTGACTCTGGAGTTCCTTTTTTGTCAGAACGAGGGTTTTCTTGGCGAGTATTAGTGACTCAATATTGCCTCCTCTTGCTCTGATATCATCTTTGGCTGCAGCATGCTCATTAGCGGTTGTAAGCATAGATCCGAGATCTTTGTGCTGTTTAGAACCAACCATGAACGGTACAAGTCCGGGTTTTAGGCCATTGACGAAAGCATGCATTGCTTGTACGTCAGTTACTCCAGAGCAACTATTCTTCATTGCAGTCCATCTGGAGATGAAATCCACGTATGGTTCGTCCTCAAATTGGTGCAACGGTTCAGCTGGTTGATGCTATTTGGGCGTTTGTATGTTCCCCGAAAATGCTGAGTGAATACTCTCGCCATATCATCCCAACTGTCGACAGTTCTTGATGGTAAACCATTGATCCAATCTCTGGCTCCGTCTAGCAACATTAGGGGAAGAAACTTGACAGCTTCCAGGTCTGTCCCATTGTTGATTTGGACGGCTGTATAATAATCTGAGAGCCAGGTATCCGGGTTTGTACTGCCGGTATACTTTTGGTAGGTTGGACCAACTTTGGCGAAGCCAGAATGCAGGGTTATCCTTCGGATCCTGTCAGTAAAACACTTAGGACCAAAGTATAGATCATCCTTTTCTGCTCTATCAATGTGTGCAGAATATCTCCCGGCTGAATGGACAGAAGGGGATCTACTCCTTTCTTTTCCATTGTTGCGCGGACGCGCTTTTCCGAGGTTATCTCTATCTCTTCCATGTTCACGTCCTTTAGGCGGAGTTCTGCTTCTATGCCTTTCCTTATCCTTAGGAGGTGTCCGGGATCTTTCACGTATGTGAGGTATATCATATCTTCCAGTTTTTTCAGCTGGGTTTCTCGGAGGTGGCATTATTTTGCCGTCATTCCGGTGTTTGTCTTCCCGATCGTGTGGTTTATATCCATCTTTCGGGAGATGAGGTCCGGTTCTAGACGCTGCGTCCCGGTTGTCGGGGTTTTTCTTGTCCTTTCTCGGATCCTCTTTTTTATCCGAATCTCCGGATTCTTCCGGTCCAGGTGCTCCAGCAGCGCAAGTAACTGTTTTGCAGAGGGGCAGAATTATCATGCAGCCTCCCTGATCGCTCTTGGCCTCGCTGCTGCTGCTGTAATGCTTTTCCTAAGAAAGCATACACCCCTTGGAGTTTTTCCCCGTTGGAGTACAGATCGTTGTTTAGGATGGGGAACGCTGCTTCCGCATTTTCTGCTGCGGTTTTGTATATTGGTTCGCCCTTGGCATCTTTGCCGTTTAACTGCTTTTGCCAAGATGGGTTATAAAACCTTTCTTTTGGCGGCAGTTCTTCCGGTCTTGCGATTCCGGATAACCTAGTAGGTTTTAAGGCAGATCTATGCTTTCTCTCGTACTCCTCTATTTCTTCCTTCATGACTTTGATGTCATTATGGGTTTGTTGGAGATGTTGCCGAGATCTAAGCAGATGTTGCTGTTGCCGTTGGAAAGCTTGTCTCCTGGCTTCCAGCATCTCAGGGGGTTCATCCGGTCCCACTGGTGTTTGTAATAGCTCTTGCTCTTCCAGTTCTGTCATTGGCGGAGCAGTGATTTCCTTAGATTTCTTTTCCGCGGGCTTTGTGCCGCTAATATCTCCAACTTCCAGGTTTTCATCAGCGAGATCGGCTGATTTTTTCTTCCGGAGTTTGTATTGGATTTTTTTAGAAGCACGGTGCTTTTTCTTGGAAGAAGGAGGTTTTTTGACAGGCTCATCTTCTGTCATCTCCTTAACATTGGGGAATATCGGAGAAGTTTCTCCGTCTTCTCTCTCTTCCACTGGCGGAGGGGTTTTAGGGCTTTCCTGGCTGTCGGCACCCGTTGTATCAGCTGGTTTTGCCATTAGCACTTCATGGAATCCTCTTGAAAGGACTTAACCTTTCTTACGAAGGCATCTCATCTTCGTCTTCGGAGTCGAAGTTATCCGATCCGGTTTCCGACTCCAATCGCCTCAATGGCGGCAAGCACGGACTCTGCTTCCGAGTTCATCGTCTGGTTGACGGATGTCGGATCTTCCGTCTCTGTGACGGGTATTTGTTCTTCCGTCTCTATGGGTAGGTTGTTATCTGCCTCTTGCACGGGATTTCCGTCATCCGTGTTTTCAGGATTTCGGATTGCACCATGCCGATAAAGTGTGTATCACTGTTTTGTCGGCGATCTGAGCAAAATCCGAGATCATAGTCGTCTTCGACTGGGTATAGGGCGGGTGGGATAAATTTGCTTCCACCGCAAAACCCCATTGCTTCTGCAGTTAGTCCGATAAAGATGTTAGCAGATCCAATCGGTAACACGCAGGCACTTACCAGGTGGTTTTGCGCCGGTATGTAGGATCCGTTGTCGAGGAAGCGCCCGACGTCGTCGTCGAATTCCAAGCTTCCGACAGTGATCGATCTTCCAATTCCGCCGAGTATCCCAGATCGGAATTTCACGCCTGACGTCGTTTGCCCCACGGTGGGCGCCAACTGTCGAGACATCGTAGTAGTTTTCATAGACGGGGGTGCCATGAGACTACGGTAGAGACGTGGGGTAACGGGATAGCGTAGTAACACAGAACACGGGATTTTACCCAGGTTCGGTACGTCGCGACAGTACGGCGTACCTACTCCTGCACTTCTCACTAATTGGGACTAAAGCCCGTTTATCAGGGTTACAGTGTGAGGGTGTAGATCTAGCTTCTCGGCGAGGATGAGCTTCTCGGCGAGTTGCGTAGAGCTTGAACTTGTGTCTAACTTAACTTTCATCTATCTCCCGTCCGGCTTTATATAATAGCCGGACTAGGGCTTACAGAGCAGGAAACCTAGAAAACTACGTTTAACTTGTAACTTGGAAAGTAAGGAATCCGTCTTCTCCTCCAAGCCAGATCACGCGGGCCGTGATCCGGGTTCTTCTAGAATCCGGCTTCTGCGCGTCGGACTACTGGGCCGCCCAATGGACCTAAGCCCATTACCATGTAGGACACCCTGGTAGTCCGGCTCTTTGTCTACCATCTTCTATACCCCTATTCAGTATATATCCGACAATTTTATTAAACAAAGGTATTGAAAACATTTTGAGAGAGGTGTATGCTTATGTCAACGAATGGTAAACAGACAATACAGTACGTCACAAGTCAACTGGATTCACAAGAGCGGCTCCCATGTGAAGGACGCATCTGGGTAGAAGGTCATCCCTCTTTCTCTTTTGTTTACACAATTATGCTTTGACTGATAAATCAGGGGCAACAAGAGTGAAGAGAATTTGTGTGTATTAATTTGGGGCTGGGCACCCCGCTGCCAGCTCTTCTATCATTTGGATAAGCGGATGAAGCCACTAGTCCAGGGTGTGAAATGCAATCAACAAGTGAGATAAAGATTCTCTATTTACGTCCTCATGAGCTAAAACAAGGGCACAAAACAGGAATAATTTTTAGCAGGTTTTAAAGGTAGCACATGAGCAATTTACTTGGAGTGGTGGTTAAATACTACATATAGGTAGGTATGGTGGACATATTGGAAAACTTTGGTTTTTGGGGATTTGGATGGACGAGTAGAGATCATACTTAGTATAGGTGAAGGCTAGCAAATAGACAGGGAGCGACAATCAAGAGAGCAACAACTATCATAATCATGTTTGCGACAAAGTAAAATTAACTAAGGCTTAAAATTGATACTAGAACTCCGAGGCAAAATAAATCATCGAGGCTTATTGACTTTTTGTTTTCAGTCTTAGCATGCGTGAGCATGTGCCAAGTAGATTCAAATGAAACAGTCAGATGAGGCTACCACATTATCATTCCCTTCTATGAATAAAACAATGCGAACAAACATTTATATGACAAGTCAAATTGGAACAAAACATGAGAGAGCACGAACTATTAAGCAGCCATTATGTCACATATATCTTATACGAACAAACTAAGAATGCTCACATAGATGGATATATGTACAAAAATGAAAGCAAATAGAGTTCATACCAGCCTCTCACCACAACTTGAGTTGTCGTATATCGTCATTATTGCTCTTCACTTGTGGATCGAATAATATGTAATGAAAACGAAGCTCCAATGGAATCACGGACGACTGTTGAACTCTGCAACAAACTTTACAAAACCAAAGAAGAACAACAAATATTTTTGGGTTTTTCAATTAAAGCACGAACAAAAAGAGATCAATCAAACAAAGCAAAAAATCTTTTTGGGTTTTCAAAATGAAACAAGAACAAAAGAAATCAAACAAACAAACCACACAAAATATTTTTGGGTTTTTGAATATTAAACTGCAACTAAAAGATAAAGCAAACCAAATAAAGAAACTAAAGAGGCAAACAAACAGAAACAACATAAATCTTTTTGGTCTTTTTGTGTTTTGGAAAGCAAGAACAAAACAATAAAAACAAAGAGAAGCGAAAGAAACGAAAACAAGCGAAAGAAACAAAGAGAAACAAAAACAAACGAAAGCAATGATAAACATGGATATACAAAGAACCGACCGAACATGATATATAAATGAGTGTGATGTCGGTATACCTCCCCCCAAGCTTAGGCTTTTGGCCTAAGTGGAGATCAATCAAAGCGCGGGAAATATCCCCACTGTGGTGGGTCATCCCTCGCGTGGTCGTACTCAGGCACATAAGAAGAAGATGAAGAAGTCGTCGCATAGTCATAACGGGGTGCTGATATAGAATCCCCGTAGCGTCATAGGGCTGGACGAAATCACCATCGTCCCCCTCTCCAGCGTCCTCCCCTTGCTGGGGGAGATGCTCAAGGTATGTATCCAGCTCACTCTCAGGAAGCTCCCATCCTTGCATGTTATTAAGATCAAACAAAAAAGGTGCAGGCAAAAGTACTTCTCTAACAGTTTTAACAACTCTCCAACCGGATCGTTTGGAGAAAGTTAATTCAAAAGATAAATTATGTAAGTGAGCATGGGTAGAAAGAAACTTATGTTGAACCATGGAAAAAAGATTAAGCCTCTCTATAGGAAACTGAAAGTCTAGATGGTGTGGCTCCAAAACATGTTAAGCTAACAAGCGCGAGGCAATAAGACCCCTACAAACTCCACCCTTCTCACGGTTATGTGAGCGAAGGTAAGCAATCAAAGCGCCAAAGTTATAAGACCTATCGCGTCTCAAAGCAGCAACAATAAACGCCAAATCATAAACAGATAACTTGCTGGCAGTTTTCCTAGCTAATACACATTTCGAAATGAAGTAGGGAAAGTATCAAATGCTAGGGAGTTGAATTTCATGAATTTTACCGCTCTCCCCCGTGAAGCTTCTTCTTTGGCAAATCTCTCCATATAAATACAGTATTGGTTTGGGCTGCCCACTTATTTTCTCACAAGACCCCAACTCAGGTACCTTAATAGCTGCACAGAAAACACTTAAAGGCAGGCTCATAGCTTTATTATAAATCTTATAATGGACCAATGGGTTAGTTGGAAACCATTTAAAACAAAAATCCTGCACCACATACATAGTTAGTTTCACATATTGGATGTGCTCATCCTCAATGAAACATTCTAAACCTGCATTATGCACTAGAATGTTAAAATCCTGCAGAATTCCTATAACTTGCATAAATTCCCGACACGGATAGATCGATGGGAACACCCTCTCTTCACGGTTCACGAGCATGACCTCATGCACCTCCAACTCATGCTGGATTAGTTGATAAGCATTGTTCTCCATCTCTGAAATTGTTCAACAATCATCATAAAAATTAATTTCAAGCAACTATAGACTACTATAGGGACTTATATGAGAGCTAAACATACATCAAAACTATGTTATTTCTACTCAAATCAAGCATGCAAACTCACATAAGCTATCACCTACAGGACCAAAATACTCAAGAAATACTTCACTAAATAAAATTCTACTTGGATCATCGGATGAGTCACATACCGGAGATCAAACACACCAAAAGTCAGCACAAATGATGGTCTGAAGAAGGAGATCGAAAATCCAGAGGGAGAACACCAAGAACACGGGATCCAGGAAATGTTTTCAGCTCTGGGGTGAGAGAGAAGACTTTGGCAGTGGAGGGAGTAAGTGGAGGGCCAAGGGGCCCCAGACCATGTGCTGGCGCCACCTGGGGGCAGGCCGCGCCACCCTAGGGTGTGCCTGCCTGGTGGGTCCCCCTAGGGTCTCCCAGGTAGCTTTCTGCCTCATTTTTGACGTAAAAATTTATTATAATTTTTGTTGAATTTTTCGAGAAACTTTATTTTTGAGGTTTTCCCAGAATTGTAATAATTAATAAAAACCGGGAAAATGAAAGTGAAAACGTGGAAAACAAAACCAAAACCAGCACTGTAGAGGTTCTAAGACACCCCAATTAAAGAATAACCAAACAAAACAAAGGTGATAGTGGTGAAAGCAAAAGTATGGATGGTGAAAACATGCATAACCTCAGTAATCAGGGTGAAAACATCAGGAAAACATGCGTAAGGATGGTGGAAAACATGATTGTACTCAAGTGATAATGTAATAACAGAAGTAAACATTGTGAAAATATAATGGGGAAGGTGAAATCATAGTGAAAACATTGCCCATTTCATTTAAAATCATTTTGTTAACAAGGGTGATCAAGTCTTGCTACCAAAATAATTTTATATGAAACAAAACTTTGTTTCTCACTAAATAATTATGTTACCTCAACCTTGATAGGCATAGTACCAATCATAATAATTTCATATTCTTTTGGTGGCTTTGGAATAGGACAATAAAATTCTCCAATCTTGATGGTCTCAATATTTTCAATGGAATTTATACCATATTTTCTATCAATCTTCTTGGGAAAATAAACAGTGTGATCTTTATCATTAACATTAAAAGTAACTTTGCCTTGATTGCAATCAATAGCAGCCCCTGCAGTATTAAGAAACAGTCTTCCAAGAATAATAGACATATTATCATCTTCAGGCATTTCCAACACAACGAAGTCAGTTAATATCAAACAATTATTAGCAACTTGAACATGAACATTCTCACATATACCCACAGGAATAGGAGTAGACTTATCAGCCATTTGCAAAGATATATCACTTGGTATCAATTTTTCTAGGAGGAGTCTTTTATAGGGAGTAAAAGGCATGACACTAACTCCAGCTCCCAAATCACACAAAGCAGTTCTAACATAATTATTTTTAATAGAACAGGGAATAGTAGGTATACCAGGGTCTCCAAGCTTCTGAGGAACCTTGCCATTAAAAGCGTAATTAGCAAGCATAGTGGAAATTTCCTAATTAGGAATCTTCCTTTTGTTAGAGACAATATCTTTCATATATTTTGCATAAGGAGGCAATTTAATAGCATCAGTTAAAGGAATTTGCAAGAACAATGGTATCATCCATTCACAAAACTTGTTATAGTGTTCTTCTTCCTTAGATTTGTGTTTCTTACCAGGGAAAGGCATTGGTTTGTGTACCCAAGGTTCTCTCTCATTACCATGTTTATTAGCAATGAAATCTTCCTTAGTATACTTTGCAGTTTTAGTTTACTTTTCAGGTTCAGCTACAGGTTCTTCTTTATCAGAAACATCATTCTTTTCATTTCCACTTTCAGTTTCAGCATCAGAGACAGATATACTATTAGGATCTTTAGAAGGTTTAGAGGATTCTACAGCAGTTTTATGTTTCTTCTTCTTTTTCTTCTTAGTATGAATAACATTATCATTAGTTTGCTGAGAACCTTGCTCAATTCTTTTAGGATGTCCCTCAGGATATAAAGGATCTTGTGTAGCAATACTACTTCTAGTTGTTATTTCATAAGCATGTTTTTCTTTAGAAGCATTAACTAGCAAATCTTTTTGCACTTTAGGAAGTTGATCTATTTGAGTTTGAACCATTTGAAAATGTTTAACAAGCATTTTAACATCATTAGAGGTTCTTTCTATAATACCATGCAAATTATCAATAGCTCTAGAGTTTTCCATAAGGTGGTTCTGCACTCTCTTATTAAAATTATCTTGCTTAATGACATAATTATCAAATTCATCTAAGCATTGATCAGGAGGTTTTCTATAGGGGATATCCCTACTATCAAAATGTTGGAGAGAGTGTACCTCAATGGTGGATGAGTGAGGTATTGGCTTACATAATTCTTCTATAGGTGGAAGAATAGAACCTTGCCCAAGATACACGCAATTTCTCTTCCTCCAATTGCTTGTAATTACATATATTTTGTAAAGCAGCATGTTGAGCACTAGCAGGAAAATATTTCTGAAAGAAAGCATTAACTAAACCAGTAGAACTATCAATAGATCCAGGAGAAAAATTGTTAAACCAAGTTTTAGCTTCATCCTTTAATGAGAAAGGGAATATTTTAGCAACAAAGTAACTACGTTTATTAAGATCATCAGAGAATAAACTAATCAAAGAGGAGAGCTCATTCATATGTTTCATAGCACTTTCATTTTACGTTCCACAAAAAGGTTCTTTCTCAACAATAGATATATAAGATAAATCAAGAGAGAAATCATAATCCTTATCCCTAATATTAATAGGAGAAGTGGCAAACTTTGCATCAGGAGATAATTTATATTTAACAACACGACTTTCCATAAGACGTATAGCAGCATCTTTATCTTTCATAGCATGTATTTCATAAATAAGATCATCACTCAGTTCAATATAGGCATCATCAAAATCATCACTAAGGTTCTCTCTAAACTCAGGTGAAAAAGCAGGAGTAACCGAATTTTTACCAGGAGTTTCAGTGTTTGCAATATTTTTAGTTTTAGCAATAGTAGCATCTAAGAAAGGACCGAGAGAACCACTCTCATCAAGCACAGTAGAAGCATCATCAAAAGTATCAGAAGAATTTTCAGATTCAGCAGAAGTAGCATGTGTAGCATGTGGTGGTGTAAGCAGCTTACTCATAACAGACGGTGAATCAAGAGCAACAGAGGTGTAGATAATATAGGAAACTTTCCATCACGAGTCTTACCCATGATGAATGATGGCAGTAGATAATAATACTCTCCGGTGAGCTCGCAAATAAAGCTATGCTCCCAAGCAACGGCGCAAGAAAATAGTCTTGATGACCCACAAGTATAGGGGATCGCAACAGCCTTCGAGGAAAGTAAAACCCAAATTTATTTATTCGACACAAGGGGAGCCAAAGAATATTTGTGATCCTTAAAAAGTGATTTATCAATTCACCTGCACCTGAAAGTACTTTTGTTCGCAGTGGTTTATCAGTAGTAACAGTTTTATAGTAACAACAACAGTGAAATAATAACAGCAGTAGTATGAAAACAGCAGCAGCAGTACTGTTTGAAGTAAACAACGGGATTAAATACTGTAGTCATAGGCATGGATGAACGGGCGTTGCATGCATAAGAAAGTTCTAATAATGATCATGTCAGGGGCATTGCACATAAATAAGATAAAGCATCCAGGCACTAAGTAACCATAGGCATGTGTTCCGTAAATAGTCGTACGTGCTCGCAATGAGAACTTGCACAACATCTTTTGTCCTACCAGCCCGTTTTCAGCGGGGCCTCAAGGGAACTACTGGTAATTAACACTCCGTGAACACATGTGATCCTCACATCAAGGCCATCCCCTCCGGTTGTCCCAATTTCTGTCACTTCGGGGCCTCGGGTTCCGGACAACAATGTGTGTAAACAACTTGCAGGTATGATCAAGAAACAATAATTATCATCGTGATTCAATAACATGTTCAGATCTGAGATCATGGCACTCGGGCCCAAAGTGGCAAGCATTAAGCATAACAAGTTGCAACAATGTCAATAGCACTAATAAAGGATACTAGGCACTATGCCCTAACAATCACGACATTATTACATGCACAATCTCATCCAATCCCTACCATCCCCTTCAGCCTACAGCGGGGAATTACTCACACATGGATGGGGGAAACATGGATGGTCGATGGAGAGGTGGTGGTGATGATGATGGCGATGATATCCTCCACTTCCCCGTCCCGGCAGGGTGCCAGAACAGCAACTTTTGATCCTCGAATCGAGTTTCGGGATGGCGGCGACTCTCTATTGTGTTTCTATAGAATATGCCGACCCCCCTCGGGTTTTAGGGTTGGAGGCTACTTGTAGTCGAAAGGGGAGTCCGAGGGGAGCTCTGGGGGGGCCACACCCCTAGGTGGCGCGGCCTACAGGGGACCCACGCCAGGGGGTGTGGCCACCCTGTGTCCCCTCTCTTGCCCCCCTTCTGGCTCCCGGGGTCTTCCGGGGTGAAAACATCAATCGGCTCTTTTCTGGGAATTTTCCCGAAAGTTGATTTTTCTGCACAAAAACAAGACACCAAGGTAATTCTGCTGAAAACAGCGTTAGTCCGTGTTAGTTGTATTCAAAACACACAAGTTTAGAGGAAAACAATATGAAAAGTGTTCGGAAAAGGAGATACGTTTTCGACGTATCAACGAGTAGATAAGAAATTGAATGTTATTCATTATGCCAGTAAGACTCTTGATGCTGCTCAAAAGAATTATGCTACTACTGAATAGGAGTTCTTAGCTATAGTTTTTGCATGTGATAAGTTTAGATCTTATATTGTTGATTCAAAAGTTACTATCCATACTGATCATGCTGCTATTAGATACCTTATGGAAAAGAAATATGCTAATCCTAGGCTTATTAGATGGGTGTTGCTTTTACAAGAGTTTGATTTGCATACTGTGGATAGGAAGGGTGCTAAAAATCATGTTGCTGATAACTTGTCTATATTGGAAAACATTGCTTATGACCCTATTCCTGTTAATGATAGTTGTCCAAATGAACAATTGGATGCAATAAAGTTAAACTCCCAAGATAGTCCATGGTATGCTGATTATGCTAACTTTATTGTTTCCAAGTATTTGCCTCCAACATTTACAGCTCAACAAAGAAGAAATTTCGTTTATGATTTTAGGCATTATTTTTGGGATGACCCACACTTATATAAAGAAGGAGTAGATGGTATTATGAGAAGATAAGTTCCAGATCATGAACAACATGAAATATTGAAAGAGTGCCATGGTAGTGCTTATGGAGGACATCACGCTGGAGATAGAACCACACAAAAGGTTCTACAATCAGGGTTCTATTGGCCTACTCTCTTTAAAGATGCACGTAAATTTGTTTCATCTTGTGATGAATGTCAAAGCGTTGGTAATATTTCTGGACGTAATGAAATGCCTATGAGTTATTCTCTTGTTATTGAACCTTTTGATTGTTGGGGATTTGACTTTATGGTTCGTTTCTTCCTTCGAATGGTTACACTCACATTCATGTTATTGTTGATTATGTTACTAAATGGGTAGAAGCTATACCTACAAAAAGTGCTGATGGTGAGACCTCTTTCAAAATGCTTAAAGATGTTATTTTCCCTAGGTTTGGTGTGCTTAGATATCTTATGACTGATGGAGGTTCTCACTTTATTCATGGTGGTTATAGAAAAACCCTTGCTAAATATGATGTTAATCATAGAATTGCCTCAGTTTATCATCCTCAAACTAGTGGGAAAGTAGAATTATCAAATAGAGAAATTAAATCTATCTTGGAAAAGACTGTTAATAAATCTAGGTAAAATCGGTCTGATAAGTTGAATGATGCTTTATGGGCTTATAGAACTGCTTATAAAAATCCTATGGGTATGTCTCCTTATAAAATGGTTTATGGAAAGCTTGTCACTTGCCTTTAGAATTAGAACACGAAGCTTATTGGGCAGTGAAAGAACTTAATAAATATTTTAAACTTGCTGGTAAGAAAAGAATGCTTGATTTGAGTTCTCTAGATGAATGGAGATGTGAAGCTTATGAAAATGCTAGACTCTTTAAAGAGAAGGTTAAACAATGGAATGATAGGAGAATTCTTAAAACAGAATTTCATGTTGGTGAGAAAGTTCTATTGTATAGGTCTCATCTTAGATTTTTTAAGGGAAAATTACTCTCGAGGTGGGAAGGCCCTTATGTTATTGAAGAGGTGTATTGTTCAGGTGCAATAAAAATTGCCTCCCTCAAAGATAACACTACACAAGTGGTAAAGGGGAAAAGGCTCAAACATTATATTTCTGGGGATTCTTATGATGAAGATGTTGATATTATTCAAGTATTGACTCCGTGGAAGTTTATTAGAGGGAAGATTTCTGAATCTGCAGAGTCCGTATTTGAATAGGTAACAGTTCTGTTACAAAAAAGTTCGCGGATTAATTTCCGAGTTATATATTATTGATTTTTGGTAAATATAAAAAATATCGAGACGAAGAAGGGTGGGAGATGGTGCCCGAGGGCACCACCCCACCTGGTGGCGCGGGCCCACCCCTATTTGCGCCACCCTATGGTGTGGGCGCCCTAGAGCCCCTGCCCGACTCGTTTTCGACCTGGAATTTCCTTTTGTTGCACATGTTTCTGATATTTAACCCCCCTCCCCGAGGTCCATATATCGTTTTCTCGTCGTGTTTTGTTTCGATCTGTTTCTGACAGGTTACATCCTCAGATCTAGAGCCACGAAGTCCTCTTCCGGACCTCCCAAAGACAGTTTATTTGCGAACATCGTCAACCCGTACATGAACGAGTTGAAGATGCCTCCCAAGGAGTTGCTGCTCAAGGATGGGGAGGTGCAGATAGAAGATGTTCAGGGCCCTAAAGAAGAAGGCAGTCAGGAAGCTAGGATGGAAGAGCTAGAGCAAGAAGTCTCTAGGTACAAGAAGATGGCGGAGCCTGAAGTGGACATCATCCATAGAATAAAGACAGAATCGATCGCCGAGCACAAGAAAGAGACTTTAAAGCTTTGGGAGGAGACCTTCTCACTCACCGAGACCACCAACAAATTACGAGCACAACTCTACGATGTGCAGAATCAGAACTGTGAGTATGAGAACATGTTTAAATGTATAAGTTCTGCTGCTAGTTTCAAGATATTGGAGATGGAGTCATCATTTGTTGATGGAGAGCCTTTACCTTGGAAGTATGATGATGGGAAGGATTCATCACCACAACCACCAAAGAATTAATTCGTCATTGGTATTAGCATCCCCTTGCCTTGTTCCAAGCTTGGGAGGAGTGCCATGGTATTATACATTTATCTTTCACCTTTTTACCTTTTAGTAGAGTCATATCATGAGTAGAAAAAATATCATATAGGATGGTTTGCAGTATGGAAGTATCACTCTTTAGTTTGTTATCGTTGTATCCTTTGGTTTGAGTTGACGTAATGGAATATTAATGAGAAGTTTCATCATTTACTTTCTACACTTTATTTAAGTTTGCAATTTTTGTTATATGGTTGATCTTGTTATTAGTATTGGTATCAATATTGGAGCATCAAGTTAATATAGTTGGTTTTGGCAGACTTAGCATTGGTTAGTAGCCACAATACTTTGAGACTTACGTAGAAAAGAGGGAGTTGCACGTAGATATATTATTCCATGATCTTCCTTTCTTGTTAGCTCATACGCTTAGTATTCTCAAGTAAGATTGTTTGTGCCTCCAACTAAAATTGCATGATTGGTTTTATCATATGTATATTTGTTTGTTTTCCCTGAACTCTTATGCTTGGTACCTAGCCTTGCTAGCCAAAAACCTGTACTGAGAGGGAATGCTTCTCGTTCATACAAACCTTGAGCCCCAAAACCTTGCCATTTGTGTCCACTATACCTACCTATATGTGGTATTTAACCGCCACTCCAATTAAATTGCTTGTGTGCTACCTTTAAAACCTTCAAAACTACATCTGGTGTGTGCCCCTGTTTTAGCTCATGAGGACGCAAATGGAGAATCTTTATCTCACTTGATGATTGGACTTTACACCCCTGGACTAGTGGCGTCATCCGCTTATCCAAATGATAGAAGATCTGGTAGCAGGGTTCCCAGCCCCAAACTTAATGATACAAATTATCTTCACTATTTTCCCCCTAATTTATCAGTCAAAGCATAATTGTGTAAACAAAAGAGAAAGAGGGATGACCTTCTGTACCAGTTGCGTCTTTCAATGGCAGCCGCTCTTGTGAAGTCTAGGTGGCTTGTGACGTACTATATTTTCTGTTTGCCATTCGTTGACATAAACATACACCACTCTCAAAATTGTTTTCAATACTTCTGTTTGTCAAATAAAAAGCTCTAGCACATGATTGATCCATGCTTACCTCTGCGAAGGGCCTATCTTTTACCTTTATGTTGAGTCAGTAAACCTACTCCTGACTTCCTTAAGCAAGCATTTGAGATGTTGTGATCCATCCATCTATATGTTCATTTACTCAATCATGTCCTTTGTTCTTCCTTGTTTAGTACAAGTGCTTTTGTATGATTGAATACCACGTTGAAAGTTACCAATGACTGCAAAGAGACTGCTATGATTGAGCATGATAAACTCTGTAATATAAGCTCTAATATAAAGACTCTGATCAAAAGATAAGTACACTGTTAACTGTTCTCTGACAAAGAACGAAGTTTTCCTTCACCAATTATGATTTCCTTTTGCACCTTTATTGTGATATCATTGACTTTTGTCAAGTTTAATTGTATGAGAGGAAGTTGCTGTCTAAAATGACTTGTGCTTTGATAGATGTGATGCTTCTTCTCCGTATTTTATTTATCGACACCTCACTCCATAAACCTGTGGTCATGTTTACTGAGTTCAGTTTCGCATGGGGACAAACAAGGTCTAAGCTTGGGGGGAGTCGATACGTCCATTATGCATCACTATTTTATATTGTTATTTTATGTTATTCATGGATATATTTCATGTTATGATGCATTACTTATGTTATTTCTTCTTATTTTGCATGTTTCATAATTTTTGGAGAATAAACACCAGGACCGGAAATCTGATGAAAAAAGCACCATCAAGATACCTTATTTCAGAAGATCAGAAGAAGAGGGGGATACCGGAGAGGTCTTAGAAGTACTGAGGAGGAAGCTAGCCAGAAGGGCAGCCGGAGGGGAGCCACAGGGGGCCCACACCATGGGGTGGCGCCCCCACCCTGGCTACGCCGCCAAGTGGTGTGGCCACGCAGGGCCACCTCTGGTCGCCCCCTTTCGCGTACTTGACCCAGAGGGAACCCTAACCCCAGAGTATCATTGAAGAAATATTCCGCCGCCGCGTCGGGGCGAAAAACAACAAAGAGAGAAAAGGTCTCCGGATGGAAGAAATCTGCCAGGGAAATTCCTCTCCGGAGAGGGGGAATCATCCCATCGTCACCGTCATCACTCCGGGCATCATCAAGATCGTCATCATCGTCATCATCACCACCAACACCATCACCCTCATCATCCACCTTCATCCCACTGTAATAATTAGGGGTCTTTATCATTGTTTTCCACTAGATCTCTCTCTCGATGTGGATTACTTGTTAGTAGTTGATGCTTGTGAGATTTATCGGTGTTTATGATACGTCATAAACATATCCTTAATTTCTGATGTTCCATGTTGTTTTCATGCCGCATGCTACAAGTTTTCTTTACACTTTATGTCGTTTTATCGATTTCCCAGGACTAACCTATTGACAAGATGCCACAGAGCCAGTTCATGTTTTCTGCTATTTTTAGTTTCAGAAAAGTTGTTCTGGAAATATTCTCGGAATTGGACGATTCAAAAGCCAAAAGTATTAGAAGCCCAGGAGGTTCAAGGAAGTCTAAAGAAGACCCGAAGGGGGGCCCGGAGCCCCTACACCATGCCTGGGCGAGGGTGGACCCCTGGCCGCGCCTGGGTGGTGTGGACCCCTCGGGCGCCCACCGCCATCGCCCTTTCGCCTATATATGCCCCCCGATGCATAAACCCTAAAGAAATCAGCCTTTTTCCATGAAAAGTTATGTAGCTCCACCGTCGCGGCCGACAAGTTCCGGGGGACAGAAATCTCTGTTCTGGTACCCTGTCGGGACGGGGAAGTGCCCCCGGAGCCATCTCCATCGGCTCCACCGCCATATTCATCGTCGTTGCTGTCTCTTATGATAAGGAGGGAGTAGTTCTCCCCCGGGGCTGAGGGCTGTACCAGTAGCTATGTGTTTCATCTCTCTCCCATGGTGTGATCTTTATGTGATCATGAGATTTGTAATCTAGTTGAATAAGTAGATGTTATTCTTCATCTGTTATGCTACTCAAGTGGTTTTGTTATGAGATATCCGTAGACACTTTGATCACGGTGTAAAGGTGACAGTGTGTGCACCGTGTGGTTTAGCATGATATTTATATCTTGTGTTGGATGACCCTATGAAATTGTGGTGTTTGTCTAGTACCTTCTAGGGCGCTCAAGTTGATAGTGTGGGGTTAACTTGACATGGGAATGCGACTCTAAGGTGTGATTTGTAGCCCTACGCAATCAATTGGTGTTTGTTATTCGACCGGAGAGTAGTTCGAAGTAGCATAGTGAAGAGATGATATTTATGCATTCAATTATATATGTTATCATTGTTGAGAGTGTCCACTAGTGAAAGTAGGATCCCTAGGCCTTATCTCAAAGCATTGAATCACCGTTTACGACCTGTTCTGCTACATGTTTGCTTTCTGCCATTTTTATTTCAGATTCCTATTATCACTTGTAAACATTCATATTACTTGTATTTTACTCTCTCTTCGCCGAACTAGTGCACATATACAACTGATAGTTGTATTAGGTGTGTTGGGGACACAAGAGACTTCTGGTATCGTAATTGCAGGGTTGCTTAGAATACCTCCCTGAGTTCGATAAACCTTGGGTGATCCACTTAAGGGAAACTTGATGTTGTTCTACAAACCTCTGCACTTGGAGGCCCAACATTGTATACAAGGATAGAAGCGTGCATAGACATCAAGCTCTTTTCTAGCGCCATTACCGGGGATGTAAGGTAAAAGGTACTCACATCCTCGGGTGTGAGTGCTCAAAGTTATTTTCTTTAGATTCTGCAATTATATCTTTTTGTTTCTTTTTTTTACTAGTTAGGCCTAATGGAAAACAACAAAAATATGAGAGAGTTTTATAATATTTATGTTGAGTTAGGACATGAAGTATTTGAAGAGAAAATTTAAAAACCTATGGAGCTCTATTTGCATGCTAGTAGCAATGTTATTAGTATTAATTCTTTGAACATCATTATTGCTAATGCTCTGGAAAAATCTAAGGTTAGGGAAGCTAGTTTTGATGAATATGATATTTTTAGTCCGCCAAGTTTTGAGGAGGAAATTTTCTTTGATGATACTTTGCCTCCAATATATGATGATTATAATGATTGTCGTATTCTAGTTCCACCTACTAGTGATGATAAATTTTATTGTGATCATGATATGCCTTCTTTGTATGAAGATTACAATGATGAACATGCTATTTTTATTCCACCTACTATTGAGGAGAAAATTAATTATGATTGTAATATGCCTCCTATATTTGATGATTATGGTGATGAGAATAATAATGATAGCTATTTTGTTGAATTTGCTCCCACTACTATTAATGAGAATGACTATGCTTATGTGGAGAGTATTGATTCTTTTATGCATGTGGCTCATGATAAGAATGTTTCTTGTGATAGTTATATTGTTAATTTCATTTATGATTCTACTAAAAGTTATTATGAAAGAGGTAAACATGGTTTTATGTATCTCAATAATATTAAGTTTTCCCTCTTTATGTTGAAAATTTTGAAGTTGACTTGTTTTGCTTTCCTATGCTAGCCACTTTGCGCTTCATTGACTTGTTCTTCTACAAGATTCTTTTTCATAGGAAGTGGGTCAGACTTAAATTTGTTTTACATTTGCTTCTTGATGCTCTCTTTTGCTTCAGTTCATATTTCTTATGCGAGCATATTTTAAAGAAAAGCACTTCTTGGGAGATAACCCATGGTTTTATTTTTGTTTTGTTTTTCTCTGTTTTCTTTGACTCAAGGGGTTGTATACTTTTGTAGAAACTCCTTTGTATCTTTATTTTTCATGTATTAGTTGTGTCAAGTAAAGTTTCTAGCAAAAGTTGGAGTTGGTTTTGGATTTCTGTGCAGAAAACAGATTTGTGCTGTCCACTGTAAATAATCGTATAATTCACAGAAAGATCGAAATGACCTGAAATTTTTTTGTTCTTTAAGTTTGTTTATTTGAGAAATTTAAGTGCCCCGAAAAAATTCGTCATTACAGACTGTTCTGGTTTTGACAGATTCTGCCATTTTTCTTGCATTTGCTCTTTTCCGATGTCAAGTGGATTTATTTGCTTCATGAAACATCAGTGGTTGTAGCCAATGATTAAAAGTATCAATAGAACTTGTGCCCAGATCAAACCAATGGATTTATTATTGTTGCACTAACCCTCTAATGTGAATTACTATTTGAGTGTGGTGTGAATGAAGTTTTCAAGGGTCAAGAGAAGAGCGTGATATAGTGTGATAAAGAAGAGTGCAAGGTCAAAGATTGGGGATGGCCCCGTGGTTCATCCCAGAAAATTCTAAGAAGAATCAAGTATCTAAGCTTGGGGATGCCCAAGGCATGCCCTTCTTCATCAACAATTTATTAGGTCACTTCTAGTGAAACTATATTTTTATTCGGTCACCTCATATGAAATTTACTTGGAGCGTCTGTTTGTTTTTCTTTTGTTTTCCTTGCTGCAATAATATAGTTAGAACCTATCGTTCTTTGTGTGGGAGAGACACATGCTCCGCTTTAACATATGAATACTTGTTATGCTCGTATTCTTAGTTTTTCTTCTAGTTGCTGCAAAATTCTTGTTTAGCTCCTGTTTTTCTTGCATGTCTTATTTAGAGCTGTTAGTTTTAGTAGAGTTGTGTTAGTACTATCCTGTTTCATTGCTATATTAGTTGGAGAGTTTTTGTTGTCTGGTGTTTGGTCGAAAATGCTACGTGTGGTAGATGGTATAACGAAAAAGCTTGCATATTCTTGTAGATCATTACACTATTTCACTTGATTATTTGCTATTGTTTTGAGATATTAATATGCTTCATGGTAAACTTGCTGGTTTGGTATAGTAAAACCAATTAATGGTTGGTCTAGAAGCTTGAAATTGTGCCACACTCAAATAACCAGTTTATAGGATAATGGTATATGACTTCCTTTGCTAATAGCAATCGTAATTGCTTTTTGTTACGCGCTACGGTCGGGGTAGCTAAGCGTGACTTGTCACTGCCACGGACCCTCTTGGAGTGATTTTCTTTATGCCTTATGATATCATGATTTTAATTGGAATCTTTTAACTTGTGAGTTCTATGTTGCGGTTTTCTGGCACTTCCACCATCCATATTTGCTAGCCTCTTCGGTACTGTGCATTGCTCATTCTCACATTGAGAGTTGGTGCAAACTTCGCCAGTGCACCCAAACCCCGTGGGAGAACTTTGTTCTTCTACACATAAGCCAAAAATTATCTTCCTCATAACAGCCACCATACCTACCTACCATGGCATTTCCATAACCATTCCGAGATATATTGCGATACAACATCCATCATCATTATGTTACTTGTCATGCTTCATCGTTATTTCTGCATACTGCTACACTGGCAGGAGCATTTAGTTTTATTCATCAGAGATATTTCAGTTTGAGTTATGAGTACTAAAAGTGTGTTGATTCATTGTAAAATAGAGTGTTGCCCCTACCAGTGAGGTTATATTTAAAAAAATTAAAAAAGAGAAAAGGCCCAAAAGAGAAAATTAAAAAAAGAAAGAAAGAGGCAAAAGAGAGAAAATAAAGAGAGAGGGGGCAGCATTACTATCATTTATTCCACACTTGTGCTTTGTTTAGCATCATTACTTCAGTTTGGAGAGAGTTTTCATATTATGACTTACATAACTATGTGGGGAACTTACATTATAGAACTTGGCTTGTATATTCCAATGATGAGCCTCCTCAAAAGAGCTCTAGGTCTTCGTGAGAAAGCAGGTTGGATGCACCCCCACTAGTTCCATTGGAGAGATTTCATACACTTATAGATCTATGTGCATCCGTTGTGTGGCACCCACTACTCCTTGCATAACTTCGATTATAAGACTTCCTCTTGTCTAATGATCACTTTCAGTTGTGTGAGACTTTCTTCCATTGACAATCCAAACACCCCATAATGTTCTTTTAGCCACAACATCCTGGTGCCAGGAACTAATATAGAACGCTTGCTTGTTTTGACTGCACAATTATTTGAATGATTTTCCTATGTGCATATTGTTGTCACTTGACTTGATCCTAACAGGAGTTGTTCTGAGACTTTCATGCCTTGGATGATTATATTGTTGTTCTTAAAGCTTAAATCATCTTTAATATAGTTTGCACAATGGATTGTCTTTTAGTATTGATTCATTGAAAAGTTTTACTTTGTTATTCCTAATGGTTTATACATTATTCTTTGATATCAACTATAAACCACAACCTTTATTCATTTGATCCTAGTTTACATGCTTTACATTACTATCATGATCAAGTTTATGTTGGTAGCATCTCACCTCATAAATTATTTGTTTTGTCGTTTACCTACTCGAGGACGAGTAGGAACTAATCTTGGGGATGTTGAGACGTCATAAACGTATCCTTAATTTCTGATGTTCCATGTTGTTTTCATGCCATATGCTACATTTTTCCTTACACTTTATGTCATTTTTATCGATTTCCCGGGACTAACCCATTGACAAGATGCGACGGAACCAGTTCTTGTTTTCTGCTGTTTTTAGTTTCAGAAAAGTTGTTCTGGAAATATTCTCGGAATTGGACGATTCAAAAGCCAAAAGTCTTAGAAGCCCCGGAGGGTCAAGGAAGTCCAAAGGTGACCTGGAGGGGCCCCCGGAGCCCCCACACCATGCCTGGGCGCGGTGGACCCCTGGCTGCGCCTGGGGGTGGTGTGGGGCCCTCGGGCGCCCATCGCCATCGCCCTTTCGCCTATATATGCCCCCCGATGCATAAGCCCGAAAGAAATGAGCCTTTTTTACAAAATGTTCCGTAGCTCCACCGCCGCCGCCGACAAGTTTCGGGGGACAGAAATCTCTGTCCCGGCACCCTGCTGGGACAGGGAAGTGCCCCCGGAGCCATCTCCATCGACTCCACCGCCATATTCATCATTGTTGCTATGTCCTATGATGAGGAGGGAGTAGTTCTCCCCTGGGTATGAGGGCTCTACTGGTAGCTATGTGTTTCATCTCTCTCTCCCATGGTGTGATCTTTATGTGACCATGAGTTTTGTAATCTAGTTGAATAAGCAGATGCTACTATTCATCTATTATGCTACTCAAGTGATTTTTTTATTAGATCTCCGTAGACACTTTGATCATGGTGTAAAGGTGACAGTGTGTGCACCGTGTGGTTTAGCATGATATTTATATTTTGTGTTGGATGACCCTATGAAATTGTAGTGTTTGTCTAGTACCTTCTAGGGCGCTCAAGTTGACAGTGTGGGGTTAACTAGACATGGGAATGCAACTTTAAGGTGTGCTTTGTAGCCCTACGCAATGAATTGGTGTTTTTTATTCAACCGGAGAGTGGTTCAGAATAGCATAGTGAAGAGATGATATTTATGCATTCAATTATGTTATCATTGTTGAGAGTGTCCACTAGTGAAAGTAGGATCCCTAGGCCTTGTCTCTTAGCATTGAATCACCGTTTACGGCCTGTTCTGCTACATGTTTGCTTGCTTCCATTTTATTTCAAATTGCTATTATCACTTATAAACATCCATATTACTTGTATTTTACTCTCTCTTTGCCGAACTAGTGCACCTATACAACTGACAATTATATTAGGTGTGTTGGGGACACAAGAGACTTCTTGTATAGTAATTGCAGGGTTGCTTGAGAGGGATACCTTTGACCTCTTCCTCCCTGAGTTCGATAAACCTTGGGTGATCCACTTAAGGGAAACTAGTTGCTGTTCTACAAACCCCTAGACTTGGAGGCCCAACATTGTCTACAAGAATAGAAGTGTGCGTAGACATCAGTTTGCACATTATGACCAGATTGTTATTGTCCATTATATCACCTCTGATTATGATCCATATGATCTCTTGGGAGTAGTTCGTTTAGTTCTTGAGGACATGTGAGAAGTCATGATGTTAGTAGTGAAATAATAGTATCTAGTGGTATATTTAAGTTGTGTGTTTAAGTTGTGGTGCTATTCTTCTAGTGTTATAATGTCAACGCCGACTACACGGTACTTCACCTTTATGGCCTAAGAGGATGCATTGTGTATTTGGCTACTTATTGTGGAGTTGCCGGAGTGAAAGAAACCTAAACCCCGCTAGGAAACCAATGCACGAGGGAGTGTTGGATCCCGGAGCTTTAAGGCTTCGGTTAGATTTATCGTAATTATTTTCTTGCATTTGCGGATGCTTACGAGGGGTATAATCACAAGTATGTATTAGTCCTAGTTGGGCGGTACATTAGCATAGGTTCACCCACACAATACATATCGAAACAATAAATATTAATCAACCGTATGAAGCGAAAGCACTTGACGAAATTCCCATGTGTCCTCCAAAACGTTTGGTAATCATAAGTAGAACAACCAGCTTGTCCTTTGCTCTCAAAAGGATTGGGCCACTCGCTGCAATTATATTTACTGTCTTTTATTTACTCGCACTTTATTTATCTCTTATATCAAAAACCACCGAAAACCTGTTTGCTAGTGTTTACAGTGAATCCTCTATCCAACCTGCTTGTCAACATCTTCTGCTCCTCGTTGTGTTCGACACTCTTATTTATCAAAAGTACTACGATACACCCCCTATACTTGTGGGTCATCAAGCCACAAACGAGCAAGAGATCGGGTGGAATTATTTTCAGCCCCGGCACAATTCACAAGGCGGCTGGTGAGCAGTTTGCGGTCGGAGCCAGGAATACGGTTGATGGCAAGACGCCAGAGAAGGCACGAAAAAGGAAAAGCCACCAGCAAGGTGCGAGACAGCCGGCTCCGAAGACGATCCAGGCTATGGACAGGCCACCAAGACCCAAGGATATTATGTGGAAGATGTCTATCAAGGGTATGCCGATGCTAACTAAGCGAAAGTTAAGGGTCGCCGGTGGGGATATGGTGAGTCTGCATGATGTTGTTTTGACATTAGAAGAGCACCATCTTCGTGAGAATGATAAGGCATACAATGTTTTCATAGCCAAGGTGCCACTTGGGATGGGCGTTGTTGAAAAATCTCCACGGGATCTGTTGTTTGTGCAGTTTTCTAACATCTTCGATATCTTTCACCTATATCGGCCGCACCATTCCTTGGTCCGCCTTTATTCGCTCAGTATGGCGATGAGAATCCACAGAAATAACATCTCGGGCATCGCGATAGTGGACCCCTACTACATGCGTGACAGCCACATCATAGAGACTGTGGACCAGCAAGTCGCATCGGAGTACCTCACCACCTTCATGCTAGTGAACAGTACGAAGCATTGTTGTCTCATGACTTTCTTTAGCGAGTAAGTACTCCTTTCGCTCACCGCCGTGAAATGCTTTCTTATATAGGTTTTCATTGTTCTTCTCCAACATCCCGTTTGAATTGTTTTGCGCAGAGATAAATACTGCACTCTCATCTCCTTTGAGCCAAAAATTTCACATGCCACGTATTTTGACTCTGATAGTGCAAACAAGAAAAACTACGAGAACATCAAGAAAGTTATGGATGATTCTCTCAACGGGTACGCTTTAGCGGGAGCCATTTTCAAGAAGGCAAAGATCATTGATCAGAGGCACGTGTTCGAGCAGAAAACGCAGTTCCCCTGCGTGAAGCAGGCCGCTGGGAGTAACAAGGATTCCTACAACGCCCTCCATCACATGAAGGCGTTCGTACGAGATCAGAAGAACCTTGCGTTGCCATCAACTCAGCTCAACAATGGGCCTCAAATTTGGCTATGATCCAGGATGACAATCTCGAAGAGTCCTTCTTTCACATCCAGCAGCACTTTGCAACAATCATCGTTTATGATGTCTACACAAAGGGGGATCTTCTACGCCTGCATTCAACCGCCTAACAGAGACATAGAAGATCGCCTAGAGATGCAGGGTGACTATAGGTCGTGGCCGGTGTTGTCAAAAGATGGCGGCATACCTCCTGTTCAGAAGTCTTAAGGTGTTTCCTAGTTACCATCGATCTGAGATGTCATTATACTTTATCCCTAGCTAGCTACGCTAACTTGTTTACTTTGGTCTTTGTTTCAAGAATGATGATTATTAAAGTGCTTCTAAATTGTGTTTAACTTTTTTTGTGTTTCTTCCATCATTCCGCAACCATCATTTAATTATTATTGGGTCATTCTGCAAACCATCATTTGATTATTATTGTGGACATGTGAACTCTTATTTCCCGTCGTTGACTAATGCTATAGCTCTTGTTTTACAGATGTCGAGGGTTTACGTGGTCTTTAGGGGTCTATGCCCATTGGGAGCAGTGTCACAAGAAAGTGAGGAGGTTCAGTAGAAACTCTTACAAAAACTACAGTACTACAGCGGAGGCGGAGGCTCGGTGGATGAACCACTTGCTAGAGGAACCGGATCAGAGGAACAGGAATCGGATGAAGGCCTTTGCCGTCTTTCTCACCACGGTGACTGCGGTTCTGATTTATTTCTGGTGGTAGTGTAGGTGACTGTCCCCTCCTTAATTTGTAATGTGATGAGATCTATGAACTTGTGATGGACGACTTGCTACTAGGTAGACTATGTGTGTTGATAAACTTGTAATATTTCTAAACATGTCACTATTTCGGATTTTAGCTATGAATTTTATGATGAACCAGATTGCGACAATGATCATCTCTGCAATCTATTATTTGAATTTTATAACCTATATAAATACATGTATACATACTTTTATAAATATGTGTACAAACAAAACTGTGTATACGTATATAGGAATCAGTGGCGCATCCCAAAACAAGTCAGTGGCGTATCGAAAACAAATGGCGCAAAGCATCACTGGCACATCAATTCTGGTGCACCACTAATTCCCCAAAGCATCAACAGCACACCAAGGTGATTCTCCACTGCATCAAAGCCAGCGCCACTGATTGTGTGGAGTATCAGTGGCGCACCATGGTGCGCCACCGATTCTCCAAAGTGGTGCGCCACTGATGCTCCTTTTCCTAGTAGTGAGAACTCCCGCTTCTTCCATGCCCCAGCATCTCAGGGTGCGCCACCGATTCTCCAAAGTGGTGCACCGCTGATGCTCCTTTTCCTTGTAGTGAGAACTCCCGCTTCTTCCATGCCCGAGCATCTCAGCGTCTTCGCTGGAATCAGATCCGGGAGCTCGATGTGGACAGGCTCTGCATGGTTTCTACAGTGGGCTGCTGGGGAGGGCACAACCCACGAGCTAGGTTTCTACCTAAATCGGCTCTACAACAGCACCAAACCCATGGATGGGCCGGCCCTCAGTGCCCCGTTCGACGCCAAGGAGGTCAAAGCGGCGGTAGACGGGATGGATTGGTCCATTGCGCCGGGCCCTGGCGGTCTTAGGCCGTCTTTCTACCGGGCAGCTTGGCCCACGGTATAGCCTGCTTTGCTGCGCTTGTTTGGAGAAGTGCATCTGCGGAGTGGCTAGCTAGGGGCGATAAACAGAGCCCATGTCGTGCTTCTCCCTAAAACTGAAGGTGTTCAGTCACCGATCTCCTTTTTTCTGGTGTCGCTGTAAAACTGCACGATCAAAATGGTATGCAAAGCCCTAACAACGAGACTGCAGGGTCAGATTAGTGGTTTGGTGGACGAGAATCAGACGGGCTTCCTGTCGGTCAGGAGTATTTCGGAGACTATCGTGTATGCCACTGAGCTTATCCAATGCTTTCAGAAAAGGAAAGCCCCCACACTGGTTCTGAAACTTGATTTCACGTGACTCCATCGATTGGGCTAGTCTACGAGCTGTGATGCGTGCCCGGGGGTTCCCTGAGCTCTGGTGCGTTTGGATGGATATGATCCTGACCACGTCTCAGTCATCGATCCTCCTAAACGGCATCCCAGGTCCGTGGATAGATTGTAAGAGGGGGCTCCGGCAGGGAGATCCTCTGTCTCGATACCTGTTTCTGTTGGTTGCCGATGTGCTGTAGAGGATGATCAGGCTCGACCCCCTACTCCAACACCCCCTGATTGACGGTGATACTTTGATCGTCATGCATGCAGAATGTGTTGCGGCTGAGAGACTGAAAGAGCTACTGGATATGTTTGTTGCCGCCACTGGCTTGACGATCAACTTCAGTAAAATCAAACTCGTCCCTCTCTATGTCCATGCTGCTGAACTGGAATCCATCCACACCTCGCTTGGGTGTAGGATGGAAGATTTTCCACAAGTCTACCTTGGAGTCCCCCTCACTGCCGATAAATTGAAGCTCTCCCACTTTTCACCGCTGATTTCTAAGGTGGATAAGTTCCTGTCAGGTTGGAGTGCCACGCTCCTGTCTTCTGGCGGTCGGGTGGTCCTACTCAATGCGGTGTTGGATATTGTCCCTACCTTTGCCATGGGTGCGGTCGAGCTACCACCAGCTCTGTTACGGGCGATCATGGCGCTCCTTTCTATGTGATGTCAAGGACCGCCCCAGTGGCGCAAAGTGCCTAGTGGCTTGGGATACTGTCTGCAAGCCCAAATGTGAAAGAGGTCTCGGCATCAAAAATCTTGTTGTCAAGAATGAATGCCTGCAACTCAATTTGGTGCACCAGCTCCATGCGGACGTTGATGCGCCATGGCCGCACTGGGTCTAGAACACGCTGGGGGGAGGGACAATCTCGGCCCGCACTAGAAGCACCTGGACTCGCTCCTTCCACTCTACCGCAGCATCTCGAGGTGCTCTGTTGGAAATGGGCGACTGACCTCCTTTTGGCATGATGCCTAGCTGCCCGGCGGGGCGCTCAACTGTGAGATGTCGGCGCTGTTCTCCTATGCCACTAATGTGGAGACCACAATTGCCGCTGTCCTGGGGGCAGGGGTGCGCCGGGCCCTCGTCCCGTCGCTCAGCACCGTCGCCTCCCAAGAGTTTGAGACCCTCTCCAACATGTTGGGTGAGGTCGAGCTACCGACCCTGGCGACATTCGAACTCTTACAAGATGCAGGAAGAAGAACGGTGCGCTCGACGCAGCCGAGTTCTACCGGCTGCGCACCTGGGGAGGGGTGGACTCCTCCTTCCATGACTTTGTCTGGCGAAACCATGCGCCCTCCAAAGTGTAATTCTTCGCCTGGTTGCTCTCTCAGTCCAGGATATAGTCCCGTAGCGCTTTGTTGTGAAAGCACATCCTGACGGTGGAGGAAGCGCGTTGTCCCATCTGTGATGCGATGGAAGAAACCGCCAATCACATATTCTTCGGATTTGCCTTCGCGCGGCAGTTCTGGGTTTCCCTGTGCTTCCACTTCCCCAAGGACACGGATGCCCATCTGCTCCACTCCTATAGTACCCCGGTGGCTGTGCCATGCCGATCGACGTCTACTTGCACCCTTCTCTGCAGTTGGGGGCTTTGGAAGCACCCGCAATGTGGTCGCCTTCCGGGAACAATGCCCCTGCCACCCCCTGCTCCGCAAAAACTGTTGCGATGAAGCCGTTCTATGGAAAGCCCAGCTCCCTGATGCCCATATCACCGACGCGGCTCACTGACTGGCGTGCCTCGACGGTTCGCAGGTCTCATAACGCACACTGCTGTAATTCTTCTCCCCGCCCCTCTCTCCTCCCACTATAATCATATACGGCCGTTTTGGGCCACTTCATATATAAAAATTCAGGTGGGCATTTTATCCCCCCGGTGACCATAAAAAAAACTCTCTCGAAGTGCTCCAGCGACGACAAGAAACTAGCGACGTCAAGTACCGCTACCTCGACGGTCACCAGTGACGGAAACGAGGACCAAGATGGCCTTCTCCACGGAAAAGCCATGAATATGTTCTGCGACGGTGGTAAAGCGTCTCAAATGAAGCGCCAACATCGCCTTGGGTGGCCTCTCGCAACCTGTAACACTCTTGGGATGGGCACGCGTGGGTGGCGATCAGGTGTTCACCGGGCGGTCGATGGCAAGGTGCGGTCATCACAGCTAGCTCAACACGGCTCGGCAGTGCTGGCGCAGAGTGGATAACAGTGAGAAGAGGCACGTTCGGTGGAGGCGCACGCATCAGTTGTGGTCGAAGCAAGCACGACACTGCCTGGCGGCCTACACGACCAGAGGGTAACGGCCATATGGGGCGATGCCTCTTGTCATGCATAAGGCACGATGGCGCACGGTCACTCGGGCATAACGGCCCAAGCACGGTGGTTCGACAGAGGTGTGCCATGGCTGTTCGACATAGGCGGGTTCCCAACCCAAGCACGGGGACACGATGCACTCGATTTAGATCCCTCAGACGGAAACAAACGGATGCAGGGATACACGACATGGCATGGATTCACGATATACGTACTATAAAGATGGAAACAGAGAAGCGGCGAGAAAAATGACGATTTTTCTTTCCAAAGGAGGTGATAGTTAAGAAGACACATGCCAATTGTCTAGGGCCAATATGTGGGGACAGAGAATCGATATTCGTAGCGATAGGAATGAAATCAGATGTTGTCGCATTTTTTTAAGAAATGGAGGTCCTACCCCCAGGCTCTGCACCAAAATGGTGCATACAGCCGGATTTTTATTAACAATGAAAGCGAAACCATGAAGGCTTTACAAAGAATTACAATGATCAACCGAAAACCATCTTCGTGACGATCTTCACCACACCTACAAACTCTCGATGAAGGGGATGGTCAAAGTCGGAGCAGCATGCCCTAACCTAACACGCCAACGCACATCATCTAATACGGCTGCCCGCTGGCGGACTAGGAGCACATAACCGGTTTAGCATGCCCGCAAGCAAACACCGATGCGCACACCCGGAAGCCGCTGCCGGCAACATCCGCCAACCCAAATTATGGAGAGATCAACGAAGAAACCTTGCCAAGCCTGCCATCAACGTCACCATGGCGCCAGCCAGCAACACCATCCCGCGCATGTCTAGCCTTCGGCATCGATTGCCGAGACTCCGCAGCGCTACGGCGCCAAGACTCACCGCCTTTGACGAAGATGAAACGTCGCACCACCAACAAACCCCCTCCAGGTAGCCCATGTTCCAAAAACAATGCCCCCAAGGGGGTAAACGACACCGAAGGTGCCGTCATCATCCGATCTGGATAGACCAGATATAGGATTTCCCGTGAAACACAGTGCTGGAAGCGGGGGATTAGCGGCGGCGACTCCTTTAAGAAGGTGACGACACTCGCGAGTGTCGCAGTCGTCAGCATGAGCCTGACTTGCACCGGTCACCGTCCTCGCCTCCTAGATCAGCGGAGTGAGGTCACCACACTGCCAATCTACCTGGAGCCGCGGAGGAGTGGGCAGACGTGGACTTCAAAGACGACGCCTTCAACAAGGTAACGGCACCGTAGGTGTCGTCGCCGCCCGCCACGACTGGAGTCGGGGCAGGGCTTTCACGGTAGCCGTACGTCCCGCTCCAAGCACAGCCAACTGGCCGACCTCCTCCTACGAAGAAGAATAAGGTCAACACCACCACGCCTAGAGCCGAAACCCAGGCCTCCTCGTGTTGCAGCTCACGTTGGGCGCTCTTTTTTTTTATTAGGACAATTGTTTGGTCGGTGTGCATTCTTTTATCCCATGGCAACTTACGTGTATTCAACTAGTAATAGTAGTAAAATTCCTGGTTGCGGTTAATTGAAACCTTCGTGATGTAGTATTAGACAAGAAGGAATCAGTCCTGGTCACGGTTAATTGAATGGCGAGCTTTGTATTGGGATCAAATGTAAAACGTAACAGTCCTGTTCATGTCTAATTTGTCGCACTAATCTTTGTACGGAGTAGTATAAGTTCTACGACATCCCTAGTCTGTATTCAGCGACCAAAGACTACGCGTGTGAATTTTGAGGCCGGCCGGCAGCTTAACAGACAACTTGTCCGGTTTTTTATTCAAGAATTTCACTTGTCAGTACTAAAGAATTATGTGTCCAACGTGCTGGGCGGCGAATGAATCAAAATGATGGGCGGTCGCTACTTAGTAAGCGATCATTAATTTGGGGACTTGTTTTTTACAACTATAAATCCGGGAGTTTGTGTAGCTAAGAAAGATTCAAATTGTAGGTCGAATGCTGGTACACGGTCACCGTGGCTCCCCTTAATTAAAGATACGTACGTATTGAACATTGACATATGCGTGCGTTCGCCAGACTGGCGACTTTCTGCATCTGTTTTCCTTGATGGAAATTATCGTCGATTTGCACGATTCAACACGATTAGGAAGTAATATTGTTCCATAGATGGGTAAACTAGTACTCCTGGAGTAACGAACGAAATGTAACACGACCGGAGATGGACTCGTTCAACAAAAACACACCCTGGAGTATATTACAAGGCGACCCAAGGTCGCTCCGGCTGAAGCCCGCGACAAAATTTACGGATTTGTGTTTTCTACGTTACCCTTTTTTTCAGAGTTGCATTATTTGGTGGGTTTACCTTTTACTTGGAGCACCTCAAAAGAGAATAAAAATAAAACCAAGACCTCAATATTTACTAAAAGGACCCTAAAGAAAAGCCGGAAAACGCAATCATATCCCCTTTCCACTGGTGAAGGTGACACACTCAACATCAAGGTCACCTGCACCGTCGCCGGGGACGAAACCACTTGGTAATGGCCTGGCATTGAGCGTCGTACCAAAGTCGCTGAAGAGCCTCCTCTTTGGCTCGCCGACCAGGAGGTTATAGAAATTGTAATGTGCACTACACCATACCAAGGAGTGGTATCGCCGACCATGGATAACCATGGTGTATCGTCGCCGCACTTGATGAACTCCGAAGGTTGCAGCAGCTCCCTACCATGATCATGGATGCAGACCTGCTCTCTGCCACTCCCCTTTTCCATCTCCTCAGAGGCTGAAGAAGAAAGGCAGGATGCCACCACAACGCCACCGTCGCCGTGTGTGCGCCCATTATCACGGGTTCACCGACTAAGCCCTGCCACGCCACGCTATATCATAACAAATACCTTTACCCCAGAACATTATTTTTCGCGAAAACGCAAGAAGCTTTGCGTTTCGATGCATTGATAGAAAGAGAGTTAATATGTACAAGACCCAAGATGGGCCAACCCCACACCGTACAACTCAACCCAGGAACAACCTATCTAGGGGAGGAGATGGCGTAGACCCCGGGCTCCCGCGCTCGCCCACTCACGCGCCTCAGCCATGATAGTGTGGAGTAGGGAGGCCACGGAGGGTTGCACGTTCTCGAAGATCGCCTCGTTCCAGTGTTTCCAGGTCCACCATGCTGTCAGCATGATCAGCGACGATGTGCCCTTGCGAAGGGCGCTGGGGACAGCGCCGAGCGCCCTAGCCCACCAGTCCGAGAAGGCACCCTCGTCCGCGGGAGGGCTTGCCGTGGATCTGATCCACGATAGCACCTCATGCCAGATCGTCCTCGAGAATACGCATCCTGTGAGAAGATGCGCCATGGTCTCCTGTGACTGGTCACAGAGAGGGCATCGCGCTCTATGGGGGAGCCCATGGCGCGCAAGCCGCTCACCGGTCCAACATCTGTCCAAGCAAGCCAGCCAGATGAAGAACTTCACCCTAGGAGGGGCCCAGGTCTTCCAGTTGAGCTTCCACGTCCCTGATGTGACCGAACCCTGGAAGAGGGCACGATAGCAGGATCTGGAGTAGTACTGTCCATCCGTGGTCCAGCGCCACACAAGCCTATCCGGAGTCCCCTGTAACTGATAGTCGTGCAGTCTGGTCCAAAGTTGGACGTATTGCCAAAGGGCCAGAAGACTCAGCGTGCCAGTGATGTCCGCGATCCAGGCGCCCCCAACGAGCGCCTGCTGCACTGCGCGGCGCCTCCGGCGGCGCTTAGGGATTAGCGCGAAAAGGTCCGGCGCTATCTCCCGGATTGGTACCCCGTCAAGCCATCTGTCTAGCCAGAACAGCGCGGAGGCACCGTCACCAACAACCATGTAAGTGGAGGCGTCGAAGATCTCTCTCTCCTCCCGGGAGAATTGCATATCAAGGCCACGCCAGGGTCGCAAGGGGTCAGTGCGCATCCTCCATAGCCATCGCACCCTTAGGCTGATGGAGGTACGTGCTAGGTCCGGAACGCCTAGGCCACCCAGACGCACTGGGCGGCAGATCCTCGACCAGTTAACGTGACAGTTCCCACCATTGGCTTCCAGACGGCCGGACCAGAGGAAGCCGCGCAAGATCTTGTTCACCTCTTTAAGAGCCTTCTTATTGAGGCTCAAGACAACCAGCTGGTGCAGCGGGATTGCCGCGAGAACCGACCGGACCAGCGTCAGTCGCCCCGCCTTAGGCATAATGGCTGTCTTCCAGCTTGGCAACTTGTCAGCAAGCCTGTTCACCAGAGGCTGCAGCGCCTCCCCCGGGATACGGTGTAGCGAGAGGGGGATGCCAAGGTAGGTTACCGGAAATGGGGCGATCTGGCAACCCATGGCACGGCTGCCGTGTTGGCCACCACCTCGGAGCAAGCGATCTGGGAGACCGAGCATTTGCCGAAGTTGGTGTGTAATCCGGAGGCCCGACCAAACAATTCCAGCAGCGCGCGGGTGGTGCGCAGCTCGTGGACATCTGGGTGGCAGAAGAGTATCACATCGTCGGCATAAAGCAAGAGAGACGTCACCAGGTCCCTGCGCGCAAGGCGCTGCAGAATACCCAACTCAAAGGCCTTAGCAAACAACCTATTCATCATGTTCATAACTAGTACGAACAGGATCGGCGACAGGGGGTCTCCCTGTCTTAGGCCCCGCCTATGCCAGATTGGGGGGCCTGGCTCGCCATTGAGCATCACCCTAGTACTAGCAGTAGACAGCAAGATCGCAACCAATTCGCGAAACCTCGGACCAAAACCCAATCTTTGGAGGATCTCAAAGAGGAAACCCCATGAGACCGAGTCGAAAGCCTTTTCTATGTCCAACTTTAGCATCACCCGTGGCTCCTTGAGCCTGTTCAACAGTCTGGCAGTCTGCTGGACCAGCATGAAGTTATCATGAATGCAACGCTTCTTGATGAAGGCGCATTGGTTGCTGTCCACCAGAGATCCCACCCGTGGGGCCAGCCTCACCGCTAATACCTTGGTTGTCAGCTTGACGAAGATATGAATCAGGCTGATAGGGCGGTAGTCACCAAGAGCGGCCGCATCTGGGCGCTTAGGCAGCAAGGTTAGGAGTGCCTTGTTCAGGCCCTGGAACCCGCGCCCACACATCGTGGATAGCTTATCAAAAGTTGCCATGAAGTCCCCCTTCACTGTCGCCCAGCAGCTTTGGAGGAACTCGGCTGTGAATCCATCTGGCCCAGGCGCCTTCCCGTGAGGGAGTCGCCTGACAACCTCCCACACCTCCTCCTCGGTAAAGGTCGCCTCCAGCTCCGAGAGGTCCTCAGTGTCCACCTCTAAGAAGTCCAAGTCGAGCGAGCACTCCCGATCGGGGGCTGACCCGTGCAAGTCCTCAAAGTGGGCGAAGGTCGCTTCTGCCATGGCGGCGTGGTCGGAGACGACCGTGTCCCCCACCTGGATGTTGTGGATGACGTTCTTCTGCCGGCGGTGGGAAGCGTGTTGGTGGAAGAAGGCCGTGTTCGCATCCCCCTCCCTGAGCCAGTCGATTTTGGCCCTCTGCCGCGCCATCGTGCGCTCTAGCGAAGCCAAGCCGAGGTAGGTCTGTTTTAGGCGAGCGCGGAGCAGGCGCTCATCGGGGTAAAGCTGGCGAGATTCCATCGCTATATCTAGCCTCAACACGACCTCCCGCGCTATCATCAGCTGCAGTTTGTCGCTCCAGCTCATGAGCTTGCGAGCTGTGCGTTTCAGCTTAGCCGTGAGTCGGCGAAAGGGGTCCGGATCCCCGTCCACCTCCCCCCAAGCGGATGCCACCACGTCGTTGAAACCTTCCAGTCTAAGCCAAAACCACTCAAACTGAAAGCGCTTCCGCCCGAAGGACTGGGTGGTGCAGTCGAGGAGGAGCGGGCAGTGGTCCGCCACCACCGTCGCCAGACATCGTAGGGAGCAGCTGTTGTGGAGCTCCTCCCAGTCCGACGTGGCGAACACCCTGTCTAGGCGGACCAGAGTGGGGGTTTCCCGCTCATTCGACCAGGTATAGCGTCGGCCATGGAGATAAATCTCTTTGAGCGCGCTCACATTTAGGAAGCACCTAAAGCGCCCCATCATCCGTCTGTTTAGGTTGCCGTTGTTCTTATCCTCATCGCGGTAGATCAAGTTAAAGTCACCACATAGGGCCCAAGGCCCTGGCCGGGTAGAGCGCAGGGCACGCAACTCCGCCAGGAAAGCGATCTTGTCAGCCTCTTCCTGGGGGCCGTACACACAGGTCAGCCACCAGCATGCAGCCCCGCCGGGGGGTGAGACCCTAGCCGTGACACTGTTAACATCTATGTGGGCTCTATCCAGCTGCACCAACCGGCTAACCCAAGCGATGATAATACCCCCCCCCCCTCGTACCAGCAGAAGGCAAGCAGAAGTAAGCGTCAAAATCCGCGCCCAGAGTCTCCATAACAATAGTAGGGGTTACAACAGCAAGTTTTGTCTCTTGTAAACAGAAAATAGACGCACCCGTAGTACCAGCTATACTCCTAACACCCGTACGGCGCGCTCGGTTATTAAGACCACGCGCATTACACACCAGCACCTTGGGTTCGTAAGACATGGGAAGTCTCTAGCACCCGGGATGGTGGGTCCAGACGGGGTCAAGCCTCAACGAGGTGACCACCCGAAGTGCCGATCAGCGGTGGAGAGCAACTCCTCAGTGCCGGGAGGGTCCAACCGTATAGCTATGCGACTGCCTCGATCATCTCCTCCGACAGGGGAAGCTCAAACATCCTGTGGTAGGCCTCCAAGGCCGCCTCAGACGGTGCCTCATCCTCCGCCACCAGGCCCAGCTTCCGCATGAGGTTCCGCACCGCGTGCATCTCCGCGTTCGTCCCTCCAGGCCGGGACGCTATCCTCGAGCTGCGGCGTGGTTGGAAGTCCATAGCCATCAGCCGGCAGTGGAGGGCGGGGGCGTGCAAGAGGGCGCCAGGGGTCATCTTGGCAGCCGCAAGGAAACCCACTAGGGTGCGCGGTCGCACAAACGGCGCGGACGGCGTGGTCGAGGGCCGTGCCGGTCTCGAGCGCGCAAAGACAACCGGTGGGGTGGTGAACCTCTGTGTTGGGGAGGGTGGAGCAGGAGTGGAGCTAGGTAGAGGATCCATCTCAATCTCTTCGTCCACGTCGTCATCCTCCGAGTCTCCTGTCGCATCGGGTAGGGCTGGGCCCCCCTCTGTTGCCGGCCCAAGAATGGGAGAAGAGGGGTCCTGCGACACCACGGCCCGAGAGGCGATCACGTAGGCCGACCCCTCGTCCTCGCCCAAAGGGCCCACCTGGTAGGCAGCGGTGGCCTGAAAGGCATCCAGTCCCAGCACTGCGACCGAGGCGGCCCGCTCAGGATTCCCTCCTCCACCTGGCAGTGGGCCAGGGATTGAAGAGAAGGAGCAGCCGGTTGCGGGGTCCAAGCCGGACTGCGCCACCGGCCCAACTGCGCTAAGCAGCGCAACGGCCGGGTCCAACCTGCACCCAGTCTCAGCAGCCACCGAGCACGCAGCTGGCAGCGCGTCAGAGTGCGCAGCAGGCACCACAGCCATGGGGCCCACGAGAGAACTGTCCGGTGCTCCTCCTGGGCTGGCAGCGCGACAGGTCTCGCAGCAGGTGCCACGGCCCTGGAGCCCACCTGAGTACCGTCCAGTGCTTTTTCCTGGGATCACACAGAGCTGGGTTTGTCCTTTTGCGAGGGGTCCGTCGTGGGGACCGCTGCAGGAACAACCAACAGCTCGTTGGAGGCGGGCGAAACCAGTTTTCCCGCGCCCGCTCCAGACGCCGCGTCATCGCCGACAGGGATAGCAGCCCGATGGGCCCCGCCTCCACCCCTTTTCCTCCTTTGACCGCGCCCACGTCCCCGCCTTCTCTTTCTTGCGGATCGCGACGAGGGCGGCAGGTGGCCCACCACCGCACCAGAGGACAGCGTCCTCCCGCCGCTAGACAGGGATGGACCGCCATGGCGCGGCCTGGGCCCACCTCGACGCCCGCTGGAGGAACCAGAGCCACCTGCACCCGCACCAGTGTTGCCCGAGGCCGGCGCGCCATGGCCGCCGCCCGAGAGTGAGTCTGGGAGCCCTGGCTCGTAGCCAAATTGCCGCGATAGCGGCCATCTCGGCGTCGTCCCACCGTCACCACCACCACTGCCACCGGGAGCAGGCCGTCGGTAGTCCGTGAAGTGCGTGACGTGGACGACCAGTGGGTACATCATTGTGGGGACATGCGGTGGCATGACCGCGTCGCAAGGGGCCGCGAGAACCTGCGCCGTCGGCGGATCGTCCGGTTCCACAACATGGAAATCCACCTCCTGCGGGATCAACGCCGAATCCAAGCACCACGCGAAGAGACGAAAGACGTTCGTCCGCGCGCGTGCGAGTGAGCGGGTCGAGGCGCTTCACCCACGAGTTAGGCGCCAAGATGGTCTCGGCAGCCGCCATGCTCCATGTGTTCGCCGGCACACCTTCGATCTCCAGACTCACGTGCAACCCCAGCATGCCTGCCGAGGCACCTGAACGGCGCGACCAGGGCTTGACGAGGAGTCGGAAGAATGGCGTCTGGATGAACTCGGTATCAAGCACCATCTTCCGGTTTTCGCCGACGATGAAGTAGATGAGGAAGCCATCATCTCGGTGGCGATGAACAGAGAACACCTCGGTTGGCAGATCGTAGATGGCCGTCAGCGCCATAACGACGTCCTCCGTCGCAATGTCGCGTCGCTCCCCCACCGGAATGGCCACCAGCGCGTTCTCGAGGGCGTACTCCGCATCCTCCACCTCCCTCGAGTGCGGGAAGACGCAGCTCGCCCTAGCCGGCCGCCGGGCGAGCTCGCCGCCGAGCGCCTCCGGGCGCGCCAAGCCAGCCGGGGGCGGATCGTCTCATGGTGCCTCACGCTGGACCAGTGGTAACGGGGCAATCACCGAGCGCTCATCGGCGCCCGCGCCTTGCAACGCGTGCGGCGGCGGGTTCGTCCCACGTAGGGGAGGTGGGCTCTCCCGAGAGCGAGGCGCCGGCGCAGCCACCTGACGCGGACGCGGGGGCGGCGCTTGGCTGCGGCAAGCATCGCCCATGAAGGAACCCGTGCGGGCCGCCGGCATGGACGTGGCACGCGGGGCTGGCGCAGCCAGCGAGCGAGTTGGAGGCGCAGCCGTGGTGCGAACCCTCTCTCCATGCCGGGAGCCGCCCGAGGTTGGAGGCGCCACCACCGCGCGCGATGGGGCAGCCGCAACCCTCTTGACGGTGGAGGTCTCCGCCATGGTTCCATGCGGGAGGCGGCCGCCCGAGGCAGCGCCAGCCCCGCCCTGGCGTCCAGCGGCGAGAACCGCGGCGCCCACCCTTTGTTGCGGAGGTTGTGGACCGGGGTCAGCGCGAGGGCTCGGGGACGAACGCGCGGAACCGCTCGCAGAGCGTTTGCTGGCCGGCTCGTCGCCGGCGTCCGGCGGGGTCCGAGGGAGCGGCTCCAGGCAGGCTCTGGACATGTGTCCCTCGTTGCCGCAGCGTATGCAAACGGGGCCGGTGGTGCGATCCCTAGCCCGGTGACCAGGCTTCGTGCAGAGGAGGCAGAGGCCCCTGTAGGCGTCGTACGTCCCGGCACCGGCGTCGCGTTCTGACCGCGCCACCTTCGCCTGCACCCTCTTCCCGGCTCGGCGTCCTCGCGATTTCTTCCGTTTCGGCTGCTCCCAAGGGGCCTGGTTGTTGTCGTTCTCCACAGCGGGCGGGGTGGCGCCGTCTTCCTCGATGGGGTCGTCGGAGTCGTCCAGGTCGTCGAAGGAGACGCCGTATGGGGGCTCGCGGACGACCTCGGAGCGGAGCCCGCGACGGGAGGGCGCCAGGTCCAGGCCCGCCTCCCTCTCGATGGCGTCGCCGCCGCTGCTGGAGGGAGAGCCGGCCAGCGCGTCTCGATACGAGCGCGCGGAGCCCTCAGAGTCGCTGCCCCGGCCTCCACTCCACCGCTCCTCGCGGCCACGGGGGCCGTCGCCGTCGTCGGAGAGCAGGGAGGGGGAGGGAGACGGAGGTGGGGATGGAGGGGCCATGGTGGGGAGGGTAGGAGGGCTGAGGGAGGTGGCCGCCGTGGCCGGAGTGTCCAGCGGCGGGGAGGGTGGCCGCCGGGGCCGGGTGGCCGGCGGCGGGGTCGAGGTTCGGGGGTGGGAGCGTGGGAGCGTGGGAGCTAGTCCCCAGAACATTATCGCAAGTGCTAAACCTTCCGGTTCTCCGTTTTGGAAAGGTGTTATGAGAGTCGAAGGAATATGGAGTAGGGGATCTTTCTCCATCAGAAATTGGATTGATATGCCTTAATATGTCATAATTACCCATCTAAATTAATTCTACGCTGCAAATGTAATGTCTGTGGTTCGTTGAGTTATTTGAAAGACATGGTACATATGGTATGTATCTTTTATTTTTTGCGAAAATATAGTATATACTACTACTAGTATCATTAACACATAATGATAATTTATTCACAACTGGCAGCCACACATTGACCAGGAACGCTACATGAAACTTCATCTCACCTTCCGTTTTACTAAACTCAAGTGCCCTGGATCTGGAACCTCCCACACCCGCTGCCTATATATACGTGCGCGTGGCAGCATATTTCATTCAAGCAAACACACACAAAGTCATTGCCCATTGGTAATTACTAGTTCCAAGAGGATCTTGTTCATAGCCATTGCCAGTTCTGGACACGTACTAAATTAAAGTAGAAGAGAATGCCATCGCTGCAAGAAGCCGCGGCAATGGAACATGCAATGGAAGCCGGAGGCAAGGGTGCCATGAGCGCCACTCTGCTGAGCCTTCTCGGGATGACGACGCCGGAGAAGGGGGCACGGGCGTCGGCGGACGATAAGCTGGAGTGGCTCCGATCGCAGCTGATCGGCAAGGGCGTGGAGTTCGACACGCCGTTCGGACGGCGCGCCCTGACGTACGCCGACCAGACGGCGTCGGGACGAAGCCTGCGGTACATCGAGGAATACCTTGTGAAGGAGGTCCTCCCGTTCTACGGCAACACACACACGGAGGACAGCCATGTCGGGAGCAAGACGACGCGCCTGGTGCACAAGGCTGCGCGCTACATCAAGCGCTGCATGGGCGGGGGCGCCGGAGACGCGCTGCTCTTCTGCGGCGCCGGCACGACAGCGGCCATCAAGCGCCTGCAGGAGGTCATTGGCGTGGCATTGCCGTCTGTCGAGATGCGTGAGCGGCTCTTGGCGCAGCTGCGCGCTGAGGAGCGGTGGGTGGTCTTCGTGGGACCATACGAGCACCACTCCAACCTGCTGTCGTGGCGGCGTAGCATCGCGGAGGTGGTGGAGATAGGGCTCGACGCCGACGGTCTGATCGACGTTGCCGCGCTCCGTCGCGCGCTCGGATCGCCCGAGTATGCGGACCGGCCGATGCTGGGGTCTTTCTCGGCGTGTAGCAATGTCACCGGCATCATGACGGACACGCGCGAGATCTCCCGCGTCCTCCACCAGCACGGTGCGTTCGCGTGCTTCGACTTCGCTGCCAGGTGAGTGAGACCGGTTGGCAAGAGTCTTTGTTTGGATCATCTATCTATGTGCACCCTTTTTCGTCTAGGGTGACATGCATTCTTTGACACTCTGAATGCCTCGTACTATGTTTTTTTTTAAGATAACTGTCCTTTCTCTCTTGTGACTAACCGAAAGTTTAATGATTTAGAATAGCAGTATTATTTCTCAATAGAGTCTAAGTAAAATTTACTACTATTAGTATTTTGGGGCTGTTTGGAGGTCTAAGATTTGACTAATGTAGGTGTACGTACCCACCCAGTCTCGTATTGGACTAAATATACATAATTACATATTTAATGATTTTTCCACAATTGTACTAGGGGAAGAAATCAACTAGCAAGAAATTATATAGTAGTGCACTACTAAGGAGAATTATTCAACTTAGACTCTTGTTATATTGTGCAGTGGGCCCTATGTAAAGATTGACATGAAGTCTGGTGAAATTGACGGATACGACGCTGTCTTCTTGAGCCCGCACAAATTTGTTGGTGGCCCGGGCACGCCAGGCATCCTTTTGATGAATAAAGCATTATACAAACTCAATTCTCAGCCACCATCGACATGCGGTGGAGGCACCGTTGCTTATGTCAACGGCTTCAATGAGGATGTAAGTACCGTAACGAAGCAAAACACATGTGTGATGATAGTAGTAGTAGTAGTAGTAGTAGTAGTAGTAGTAGTAGTTCATAGACAATTGAACTGTTCCTTGTGACCTGCGCAGGATACATTGTACTATGACGACATCGAGGAGAGGGAGGATGCTGGCACGCCACAAATTGTCCAAAAGATCCGTGCGTCCCTTGCATTTTGGGTGAAGGAGCATGTTGGTTATGATACAATGGGCCTCCATGAAAGAGTGTACTCAGAAATGGCAATGAATAGACTTGTCAAGAATCAAAATGTCAGGGTACTAGGCAACACCAAGGTGGAACGCCTACCGATCTTCTCATTCCTCATCTATCCTCCAGTGAAACAATCACTATTTAATGGGTTTGATGAGCCTGGTACTGACGAAATAATAGTAGAGAAGGCGAGATCATCCAAGCAACTGCCCCTTCATGGCCGTTTTGTGACTAGGCTTCTGAATGATCTTTTCGGCATCCAAGCGAGGGGTGGTTGTGCTTGCGCAGGCCCCTATGGTCACCTTTTACTCGATGTCGACAATGAGCTCTCCCTTCGTATCCGGTCTGCGATCCTTGAGGTAATTTCGATAGAAATATATACATATTTTTTGTCAAACTAGTTAATTTGCATGCTAAGCTGTAAATTGTGTAGAGGCACTTCTAATCTCAGTCTGTGCTTCGTAAAAATAATTTTTCAGGGTTATAGTGGACTAAAGCCAGGTTGGACAAGGTTGAGTTTTTCTTACTACCTGTCCAAGGATGAATTTAAATTTATCCTCTCTTCCATAGAGTTCATAGCAGCATACGGCCACCGTTTCCTCCCACTATACAAATTCGACTGGATCACCGGTGACTGGACCTTCCGCAAACAGGCAATCAAGTACCACATGATGAGGGAGGAGCTATCCCTTGGCGCGGAGTCATTGAAGCATCCAAGTTACAAGGCAAATAAGGTTGCAGATAAATTAGAGAAGACTCGGGCCAATAATCAGAAGTTTGAGAGCTACCTGGAAAGTGCCAATAAACTTGCACTTTCCTTGCCTGATATCAATCAACAGTCTCTAAGCATCCCAAAAGGAGTTCATCCTGACTTGGTTCTTTTCCATATATGAATTTCAAGGTGTCATAATGTGACTACATTATCACACCAAAATGCATTTGTTAATATGTCGTTAACATGCATGGAGTACTATATATGAGTCTGAGAGTAATGTTTCTCCGTAGAAGCCTCAAAGAATAAATTTGTTTCCATATGTAAATTTCCATGTATCATGATGTGACTAGAGCAACGCACCAAATGCAATCGTTAATGCATCGTTAACATGCATGGGGTTGTATAAGCGAGTCTACGAGTTAAACTCACATGTAAAAGTTCCAGAGAATAAATATTTAAATGCAATGGTTGCCAATTTGTGAAAACGTTTTTGCCCATATAATCAACATTTGTAGGTACTAGTTTTTTCAACGAAAAGTAAAATAATTCTTTGTCTTACCGACTACAATTGTCTTGATTGCATCACTAGTCCTCAGTTTGAAAATCTCACTTCCTGGCATGATCGATTCTAAAGTCTGATTGACATTCTATGTTTGGAGTCGATAGAAATATTATTTTATATATGTAATAATCCAAAGGCTGTAAGTGTATCCTTTAGGTGCATCCTTGTCTTTATTATTTTTTCCTCATATTTCTCCATGTTTTCATTTTGTTGGAATGCATTATTATTATTGTTGCTGTTGTTTTAACAAAAGGAAACAACCTTGCTTGAAGAATACAATGATAAGGTGGTTAAAATTCAAAATGAAAAGGAAAATAAGAAGAGATAACTAATAGGGAGGAGGACAACATGAGAGATACATGAAAAAAAACCTTTGCCACCGTGAGGATGGGGAAGAGACACATCTCATATTTGTTGTGTCCAAGTTCACGAACACCGGAGGTTGAGAACCCCTTTGTAGATTTGGTACGGGCGCAAGAAGGGATTGAAGAGCTTCATATGTCAAGCTTGACTACTTCTAGGAATGGACACTTGGTTTACACAGGTTGAGGCCGCCCACAGGCTAACAACCCTATGTCATGCATTGCTTGTATTCATGGTGGAACAGATTGGTTATAGAGTGTGTTCCGAGGAATAGGGTGGCTCTTTGCGAGGAAGGGACAAAGATTAAAGAAGAGAAGATCCAGCCTAGCTGATCACCTCTCTCCCTCACTCTTCCTCTTTCTCGCTCTAGCTCTGCGAATCTTTCTCCGGATCAGATCGGGATCTGAGATCCGATCGAGCTCTACTCTAGTGTTAGGATTTATGATTCAGAATCCATTCTAATGGTGGCCATGGTCCTCCCTTTATAGGATAGGGGGATACCACACTGGCCATATATTGCACCAGGAGTTGGTGGGAGCATATTCGCCCAGATGCTCCATCTGGAAGTTGGTGGAAGTCTTCCATAGGAGGTGGAAGCATGTGGAAGTGAGTAGAAGCATGTCTTCATGTACGTCTTCCCGCCCAAAACCAACTGTGGGACCTACAACGATGGTGCTATGAGTAGGAAAGAGGGAACATCTCCTAACACCCTTGCGTCACCGAGTCGTCCATTTTCTTGGCCTCCACGCCACGCCTTGATTTTATCCTTACGTCTCGCTACAGAGCGGGTGCTTCTTTCAGGGTATCCCAGCTAACCCGTGCTTTCGTTCATTGCGGCTAAGGACCCGGGAAGGAGTTCTTTGATCGCTCTATTTTATATTTGATTTTCCTCGGGCATTTCCTTTCATTTGATTTGGTTTTTATCGGAGATTTCCCTAACACTAACCCAAATACCACAATGTTTGGAAACATTTTATTTCTGTTATGAATTTCAGGAATCACACAAACAAAGAAGGAAGGGTTTTATTACTTTACTGCCCCGCTTCGCTTAGCTTTGCTCAGTTTCTTACCGCTTGTTTATCTTTCCTCATTTTTACCCTACTTCGTTTTATTGAGGCTTGTAGACGGACAAGCGGGGCATTTTCGTGTGGTCAACCTCGTTTGACCATGATTTTGCCTCACTTGTGGGGTAGCTTGACCTCTTTGAACTCATTCTGAATCGCCCTAACGATTAACTTGCTTGATCGACGTCCACGCGTCGTCGACCTGGCACCGCTCGCATTGAAGAATATTGGCAGTGTCCAAATCACACGCTTTTGGTAAACTTAGTAGCAGCAGGATATTGGCAGTTTGTGGGGCCATGCTTGTAATTAGGGTTTTTCACACACTTCTGATAGGCTTATTCGTACTAGTGCTTGTTCTCCAAGTCATGGGTGGCAGGAGTGCGTCACTCCCTCATGGATTAGGCAGTCCCAAAGGTTCTAGACGGGTCGAGGAGGTACCTTACCTCGATTGAGTCTAGCCCTTGAGGAGGAAACAAAGCCACCAACTATGTCTTTCCGGGCACCAGCCCTCCATGATTCCCGGGAGGGCCGTCTAACCATGCTTCTAGGTCGCTATCCTTCCTTGTGGTGCGTTTCCGGAGGAAACCGTTGTCGGCGACACATGGGCCGAAGACATATATTCTACGCTCGGCCTTAGAGGTTCCTCGCGGGTGACGCCTTCACCCGCGAATGTCGATGGAGTCCTTGTAGTGGCCTCCTACAAGGTGGGCCCTAGTGGAAGTGGTCATGGGTACCCGTTGAAAGAGCATTTCCATCCCTAGAATGTTTTGATGTTTATTGGCAACACAATGAGTATCCTAATGTGTGCTAAGTGGTGCAGGGATTTATACTATAACTATTATTGCTAACATTACTACGATAACCACAATATCAGCCGGTTCTCGTACATAGGCCTGCGGCGGATTCCCTCACCGGCTCGGTCGATATGGTGCTAATAATCCCAGCGTAGCGAGTTCCACGGGCCGCCTGGGAAGCTCCTTCCCTCAGACGGTTGTAAAAATGGGTCGACTCTGATACTCCATCTTGAGGAAGCAGATAAAATGAAAGCCCGCCACATAACGCAGAGGCTCGGGTGTTTAGGGTTTTCCCGAGGAAGACTTGATATAGGCGAAAGGGCGTTGTCGGTGGGCGCCCGAGGGGTCCACACCACGTGGTGGCGCGGCCAAGGGGGGCGCCACCCTATGGTGTGTCCGCCTCGGTGCCCCCTCTGGATCTCCTCCGGACTCCGTGTACATGACAGCAAAATAGGGACTTTGGCTTTTGTTATGTCCAAGTACGAGAATATTTCCGAAACAACCTTTCTGAAACAAAAAACAACAGAAAATAGGAACTGGCGTTGTGGCATCTTGTCAATAGGTTAGTCCCAGAAAATGCATAAAAATGATACGAGGTGTATAGAAAACATGTTGCAATTGGAATAATATCGATATGGAACATCAGAAATTATAGGTACGTTGGATACGTATCAAGCATCCCCCAAGCTTAGTTATACTCGTCCTCGAGTAGGATAATGATAAAAACAAAATAATTTCTGAGGTGAAATGCTAGCAACACAATCTTGATCAATATTATTGTAAAAGCATTGTAAGTTGAGATCAAAGTACTCTAAACACATGCATGATAGATATAATTCTAACAATGTAACTTAGCAACTATGTTGCAACATGAAAAGTAACACAAACAAAAGATCATGAATAATAATGCACTAAAAGTTATACGTTTGTTTCGAGCATAAAGAAAACATAGAAAAGTGGTATTCCGCTTGTTCTTAAAGTGATAGCAAAACATAAATGCCAGGACACCTTCGAAGTTCAAGTGGTGACTAGAGACAAATAATTTGAGAACAAGTAATAACATAATCATGAATCAATCAATAATAAATTTTGGGACTGATGCACATTATACTGAGAATGAAGACTATGCTCTCTTAATTGGTGAATAAAGTTAGAGGATGAAGGCTCAACATAAAAGTAAAAGAAAGGCTCTTTGCATAGGGAAGCAGGGATTACTCATGTGCTAGAGCTTTTTATTTGATTAAAACAGAGATATTGAAAACAATTTTGAGAGAGGTGTATGTCTATGTCAATGAATGGTAATGAAAAACTTATCATAGCTCATGCCAGGCAAGGTTTTTATACTTTTGAGAGCGGTTTCTGTTGTTTATTTAGTTTGGCACTTCCCCCACCATGCCTTTGACAACCCAGGGATAGCCGTATCCACTGGTACCACCAACTTTCATCAAACTATGGGGAAGTGCATTTTTGGTTATATTAATTGGCACCAGATCTCTGCAAATTTAGTTTAGCACGGATTCCATATTCATCGGGTGAAAGAGGGAGAAGAATTTTGCTTGACATGAACCACAATAAACTTTAAACTACTTTCCCATGAGCTAAAACAGAGCACAATACAAGTATAATTTTGAAGGTTTTAAAGGTAGCACACGAAAAATTTAGTTAGAGTGACGGTTAAATACCACATATAGGTAGGTATGGTGGAAACATTTGGCAAACTTTTATTTTTTGGGAGTTGGATGCACAAGTAGAGCTCATACTCAGTACAGGTGAAGGCTAGCAAGAGACTGGGAGCGATCAACTAAGAGAGCAATAATGGCCATAATCATGCATAGCGACAAAACATTATTAATCAAAGCAGAAATGATTTTACAAGTCAAAAACTAAATGATCATAGAGTCTAGAGTTGACTGGTTTGTAGTCATAACATGGTGTAAGCATGCGCCAAGTCAACCAAATAAAGCATTTGAAGGAGAATACCACAATATTGTGCTTCGATATGATAAAAACAAGTCATGATTTCTTTCAATGGCACATTAAGCACTCTCAAATATTTGAGACAAGTCATTTTACATCAATAACTACTAAGCATAGAATTAACATAATATCTAACATGAAATATGAAAGTCTAAGACACAGTCTAAACAAGCTTCACTTGCACCGTTATAAACATGAAATATTTTATTGTTCTCCAACACCAATCACTTTATTTCAACAAAAACTCTCCAAATATTTTACCAATGAAACAAGAGAGTACTACTCTATAAAAACTAACAGCTCTGAATAAGAAATGCATGAAAAACATGAGCTAAAAGAATTGCACTAGCTAGATGATAAATGAAGAATACGGGTATGCATATGAAAAAGCGGAGCGTGTCTCTCTCCCACACAAGAATGCTAGGATCCAACCAAGTTTATTACAAAAAAGAAATGAAAATAAAAACAAACAGACGCTCCAAGTAAAGTACATAAGATGTGACCGAATAAAAATGTAGTTTCAATAGAATTGACCTGATAAGTGGCTGATAAAGAAGGGGATGCCTAGAAGCTTGAGCCTTCTTGAAATTTGCTGGGATGATCCAACGGGGCATCCCCAAGCTTAGGCTTTTCACTCTTCTTGATCATATTATATCATCCTCTTCTCTTGACCCTTGAAAACTTCCTTCACACCAAACTCGTAGTAATTCTCATTAGAGAGTTAGTGCATAATCAAAAACTCACATGTTCTGCATAGACACAAGCATTAGCAATACTTTCTAAACATTAGCTACAGCCACACATGTTTTATGGAGCAAAGAAATCCATTCAACATAGTAAAAGAGGGAATGCAAAGTAAAAGACAGAATCTATCAAAACCAGAACAGTCCGTAAAGACGATTTTTTCCGACGCACTTACGTTGCTCAAATCAGAAAACTCAGAACTAAGAAAAGTTGCATACATATCTAAGGATCATGCACAAACATTTTTAGGATGTTTCGATTTTTCTGGAATATTTGGCTAATTAATCGGTGGACAGCAAAAATCTGTTCCGGTGCAGAAATCCAAATCTAGCATCAACTTTCCACTAGAGACTTTACTTGGCACAAAAATTCGAAAAATTAAAGATACAAAGAAGTTTCTACAGGATTAAACGACACCTTGAATCAAATAAAAGAAAAATAAAAATAAAGAAATAAAACGTGGGTTATCTTCCAAGAGTGCTTTTCTTTAACGCCTTTCAGCTAGGCACAGAAAGCAAGAATCAAGTATTTTTAAGTGAAGAAGCATCCAAATCAATACGAGGAGCCTTACATTTTCCTCTCTTACCCTTACTCTTACTTTTACTTTTAGGTAACACATGACTCCATCCCGATGAGGTGAAATTCATGGTGCCTTTTCCCATATCTATTGTTGCTCCCAAGAGTTTTAGCAGAGATCTTCCAAGAGTAATTTGTCCTTTTCCTACACATTCCATAACAAGATAATTAGCAGAGCGTTGCCCCCTGAAAGCTTCTAGAAGGAGCACGGTGTTTCCTGCTGTTGGCCCCGATAGAACTAGTGCATTTTATCGTATATTCAGAGTTGCTCTGACCCAAAAATGAATTTTCTAGCACTAGAGATGTAAAAAGATCACAGAACTAGTGCATTTCACTGCATTTTTTGTTTTGTTTTGTATAATCAAGGTCTCAGCCCTCTAGAGCATAAATGCAGCTGGAGTAGCATAATAATAAGCAGGTTCATGTTCCCGGCCGTCCTCTGTTTGAGTAATCTGAGAAATTTGATGGTGAAAAGCTACAACAAGATCTTGTGCCATTTGTGTAATGTGAGAAATTTGGGGATGTTCTTGAGTTTTGAGGTGCCCTATGGTGGAATTTCGTTTGCAGGGACTTCAAAATGAGTTGCCCCCTTTTTGCCGAAATGTAGATTAATTTCCATATCGGCGAAATTTGGGCACTCCTAGGAAAAAAAATTAGCAAGGGTCATGCCCGATTTTTCCACGATTTTAGGACTTACCGATTTTCTTGTGTTTATTTGTTATTGAATAGTATGCCTGTTTTTTCCCATGAAAATGAGCAACAATTAATGTGTTTCCATTGAGAACATGGCCAACAATGACGAGGGCGGCACCTCTAGTTCAATTCCATTATGGAAGATGGGCAACGGCTTTGACGATGACGGCGATGAGGAAGAAGATCACGGCGACGACAACGAGGAGATGGAGGAGGACGAAATGGGTGAGGACCAATCCTCTGACAGTAGTGACGGGGATGCCAACAGCAACAATGCTAGTGGTGTCGAGACTGCCGGCAACACCACCTCTAGTGGCGTCGGGGATGCCGACACTGACGACAACCAAGCGAAGAGGCGACGGGGCGCTTGCACCCATCCGTGAAGAATTCACGGAGATATGCCCCAGTGGGTATCCTTTGGAGCCCAGAAAATTGGCCTTCGGGTACGGAATGCAACTCGGGTGCATCGTCCGGGACACCATCTCAATAACCTCTAGGAGCCTAAAGACATAAAGACAATGCGCACTTGCGCCATCTCCTCTTCCAAAAGCTGCACAACCGATACATGTTCCTCGGGTGAGTGGGCGATAGCAATGAAGAGAAGTACAAGAACAAAAAGCTCAAAGGGAATATAGTAAACAATGCCGCCCTCACGAAGATGAGCAAAGCCCTGGGCAGTTGGAGAGCCCAGGTGAAGCGACTGATTGAGAACGGTAAATCTGCCGATGATATTTACGCCAAAGAGAACGCCAACGAAGCTGACTTAATTAAGTTCAAGGCCAGGGTTCAAAGTGCAATAGGCAAAAAGTTGAGCAAGTGGGGGACAGATTTACGGGACAAGAACGTAGGCTACCGCAATCTCGGATCTGGTGGTCACTTTGGGAAGGAGCCCATCTAGGAGAAGGAGGACGCTAAACATGCACTTACCAAGAAACCTGCCTCCCGGGGAATATACAAAGACCCGCAGACCTAAAGGTTTATTAGGGACCGATATAATGAGGACAAGAATACCCAGCAATTGACCATGGATCCAAAGGTCCAGGATTTAGAGGCTAAATTAATGGTAATGAGCTAAAACACCAACTTAATTAGCTTCAGATGGTTCAAGTCGATTCTAATTAGTTAAGCCAAATATGTAAATGGTTCACGTTCCTTCTGTTGGAGGAGGAAAGCGTCGACACGGGAGATCAGAGCTCGTCATCATTCCTGGGCCCGTGGGACAACATTTCTCAAAGGGCACTCAACCGCGTGAAGGGGAAGTCGAAGACGTCTAAGCTGTCAACTGGCCGTCTTGCTGGGTTTGGCTTGAGTAGGAAAATAGGGGTGCACTATAAAGAGGACAAGGAGATGAAGAAGGAGGAAAATGAGAGACGAAGGGAGCAGCTAGACGTGCAACGCCGGCGCGAGATTGAAAGCCTCAAGACCAAAGTGTCGCAGATTCCAAAGATGATCGATGACCAAGTGGAAAACAAAGTGGCATTGACAATAGCAGAACTCATTCCTGCCATGATGGAGGGGTTAGTGGAATGGGACAGGCGAGGTTAGTGGAATGGGACAGTCCCAGCTTTGGCTCCAGCAACTCGAGAAACGCGTCGAGTTCTAAGCACGACAACGCCAACCCGGGGCCAAATGCATTGGTGACTCCGCCCGCCTGCACCATGGCGCCAAGCATATTGGTGACTCCCCCCGCCAACACCGTGGCGCCGGCCGTATTGGCGACTCCTCCCGCCAACACCGCGGCACTGGGCGTATTGGTGACTCCTCCTGCCAACACCGCTGCGCTGGGCGTATTGGTGACTTTGCCCGCTAACACCGCACCAGCCATCACTTCCACGCCTGTCGTCACTGTCGATCCCTCAACATTAGCCGAGCTCGACGCCGTAGCCTAAAAGGTAAGACTAACTAATCGTTGGTGCTTGACCGATGACTTCATCTGGCTTAATTACCTTTGGATGGCTATTCTGATGGGCTACATGTTTTTCATAGGGCGACAACATTCCATGCACTCTCCTGCAATACGTGAACCAGGAGTTGAAGGATATTGCAAAGGGTACCATCATTGAACCAGGAAACCCCATGTTCCACAGTAAGCCGATGCGGCCCCACTTGTTTAGGGTTGACCTGGTTTGGGTGCTACCAGGCTATGACCTCGTGGAGCCTCCCTTTCAACCAACCCAGGAAGATGACGTGAAAACGATGTTGATGAAAGATTGCTACAATTAGGCCTTGCAATGACCGAAGGACCAGATTCGTTTGAATCCGAGTGGCACCACCCAATGGACAACACCGCCAGTCGTGATGGAGCCAAGCCATGGCAATACCGCCACACTGCAACCGATATCACCTCTACACGATATGGCGGCACCAGATCCTGCCATCCAGATGGCACATGATCCGGAGGACGACAACATTGAGGACTTTATTGTCGACAACTATGATGGCGTAATGTACATGGCTCGTGATGAAGAACCCTACCATGACACGTAGGCTTGTGGTCAGGCTGGTCCCGCCGAGAAATCAAATTGCAAGCGTCTGTTCGGTTCTCAGGAATCACCCCATGTAGCTGGCTCCTTCACTGAGCCTTGATACTGTAGAGGCCCCAAACCGGAAGGTTCAGAACCCCTCATATGCATACATTCACGATCCCAGGAAGATCAGTCGTGAACAACATACGAAAGTGGTACACAGATACAATATCCATTACACGAATAAAAGCAGTCTTACAAGCCAATGGTCACATGACCAAGTCTTTATTTACTGCCACGCAGGGCAGACAAAGTCTTACAACAACTAAACAGCGGAAGATACACGTAGGTAGCCCATGTCAAGCCTTCACCGACAGAATAGTACCCTTCCCCGCATTCCTCTTCCTCGCATTCCGTAGATAGACTTCTTGGGACAACATGTCCAAACTTCATCGGTACCTCTCAGGTACAAACCTTCTGTTTTGAAAACATCTTTTGAAAACTCAGCACAATACTAGCTACATGGCCTTTCAACTGCCCATATCCGAGGGCTCGGCTATTCGGAATAGTTTTACTCTGCAGAGGTGGTACACATTCCACTAGATCCAAGACTCTGCCATGGACCACCCATGGATCGACACAGCGATATGCAAGCACCAGAGAATTGATCCTAACTGTCCACTCTGACACAAGCTAGTATATGCCCATTCCTTCAGGTGGGTTGTTCTCCCCGGCATCAGGTCCTGCCCTGCCTAGTCGGGAGGCCCAGCTGTTGCTTCCGGGGGGTAACTTAATCCCTCACTTTGTATGTCCCGTTACTCCCTCCTGGCGACACTTCGGTTCAGAGAATCAACTTCTCTATAGCACTTTGGAATAAAGCATACGCTAACAAGTTCAAGCATCTAGGTAGGCCCCATACCCATATAGGGGTAGAGTGGCAGTACATCTTGGTTGTCCAGCGAAGACTAGGTTATGTGCCTTTTGAAAACATTTGACAACACTTTCCCGTTTTCCTCCGGTGAACAAGGTCCCGCCTTTCCACCGTGGACTCCTCATAGGAACCTCTTTGTTTTGCAAAATCAGATTTTAAAAGTGTCCACTTAGGGACTCGAGATCATTATCTTAGATGGTATTTACATACCTTATGGTGGCTAGGGGCTTGGTAACACCAAGTTGACTAATGGCAAGTGTTACATAATATATATATAGTAGTAATAATATTCACTCAACAAAATAGTTTGGTATCCAAGTTTTTGAAAACTTCAGAAGTAAATCATGCATAATGATAAGTAGGAATATAACAGCAAGCTTTAAGGATGGCTTGCCTTGGAGGTACTGAGGATCTTGGTCTTGCTCACAACAAGTATGGTAATAATATCCTCCCGTCCCGACTATTTCTTCGTCGTTTTCTATCGTCGTAAAAGGAAAGAAATACATCCTATCAGAACCTCACCAAACAACATCTTGACTCAATCATAACATACAGCAAGCAAAAACACAAACAAAAATAGTACACAAGATCCTAAAATAATTCCACACAAGCATGCATCAAAAATAATAATATCCACTATTAATACTACAACCACTATAGTTGTGCTAGCTTATTTTCAACCAAATGAGATGGAAACAGTGGGTGTTCCACTAGGTTTTCCATGTCATTTGAGAGGTATTAAGCCTCTGGTCCATCTTGTGGAAGCAAAATAATTCATAGTACAAAATGCTACTAGCTATTCTAGTGCAAATATTAACACTAGCAATAATATTTAAACCTATGCATGCATCTGTAAAGGAAGTAAAAGCAAACTTACAGAGAATAAAACATGTCATCACCATTACCAAAATGGTACTGGTTCCAAGTGAAAAATACTTCTACAAACTAGGATAAAAATCTAGCTAAACATTCCATCACAAATCTTAAATGAAATAAATCTAGGGATTTCTACTATGCTCATTTTGATGCTCAAACAAATACTAAGCATGCATGGATTTTTCTAACATGGCATATCTGTGAGTAAACTACCTAAGAACACTCAGCATATCATTTACACATGCTAGAAAACAGATTGGCACTAGCAAACAATTATTTACAAAATAACTCTATTCATTTTAGTCCTAACAGAAAAGTGCATTTTCTTAGATCTGTTGCCAAATTAATTCTAGAGCTCAAAAATTTACACCAATCTAGGAATACATCTACCTATCTAATATCTAACAGATCCAACTGGATTCAAATCAAAAAGTGCTATAAAATAAATCCTAAAATTCACAGAACATGCTACTGGTGTTTTACCAAAATGGATACCATTTCAGAATGGTACCTCACCTTGGGGCGAGGTCAAGTCCTACAGGAAGATATAGTCAAGATCTACTCTAGGAATTTTAGTTTGCTCATTTTAGACATTCCATTCAAAAGTTATGCCATATTCATTCTCACAGACAGTGCGCAGTTCATGATTTTTCATTCGTTCTCTGTTCATCCAAAACCAGTTCTGTTTGTTGCCAACGTTCAAGATTTTGTTCATGCACCTCAGGGAATTTTTGCACATTTTATTACTGAGTTTAGCATTTTCATTTTCGAATAAAGCAAACAACAACTTTCTGGATATTTTCAAAAAGAAAAGAAACACAGGGCAGTGGGCTGGTCAACGCACGGTGGCGCGGCCCAACTGTGCCTGGCGGCCCGCCTCACTTCTGCAGCGCGCGGGAACGGGCGTACCGGTTCGCGTTTCAAGCGTGGCCATAGATCTGGAGATCTACGGCGCACGGCCGTTCTTCGTCCCTCTTCCTCTCTTCTAAGTTTTTCTCCGGCGAGCGCACAGAGACAGGCGGCGAGAATCGAACGGGGCTCGCCTAGAGGGGTTGCAGGGTAAAGGGAAGTGGTCGGAGGAGTCGCCTGAACTCGATGCAGTGCAGGGGTACAACAGCGACGGTGCGGGGCAGCTCCAGTCGACGGCGCCGTGCTCGTGCTCCGCGGCGGCTCCGACAAGGTTCCCGGCGTCTCTGCAAACGAGAGGACGCGGAAACGGTCAGGCTGGTTCTACGGAGGTAGTGGAGTGGTTCTAGGGTGGAGTGGAGGGCTACGGTTCCCCGAGGTGAGAGTATTTCACCTCGTGCTGTCGCGGTGGCCGCGGCAAGAATCCGGCGATTCTAGCTATCGCCGGGCATCTCAGGGCCATTGAGCAGGGTGGGGAGTGACAATGAGGTGTGGGGAGTGTGGTGCACAAGGGTAGGGGCTCGGGGGCTGCTTAAATAGAGGGGGAGGCAGTGGCGCACGCTCAGGTGTGGCCGTGTGCCCGCGGGCGCGCTCGTGCACGCTCTGGCACGTCCCACGTCGCTCACCCTGGCCCCTGGGAGGTTCCAAAGCTACTAGGAGGGCTCAGGCATCCACTTGCACTGCGCAACGTCGAGGGAAACACGGAGGAACGCCACTGTGGCTTGGGATAGGGATGAGGCTGTCACGTGCCCATCCCTCCCTCCCGTTCTCCCCTCTCTGAAACCCTCTCTCTCTCTCCCGTGCTAGTCAACCCACTTGCAGGACAAGGTGCAGAGAAGGGAGTGGGTGGACTCAGCTTCTAGAAGCTCCAAACCGTGCACAAAAATATGGAGCGAGCTAGAAGTTATTGGCATTTGAAAATCGATCGATTTCACTGTTCTGAAAACGAAAAATTCAGTTAAGTTTCAGGTTTCTGAATATTGCTAAGTGTTGGAAATTTCAGAGAGATTAGCTGAATGTTGGGTTTGTTTTCAGGCCTTAAATATTCTCTAAACTTTATTTTCCAAGCATGGTTCTGTTAAGAAACTTTAGTACTTTTCAAAACAGAAAAAGAATTTAAATTTGAATATCAATTGCTTGGTGAAAACAAGGTGGGAAAAGTGCTAATTGGAATTTTTCACTGTTTTCCAAATTTCCACTTTTCTGCCTTATTTCTTAGCACAAAACCTTGAAGCAAAACATTGTTTCTGTGATTCCATTTTCCCAACTAGGTTATCCAAAATGTAGTTCATATATCCAAGATCACATTCATGTTTTGAAAACACAAAATGTGAATTCTTTTCATATGAATAACAAGGGTGCAAAACCCCTACTTGACTTGTTTTTCAAAGATTGTTTCTATTAGAAAAACTTTTGTTTTTCACTTTTGTTACTTTGTTTTCTTGACTCCACTTGCGTCAATATTCAAATATAAGTTGTTTTCAACATTGTCACATGGTTTTTTGAGTTAGGGTAACAAGGATTATAAAAATAGAAATAATTCAAAAGTGATCAAAAACATTAGAAACAAGTGATTGGGTTTTAAATAGAAATGCTTGCTTGCATAGATAGTCATAGCTCAATACATCATAATGGATTACACAAGGGCCATAAAAGTTTTTTTTGGCTCTAAAAATTGGATTCCCTTATGTGATACATGTGTGCTAAAATTGGGGTGTGACAGATACGTCCATTTTACATCACTATTTTATATTGTAATTTTCTGTTATTCATTGATATATTTCATGTTATGATGCATTACTTATGTTATTTCATCTTATTTTGCATGTTTCATAATTTTTGGAGAATAAACACCGGGACCAGAAATCTGATGGAAAAGCACCGTCAAGATACCCTAGTTCAGAAGATCAGAAGAAGAGGTGGGATACCGGAGGGGTCTTAGAAGTCCCGAGGAGGAAGCTAGCTGGAAGGGCAGCCAGAGGGGGCCATAGGGGGACCAAACCATGGGGTGCCCCCCCTCGGCCGCGTCGCTAGGTGGTGTGGCCACCCTGGCCCACCTCTAGTCGCCCCTTTCGCGTGCTTGACCCCGAGGGAACCCTAAGCCCCAGAACATCATCGAAGAAATATTCCGCTGCCGCCTCGGCGCAAAAAACAACAGAGAGAGAAAAGCTCCCCGGCAGGTAGAAATCTGCAGGGGAAATTCCACCCCAGAGAGGGGGGAATCATCACCATCGTCACTGTCATCACTCCGGGCATGATCAAGATCGTCATCGTCATCATCATCACCACAAGAACCATCACCCTCATCATCCACCTTCATCCTGCTATAACAATTAGGGGTCTTTATCTTTGTTTTGCACTAGATTTCTCTCCCGATGTGGATTACTGTTAGTAGTTGATGATTCTGAGAATTATCGGTGTTTACACTTTATGACCAGATTGTTATTATCCATTATATCACCTCTGATTATGATCCATATGATGTCTTGTGAGTAGTTCGTTTAGTTCTTGAGGACATGGGAGAAGTCATGATGTTAGTAGTGGAATTATGTTGAAGTGATATCTTGTGGTTTGATATTTAAGTTGTGGTGTAATTCTTCTAGTGGTGTCATGTGAACGCCAACTACATGATACTTAACCTTTATGGGCCTAGGAGGATGCATTGTGTATTTTGCTACTAATTGTAGGGTTGCCAGAGTGACAGAAAACTAAACCCACGTTAGGAAACCAATGCACGAGGGAGTGCAGGATCCCGAAGTTTTAAGGCTGTGGTTAGATTTATCTTAATTACTTTCTTGTAATTGTGGATTCTTACGAGGGGTATAATCACAAGTATGTATTAATCCTAGTTGGGTGGTGCATTACCATAGGTTCACCCACACAACACTTATCGAAACCAATAAATATTAATCAACTGTATGAAGCAAAAGCACTTGACGAAATTCCCATGTGTCATCGAGAACGTTTGGTAATCATAAGTAGAACAACCGGCTTGTCCTTTGCTCTCAAAAGAATTGGGCCACTCGCTCCAATTATATTTACTATCTTTTATTTACTCGCACTTTATTTATCTGCTATATCAAAAACCACTGAAAACTTGTTTGCTAGTGTTCACAGTGAATCCTCTATCCAACCTACTTGTCAACACCTTCTACTCCTCGTTGGGTTCGACACTCTTATTTATCGAAAATACTACGATACACCCCCTATACTTGTGGGTCATCAATACTATTTTTTGGCACCGTTGCCGGGGAGTTAAGCGCTATTGGTAAGTGGAATTGGTAAGAGAAACTTTTACTACGAGTGATGTTTTTATTTTTGTCTGCTGTTTTATATTATTATGGAGAATTCTTTTGGTTCTCTGTTTAGGGGTACTACTACTGTTACTGTTAGAGTAGTAGGTGACTCGTTTTCTGCTTAATTAAATCCTTATAAAATACTTATGAAAATTGTTGGACGCGTTATGGATAACTGCTATTATGGAGATGGAACTGTCCATCCTGGTGATCATTGGCTCTTTATACATGAATTATGTGAGTTATTCAGGTGTGCAGGTATTACAATGGATCAAGTTAAAAGGAAATTATTCTCTTTATCGCTGAAAGGTAGATATGCTGAATGGTTTAAATTACTAAAGAATGGTGAATCTATTGGATGGGAGGAAATTGTACCTCTCTTTTATTCTAAATTATAACCTCCCAGTGAGATTCATAAAGACCAGAATCAAATATATAATTTTTTGCCTCGTGATGGATAGAGTATTGCCCAAGCATGGGGGAGAATGAAGCTATTAATGCTTAAATGTCCCGTTCATGAGCTCCCGAGTACTATTGTTATCAATAATCTTTATGCAAGGCTTTCTCTTCATGATATGGATTGATTTGGATGCTTCTTGTTCTGAATCATTCACACGTATGAAGGAAGAAGCTAAATGGGATCTTCTTGATCATATTCAAGAAAACACTGAAGGATGGGAGATTGACAAAGGTAGAAAGTCAGGTATAAATTATGATTATGAATGCATTAAAGCTTTTCTGGGAACTGATGATTTCTATAATGTTAGTGCTATTTGTGGTGTTGATTCTCAAATCTTTGCAAATTGTCTTAAAGCCTTTGCTTCCTATCTTGATATTCCTAAAAAGGAATTCAAAAAGTATCATGCACCTTATAAGGATATTGTTCCTGCTAGAAATATAGAAGTGCATGATGTTAATCCTGCTGTTCCTGAGCCTTATATTGAGAAAATGCCTTTCTCATCTAAGGTAAAAGAACACTCTATTGTAGCTAGCATGGTTAAGAAGAGCATAAAGAAATCTATTGAACCTGATGAACTAATAACTGCTGAACCTGCTGTAGCAATAGTGAAATACCTTATTTGTGGAAATGTAGAGGATGAACATATTGTCTTTTGTGAGGATGCTTCTAATATTGTCTCACATCCAAATAGACCTAAGAAAACTAATGTTCATGTGTTTTCTGTTAAGATTGGTGATCATTGCTATTATGGTTTGTGTGATATTGGTGCAAGTTCTAGTGCTATTCCTTATGAGCTTTATAAAAAAAATTATGCATGAAATTGGTTCTTGTGAGCTTGAGGATATTGATGTGGTTATTCAGCTTGCTAATAGAGAAACTATCTTTCCACTTGGTATTGTTAGAAATGTGGAAGTTTTATGTGGTATAACTAAATATCCTACTAATTTTCTAGTGCTGGGTAAGGCTGCTAGTAAAACTTGTCCTATTATTTTTGGTAGACCTTTCTTCAACACTTGTGGTGCTATTATAGATTGTAATAGGGAGAAGATATTGACTAAATTTGATGGAAAATCTTATGAGTTCAGTTTATCCAAATTTGCTAGAGCACCTTATGAATCTGAATTTCCTAATGAGAATTTTAGAGTTGAACAGCTTGCCTCTATTGCTCTTTCTCATAACAATGCTTTGCAGCAATATATGGAGGATCATGAAAGTGAGGTCTTTATGGAAGAGAGAAATGAGATTGACGATATTCTTCTTCGTCAACCGGTGATACTGAAACATAATTTACCTGTGGAGGACTTGGGTACCACATTACCACCCAAGGAGGATCCTATCTTTGATTTAAAAAAATTCCTGATGATCTTAAATATGCTTATATTGATGATAAGAAAATATATCATGTTATTATTAGTTCTAAACTTTCAGGTGAAGAAGAGGAAGGATTGTTCGGAATATTGGAGAAACACCATGGAGCTATTGGATATACTCTTAATGATTTGAAAGGGATTTCTCCCTCTATATGTCAGCATGTTATTAATATTGAACCTGATGCAAAGCCAGTAGTTGAACATCAACGCCGTTTAATTCCTAAGATTAAGGAAGTGGTAAGAAATGAGGTATTAAAACTCCTTGATGCTGGTATTATTTCTCCTATTGCTAATAGTACATGGGTGGGCCATGTGCATTGTGTCCCTAAAAAGGGAGGAATAATTGTTGTGCCTAATGAAAATAATGAGCTTATTCCTCAAAGATTAGTAGTTGGTTATAGAATGTGCATTGATTTCAGGAAAGTTAACAAGCTTACTAAGAAATACCATTATCCTTTGCCTTTTTTTGATGAAATGTTAGAGAGGTTGTCTAAGAAAACTCATTTTTATTTTCTTAATGGTTATTCTAGGTATTCTCAAATTGTTGTTAGGAAGCAAGATCAAGAGAAAACAACATTTACTTGTCCTTATGGTACTTATGCGTATAGACGTATGCCTTTTGGTTTGTGTAATGCTCCTGCTACGTTTCAAATATGCATGTCTGCTATTTTTCTTGGTTTTTATGAAGAAATTGTGGAAGTATTCATGGATGATTTCTCCGTCTATGGAACTTATTTTGATAATTGCTTGCACAACCTTGATAAAGTTTTGCAAAGATGTGAGGAAACTAATCTCGTTCTTAATTGGGAGAATGCCACTTTATTGTGAATGAAGGAATTTTTCTTGGACATGAAATTTCTGAAAGAGGTATTGAATTTGACAGAGCTAAAGTGGAAGCAATAGAGAAAATGCCCTGTCCTAGGGATGTTAAAGGTATTCGTAGTGTTCTTGGTCATGCTGATTTTTATAAAAGGTTTATTAAATATTTCTCTAAAATATCAAAGCCACTTACTAATATCTTCAAAAATACGCACCTTTTGGTTTTGATGATGATTCTAAGGAAGCTTGTGAAACTTTAAATAAGGCTTTAACTACTGATCCTATTGTTCAACCACCTGACTAGAATTTACCTTTTGCAATTATGTGTGATGCTAGTGATTTTGCTATAGGAGCAGTTCTGGGATAGCGAGTGATGACCCACAAGTATAGGGGATCGCAACAGTCTTCGAGGGAAGTAAAACCCAAATTTATTGATTCGACACAAGGGGAGCCAAAGAATATTTGTGAGCCTTAACAAGTGAGTTGTCAATTCACCTGCACCTGAAAGTACTTTTGTTTGCAGTGGTTTATCCGTAGTAACAGTTTTATAGTAACAACAGCAGTGAAATAATAAACAACATTAGTATGAAAACAGCAGCAGCAGTAGTGTTTGAAGTAAACAACGGGATTAAATACTGTAGGCATAGGGATGGATGAACGGGCGTTGCATGGATAAGAAAGTTCTAATAATGATCATGTTAGGGGTCTTGTAGATAAATAAGATAAAGCATCCAAGCACTAAGTAAACATAGGCATGTGTTCCGTAAATAGTCGTCCGTGCTCGCAGTGATAACTTGCACAACATCTGTTGTCCTACCAACCCGTTTCCAGCGGGGCCTCAAGGGAACTACTGGTAATTAAGGTGTTCCTTTTAATAGAACATCGGAGCAAAGCATTAACACTCCGTGAACACATGTGATCCTCACATCACAACCATCCCCTCCGGTTGTCCCAATTTCTGTCACTTCGGGGCCTCGGGTTCCGGACAACAATGTGTGTAAAAAACTTGCAGGTATGATCAAGAAACAATAATTATCATCGTGATTCAATAACATGTTCAGATCTGAGATCATGGCACTCGGGCCCAAAGTGTCAAGCATTAAGCAGAACAAGTTGCAACAATGTCAATAACACTAATAGAGGATACTCAGCAATATGCCCTAACAATCACGGCATTATTACATGATTGATCTCATCCAATCCCCACCATCCCCTTCAGCCTACAGCGGGGAATTACTCACACATGGATGGGGGAAATATGGATGGTCGATGGAGAGGCGTTGGTGATGACGATGGCGATGATCTCCTCCACTTCCCTGTCCCGTTATGGTGCCACAACAGGAACTTCTAATCCCTGAATCGAGGTTCGAGATGGCGGCGGCGCTCTATTGTGTTTATGTGGAATATGACGAACCCCCTCGGGTTTTAGGGTTGGAGGCTACTTGTAGTCGAAAGGGGAGTCCGAGGGGAGCTCTGGGGGGCCCACACCCCTAGGTGGCGCGGCCTAGGGGAACCCGCGCCAGGGGGGTGTGGCCACCCTGTGGCCCCTCTCCTGGCCCCCTTCTAGCTCCCGGGGTCTTCCGGGGTAAAAACATCAATGGGCTCTTTTGTGGGCATTTTCCCGAAAGTTGATTTTTCTGCACAAAAACAAGACACCAAGGTAATTCTACTGAAAACAGCATTAGTTCATGTTAGTTATATTCAAAACACACAAGTTTAGAGGAAAACAATAAGAAAAGTGTTTGGAAAAGGAGATACGTTTTCGACGTATCAAATCCCCCCAAGCTTAGCTTATTGCTTGTCCTCAAGCAATTCAGTGACAGCTGAGTGCGATAAAAGACTTTTACAAACACATTTGTTTCATATGATGTAAATATACTCACTATATGATAGAATACTTAGTTATGCTCATGATAAGATACATGCAAAATACTTTCACTTAATAGCTATGCAAACCATGAAGACATAACAACATATAAATAAAAAACAACATGAAGCATAACTATTTGCAAGATTGAAGTATTCATAATAGGATCTGACAAAGTGGTATCTCGCTTTCCCTTAATTGTGGGGCAAAACATAAATGCCAGGGCACCTCTGAAGTTCAAGGGAAGACTAGAAGTAAAGATATCAAAGATGCAAGTATCAAGAATATACCACAATCTCCATGCTTTGGGACAAACACATTACACTAATAATGATAACTATGCTCTAAAGAAAGTGCTCAAAGAATATGGCGGAGACTCAACATAAAAGTAAAAAAACCGCCCTTCGCAGAGGGAAGCATGGATCACTCATGTGTTAGATCTTTTTATTTTATTAAAAAAGGTATTGAAAACATTTTGAGAGAGGTGTATGCTTATGTCAACGAATGGTAAACAGACAATACAGTACGTCACAAGTCAACTGGATTCACAAGAGCAGCTCCCATGTGAAGGACGCATCTGGGTAGAAGGTCATCCCTCTTTCTCTTTTGTTTACACAATTATGCTTTGACTGATAAATCAGGGGCAAAAAGAGTGAAGAGAATTTGTGTGTATTAATTTGGGGCTGGGCACCCCGCTGCCAGCTCTTCTATCATTTGGATAAGCGGATGAAGCCACTAGTCCAGGTGTGAAATGCAATCAACAAGTGAGATAAAGATTCTCTATTTACGTCCTCGTGAGCTAAAACAGGGGCACAAAACAGGAATAATTTTTAGCAGGTTTTAAAGGTACCACATGAGCAATTTACTTGGAGTGGTGCATAAATACTACATATAGGTAGTTATGGTGGACATATTTGGAAAACTTTGGTTTTTGGGGATTTGGATGGACGATTAGAGATCATACTTAGTATAGGTGAAGGCTAGCAAATAGACAGGGAGCGACAATCGAGAGAGCAACAACTATCATAATCATGTTTGCGACAAAGTAAAATTAACTGAGGCATAAAATTGATACTAGAACTCTGAGGCAAAATAAATCATCGAGGCTTATTGACTTTTTGTTTTCAGTCTTAGCATGCGTGAGCATGTGCCAAGTCGATTCAAATGAAACAGTCAGAGGAGGCTACCACATTATCATACCCTTCTATGAATAAAACAATGCGAACAAATATTTATATGACAAGTCATTTACTATTAATAAATTGGAACAAAACATGAAAGAGCACGAACTATTAAGCAGCCGTTATGTCACATATATATTATACGAACAAACTAAGCATGCTCACATAGATGGATATATGTACAAAAATGAAAGCAAATAGAGTTCATACCAGCCTCTCACCACAACTTGAGTTGTCGTATATCGTCATTATTGCTCTTCACTTGTGGCTCAAACAATATATAATGAAAACCAAGCTCCAATGGAATCACGGAATCACAAATATTTTTGGGTTTTTCAATTAAAGCACAAGCAAAAAGAGAACAAGCAAACAAAGCAAAAAATCTTTTTGGGTTTTCAAAATGAAACAAGAACAAAAGAAAGCAAACAAACAAACCACACAAAATATTTTTGGGGTTTTGAATATTAAACTGCAACTAAAAGATAAAGCAAACCAAATAAAGAAACTAAAGAGGCAAACAAACAGAAACAACATAAATCTTTTTGGTATTTTTGTGTTTTGGAAAGCAAGAACAAAATAATAAAAACAAAGAGAAGCGAAAGAAACAAAAACAAGTGAAAGAAACAAAGAGAAACAAAAACAAACGAAAGCAATGATAAACATGGATATACAAAGAACCGACCGAACATGATATATAAATGAGTGTGATGTCGGTATACCTCCCCCCAAGCTTAGGCTTTTGGCCTAAGTGGAGATCAATCAAAGCGCGGTAAATATCCCCACTGCGGTGGGTCATCCCTCGTGGTCGTACTCGGGCGCATAAGAAGAAGATGAAGCAGCCGTCACATAGTCATAACCAGGGTGCTGATATGGAATCCCCGTAGCGTCATAGGGCTGGACGAAATCACCATCGTCCCCCTCTCCAGCGTCCTCCCCTTGCTGGGGGAGATGCTCATGGTATGTATCCAGCTCACTCTCAGGAAGCTCCCATCCTTGCCTGTTATTAAGATCAAACAAAAGAGGTGCAGGCAAAAGTACTTTTCTAACAGTTTTAACAACTCTCCACCCGGATCGTTTGGAGAAAGTTAATTCAAAAGATAAATTATATAAGTGAGCATGGGTAGAAAGAAACTTATGTTGAACCATGGAAACAAGATTAAGCCTCTCTATAGGAAACTAAAAGTCTAGATGGTGTGGCTCCAAACCATGTAAAGCTAACAAGCGCGAGGCAATGTCGCACCCGGACTTCTAGAGGATACACACAGCCTGCTAAATAGTAGATAATTGGCTTACGGGGCCTACCTGCACCCGCATCTCAATATGAGTAGGCCAACACGTAAACGTGTGACAACCATCCTCTACTATTCATCGTCTGTGAAACCATCCAATAGGAATCCGAATACTTCCATTGACGTACTTCATAACATACACACATGGTACGTCAACGGCATTTGAACAAGTGATATCACAACAAATCTCTAAGACACAAAGAAATAGAAATAAGTGGCAAAAACTCTCACTAGAGCAGAGATAGCAAATACAGTCATGCAGAGGACACATGTCCCAACAAGTCATCATTATATCACAGCGGAAGCATCCAAAGTGTCTGAGTACAGACAAGATCCAAATAGGCCTAAGAGGCCGAAAACGAAAAGAACGGAGCCCATCCACGAAGTCTCGGATCCTGCCCGGGTCCGCTATCTACTCGTCAGCAGCCTCGTCATACTCCACGTAGTAGCCACCATGGGGATCCTCGGAAACGTAGTCTGCAGAACCAGCAGCCCCAAAGGGGTCAGTACGGACGAGTACTGGCAAGCAAGACGCACAAGATACCAAAGTGTACCCGACAACACCAAGTACAGATGCTTTGGGTTCAACGGAAGATAGGTGATACAAAGGTGCGGCAGCGGGCTGCACTAACCAACTACAGAGACACGCTACAACATCCGGCTAAAAGAAAGGGATAAGATAGCGCATCGGAGCCAACTACCACTAACCTCAAACAAACCCATCCTGGATCTCGCCCCTTATCCAAAGAAGCAATCCGAGGATAACTCACACAGTTGGATTAATGAAGGTTCAGGTTATTGTGTCAATAAGCCTATTACTAGTTAAATTATTATTAATTAGGTGTAAGTTGTCTAATCCTTGTTAGCCAGCCCTATCACCAAGTCATCCATAACCGCGGACAACACGACTTCTCGAGAAGATTTAACCCTGCAGGGGTGCACCAATTTGGCCGTACACGTAAGAATATCCCGCCAGACGGGGATCAAACCCACCAAGCGAGGCACTCAACACAACCCAAATCTTCTTCGCATCAAGCCCAAAGAACCACGTGCTATGCGTGCGCGGCTAATCGAGCCCCCACGAAGAAAAGGGGGACCCTCATAGCACTGGAAGACCACGCCGCCCTAAATGCCGACTACAAAAGTTCCACCCTGGCGCCAAGGGTTCGTACCTGCATATGCATGCATCAAATGGAAAGCCCGAACTAAGTGTGGCGATTTGGACGAGATGCGAATCGAATCAGAGTTGCGGGGGGCGCCCATACACGCTTCCCACATGCGGTTAGCGCGCTCAACATGGATCCAGAGGACAAGAACTTTTCCTGAGTTCGACACTAGCAGGCCTCAAAACCATACCCGGCCTCCTTCCGGTGCCTTATCATCAAATTAGCATTACCTCAAACATTAACAGGTTGTTGTTTAAACATCGAGCCCCCAGAACATAATAAATATGGTAAAAGAAATAACGAACATCAGACTCGAGCATAAACAACCCTAAGCATGCTAGTAAGACACAGGCAACAAGCAACAGGGTTATAGGTGTGGAGGTGAGGCTATATCAGGGTTACAGGATAACATGTGATAGGATCGGAACACAAGCAACGAATCATAAGGCTAGCAGATTAGACAACGGAAAGTATCGGTATCAAGTGTGGAACGGACACAATGGTTCAGGTGAGTGAATACTTGCCTGCAAACTCAGTAGCCTGGTACTGGGCTAACTCCTCTGAAGTGGTATCGTAAACCTCGTCTATCTCAACGTCGTCATCTATTCGAGAAGAAGCAAACAAACAACGAAAGGAGACGGACAATCAATAACATCGCATAATGCACAAACATGGGATGATGCATGCCATTTTAATTGGTACATCAAAATAAACTAGGGACATTAACAACAATTTTAAATGGACCCATATGCAGCTGAATTGCATATGGTAAAACCCATGTGCATAAATTGAGAATTTAATGAATTACAACTAAACATTTGCTAAAGTGGATTAAATGCATGAGAAATGATAGAAACAGCTAGGAAATGAAATTAGCTTCAACTAGATATTTTATTTGCCAAATTTGGAGTTGTAAATATTTAATTGTTGTCGGGGGGTTACCCCCGAGTAGGGTAAAGACAGGTGGTAAAGGCAGCTTACAGAAGAGAGGTTTGGTCGAGTAGCCGACTACCTGGTACTCGCTACCCGGTCGACTGCTACTCGGTCTCACCTCAAGATGACCAGAAGGAGATATCAATCAAGTTCTATCCTTTCGAGTAGAAGGATTGGCCCGAGTACAATTGGCGGGAACAATTGGCGGGAACCTACTCGGGCCAGAAAGTCAAAGGAGCCGTTCTGACACAGGATCCCGCGTATCCTGGGTCCGTACTTGGCAGCATTCGAACTACTGTTCACCTGGGGCCGGCCTGCCTGACAGTGACAGCATGGAAGCAGGCCGTGGCAGGATAAGGGGGGCCTACTCTGTGCCTAGGTACAGTGATACCAGTCTGTCCCCTAGTTTTGCCCAACGACTTTACAGAAGCAGCCAAGGTTAGGAACCAAAGCTGTCAGCGGGTACTCGGAGAAAGGACGATGTGCACACTATGTCGACACTTGTCTAGATTTGGACGTATCCGGCTGGGCACCATGTATATAAGGTGCCCCGCCGCCTCCTGCGCGAGGCATGCTGATATAGGCTCTCACATGCTCATAGTGAACCCTAGAAACCCTAAGTTCTTGACCTAGCTCTACTCAGAGAGGAGAGAGAGGCTACTCGGTAGAGATACCATTTGTACTGTGGCTACTCGGAGAGACATCGTAATACATAGAGAAAGGCAGGAGTAGGGGTTTTACCTCCTCACGAGGGCCCTGAACCTGGGTACATCGTGTTGTTTGTGTTGTGTGGATCTTACCTCACGCGGCTATTCGTCGCGTGATCCCTCCCCGGACACCTCCAGCGTCCATCGTCCCCACATCTTTAGCCATCCTATGGCATCTGCCGTGACACCACCACGACAGTTGGCACCCACCGTGGGGCAACCAGCGGCGCTGGCTGGAGTTTCTGTTCGGACGGGATCTTCATCAGCGGAGCGCGTAGTTTGTGGCCTTGTCCACAGATTCGGCTCCTTCGACTTCGTCACCGATAACGCCGGCTGTTTCGGCGGCATGGCCATGCCCGAGGGCGGCTCGGTGATCTCCTTCGGCTCGCATCTCGTCTACGTCGCCACCGTCGCCAACAGCGCCTACCCCGAGCTGGTGCATGACGCGGAGGATCCTCCTGCGGTGGTTGCTGCTCGCGAAGGCCTGCATGCAGCTCTGCATGCTGCGCTGAGGTGATGGTGACGGGCTTGGCGGCAAACACTGGCGCAGCTGCTACTGGCGCTGCGGCCGTCGTCGAGGAGGTTGACGACCCGCCTGCTGGTGGCAGGAACCACCGGCCCTACGAGAAGGAGAGCAACCTGCCGCCTTCCACGTCTACGGTCATCCCCGCGTCTGCTGCGCGAACCGGAATGCCCACTCCCACCGACATCGAGCTCCTAGCCGCGAGGGAGCAGCTCGAGCGGCAACGCCAGGAGCTGCTTGCCGAGCAGGCGGAGTTGGAGAAGATCAGGCTTGAGCTGAGTCTAGACCAGCTCGAGTACAACAAGGCTCACGGCTTCACGCCGGTCGCCAGGAGGCCCAGCAGAGTAGGCGCTACGCGGCGCAACCTGGGTGCCGAGATGGCGACGGTTGCGGAGGTGCCCGCGCAGTCCGCCACCGCAAACACCTTCACAAGGCCAAGGTACAGCACACCCGCCAAGACGCTCAGAGCTGCACAGGCCGTGGCTGCCGAGTTGCCGCGCCTAGATGGAGAGGCGCGTCTCAGGCAGCAGGAGAGGCTCAACGAGTTGGTGTTGGAGGCCGCCAGGCAGAACGAGGAGTTCCGGAAGGCCAACCCGGGAGCTGGAGCTTCGCAGGTGGTTCACTCACACGCGGCTAGATCTAACGATCAGGCCTCGTCTCCACATCCTAGCCGCGAGAAGAGCCGCAGCGGGCGTTCGGGTAGAGACAGGCAAATGCAGGTGTATGACCCGGCTGCTGCCGCGAAACAGGTTGCTGTGCCGCAGCAGCCCGGGCAGGAACACAACGCTGCAAGAGCAGGCTCTCAAGCCCATCAAGCTCAAAGCCGTGCCCGAGAAGCCGCGCGTCCGGGTACTTCTCGGCAACCCGCAGCTCAGCCTACTCGGCAGAGGCAGCAGCCGCGTCCAGTGGCACCAGTCGCCAACCCGGTGGAGCAGCCCGCAGCTATGCAGGTGGATAGGTATGATGATGGCTACTCGGCTATGGAGATGGCTGGTTATGACATCCATGACCGTGTTGGTGAGCGCGTATTGGCGCCTGGGGATGCAAGGCACCAGCTGGACCGTATCAGCTTGTCGGCGCGGCTTGAGAGCACGGGTCCTCCTGGCCCCGAGTGCTTTGGCCCGCGCATCATGAACGAGCCTTCCGTAAAGGGCTTCCAGCTCGCAAGAGGCACCAAGAGCTACAATGGTAGCACCAAGCCTGAAGATTGGCTCAATGACTACGTCACCGCGGTCCACATTGCGGGTGGCAATAGGAGATGGGCAGTGCGGTACGTCCCGCAGATGCTAGAGGGTCCAGCTCGCACTTGGCTCAACAACTTGCCCAAGCACAGCATAAATTGCTGGCTGGATTTCTCGGACGCCTTCGTCAGCAACTTCACCAGCACCTACAAGAGGCCGAATAGGCCACAGCAGCTCTCGGCTTGCAGGCAGCGAGAAGACGAGACGGACCGCGAGTACCTTACTCGGTGGAGCACCTTGAGGAACACTTGTGAGGGTGTGAATGAGGCACAGGCCATCACTTGGTTTGCGCAGGGTTGCCGACATGGCAGCATGCTTTGGCAAAGATTGCAGAGGGAAATGCCGAACACCCTGGCCGAGACCATCAAGATTGCGGATCAGTACGCACTCGGTGATCCTACTCAGCCACTGATGGACTCCTCTGAGCCGAGAAGAAACTTCAACAGCAGCAAGCGCAACGAGTTCCGCAACAAGCGCCGAGTAGATACTCGGTATGACCCTGAGGAAGTGAACGCAGTGAATGTTGGAGGCGGTGGTGGCCAAAGGCAGAAACCTGCTGGAGCCTACGGGCAGAACCAGAACCAGGGCCAGGGCAACAAGAAACCGTTCCGCACTGCGCAGCCGGGTAGCGGGAACTCCGAGCAGCCGAAGAAGTTTGTCTTCGATGACATGAAGGATGGCCCATGCAGCTTTCACACTCATCATCCTTCGAGGCCCGCCAACCACACTACTCGGCAGTGCGAGTGGTGGGATGTGATCAAGAATGATGGCTTGCCTCCTCCTCCTCCTCTGCCAGCCGCCAATGCTACTGTTCAGCCTACTCGCGCGCCCGCAGCTCGGCCGCCAGTGTACCCGAGAAGAGAGAATGTCAACCAGGTGGCTTTAGGAGCCAACCGGAACTTCAACAACGAGAGATACCGCAACAACAACAACAACTACAACCGCAACAACCGAGGCAACAACAACTATCAGGGCAACAACAACGGCAACAATGGCAACAATGGGGGCAATGGCTCCAACCAGTACCAAGAGCACCATGAGAGCTATATGATCTTCACTTCTGAGGCAGTCGACAAGCAGTCGCAGCACAGGCGGGCCATGGAGGTCAACGCAGTGATTCCTGCTGTCCCTCACTACATGTACTGGTGTGACCAGGAGATCAGGTGGACTCGGGCAGATCACCCCAAGGTGATGCCCAATCCAGGTACCTATGCCTTGGTGCTGGATCCTACCTTCCTGGGCCCCGAGAAGAATGTGAGGTTCAGCAAGGTGCTAATCGACAACGGCAGCAGCATCAACATTGTGTACAAGGACACACTCGAGAAGCTTGGCCTAGCCGAGAACATGATGTTGCCCAGCAAGACCACCTTCCATGGCATTGTGCCCGGGATCTCATGCAACCCGATTGGCCGAGTGTGGATTGATGTGCTATTCGGTACTCGGGAGAACTGCCGCACAGAGCGCCTGCAGTTTGAAGTGGTGGATCATCAGAGCCCCTATCATGCTCTACTCGGCAGGCCTGCTTTGAGCAAGTTCATGGCCTCCACACATGTGGCTTATCTGAAGATGAAGATTCCCGGTCCCAATGGCATCATCACCATCTCGGGAGATTACAAGAAGTCCATGGAGTGTGCCTCTGCTAGCTCCCAGCTGGCGGAATCGATGGTGATCGCTGCCGAGAAGAAGAAGATGTACGAGGTGGTGGCCATGGCTCAGTCCGCACAAGCTGGCGCACAAGGTGTGCCGAGTACCCAGCATGGTACTGCTTTCCAAGCTGCCAAGGAGACCAAGACAGTCCAGGTTGACCCCGAGTTCCCGGAGCGCGTGGCCATCATTGGTGCCGGGTTGGCGGAGAAATAGGAAAGCGCGCTCATCCACTTCCTCCGTGAGAATCGGGATGTGTTCGCCTGGACCAATGAAGATCTACCAGGAGTCCCGAGGGAGTTGGTTGAGCACTCTTTGCATGTGCGTCCTGACGCCAAGCCCGTGAAGCAGGCTTTACGCCGCTTCGGAGATGAAAGAAGGAAGGCCATCGGTGATCAGATCACCAAGCTGCTGATAAGTAACTTCATCATGGAAGTGCTGCATCCGGATTGGTTAGCCAACCCGGTCATGGTCGAGAAGAAAAAGGAAGATCCCAAGGCTGCCACTGCATGGCGCATGTGTGTCGACTACACCGACTTGAACAAGGCATGCCCCAAGGATCCTTTCCCGCTACCTCGCATCGATCAGGTGATCGATTCCACTGCTGGTTGTGAACTGTTGTCTTTCATAGATGCCTACTCTGGCTTCCACCAGATTGCACTCAATCCTGCTGATCAAATAAAGACTGCTTTCATTACCCCGTACGGGGCTTATTGCTATCGTGTCATGTGTTTTGGCCTGAGGAATGCGGGTGCAACCTATCAGAGATGCATGCAGAAATGCTTGCACGACCAGCTCGGCAAGAATGTGCAGTGTACGTAGATGACATTGTCATCAAAACGAATAAAACACATACTCTGCTTGCCGACCTGGAGGAGACCTTTGCTAACCTACGCAGGTACAAAATGAAACTGAATCCGAGTAAGTGCACCTTTGGTGTACCAGCTGGAAAGCTACTCGGTTTTCTGGTTTCTAGTCGGGCATTGAAGCCAATCCTTCTAAGATAAAAGCTATTGAGAGCATGTCTTTGCCGAGATCATTGAAGGATGTGCAGAAGTTCACGGGTTGTCTGGCATCTCTGAGCCGTTTTCTGGGCCGAATGGGCGAGAAGGCTCTGCCTCTGTACCAGCTGATGAAGAAAAGTGACAAGTTTGTCTGGACTCCGCAAGCGGACGTGGCATTCAATGAGCTGAAAGCAATGCTGGCTAGCGCTCCCGTCTTGGCTAGTCCGCTACCCAAGGAGCCTATGCTGCTGTACATTGCCGCGACTAACCGAGTAGTCAGCGTGGTGATAGTGGTGGAGCGAGAAGAAGAAGGCAAGAGTGTGCAGCGCCCAGTCTATTCTCAGTGAAGTGCTGTCCAGTTCCAAGCAAAACTATCCGCATTACCAGAAGATGACATATGGTGTGTACCTGGGCGCCAGGAAGCTGAAACATTACTTCCAGGAGCACCCCATCACTGTTGTGAGCTCTGCTCCCATCTCGGATATCATGGGAAACAAGGAGGCGAGTGGCAGAGTAGCCAAGTGGGCGATTGAGCTAGCCGCATACGCTCCCGCGTATACGAGAAGAGAAGCAATCAAGTCTCAGGTCCTGGCGGAATTCCTTGTGGACTGGGCCGAGATGCAGTATGAACCTCCTGCTCCAGTTTCCAACTATTGGAAAATGCACTTTGATGGCTCAAAGGTGAAAGAAGGCCTTGGTGCTGGCGTCGTGCTCACGTCACCCAAGCGAGATCAGCTCAAGTATGTGTTGCAGATTCATTTCAAGGCATCCAACAATGTAGCCGAGTACGAGGCGGTGGTGCATGGTTTGCGAGTAGCAAAGGAGGTTGGTGTGCAGCGCATTATATGCTATGGCGATTCGGATCTGGTGGTGCAGCAAGTCTCAGGTACCTGGGATGCTTTGGATGCCAACATGGCGTCGTATCGCTTCCTGGTGCAGTCAATGACTGGGTTTTTCGAAGGCTGTGAGTTCCAGCACATTCACCGAGCAGAGAACGAAGCAGCAGACGAGCTATCCAAGTTGGGATCTTCTCGGCAGTCCATCCCGGCAGGGATTGCCTTGGAGCATTTGAGGAAGCCATCCATCAAGCCTTCCCCCAACTCGGAATCTATCTTTGTTCCTTCTCTGCCAAGTGAAGAATCTGACCCAATGGAGATTGACTGGGAGAGTGCTGCAGAGAACCCGGGGACTGCCGTCCTCTACTCGGGGACTGCCATTTCCTACTCGGGGACTGCCATTCCTTACTCGGGGACTGCCACTCCTTACTCGGGGACTGCCACTCCTTACTCGGGGACTGCCATTCCTTGCTCGGGGACTGCCACTCCATACTCGGGGACTGCCGCCCTCAACCCAGAAGCTGTCGCATTCATTGAAGAGGTTCTCGCTAATCGGTCAGGGCTGCAAAGAAGCGCTCCTACTCCTCCTGTGCAACCGCAAGAGCCTGCCCCAATGGAAATGGACGAACCAGTGTTTCCCGTGCGGGAGACACCGAGTTGGGCAATGCCCATATTATCCTTTCTAAGGGACGGTACTTTACCTGAAGATGAGGTGACTGCGAGGCAGATTCAGAGAAGATCCAAGGGCTACACTATAGTCCGAGATGTGTTGCACAAGAGAAGTGCCACTGGTGTGCTGCAACGCTGTGTGAGCCCAGCAGAGGGAGAAGAAATCCTGGTGGAGATACATCAAGGGGAATGTGGGCATCACGCCTCATCTCGGGCTTTGGTCAATAAAGCTTTTCGGCATGGCTTCTACTGGCTCACTGCACTGCAGCAAGCTGAAGATATTGTGAGGAAGTGCACCGGCTGCCAGATGTTCGCAAGTAAGATTCACATGCCAGCTTCCGAGTTGAAAACAATCCCGATCACATGGCCATTCGCTGTCTGGTGCTTGGATATGGTTGGTCCTTTCAAGCCGGCTAAAGGCAATATGACACATATCTTGGTCATGGTGGACAAGTTCACCAAGTGGATTGAGGTGAAACCTATTCGGAAGTGCGATGGGGTCACAGCTGTGAAGTTCGTGAAGGATGTGATCATGAGATATGGCTACCCGCACAGTATCATCACCGACAACGGCACCAACTTTGCGGAGGGGGCAATGGTGCGATTCTGCAGAGATAAGCATATCCGACTAGACGTTGCGTCAGTCGCGCACCCTGCCTCCAATGGGCAAGTTGAGAGAGCAAATGGGATGGTACTGGCAGGCATCAAGCCAAGGCTGATTGAGCCACTGCTGAAAACACCTGGGTGTTGGCTAGAAGAGTTGCCAGCGGTGTTGTGGAGTCTAAGGACTACCCCTAACCGGTCAACCGGCTACACGCCATTCTTCTTGGTATACGGGGCTGAGGCCGTGTTGCCAATAGACTTAGAGCATGACTCCCCCCGAGTAGCCCTCTACACTGAGGTGGAGGCGAGAGAAGCTCGAGAAGACGACGTTGACCTGCTTGAAGAAGCAAGAGAGCTGACTCTGTCACGTTCGGCTATCTACCAGCAAAACCTGCGGCGTTATCATAGCCGAAAGGTGAACCCAAGGGTTTTCCGAGAAGGAGACATGGTCCTTAGGCTTGTGCAGCGCACAGCCGGGATGCACAAGTTGTCTCCTCCATGGGAAGGGCCTTTCATTGTGAGCAAAGCGCTGCACAATGATGCGTACTACCTTGTAGATGTGCGCCCATCGCAGGCGAACAGGGCAGATAAAGCTGGAGAGGAAACCAAGCCCCTTGGAATGTAGCTCTACTTCGTCGTTTTCATTCGTAAGCAAAGATGTGTATGTACCCTCTTATCCGAGTTGAAATTCTACTCTGCAATCTGAAATTGTTCTCGGGGACTGCCCTCGTCCAAATTTGCTCTAAGTGTTTTTACTCGGCTTGGTCCTTTGTCTATTCGGTTGCTCCACTTCAGAACTCATAAGTGCATTGAGTACTGTGTTTAAACCTATATGCCAACTCTTCGACTCTGCTGCTGTCCGAAACCCGGCTTCATGGCAAGCAAGAGAACAAGCAAAAGGTCAATGAGCACACGAAAATCGCTAAGGAAGAAAGAGTGCAGGAACCGAGTAGATTGTTTGTTACTTTTGTTCCCTGTTTTCGTCTTCTCGGCTAAGTGGTGGGCTGCGTTACCATGATTGTTTCTAGCGGCTAAGTATTTGCAGCCCTACTACTTGATTCTTGTGACTCGAATACCAAAAGCGACAAGTCGCGGGTAGAGCAGAGATGAAAAGATAGGGTGAATAAGAAATGCAACTCGGGGACTCGCATGGAAACGCAACTCGGCATTAAGCCAGCGTCGTTCAAATTGATTAATGTCGAAATAAACAGAGTGGGCATAAAAACTGAGTAGCAAGCAAAACAAAGTAGTCTATTACATCTGCTCCCGGCATCCCGGGGATCTGATAAGTGTTCGAGTAAAAGAGTGCAGGTTGCTTCAAGATGAGGAGGCAGTGTTCTCGGCGCTGGCCTTGGCTGCTGTTTCTTCGGCGGCGGTCTTGGCAGCGGCTTCTTCGGTGGCGGTCGTGGCAGCGTTCCTTCGGTGCTGGCATGGGTGGCATCCGCTTCCGTCTGGACGGTGGCGGATTCCTTCATCTCGGCATCATCCTGGGTGGCCGCCTGCAGAAGTGGCCGTGGCCACCGAGACGGGTCCTGGAGCCGAAGAGGAGCCTGAAGCTTGGCCAGGAGGGGGCACCGTGTCGTCGAGAGCAGCACCTGAGGAGGTGCCAAAGTCGAGTGCGGCGGTGTCGATGTGGGCGTACTCGTCCTCATCGCTACTCGCGACGGCGACGCTCTTCCCCTTCCCGGCCTTGCCCTCAGGAGATTCGAAGTGGCCTTCCAAGTCGGATTCACTTCGTCTCCTCCTCTTCCTCTTCGTACTCGGTGTCGGGCTCGGGGAGGCCATCAATGAAGATCTCCGTCTCAGCGCACTCCGCGACCTCGTAGGCGATCTGCTTGCGTGTGGCCACGCAGTCGGGATCTACCTCCCACTTGGAATTATTGCGCTTCCCGCGGATGAGCTGCATGTTGAGGTTTTCATACCAGGATGCTATGCAGAGAAGCATCACGTCCGCACCAGCCGGCGCCCGAGGCACGCCACTTCTTCAACTCCTTCTTCACATTCTTCAGCTTGAAGGCTAGGCCCTTCATGGTGGTTGGACGATCATCATGAGGCCAAAACAGCCTGTGGAGCTCAAAGCCCTCGTGCACCAAGTCATTCCGACGCCAGCCAGCTGTTCGAAATAGTCCTTGAGCACCAGCAAGCTGTCCTCGATCCCGGCTCTGGTATCTGCTGCCTCACCTTTTGCAAGGCGAGCTGCTTGGGCCTTGGCCACCTTAGGCGCAGAAGGGGAATCAAGATGAGGCCAGATCTCTGAAATAGCATGTGGTAACTTCAGAACCGGAAGAGAAGAACCGAGTAGAGGAAAACCGAGAAGAAATACGACCGAGAAGAAAAGAAGCAGCGAAGAAAAGACTTACCGGACAGTTCATTGCGCAGCCGCTGCAGCTGGGTCCTCCAGGACTCCTCGTTGGAAATGTGCTTTTCTTGGATCAGGCGCAAGCTATCCATCTGAGCAAAGAGATCAGCGTTGGTCTTCTTTAAGGTTTCGCATTCCTGCTCAAGGGCCCTCTCCTTGGCTCTGAAAGTGGTCTCGGCCTTGGCCTTCTCGGCGATTGCTTGTCCCTCTCGGCGCCAATCTTGACGGCATCCTGGAGTGCTTTTGCAACTGGAGTTGCAGCTTCTCGGTCTCCGTGGTGTGGTCCTTCAACAGCTCAACGGCCTGGTCGGACAGCTGCTTCTGCACCTCTGCTGGCTTGACACAATCTTGGTGTGCCTCAGCAAACAACTTGTAATCTTCTGCGAAGAGATAGATGAGGTTAGCAGAGGAGCAGAGAAGAAAAAATTCAAAGTCAAACCGAGTAAACAACAAATTACCTTCTAGCCTTTTGATGGTGGCCTCGGAGTTCTCCACGAAGCTGCGGCACTTCTCATGTTCGTCTGCTAAGGCCTTCAGTTTTTCTGCAGAGAAGGAAAGGTTAGCGCAAAGAAAGCATAAGCGAGCGTAAACAAAAAACGCATGAATCGCACAGCTAAAAGCGTACCTTGCACTTCAGTCAGCTGCTGGGTGCTGTCCTTGGCGTTCTTGCTGGCTGCCTCCGCAGCTGCCTTTTCCTTCTCTAAAGCAGCAATTCGCCTCCTGGCGATAGAGTGGTTCCAGAGAAGATGGCGGTATAGATTGGTCCGCTTCAGGACGCTATCCTGAGAAGCGAGAAGAAGAAAAGAGTTAGCAAAGCAGAGAAGATTCAGCCCGAGTAGGAGGCTACTCGGAGAGTATCCGTCTACTCGACCCGAATCTCGGGGACTGGGGGTGATGGTAAGAAAGAAGAAAGGCGAGTAGAAGAGAAGAAAATTCAACTCGAAAAAGATAAGGAAAACTTACCGCGTAGGACTGCTCGATGTCCTCGGCATTCTTGCGATGCAAGAACATCTTGGCTGCGAGTGTCGCGGTCTCGGTGGAGACGGACATGGGATTGCGTCCCAGGTCAACCTTGTTCCAGTCCACGCGCATGTGGTCGATGCCGCCAAGGCTAAGACCGTGCCATTTATCCACGCCAAGAACCTTGCTATCCCATTTGGCGTCGATGAAGCCAACGGTGTCCAATACCTGTTCAAGACCCTTGGAAGTTATTGGTTTGTCTTGGACTCCACGAGAAGCGATGTTGACAGACTGGGGTTGGCTTGGATCTGGAGGAGGGGAGTTCATGGCTACAACCTTCCTTCCCCTCTGGATAGCTAAAGCTTTGTCCTTGGGAGGGAAGCCGATTGAGTGCTGTTGGCTAACCTCAATCATGTACTCCGGGTAGCAGGGCTGGCCAGCAGCGCGAGCGTCTGCGGAGAGTGCAGCAGGAATCGGGCTGGACTCGTGGATCACGAGCGCTCCGCCTGAGGATGTACTCTGATCTCTGGCCCGCTTCTTCGTTTGCTCCTTCTCAACTTTCTGCTTCTCGGGATCCTCAGTCGTCTTCCCGTCAGTATTGGCCTTCGCCTTCTCGGCGACTGCCTTCTCGGCAGCTTGCTTCTCGGCCTTCTTCTGCTCAGCCCTGGCTTTCTTCTGCTCATCCTTGGCCTTCTCAGCGGCTTCTTTATCAGCAGTTTCCTTCTCAGCCTTGGCCTTCTCAGCGGCTTCCTTCTCAGCTGCCCTTCTGTCAACCTCACCCCTCAGAGCATCCAGGGCGCGTTGCCTGGTTACTCGCCCGGCAGGAGGGCTGGATGTATCCTTGGTTTTCGGCGGCGAGGAAGAGGTTGGCGGTGTAGGGCCTTGCGCAGTTGGTGGCGCCGCGGATCCGTCGCCCGGTGCAGCTCCTGGCTGGGCGCTACTTGGTGCGCCACCCGGCTGCACGCTGCTCAATGGATAGGCATCGCCCTTGGTGGCGTCCGTGGCGGTGGCGTCTTCTGCTCGCTGCTCGGCAGCGAGATTCTCTTGTGCAGCAGCCCCTGTGGTGGGCTGCTCTTGCTCTGCTTCAGGCCGCTCGGCGGCGGTGTTGTCTTGCATCACTTGATCTTGATTCTCCTCGGCATTGCTAGCCGGAGGAGAAGGGGGTCTCTCATCGTGGACGGTAGTGTCCTGTGCTGGCTCTGACGCTGCTCCTTGCGCACCGCCGGTCTATGGATTGGCAGCAGCAGCGTTGGCGGTGTCGTCCTCATCATCATCCAGATTGACCAGAGGCACTGATTTTTCCTTAGTGTGGTCAGACGCGAGAGCTGCGTTCGCGTCCATAGGAGGTCTGCGGAGAAAAGGAATCACATTAGAAGAGATTGGGGAGAATAGCACAGCGCGAGAAGGGAGGCGACCGAGAAGAGGGCTTACGCGGTGGTGCACTTGAGCTCTCGTCTGGACCTCTTCACGACCACCTTCTTCTCGGCGGGCTTCCTCTTCTTGGCAGGAGGCGATGGTGCTCCGCTGCCAGCCCGTTTGTGGGTCTCAGGAGCGGCGACGGACAGGGGCTTGACGACTAGCGGCGCATCGCCCTCGTTCTCGTCTTCGTCCTCGTCGTCCTTGTCCGCGGCAACTTCATCTGAGAACCAACGAGAAAAGAGAAAAGAATCAGAAACAGGAAACAAGGGACCGGTGCTTCTCGGAAACAAACAGAATGAAAGTATAGTTACCATCAAAATCCTCATCGGACCAGGTGCGGAGAGCGTCACGCTTGTCAGCAATGGGGGAGCGAGAAAGGTTGGGCTGCTCCGCGGCATCGAAAGAGGGCACGTCATCCTCCTCACGATCAGGAGACCAGTTGCCCTCAAAGACCTCGCAGCTCTCGATTATCTGGCGAGTGAGGACCTGAAAAGCAGAGAAGGATCACAGACTAGCCGTGTACCAGAAAGGAATTCTACTCGGATAGGCGTGCAGGTACAAAGCACACAAAGCCTAGGCGGTTTACTAAGCATTCTACCCGGACAGGCGTGCAAACACAAAGCATACTAAGCCTAAGCATGTTTGCCGAAAGGTATTACTCGGAAGGGCGTGCAGGTATAAAGCACATCGAGCCTAAGAATCGTTCTCGAGTAGGCTATCCGGCAGGGCATGCAAACACGAAGCATACTAAGCCTAAGGCAATTCGGCTAGATGTCCTACTCGGAACGCAAGGCAATTGCTAGTTGATGCAAGAAGGAGAAGTTATCTACTCGGAAAGTGTATGCAGAGAGCAAAGTAAGAAAGGCGTACCCGCTCAATTGGCTTTGTACGGCTGTACGGGACGAACCCGTATTGCCAGTGGTCGCCAAGGCTTGTCGTCAAGATGTTCCTTGCGTGCCAGGGGACATCGATGTTGTCGATCTCGATGGTGGTTGTCCTGGTGCAGTCGCGGGGCCCTCCCATGTAACACATGAGATGGCACCGCTCCTGCAAGGGCAGTACTCGGCGCTGGATCCAGCAGGCCACCGGGTCGTCGTTCTTGAGGCCCTGCGCCTTCAGCCAGCCGAGTCGATTCTCCATCTCGATGGCGTCATCGTCATTGACGGGCTTGTCCTTCCAGTACATCCCGATTGGAGCGCGATTGCACCAAACGGGCAAGTTGATTCGATCGTTCACCGGGGCTCCTTCCGCGGCGGCAACGTTCCTGACGTAAAGGAACGTCTTCTGCCACAGCTTGACGGAGTCCAGCCCCTTGATGCGGGGGTGGTTCGTCCCGGACCGCTGCACCATCATGGCGCAGCCGGTGTCGGTGGCGCGGGCGACGCCCGCGGAGTCCTTCTTCCCGGTGGATTGCTGGCGCAGGTGGAAATACCTGAGCCACGTCTCCCACGTGGGCCGGATGCCGAGGAAGGCCTCGCAGACCACGGCGTGGTAGGCGAGGAAGACGACGGCGTTGGGGGGCAGATGGTGCATCTGGATGCCGAAGTGGTTGAGGAACTTCCGTAGGAAATCGGACGCGGGCAATCCGAACCCGCGCTCGAAATGCGCCAGGAAGACGACGCGCTCTCCCTCCCGCGGGGACGGCACGATTTCACCGTCCGGCGCCCGGCACTCCACGCCGGGAGGGACTCGCCGGGTATTGACGAGCCAGGCGCAATCTTCCGCGGTGACGGAGGAGCCGGCCCAGCCGGATTTGGCCATTGTGGCGAGTTGGGAAGGTGGAAGATTTCGAGGGGAGTTGGTTGGTGGATTGAGTCCGCGGCGGCGCGAGAGCTTGCGCGGCGGCGGAGAGCACGGTGGCGGAGAAGAGCAGGAGACGAAGAAGGAATAGTGCGAGGGGGGGGAAAAGGAAGTTACCGGGGGGGTATTTATATCTCCTCCGCGAGTTTACCGTTACCGTCTTGGAAGTGGATCGATTGTGGCGTGTGGTGGATCCTGTGGCCGGCTAGAAACGCACACAAGCGCCGGTTGCGCGCGTAATGGCCACAGTTGATCCCACCACCGAATCGTGGCCTATAACTGCACTTGATGGGACATGACGGCCGGTGGGCCCATTGCGTGAAAACTGGACGCGTGGCAGGTCGTGTCCTGGGCAACGAAACGACAAGGTCGTGGATGCTTGACACGTGTGCAGTTGCTGCGCGAAGGGCTGGATTGTGCTCTGTGCTGCAGAGGCTCAATCTGAGAAATTTCTCTAAGTCTTTTTACTCGGTTACAGAGTAGAAAGCAAGTGCTACTCGGGAAAGAGGAAACCCAAGGTACTTTCCAGATAGCTACTCGGAGGTTCTACTCGGCATCTTGAGGTTCAAGGGCTGAGATGCAAAGGCTGGTTTTAAGCTGGCAGAGCCTAGTGAACAAGTTCGCAAGACTCAACCAGCTTCGGGGACTGCTGTCGGGGGGTTACCCCCGAGTAGGGTAAAGACAGGTGGTAAAGGCAGCTTACAGAAGAGAGGTTTGGTCGAGTAGCCGACTACCTGGTACTCGCTACCCGGTCGACTGCTACTCGGTCTCACCTCAAGATGACCAGAAGGAGATATCAATCAAGTTCTATCCTTTCGAGTAGAAGGTTGGCCCGAGTACAATTGGCGGGAACAATTGGCGGGAACCTACTCGGGCCAGAAAGTCAAAGGAGCCGTTCTGACACAGGATCCCGCGTATCCTGGGTCCGTACTTGGCAGCATTCGAACTACTGTTCACCTGGGGCCGGCCTGCCTGACAGTGACAGCATGGAAGCAGGCCGTGGCAGGATAAGGGGGGCCTACTCTGTGCCTAGGTACAGTGATACCAGTCTGTCCCCTAGTTTTGCCCAACGACTTTACAGAAGCAGCCAAGGTTAGGAACCAAAGCTGTCAGCGGGTACTCGGAGAAAGGACGATGTGCACACTATGTCGACACTTGTCTAGATTTGGACGTATCCGGCTGGGCACCATGTATATAAGGTGCCCCGCCGCCTCCTGCGCGAGGCATGCTATCACATGCTCATAGTGAACCCTAGAAACCCTAAGTTCTTGACCTAGCTCTACTCGGAGAGGAGAGAGAGGCTACTCGGTAGAGATACCATTTGTACTGTGGCTACTCGGAGAGACATCGTAATACATAGAGAAAGGCAGGAGTAGGGGTTTTACCTCCTCACGAGGGCCCTGAACCTGGGTACATCGTGTTGTTTGTGTTGTGTGGATCTTACCTCACGCGGCTATTCGTCGCGTGATCCCTCCCCGGACACCTCCAGCGTCCATCGTCCCCACATCTTTAGCCATCCTATGGCATCTGCCGTGACACCACCACGACAATTGTGGCTTTTGGCATTTTGATTGAATAAAAATCAGAATTGAAATTAGTGCAAAATTTAGTTTCTCAAAATGTTGTTATTATGGCATAATTGGATAGAGCGTTTAATTCTGATTGGAAAACATGTATTACTTTCTGAATTTGAAATTAAAATGAATTAATTGTGAATTAAACAAGTTTAAACAAGATTTAAATGAATTTAATTCAAGTACTAAAATTAATTGAATTTTATTTGTTCCAAACATTAAATAAAATTCATATTTGAAAAGATTATATTTTTTCTGGTTTGAAAACATATTTTACAAATTAAATTTGAGTTTAATTTGAATTAGTTATGTTTTGAACAATTTTAAATGAATTAAATAAGGTACATAAAATAATATAAGTTTTAATTTTTCAAAATAGTAAACAGATTGCATATTTGAAAAGTTCAGGAAATTTTGAATGGAAAACATATTTTATTTACTGAATTTGGATTTGTATTGCAAAAGTTATTTGAATTTGAAAAACAGGGGCTATTCTGTAATTGCCAGAAAGTTTTAACGTTTCCAGGGGCTTGTTCGTGAAAACAGAAACTTCAGAAAAGTCCCTGGGACTTTTGTTACGGAGGGCAGACTAGCCCTGGGTCACTGGCCAGTGGGCCAGCGCCCAGCTGGCGCCTGCGTGGACGCGGGTGTGCGCGCGCGTGGCTTACGCTGCCGCTGACAGGAAGGCCCCACCTGTCAGCGCGCGGTGGTAAAAAGTTGGGTTTAATCCGCGCGCGGGGGGAGTCGAACCCGCGACGTGGGCTCGCGCGCACGGGCCTGTGGCCACTGGGCTGGGCTGCGTATCGTGGCAGATCTGGATGGCTTGGGGTTTTGAGGTGGGATCTCGACTGATTAACTGAAACTGACGAAAGTTTCAGACTTTCGTCTGAAACTCGACGACAGACGGCGGCGCGGCGGTGCAGCAACGCACGGTGACCACTAACGGGCGGCGCTGGGGCATTTGCGCATGCGTGTTGGCACCCGGAAGAGGTGGGGTGTGCGTGCGCGTGCTTGGAGCAGCAGGGACGCACAGAGGCGTGCCCGATTCCGGTCATGGCGGCACGGTGGCGCTCGGTTCAGACGAGGCCACCACGACAGGGGCGTTACGGGGTCGTAAATCCGGCGGAGACTGGAAGGAGGCCTCACCGGGAGCGTGTCGACGTGGTCGTACAGACTCAGCGAGGACGGGGACGACGGCGTAGCGGCGATATTCAGAACAACCGCGGCGGTGACGGGCTCGTCGTCTAGGATCAGCGGCCCCTGGGACCCGCTGCAGCTGTCGATGAGGACGAGCGAGAGGTGGTGGTTCTGCTCGTGCACCTGGCCTGGTCGGAGGCGCTCGCTAGGCTCCTGTCGACGACGACACCTTGGCTGCAACCACACCCATCGCCGGAAAAACAGAGAGAAGAAAGGAGGGAGAAGACTAGGTGGCGGCGCAGGGAGGAGGAAGAGGGAGCTAGCGTTTCGGACGCGCCCTCGGGGGGTAGAAAAAGGGAGAGGGAGGAGCAGGTGGGGAGAGGGGTGCGTGCGGTGCTGCGTGCCTGCTTGCGTCAGGGGGCGACGTCACCCCTCGTACGGAAGAGGGAGACGAGGCCGCGGGCCGCGCTGCGCGCGCGCGCTGGCCGGTGCGACTGGGCCGGCCCACTCGGGCTGGCCTGGTTGCTCCCCTCTTTTTTTTCTTTTGCTGAAAAGAAAAGAAAAGAAATAAGGAGTGAAAAATAGGAGGGTTTTGGGCTTCAAAAATTTTTGTGATAAATTTTTATAGGTTCCTTATTGCAAAAGCCCAGTTGCACAAACTTTTGTTTTTTCAAAATTTTAAATTTTTGTTGATGTTTGAAATTTAAATGAATTTGAGTGAATTTTGCAATAATTGAAAAAATTGAAAAAATTAAGCAAGTTAATTATATGAAAATTCAAGTTTATTGGAAACAATAGAATTGTTTGATTTAAATGTTTCATTTGAAAATTGTAACAGACCAAGTGTGAAACAAGGATTTGAAATTCAAATTCAACACATGAATGCAATATGATGACATGATGCATTTGAAATAAAAACAGGAAACACACATTCTAAGGTTGTTTTCATACTTGGGATGTTACAAAACGCCCCCCTTGAAGGAATCGCGCCCCGAGATTCCTACTGAGAAGAGAAAAGGTCCGGATACTTCTTGCGAAGATCCTCTTCGGTCTCCCACGTTGCCTCTTTATCGGAATGATGAGACCACTGCACTTTTAAGAACTTGGTGCTCTTGTTGCGAGTTTTGCGCTCGGTCTCATCGAGAATGCGAACAGGATGCTCTTCATAAGAGAGGTCTTCTTGCAGATTAATTGAATCATGATCAACTGCACGACCTGGATCTTTGAAGCATTTCTTGAGCTGTGACACGTGAAAGACATCGTGCACCTTGGATAGATTTTCTGGAAGTTCAAGACGATAGGCATTTTCTGCACGCCTTGAGAGAATGTTGAAGGGACCAATATATCTTGGTTCAAGCTTTCCTTTGACACCAAAATGATGAGTGCCTCTGAGGGGAGTAACACGGAGATATGCCTTGTCTCCAGCTGCATAAACCATGTCCCTGTGCTTGCTGTCATAGTAGCTTTTCTGACGAGATTGAGCAATCCTCAGATTGTCACGAATGATCCGAACTTTATCTTCGGCCTCGTTAACAATGTCAGGGCCTAAGAGTGAACGTTCACCAGCTCCAGACCAATTGATTGGACTCCTGCATCTGCGGCCATAGAGAGCCTCAAATGGTGCAATGCCTAGGCTTGCCTGGAAGCTGTTGTTGTAGGAGAATTCAGCATATGGAAGACATTCCTCCCATTTCATGCCAAAAGAGAGACCACATGCTCTGAGCATATCCTCGAGAATCTGATTGACTCTTTCAACTTGCCCTTGAGACTGAGGATGGTAGGCTGTGCTGAACAGAAGCTTGGTGCCCAAGGCTTCTTGAAAGCTTTTCCAGAAATGAGAAGTGAAGATGCTTCCACGGTCTGAGCTTATTTCCAATGGAACACCATGAAGAGGAACAATCTTTGTTGTGTAGAGCTCTGCTAACTGACTAGCTGAGATTGTCTCTTTGACAGGAAAGAAGTGAGCTACTTTAGTGAGTCGATCAATGACAACGAAGATTGCATCGTTGCCCCTCTTGGACTTTGGAAAACCAGTGACGAAGTCCATTTCAATCATGTCCCACTTCCATTCAGGGATTTTCAGAGGTTGGAGAAGACCGGCTGTTTTTTGATGAACTGCCTTAACACGTTGACAAACGTCGCATTCAGAAACGTATTGAGCAATTTCACGTTTCATGCTAGGCCACCAATACAGTGTCTTGAGATCCTGGTACATCTTTGTACTTCCAGGGTGTATGGAGAGAGGAGTTTCATGAGCCTCCTTGAGAATGACATTTTTGAGACTTTGAATTTGAGGGACCGCAATGCGTCCTTCGAAGAACACCGTTCCCTTGTCATCAATTGAGAAGGACTTAAATTTCTCATTGCCTGTTTTGATGTGCTCTACAATCTTCTTGATTTCAACATCACGAAGTTGTTCAGAACGAATCTTGTCCTCGAGAGTTGGACTGGTTGTCAAGTTTGCAAGATAGCCTTGAGGAACAAGACCAAGCTTCAGCTTCTGGAATTCTTCATGAAGAGGAGGTTCGCTTTCCATGATCATGAGATTATTGCAATACGACTTGCGACTGAGAGCATCGGCCATAACATTAGCCTTGCCTGGAGTGTAAGAAATGGTAAGATCAAAGTCTTTGATCTTTTCAATCCATCTCCTTTGTCTGAGGTTTAGATCTGGTTGAGTGAAGATGTACTTCAGACTCTTATGATCGGAAAAGATTTCAGTATGATTACCCAACAAGTATTGTCTCCATTTCTTGAGGGCAAACACGACTGCTACAAGTTCAAGGTCATGAGTGGGATAATTGAGCTCATGTGTGTTCAACTGACGTGAAGCATAAGCCACAACTTGACGTTCTTGCATGAGAACTGCACCTAGACCTTGGAGAGAAGCATCACAGAATATTTGGAAAGGTTTGGTAGGATCTGGGCCAACCAGAACTGGTGTAGAAGTGAGTTTAGTCTTCAGGAGATTGAAGCTTTCATCACATTGTGGAGACCAGACGAACTTGTTGTCCTTCTTTGTGAGGTCAGTGAGAGGTTTGGCAATCTTGGAGAAGTTTGGGACGAAGCGACGGCAATAGCTAGCCAAGCCAAGAAAACTTCTTACTTGCTTCACCGTCTTTGGAGGTTTCCAATCAAAAATTGCTTTAACCTTTTCTGGATCAATGGCTATGCCCTTGGCAGAGATGACATGACCAAGATAAACGACTTCGGAAATCCAAAACTCACATTTGGAGAATTTGGCATAGAGACGATGCTCGCGAAGCTTCATGAGAGTTAGACGAAGATGTTCTTCATGTTCTTCCTCGGATTTGGAGTAGACAAGAATGTCATCAAGATATACCACAACGAACTTGTCTAGGTATTCATGGAAGACAGAATTCATGAGCCGAGAGAAGGTCGTCGGTGCGTTGGTGAGACCTAAGGACATGACGGTGAATTCATATAGACCGTAGCGAGTGGTGAAGGCTGTCTTTGGAATATCCTCTTTTCTGATCTTTATTTGATGGTAACCCATTCTCAAGTCCAACTTGGAGAATATTGAGGCTCCAGCAAGTTGATCAAAAAGATCATCGATGCGAGGAATTGGATACTTATTTTTGATGGTCTTCTCGTTAAGAGGACGATAGTCAACAACGAGTCTCTTTGTTTGATCCTTCTTCGCAACGAACAGAGTTGGGCAACCCCAAGCCGAGGAACTAGGTTGAATGTAACCTTTTTACATTTACATATCAATTTGTTCCTTCAACAACTTCAGCTCGGGAGTTCCTATCTTGTAGGGATGCTTAGAGATTGGAGCAGTACCTAGTTCAAGTTCGATCACGAACTCAACAGCTCTGTCCGGAGGCATTCCTGGCAACTCTTCTGGAAAGACGTCAGGGAAGTCGCAAACCACCGGAACATTTTCAAGTGAAGGTAGAGGTTTTGCGTTGAGGGTGCATAGCTGAATGGAACTTGATTCATGTGGAGAATAGATTATCTGGCCAGAAGGGTGGAACAGAGTTATTGACTTTTGAGCACAGTCAATTCTTGCTTTATTGGCCTTCAGCCAATCCATACCAAGAATGACATCAATGTCAGAACTGCCAAGCAGTATGAGAGAAGCAAGGAATATGTGGCCTCCAATTAGAATTTGATTTTTGTGACTGATCTTGGAAGTTTGCATAGTTGCTCCAGGGGAGTTGACCACTAGTGGGGAACCCAAACCAACAAAAGGGAGTTTAATTACTGTCGCAAAGATCTTTGACACGAAAGAATGTGATGCTCCGGTATCAAACAACACTTTAGCTGGAATAGAGTTTACGGGAAATGTACCGAGAACGACGTCAGGAGCTTCCTCAGCTTTGTCGATCTTGACATGATTCACCCTTGCGGTCCTCCCGACAGGCCTGTTGTTGGAGTTGAAGGCCTTAGGCGGGGGAGCGCGCACCATTGCCTGGTTTGTGTTAGGACGAGGTGGTGGTGGAGGTAGCTGCCTCTGCGTGCACTTGTCGGCGTAGTGTCCCGTCTGCTTGCACTTGTAGCATGTGACGACACGAGGAGACCCTGGCCTTGGCTGCCCCATCGAAGCCCTTTGATCATGCATCTGAGCAGGGTTGGGTGGGCGGGGAGCGAAGCCTGGAGAAGTTTGGGCATATGGAGCCCGAGTGACATCACCATTTGGTACCCAGATGCGGCGCTTCTGCGGAGGGGTGGTCATGTTGGAGGAGAAACCACCCTCACGCGAGTGCTTGCGAGACTCCTCGAACGCCTTGCGCCCATTTTCTTCATTGAGCGCGGTGTTAACGAGATCCTCGAAGCTGTCGGCCTTGACATTGGTGAGGGCATACTTGAGTTCCGGGTTAAAGCCTCCGCGGAACCTTGCCATCTTTTTAGCTTCAGTGGACACCTCATCTCCAGCGTATCGAGCGAGGCGATTGAACTCACTCTGATACCCGATGACGTCCAACTTGCCCTGCTTGAGAGAGCAAAACTCTTCACGCATTCTTTCCATGAGACCATCTGGAATGTGCTGTTTCAGGAAGGCTTCCTTGAAACGATCCCACGTGACTGGCATGCCAGTTCTCATGGCCTGGAAGTTTTCCCACCAAGAAGCTGCTTGACCCTTCAGCAGATAGGAGGCATACTTGACCTTGTCTTCTTCAGCTACGTGTGCAATCTCCAGAGCCTTGGTTATCTCACGGATCCAGTCATCAGCGTCCAGAGGCTCGCGTGTGGCCACGAAAGCTCTTGGGCCCACACTGAGAAACTCCTTGATGCTGACTCGTGGAGCTGTCTGGTTGATGTGCTGATTAGCCTGAAACTGAGCCATCTGCGTCATGACTTGGGTCATCTGAGTCAACAGCTCCGTGATTGGCGGTGGCTCAGGCGTGCTGTTCCTAGTTGGCGGCATCCTGAATGGAAATGCATCTTAGCACAACAACAGAAACGGATAGACTTGGCAACCGAAAGAGAGATTATTCCGACGCATGAATAGACAACCACAAGGTTCACCATCACATGTTCAAATACATCAGAATATCCAATACACCATAAATGGTTCGAAAACGAAAGGATAACTAAACATAGCTAAGAATGGATACATCGGTACTCCCATGCTCATCACGCAGGACGGCGGCTAGGAGTACGGCGAGAGGTACGGTGAGGAGTACGCCCACGAAAGTAGGTGGAACGACGATCCACGTAGATCGGACGTGCTCTGAGACCGACTCTAGGCGTGGTGAAGTACATAGCGTCGACTCGCTGTGCTCCAAAGTGTGGAATCCCAGTGTAACCAGCACCAAGGTTAAGGAGTGGACCTCTGATCGGCTCGTAACCTCCAGCATCTGGCAGACGACACCCAACTGGCTGATCGAAACGTGCAAAGCGCTCGTCTCCAACAAAGTCTGTGGTGTAAGTCGCCATACGAGTCAAAGCAAGGTAAAGCTGCTCTCTGACTGAAGCCAACTCCTGAGATAGTGTGCGGGCAACTGCGTCAGTGTGACTCACAAACTGAGCGGTGATGTGCAGCCTGGAGCTATCATGCTCGTAAACGTCCAAGTTGTCGTAGAGAGTGAAGTGAGCTCCCTCCGAAGTGATGTAACCACGGGGGATGTGGCGATAGATAGAATCGTCAAATCCCCAGTAGTCAGCACGAAGGACGGTGAGACTCACATAAGCTGCCTGCTGCACAGCCATATCCACTGTGGAACCCACTGCCTCGTAGCGGTAAACTACGCTCATGCCATCATCTGACAGAATGTAGACGATAGACTGGTAGTAGGTCTCGTCAAACTCTCGCTGCTGCTCGTAGACCTGGTACTCTGGTGCCCAATGGAACCCCAGAAAAGTGACCATGTCTCTCAGCATCTCCGGATAACCGGTAGTGCTCTCACAACGAGTCATACGAACCACCTGCGGGTAGAACCTGAGATCCATCTGCAGATGATCGGGGAAACATTGATTAGACGCCGGTAGAAGAACTGAAGTGGCAAGCAACAACAAGGTTCCAACGGACGAAAAGTTCTTGAGATGAACAGGATATCGAAGCAACCTTCGGGAAACACGAGACAAAACACTCCTGAGGTACTACGGAAAACCCATCCGGGCTTCTAAAGGATCAATATCTACTGCTTAAGGAATAGAGGATATGCTTCCGGGGCTCATGTGCCTCCGTTCTCAATCATGAGTAGGCAACATGTGACGCCCCGAGATCGGGCACTATGCAGATTTCAGCATTCCCGCTAAATCCGCATAATAACCGATTCCAGGTTGCCATTTATGATAACATTACAATAGTTCACGAATAATCCACAATTACAACAGAAACAGATAGATACAAGATGACTCAACGAGCCGGGGTTACAACTGATACAATACAAAGATCCAAATAACAGCGGAAGAAACAAACGTCCGGCTACGGACAAGATCCAAATTGGACTAAGAGTCCTGAAGATAACCGAGAGCGTCCAATCCCTGCCCAGGCCAAGCCGGAGGGATTCCCAAGCTAATGTCGTCAGACTTCAAACCTGTTGACTGCAATGTTGAATATGCAGCCACGAAAAAGGATTCGTGGGTCAGTACGGTTAAGTACTGGCAAGGGGGATAAAACCCATACTCACAAGTTACCGGCGTAGCCAGTCATCACAAGATACAAATACTTTAGGATCAACGGAGAGGAAGGGGTTATTGCAAATAATTGACAGCAGGCTGCACTAACCAACTACAGAGATTCTATTACTTCCAACTATCAGAAAGGAGATAAGATCGAGGATTGTAACCAACTGAAAGATAACGTCAAACAAACCCATCCTGGATCTCGCCCCTTATCCGAAGAAGCAATCCGAGGATAACTCACACCGTGGTATTAAAGATGAGTCAAGTTATTGTGTGAATAACCTATTACTAGTCAAGTTATTAATCCGTGGGTGAAACATGGTTAATCATTATGTTTAAGTTGTCCTGAGTACTTGTTAGCCAGTACTTTCACCAAGTAATCCATAACCGCGGAAAACACGGCTTCTCGAGAAGATTTACCCTGCAGGGGTGCACCATAGTAACCGTACACGCAGGAATAACCCGCCAGATGGGATGCCTCCCACCAAGCGGGGTACTCTACACAACCAACCCTACTTCGCATCAAGCCCAAAGCACCGCGTGCTGTGCGTGCGCGGCTAATCGAGCCCCACGAAGAAAAGGGGACCCTCATTGCACTGGAAGACCACGCCGCCCTAAATGCCGACTACGAAAGTTCCACCCTGGCGCCAAGGGTTCGTACCTGCATATGATGCAGCAAATGGAACACCCGAACTAGTACGGCGATTTGGACGAGATGCGAATCGAGTCAGTTGAGGGGGGCGCCCATACTCGCTTCCCACATGCGGGTAGTGCGCTCATCATGGATCAGTAGACAAGACCCTTTTCCTATTAGGGTCGACACTAGCGGGCCTCAAAACCTCAAAGGGCCTCCGCCGGTGCCTTATCATCAAATTATTATTAACAGTAGCATTAACAGGATTGATTGATTAATATTTCGAGCCCCCGGAACGGTAACAACAATAATAGTACGATAGTAAAAGAAGTAACCGACAACAAGCTCGAGCAAAAGCAACTCTAATCATGCTAGATAAGAACAGGCACAAACAAAGGCTGTAGGTATGGAGGTGAGGCAATATCAAGGTTAAGGGATTCATGTGATGGGTTCGTAACAGAAACAACTACCACTAAGGCTAGCAGAAAAGAATCAACGGAAAGAATCGGTAACAAGTGATGAAAGGCAGCCATATGGCATGCAAGTGAGTATACTTGCCTGAGATCCCGCAAGGTAGCAGAACTTGTCGTTGCTCACATCATCTCAACGTCCTATCCGAGAAGAAGCAACGAACCTCGAACAAACACCGGAATGCAACAATTACTACTACGGCAAAAGATCCAGCATGATCAAGATATGGATGCATGACAAGTTTAAAGATGCATAAAGGTAAACTAGTTGACAAGATAAACAATTTAAATGGACCCATATGCAATTGGAGTTGCATATGAAAAGCCCATGAATTATGGTTGAAACAATTGTTTTCCAACTAACCAATAGGTGAAAGTGGATTAGCATGATGCATGGATGATGATGATAACAAGATAACAACAAATAACATTGATAGATGCAAAGGAAAAGGAAGAAAACAAGTTTGGAAATTATTTATTAAGTTTGGAAAATTTGGTTACTTAAACATGTCACACAAACAATTGTTGTTTTCATCAAGTTAAAGTGTTCAAACCAAACAACAAAGTTGATATTTGAAAAGGTTATCAAATTTTAGTTGGATTACATGTTTCACATTTTGAAATTGGACTTTGGATTATTTAATTATGAACTAAACAATATTAAACAAGTTTTAATTTGAATTAAACAAGATCTAAATTGTTTAGGCAATTTAAATTGTTCAAACCAGAAAACAAATTTTATATTTGAAAAGGGTATTCAAAATGGTATGGAAAACATATTTTATTTGCATTATTTGGAAATAGTATGAATTATTTAAGAATTGTTGCAAATTACAATTGGGTTATTTGAATTCAAATTTAAATTGCATTTTGAAAGTTCAAATCAGGAAACAAATGATACCAAAAGATAGAGATTTGAATTTAGACCAGTGCACATATTTTATTTTTGTAATTTGGAATTATAAAATAAAAGTTATTAGGTTTTTAAGTTTAGGGACTAATCTGTTATTTTTTTTAAGGACTTTGAGGTAAAAGATTCGTGCAGGAAAACAAGAAGCACCGCACTGTGGTCTACCCCTGGCCGCTGACCGTGGGCCAGGGGGGCCAGCGTGGCGCCTAGGGGGCGCAGCTGGAGGTTGACGTGGCCCTGCCGGTCAATGACGCGCGGGGCCCACGGGCGCGCGTGGAAGGTAAAATAGGAGGCGAAAAATCGCTCCGCGCGGGGCTCGAACCCGCGAGCTCTCGCTCGGGCGCAACGGACTGTTGCCAGTTGGGCTGTGAGCCAATCCTTGTCAGGGAAACGCAGCGAGGTTGGATAAGGTGTTCTGCGGGGTGTTAACTGAAATTAACTGAACGAAGGTCGCTGGCAGAGAAGAACGTGCGGCGACGGCAGCGACTCGCCGCGGTGGTCGCGATTGCTGCGGTGCGAGGCGGCTAGGGCGGCGGGGCTGCGGTGCTTGGTGGGCGTGGGGGCCCCGAGGGCAGAGAAGGAAGGGAAGGAACGGAGGCGAGCTCACCTCGCTGGTGTTTGTCGATGCAGTAGGGAGCGGAGTAGCAGGCAGGGCGACGGCCGGAGAAACCTTCACGGCGGCGCCGACCCGGGCCTCCTCCGGCCGGGCATCCTTCAGCAAAAAGGAAGGGGGAGGTTCCATTGTTCCATTCCCGCCGCTGCCGGGCCACGACAGGGCCGCGATCGGAGGCGCCATGCCCGCCAAAACACGCCCACCGCAGCCCTCTTTGTGGAGTTTCAGACATTCAGACAAGCAGTAGTTTTGGAGATGAGATCGAGGGGGAGAGAGGGTGGCGGCGGCCTGGGGAGGAGAGGGGATTAGGGTTAGGGTTTGGAGGGCCTCGGGACCTTCTTGTAGAGGGGGAAAAGGAGCAGCACATGGGGGGAGTTGGTGGTGTTGATGCTTTTTCTGCACAGGGAAAACGACAGAGAGGGGGAAGGGGACCGTACGGAGGTGGAAGATGCTCAGATCGAAGGGGTAACGGGCCCAAGGAAGTTGGGCTTGAGGTGGAAAGGGAAAAATAGGGGGTGGGCTTTGGAAAAAAGATGATGGGGCTGCTCTCTCTCCTTGCTTGCTTTTCTTTTTATTTGTTTTCACTTATTATTTTTTTTGTAAGAGATAAAGAGAGAGAGAGAGAGAGAGAGAGATAGAAAAGAAAATAGGGGTTTTCTTTTTATGGACTATTTGTGTTAAATTTTCAAAACAGAGATTAAAGCAAAAGGTAACATTATTTTCCAGGGTTGAAACTTTAATTGTTTTAAAGTTGCTAGTTGAATTTCAAATAATGTTGGATTTGGGAATTTTGGAAATACACAAATTTTATTAAATAAGTTCAAGCAATTATGAAAACATTATTAGCTTTAATTTTGTTTGCAAGATTTTTAATTTTCAAACTCCCATTTGAAATACTGCCAAGTAGGATTTGATTGGATTTGGATGTGTTACTTGCATTTACCATTAGGGTTTTGAACAATTTAATTTGTTTTGAAGTTTTGAGGGTTTTGGAAAACATGATGCAATGCTTATGATGCAGATGATGCAAACAAAAAGAAAACAAACAGGTAACACCCCAGGTGTTACAGACGACACCACTAACAAGGGATTGCGCCCTCGCAATCCACCTGCTAACCCGGGAGGGGAAAGAGGTTCGACTATCGATTCTTCGTGCTTCCAGTTGATCTCCTCGACACCACTAACAAGAGATTCTGGCTCGGGTTGATGACGATGTTCTTCCACCAGGAATCTTCCGATGATCGAACCTATTAGGTTAAGGGCTCAGAAAACGTCCACCCACGTAGGATCCTAACACTTTGAAAGATTGAGTACGAGAGTAGACTCCAAAACAAATAAGATGGGAGGGGAAATAGAATAGAGATAAGGAGAAACAAGAATCCTATTGAGATGTTTTTCCCAAAATAGTTTAGCAGAAATAGTTTTTGACACTCTAGAAACAACGACCGTTAGCGAGGTTAACCTACAGGCTTTGCGGACCCGTTGCTTCGATAACCATTCGTATCGAAACAATCTCGGGAATCGGAACCAAGGCTCTGATACCATTTGTGACGCCCCGAGATCGGGCACTATGCAGATTTCAGCATTCCCGCTAAATCCGCATAATAACCGATTCCAGGTTGCCATTTATGATAACATTACAATAGTTCACGAATAATCCACAATTACAACAGAAACAGATAGATACAAGATGACTCAACGAGCCGGGGTTACAACTGATACAATACAAAGATCCAAATAACAGCGGAAGAAACAAACGTCCGGCTACGGACAAGATCCAAATTGGACTAAGAGTCCTGAAGATAACCGAGAGCGTCCAATCCCTGCCCAGGCCAAGCCGGAGGGATTCCCAAGCTAACGTCGTCAGACTTCAAACCTGTTGACTGCAATGTTGAATATGCAGCCACGAAAAAGGATTCGTGGGTCAGTACGGTTAAGTACTGGCAAGGGGGATAAAACCCATACTCACAAGTTACCGGCGTAGCCAGTCATCACAAGATACAAATACTTTAGGATCAACGGAGAGGAAGGGGTTATTGCAAATAATTGACAGCAGGCTGCACTAACCAACTACAGAGATTCTATTACTTCCAACTATCAGAAAGGAGATAAGATCGAGGATTGTAACCAACTGAAAGATAACGTCAAACAAACCCATCCTGGATCTCGCCCCTTATCCGAAGAAGCAATCCGAGGATAACTCACACCGTGGTATTAAAGATGAGTCAAGTTATTGTGTGAATAACCTATTACTAGTCAAGTTATTAATCCGTGGGTGAAACATGGTTAATCATTATGTTTAAGTTGTCCTGAGTACTTGTTAGCCAGTACTTTCACCAAGTAATCCATAACCGCGGAAAACACGGCTTCTCGAGAAGATTTACCCTGCAGGGGTGCACCATAGTAACGTACACGCAAGAATAACCCGCCAGATGGGATGCCTCCCACCAAGCGGGGTACTCTACACAACCAACCCTACTTCGCATCAAGCCCAAAGCACCGCGTGCTGTGCGTGCGCGGCTAATCGAGCCCCACGAAGAAAAGGGGACCCTCATAGCACTGGAAGACCACGCCGCCCTAAATGCCGACTACGAAAGTTCCACCTGGCGCCAAGGGTTCGTACCTGCATATGATGCAGCAAATGGAACACCCGAACTAGTACGGCGATTTGGATGAGATGCGAATCGATCAGTTGAGGGGGCGCCCATACTCGCTTCCCACATGCGGGTAGTGCGCTCATCATGGATCAGTAGACAAGACCCTTTTCCTATTAGGGTCGACACTAGCGGGCCTCAAAACCTCAAAGGGCCTCCGCCGGTGCCTTATCATCAAATTATTATTAACAGTAGCATTAACAGGATTGATTGATTAATATTTCGAGCCCCCGGAACGGTAACAACAATAATAGTACGATAGTAAAAGAAGTAACCGACAACAAGCTCGAGCAAAAGCAACTCTAATCATGCTAGATAAGAACAGGCACAAACAAAGGCTGTAGGTATGGAGGTGAGGCAATATCAAGGTTAAGGGATTCATGTGATGGGTTCGTAACAGAAACAACTACCACTAAGGCTAGCAGAAAAGAATCAACGGAAAGAATCGGTAACAAGTGATGAAAGGCAGCCATATGGCATGCAAGTGAGTATACTTGCCTGAGATCCCGCAAGGTAGCAGAACTTGTCGTTGCTCACATCATCTCAACGTCCTATCCGAGAAGAAGCAACGAACCTCGAACAAACACCGGAATGCAACAATTACTACTACGGCAAAAGATCCAGCATGATCAAGATATGGATGCATGACAAGTTTAAAGATGCATAAAGGTAAACTAGTTGACAAGATAAACAATTTAAATGGACCCATATGCAATTGGAGTTGCATATGAAAAGCCCATGAATTATGGTTGAAACAATTGTTTTCCAACTAACCAATAGGTGAAAGTGGATTAGCATGATGCATGGATGATGATGATAACAAGATAACAACAAATAACATTGATAGATGCAAAGGAAAAGGAAGAAAACAAGTTTGGAAATTATTTATTAAGTTTGGAAAATTTGGTTACTTAAACATGTCACACAAACAATTGTTGTTTTCATCAAGTTAAAGTGTTCAAACCAAACAACAAAGTTGATATTTGAAAAGGTTATCAAATTTTAGTTGGATTACATGTTTCACATTTTGAAATTGGACTTTGGATTATTTAATTATGAACTAAACAATATTAAACAAGTTTTAATTTGAATTAAACAAGATCTAAATTGTTTAGGCAATTTAAATTGTTCAAACCAGAAAACAAATTTTATATTTGAAAAGGGTATTCAAAATGGTATGGAAAACATATTTTATTTGCATTATTTGGAAATAGTATGAATTATTTAAGAATTGTTGCAAATTACAATTGGGTTATTTGAATTCAAATTTAAATTGCATTTTGAAAGTTCAAATCAGGAAACAAATGATACCAAAAGATAGAGATTTGAATTTAGACCAGTGCACATATTTTATTTTTGTAATTTGGAATTATAAAATAAAAGTTATTAGTTTTTAAGTTTAGGACTAATCTGTTATTTTTTTTAAGGACTTTGAGGTAAAAGAATCGTGCAGGAAAACAAGAAGCACCGCACTGTGGTCTACCCTTGGCCGCTGACCGTGGGCCAGGGGGGCCAGCGTGGCGCCTAGGGGGCGCAGCTGGAGGTTGACGTGGCCCTGCCGGTCAATGACGCGCGGGGCCCACGGGCGCGCGTGGAAGGTAAAATAGGAGGCGAAAAAATCGCTCCGCGCGGGGCTCGAACCCGCGAGCTCTCGCTCGGGCGCAACGGACTGTTGCCAGTTGGGCTGTGAGCCAATCCTTGTCAGGGAAACGCAGCGAGGTTGGATAAGGTGTTTGCGGGGTGTTAACTGAAATTAACTGAACGAAGGTCGCTGGCAGAGAAGAACGTGCGGCGACGGCAGCGACTCGCCGCGGTGGTCGCGATTGCTGCGGTGCGAGGCGGCTAGGGCGGCGGGGCTGCGGTGCTTGGTGGGCGTGGGGGCCCCGAGGGCAGAGAAGGAAGGGAAGGAACGGAGGCGAGCTCACCTCGCTGGTGTTTGTCGATGCAGTAGGGAGCGGAGTAGCAGGCAGGGCGACGGCCGGAGAAACCTTCACGGCGGCGCCGACCCGGGCCTCCTCCGGCCGGGCATCCTTCAGCAAAAAGGAAGGGGGAGGTTCCATTGTTCCATTCCCGCCGCTGCCGGGCCACGACAGGGCCGCGATCGGAGGCGCCATGCCCGCCAAAACACGCCCACCGCAGCCCTCTTTGTGGAGTTTCAGACATTCAGACAAGCAGTAGTTTTGGAGATGAGATCGAGGGGGAGAGAGGGTGGCGGCGGCCTGGGGAGGAGAGGGGATTAGGGTTAGGGTTTGGAGGGCCTCGGGACCTTCTTGTAGAGGGGGAAAAGGAGCAGCACATGGGGGGGAGTTGTGGTGTTGATGCTTTTTCTGCACAGGGAAAACGACAGAGAGGGGGAAGGGGACCGTACGGAGGTGGAAGATGCTCAGATCGAAGGGGGTAACGGGCCCAAGGAAGTTGGGCTTGAGGTGGAAAGGGAAAAATAGGGGGTGGGCTTTGGAAAAAAGATGATGGGCTGCTCTCTCCTTGCTTGCTTTTCTTTTATTTGTTTTCACTTATTATTTTTTTTGTAAGAGATAAAGAGAGAGAGAGAGAGAGATAGAAAAGAAAATAGGGGTTTTCTTTTTATGGACTATTTGTGTTAAATTTTCAAAACAGAGATTAAAGCAAAAGGTAACATTATTTTCCAGGGTTGAAACTTTAATTGTTTTAAAGTTGCTAGTTGAATTTCAAATAATGTTGGATTTGGGAATTTTGGAAATACACAAATTTTATTAAATAAGTTCAAGCAATTATGAAAACATTATTAGCTTTAATTTTGTTTGCAAGATTTTTAATTTTCAAACTCCCATTTGAAATACTGCCAAGTAGGATTTGATTGGATTTGGATGTGTTACTTGCATTTACCATTAGGGTTTTGAACAATTTAATTTGTTTTGAAGTTTTGAGGGTTTTGGAAAACATGATGCAATGCTTATGATGCAGATGATGCAAACAAAAAGAAAACAAACAGGTAACACCCCAGGTGTTACACAACATGATAATCCTGTCACAACCACCTACATTCCTATGGTCTAGTAGATATAACCATCCTAGAGAAACCAGGATACGTGAAATCCTAACTTGAAAGTTTAGATGAGAAGAGAAAACAACGTTGCACTTCCTCACCAGAAAAAGGGAGGGTGGGTGGGGAAAGAAATAAAAGAACAGAATTCCTACTCTCAAGTTTCATTTTTCCTATATAGCTACAAAATAGTTTCTAGACTCAACTGCGACCAGTAAAAGGGATCCTACAGGCAGACAGGCTCTGATACCATTTGTCGCACCCGGACTTCTAGAGGATACACACAGCCCGCTAAATACTAGATAATTGGCTTACGGGGCCTACCTGCACCCGCATCTCAATATGAGTAGGCCAACACGTAAACGTGTGACAACCATCCTCTACTATTCATCGTCTGTGAAACCATCCAATAGGAATCCGAATACTTCCATTGACGTACTTCATAACATACACACATGGTACGTCAACGGCATTTGAACAAGTGATATCACAACAAATCTCTAAGACACAAAGAAATAGAAATAAGTGGCAAAAGCTCTCACTAGAGCAGAGATAGCAAATACAGTCATGCAGAGGACACATGTCCCAACAAGTCATCATTACATCACAGCGGAAGCATCCAAAGTGTCTGAGTACAGACAAGATCCAAATAGGCCTAAGAGGCCGAAAACGAAAAGAACGGAGCCCATCCACGAAGTCTCGGATCCTGCCCGGGTCCGCTATCTACTCGCCAGCAGCCTCGTCATACTCCACGTAGTAGCCACCATGGGGATCCTCGGAAACGTAGTCTGCAGAACCAGCAGCCCCAAAGGGGTCAATACGGACGAGTACTGGCAAGCAAGACGCACAAGATACCAAAGTGTACCCGACAACACCAAGTACAGATGCTTTGGGTTCAACGGAAGATAGGTGATACAAAGGTGCGGCAGCGGGCTGCACTAACCAACTACAGAGACACGCTACAACATCCGGCTAAAAGAAAGGGATAAGATAGCGCATCGGAGCCAACTACCACTAACCTCAAACAAACCCATCCTGGATCTCGCCCCTTATCCAAAGAAGCAATCCGAGGATAACTCACACAGTTGGATTAATGAAGGTTCAGGTTATTGTGTCAATAAGCCTATTACTAGTCAAATTATTATTAATTAGGTGTAAGTTGTCTAATCCTTGTTAGCCAGCCCTATCACCAAGTCATCCATAACCGCGGACAACACGGCTTCTCGAGAAGATTTAACCCTGCAGGGGTGCACCAATTTGGCCGTACACGTAAGAATATCCCGCCAGACGGGGATCAAACCACCAAGCGAGGCACTCAACACAACCCAACTCTTCTTCGCATCAAGCCCAAAGAACCACGTGCTGTGCGTGCGCGGCTAATCGAGCCCCCACGAAGAAAAGGGGGACCCTCATAGCACTGGAAGACCACGCCGCCCTAAATGCCGACTACAAAAGTTCCACCCTGGCGCCAAGGGTTCGTACCAGCATATGCATGCATCAAATGGAAAGCCCAAACTAAGTGTGGCGATTTGGACGAGATGCGAATCGAATCAGAGTTGCGGGGGCGCCCATACACGCTTCCCACATGCGGTTAGCGCGCTCAACATGGATCCAGAGGACAAGAACTTTTCCTGAGTTCGACACTAGCAGGCCTCAAAACCATACCCGGCCTCCTGGCGGTGCCTTATCATCAAATTAGCATTACCTCAAACATTAACAGGTTGTTGTTTAAACATCGAGCCCCCAGAACATAATAAATATGGTAAAAGAAATAACGAACATCAGACTCGAGCATAAACAACCCTAAGCATGCTAGTAAGACACAGGCAACAAGCAACAGGGTTATAGGTGTGGAGGTGAGGCTATATCAGGGTTACAGGATAACATGTGATAGGATCGGAACACAAGCAACGAATCATAAGGCTAGCATATTAGACAACGGAAAGTATCGGTATCAAGTGTGGAACAGACACAATGGTTCAGGTGAGTGAATACTTGCCTGCAAACTCAGTAGCCTGGTACTGGGCTAACTCCTCTGAAGTGGTATCGTAAACCTCGTCTGTCTCAACGTCGTCATCTATTCGAGAAGAAGCAAACAAACAACGAAAGGAGACGGACAATCAATAACATCGCATAATGCACAAACATGGGATGATGCATGCCATTTTAATTGGTACATCAAAATAAACTAGGGACATTAACAACAATTTTAAATGGACCCATATGCAGCTGAATTGCATATGGTAAAACCCATGTGCATAAATTGAGAATTTAATGAATTACAACTAAACATTTGCTAAAGTGGATTAAATGCATGAGAAATGATAGAAACAGCTAGGAAATGAAATTAGCTTCAACTAGATATTTTATTTGCCAAATTTGGAGTTGTAAATATTTAATTGTGGCTTTTGGCATTTTGATTGAATAAAAATCAGAATTGAAATTAGGGCAAAATTTAGTTTCTCAAAATGTTGTTATTATGGCATAATTGGATAGAGCGTTTAATTCTGATTGGAAAACATGTATTACTTTCTGAATTTGAAATTAAAATGAATTAATTGTGAATTAAACAAGTTTAAACAAGATTTAAATGAATTCAATTCAAGTACTAAAATTAATTGAATTTTATTTGTTCCAAACATTAAATAAAATTCATATTTGAAAAGATTATATTTTTTCTGGTTTGAAAACATATTTTACAAATTAAATTTGAGTTTAATTTGAATTAGTTATGTTTTGAACAATTTTAAATGAATTAAATAAGGTACATAAAATAATATAATTTTTAATTTTTCAAAATAATAACAGATTGCATATTTGAAAAGTTCAGGAAATTTTGAATGGAAAACATATTTTATTTACTGAATTTGGATTTGTATTGCAAAAGTTATTTGAATTTGAAAAACAGGGGCTATTCTGTAATTGCCAGAAAGTTTTAACGTTTCCAGGGGCTTGTTCGTGAAAACAGAAACTTCAGAAAAGTCCCTGGGACTTTTGTTACGGAGGGCAGACTAGACCTGGGTCACTGGCCAGTGGGCCAGCGCCCAACTGGCGCCTGCGTGGACGCGGGTGTGCGCGCGCGTGGCTTACGCTGCCGCTGACAGGAAGGCCCCACCTGTCAGCGCGCGGTGGTAAAAAGTTGGGTTTAATCCGCGCGCGGGGGGGAGTCGAACCCGCGACGTGGGCTCGCGCGCACGGGCCTGTGGCCACTGGGCTGGGCTGCGTATCGTGGCAGATCTGGATGGCTTGGGGTTTTGAGGTGGGATCTCGACTGATTAACTGAAACTGACGAAAGTTTCAGACTTTCGTCTGAAACTCGACGACAGACGGCGGCGCGGCGGTGCAGCAACGCACGGTGACCACTAACGGGCGGCGCTGGGGCATTTGCGCATGCGTGTTGGCACCCGGAAGAGGTGGGGTGTGCGTGCGCGTGCTTGGAGCAGCAGGGACGCACAGAGGCGTGCCGATTCCGGTCATGGCGGCACGGTGGCGCTCGGTTCAGACGAGGCACCACGACAGGGGCGTTACGGGGTCGTAAATCCGGCGGAGACTGGAAAGGATGCCTCACGAGAGGTGTCGACGTGGTCGTACAGACTCAGCGAGGACGGGGACGACGGCGTAGCGGCGATATTCAGAACAACCGCGGCGGTGACGGGCTCGTCGTCTAGGATCAGCGGCCCCTGGGACCCGCTGCAGCTGTCGATGAGGACGAGCGAGAGGTGGTGGTCCTGCTCGTGCACCTGGCCTGGTCGGAGGCGCTCGCTAGGCTCCTGTCGACGACGACACCTTGGCTGCAACCACACCCATCGCCGGAAAAACAGAGAGAAGAAAGGAGGGAGAAGACTAGGTGGCGGCGCAGGGAGGAGGAAGAGGGACTAGCGTTTCGGACGCGCCCTCGGGGGGTAGAAAAAGGGAGAGGGAGGAGCAGGTGGGGAGAGGGGTGCGTGCGGTGCTGCGTGCCTGCTTGCGTCAGGGGGCGACGTCACCCCTCGTACGGAGGAGGGAGACGAGGCTGCGGGCCGCGCTGCGCGCGCGCGCTGGCCGGGGCGACTGGGCCGGCCCACTCGGGCTGGCCTGGTTGCTCCCCTCTTTTTTTTCTTTTGCTGAAAAGAAAAGAAAAGAAATAAGGAGAGAAAAATAGGAGGGTTTTGGGCTTCAAAAAAATTTGTGATAAATTTTTATAGGTTCCTTATTGCAAAAGCCCAGTTGCACAAACTTTTGTTTTTTCAAAATTTTAAATTTTTGTTGCTGTTTGAAATTTAAATGAATTTGAGTGAATTTTGCAATAATTGAAAATATTGAAAAAATTAAGCAAGATAATTATATGAAAATTCAAGTTTATTGGAAACAATAGAATTGTTTGATTTAAATGTTTCATTTGAAAATTGTAACAGACCAAGTGTGAAACAAGGATTTGAAATTTGTTTTGAAATTCAAATTCAACACATGAATGCAATATGATGACATGATGCATTTGAAATAAAAACAGGAAACAAACATTCTAAGGTTGTTTTCATACTTGGGATGTTACAGGCAATAAGACCCCTACAAACTCCGCCCTTCTCACGGTTATGTGAGCGAAGGTAAGAAATCAAAGCGCCAAAGTTATAAGACTTATCGTGTCTCAAAGCAGCAACAATAAACGCCAAATCATAAACAGATAACTTGCTGGCAGTTTTCCTAGCTAATACACATTTAGAAATGAAGTAGGCAAAGTATCAAATGCTAGGGAGTTGAATTTCACGAATTTTACCGCTCTCCCCCGTGAATCTTCTGCTTTGGCAAATCTCTCCATATAAATACAGTATTGGTTTGGGCTGCCCACTTATTTTCTCACAATACCCAACTCAGGTACCTTAATAGCTGCACAGAAAACACTAAAAGGCAGGCTCACAACTTTATTATAAATCTTATAATGGACCATTGGGTTAGTTGGAGACCATTTAAAACAAAAATCCTACACCACATACATACATAGTTTCACATATTGGATGTGCTCATCCTCGATGAAACGTTCTAAACCTGCATTATGCACTAGAGTGTTAAAATCCTGCTAAATTCCTATAACTTGCATAAATTCCCGACACGGATAGATCGATGGGAACACCCTCTCTTCACGGTTCACGAGCATGACCTCATGCACCTCCAACTCATGCTGGTTTAGTTGATAAGCATTGTGCTCCATCTCTTAAATTTTTCAACAATCATGATAAAAATTAATTTCAAGCAACTATAGACTACTATAGGGACTTATATGAGAACTAAACATACATCAAAACTATGTTATTTCTACTCAAATCAAGCATGCAAACTCACATAAGCTGTCACCTACAGGACCAAAATACTCAAGAAATACTTCACTAAATAAAATTCTACTTGGATCATCGGATGAGTCACATACCGGAGATCAAACACACCAAAAATTAGCACAAATGATGGGCTGAAGAAGGAGATCGAAAATCCAGAGGGAGAACACCAAGAACACGGGATCCAGGAAATGTTTTCAGCTCTGGGGGTGAGAGAGAAGACTTTGGCAGTGGAGGGATTAAGTGGAGGGCCAGGAGGCCCAGACCATGTGCTGGCGCCACCTAGGGGCAGGCCGCGCCACCCTAGGGTGTGCCTGCCTGGTGGGTTCCCCTAGGGTCTCCCAGGTGGCTTTCTGCCTCATATTTGACGTAAAAATTTATTATAATTTTTCTTGAATTTTTCGAGAAACTTTTTTTTTTGAGGTATTTCCAGAATTTTAATAATTAATAAAAACCGGGAAAATGTAAGTGAAAACGTGGAAAAAAAAACCAAAACCAGCACTACAGAGGTTCTAAGACACTCCAATTAAAGAATAACCAAAGAAAACAAAGGTGGTAGTGGTGAAAGCAAAAGTATGGATGGTGAAAACATGCATAACCTCAGTAATCAGGGTGAAAACATCAGGAAAACATGTGTAAGGATGGTGGAAAACATGATTGTACTCAAGTGATAATGTAATAACAGAAGTAAACATTGTGAAAACATAATGGGGAAGGTGAAAACATAGTGAAAACATTGCTCATTTCATTTAAAATCATTTTGTTAACAAGGGTGATCAAGACTTGCTACCAAAATAATTTTATATGAAACAAAACTTTGTTTCTCACTAAATAATTATGTTACCTCAACCTTGATAGGCATAGTACCAATCATAATAATTTCATATTCTTTTGGTGGCTTTGGAGTAGGACAATAAAATTCTCCAATCTTGATGGTCTCAATATTTTCAATGGAATTTATACCATATTTTCTATCAATCTTCTTGGGAAAATAAAAGTGTGATATTTATCATTATCATTAAAAGTAAATTTGCCTTGATTGCAATCAATAGCAGCCCCTGCAGTATTAAGAAACGGTCTTCCCAGAATAATAGACATATTATCATCTTCAGGCATTTCCAACACAACAAAGTCAGTTAATATCAAACAATTATTAGCAACTTGAACAGGAACATTCTCACATATACCCACAGGAATAGGAGTAGACTTATCAGCCATTTGCAAAGATATATCACTTGGTATCAATTTTTCTAGGAGTAGTCTTTTATAGAAAGTAAAAGGCATGACACTAACTCCAGCTCCCAAATCACACAAAGCAGTTCTAACATAATTATTTTTAATAGAACAGGGAATAGTAGGTATACCAGGGTCTCCAAGCTTCTCAGGAATCTTCCTTTTGTTAGAGACAATATATTTCATATATTTTGCATAAGGAGGCAATTTAATAGCATCAATTAAAGGAATTTGCAAGAACAATGGTTTCATCCATTCACAAAACTTGTTATAGTGTTCTTATTCCTTAGATTTGTGTTTCTTACCAGGGAAAGGCATTGGTTTGTGTACCCAAGGTTCTCTCTCATTACCATGTTTATTAGCAATGAAATCTTCCTTAGTATACTTTGCAGTTTTAGTTTGCTTTTCAGGTTCAGCTACAGGTTCTTCTTTATCAGAAACATCATTCTTTTCATTACCACTTTCAGTTTCAGCATCAGAGATAGATATACTATTAGGATCTTTAGAAGGTTCAGAGGATTCTACAGCAGTTTTATGTTTCTTCTTCTTTTTCTTCTTAGTATGAATAACATTATCATTAGTTTTCTGAGAATCTTGTCCAATTCTTTTAGGATATCCCTCAGGATATAAAGGATCTTGTGTAGCAATACCACTTCTAGTTCTTATTTCATAAGCATGTTTTTCTTTAGAAGCATTAACTAGCAAATCTTTTTGCACTTTAGAAAGTTGATATATTTGAGTTTGAACCATTTGAAAATGTTTAACAAGCATTTTAACATCATTAGAGGTTCTTTCTCTAATACCATGCAAATTATCAATAGCTCTAGAGTTTTCGATAAGGTGGTTCTGCACTCTCTTATTAAAATTATCTTGCTTAATGAAATAATTATCAAATTCATCTAAGCATTGATCAGGAGGTTTTCTATAGGGGATATCCCTACTATCAAAATATTGGAGAGAGTGTACCTCAATGGTGGATGAGTGAGGTATTGGCTTACATAATTCTTCTATAGGTGGAAGATTCTTCACATCTTAAGATTTAATACCCATCTCTTTAAGAGATTTCTTGGCTTCTCTCATCACTTCATCATTTAATTCAATCATTCCCCTCTTCTTGGGTGTTGATGTTGGTGTATGTACTGGAGTAGGAGTAGGCTCAGGCTCAACCATAGTACAATCATCATGATTTTGGCTTATTTTGGACAGTAATTCCTCAGCTTCTTCGAGAGTTCTTTGCCTAAAAACACAACCAGCACAACTATCCAGGTATGTCCTAGATTCAACAGTTAGTCCAGTATAGAATATATCAAGAATTTTATTATCTTCTAGCTTATGCCCGGGTGTATCTCTAACTAAAGAATAGAACCTTGCCCAAGATACAAGCAATTTCTCTTCCTCCAATTGCTTGTAATTAAATATATTTTGTAAAGCAGCATGTTGAGCACTAGCAGGAAAATATTTCTGAAAGAAAGCATTAACCAAACCAATAGAACTATCAATAGATCCAGGAGACAAATTGTTAAACCAAGTTTTAGCTTCATCCTTTAATGAGAAAGGGAATAATTTAGCAACAAAGTAACTACGTTTCTTAAGATCATCAGAGAATAAACTACTCAAAGAGGAGAGCTCATTCATATGTTTCATAGCACTTTCATTTTAAGTTCCACAAAAAGGTTCTTTCTCAACAATAGATATATAAGATAAATCAAGAGAGAAGACATAATCCTAATCCCTAATATTAATAGGAGAAGTGGCAAACTTTGCATCAGGAGATAATTTATATTTAACAGCACGACTTTCCATAAGACATATAGCAGCATCTTTATCTTTCATAGCATGTATTTCATCAATAAGATCATCACTCAGTTCAATATAGGCATCATCAAAATCATCACTAGGGTTCTCTCTAAATTCAGGTGAAAAAGCAGGAGTAACCGATTTTTTTTTGAAACAGTTACCGTAGGGAAAGACCCTACGGTGTAGATTTCAAATTAATGAGAAAGCCAGAGGCTTTCCGAAAGAAGACAATACAGAGTTTAAAATAGGCAAAGATGTTTTAGGGGGGAAATGAAATAGAAAATTACAAGCCATTAAAAGAAAATAGAAAAAATCCAGTCTAAAAGGGGCTGCACCCGAGCAGCAGGAATCCTGTGTTGGTGAAGTAGGATATCACTATGAAAATTCACCTTCCATCGCGCTAGGGATGGAGGCACGCCTTTGTAGATGAGATCATTTCTATTTTTCCAAATATTCCACAGAGCACACACCACAACCTCCAAGAAACAAGGTCCCGTGAAAGCCCCTTTTGCAAAGAGGAACCGCTGAGAGATTGGACGCGAGCAGTCCGAATGGATATGAATGTAATTCCAGCAGGCCAGAGCAAACGGGAACGAAAAGAAGAGATGATTCCTTGATTCAGGGACATCCAGAGAGCAAAGAACACACCCCGAGCCCTCTTCCAAATGCCAATTTTTACGCAACATCAGGTCTTTAGTATTAAGCCTATCCATATGAAGTAACCAGGCAAAGACTTTTAATTTGGGCATACATTTGGACTGCCAAATATCCGAAAGCGAAGGGTCGCGTGGTAAATGGGAGAAGATGAAGTTATAATATTTGGATGCAGTGAACTGAGAATTACCCCAAGGGAAGACACGCACATCATGGGCATTGGGAGAGAGTTGCTGCTGGGAAAGTATAGATGAGATACTCTCCAATTCCTCGAAGGCCTGTGAAGACATGGGCCGAAAAAAGGCCGAGGAAAGGTCTGGCAGAGCAGTCATATACTGAACTGAGGAATTCTCGTTTAATACAAAAGAGAATAAGCGAGGAAAGCGGTCACAAATCAGCTCATTACCAATCCAGAAGTCCTTCCAAAAAAGAGTGGAGCAGCCATCATGGATAGTCGTGGTGGTAATACCCCTATAAATCTCCACCAGTTTGAAAATATCCCTCCACCAAAAAGAACCGCGCACTGTTTGGGCGTGTGGAGGGGAAGAGGGGTCATAAAGGGACCAGACTAGTTGTACCCAAGGTATACGTTCCTCGCAATAAAATTTGTGTAACTGTTTGAGAAGCAGGGATTTATTTTGGACTTCAAGATTCAAGATGCCTAAACCTCCATCTTTCTTAGGCTTACAAACAAGTGGCCATGCAGCCATCGAATTGATTGACGTGGAATCTGAATCCTTGGCCCATAAGCAATGGCGGCGTGCACGATCAAACAGTTTCAGAATAGACTTGGGAACTTTAAGAGAACATAGGAAGTGCACTGGAAGAGAAGAGAGAACCGAATTCATGAAGGTCAACCGGCTGCCATAATCAAGGAAACAGGCACTCGCATTCAGACGACGCTCAACTTGATCAACAATGGGCGAGAGGTCATGCACCGTCGGACGTGAGGATCCCAGGGGCAAACCGAGATAAGTGAATGGGAGAGAACCCACAGAGCAGCCAATAGTCGCAGCCAGGTGATGAAGACGATCTTGATCAATATTAATCGGCATTAAACATGACTTCGAATAATTAACGGACAGGCCCGTGGCAGAAGCGAAAGAGTGCATGAGTTCTGATGGAGGGATAATAACCCGGTAGGCCAACTCCAAGGTATAACCCGGCCCGAAGGATGCTGTGCAGGATCCGGCTAAGGATAAAGAACTTTCGTAAGGCCCAAGTTTATAGGCCCAGTAACCCGGATTGTGGGTTACGGTAAAGGAAGGTTAGGGCTCGTATGCCGTGTCCGGGTAGGATCCAGGGTGTGTCTTGGAGGACAAGCCGGGGGGTACGGGTGCTTTATAAACCGATCCCTAGGTCTAGTTGAGGGATCCAAGAACCCTAGCAATACCGCTTGATATCGAGCATCCCGTGTAACCCGGGAGTTGAGTTATTATATTAAGATCGGAGACTTGGCGACTTTGATTGCCGGCTACCAGATCGATTACCATCATGTTTTCCTCTGAGCTCCTCTCCGCATGTGTCGTCTTGCCCCAAGATCAGTTACCCCCGGTAACGTCTGCCGTGACTATCCCACGACAGTTGGCGCCCACCGTGGGGCCTGCGTCCAAAGGTGTTTACATCACGGGAGAAGCTCGGAAAAACATGGAGAATCTTGTCATCGGCGAGATCTACATCGACCACAAAGGAGAAAAGATGGTGGACGATTCCGGCTGGGGGCCAGAGTCGGATCACCTCGAGTCCGGATCTACTGTGACGATCGGCCAGATCAACATCTTCATCGGTACGGTACGTGCGCCTGATTTAAAGGGACAATATCATGTGCATACTACAGGAACTTCTAGCAGGGACAAAGAGACGTTAGAGCAAACGGTAAACTCGGTTTCATCAGCCGCGCCGGGATACCTGAGATGGGCGGAACAAGAGGTAACGTGGAGCAGAAGAGATCACCCGGAAAGAATAGAGCGCCCAGGAGTCTTGGCATTGGTGGTTGCGCCACAGGTCATGGTTACGAGCTGAAAAGGGTCCTGATGGACGGTGGAAGTAGCATTAACATCCTGTATTGGGAAACCTTCTTACGCATGAGCCTCAAAGAGTCCCAGCTACAGAAAAGTTCGACAGTCTTTCACGGGATCGTGCCGGGTCACGCGGCGAGCCCCGAGGGAAAGATCACCTTGGAGGTTGCTTTCGGAGAATCGATGGATAATTATCGAGTTGAGTGGCTCACGTTCGAGGTGGTCAAATTGCGCAGTCCTTATCACGCGCTGTTCGGAAGACCGGCTTATGCTAAATTCATGGCTAGGCCGTGTTATGTGTATTTGCAGCTAAAGATTCCGGGTCCTAAACGGACCATCACCGTACATGGGAACCGGGATATAGCGGCCGAGTGCGACGAAGGAGATTCAGTGATGGCCGAGCAAGCATGCAGAAAAGAAGAAACTCGAGTATTACCGGTCTCAAGTAAATCCGGATGATAGAACAGCTTTGAAAAGGCCGAATACTGAGGACGAGAGAGCAAAATTCAAGGCAGCACAAGACACCAAGAAGATAGATTTTGTTGAAGGTGATTCCACTAAGCAATTTACTATAGGGTCTAATTTGGAAAGAGAGCAGGAGAAGGCACTTGTGGAGTTTATTCGTTCAAATGCGGACGTATTCGCCTGGACACCTAGCGACATGCCGGGTATCCTACGGAATTGGCGGAGCACAGTTTGCACGTAGATCCCAGGTCCAGGCCTGTGAAGCAGGGCTTGAGGAAGATGAATGAGGAAAGAAGGAAAGCCATAGGTGAAGAAATTGCTCGGCTACTGACAGCCGGCTTTATCATGGAAGTGTTTCACCCGGATTGGTTAGCAAATCCGGTTCTAGTGATGAAAAAGACTAACGAGTGGAGGATGTGCATCGATTTCACGAGTCTCAACAAGCATTGCCCAAAGGACCCGTTCGCGCTACCAAGGATAGACCAGATCGTAGACGCAGTAGCCGGGAGTGACCTGCTATGCTTTCTGGACGCATACTCCGGGTACCACCAAATTAAGCTTAAGAGGGAGGATTGGGAGAAAACATCATTTATAACCCCTTTTGGGGCCTTCTGTTATAAAACCATGACGTTTGGATTGAAGAACGCTGGCGCAACTTATCAACGGTGTATTCAAAAGTGCTTCGAGGACCAAATTGGACGCAACGTCCATGCCTACGTGGATGATGTGGTTATCAAAACCAGGAAGGCGGAGACGTTTATCAATGATCTAAAGGAGACGTTCAAAAACTTGAGGAGGTATCAGATGAAGCTTAACCCGACAAAGTGCGTGTTCGGAGTTCCAGCCGGGAAATGACTCGGATTTATCGTGTCCGAGAGAGGAATTGAGGCAAACACGGACAAGATCAAAGCTATCCAGAGTCTGAAAAAGCCGGAAAATTTGAAGCACGTTCAAAAACTCACGGGCTGCGTGGCAGCCTTGAGCCAATTCATATCAAGACTCGGAGAAAAGGCAATACCCTTGTACCGGCTCTAGAGAAAGTCAGACAAATTTGTATGGGATCAGGAGGCGGATGAGGCGTTCGAGGCACTAAAAAGCAGTTATCTGAAGCGCCAGTGCTAGCGGCTCCGGGTCCTAAAGAGCCTATGTTGCTGTATGTGGCAGCAGGCCCCCGAGCCGTCAGTGCAGTAGTGGTCGTGGAGCGTAAAGAAGATGGGAAAGGTTATCCAGTTCAGAGGCCGGTTTATTATGTCAGTGAGGTATTGTCGGAAGCAAAGCAGCGCTATCCGCATTGGCAAAAGCTGGTTTTCGGGGTCTTTATGGCCAGCCGGAAATTGAAGCCGTATTTCCAGGAACACCCCATAACGGTGGTTAGCTCAATACCGATGTCGGATATCATCAGGAACTCGGATGCGACTGGAAGAATAGCCAAATGGGCGATAGAAATGGGGGATTATCACATCAGTTACGAGCCCAGGTCAGCAATCAAATCTCATGCTTTAATTGATTTCGTTAACGACTGGACACATACAGGCATGACTACAACGGTTCCAAACTCCGAGTCATGGATCATGCACTTCGATGGATCTAAGCAATACGAGGGATCAGGAGCTGGAGTGGTGCTAACGTCACCCAAAGGAGATAAATTAAGTTACGTACTACAAATTCACTTTGACTGTTCCAACAACGTGGCCGAGTATGAAGCCCTATTGCATGGCTTAAAGGCAGCCAAGGAGATGAACATTAAGAGGATACGATGCTTTGGAGATTCGGACCTTGTGGTACAGCAGGTGTCAGGAACTTGGGATAGAAAGGATGCAACCATGGCGGCATACCGCGGAGGTTGATAGGGTTGCAGGATGCTTTTCCGGGTATGAGGTGGAGCATATAGACAGAAGAAAGAATGAAGCAGCAGACGCCCTTGCTAGACTCGGCTCGCGCAGAGAGCCGGTTCCACCTAACGTGTTCCTGGACGAGTTATGGCGACCCGGATACAGAGCTCGTGGCCACTATACGCGCTATTCCCGAGTGGACAGAGCCGTTTTTGGCCTACCTATCACGAGGCGAGTTACCACAACAGGAGGTGTTAGCAAGGCAAATTTTGCGGAGAGCAAAGGGATATTCTATCATTAATGGGGAGTTGTACAAGAGAAGTGCAGCAGGAGTCTTTTTACGCTGCGTAGCACCAGAAGAAGGCCGACAGATTCTCAAGGAAATCCATGAAGGCGATTGCGGGCATCATGCATCCACAAGATCCCTTGTGTCCAAGGCTTATCGACACGGATTTTTCTGGCTGACGGCTCTAGCAGATGCAGAAAGATTAGTAGCAAGGTGTGACGGATGTCAAAGGTACGCTCGCCAAACCCATGTGTCGGCTATGGAATTACGGACCATCCCGTTAACTTGGCCGTTCGTTGTCTGGGGGATGGATATGGTTGGCCCCTTTCATATGTCACCTTGCAAGAAGACACATCTTTTAGTGGCTATTGATAAATTTACCAAGTGGGTCGAGGTTATGCCAGTTACTAATTGTGAAGCAGCTACAGCAGTCAAGTTCCTGGAAAGAATTATCTACCGGTTTGGGTATCCTCACAGCATAATTACCGACAATGGAACCAACATGTCCCTTGGTGAGATGGAAAAGTTCTGCGGCAACAATGGAATCCGGCTTGACGTAGCATCAGTGGCTCATCCACAGGCCAAGGACAAGTGGAGAGGGCAAACCAAGAATTGCTCCGCGGGTTGAAACCACGATTGCGAGTCCCCTGTATCAGGGCTGCTGGCGCGTGGGTCGAAGAGCTTCCTTCCGTGGTTTGGGGTATCAACACTACACTCAACAGATCCACTCACATGACACCCTTCTTCATGGTCTATGGGGCGGAAGCAGTGTTACCGAGTGACATTATTCACGACTCACCACGAATATCAGCTTACGTCGAAGTGGAGAATGAAAAAACCCGGCAGGACGCCGTAGATATGTTAGAAGAACAAAGGGAACAAGCCCTGGAAAGATCAGCCATATATCAGCAAGATCTACGGAGGTATCACAGCCGGCGCGTGAAAAACCCGGGTCTTCAGGAAGGAGACCTGGTTCTGCGCCTGGTACAGTCAAACGAAGGAAAACACAAGTTATCACCACCATGGGAAGGACGTTTATCATAAGCCGGAATCTGCATAACGGATCATATTACTTGGTAGATGCAAGGGAAGGGTCGGCTACAGTTAATGACACCGCTCATACCACTTCATCTATGCAAGAAAGAGACAGACCATGGAACGTGGCGTAGCTACGTCCATATTATACTTAGAAAAGATTATATTGGCAAGTGGAATTGCACGGTGTAACAGGCAGCAGGTTTCAGACGTACTCTTTTCCTATCCAGGGTACCCTTGGGGACTGGATGGGTTTTTAATGAGGTGGCCTGCTGACCTAACTTTTTCATATCAAGTAAAGAGGTGGTTATTCTCATGTTCTTCACTCTCAGCATGGCGCATATATAGGTCTTGGGGGCTGATTGCTTGAATAGCACAGTTGAAAACTCAAAGACCCGGCCTCGATGCCTATGAGTTATAAGGGCCGGTCACTCGCAAACGAGTACGGCTGCAATCTTATAACCGGACAAAGGAGCCAAATTTTCTTGACTTATCTTACTTAAGCTCGATGTGACTCGCACTAAAATGGCATGATTTGCTCGCTTACGATTACAATCAGCCATGAAGCCCAATGGGACTTGGTTGACCCTGTCTCGTACAGATGTAACAACATGATATCCATGCGAAAGCCGGCTTATAGTATCAGATAGTCAAAAGGGTCATCTAAACCACAAGTTATGCAGAGTACAGGGCTGATAGCCGGAAACTCAACGATTATTAAGCATAACTTCAAAACCTATGTGAAACGGCTCTAGGCTTTTTTGACCTAGCAGCAAGCAAATGCGTTCTCCTTGAAAGATCACGTGTCCTAGACTCGGAATCCGGGTCTTGGGGACTCGGGATCTCGAAAACGAGAAAAAATGTTTGGTTGTTAAAGTTCAAAAATCCAAAAATCCGAGTCTTGGGGACTTAGCAGCAAGTCCGCTTGTCAACATCCATGAGACCCGGAAACCGAGTTTCACAAAAGGAACAATAAAGAAAACCGGATATCGAGAGCAGATGAGTTCAAAAATTGATAAATCTAAAAGGCCAGAAGAGGCATAGAGTATATCAAGACCTTAGCGTACATTACAAAATCCCGGTGGAAGATATCAAAGGTGCACAGGCGCACCACTCAAAATATAATTGTTTAAACAGCACATCGGCCGACTGACGCATAAGAAGAGGCATTAAATATCAGGTATCACTCGGCGTCCATCTTGGCCTTGCCCTTGCCATCATTGGTGGTAGCAGCAGCACCCGGATCAGCACCGCGCAGGAGGTGGAAACTGGTGTTGAGGTAGCGGGTGCAGAACCAGCTTCAGCTTGCTTTTTGGCAGCCTCCGCCTCAACTTAGCAGCTTCCTCCTTCCACCGAGCCAGCATATCATACGGCTCGGGAAGATCCGACTTAACCGCTTTACCAGCAGCATCATATGCAGGAACGAGGGAATCAACATCCAGGTCGTCAGCGATCTCGCTGGCCGGGTAACGGACCTCATTCTGGACAGCCTGAAAATCCTTCACTGAGAACTTGGACCCATCAAGCTTGAACTCGGAAAGCCGCCATAAACTTCACTAGCTCGAGCTTAGGGAAATAAGCCTTAGCAAGCGCAAGCCCCCGGGTTACTCCAACCGGCAAGACGAGCGTTTCCAGTGCCAAATCCACTCGGGGATAGTGGAGAAGGCATCCATCATTCTTTTCAGATCGACATGCCCCTTTACCCGGCCACCGTAATTCCTGAAGGATCCATTTGGTTCCGGCGCATAGCTGCCGATAACGCTCTTGATAGTTTTCAGCCTGGCAATGTCATCCTCATCGGCATCACTTCGTCCGGGCCTGAAGAAATGGAAAATGAGTCGACAAAACTCTGGCTATTTATCAAAAGGATAATCCGGAGGAAGAAACGTACCAAGCAAAGCACGATACGTGTCAGCAATTTGGACAGAAAGGTTGTTAGATCATCTTCTGCTTTGTGAGCCCTTTTCCTATACTTCCTCATTATCATCCTATTCCTCCTGGCCTCAGCCTCGGCTGCTTCACGCAGAACCACCTTCTTTTCAATGAGCTTGGTGGCATCTGCCAGTTTCTCCTCATATTGAGTGACGAAAGACTGCATGGACGCAACGAAGGATTAGCCGGGTAAAGGGGCAAGTTATCAGTCGCTTGTATCATAAAGTCCCAAGCAAATTATGAATCAATTCACTCGGAACTTGGGGACTGGATAAGGACGCAAGCAGCGTTAGTCGGATTTACCTCGTGTTTGGATATTAAAGCCCCCAAGATGTTTTCTTCATTAGCCCTCAAAGTGCGCAGGGTTTCGAGCATCTGGGCAAATGTCAGGTCCTCAGGCTGGGCACCGGAAGAGCTGGCAGCCTGATCGCCTGGTGGGGGAACTCTCCCCGCCCGTGGGGTCGAGACCCGGACGGTTTGAGTATCCGGGTTGGGAGAACCCATCCTCGTATCCAGAACCTCGATCTCCTCGTCACTGGTTCCGACGAGGAAGGAGACCGGTGGATCGGTGAAGTGGATCGCCCAAGGGGCCTTGTTCCTGGTTATTCTCAGTGTCACCGCCAGTCGCGCATCTACGTTCTCAGTCGGCTCCTCTGTCCGATGGTTATCCGTCTCTACATTCTCCGGGTCATGACGGTGGCTTGAGTGCTAAAAGAAAGATGAGAGGAGGCAGTTAGCAGTGGTGATTGAAAATTGTCAGGCATCAAAAGAAGTCATATAGCAAAAGCTTACCCGGCATTCACGGTGTAGTCTGGCGGGAGCTCGCCGCTGGAAGCAGACGAAGTCGCCACAGGGACCACTAGCGGAACCCGGAATTGCCCGGCACGTGGATGGTTAGGAGAAGGGTGGCGTTGAGGAGAGTCGGAAGGACGAGACGGAGGAGCACTGGCACGATGGACGGAGGAGGTAGAGATGCCCGGGTTAAGGGGATCTTCACCCGGGGAGCTCCGAGTTACTCTGCGCTTGGCTGGAAGAGAATCCTTCAAGTACGACGAGTTCGATAATTGATGGTTAAGTCATCGCATGGCGTCAAAGGAGTAAGGTTCAGAGGACGAGGAGAAAGGAACCTTGGATACTGCCCCTCTGGTCTTCCTTTTGGCTCCAACTGTTGCCTCTTGATCAGATTCGGTAGCCTCCGGGTCATCCTCGTCGTTCTCACCTTCGTCCTCCCAGCCCTGCGAACCGAGTGTACGTCCGTGGGAAAAAGTTAAATGGGAGGAAAATGATGCAAGTGAAAATAACATAAGTTCCGGCAAGTACCTTCACTATCATCGGCGGCTCATCCTCTTCTTCCGGGTTTCTGGAAGGGGGGGAGGGTTTCAACTCTCCAGAAGGGGATCATCAGCCTAAGACAAAAGGATGAAATTAAGGGTTATAAGCTGTATCAAGTCAAGGTGTGGAAATAAGTTATGAATATCGGATGTTACCGCTGGAGCCGGGTTTTCCCGAGTAAATGGGGGCAACCCGGCGATGTTCTTTATCACCTCTAGCTTCTCTGTCAAGAAGCCCTTGATGGTCTTGTTGGTGTCGCCGGTCGCGAAGCCCTTGGTGGAATATCGGAGTGCATCCGTGGTATGCCCCGAGTACTCGCACATTAATTTGGTGCGATGGAATTGGGTTGGATTCGAAAATCACCCATGTTTTCACTAAATTGAGCCCAAGGAGGCCTTGGGCTGAGAGGATGGCTATTTTGGCTAACAAGGGAAGGATCACCTCCTGTCTGAGTGAGGGGCAAAGGCATTGAAAAACAAAAGGCTCGAGGAGGCCCTCGAGTAACCCGGCAGTCTCTTCTCGCCGGGTGCAGAAGTGTCATGGCAGTAGAAGAAGGATAATTGCCAGTGCTTGACATGAGAGTTCAGATTGAGGGTTGGCATTGAGGAGTTTTTACGGCGTTGGATGGATACCCCGCCGCATGTGAGAAGTGCTCCGTCACCGCTTTCGCGACACGGCTTGCACTGGAACAGTTCAATGAAGAGAGTCAAACTTGGCGGAGTGCACAAGTATGACTCGGATAGGACAATGAAGTGGGTAATATTCAACATAGAGTTAGGCCCTATGTCGAACACCGGAGGCCGTAGTGGCTCAGGACTTCGCGAAAGAAAGGGTGACCCGGAGGGCGGAATCCCCGGGTCACGTGCTCTACAAAGCAGATTACCTCGCCGTCGGTGGGAGTAGGCCGGGTCTCGTCACCCGGCGCCCTCCAGTGAATGTCCTTCTGAGGGGGAAGAACCCCTAACTCGGCCAATTCTTCCAGTTTGGCCTTGGTGACAGTAGATCGCCCCCAATTGGCGGATATGGATTGGGTTGTCTTCGCTGGGCCGGCTGCTTCCCTTGCCTTCTGGGAGCCATGGGATCGGCCTGCAAAACACAAGAAAAAGAGGTACAAAAAATAAGACTCGGAAGTATTGGGGTATCAGGAAAGCGTGAAAACTAAGAACTATCCGGGTATCGCGCCGTGAAGTGGAGATTGCAAGGTATCCGGGTATTAAATATAACTATGGAGATTATTGGTCACTTACGTATGGAAAGGTGTTTGGGACGGACGGATGGTTGCCCATGTATCTACTGCAAGCAAAATAGCCGGAAAAGGAGGATTTTCCGGGTGTCAATATTATTTGCGGAAAATTGAGGTGAAACGGATCTAGATTGGAAAACTCGCGAATGATTCTACGAAGAGATTGGTGATTAATAATGGTAGGAGGGCGATGTGTGGTCATCAAACAGGTTGTTGAAGAAGTTAGCAAGCATCTAAGCCGTCTAGATCCGGTGCGACGAAGAAACGGTCCACAGGTTGACCTAGATCCAATCGGGATGAATCAGAAATTGCGAGGCCAAATAAACAAGTACAAGGAACTTACTGGGAGATCTTGGAGTTTAGTGCGACGACTGTGGACGGCGTGGTTCGATCGCCCCTCTGCGATTCTTGGCGAGCGGGGCGAGCGCGCAGCAGTGAAGCGTGGCGGCGGCGCGGGATGGCTCGAAAGCGGATGCGGCCGGCGGTGGCTTTGCACCGGTGGCGAGCGCGAAATTCCTGCGGTGGTGTTACGAGGGCGCAAGGAGTGAAGAAGGAACGGAGAGAATGGAGTGAGGCGTTGGGTTCTAGGTCATCCCCTGAACGCTATTTATAAGGCAAGGGAGCTTATCCCAACGGCCGGAAGCGGAAATTATGGGGAATGGTTATCCGCGCGGATCCTACGAGAAATGCTTCAAGTATGAGCAAGGTATCTGGACGAAAAAAAAGAGAAGGAGATCCACCCGAGATATCAGGGTCAATTATCGAGTATAGAATCTTGACATTTTTATTAGGGTTTAGACCTGGAAAGTTAAGCCAGGTATTTTGGAGAAAGCGGGTTACTATGGCCACCATGGAGTAAGGCCTAGCTATCTATTAAAGCACCTTAACCCGGCCTCCATATATTTGTGTGTTTGATGTTCTTGCAGGGAATAGCGAGCGCTTCAAGGAAGGATCCGTGAAGCCCAAGCTATTCTGGGGACTACTGATGGGGGGATAATAACCCGGTAGGCCAACTCCAAGGTATAACCCGGCCCGAAGGATGCTGCGCAGGATCCGGCTAAGGATAAAGAACTTTCGTAAGGCCCAAGTTTATAGGCCCAGTAACCCGGATTGTGGGTTACGGTAAAGGAAGGTTAGGGCTCGTATGCCGTGTTCGGGTAGGATCCAGGGTGTGTCTTGGAGGACAAGCCGGGGGGTACGGGTGCTTTATAAACCGATCCCTAGGTCTAGTTGAGGGATCCAAGAACCCTAGCAATACCGCTTGATATCGAGCATCCCGTGTAACCCGAGAGTTGAGTTATTATATTAAGATCGGAGACTTGGGGACTTTGATTGCCGGCTACCAGATCGATTACCATCATGTTTTCCTCTGAGCTAAACCCTCTCCCAAACGCCTGTGTCGTCTTGCCCCAAGATCAGTTACCCCCGGTAACGTCTGCCGTGATTATCCCACGACAAGTTCCTTAAGTGCAAGCAGCTGAGTGTGAAAAGCTTGCAGGATCAGCAAAGTTTCATCGGCGTATTGAGCAATTGGGAAATCCATGTCGGGGATAGGGAGTGGAGGGGTGAGACCACCATTGGCAGCTAGATGATTAACCATGGATTGGAGAAGATCTGCTCCTGCCACAAAGAGAATAGGAGAGAAAGTATCACCTTGGCGCACACCACGCCGACATGGAAATTTATTTCCGGGAACACCACTAAGAAGGACAGAGGAAGTGCCCGAAGAAAAAATCGCAGATACCCAAGAAACAAATCTATCATCAAACCCCCAACAGCGAAGAATAGCCAGCACCGCCTTGTGCTCAATGGTGTTAAATGCCTTGGCGAAATCTAACTTTAAAATAACTGCCTCCTTACGATACTGTTTGCACTGATGAATATATTCATAAGCCCAGGCCACGCAATCCTGAATCGAACGGTGCTTGAGAAAGCCGTGTTGGTTGACATGGACTAGTTGGAGGATTTTCTCTTGAAGACGATTCGCCAAAATCTTAGTCAGAAGCTTCAGACTAGAGTTGAGGAGAGATAAGGGGCGGTAATCATTGCAGCTAGAGGGGTGAGGCACCTTGGGGACCAGGGTGATAAAAGTATCGTTGATTCTCTAAAGATTAACCGAGTTTGCCCAAAAATCCTCACAGAGATTATAAAAATCGAAACGAATAATTGGCCAACAAATTTTGAAGAACAAACCAGAGAAGCCATCTGGTCCAGGGGCCTTGTCACCCGGCATTTCCGAGACAGCTTTATCAATCTCGGCATGAGTAAACGGCTCAGAAAGAGAATGAAGGTCATCATAATGCGTAATGAAGTTCGAGAAATTAAAAAGCGGATCAATCGGCACCGAAACCCCTAGGCGCGCCTTAAACGAACTCCAAATAAGACCTGCCTTCTCATTATGATCAACCGCAAGTGAACCGTCATCCCGGGTCAAAGAAGCGATCGCATTATGTCTAAAATGGATGGTAGCCATCGAATGGAAAAACTTAGTTTTTTCCCCACCAAATTTAGCCCAGCGAACTGTACACCGCTTTCGCCAATAAGTCTGCTGGCAGTCAAGCAAAAAGAGCAATTTGTTTTTAACTAAATTGCGGAAATTCCATTCCGAGATATGCAAGGGCCTAAGTTCTTCCAAACCATCAAGACGAAGAAGCACAGAGTTACAGTTGTCAATAATAAGAGAGATGACAGAGATAACTGTGCTCCAGATACGTAACCCTTTACGAAGCAATTTGAACTTAGCCGAGATACGCCTAGCGCTATCCCCAGGGAAATGAATATCCCAAATGCATTGAACCACATCTAGGAAGCCAGGAACTTTGATCCAATGGTTTTCAAATCGAAACACAGTAGCTTTCGGAAGTGAGGTTCCAACAGAAATGACACACGGCGTATGATCTGAGGTGGGGCGAGCTAGAGGTCTCACAGCGGTGTTCGGGAATTTTAGCGTCCAGGCCGGGGAAGAGAAAACCAGTCTAGTTGCACTAACAGGGGGTCGGCTTGCATGTTACTCCAGGTGTAACGACAACCTTTAAGAGGGAGCTCAATGAGTCCCAGGTGACTAATAATCTCGTTGAAAGTGGCCATATCTTCTAGATTAGCGCCAGGATTATTACGACTATCGGAATAACGATAAAAGTTGAAATCGCCGAGGATTAACCACAGAGAGTCGAGGGCGATGTCCAAGTGAAAAAGCCAAGCAACAAAGTTATCACGCTTGTCGGGGGGTTACCCCCGAGTAGGGTAAAGGCAAGTGCTAAAGGCAAGATCAAAGGAGAGGTTTGGCTGAGTAGCTGGCTACCCGGTACTCGTTACCCGGTTGACTGCTATCCGGCCGTACCTGCCAATGGACAGAAGGAAGAATCAAGGAAGTTATTCTCCTCCGAGTAAAGGAAGTGGTCCGAGTAGAGGGAGCGGTTTCCTACTCGGGCCAGAAGTCAAAGGAGCAGTTCTGACACAGGATCCCGCGTATCCTGGGTCCGTACGGGTGCACTGTTCATCTGCAGAGCGCGTGCTTATCCGCGCCAGGGTGTCAGCAGGGCGGTGCAGGTTAGGGGGCCTACCCTGTGGCCGTGTCAATGATAACAGATCATCTTCTTGGTTTTGCACAACGACTTTCCACACAAGACAAACTAGGAAGCCAAAGCTGTCAGCGAGAAGCTGGAAGTGTGCAGTGTGCACACTATGTCGACATATGTTTGTACTTTTCCCACTTGGCTGTATCCGGCAGGGCACCAGTATATAAGGTGCCCTACCCCCTCCTGCGCGAGGGACAACACACGTGTCGCGTCTTTGGAGAGAACATCTAGCTTACGCCTTACATAGAGAGACGGGTGGCTACTCGGCTGTAGGCCAAACTTGTACTGTGGCTACTCGGTGACACACAAATATAAAGAGAGAAAGGCAGGAGTAGGGGTTTTACCTCCACACGAGGGCCCTGAACCTGGGTAGATCTTGTTGTTTGCAGTGATTGATTCACCCCACACGCGGCTACTCGCTGCGTGATCCCTCCCCGAGCACCTCCAGGGTCCATCGACCCCAAACAATTAGCCATCCTATGGCATCTGCCGTGATACCACCACGACAGTTGGCGCCAACCGTGGGGCAACCAGCGGCGCTGGCTGGAGTTCACGTTCGGACGGGATCCATTTCTGCTGCTGGGGAGCGCGTGGTCTGTGGCCTTGTCCACAGATTCGGCTCCTTTGACTTCGTCATCGACAACACCGGCGATTTCGGCGGCAGGGCCATGCCAGAGGGCGGCACGGTGCTCTCCTTCGGCTCGCACCTCGTCTACGTCGCCACCACCATTGTACGCGAGTACCCCGAGCAGGTGCATGTCAGGGAAGATCCCCCTGCTGTCATCGCTGCACGTGGAAAGCCAACTGGCTGTTCTGCGGACAACGTGGAAGTGCTGATGACCGGCCCGGCTATCACTGCCGGGAAGGGCGCGGCCGCATCCGCGGCAGTCGTTGAGGAGCTTGCTGACACGAGCGAGCTGCCGAGAACGCACAAGCCCTACGACGCGCCTCACAACATCCCGGGCTACATCCCTCCTTCCACGACATCGACGATACCGGCATCCGCCGTGCGAGTAGGCATGCCACCTCCCACCGAGCTCGAGCTCATGACCATGAGGGCGCAGCTCGACCAGCAGCGCCAGGCGCTGCTCGACCAGCAGCTGGAGCTGGAAAAGGTTAGGCTCGAGCTTAACCTGGACCAGAACGAGTACAACAGAGCTCACGGCTTTACGCCTGTAGTGAGGAGGCCTGCCAAGGCAGGCGCTACGCGCCGCAACCTAGGCACCGAGATGGCAGCAGTTGGTGAAACTGCTGGCCAAGCTGCTAGCCAAAACACCGTCACCACCAGACCCAAATACAGCACCCCCGCCAAAACCCTTAGAGCTGCTGAGGCTGTAGCTGCTGAGTTGCCGCATATCGTTGGCAACGCGCGCGTTAGGCAGCAGAAGAGGCTCAATGAGCTAGTGCTAGAGGCTGCTAGGCAGAACGAGGAGTTCCGGAAAGCCAATCCAGGTGCTGGAGCGTCTCAGGTGGTGCATTCGCATGCGGCTAGATCTAACGATCAGGCCTCATCACCGCATCCCAGCCGTGAGAGGGACCGGAGTGGGCACTCTGGCAGAGACAGGCAGATGCAGGTGTACGACCCGGCTGTCGCCGCGAAACAGCACGTTGTGTCGCGACAGTCCGGTCAAAAACACAACACTGCAGGAGCGGGCTATCAAGCCCATAAAGCTCATAGCCAGGCGCGAAATGGAGATCGCACAGGCCCTTCTCAGCATCAGGTTGCTCAGCCTACTCGGCAGAGACCGCAGCCGCGTGCGATCGCGCCAGCCGCCAACCCGGTGGAGCAACCTGCAGTCGTGCAGGTGGACAGATATGATGATGGCTACTCGGCTATGGGGTTGGCTGGCTATGATATCCTGGATCGCGTGGGTGAGCGTGTGCTGGAGCCTAGTGATGCCAGGCACAAGCTGGACCGGATTAGTCTATCCGCGCAACTCGAGAGCAAGGGGCCGCCTGGCCCAGAATGCTTTGGCCCACGCATCATGACAGAGCCATCTGTGAAGCAGTTCCAGCTCGCTAGGGGGACCAAGTGCTATGACGGCAGCACCAAGCCGGAAGACTGGCTTAATGACTATGTCACAGCCGTGCACATTGCAGGCGGCAACCGGAGATGGGCCGTGCGGTACATCCCGCAGATGCTAGAAGGACCAGCAAGAACTTGGCTCAACAACCTGCCCAAGCACAGCATCAACTGTTGTCTTGACTTCGCGGAGGCCTTTGTCAGCAACTTCACCAGCACCTACCGGAGGCCGAATAGGCCGCATCAGCTATCCGCTTGCAGGCAGCGGGAAGAGGAGACGGACCGGGAGTATCTTACTCGGTGGAGTACTCTGAGGAACACCTGTGAAGGTGTGAACGAGGCCCGGGCCATCACTTGGTTTGCGCAGGGTTGCAAACATGGCAGCATGTTGTGGCAAAGGCTGCAGAGAGAGATACCGAGTACTCTCGCTGAGACCATCCGGATTGCGGATCAATACGCACTCGGTGACCCAACTCAGCCTCTTCTTGATGCTGCTGAACCGAGAAGGAGCTACAACAACAACAAGCGCAATGAGTTCCACAACAAGCGCAGAGGTGACCGGATTGATACCCGGTACGATCCTGAGGAAGTGAATGCTGTGGCTACCGGAGCTGGGAGTAGCCAGAGGCCAAAAACTGCTAGAGCCCAGTACGGGCAGAACCAGAATCAGGGCCAAGGCAGCAAGAAGCCGTACAACGCTCCCCAGCAGGGTAGCGGCAACTCGGGTCCCTCTCAGAACTTTGTCTTCAAGGACATGAAGGATGGCCCATGCAGCTTCCATACTCGGCATCCCGCTAGACCCGCCAACCACACTACTCGGCAGTGCAGTTGGTGGGAAGAGATCAAGAATGAGGCCTGCCTCCTCCTCCTCTCTGCCAGCTGCGAATGCGTGTGCAGCCTGCTCGCGCACCGGCTGCCCGGCCTCCAGCTTTCCCGAGAAGAGAGAATGTGAACCAGGTGGCTTTAGGAGCCAACCGCTACTTCAACAATGATGGCTACCGCAACAACAACAACAACAACAACGACCGCAACCGCAACTACAACAGATGCAACAACAACAGAGGTAACAACAACAATGGCGCGATGGCCGCAACCAGTACCAGGAGCATCACGAGAGCTACATGATCTTCACCTCTGAGCCCGTCGACAAGCAGTCTCAGCACAGGCGTGCCATGGAAGTCAATGATGTGATCCCTGCTGTTCCTCACTACATGCACTGGTGCAACCAAGAGATCACATGGTCCAGAGCGGATCATCCTAAGGTGATGCCCAACCCGGGTAGCTACGCCTTGGTGGTGGATCCCACCTTCTTGGGTCCTGAGAAGAACGTGAGGTTCAACAAGGTACTGATCGACAAGGGCAGCAGCATCAACATTGTGTACAGAGACACACTTGAGAAGCTCGGTATGGCCGAGAACATGCTGCTACCCAGCAAGACCACTTTCCACGGCATTGTGCCAGGAGTTTCTTGTTCTCCAATTGGCCGAGTGTGGATAGACGTTCTATTCGGCACCAGGGAGAACTGCCGCACAGAGAGCCTGCAGTTCGAGGTAGTTGATCACCAGAGCCCCTATCACGCACTACTCGGCAGGCCTGCTCTGAGCAAGTTCATGGCCTCTACTCATGATGCTTATTTGAAGATGAAGATCCCTGGTCCCAATGGCGTGATCACCATCTCTGGTGATTACAAGAAGTCTATGGAGTGTGCCTCTGCTGGTTCTCAGGTGGCGGAGTCTATGGTGATTGCTGCCGAAAAGAAGAAGATGTACGAGGTGGTGGCTATGGCGCAGTCCGCGCAAGGTGGTGCGCCTGGCATGCCAAGTTCCCAGCACGGGACGGCATTCCAGGCATCCCAGGAGACGAAGAAGATCCAGGTCGACCCTGAGTTGCCCGACCGTGTTGCCATCATTGGCTCAGGGTTGGGGGAGAAATAGGAAAGCGAGCTCATCCACTTCCTCCGTGAGAATCAGGACGTGTTCGCCTGGTCCAATGAGGATCTACCAGGTGTCCCGAGGGAGTTGGTTGAGCACTCACTACATGTGCGTCCTGACGCCAAACCGGTGAAGCAGGCTATGCGCCGCTTCGGAGATGAGAGAAGGAAGGCCATCGGCGATCAGATCACCAAGCTTCTGATAAGCAATTTCATCATGGAGGTGTTGCATCCGGATTGGCTAGCCAACCCGGTCATGGTTGAGAAGAAGAAGGAGGACCCCAAGGCCGCTACCGCATGGCGCATGTGCGTCGACTACACCGACTTGAACAAGGCCTGCCCCAAGGATCCCTTTTCGCTACCCCGCATCGATCAGGTGATCGATTCCACTGCCGTTTGTGAGCTTTTGTCTTTCATAGATGCCTACTCTGGTTTTCATTAGATAGCTCTCAACCCTGCTGATCAAATAAAGACTGCTTTCATTACCCCGTATGGGGCTTATTGCTATCGTGTCATGTGCTTTGGGTTGCGGAATGCGGGTGCTACTTATCAGAGATGCATGCAGAAATGCTTGCATGATCAACTCAGCAAAAATGTGCAGGTGTACGTAGATGACATTGTCATCAAAACGAATAAAACACATCATCTGCTTAGTGACCTTGAGGAAACTTTTGCTAACTTGCGCAAGTATAAGATGAAGCTGAACCCGAGTAAATGCACCTTTGGCGTCTCGGCTGGCAAGCTACTCGGCTTCTTGGTATCCAGTCGGGGCATTGAGGCCAATCCTTCAAAGATAAAAGCTATTGAGAGCATGTCTTTGCCGAGATCCCTGAAGGATGTGCAAAAATTCACTGGTTGCTTGGCATCTCTGAGTCATTTCTTGGGAAGAATGGGCGAGAAGGCTCTGCCTCTGTATCAGTTGATGAAGAAAAGAGACAAGTTCGTCTGGACACCGCAAGCTGATGTGGCATTCAAAGAGCTGAAGGCAATGCTGGGTAGCGCTCCCATCTTGGCTAGTCCGCTACCCAAGGAGCCAATGCTGCTATACATTGTCGCTACCAACCGGGTAGTCAGCGTGGTGATTGTGGTGGAGCGAGAAGAGGAAGGCAAAAGTGTGCAGCGGCCAGTGTATTATCTCAGTGAGGTGCTGTCCAGCTCCAAACAGAATTACCCGCACTACCAGAAGATGACTTACGGCGTGTACCTAGGCGCCAAGAAGCTGAAGCACTATTTCCAAGAACATCCCATCACCGTGGTGAGTTCAGCTCCCATCTCGGATATCATGGGAAACAAGGAAGCAAGTGGCAGAGTAGCCAAGTGGGCAATCGAGCTGGCCGCGTATGCTCCCGCGTATGCGAGAAGAGAAGCCATCAAGTCTTAGATTCTGGCGGAATTTCTTGTGGATTGGGCTGAGGTGCAGTATGAGCCTCCTACTCCGGTATCCAACTACTGGAAGATGCACTTTGATGGCTCCAAAATGAAGGAAGGCCTTGGCGCTGGCGTGGTGCTTACGTCACCCAAGCGAGATCAACTTAAATATGTGCTGCAAATCCACTTCAAGGCGTCCAACAATGTTGCAGAATATGAGGCCGTGGTGCATGGCTTGAAGGTAGCAAAGGAAGTTGGTGTGCAGCGCATTATATGCTATGGCGACTCGGATCTGGTTGTGCAGCAAGTTTCTAGCACTTGGGATGCTCTGGATGCCAACATGGCATCATACCGCTTCCTGGTTCAAACAATGACGGGATTCTTCGAAGGCTGCGAGTTCCAACACATCCACCGAGCAGAGAACGAGGCAGCTGATGAGCTGTCCAAGTTGGGGTCTTCTCGGTAGTACATCCCGACTGGGATTGCCTTGGAGCATTTGAGAAAGCCATCCATCAAGCCATCCCCCAACTCGGAGTCCATTTTTGTTCCTTCTCTGCCTAATGAAGAAGCTGTCCCAATGGAGATTGACTGGGAGGGTGCCAAAGAGGACCCGGGGACTGCAGTCTCCATCCCGGGGACTAGCGCCTGCAACCCAGGGACTGCCCCTCCTTACTCGGGGACTGCCCCTCTCAACTCGGGGACTGTCGCGTTCATTGAGGAAGTCCTTGCAAACCGTTCGGGGCTGCAGAGAATCAACCCAAACTCAGAAAGAGAGACAGTGGTGGTTGTTCCGATGGAAGTGGACGAACCAGTGTTCCCCGCACGGGAAACACCGAGTTGGGCTATGCCCATATTATCCTTTCTAAAGGACGGTACCCTGCCAGATGATGAGGTTACCGCTAGGCAAATTCAGAGGAGATCCAAGGGCTACACCATCTTCACAGAAGTGCTGCATAAAAGAAGTCCCACTGGCGTGTTGCAACGCTGTGTGGAACCGGAAGAAGGAGAAGAAATTTTGGTGGAGATACATCAAGGAGAATGCCGGCATCACGCCTCTTCTCGAGCTCTAGTCAAGAAGGCTTTTTGGCATGGCTTCTTTTGGCTCACTGCTTTGAAGCAAGCTGAAGATATTGTGAGGAAGTGCAACAGCTGTCAGAGATTCGCAAGTAAGATCCACATGCCTGCTTCCGAGTTAAAAACCATTCCCATTACTTGGCCATTTGCTGTTTGGTGTCTGGATATGGTTGGTCCCTTCAAGCCGGCTAGAGGAAACATGACTCACATCTTGGTCATGGTTGATAAGTTTACCAAGTGGATTGAAGCGAAGCCTATTCGGAAATGCGATGGAGCCACTGCTGTGAGTTTCCTAAAGGATGTGATCCTGAGATACGGCTATCCGCACAGCATCATCACGGACAACGGCACGAATTTTGCTAAGGGTGCTATGGTGAGATTTTGCAGAGATAAGCACATCCGACTAGATGTCGCGTCTGTCACGCATCCCGCCTCCAATGGGCAGGTGGAAAGAGCAAATGGCATGGTGCTTGCAGGCAGAAAGCCAAGAATAATTGAGCCGCTGCTGAAAACACCTGGGTGTTGGCTAGACGAGTTGCCAGCGGTGTTGTGGAGTCTAAGGACTACCCCTAACCGGTCAACCGGCTACACACCATTCTTCTTGGTTTATGGGGCTAAGGCCGTGTTGCCAATTGACCTAGAACATGACTCCCCCCGAGTAACCCTCTATACTGAGGCGGAGGCGAGAGAAGCTCGAGAAGATGACGTTGACCTGCTAGAAGAAGCAAGAGAGCTTACTCTGTCACGATCAGCTGTTTACCAGCAAAACTTGAGGCGTTATCATAGCCGGAAAGTGAACCCAAGGGTTTTCCGAGAAGGAGACATGGTGCTTAGGCTCGTGCAGCGCACAGCTGGAATGCACAAGCTATCTCCTCCATGGGAAGGGCCATTCATCGTGAGCAAGGCTCTACACAATGATGCCTATTACCTTGTTGACGCACAGCCATCCCAGAAGAACAGGCCGGATAAAGCTGGAGAGGAATCTAAGCGCCCCTGGAATGTAGCTCTACTCCGCCGCTTTCATTCGTGAGCAAAAATGTGTATGTGCTCTCTTATCCGAGTTAAACATCTACTCTGCAATCTGAAATTGAACTCGGGGACTGCCCTCGTCCAAACTGTTCCTTGTGTTTACTCTGTTTTTTTTGTCTATTCGGTTGAAACACTTAGAATTTCAAAAGCATACAAAGTAGTGTGTTTAAACTCACCGGACACTCTGCGACTCTGCTGCTATCCGCAACCCGGCTTCATGGCAAGCCAGAGAACAAGCCAACGAGTCAATGAACACATGAAAAATTGCAAAGGAAAGGAAGCGTGTGGCAACCGAGTAGAGTGTTTTTTGCTGTTTTTTCTTTCCGGCTAAGTGGTGGGCAGGGTTACTATGAATTTTTCCAAGTGGCTAAGTATTTGAAACTCCTACTTTGAACTCTTGTGACTCGACTACCAACAAAGCAACAATTTGCAGGTAAGAGCTGAGACAAAAAGGAAAGAGCGGATGAAAAATGCAACCCGGGGACTTGCATGATAACGCAACCCGGCATCAAGCCAGAATTGCTCAAATACTAAGTATAAAACATCAAACTGGAATAAAAACTGAGTAGCAACGGAAAAGATAATTGTTTGATACATATGCACCCGGCATCCCGGGGATCTGATAAAAGTTTTGGAGCATAAGTATTTTCAGGAGGTAACTAGTTGGAAGTAGCAGTGTTCTCCAAGTTGGCGTTGGCAGCATCAGCTTCGGGGTTGGCAGCAGCTTGCTCAGAGGTGGCAGTGGCCACCGAGATGGGATCGGTAGCTGAAGTAGAGGCAGTGGACTGCGTGCGGAGTAGCGCCACGTCGTCAAGGGTGGCGCCAGAAGACGAGCCCAACTCGGGAGCCGCATCCTGGCTCACCATCTCGGCAGTGATGGTGGCGTCTTGGCCCCCGGCTTCCGGCTCCTCGTCGCTATCCGCAGCGTCCTTGCCCTTCCCCTTCCCGGATCCATCCTTGGCACCAGTGTTTTCGAAGCAACTCAAGTCTTCCGACTCGGTGTCCTCGTCCTAGTCTTCATCTTCATCTTCATCCTCGCCTTCCAACTCGGTGTCAGGCTCGGTGGGACCGTCGACGAAGACAACAGTGTCCGCGTAGGAGGTGATCTCGTGCGCAACTGCCTTGCGGCGAGCCACGCAGTCGGGATCGTTCTGCCACTTCGAGTTCTGGCGCACCTCAAGGATGGTGTCGAGATTCAGGTTCTCGTACCAGCTGCAGATGAAGAGGAGTAGCATATCGGCGCCTGCCCGAGCTGCGGATGCACGCCATTGCTTCAACTCGGCCTTGACACCATTGAGCTTCTCGGCGAGCGCGCGGATGGTCGATGGCGCAGAGTCCTGAGGCCAAAACAGAGTGTGAAGCTTGAAGGCTGTGGACATCAAGTCGGTGCCCAAGCCCCTAAGATGATGGAGCTGTGACTGCATGCTCATGAGATTGTCCTCAATTGAGGACTTGGTGTCAGTGGGCAGTCCTTTCTCAGCTCGAATTTTTTCCGCCTTAGCCAGGGCAGGTGTGCAAGTCGCGCAGAGGTCAGGGAAGATTTCTGAAAATGCTATCAGAAAGGATTAGAAACGGAGGCAGAGAAGAGATGCAAATCAAGCCAGACAGAAGAAGAAGGAAACAGGCAGGTGCAGAGAAGCGCGAACTTACTGTTAAGTTCGCAGAGTAGCGCTTCCAGCTTCCTCCTCCAAGCCTCCTCATCCGCAATATGCTTCTCTTCAACTTTCCGGAAGTTGGCTAGCTGGAGCATGAGGTCCACGTTGCTCTTCTTCAGCACCTCGTTTTCCAACTCGAGGGCCCTCTCCTTGGCATTGGCTGCTGCCTTGATGTTGTCCTTCTCGGCGGCTTGATCTATGGCGTCCTGGAGGGCAGCCCTCAATTGGACTTGCAGCTGTTCCAACTCGGTGTCGTGTTTGTCCTTGAGCTATGCTGCTTGGCTCTCCAGTTGCTGCTTCACCTCTGCAGGCTTCAGGCAATCAAGATGCTCCTCACGGAACTTCTTGTACTCTTCTGCGGAGAGAAACAACACGGTGAGCAGAGTAACCAAGAGAAAGGAGACAAACAAGCGAGAAGACGGCAACTTACCTTCCAGCTCCTTGATTTTGATCTCGGCGGAGGCAGTGAAGACGTGACAGTGCAGGTGCTGCTCCTGCAGCTCTTTGAGTTTGTCTGCAGAGTAAACAGAGTTAGAGCAAAGAGCAAATCCGGGCGTAAACACAAAACGCACTAACCGAATAGCTAAAGGCTTACCTTCCAGTGCAGAGAGTTGAAGGGCATGATCCACTGCCGCCTGCTCCGTCTCAGCGTCAGTCTTGCGCTCCTTCTCCAGGGCCTCAATGCGCCTCCTTGCGATGCTATGGTTCCAGAGCAGCCGCCGGAACAGTTTGTCCTCTTCATGAGGCTATTCTGTAAAAAAGAAAGAAAAGGAGTTAGATAGTTTTTTGAAGATTTGGCCCGAGAAGACGGCAACTCGGTTGAGTACCCGTCTACTCGGCCTGAATCTCGGGGACTGGATAGTGGATAAGGAGAAAAAGAAGGATAGAAGAGAAGAAAAGTTGCAAATCGGAACAAGCAAATGAAACTTACAGCATATGTTTGCTCGATGTCTTTGGCGGCTTTGCGGTGAACCTATAGCTTCACAGCCAGGGTGCTGGTAGTGGAGGAGATGGTCATGGGAGTGTAGCCCATGTCATCTTTGTTCCAATCAATGCGCCAGTGGTCCAGTGGGCCCACGGTCATGCCGTCCCAAGTCTTGTTGCCATGGACGTCGCTATCCCACACCTGGTCGATGAAGCCTACTCGGTCAATCATCTGCTCGAGCCCCTCGGAGTGCACCTCAGTCTCCTGGACCTCGCGGGAGTAGATCGAGAGGGCCTTCTTCTTATCCGGCAGCTTTGAATCCACCGCCTTGGCCTGGGCGCCCTTCGTAAGGGCGATCCTTTGCTCGGTCTTGTTCAATTTGATGCCGTGCTGCTTGGCCATCTGCACCATGTAGGGAAAGTAACAGGGCTGCTCTTGAGCGCTCGATCCTCCCCTGCGCCAGCGGAACTGCCAGAAGCGCCAATCGTAAGCTACACGCCCTGCGGAACAGCCTTCCCGGTTGATTTCGGCGGCGGCATCATAGAAGCATCCTGCGCAGCGTTGCGCGGTGGATTCCTGCGAACTGGGGCGTCCGTCTGAGAAGCGGTCTTCTTGGCACCTTGCTTCAGAGGAGGGCTCGACGTGGTCTTCTGTGTGCTCTGCTTAGCTGGAGGGCTTGGTGCAGTCTTGGTTTTCTTTGGTGGTCGTGGAGGCCTTGGTGCAGTAGGAGAAGCAGCCCGCTGGGTAGGCGGCACAGGAGGCCGGCTACCCGGCGCAGCATCCGGCTGCGCTTGGCCCTGCGGGTCTTGCTCCACCGCAGTCGTCTCAACCCGCTGCACGGCAGCGGGATCTTCTGGTACATCTTCTGGTATTTCTACCCGCGGCTAGGCCGCGGGGTCATCTTGGACAGTAGCTTCAGTGTCCGGCTGCTCCAGGTTCTCGTCCTGCCGCTCAACGGCGGCATGATCCTGGTGCTCAGCTTCTTGATCGTGAGCAACATCCTACGCGCTCTGTTCTGCGCGGGCCTGCTGCTCCTGGTCCATGTCTTGGTCACCAGCGCCCATGTCCCCGGCGTTGGTGCCTTCTTCTTCTTCCTTCACGGGAGAGGGCGCACGTGCCCCATCCCGTGCTGCTGGCTCATCCTCGTCCACGGAAAGATCAATGAGAGCCTCGAGGTTGATGGCTGATCTTTTCTTTGAGGTGGCGGGAGCCGCAGCAGCATCGGCATTCAAAGGATCACTGAAGGAGAAAGAGAGTTCAGAAAAAGAGAGGGGGAAGAGAACACCGAGAAGCAGCAGCAGAGTATAATGTAGAAGGAAATTACTTACCCCTTGCGGGTGGGGAGTTGCCTTTTGGCGACGGCAACCTTCTTCTTCTTCTCGGCCTTCTTGGTTTTCTTGGCGGGAGGCTCTTGGGCACCGCTACCCATCCTCTTCCGGGTAGTGGGAGCAGCTACAGAGATAGGATCGACATCGAGGGCATCCTCGTCTTCCTCGTCCGCCTCGGGGTCATCTGCAGAGTAGAGAAGAAAAAGGGGTTGAGAAGCGGAAAGGAAAGGGGATTGCGCTACTGGCAACTAGAGAGGCGAACTCAGTCACCTTCTTCTTCGTCCTCGGACCAATCCCGAATGGACGCATCAACGTGATGCTTACCCGGCTGTTCGGCGTGAGGGATACAGAGGGTGTCCTGCGTATCATAGGCAGTCTCATCGTCCTCTTCTCGGTCATCGCTCCAGTTGGCCTCCTCATCTTCAACAGCCTGGCGATCGATATGCTGGAAAGACAAGCAAGTGGTGCAAATCAATTGAGTACAAGGATGAGGGGCTCTACCCGGTACAAGATGCAAACACAAAGCATATAAATCCAGAAAATCCTATTCAGAGTAGCATGCAAACACAAAGCATATCAGGCTAAGGTTCTCTACTCGACGGGGCGTGCAAACACAAAGCACATAAAGCCAACTAAGATGCTCGGGGTGTGCTACTCAACATGGCGTGCAAACACAAAGCACTTAAAGGCCTACAGGGTATTTGAGGTATTCTACTCGGTATCAAGGTACAGAGACAGAAAAGAGAGGCCTAACCTGTTCGATGCGCTTAGTACGGCTATACGGCACAAAGCCGTATTGCCAGGTGTCGGTGAGGCCGGTCTTCATGATGGAGCGCGCCCAGACGGCTACGTCCGCTGTACTCAGCTCGAACGTAGTGGTCCTCGTGCAGTCCCTGCTGCCTCCCATGTGGCACATCTTGTGGGTGCGGCGTTGCAGCGGGAGCACCCGGCGTGAGATCCAACACGCAATGGGATCGTCGCGTTTGAATCCCAACTCCGCCAGCTCGGCGAGGCGCTTCTCGATCTGAAGGATTTCGTCATGGCTCTTCGGCTTGTATCCCCAATTCTGCTGGGTTGGCGGCGTGTTCGTCCACTTGGGGAGATTGATCCGGTCCACGATTGGCGCTCCTTCTTCGGCAGGAACATTCTTAACGTAAAGGAATGAGCGCTGCCACTTACGTACCTTGTCAAGCCCCTTGATGCGCGGGTGGCTGCCGGCGGTGCGCTGCAGCATCATCGCGTTCCCTGTCTTCGTCATGGCGCGGGAGCTCTCGGTGCTTCCAGGCTTGGGGACGCTCTGCTTCCGGAAGTAGAAGTAGCGCGCCCAGGTATGCACCGTTGGGCGCACACCCAGGAACGCCTCGCAGACCACGGCGTGGTATGCGAGCATCACCACGGCATTGGGAGGCAGGTGGTGCGGCTGCAGCCCGAAGTGGTTGATGAACTCCCTGAAGAAAGCCGACGCCGGGAGGCCGAATCCCCGCTTGAAGTGCGCGAGGAAGACGACGAACTCGCCCTCCTGCGGTGCGGGGACGATTTCGCCGTCCGGCTTCCGGCACTGCACGCCGGGAGGCACGCGGCGGGTATTGACCAGCCAGCTGCAATCCTCCGTCGTGACGTCGGATCCCTCCCATCCGGCGCGAGCGTCATCGTCGCGAGCCATGGGAAGAGACGATTTGGTGGAAGTTTCGCTGAGATTTGGTGGAGGAGTTGCTAGCCTTACGGCGTCGCACGGAGCAGCGGCGCGGCAAGGTTTCGCGGCGGCGGAGTGCTCTGCAGCGGCGGAAAGGCGAAGGGGCAAGAGATGAATGCGAGCAGGAAAGAGAAGGAGGAGTTACCGAGGGGGTATTTATCTCTCTCCCCTCGGGTTGCCGTTAGCAGCGGAGGTAGTGGGATCAGTTGTGCGTGGAGATCGTGCGACGTGGGATGCGAGCCGGTTAGAAACGCACACAGCGCAGGTTGCGCGCGTAACGGGCGCAATTGATCCCACGTCGAGATCGTGGGCGAATAACTGCGGATTGATGTGACCTAACGGGCCGGTAGGCTTAGGTCGCAGTGATGGGTGCGTGGCCTGTCATATCCCGGGCACCGAGGCGTCGGGGGTACGAGGGCGTGACACGTGCCCAGTTGTGATGCGGAGAGATGGATTTGCTCTGCCACGCTGAGATTCTGTTCAGGATTTCATAAAGTCATTTTACTCGGCGAAAGAGAAGAGAAATGCTGCTACTCGGAAAAGAAGAGACTCAAGCAAGAAGTGTAGGCTACTCAGAGGTGCTACTCGGCATCTCACGGTTCGAAGACAAGGTTTGTTTTAAGCTGGAAGAGCCCAGTGAACAAGTTCGCAGGACTCTACCAGCTTCGGGGACTAATGTCGGGGGGTTACCCCCGAGTAGGGTAAAGGCAAGTGCTAAAGGCAAGATCAAAGGAGAGGTTTGGCTGAGTAGCTGGCTACCCGGTACTCGTTACCCGGTTGACTGCTATCCGGCCGTACCTGCCAATGGACAGAAGGAAGAATCAAGGAAGTTATTCTCCTCCGAGTAAAGGAAGTGGTCCGAGTAGAGGGAGTGGTTTCCTACTCGGGCCGGAAGTCAAAGGAGCCGTTCTGACACAGGATCCCGCGTATCCTGGGTCCATACGGGTGCCACTATTCATCTGCAGAGCGCGTGCTTATCCGCGCCAGGGTGTCAGCAGGGCGGTGCAGGTTAGGGGGCCTACCCTGTGGCCGTGTCAGTGATAACAGATCGTCTTCTTGGTTTTGCACAACGACTTTCCACACAAGACAAACTAGGAAGCCAAAGCTGTCAGCGAGAAGCTGGAAGTGTGCAGTGTGCACACTATGTCGACATCTGTTTGTACTTTTCCCTCTTGGCTGTATCCGGCAGGGCACCAGTATATAAGGTGCCCTACCCCCTCCTGTGCGAGGGACGACACACGGGTCGCGTCTTTGGAGAGAACACCTAGCTTACGCCTTACATAGAGAGAAGGGTGGCTACTCGGCTGTAGGCCAAACTTGTACTGTGGCTACTCGGTGACACACAAATATAAAGAGAGAAAGGCAGGAGTAGGGGTTTTACCTCCACACGAGGGCCCTGAACCTGGGTAGATCTTGTTGTTTGCAGTGATTGATTCACCCCACACGCGGCTACTCGCTGCGTGATCCCTCCCCGAGCACCTCCAGCGTCCATCGACCCCAAACAATTAGCCATCTTATGGCATCTGCCGTGATACCACCACGACAACTCTCAATACCCTCACACGGGCCATGAACATTAACGAGAATAAAGCTATCAGCAGACGAACAAGAAGTAAACTGGATGACAAGTGCAAAAGATTCCTGTAGCAGAGCCTGACCCGAGAATCTATTACTAGCCCAGACCACCAGTAGCCCTCCCGACGCACCATCAGAGGGAACAAACGCGAAATGATCAAAGCGTTTCGGCGCGAAGGATTTAATAAAAGGTAAATCAAAATCATCGCGTTTAGTCTCCTGAAAGCACAAGATAGAGGCGGCACTTTCTTCAATTTTATCTCTGATAAGAGGCCATTTCGCAGGGCTATTAATACCACGGATGTTCCAACATAGGAAATGCCAGATAAGTTTCGCATATAGCGAGCGATCGAACTGACTCGACATTGTTTAAACTAGGACGAGGAAGCAATCGAAAGAGGTTCAACGACACACCAGAAGATACTGTAAAAGAGGATTACCAAACCGAGAATAAAAGATAAGAACGGCGATGATCAGACCTCCCGCTTGCGCAAGAGCTTCTCTTCCGTCAGGTCTTCAGGGTTAATATGGCACTCCTCAATCCCAATACGCTGGAGTTCCGACATCTGAATGATTGGTGGCGGTGTGACTTTGGGAACCTGAATGCCAGTACGGCGAGAGGAGGTGTAAGGCAGGGACTCGTGCTTGTATCCATCATTTTTTCTGCGAGTGGAGCGGCGAGCCAGCTTGTCCACCTTGGGGGGATCCATCTTGCGAGGGCCGCGGCGAGCTCGAGAACCAGAAGCTTGGCCCACAGAAGGGAGCATCTCAGACATGGACAGAGAAGCAATATCAGATGACGTAGCTGGAGTAAAAGCAACAGAGCCCAATACATCAACAACTGAATTTGCTGGACGCAATGAAACAAGGACGGAGTCTTCAGCAACAGAAACAGAGCGCAGGCCCACAGCCTGTTCTGAAGGCAAAATCACAATGTCTGTGCAAGCAGAGCAGCAAGGCACCACCCCAACCGAAAAATCCAAGCAGCCATGAGAACTAAGATGAATAGTAGGGAAGAGCCACTCAGGTAACTCAAGACACAGATCATCTGGGCTAAAGAGCAGTTGGCCAACTAGTCGAAAATGCAGCGAGAGATTCGCAACAGCCCAACTGATGGCATCAAACAAGTGAGGCGGAGCGAGAGAACCATATGCATAACCAGCAGGCAGAATACAGCGAGTATAAACACGACGCATCATCCAACCAAGGAAATGGAGGAAGGATGGCCATACCAGAACATCAACAGAAGACATAGCACCACCATCTTGCACAAAAACAACCGGTGAATCAAGATCAGGGGAGCCCAAGATAATCTGCTCTGCGGCCATCTCCACTTGAGCAACATGAGCATTCTAGATTTCAAAACCATCCTCACTGGAGGCATTTTCAGAAGCAACACCATCCATCATTGAAGGTCCACTGTACCCAGTTAAGGTCCTCAGATTAATACCTCGGTGACTAGGAGAATGAGTAGGACTGGCAGGCCAAGATGGCCAGCCATTAGCTTGTATAGTCACTGGAGCTGGAGCCTCTTGTGCCCAATTATTGGGAACTTCCTGGTGGGGGACATCCTGCTGCAAATTCTGATGAAGCCAGGTGTGGACTGCCTGATTCTGGAATGCAAGAGACATAAACGGCGGGAACATAGGGTGTGGAGAAGCATGCAGCGGCGGGATCTCTTCCTCAGTTGACACCAAAGTGGAATTGGTGTGGCGAGCATTTAGCATAAAAACCGGGACATACCAAGCTCGGCCCACACCACCAATAATGCCAATCCTCTTGATACCCAAACTGAAAGGAACCAGCGCCGGGTCATTAATCCAATCCCTTACAAGCACACGAGCCTTGCGAACACCGGGGCGGTGCCACAAAATAAGCTTACCAAAGCACGAGACAGCTTTATTAACATAATATTCTGTTTGATAATCAATTGGGAAGCCTAAAAACATGATCCAAGCCTCAAATTCAAAGACAGCAATACGGAGGTTCAGACCTTCATCATGACGAATCACACTAAATGTGGAGTCTTCCTCAAGATCATAAGCATGTGGACTGTCCCGAACTAACTGATCCCGAATAATAGCAGATTCAAAAGAAATCAGACCGACACCCCAAGGGTAAGTTTCTTCATTAGAGATCCTAAGCTGAAAATCCTCTCTAAGAATACGCACAATCTCTTCCAAAACTAGCTCTTTCTGATGTTCAGGAACAGGTGGGTTGATAGTTACCAAGGCGTAGTGATCATTGCTCATTGGAGGATCATCCACGACCACCATATTCCGCTGCAGTCGTGGCGTTGGGCCATACTCCACTTCCATCGGCCCGGGCATGAAGGGGAAGGGGTCCACGGCAAAATTTGCCATGGCGTCAGTGCTGGCGAGGTGAGCTTGGACAGAAGCAAGAGGCGAAGGCTCCAACGATTGGGGAGAGGGGGGGCTATGAGGAGCAGGAGCCAGCACAATAGAGGAAGGGGGCGAACGAATCACTTTCGCCAGGGTAAGAGAATCGGCCGGGCGGGCAAAATGCGGGCAGACAAGGAAGGGAGCAGAGAGCAAAGCAGGGGAATCCGCCGAGGGAGCAGGCAGATCATCCGCCGCGGGGGAAGAATCAATCCGTGCATCCTGGATAGAAGGCAGGTTCATAATGGCAGAATCGGTGGGAAGCAAAACGGGGGAAGGAGCTTGATTGGGCACAGCAAGGCAAATCTGAACTTTCCTCTTAGGGATCCAGCGGAATCTCGGGAGCTCAGAATTAGAGGAATCGCAGCAAGAAGGACGATGACCGCTGAGTAAACAACGCGAACAGAATAGCCGACCAGGGCAGTTGCGAGCGGCGTGGCCCATTGCCAAGCAGAGAAGGAAAACGAGCCCGCGGCCCATGGGCAGAGGTCCAGTGCAGGATGACTCGATATGGCCTTTGTCCCAGCATTTGGAGCAGCGATCTGCCAGCTCAAAAATTATATTTTTCTCCGGTAGCCAGCGTAAATCAAGAGCCAGCAGGATATCAGCCATAGAATATGACGCTTGAATGAGATCCAGGACGTGGTCAAGAAGTTTGCTCTCAATAAGGAAGGCCAAATAATGCTCTTTAAATGACTTGCCCAAAAAAATCCGTGGTGGGAGGACGTCACGTTCCTTGACAAGGCAAGAAATTTGCCCAATTAAAAGGGACGAAGATTGGGGGACCAATGAATGCTGACGGTCCAAGGAACAATGGTCAAACGAGCCAAATTTTAAACGCAAATTTGAACCTGAATATCCCATAGCTGAGCGAGTTTCAGTGTTTGCAATATTTTTAGCTTTAGCAATAGTAGCATCTAAGAAAGGACCGAGAGAACCACTCTCATCAAGCACAGTAGAAGCATCATCAAAAGTATCAGAAGAATTTTCAGATTCACCAGAAGTAGTATGTGTAGCATGTGGTGGTGTAAGCAGCTTACTCATAACAGACGGTGAATAAAGTGCAATAGAGGTGTTCAGAGTTGTACCTCTTCTTGTAGTGGATGGTAATATAGGAAACTTTCCATCATGATTCTTACCCATGATGAATGATGGCAGTAGATAATAATACTCTCCGGTGAGCTCGCAAATAAAGCTATTCTCCCCGGTAACGGCGCCAGAAAATAGTCTTGATGACCCACAAGTATAGGGGATCGCAATAGCCTTAGAGGGAAGTAAAACCCAAATTTATTGATTCGACACAAGGGGAGCCAAAGAATATTTGTGAGCCTTAAAAAGTGAGTTATCAATTCACCTGCACCTGAAAGTACTTTTGTTCGCAGTGGTTTATCAGTAGTAATAGTTGTATAGTAACAGCAATAGTGAAATAATAACAGCAGTAGTATGAAAACAGCAGCAGCAGTAGTGTTTGAAGTAAACAACGGGATTAAATATTGTAGTCATAGGGATGGATGAACGGGCATTGCATGGATAAGAACGTTCTAAGAATGATCATGTCAGGGGCATTGCACATAAATAAGATAAAGCATCCAGGCACTAAGTAACCATAGGCATGTGTTCCGTAAATAGTCGTACGTGCTCGCAATGAGAACTTTCACAACATCTTTTGTCCTACCAGCCCGTTTTCAGCGGGGCCTCAAGGGAACTACTGGTAATTAAGGTGTTCCTTTTAATAGAACACCGAAGCAAAGCATTAACACTCCGTGAACACATGTGATCCTCACAGCACAACCATCCCCTCCGGTTGTCCCAATTTCTGTCACTTCGGGGCCTCGGGCTCCGAACAACAATGTGTGTAAACAACTTGCAGGTATGATCAAGAAACAATAATTATCATCGTGATTCATTAACATGTTCAGATCTGAGATCATGGCACTCGGGACCAAAGTGGCAAGCATTAAGCATAACAAGTTGCAACAATGTCAATAGCACTAATAAAGGATACTAGGCACTATGCCCTAACAATCACGACATTATTACATGAACGATCTCATCCAATCCCTACCATCCCCTTCAGCCTACAGCGGGGAATTACTCACACATGGATGGGGGAAACATGGATGGTCGATGGAGAGGCGGTGGTGATGACGATGGCGATGATCTCCTTCACTTCCCCGTCCCGGCAGGGTGCCAGAACAGGAACTTTTGATCCCCGAATCGAGGTTTGGGACGACGACGGCTCTCTAGTGTGTTTCTATGGAATATGCCGAACCCCCTCGGGTTTTAGGGTTGGAGGCTTGTAGTCGAAAGGGGAGTTCGAGGGGAGCTCTGGGGGGCCCACACCCCTAGGTGGCGCGGCCTACGGGGGACCCACGCCAGGGGGTGTGGCCACCCTGTGTCCCCTCTCCTGGCCCCCGGGGTCTTCCGGGGTGAAAACATCAATGGGCTCTTTTCTGGGCATTTTCCCGAAAGTTGATTTTTCTGCACAAAAACAAGACACCAAGGTAATTCTATTGAAAACAGCGTTAGTATGTGTTATTTGTATTCAAAACACACAAGTTTAGAGGAAAACAATAAGAAACGTGTTCGAAAAAGGAGATACGTTTTCGACGTATCAGCGAGTAGATAAGAAATTGAATGTTATTCATTATGCTAGTAAGACTCTTGATGCTGCTCAAAAGAATTATGCTACTACTGAAAAGGAGTTCTTAGCTATAGTTTTTGCATGTGATAAGTTTAGACCTTATATTGTTGATTCAAAAGTTATTATTAACTGATCATGCTGCTATTAGATACCTTATGGAAAAGAAAGATGCTAAGCCTGGGCTTATTAGATGGGTGTTGCTTTTACAAGAGTTTGATTTGCATACTGTGGATAGGAAGGGTGCTAAAAATCATGTTGCTGATAACTTGTCTGTATTGGAAAACATTGCTTATGACCCTATTCCTGTTAATGATAGTTTTCCAAATGAACAATTGGATGCAATAAAGTTAAACTTCCAAGATATTCCATGGTATGCTGATTATGCTAACTTTATTTTTTCCAAGTATTTGCCTCCAACATTTACAGCTCAACAAAGAAGAAATTTCTTTTATGATTTGAGACATTATTTTTGGGATGACCCACACTTATATAATGAAGGAGTAGATGGTATTATGAGAAGATAAGTTCCAAATCATGAACAACATGAAATATTGAAAAAGTGCCATGGTAGTGCTTATGGAGGACATCACGCTGGAGATAGAACCGCACAAAAGGTTCTACAATCAGGGTTCTATTGGCCTACTCTCTTTAAAGATGCACGTAAATTTGTTTCATCTTGTGATGAATGTCAAAGAGTTGGTAATATTTCTGGACGTAATGAAATGCCTATGAGTTATTCTCTTGTTATTGAACCTTTTGATTGTTGGGGATTTGACTTTATGGGTTCGTTTCTTCCTTCGAATGGTTACACTCACATTCATGTTATTGTTGATTATGTTACTAAATGGGTAGAAGCTATACCTACAAAAAGTGCTGATGGTGAGACCTCTTTCAAAATGCTTAAAGATGTTCTTTTCCCTAGGTTTGGTGTGCTTAGATATCTTATGACTGATGGAGGTTCTCACTTTATTCATGGTGGTTATAGAAAAACCCTTGCTAAATATGATGTTAATCATAGAATTGCCTCAGTTTATCATCCTCAAACTAGTGGGCAAGTAGAATTATCAAATAGAGAAATTAAATCTATCTTGCAAAAGACTGTTAATAAATCTAGGTAAAATCGGTGTGATAAGTTGAATGATGCTTTATGGGCTTATAGAACTGCTTATAAAAATCCTATGGGTATGTCTCCTTATAAAATGGTTTATGGAAAGCTTGTCACTTTTTCCTTTAGAATTAGAACACGAAGCTTATTGGGCAGTGAAAGAACTTAATAAATATTTTAAACTTGTTGGTAAGAAAAGAATGCTTGATTTGAGTTCTCTAGATGAATGGAGATGTGAATCTAATGAAAATGCTAGGCTCTTTAAAGAGAACGTTAAACAATGGAATGATAGGAGAATTCTTAAAACAGAATTTCATGTTGGTGAGAAAGTTCTATTGTATAGATCTCGTCTTAGATTTTTTAAGGGAAATTACTCTCGAGATGGGAAGGCCCTTATGTTATTGAAGAGGTGTATTGTTCAGGTGCAATCAAAATTGCCCCCCTCAAAGATAACACTACACAAGTGGTAAATGGGCAAAGGCTCAAACATTATATTTCTGGGGATTCTTATGATGAAGATGTTGATATTATTCAAGTATTGACTCCGTGGAAGTTTATTAGAGGGAAGATTTCAGAATCTGCAGAGTCCGTATTTGAATAGGTAACAGTTATGTTAAGAAAAAGTTCGCGGGTTAATTTCCAAGTTATATATTATTGATTTTTGGTAAATATAAAAAATATCGAGACGAAGAAAGGTGGGAGATGGTGTCGAGGGCACCACACCACCTGGTGGCGCGGGCCCACCCCTATTCGCAAAACCCTATGGTGTGGGCGCCCTGGAGCCCCTGCCCGACTCGTTTTCGACCTGGACTTTCCTTTCGTTGCACATGTTTCTGATATTTAAACCCCCCCCCCCCCCCCCCCCCCGAGGTTCATATATCGTTTTCTCGTCGTGTTTTGTTTCGATCTGTTTCTGCCAGGTTACATCCTCAGATCTAGAGCCACGAAGTCCTCTTCCGGACCTCCCAAAGACAGTTTATTTGCGAACATCGTCAACCCGTACATGAACGAGTTGAAGATGCCTCCCAAGGAGTTGCTGCTCAAGGATGGGGAGGTGCAGATAGAAGATGTTCGGGGCCCTAAAGGAGAAGGTAGTCAGGAAGCTAGGATGGAAGAGCTAGAGCAAGAAGTCTCTAGGTACAAGAAGATGGCGGAGCCTGAAGTGGACATCATCCATAGAATAAAGACAGAACCGATCGCCGAGCACAAGAAAGAGACTTTAAAGCTTTGGGAGGAGATCTTCTCACTCACCGAGACCACCAACAAATTACAAGCACAGTTCTACGATGTGCAGAATCAGAACTGTGAGTATGAGAACATGTTTAAATGTATAAGTTATGATGCTAGTTTCAAGATATTGGAGACGAAGTCATCATTTTTTGATGGAGAGCCTTTACCTTGGAAGTCTGATGATGCGAAGGATTCATCACCACAACCACCAAAGAATTAATTCGTCATTGGTATTAGCATCCCCTTGCCTTGTTCCAAGCTTGGGAGGAGTGCCATGGTATCATACATTTATCTTTCACCTTTTTACCTTTTAGTAGAGTCATATCATGAGTAGAGAAAATATCATATAGGATGGTTTGCAGTATGGAAGTATCACTCTTTAGTTGGTTATCGTTGTATCCTTTGGTTTGAGTTGACGTAATGGAATATTGATGAGAAGTTTCATCATTTACTTTCTACACTTTATTTAAGTTTGCAATTTTTGTTATATGGTTGATCTTGTTATTAGTATTGGTATCAATATTGGAGCATCAAGTTAATATAGTTGGTTTTGGCAAACTTAGCATTGGTTAGTAGCAAGAATACTTTGAGACTTAAGTAGAAAAGAGGGAGTTGCACGTAGATATATTATTCCATGATCTTTATTTCTTGTTAGCTCATAAGCTTAGTATTCTCAAGTAAGATTGTTTGGGCCTCCAAGTAAAATTGCATGATTGGTTTTATCATATGTATATTTGTTTGTTTTCCCTCAACTCTTATGCTTGGTACCTAGCCTTGCTAGCCAAAAACCTGTACTGAGAGGGAATGCTTCTCGTGCATCCAAACCTTGAGCCCCAAAACCTTGCCATTTGTGTCCACTATACCTACCTATATGTGGTATTTAACCGCCACTCCAATTAAATTGCTTGTGTGCTACCTTTTAAACCTTCAAAATTACATCTGTTGTGTGCCCCTGTTTTAGCTCATGAGGACGTAAATGGAGAATCTTTATCTCACTTGTTGATTGGACTTTACACCCCTGGACTAGTGGCGTCATCCTCTTATCCAAATGATAGAAGATCTGGTAGCAGGGTGCCCAGCCCCAAACTTAATAATACAAATTATCTTCACTATTTTCCCCTGATTTATCAGTCAAAGCATAATTGTGTAAACAAAGGAGAAAGAGGGATGACCTTCTGTACCAGTTGCGTCTTTCACTGGCAACCACTCTTGTGAAGTCTATGTGGCTTGTGACGTACTATATTTTCTGTTTTCCATTCATTGACATAAACATACACCACTCTCAAAATTGTTTTCAATACTTTTGTTTATCAAATAAAAAGCTCTAGCACATGATTGATCCATGCTTACCTCTGCGAAGGGCCTATCTTTTACCTTTATGTTGAGTCAGTAAACCTACTCCTGACTTCCTTAAGCAAGCATTTGAGTTGTTGTGATCCATCCATCTATATGTTCATTTACTCAATCATGTCCTTTGTTCTTCCTTGTTTAGTACAAGTGCTTTTGTCTGATTGAATACCACTTTGAAAGTTACCAATGACTGCAAAGAGACTGCTATGATTGAGCATGATAAACTCTGTAATATAAGCTCTAATATAAAGAATCTGATCGAAAGATAAGTACACTGTTAACTGTTCTCTAACAAAGAACGAAGTTTTCCTTCACCAATTATGATTTCCTTTTGCACCTTTATTGTGATATCATTGACTTTTTTCAAGTTTAATTGTATGAGAGGAAGTTGCTGTCTAAAATGACTCGTGCTTTGATAGATGTGATGCTTCTTGTCCGTATTTTATTTATCGACACCTCACTCCATAAACCTGTGGTCATGTTTACTGAGTTCAGTTTCGCATGGGGACAAACAAGGTCTAAGCTTGGGGGGAGTCGATACGTCCATTATGCATCACTATTTTATATTGTTATTTTCTGTTATTCATGGATATATTTTGATGTTATAATGCATTACTTATGTTATTTCATCTTATTTTGCATGTTTCATAATTTTTGGAGAATAAACACCAGGACCGGAAATCTGATGAAAAAAGCACCATCAAGATACCTTATTTCAGAAGATCAGAAGAAGAGAGGGATACCGGAGACGTCTTAGAAGTACTAAGGAGGAAGCTAGCCAGAAGGGAAGCCGGAGGGGAGCCACAGGGGGCCCACACCATGGGGTGGCGCCCCCACCCTGGCTACGCCGCCAGGTGGTGTGGCCACCCAAGGCCACCTCTGGTCGCCCCCTTTCGCGTACTTGACCCCGAGGGAACCCTAAGCCCCAGAGTATCATTGAAGAAATATTCCGCCGCCGCCTCGGGGCGAAAAACAACAAAGAGAGAAAAGGTCTCCGGATGAAAGAAATCTGCCAGGGAAATTCCTTCCCGGAGAGGGGGAATCATCCCATCGTCACCGTCATCACTCTGGGCATCATCAAGATCGTCATCATTGTCATCATCACCACCAACACCATCACCCTCATCATCCACCTTCATCCCACTGTAATAATTAGGGGTCTTTATCGTTGTTTTCCACTAGATCTCTCTCGATGTCGATTACTTGTTAGTAGTTGATGCTTGTGAGATTTATCGGTGTTTATAATACGTCATAAACATATCCTTAATTTATGATGTTCCATGTTGTTTTCAGGCCGCATCCTACATGTTTTCCTTACACTTTATGCCGTTTTATGGATTTCCCAGGATTAACCTATTGACAAGATGCCACAGAGCCAGTTCATGTTTTCTGGTGTTTTTAGTTTCAGAAAAGTTGTTCTGGAAATATTCACGGAATTGGACGATTCAAAAGGCAAAAATATTAGAAGTCCCGGAGGTTCAAGGAAGTCCAAAGAAGACCCGGAGGGGGGCCTGGAGCCCCTACACCATGCCTGGGCGAGGGTGGACCCCTGGCCGCGTCTGGGGGTGGTGTGGGCCCCTCGGGCGCCCACCGCCATCGCCCTTTCGCCTATATATGCCCCCCAATGCATAAACCCTAAAGAAATCAGCCTCTTTCCACGAAAAGTTCTGTAGCTCCGCCTCCGCGGCCGACAAGTTCCGGGGGACAAAAATCTCTGTTCCGGCACCCTGTCGGGACGGGGAAGTGCCCCCGGAGCCATCTCCATCGGCTCCACCGCCATATTCATCGTCGTTGCTGTCTCCTATGATGAGGAGGGAGTAGTTCTCCCCCGGGGCTGAGGGCTCTACCAGTAGCTTTGTGTTTCATCTCTCTCTCCCATGGTGTGATCTTTATGTGATCATGAGCTTTGTAATCTAGTTGAATAAGTATTCATCTGTTATGCTACTCAAGTGGTTTTGTTATGAGATCTCTGTAGACACTTTGATCACGGTGTAAAGGTGACAGTGTGTGCATCGTGTGTTTTAGCATGATATTTATATCTTGTGTTGGATGACCCTATGGAATTGTGGTGTTTGCCTAGTACCTTCTAGGGCGCTCAAGTTGACAGTGTGGGGTAAACTAGACATGGGAATGCGACTCTAAGGTGTGCTTTGTAGGCCTACGCAATGAATTGGTGTTTGTTATTCGACCGAAGAGTGGTTCGAAGTAGCATAGAGAAGAGATGATATTTATGCATTCAATTATATATGTTATCATTGTTGAGAGTGTCCACTAGTGAAAGTAGGATCCCTAGGCCTTATCTCAAAGCATTGAATCACCGTTTACGGCCTGTTCTGCTACATGTTTGCTTTCTACCATTTTTATTTCAGATTCCAATTATCACTTATAAACATTCATATTACTTGTATTTTACTCTCTCTTTGCCGTGCACCTATTCAACTAACAATTGTATTAGGTGTGTTGGGGGCACAAGAGACTTCTGGTATCGTAATTGCAGGGTTGCTTGAGAGGGAAACCTTTAACCTCTTCCTCCCTGAGTTCGATAAACCTTGGGTGATCCACTTAAGGGAAACTTGATGTTGTTCTACAAACCTCTGCACTTGGAGGCCCAACATTGTATACAAGAATAGAAGCGTGCGTAGACATCAAGCTCTTTTCTAGCGCCATTACCGGGGAGGTAAGGTAAAAGGTACGCACATCCTCGGGTGTGAGTGCTCAAAGTTATTTTCTTTAGATTCTGTAATTATATCTTTTTGTTTCTTGTTTTTACTAGTTAGGCCTAAATGAAAACAACAAAAATATGAGAGAGTTTTATAATATTTATGTTGAGTTAGGACATGAAGTATTTGAAGAGAAATTTTAAAAACCTATGGAGATCTATTTGCATGCTAGTAGCAATGTTATTAGTATTAATTCTTTGAACATTATTATTGCTAATGCTCTGGAAAAATCTAAGGTTGGGGAAGCTAGTTTTGATGAATATGATATTTTTAGTCCCCCAAGTTTTGAGGAGGAAATTTTCTTTGATGATACTTTGCCTCCAATATATGATGATTATAATGATTGTGGTATTCTAGTTCCACCTACTATTGATGATAAATTTTATTGTGATCATGATATGCCTTCTTTATATGATGATTACAATGAGGAACATGCTATTTTTATTCCACCAACTATTGAGGAGAAAATTAATTATGATTATAATATGCCTCCTATATTTGATGATTATGGTGATGAGAATAATAATCATAGCTATTTTGTTGAATTTGCTCCCACTACTATTAATGAGAATGACTATGCTTATGTGGAGAGTATTGATTCTTTTATGCATGTGGCTCATGATAAGAATGTTTCTTGTGATAGTTATATTGTTAATTTCATTTATGATTCTACTGAAAGTTATTATGAAAGAGGGAAACATGGTTTTATGTATCTCAAAAATATTAAGTTTTCCCTCTTTATGTTGAAAATTTTGAAGTTGCACTTGTTTTGCTTTCCTATGCTAGCCACTTTGCGCTTCATTGACTTGTTCTTCTACAAGATTCTTTTTCATAGGAAGTGGGTTAGACTTAAATTTGTTTTACATTTTCTTCTTGATGCTCTCTTTTGCTTCAATTCATATTTCTTATGCGAGCATATTTTAAGATTATCATGCCTAGCTAAAAGGCGTTAAAGAAAAGCACTTCTTGGGAGATAACCCATGGTTTTATTTTTGCTTTGTTTTTCTCTGTTTTCTTTGAGTCAAGGGGTTGTATACTTTTGTAGAAACTCCTTTGTATCTTTATTTTTCATGTATTAGTTGTGCCAAGTAAAGTTTCTAGCGAAAGTTGGAGTTGGTTTTGGATTTCTGTGCAGAAAACAGATTTCTCCTGTCCACTGTAAATAATCGTATAATTCACAGAAAGATCGAAATGACCTGAAACTTTTTTGTTCTTTAAGTTTTTTTATTTGAGCAACTTAAGTGCCCCGAAAAAATTCGTCATTACAGACTGTTCTGGTTTTGGCAGATTCTGCCATTTTTCTTGCATTTGCTCTTTTCCGATGTCAATTGGATTTATCTGCTTCATGAAACATCAGTGGCTGTAGAAAATGTTTAAAAGTATCAATAGAACTTGTGCCCAGACTGAACCCATGGATTTATTATTGTTGCACTAACCCTCTAATGTGAATTACTCTTTGAGTGTGGTGTGAATGAAGTTTTCAAGGGTCAAGAGAAGAGCGTGATATAGTGTGATCAAGAAGAGTGCAAGGTCAAAGATTGGGGATGCCCCCGTGGTTCATCCCAGAAAATTCTAAGAAGAATCAAGTATCTAAGCTTGGGGATGCCTAAGGAATCCCCTTCTTCATCAACAATTTATCAGGTCACTTCTAGTGAAACTATATTTTTATTCGGTCACATCATATGAAATTTACTTGGAGCGTCTGTTTGTTTTTATTTTGTTTTCCTTGCTGCAATAATATAGTTAGAACCTATCGTTCTTTGTGTGGGAGAGAGACATGCTCTGCTTTTTCATATGAATACTTGTTATGCTCGTATTCTTAGTTTTTCTTCTAGTTGCTGCAAAATTCTTGTTTAGCTCCTGTTTTTGTTGCATGTCTTATTTAGAGCTGTTAGTTTTAGTAGAGTTGTGTTAGTACTATCCTGTTTCATTGCTATATTAGTTGGAGAGTTTTTGTTGTTTGGTGTTTGGTCGAAAATGCTACGTGTGGTAGATGGTATAACGAAAAATCTTGCATATTCTTGTAGATCATTACACTATTTCACTTGATTATTTGCTATTGTTTTGAGATATTAATATGCTTCATGGTAAACTTGCTGTTTTAGTAGAGTAAAACCAATTAATGGTTGGTCTAGAAGCTTGAAATTGTGCCACACTCAAATAACTAGTTTATAGGATAATGGTATATGACTTCCTTTGCTAATAGCAATCGTAATTGCTTTTTGTTACGCGCTACGGTCGGGGTAGCTAACCGTGACTTGTCACTGCCACGGACCCTCTTGGAGTGATTTTCATTATGCCTTATGATATCATGATTTTAATTGGAATCTTTTAACTTGTGAGTTCTATGTTGCGGTTTTCTGGCACTTCCACCATCCATATTTGCTAGCCTCTTCGGTACTGTGCATTGTTCATTCTCACATTGAGAGTTGGTGCAAACTTCGCCAGTGCACCCAAACCTCGTGGGAGAACTTTGTTCTTCTACACATAAGCCAAAAATTATCTTCCTCATAACAGCCACCATACCTACCTACCATGGCATTTCCATAAACATTCCGAGATATATTGCCATACAACATCCATCATCATTATGTTACTTGTCATGCCTCATCGTTATTTCTGCATACTGCTACACTGGCAGGAGCATTTAGTTTTATTCATCAGAGATATTTCAGTTTGAGTTATGAGTACTAAAAGTGTGTTGATTCATTGTAAAATAGAGTGTTGCCCCTACCAGTGAGGTTATATTAAAAAAAAGAGAAAAGGCCCAAAAGAGAAAAATAAAAAAAGAAAGAAAGAGGCAAAAGAGAGAAAATAAAGAGAGGGGGGCAGCATTACTATCATTTATTCCACACTTGTGCTTTGTTTAGTATCATTACTTCAGTTTGGAGAGAGTTTTCATATTATGACTTGCATAACTATGTGGGAAACTTACATTATAAAACTTGGCTTGTATATTACAATGATGAGCCTCCTCAAAAGAGCTCTAGGTCTTCGTGAGAAAGCAGGTTGGATGCACCCCCACTAGTTCCATTGGAGAGATTTCATACACTTATAGATCTATGTGCATCCGTTGTGTGGCACCCACTATTCCTTGCATAACTTCGATTATAAGACTTCCTCTTGTCTAATGATCACTTTCAGTTGTGTGAGACTTTCTTCCATTGATAATCCAAAACCCCCATAATGTTCTTTTAGCCTCAACATCCTGGTGCCAGGAACCAATACAGAACGCTTTCTTGTTTTGACTGCACAATTATTTGAATGATTTTCCTATGTGCATATTGTTGTCACTTGACTTGATCCTAACAGGAGTTGTTCTGAGACTTTCATTCCTTGGATGATTATATTGTTGTTCTTGAAGCTTAAATCATCTTTAATATACTTTGCACAATGGATTGTATTTTAGTATTGATTCATTGAAAAGTTTTACTTTGTTATTCCTAATAGTTTATACACTATTCTTTGATATCAACTATAAACCACAACCTTTATTCATTTGATCCTAGTTTACATCCTTTACATTACTATCATGATCAAGTTTATGTTGGTAGCATCTCACCTCATAAATTATTTGTTTTGTCGGTTACCTACTCGAGGACGAGTAGGAACTAATCTTGGGGATGTTGATACGTCATAAACGTATCCTTAATTTCTATTGTTCCATGTTGTTTTCATGCCAAATGCTACATTTTTCCTTACACTTTATGTCATTTTTATCGATTTCCCGGGACTAGCCTATTGACAAGATGCCACAGAGCCAGTTCTTGTTTTCTGCTGTTTTTAGTTTTAGAAAAGTTGTTCTGGAAATATTCTCGGAATTGGACGATTCAAAAGCCAAAAGTCTTAGAAGTCCCGGAGGGTCAAGGAAGTCCAATAGAGACCCGGAGGGGCCCCCGGAGCCCCCACACCATGCATGGGCGCGGTGGACCCCTGGCTGCGCCTGGGGGTAGTGTGGGGCCCTCGGGCGCCCACCGCCATCGCCCTTTCGCCTATATATGCCCCCCGATGCATAAACCCGAAAGAAATGAGCCTATTTTGACAAAAAGTTCCGTAAATCCGCCGCCGCCGCCGACAAGTTTCGGGGGACAGAAATCTCTGTCCCGGCACCCTTCTGGGAGGGGGAAGTGCCCCCGTAACCATCTCCATCGACTCCACCGCCATATTCATCGTCGTTGCTATGTCCTATGATGAGGAGGGAGTAGGTCTCCCCTGGGTATGAGGGCTCTACTGGTAGCTATGTGTTTCATCTCTCTCTCCCATGGTGTGATCTTTATGTGACCATGAGCTTTGTAATCTAGTTGAATAAGCAGATGTTACTATTCATCTATTATGCTACTCAAGTGATTTTTTTATTAGATCTCCGTAGACACTTTGATCATGGTGTAAAGGTGACAGTGTGTGCACCGTGTGGTTTAGCATGATATTTATATTTTGTGTTGGATGACCCTATGAAATTGTAGTGTTTGTCTAGTACCTTCTAGGGCGCTCAAGTTGACAGTGTGGGGTTAACAAGACATGGGAATGCAACTTTAAGGTGTGCTTTGTAGCCCTACGCAATGAATTGGTGTTTTTTATTCAACCGGAGAGTGGTTCAGAGTAGCATAGTGAAGGGATGATATTTATGCATTCAATTATGTTATCATTGTTGAGAGTGTCCACTAGTGAAAGTAGGATCCCTAGGCCTTGTCTCTTAGCATTGAATCACTGTTTACGACCTGTTCTGCTACATGTTTGCTTGCTTCCATTTTTATTTCAGATTGTTATTATCACTTACTAGCAAAAGTGCCCGTGCGTTGCAACGGAAGCGAAAAGTAATATTATTTTAGACATGTTTGCACAATCCAAATTTTACCCCAAAATATTGGCCGGCAAAAAATAATTTTATTTTCTAACACCCAAATGAACATCATGTTCACACATAACTAAAAAAGTTCCAAGGGTAACAATATGTGTCTATACATTGTTATATGTGTGATAAATCATATAAATTGATCTCATATGACCTTTTGGTACGCATTGAAGGTAGATGTACAAATTTCCTATTTCTGTTATGATATCTAGAGTGGGTTTCTAGCGCTATGGAGTCTTTGCATGGTGTGTGTTGCTCTTAAACTCATGGTTAGCTAGAATTTGTTGTAACTTTTTTTTCTTTCATATTTGCATATTTTTGCTTCTTCTTTGAACATTTTCGTGCCCTTTGTTCTGGCTCTAAATCACATATTTTCTTTGTCTTTTATTTGGTTTGTTTTGCGTGTAGTCTTTACGATGTTTTTTTATGGTTTTCTTCATCGGTCATTTGTGCATATCGCTCTCTGTATCTTTTTCCTTCTATGTTCCCTGACATCCATTAATTGTGATTGCGACCTAAATCATTTGCCTGCATGTGAGTTTGCTTTATATCTAAATAAAAGTATTAATATGAACCGGCTATGATTGGCACTAAATCATGTATTTTAATTTTAGGAGCATATATTGTCTAGAGATAAACATTTAACATGTCGCCCATGCCACACTTTGCGCCAGAGTAGGTAAGTAGTAGTATATATTACTATTACAGTGTTGTGCTAGAAATTATTTTTTCAAGAGATAAAGATTAACATGCCACCCGTGTCACGCTCTGTGCCAGAGCAGATAATCAATGGTACGGATTGTTAGAACATTGTGTCAGATATTATTTTTCGACCTCGATATGTAGTTAGTGTTTAATATCTTGAGGTTTTATTATCTAAAAGCAGCATATGTTTTTTTTTTGCATAGGTATCAGCCGCCTTAAATTAGAGAATTAATTTTTGAACATAACCTAAACCAAACGTGAGCACTGTCAGACCTTGTACCAGCGACGTCGCCGGAAAATTTGGAAGCAGATCGGATGTGGGCGTCGCTGCACACAATTCTGTGAGATTTCTCGAGGGCAGAGACCACTTCGGCACAGTTGTAGTGTGCACAAACAAATTCAGAATTGGGTGAAAGAAAAGAAAAGGAATCGGTGAATCTGGATCCTGTAGCAACTCATCTTCCACCTGTACTCCTCCCAATTCCCTCCCACCATGACCCCCACGCTCCTCCCTATACTCGTCGTCCATCACCTGCCACCGGAGCACCTCTTCGCCGGTCGTCTCGCACACACCAATCATCAGAGCACCTCGTCAGCGGATGTCCACCGCGTGGACCGGCGGCATGCTGGACAGAATGCTAAAACGCCAAGGCAGTAGTACAGAAGGTTGAGGAAGACAGATAGGTCGCCGTCCGCGGGGAGAAGAAGAACTGCAGGGACCACGAGCTAGGCTGCGATGGGAGATTGGAAGGAGGTCGATGGTCCGCTGCACGTCGCCATAGAATCCGTTGACCGCACGTCAGATCTGAGCTCTAGGTGCTCGCAGCAGTTTAGGGTGAAAGTGAAGGGCCTCGAGGAGGAGTGGCAACCCGGTTGCCTGGCAATAACAGAAGGGACAGCCGACGGCGGTAGGAACAACGGCAGCGCGATATCCCTCTGGTCTCTCGGCTGATGCCTACCCGCGAGGTGGCGACGTCCTCGTTGTTGTGGAGGCCGAACTGGTACATGGGGCAGTTTGTATGTATTATGGGATTTGGTGGAAGGGCAATTTGGTAAATTCCTGTTGGACGAAAATTTTGCCTGAAACCTTAATGCTTTTATTAGTAGTAGAGATAAACATCCATATTACTTGTATTTTACTCTCTCTTTGCCAAACTAGTGCACCTATACAGCTGACAATTGTATTAGGTGTGTTGGGGACACAAGAGACTTCTTGTATCGTAATTGCAGGGTTTCTTGAGAGGGATACCTTTGACCTCTTCCTCCCTGAGTTCGATAAACCTTGGGTGATCCACTTAAGGGAAACTTGCTGCTGTTCTACAAACCCCTCGACTTGGAGGCCCAACATTGTCTACAAGAATAGAAGTGTGCGTAGACATCCGTTTGCACTTTATGACCAGATTGTTATTGTCCATTATATCACCTCTGATTAGGATCCATATGATATCTTGGGAGTAGTTCGTTTAGTTCTTGAGGACATGTGAGAAGTCATGATGTTAGTAGTGAAATTATGTTGAAGTAATATCTAGTGGTTTGATATTTAAGTTGTGGTGTTATTCTTCTAGTGTTGTAATGTCAATGCCAACTACACGGTACTTCAGCTTTATGGCCTAAGAGGATGCATTGTGTATTTGGCTACTTATTGTGGAGTTGCCGGAGTGACAGAAACCTAAACCCCCGCTACGAAACCAATGCACGAGGGAGTGTAGGATCCCGGAGCTTTAAGGCTTTTGTTAGATTTATCTTAATTACTTTCTTGTATTTGCGGATTCTTACGAGGGGTATAATCACAAGTATGTATTAGTCCTAGTTTGGCGGTGCATTAGCATAGGTTCACCCACACAATACTTATCGAAACAATAAATATTAATCAACCGTATGAAGCGAAAGCACTTGACGAAATTCCCATGTGTCCTCCAAAATGTTTGGTAATCATAAGTAGAACAACCGGCTTGTCCTTTGCTCTCAAAAGAATTGGGCCACTCGCTGCAATTATATTTACTGTCTTTTATTTACTCGCACTTTATTTATCTCTTATATCAAAACCACCAAAAACCTGTTTGCTAGTGTTTATAGTGAATCCTCTATCCAACCTGCTTGTCAACATCTTGTGCTCCTCGTTGTGTTCGACACCCTTATTTATCGAAAGTACTACGATACACCCCCTATACTTGTGGGTCATCAAGCCACAAACGAGCAAGAGATCGGGTGGAATTATTTTCAGCCCCGGCACAATTCACAAGGCGGCTGGTGAGCAGTTTGCGGCCGGAGCCAGGAATACGTTTGATGGCAAGACGCCGGAGAAGGAACGAAAAAGGAAAAGACACCAGGAAGGTGCGAGACAGCCGGCTCCGAAGACGATCCAGGCTATGGACAGGCCACCAAGACCCAAGGATATTATGTGGAAGATGCCTATCAAGGATATGCCGATGCTAACTAAGCGAAAGTTAAGGGTCGCCGGTGGGGATATGGTGAGTCTGCATGATGCTGTTTTGACATTAGAAGAGCACCATCTTCGTGAGAATGATAAGGCATACAATGTTTTCGTAGCCAAGGTGCCACTTGGGATGGGCGTTGTTGAAAAATCTCCACGGGATCTGTTGTTTGTGAAGTTTTCTGACATCTTCGATATCTTTCACCTATATCGGTCGCACCATTCCTTGGTCCGCCTTTATTCGCTCAGTATGGAGATGAGGATCCACAGAAATAACATCTCGGGCATCGCGATAGTGGACCCCTACTACATGCGTGACAGCCACATCGCAGAGACTGTGGACCAGCGGGTCGCATCGGAGTACCTCACCACCTTCATGCTAGCGAACAGTACGAAGCATTGCTGTCTCATGACTTTCTTTAGCGAGTAAATACTCCTTTCGCTCGCCGCCGTTAAATGCTTTCTTATATAGGTTTTCATTGTTCTTCTCCAACATTCCGTTTGAATTGTTTTGCGCAGAGATAAATACTGCACTCTCATCTCCTTTGAGCCAAAAATTTCACATGCCACGTATTTTGACTCTGATAGTGCAAACAAGAAAAACTACGAGAACATCAAGAAAGTTATGGATGATGCTCTCAACGGGTACGCTTTAGCGGGAGCCATTTTCAAGAAGGCAAAGATCATTGATCAGAGGTACGTGTTCGAGCACAAAACGCAGTTCCCCTGCGTGAAGCAGGCCGCTGGGAGTAACAAGGATTCCTACTACGCCCTCCATCACATGAAGGCGTTCGTACGAGATCAGAAGAACCTTGCGTTGCCATCAACTCAGATCAACAATGGGCCTCAAATTTGTCTATGATCAAGGATGACAATCTCGAAGAGTCCTTCTTTCACATCCAGCAGCACTTTGCAACAATCATCGTTCATGATGTCTACACAAAGGGGGATCTTGTACGCAACCGCCTAACAGAGACATAGAAGATCGCCTAGAGATGCAGGGTGACTATAGGTCGTGGCCGGTGTTGTCAAAAGATGGCGGCATACCTCCTGTTCAGAAGTCTTAAGGTGTTTCCTAATTACCATCGATCAGAGATGTCATTATACTTTATCCCTAGCTAGCTACGCTAAATTGTTTACTTTGGTCTTTTTTTCAAGAATGATGATTATTAAAGTGCTTCTAAATTGTGTTTGACTTTTTTGTGTTTCTTCGATCATTCTGCAACCATCATTTAATTATTATTTGGTAATTCTGCAAACCATCATTTGATTATTATTGTGGACATGTGAACTCTTATTTCCCGTCGTTGACTAATGCTATAGCTCTTGTTTTACAGATGCCGAGGGTTTACGTGGTCTTTAGGGGTAGGGTTCTAGGGGTCTATGCCCATTGGGAGCAGTGTCACAAGAAAGTGACGAGGTTCAGTAAAACTATACAACAGTAACTACAGACACGGAGGCGGAGGCTCGGTGGATGAACAACTTGCGAGAGGAACCGGATCAGAGGAACAGGAACCAGATGAAGGCCTTTGCCGTCTTTCTCGCCACGGTGACTGCAGTTCTGATTTATTTCTGGTGGTAGTGTAGGTGACTGTCCCCTCCTTAATTTGTAATGTGATGAGATCGATGAACTTGTGATGGACGACTTGCTACTACGTAGACTATGTGTGTTGATAAACTTGTAATATTTCTAAACTTGTCACTATTTCGGATTTTAGCTATGAATTTTATGATGAACCAGATTGCGACAATGATCATCTCTGCAATCTATTATTTGAATTTTATAACCTATATAAATACATGTATACATACTCTTATAAATATGTGTACAAACAAAACTGCGTATACGTATATAGGAATCAGTGGCGCATCCCAAAACAAGTCAGTGGCGTATCGAAAAAAAATGGCGGAAAGCATCACTGGCGCATCAGTTCTGGTGCACCACTGATTCCCCAAAGCATAAGCGGCACACCAAGGTGATGCTCCACTGCATCAAAGCCAGCGCCACTGATTGTGTGGAGTATCAGTGGCGCACCATGGTGCGCCACCGATTCTCCAAAGTGGTGCGCCACTGATGCTTCTTTTCCTAGTAGTGAGAACTCCCGCTTCTTCCGTGCCCGAGCATCTCAGGGTGCGCCACCGATTCTCCAAAGTGGTGCGCCGCTGATGCTCCTTTTCCTTGTAGTGAGAACTCCCGCTTCTTCCATGCCCGAGCATCTCAGCGCCTTCGCTGGAATCAGATCCGGGAGCTCGATGTGGACAGGCTCTGCATGGTTTCTACAGTGGGCTGCTGGGGAGGGCACAACCCACGAGCTAGGTTTCTACCTAAACTGGCTCTACAAAAGCACCAAGCCCATGGATGGGCCGGCCCTCAGTGCCCCGTTCGACGCCAAGGAGGTCAAAGCGGCGGTAGACGGGATGGATTGGTCCATTGCGTCGGGCCCTCGCGGTCTTAGGCCGTCTTTCTATCGGGCAGCTTGGCCCACGGTGCAGCCTGCTTTGCTGCGCTTGTTTGGAGAAGTGCACGTGCGGAGTGGCTAGCTAGGGGCGATAAACAGAGCCCATGTCGTGCTTCTCCCTAAAACTGAAGGTGTTCAGTCGCCGCTCTCCTTTTGGCTGGTGTCGCTGTAAAACTGCACGATCAAAATGGTATGCAAAGCCCTAACAACGAGACTGCAGGGTCAGATTAGTGCTTTGGTGGACGAGAATCAGACGGGCTTCCTGTCGGGCAGGAGTATTTCGGAGACTTTCGTGTATGCCACTGAGCTTATCCAGTGCTTTCAGAAAAAGAAAGCCCCCACACTGGTTCTGAAACTTGATTTCACGCGACTCCATCGATTGGGCTAGTCTACGAGCTGTGATGCGTGCCCGGGGGTTCCCTGACCTCTGGTGCGTTTGGATGGATATGATCCTGACCACGTCTCGGTCAGCGATCCTCCTAAACGGCATCCCAGGCCCGTGGATAGACTGTAAGAGGGGGCTCCGGCAGGGAGATCCTCTGTCTCCATACCTGTTTCTGCTGGTTGCCGATGTGCTGTAGAGGATTATCAGGCTCGACCCCCTACTCCAACACCCCCTGATTGACGGTGATACTTTGATCGTCATGCATGCAGAGAATGTTGCGCGGCTGAAGACTGAAACGACTGGATATGTTTGCTGCCGCCATTGGCTTGACGATCAACTTCAGTAAAAGCAAACTCGTCCCTCTCTATGTCCATGTTGCTGAACTGGAATCCATCCGCACCTCGCTTGGGTGTAGGATGGAAGTTTTCCACAAGTCTACCTTGGACTCCCCCTCACTGCCGATAAATTGAAGCTCTCCCACTTTGCACCGCTGATTTCTAAGGTGGATAAGTTCCTGTCAGGTTGGAGTGCCACCCTCCTGTCTTCTGGCGGTCGGGTGGTCCTACTCAATGCGGTGTTGGATATTGTCCCTACCTTTGCCATGGGTGCGGTCGAGCTGCCACCAGCTCTGTTACGGGCGATCGCAGCGCTCCTTTCTATGTGATGTCAAGGACCGCCCCAGCGGCGCAAAGTGCCTAGTGGCCTGGGATACTGTCTGCAGGCCCAAATGTGACAGAGGTCTCGGCATCAAAAAGCTTGTTGTCAAGAATGAATGCATGCAACTCAATTTGGTGCACCAGCTCCATGCGGACGCTGATGCGCCATGGCCGCGCTGGGTCTGGAACACGGCTGGGGGAGGGCCAATCTCGGTCCGCACTGGAAGCACCTGGACTCGCTCCTTCCGCTCTACCGCAGCATCTCGAGGTGCTCTGTTGGAAATGGGCGGCTGGCCTCCTTCTGGCATGATGCCTAGCTGCCCGGCGGGGCACTCAACTGTGAGTTGTCGGCGCAGTTCTCCTATGCCACTAATGTGGAGTCCACAGTTGCCGCTGTCCTGGGGGCAGGGGTGCGCCGGGCCCTCGTCCCGTCACTCAGCACCATCGCCTCCCAAGAGTTTGAGACCCTCTCCAACATGTTGGGCGAGGTCGAGCTACCGATCCTGGCGACATTCGAACTCTTACAAGATGCAGGAAGAAGAACGGTGCGCTCGACGCAGCCAAGTTCTACCGGCTACGCACCTGGGGAGGGGTGGACTCCTCCTTCCATGACTTTGTCTGGCGAAACCATGAGCCCTCCAAAGTGCAATTCTTCGCCTGGTTGCTCTCTCAGTCCTGGATATAGTCCCGAAGCACTTTGTTGTGAAAGCACATCCTGACGGTGGAGGAAGCGCGTTGTCCCATCTGTGATGCGACGGAAGAAACCGCCAATCACATATTCTTCGGATTTGCCTTCGCGCGGCAGTTCTGGGTTTCCCTGTGCTTCCACTTCCCCCAGGACACGGATGCCCATCTGCTCCACTCCTATAGTACCCCGGTGGTTGTGCCGTGCCGATCGACGTCTACTTGCACCCTTCTCTGTAGTTGGGGGCTTTGGAAGCACCCGCAATGTGGTCGCCTTCAGGGAAAAACGCCCCTGCCACCCCCTGCTCCGCAAAAACTGTTGCGATGAAGCCGTTCTATGGAAAGCCCAGCTCCCTGATTCCCATACCTCCGACGCGGCTCATTGGCTGGCGTGCCTCTACGGTTCGCAGGTCTCATAAGGCACACTGTTGTAATTCTTCTCCCCACCCCTCTCTCCTCCCACTATAATCATATACGGCCGTTTTGGGCCACTTCATATATAAAAATTCAGGTGGGCATTTTATCCCCCCAGTGACCATAAAAAAAACTCTCTCGAAGTGCTCCAGCGACGACAAGAAACTAGCGACGTCAAGTACCGCTACCTCGACGGTCACCGATGACGAAAACTAGGACCAAGATGGCCTTCTCCACGGAAAAGCCATGAATATGTTCTGCGACGGTGGTAAAGCGTCTTAAATGAAGCGCCAACATCGCCTTGGGTGGCCCCTTGCAACCTGTAACACTCTTGGGATGGGCACGCGTGGGTGGCGATCATGTGTTCACCGGGCGGTCGACGGCAAGGTGCGGTCATCACAGCTAGCTCCACACGGCTCGGCAGTGCTGGCGCGGAGCGGATAATAGTGAGAAGAGGCACGTTCGGTGGAGGCGCACGCATCAGTTGTGGTCGAAGCAAGCACGACTCTGCCTGGCGGCCTAAACGACCAGAGGGTAACGGCCATATGGGGCGATGCCTCTTGGCATGCATAAGGCACGATGGAGCGCGGTCACTCGGGCATAACAGCCCAAGCACGGTGGTTCGACAGAGGGGTGCCATGCCTGTTCGACATAGGCGGGTTCCCAACCCAAGCACGGGGACACGATGCACTCGATTTAGATCCCTCAGACGGAAACAAACGGATGCAGGGATACACGACATGGCATGGATTCACGATATACGTACTATAAAGATGGAAACAGAGAGGCGGCGAGAAAAATGACGATTTTTCTTTCCAAAGGAGGTGATAGTTAAGAAGACACATGCCAAATGTCTAGGGGCAATATGTGGGGACAGAGAATCGATATTCGTAGCGATAGGAATGAAATCAGATGTTGTCACATTTTTTTAAGAAATGGAGGTCCTACCCCGAGGCTCTCCACCAAAATGGTGCATACAGCCGGATTTTTATGAACAATGAAAGCGAAACCATGAAGGCTTTACAAAGAATTACAATGATCAACCGAAAACCACCTTCGTGATGATCTTCACCACACCTACAAACTCTCGATGAAGAGGATGGTCAAAGTCGGAGCCGCATGCCCTAACCTAACACGCCAACGCACATCATCTAATACGGCTGCCCGCTGGCGGACTAGGAGCAGATAACCGGTTCAGCATGCCCGCAAGCAAACACCGATGTACACACCCGGAAGCCGATGTCGGCAACATCCGCCAACCCAAATTATGGAGAGATCAATGAAGAAACCTTGTCAAGCCTGCCATCAACGTCACCATGGCGCCAACCAGCAACACCATCCCGCGCATATCCAGCCTTCGGCATCCATTGCCGAGACTCCGCGGCGCTACGACGCCAAGACTCGCCGCCTTTGACGAAGATGAAACGTCGCACCACCAACAAACCCCCTCCAGGTAGCCCATGTTCCAAAAACGATGCCCCCAAGGGGGTAAACGACACCGAAGGTGCCGTCATCATCCGATCTGGATAGACCAGATATAGGATTTCCCCTGAAACACAGTGCTGGAAGTGGGGGATTAGCGGCGGCGACTCCTTTAAGAAGGTGACGACACTCGCGAGTGTCGCAGTCGTCAGCATGAGCCCGACTTGCACCGGTCACCGTCCTCGCCTCCTAGATCAGCGGAGTAAGGTCACCACACTGCCAATCTACCTGGAGCCGCGGAGGAGTGGGCAGACGTGGACTTCAAAGACGACGCCTTCAACAAGGTAACGGCACCGTAGGTGTCGTCGCCGCCCGCCACGACCGGAGTCGGGGCAGGGCTTTCACGGTAGCCGTACGTCCCGCTCCAAGCACAGCCAGCTGGCCGACCTCCTCCTACGAAGAAGAATAAGGTCAACACCACCACGCCTAGAGCCGAAACCCAGGCCTCCTCGTGTTGCAGCTCACGCTGGGCACTCTTTTTTTTTATTAGGACAATTGAGTGGTCGGTGTGCATTCTTTTATCCCATGGCAACTTACGTGTATTCAACTAGTAATAGTAGTAAAATTCCTGGTTGCGGTTAATTGAAACCTTCGTGATGTAGTATTAGACAAGAAGGAATCAGTCCTGGTCACCGTTAATTGAATGGCGAGCTTTGTATTGGGATCAAATGTAAAACGTAACAGTCCTGTTCATGTCTAATTTGTCGCACTAATCTTTGTAGTATAAGTTTTACGACATCCCTAGTCTGTATTCAGCGACCAAAGACTACGCGTCTGAATTTTGAGGCCGGCCGGCAGCTGGTAGCTTAACAGACAACTTGTCCGGTTTTTTATTCAAGAATTTCACTTGTCAGTACTAAAGAATTATGTGTCCAACGTGCTGGGCGGCGAATGAATCAAAATGATGGGCGGTCGCTACTTTTTTTTTTTTTTTGAAAGGTAAAAACAGATATATTATGCAAGCAAGCCCGCCTCATTAAAAACCTTCTAGTCCCCTTAGGTACCCTAGAAGGAAAAGAGTGCGTCTGAAAACTTGCTGCAGCGAGTTCAAAAAATAGTTACATCGATGGTGAGTTGCTCAAGCAAAAAATCGGGCGGATCCTCCAGCCAAACTACTGTCTGGGGTCCCTCCGCCCTACTCGCAAGAATATGAGCAACCTGATTACTTTCCCTAACACAATGGCTAAAAATCACATGAGTAAAACCTCTACAGATAAAAGCGCACTCCTCGTAGATTGCAGCCGAAGGCCCGATCGAATTGCCACCGTCTTGCATAATCGACACCACCTCTGAGCAGTCCGAATTGACAATCAACCGCATACATCCAGCTTGGCCAGCCAACAGCAGGCCGTCACGCAGAGCTCTTGCCTCGGCCATCGGGGCGTCGGCGATCGAGGGGATACCACAGCAGCTTGCTGCTATGAATCGTCCATTGGCGTCTCTAATCACTGCACCTGACGCTCCAGAACAAGAATCTGCATCAAAAGAGGCATCGACGTTGAGCTTAGTAAAACCTTCCCTTGGTTTCTCCCATCCTCCTTTTCTGACGGATACATTCTTTTTGCACGAACGAAAGTAGTTCGATGTAATCGCCGAAATAGCAAGCGCTGACTTTGAAGTAGAGGCAACAGTTTCATCATGCTTGATCTGTCTACGTTGCCACCAAATATACCAACATGCAGTAGCTAGGAGCTCTCGCCTGCCAACATCCTTGAGCCTAGGTGCTGGAGCATCAGGCTGGCGCAACATGGCTTCAAAAACAGCAGATCCCTCACGATCAAAGGTGGACATGTTGTTAACAAGATCAGATAACCCGAGAAAATCCCAAATCTCTTGGACTCTAGGGCACTGGAAAAAGGCATGTAATGTATAGATAGAGCAAACCGGGCAGACGCTACTGTCAATAATATGTCGATTTGCCAAGATACAGTTACACGGAATAGTACCATGCAATAAACGCCAACAGAAAATCTTCACCTTTGGAGAAACTTTCATGGACCAGATAATGGACCATACAGGGTTGATCGCAGTCGTGCTCTGTCCATTAGAATTGCGCAGTTTCCTTCCGTGTTGATGCTCCCACTCTACATAATACGCTGAGCGGACAGTAAATATTCCCAATTTTGCAAAATTCCACGAGACAAAATCCTCCATCATACCAACCGCAAGGGGGATTTTTAAAATTCGGTTTGCATCAACCGAGAGGAACACATCACGAATCTTAGCCTCATTCCACGATCGGTTAACTGGATCAATAAGTTCAGAGACGTAGCATATGTTACTGTTTGAGCGTTGAGTCACCAATTTCCGAGAGGGGCTAGTCGGAATCCATGGATCATCCCAGACTTTAATATTTTCCCCGTCACCCACACGCCATATGTGGCCTTTTTTGAAAGTTTGAATTCCAGCCCAAATACTCTGCCAAGTGAAGGAGGATCCCTTCTTCAATTCAGAATTAAGAAGATCTCCCGAAGGGAAATATTTTGCTCGTAGAACCCTCGCACAAAGGGAGTCTGGTTCACAAAGAAGTCTCCAAACTTGTTTAGATAACATAGCTAGATTAAAACAATGAAGGTCTCTAAAGCCCATACCTCCTTTTTTCTTCGGGATACACATCTTCCACCACGCAAACCAGTGCATATGTTTCTGACCTTCTTCATCCCCCACCAGTATCGGGTCATAGCATCAGTTAACCCTTTAATAACTTGTTTAGGGAGCTTAAAGACTGACATCGCATAAGCAGGAATAGCCTGCGCAATAGCCTTCAACAAAACCTCTTTACCACCAAAAGAGAGAAATTTCTCTTTAAAACCCTTTAACCTCGAGCAAACCCTATCCACCAGATGCATAAAACAATCAGTGCGATCAACACCAACCAAAGGAGGGAGGCCAAGGTATTTATCAGTAATGCATTCAGTCATAATGTTAAGCTCGGCACAAACAATTTCCTTTGTATGCACAGGGGTGCAGGGGCTAAAGAATATGCTCGATTTACTTTCGCTGATCAATTGCCCAGACGAACCACAATAATCTTGGAGAATTTTCTTTAAAGTTGTAGCATTCGCAGCATCAGCTCTCATGAGGATCAATGAGTCATCAGCGAAAAGTAAATGGGACACAGCAGGAGCATTACGGCAGACTTTCACTCCAATTAAATTACCACAATCTTCCTCATATTTAAGCAGACTAGATAAGCCCTCCGCACACAGGAGGAATAAATATGGAGAGATCGGATCCCCCTGCCTCAAACCTCTCGTAGGCACAATAGAATCTGATAAATTGCCATTGATTCTGATCTTGTATCTAACCGAGCGGACGCAGTCCATCACCAAAGAAACCCACGACTGGTTAAAACCCAGTCTCAAAAGCACCTTTTCCAGGAAATCCCATTCGACACGATCGTATGCTTTATGCATATCAAGTTTAATGGCACACAGTCCATACTTCCCCGTTGATTTCCTCTTGATCGTGTGGTAGGATTCATAAGCAACCAAAAAATTATCAGTAATAAGGCGGCCCGGCACAAAAGCACTTTGTGTAGGAGAGATAATTTCTGGCAAAATAGTCTTCAATCTAGCTGCAAGGACTTTAGAAATAACCTTGTAAATAACATTGCAAAGGCTGATTGGTCGAAATTGGGTTACCTTTTCCGGGTCATTGGTTTTGGGAATAAGAACAATCGTGGTTTCGTTCCACCCGTCAGGAACCTTCTTATTATTAAGAGCTGAGAGGACCTCATCCGTTAATTCATCTCCTATAAGAGCCCAGTATTTCTTGTAGAAAATAGCATGAAGACCATCAGGACCTGGCGCTTTTAAGTCCCCAATATTGAATAATGCATTTTTTACCTCATCTCTGGAATAATCCGCTCCCAATAATGCATTCATCTCATTCGTAACACATGGAGCTATCTTTCCAATAACCGTAGGGTCGGGTGCCTCCCCACCAGCTGTAAAAAGACCATGACAATAATTAGCAATATGATTGGAGAGATCCTTCGGTTCCTGTATCCACACATCCTGATCATTTTTTAGTTTCTTGATGAGATTCTTTTTCTTCCTGGCTGTGGCAAAATTGTGGAAGAAATTCGTGTTGCGGTCACCAAATTTTAACCAGTTCGCACGGCTACGCTGAACCCACATGATCTCCTCCTGCTCGTTAATAACCTCCAATGCCAACTGAATTTCCTGCTGTCGGGCTGTAGCATCGTCAGACAAAGGCCCCTCTAGCAACTCATTCAGTTCACGCAACAGTTCAGCTCGTTTAGTACGAGGAAGTCTAAGCGTTTCTCGGTCCCATGCATGGAGTGCCGAGTGTACAGCCTGGATTTTGGCGGCAAAATCCGCTGGGTGTTCCTGTTCGGCAGTAGCCCAAGCCGCCCCAACAATGTCATCAAAATTTTCCTCTAACAGCCATCTCGCCTCAAATTTCTTAGAGCCCATTGGACGGGGGGCTTCGACATTCTCCAGGTAAGACGTATCAAGTGTAATTGGTCTGTGATCAGACTTTGAGAATTTCTCATGGATCAAGCTAGCATACGGGAAGCGAGAATTCCATCCGTCATTGCAAACCGCCCGATCGAGTCTCTCTCTGATTCTGCCCCGTCTCCACGTATATTTATCGCCCACATAACCCATATCCTCCAAGTCACAGTCAGCTAGAGTATCTCTAAACGATTGCATACATCTTTGGGGTCGCAAATTCCCCCCCTCCTTCTCTGATCCCCACATGATCTCATTAAAATCTCCTATTATGACCCAAGGCAGGTCACACATTGGCTTGAGAGCCCGAATATACTCCCAAGTCTTGAATTTTCTATCACCACTTGGCTCTCCGTACAAACCTGTTATACGCCATCCCGTAGCACAGTTTTCGTCTATACGAATATCCAAGTAATTGTTATGAACTAGGGAAGAGGTAACATTCAAATCCCTCCTCCAAAGCAGAAGAAGACCACCACTCCTCCCATCACTTTCAGACATCAGCAAACTATCAAACATTAACCTTCTCTTGAGATTTTCTGCCCTAGCTCTACTCAGATGTGTCTCAGACAGAAAAAGAACATCCGGTTTCAGTTGCTCCAGGAGAACCAGGAGCGCACGAACTGCCGAGGATTTGCCTAACCCCCGGCAGTTCCAACTTAAGATTTTCATTGCTCCCGGCGGTCATCCTCGCGGGATGCCGCCGATCCATTAGATTTACTAGAAATTGAAGTACCATCTTCCCTCTTATACCTCTTCTTCTCTGTTTCAGTTTGCGGAGATAAACCACCCAATGCTGGTTGAGGAGATTCATCCACTTGCATTGAATTGACAGTAGTAAGAATGTTTGAAGCAGACTGATTTGTCTTCTCATAAGTTAGTCTCTTCCGGGCCTTGTTCTCCGCATCAGTCATCCTCTGGTCGGTGTCCTTAACTGGGCTTGAGGCAGTGTCTGCAAGGTCAGGATCCAGACCCCCTTCCTTCCTCTCTGGGTGTGATCGCCAATCGACATAGGGACCTCTACCACCGTGTTTGCCAAGAGTATATGGTTCAGCTTCCCGAGGACCTGCAAACGAGGAAGAGAAACCTCCTCGGGAATTACCACGGCCAGCTCCAAAACCCCGGCCACGAACAGGATTTGCATGGATCCACTCACCAAATTTGAAATCTTTCTCCTCAAAAACCCCAATGCCGCATTCTTTATGAGTATGTCCCAAGAATCCACAAACATAACAGAACATACCAAGTTTTTCATATTTTATCATGAACACAGAGCGCTTCCCACTCAGAGAAACCGAAACAAATCGAGACAGCGGCTTACGAACATCTTGGTTAATGCGAACTCGGACAAAATCCCCTCTAAAAGTTCCTGGAGGTTGCATCTCAACCTTCAACACCGAGCCCACTTGGCGCATTACCATCTGTTTCACAACAGATTCGTTTCTATATGCTTCAGGTATTTTGTGGATTTGTATCGAGATCGGCATAAATTCTAACTCCACTGTCTCTGGATCAGCAAAGCCGTCATAGGGAGCAATGATTACTGCCCAATCACGAAACCACCAGGGTCCTCGTTCTGTTACTTTTTCCCAGTCACCAAGGCAGAAACACTGAATAACGAACCTCTTAACGCCCACTGGTCGGATAGAAATTTCTTTGGCAGGATTCCAAGCTGCCCTCATCTGCAGATCAAACGCTTCATGGCTGAAACTTTTATCGCAGTTAACCCTGGCTATAGCTAGCCATCGAGTTTTTTCCGCAATATTGACATCCGTTTCTTCAATCACCAAGTCATCAAACTCATCTTCTCCAATCTCTAGACGATCAAACAGGGAATTGATGCCTTCACTACGGGGGATCTCAGAGCTAGCCCCTCCTTCCGATTCGTCATCTCCCGGGCCTATTCCGTGCAGTCCTTTACCTCCAGCCCCCGAACTAGACGATCTCACATCTGCCATGGCTTCGGAAACTCTGGAGGCTCGCAGTACGTCCCGGTTCCAGGGCAAGGAATAAGAGAACCAGCGATGCGGGAAGCAAACCGTCTCCGGGCCGAAGAGGGGAGAGGGATCCGATCACAGTAGGGATCGGAGACGGAAGCGATCGCCAGAAAACTCGCCGCCTGAAACTCCAGACGCGAGGAGAGAAACCCTAGGGGTACCTATTCAACTATGGGCGGTCGCTACTTAGTAAGCGATCATTAATTTGGGGACTTTTTTTTGACAACTATAAATCCGAGAGTTTGTGTAGCTAAGAAAGATTCAAATTGTAGGTCGAATGCTGGTACACGGTCACCGTGGCTCCCCTTAATTAAAGGTACGTACGTATTGAACATTGACATATGCGTGCGTTCACCAGACCGGCGACTTTCTGCATCTGTTTTCCTTGATGGAAATTATCGTCGATTTGCACGATTCAACACGATTAGGAAGTAATATTGTTCCACATTGTTTCCTCGAAAAAAATATTGTTCCACATAGATGGGTAAACTAGTACTCCTGGAGTAGCGAACGAAATGTAACACGACTGCGTACACAGAGATGGACTCGTTCAACAAAAACACCACCCTGGAGTATATTACAAGGCGACCCAAGGTCGCTCCGGCTGTAGCCCGCGACAAAATTTACGGATTTGTGTTTTCTACGTTACCCTTTTTTTCAGAGTTGCATTATTTGGTGGGTTTACCTTTTACTTGGAGCACCTCAGAAGAGAATAAAAATAAAACCAAGACCTCAATATTTACTAAAAGGACCCTAAAGAAAAGCCGGAAAACGCAATCATATCCCGTTTCCACTAGTGAAGGTGACACACTCAACATCAAGGTCACCTGCACCGTCGCCGGGACGAAACCACTTGGTAATGGCCTGGCATTGAGCGTCGTACCAAAGTCGCTGAAGAGCCTCCTCTTTGGCTCGCCGACCAGGAGGTTATAGAAACTGTAATATGCACTACACCATACCAAGGAGTGGTCTCGCCGACAATGGATAACCATGGTGTATCGTCGCCGCACTTGATGAACTCCGAAGGTTGCAGCAGCTCCCCACCATGATCATGAATGCAGACCTGCTCTCTGCAACTCCCCTTTTCCATCTCCTCAGAGGCTGAAGAAGAAAGGCAGGATGCCACCACAACGCCACCGTCATGTGTGCGCCCATTATCACGGGTTCACCGACTAAGCCCTGCCACGCCACGCTATATCATAACAAATACCTTTACCCCAAAACATTATCGCAAGTGCTAAACCTTCCGGTTCTCCGTTTTGGAAAGGTGTTATGAGAGTCGAAGGAATATGGAGTAGGGGATCTTTCTCCATCGGAAATGGGATTGATATGCCTTAATATGTCATAATTACCCATCTAAATTAATTCTACGCTGCAAATGTAATGTCTGTGGTTCGTTGAGTTATTTGAAAGACATGGTACGTATGGTATGTATCTTTTATTTTTTGCGAAAATACAGTATATATTACTACTAGTATCATTAACACATGATGATAATTTTATTCACAACTGGCAGCCATAGCACATTGACCAGGAACGCTACATGAAACTTCATCTCACCTTCCGTTTTACTAAACTCAAGTGCCCTGGATCTGGAACCTCCCACACCCGCTGCCTATATATACGTGCGCGTGGCAGCATATTTCATTCAAGCAAACACACACAAAGTCATTGCCCATTGGTAATTACTAGTTCCAAGAGGATCTTTTTCATAGCCATTGCCAGTTTTGGACACTAAACTAAAGTAGAAGAGAATGCCATCGCTGCAAGAAGCTGCGGCAATGGAACATGCAATGGAAGCCGGCGGCAAGGGCGCCATGAGCGCCAGTCTGCTGAGCCTTCTCGGGATGACGACGTCGGAAAAGGGGGCGGCGGCGTCATCGGACGATAAGCTGGAGTGGCTCCGGTCGCAGCTGATCGGCAAGGGTGTGGAGTTCGACACGCCGTTCGGACGGCGCGCCCTGACGTACGCCGACCAGACGGCGTCCGGACGAAGCCTGCGGTACATCGAGGAATACCTTGTGAAGGAGGTCCTCCCGTTTTACGGCAACACACACACGGAGGACAGCCACGTCGGGAGCAAGACGACGCGCCTGGTGCACAAGGCTGCGCGCTACATCAAGCGCTGCATGGGCGGGGGCGCCGGAGACGCGCTGCTCTTCTGCGGCGCCGGCACGACAGCGGCCATCAAGCGCCTGCAGGAGGTCATCGGCGTGGCATTGCCGTCTGTCGAGATGCGTGAGCGGCTCTTGGCGCAGCTGCGCGCTGAGGAGCGGTGGGTGGTCTTCGTGGGACCATACGAGCACCACTCCAACCTGCTGTCGTGGCGGCGTAGCCTCGCGGAGGTGGTGGAGATAGGGCTCGACGCCGACGGGCTGATCGACGTTGCCGCGCTCCGTCGCGCGCTCGGATCGCCCGAGTATGCGGACCGGCCGATGCTGGGGTCTTTCTCGGCGTGTAGCAATGTCACCGGCATCATGACGGACACGCGCGAGATCTCCCGCGTCCTCCACCAGCACGGTGCGTTCGCGTGCTTCGACTTCGCTGCCAGGTGAGTGAGACCGGTTGGCAAGAGTCTTTGTTTGGATCATCTATCTATGTGCACCCTTTTTCGTCTAGGGTGACATGCATTCTTTGACACTCTGAATGCCTCGTACTATGTTTTTTTTTTAAGATAACTGTCCTTTCTCTCTTGTGACTAACCGAAAGTTTAATGATTTAGAATAGCAGTATTATTTCTCAATAGAGTCTAAGTAAAATTTACTACTATTAGTATTTTGGGGCTGTTTGGAGGTCTAAGATTTGACTAATGTAGGTGTACGTACCCACCCAGTCTCGTATTGGACTAAATATACATAATTACATATTTAATGATTTTTCCACAATTCTACTAGGGGAAGAAATCAACTAGCAAGAAATTATATAGTAGTGCACTACTAAGGAGAATTATTCAACTTAGACTCTTGTTATATTTTGCAGTGGGCCCTATGTAAAGATTGACATGAAGTCTGGTGAAATTGACGGATACGACGCTGTCTTCTTGAGCCCGCACAAATTTGTTGGTGGCCCGGGCACGCCAGGCATCCTTTTGATGAATAAAGCATTATACAAACTCAATTCTCAGCCACCATCGACATGCGGTGGAGGCACCGTTGCTTATGTCAATGGCTTCAATGAGGATGTAAGTACCGTGATGAAGCAAAACACATGTGCGATGATAGTAGTAGTAGTAGTAGTTCACAGATAATTGAACTGTTCCTTGTGACCTGCGCAGGATACATTGTACTATGACGATATCGAGGAGAGGGAGGATGCTGGCACGCCACAAATTGTCCAAAAGATCCGTGCGTCCCTTGCATTTTGGGTGAAGGAGCATGTTGGTTATGATACGATGGGCCTCCATGAGAGAGTGTACTCAGAAATGGCAATGAATAGACTTGTCAAGAATCAAAATGTCAGGGTACTAGGCAACACCAGGGTGGAACGCCTACCGATCTTCTCATTCCTCATCTATCCTCCAGTGAAACAATCACTATTTAATGGGTTTGATGAGCCTGGTACTGACGAAATAATAGTAAAGGCCAGATCATCCAAGCAACTGCCCCTTCATGGCCGTTTTGTGACTAGGCTTCTGAATGATCTTTTCGGCATCCAAGCGCGGGGTGGTTGTGCTTGCGCAGGCCCCTATGGTCACCTTTTACTCGATGTCGACAACGAGCTCTCCCTTCGTATCCGGTCTGCGATCCTTGAGGTAATTTCGATAGAAATATATACATTTTTTTGTCAAACTAGTTAATTTGCATGCTAAGCTGTAAATTGTGTAGAGGCACTTCTATTCTCAGTCTATGCTTCGTAAAAATAATTTTTCAGGGTTATAGTGGACTAAAGCCAGGTTGGACAAGGTTGAGCTTTTCTTACTACCTGTCCAAGGAGGAATTTAAATTTATCCTCTCTTCCATAGAGTTCATAGCAGCTTATGGCCACCGTTTCCTCCCACTATACAAATTCGACTGGATCACCGGTGATTGGACCTTCCGCAAACAGGCAATCAAGTACCACATGATGAGGGAGGAGCTGTCCCTTGGCGCAGAGTCATTGAAGCGTCCAAGTTACAAGGAAAATCATGTTGCGGATAAATTTGAGAAGCCTCGGGCCAATAATAAGAAGTTTGAGAGCTACCTGGAAAGTGCCAGCAAAATTGCACTTTCCTTGCCTGATGTCAATCAGCAGTCTCTAAGCATCCCAAAAGGAGTTCATCCTGACTTGGTTCTTTTCCATATATGAATTTCTAGGTGTCATAATGTGACTACATTATCACGCCAAAATGGAAATGTTAATATGTCGTTAACATGCATGGAGTTCTATATATGAGTCTGAGAGTTAAGCTTCTCCGTAAAAGCCTCAAAGAATAAATTTGTTTCCATATGTAAATTTCTATGTATCATGATGTGATTAGATCAACGCACCAAATGCAATTGTTAATACATCGTTAACATGTATGGGGTTGTATAACCGAGTCTAATAGTTAATCTCCCATGTAAAAGTTTTAGAGAATAAATATTTAAATACAATGGTTGCCAATTTGTGAAAATGTTTTTGCCCATATAATCAACATTTGTAGGTACTAGTTTTTTCAACGAAAAGTAAAATAATTCTTTGTCTTACCAATTACAATTGTCTTGATTGCATCACCAGTCCTCAGTTTGAAAATCCCAACCGGCCGGATGACAAGGCTCACTTCCTGGCATGATCGATTCGAAAGTCTGATTGACATTCTATGTTTGGAGTCGATAGAAATATTATTTTATATATGTAATAATCCAAAGGCTGTAAGTGTATCCTTTAGGTGCATCCTTGTCTTTATTATTTTTTCCTCATATTTCTCCATGTTTTCATTTTGTTGGAATGCATTATTATTATTATTGTTGTTGTTGTTTTAACAAAAGGAAACAACCTTGCTTGAAGAATACAATGATAAGGTGGTTAAAATTCAAAATGAAAAGGAAAATAAGAAGAGATAACTAATAGGGAGGAGGACAACACGAGAGATACATGAAAAAAACCCTTTGCCACCGTGAGGATGGGGAAGAGAAACATCTCACATTTGTTGTGTCCAAGATTCACGAACACCGGAGGTTGAGAAACCCCTTTGTAGATTTGGTGCGGGCGCAAGAAGGGATTGAAGAGCTTCATATGTCAAGCTTGACTACTTCTAGGAATGGACACTTGGTTTACACAGGTTGAGGCCGCCCAGAGGCCCTATGTCATGCATTGCTTGTATTCATGGTGGAACAGATTGTTTATAGAGTGTGTTTCGAGGAATAGGGTGGCTCTTTGCGAGGAAGGGACAAAGATTAAAGAAGAGAAGATCCAGCCTAGCTGATCACCTCTCTCCCTCACTCTTCCTCTTTCTCGCTCTAGCTCTGCGAATCATTCTCCGGATCAGATCGGGATCTGAGATCCGATCGAGCTCTACTCTAGTGTTAGGATTTATGATTCAGAATCCATTCTAATGGTGGCCATGGTACTCCCTTTATAGGATAGGGGGATACCACACTGGCCATAGATTCCACCGTGAGTTGGTGGGAGCATATTCGCCCAGATTCAATCTCATGCGCGGACAGGATACCACACTGCGTTGGCCCGTCACGTCCCATCGGGACGAGAAAAGTGCGCCATGACGTCATGGCACGCATCATCAAATTCAAGAACCTTCGAATGGAAAATTCAAACACGAAAACAGCTTCGTATGAAATTCCTTCGATTAAAGGCAATTCCTTTGCGAACAAATCATGGAGCAAGACCTCTTTAAAACAAGAGAACTACCCTATACACGAAAACTCTTTCGTACGGGTACAACAGTCCAAACATGAAAACTCTTTCATATGGGCATGACTCTCTTCAGTACGAAAATTCTTTCGATTGAATCTTAAGCAATCACTCGGGTAGAAAGAACCTACCTCCATTCACACATGATATTTTTTACATCATAAAGACCTGGATTGTTCAGCCGACTAGGCACATCCGGATGCCATATTCTTCGAATATGAAGGTAAGACCCAAAAAGATCTTTGTTAAGGGCCTGGAATCGCACTCGAAAGCTGCGTCCTCCGGTATGATTCCGTGTCAACAACACGAAGAAAAATCCTAGCGGACGCGCCGGGTACCCCTATAGGTTAAGTTCGACTCGATAAGTCCACAACGGCTCAGTCGCAACAATCACCTTATCGGGTTCGAGTCGGAGGTCTCGAATCTGTGTAGGCCAGGAATGTTTTTGCCCTAGTCGCAATTAATTGGCCCTGATCTCTCGGGAGAGCCAAGCTACTATGCCGCATCCTTCTGCGATAAAAGCCGCAAAAACAGGCACCTATGCTGCTTGACACTCGAGCATGAAGACTCGTTGCACAGGGAACACACCCTTTAAAACAGAAAACAACCAAGCTGGTTATCCATAAGAAAGGCAGACCAAGAAAGGCTTGACCGTCTACTCGACTGGAAAAATCCCACTCGAGCAAACGCTCGGGGGCTACTGACGAATATATGGATCCTGGACCCTGCGAATAAGGACACCCCCCCTCAGGCCCAAGGTTGAAGGCCCAAGAAGAGGAGCCCTTGGAATACTCCAGAAGGCCCATGTGAAGCCCACCTGCACTAACTTGCGGGTTAAGATAGGAAACATGTAACCGACATAGTTAGAGTTCGAGTCCTCTCCGGGTAGGATTCGAGACCTGGCCACCTATATAAGGCCAGGAGAGCCCCCCCCCCCCCCCGGGAGAGGACCAAGCAACACAACACCATCGAAGCCTTGAACTCGAGATCTTACTCTCGATTCGAGCATCACCATTGTAACCGATCTTTCCGTCAATACAGATCGACAAGAGGCAGGAGTAAGGGTTTTACCTCTACGAGGGCCCCGAACCTGGGTAAATCTCGCCCCCTGTCTAGCCGACGATTCCACCAGCGCTCATGACTTCTCCTAGTCGAAACCCGATAGGGTCACCTAAGGGATTTGTAGAGTCAGAGATTCGACAGCCAATGATTATCAAATTTGCCTCTACTTTTCTCATGTGGGAACCGTAGCAAATTGAAATCCCCTCCTATAAGTATAGGATATGGGTTATCTTTTGCTAACTTGACAAGCTCACGAAGAAAATCAGGTTTATGATCATCCTGGGCAGCACCATACACGGTGACAAGAATCCATTTAAAGTTGTCAGCTTTATTACGGATGTGAAACTTAATATGAAAGTCACCCTCCGACGAAACTAACACCTCCATGATATCCTTTGTGACACCAGGTGGAATGCCCCCTGACCTATAGGGGAGGAGATTGGGGGCGGAGATCCCTGCAGTAGGTACCCAAAATGAAATTGCTGAAGAAACTATTTGGACGGCGATGTTGATCATGTAATTTTCATGGATGTAATACCAAAACGAAATTCTTAAATATTTTTGGTGAATCTGAATGTAATTTAGCTGGATATAGAGCCCTCTAATGGCGGGCCTTTTGCTCGAGAAGAAACAAAAAAAAATAGATAGTTTATACGAATGTCTAGGATGTGACGGGATGTGGGAGTAGTTGGGTTGTGGTTCTGAGTTTTTACATCCCCACGTGTTGTCCTAGCGGGCGGCAGCACAGCCTAATCTTGTTTTGGGGAAGTGCTTTTTTTTCAAATAGGGAAAGTTGGATCCCTTTCGGACTGACCTCGCGACAAACCAGATTGAGGCCGGCCTTAAATTAGCCGTAGTTTGAGCTGATGAAAATAGTGCTTGGCGCGCTAAAATAAATAAAATTTACCAACAGCTCGATCCGAATATGCTAAGGAAACAAATAAAAAGGTTTTAGTATCTAGTTCGAGTACAACACAGATCACATCGTACGCGCAAGGAAAGCCATGCATGGATCGGTGTCCTACTTCTACTTGGTTAGGTACCGAGTCGACAGTAATAAGATGCACTGTACTATATACATATGTGTTCGACCCTGGATCGCTGCATTGCAGGGACAAAGATTCCAGCAGCAGCGAAGTCGATCGATGGCGATTTCGACGACACTCGCGGAGTCGGACGACGCCGTCCTCAACATCCTCCGGCACCTCGACTGCTTCCGCGCCCTCGTCCGTTGCGCCGCCACCTGCAAGCGCTGGCACCGCCTCACCGTCTGTCTGTACCTCGGTCGCCGCCCGTCGTCCCGTGAGCCGCGTTCCGTCGTAGGCTACTTCACCCATCGATGCCCCGACGCCAAGTTACTTGCCATCGTACGGACTCCAGCAGGCAGCAGCCAACTCGGATGAAATAATCCACGATTTCCTGTTTATGTTCTAATCTTAGCTGAATAAAACGTCGAGTAGCGTGCGCATGTTCACGCCTCGGATCGGCGAATTTGGTATGTACTTGATCAACCACGACGAGCGCCATGGTGAAGCTCGGGGTGGTGGCCTGTTTCCTTTCAGTTTTCAGTGGGATTTTTTATTCGTTTTTATAAATAATCGCGGACAAATAGGCTGCAATGCTGTACGCAGCGCAAAAACCTCATGTGTTCATCGTTGGGTTTCAAGCTCGTGAGTGCTTGTGTGATCTCGACTCCACAACGACAAACTCGCCTCCGTCCCATTGCCTGGAGCTTCCGTCGTCGCAGTCCCCTTGATTTGCTCCTTCGCCCGTGCAGCTGACACAATCTTCATCGTTAGAGTTGCTTTAGGATTCGAATCAATCATCAACAGACATGATTCGGATACAAATGCTTTCAGCAAGGATTGGAGGAAGAACAGAGAAAGGCAGGGAGGGAAACAGGGGAAGTTCAGAAGAAGACGGGAAGTAGACCCGTTTTCGAGGGGTCCTATTTGCCGCCCGCAGGCGGCACTACCCTTCCGCCGCCTGCGGGGCGGCGCAAATGGACCGGCCCAGTTAAGGTTTCCCTCCCCTTTTTAAGTAAAAAGAAAATTATGAACCAATTTTTTTGAACAAAAATAAAAGTAAACAGAAAAGAAAAAGTTGAAACAGAAAACCGCGCAAAACAAAAAAGATTTGAAAAAAAAATTAAATAAAAATTGGACCGGACCCCACGAAAATGGGCCGACCCATCCGCCGTGGCCTTCAGACAGCGCGATTTGCGCCTCTAACGGACGGCATTTAGTGTTTGCCCCCGTTTCCACCATGATCCTTCTGGATACAGTCTCTGTTGCATGTTTGCGTATTTCTAGTCGTTCAACTAGTTGTGACTTGGGTTTTGCGTCGTGCCAGAGCCCCAAATGTCAGCCCATCTTGATTTTTTCTTTTTGAGCAGAAAGCCAGCCCATCTTGATGTGTAGGTAGGGTTCTTGACATTCGTCGACCGTCACGTACCATTGGCCATGCGCGACGAGCAAGTATAATAGTGGGTTTATAGCCTATATACATGTTATTTTTGTCTATGTGAAAGAGAGAGAGAAAAAGTGAGGTGAGTGGACTCCGATGCAAGAACACAGAGTTATGCACGTTCCCACATAAATGTATTAAATATGAAAAAACAGATAGAGAGATGATGATAAAAAATAGTGCTCTAAAGCTAACCTTATACGATACCTTATTATATCAGTGGTTACAACTGATGGTTATAGATGACATGGAAGATGTATATAGCCAGCAAGTTAACTATACTATCAGCCATGCTCTCATGTATCCGCTTTTTTTTAGATTAAAAAGGAGTGGGAAACCCCCCGGTTCCATTGCAAATGAAACCGGGCAGAGCCCAGAGTCTCAAACAGTTTTACAAAGAACTAAAAACAGCCAAAGTACTAGAGCTAAAGTATTAAACCCAAGAACTAGGGTATGACAAGGACAGGGGAAACATAAGGCAGCCTCACGCAGGAGGTAGAGGGAGAGACGCATGAGTAGAAAGAAAACTACACCACCACGATCGCACAGGTCACTCCAGTAGCAGCTACATCCCCTGGGAGTTTGGGTTTCTTCATCGGTGCAAGGGCTGAGTAGAGTGAGCCTGCCGCTCTTACGCGTCGCCTCTGAAGTAGGAGAGCAGCAAGCTGCTTGTTGTATCACCCCCACGTCGGCAGGTGAGGTTTTGCATTTTCCTTCTCCATCTCTGCCTAGAAGGTCTTTAGTCTGTCCAGAGCCGACGCTTTTGAAAGGATAGCCCAGCTCTTGACGGTCTTGAGACAGAGCCCAATCACCTGTTTAATGTCAGACCAAGGTTGATTATTAAAGATCATATTATTTCTGGTTTTCCAGATACACCAAAGCACACCAGCGCAAACTGAATTCAAAGCAGAGTTCTTTTTTGTGAGATCCAAAACTTGCATATAGATTCTAGGGTATTTCCGAGAGGGATGCAAAAATGAGAGGAAACAATTTTCCAGATCTCTCTAGCAACGACACATTCATGGAAAAGGTGTGCAATGGTTTCATTTTCTGAGCAAAAAACACAGGACTCGGGTTTACCCATGTTCCTCTTTTTCAAATTGTCTATAGTCATCAACTTATTATGCGACATAAGCCATAAAAAATATGAATTTTAGGAGGTACTAACAGAGACCAAATTGAAGGAAGGAAAACGGGGATCACACCTCTAAAATTAATAATGCTATATAAGGAACTTGTAGAGTAGATGCCTTTGTTTTCATGTTGCCAAATCAACGCATCATCATCAATTGAGAAGGCAATGCTCAACAAAATTTGCTCTAGCTCATACCAAGATTCCATCATTTTTGGGGAAAAGGTTCTTCTAAAGGTTAGTCTTAGCGTCCCATCAGTCACAACCTATGCCAGAGTTGCATCTTGCTGGTAACATATTTCATAGAGTGGCCAGAATTGGACTGCAAGGGGGGAGGATCCGAACCAGGTGTCTTCCCACAACCTGATTTTTCTTCCATTCCCAACACTCCATCTATAACCATATTTCACAGCTTTTGCTGCCCAAAGCACCCCTTTCCAGAACTGGGAGGGGGTATGGTTCCTAGTGGCAAATATGTTTGGGGCTCCTCCAACATATTTTTTGTCTATAATTGTTTGCCAGAGCTTGTTTCCCCCCCTTGGTTGTACCTTTTAATCCAGGATCCAAGGAGGCACAGGTTGACATCTCTAATGTTAGGGACACCTAAACCTCCAAATTCTTTCTTCATACATACTAAGTGCCAGTTTGCCAAATGGAGTTTTCTATGCCCCTCGAAGTCATTCCAAAGGAAATGGGCCATTTGGGAGTTTATCATATCTAGGGCCCAGTTGGGGAATTTGAAGAAGGACAAGAGGTAGGTAGGAATACTAGCTTGACAAGCTTTGATAAGGGTGATTCTTGCTGCATAAGAGAGCAGCTTGCCCCTCCAGCCTGCCATTCTCTTCAAAATATTGTCAATGAGAGGCTGGAGGTCCTCTCTCCTGAGCTTGTCAAAGTGCAAAGGGATTCCTAAATATTTAATGGGGATCTCCCCTAGCACACACCCAAAGATCTAGGTGAAGGTTTCCACTCTAGCTGCTTCTAAAGAGAGAGGGACTAGCTCACTTTTAGAGTAGTTAATCATCATCCCTGAGACTTTTTTAAAACAAGTTAGAGTCCATTTAAGGTTTCTTTCCTTTTCTAGATCAACCTCGACAAAATGATTGTGTCATCTGCATATTGTAGATAGATGACACCCCCAGGATACAAGTCTGAACATAGGCCTTTGATCAGCCCATTACTAGATGCCTTGTACAACTTTCTGGTTGGGACATCGACCACTAGATCAAAGAGAAGGGGGCAGTGGATCTCCCGCCATGCTGAGACTCTGCCGGAGTAGCTTCCTGCAGCCATGGCGCATCTACTCCGTGATGTCCTTTTTCCGGAGGAGCGACATGGACATAGATCGCGCCACCCCCTCGAGCTCCGCCGCGGCGAGCCAATTCCGACCCCGTGGACGGAAATCCGGCGAGTTCCTGCCAACAGGGAACTCCGACGAGGTTGCAAAACCCCCGCGTCGTCTTCCCCGAGTCTCAGCAACGAGCTGCCGCTGGTGACCAGGTGATTCCCACACCCGATCTCTGTAAGTTGCGATGCAACAAAGCTTATACACTATTGATGATGTCAGGGAGAAAACTAGTTAGAATTGCAATGCAGATTCCCTCATTCCGATCTCTGAAAGTTTCTATTAAAATTGCTTCAACAACACAAAGTTGCAATGCAGCAATCCACCCTATGTAGATCCACAATTGTTCCTAATTGCTTCTAGATTTAAGAAAAGTTGAAATGCAAGTTTAACGGATTATTTGATCGGATGATGCCAGCGCTACTGTTTGGTATCCCCCTTGGGACATCATTCTTGGAGTTGTGCAATGGCCGAGGGACCATTGGCTGGTTTATGCTGTTGAGCGGTGTTGTATCTATCGCATCGACGATGGCTAATCTCGGCGGTGTGGGGCAGCAGGGTCTTGGCGACAGACATGGGCGGATCTACCACCCCTCGAGCCCGGGTGGCCGCCCGGGCTTGCCAGCACACGCTCCTTTGTATTTTCTTACTTTGTACAACAATTTTACCAATAAAAATGGCGTTTTAGACATGATTGCCCGGGCTTTCGGAACCTTCTAGGTCCGCCACTGGTGATAGAAATGTGTTGATGAACAAGCGCATGGTGGTGACGTCATTTGTCGTTATGGTGGCATCGACAAAAGGATTGGAAAGGATCTTGGCTTTGATCTAAACTTTGGAAATAGGTTTGGGGAAGATGGCGGTGGCAACTTCCGGACTATGGCACAAGGCATTGTCTTTGGTTTTATCTAGTGAGCCCATCATGGCCGTGAATGGCACATAAGGCCCTGATTTTACTCCGTCGTTGTGCTAGTAGGTGATGCTTTGTCACCTTATTTCACGGCTTCAATTTGTATAAGGCTTTTTGTTCGCCAGTTTTGTAGTTTATAGTAGCTTTACCTTGCATTTAGGGGTGGAAATGGATCATTTGTGGATTGAATACTATCATTTCCACGTCCGTTTTCATATTTTCAAAATAGATACAAATACGGATACGAATGTTGCTGGATACGAATGCGGAAGTGATGTTAATCAAATATGGATACAGATATGATGTCTTCTCAATTTGGAACGAAAATGATTATAACAAAATAAAAAAAATTATGTCTTATAATGAGTCGACTATAGAATGGAACAATGACGCATATAGCTATAGAATACAGGAAAGTTTAAAGTTCAATCACAAAAAAATACATTAGACCACTTTCTTACTCTCTTTTAGGTTGGGTACATGTGATGTCCAGTAGAATTATCATAATTGGCTAACATAATTTTTTGTTCAGATAATATCCATTTCCATATTTATATTTGCTTCAAAATTCAATATCATGTTTGTATTTCTATTTGTAAAAACTAATACGGATATTTACCACTTTTATTTCTATTTCGTTTAGATTCAGATATTTATCGGATTGATTTTCAGTTTTTCGAAGGAAGAGCCTACGGTACAGCCGGAGGATTTCCAGCCCGCAGCCTCCGTCTTATCCACGCGACGCGTGTCCCCACGTGGTCAAAGACAATGACGCCATAAACACCTCGGACCCACCACACGTCCCTATCCTCTTCACGACCAGTCCTTTTCCTCGTCTCCTCTTGCTGTCGTTATACTGATGTTGCCGCCGCTCCACTTCTAGTCCCACGCCTCACCTTGCGCACCGCCGTAGCAGCTCCTCCCGGTCCCACTTCCAGTCCCATGGCCTCCACCTCCATGAGCTCGCATGGCTCCTACCCACCATGAGCTCGCCTCGGTTTTTTCACCTCCTCTAGTGCTTAGAGTCAAGGGGGCACCGGGGTGGACGACCGGCGGCGCTACCTAGGTGCGGACGCGCTGCTGCCGTGGCGGTGGCGGGTGCTACCACGGCGCGGACGCACTGCTGCCTTAGTGCTACATGCGTCCATAATAGCATAATTTATTTTTGCTAAAATAGCACAATTTTTTTGCTGCATTTGTTATTTTGGTTTGCTATCATAGCACAAATTGTTTGCTAAAAGTATTTTTCGGCAAGAGTCTCCGGCCGTGTCTCCGGCGATGTAACTTTTTTGCTAAAATAGCAAAAAAAAAAATTGCTATAATTATTCTCTGATTTTGCTATAGTAGTAGAATGTTTTTGCTACAATGTCTCTGGCAAGGTTTCCGACGATATCTCCGGCGAAGGCAAAAAAAAATGCTATAATAGCATAATTTATTTTTGCTGTAATTATTTTTTGTTTTTTCTATATTAGTAGAAAATGTTTGCTACTTTTTCTGTTAAATTTTTTCCACGAACCGTTTTCTGCTCACTGCAGCAAAAACAGGAGTTGTGCAGCAAAAACCGGAGTTGCGCAGCAAAAGCGGGTTTTGGTGGCTTCTTTGGGGGACACGTGTCAGTTAGGAGAGAGGGAGGATTAGTTTTCCCTGTCCCGGAGGACGCTCAGCATGCACCTTTTTCGAAGGCGCGTGCTCTGCCTAGGTAGCCCTTGATTTGGCAAATCTATATCCCTCCTGAGCCGTCCGATCGTCATCCAACACGCAGAAAACGGCACAACGCACTTTTGCACTTTAGCCCATCTGTTTTTTTTGATATAGAACCCGCAGTCCACAGCAGCTCCACTTAAGTGAAGGGGTATATTGTGTTGCCCATGGCCATCTCGGTAATTACGGCAAAACTGCCATCGCAACAAATTTCCTTGTGTCGCAACAAAAATTATCGCCCCGTGTAAAAAAATATTGCAACAAATTTTTCCAAATCTTTTTCGAATAATAAGTAATGTTACAAAATAATAGTTAAACAGTATGTTATTGCGTTGCTAGCGATCGAAGGATCCTCGCTGTTGGGTCGGCCCAATTAGTTGCAATTCAGCTTTTGGGCCCAGTTTTTTGCCTGGCCAGTGTTTTACAAGCCCAACATACAAACCACCAGCATATATTTACGCTAAGTGTTTCTTCCATTTTCAATAAATGTTGCATACATGTTTAAAATTTGTATCATTTTCGCACGCATTTGTTGAGAAAGCACAAACGAGATGTTGCAATATTTTCCTGGATGATTTTGTAGGAAATACGTATATGTGGTTAGAATTCATTTATAATGATATGTTTATGCGCTTCTTCACATGTTGCAAACATGTGATTTTATTGTTGCTATCCATTTATTCTTTTGTTGAAATAGGAGATAATTTTTGTTGCAACTGGAACTGTGACAAATTATTTTGTTCCTTACCAACTTTTTAATTGATGTAAATAAATTTTTTTGTTGCAATAGTTTGTGATTTTTGTTGAATTGTCTGAACAATGTTGCAACGCGATAAACACATTGTTTAACTATTCTTTGTAGTACTACTTATTTTTTTTATTTTTTTTGAAACAATTTGTTGTAATACCTTTTTTTTGTACGCGGAACAATAAATTTTGTTGCGATACATGTGGATTTGTTGCAATGGCATTTTTATTGTAATTATGAAGATGATCGGGTCAACATCATATACCTCTTCGTTTAACTGACCCATCGTGGAGTGCGGGTTCAGTTTCGAGAAAAGGCAAGGGCTAAAATGAAAAGTTGTGATGCGTTGATTTGTAGCCTTCGAATGGAGATCTAATGGCATAGAAGGGGAACTAAATTTCCCTGGAGTAGGTCGGCCTACACCTAGCGCGTGCCTTGCATTTATCGGAGAAGAGGAAAATAATCATCACGGATTCACGGACTCACATATCAGAAGTACAGTAAACGCTAAGCCAGCAGCGGGTGATGGAGATCGCCGCGGTCGATCTCCGGGGACTGGACTACGGAGACCCAGGTTATGGGGAAGCCCGTGACGCGTTGACCGCGTCCATGGTGGCGCACGGCTTCGCCGTCGTAGCGCACGACGCGCTCGGCCCGGAGATCCGGCAAGCGCTGTTCGGCCGCACCATGCCGGAGATCTTCGCGCTCATGCCGGATGCCAAGCAGCGGAGCGTCTCAGACTTGGGACCCTTAAAGGACTACATCTCAAGACCCCGGCATGAACTGGGAGAGCCTGCGCCTCCCCGACGTCACCGACGCCGGCCGCGTCCGTGACTTCGCCGACCTCATGTGGCCACAGGGAAACACTGCCTTCTGGTAAGTAATTCTTTCCCAGTTGTTTGCCATCCATCCATTTTCGCATGATATGAACAGCTTTCTGATGGTGTCCGTGTCCGTCCATGTGCAGCGACACAGTTGGGTCCGTTGCCAAGAACATGTTGCGGCTGCAGCGAGCGGCGGAGACGATGATCCTAGAGGGCCTCGGCGTCCAGGAGAAACACATCAGCGCGCACTTGGGCACCCTCGCCTACGGCATCCGGCTCTCGCGCTACGGAGTCCCGCCGGACACGGCGACCAGCATGTCCCTGCAGGCCCATCGCGACTTCAGCATGATGACAACGATCGTGCAGCACGAGGTGGAAGGCCTCGAGGTGCAGGCCAAGGACGGGAGCTGGCTCGCGGTGCCGCCTGAGCAAGGCACGTTCACCTTCGTGGCCGGCGACATGTTCACGGCAAGAGCCCGTTCTCCCCGACCCATTGCTTATCGATCCTGCGCCCGCGCGTCTCCAATTCTGACGCCGCGTCGCCGTATGTCGCAGGTCGTGACCAACGGAAGGGTGCCGGCGTGTCTCCATCGTGTCAGGACGCCGAGCAACCGTGAGCGCGTGTCGGTGATGTTCGGCTGCAGGGGGAAGGACGGCGTCGTTCTGAGCGCGATGGACGAGCTCGTCGATGATGACCACCCTCTGGCGTACCATCCCTGCACGAACGACGGCTACGCCAAGTTTCGATTCTCCGATTAAGGGGGGAAGTCCAGTGATCCATTGAAGGCCTTCTGCGGACTGGACTAGGGCCTGGGCTCACTCCATTGGACACCACTCCCGCTAGCAAAGGGGCTCACTCCATTGGACTACCGCGACGGTGCCTCTTGACCTCCCGGACGGCGTGCTCTAGAGAGATGAACCGGCCGACCGTTTGTAACTGAATTTGGATCTTGGGTTCTGCTACTGCAATGTGCTGCTGCTACTAGTTGTTCAGTATCCGGATGGCACCCACCGGGTTCGGGGCCGGGTTGGCGCCCCCATACCCGCGCCATTTAACTTGTCGGGTCTCATTTCTTACCAGACCCACGACCCGGCCGGGTTCGGGGCCTTAACGGGTACCCATTTAAGGAGCGACATCGACACATGTGGGGAATAAAACAATGAAATATTGAGATGAGTTTGATGGGAATAGACACATGTATACGTGTGTTGTCTCCGGGACTCCAGATTCCAACGCGTCCATGTGATGTGTGAGTTTTGTGGTCCATAGCTCGTGGACGTGTGGTTAGGCATAAAATTATTAGGGATATGATTATGACTTAGAGCGGGTCTACGGGTATGCGGGTACGGGTTTGCCACCCCCATACCCGCCCCATTAGACCTGGCGGGTCGAACATTTTACCAAACTCTCCCCATTTAAGACGGGTACCCATCGAATTTGCGGGTTTCGGGGCCCATTGCCATCCGTAGTTCAGTACTAGGTGGGGAGAAAGAAGTGTATGTACCAAACATGCTGAACTTGGGGAACAGTAAATGAAAAGACTGGCCGAGTTCAGCGCTAGCCGAGATATGTCGCCTATGTGCATGCTCCAACTTCTGCTACACGTTTTATTTTGTTGTTCATCGTGTACACAATCGATTTTGGTTTGGGAAGGTGACTTATATAGTTGAGTTACGATCAGGAATCACATCACCATTAAGATCGATTTGGGAATCCAATTTAGAGGGGAATTGTGGTTTTTTTGATTTAGAGATTTATTGGGTGTGCCCTGAGGTCAGACACGGAGTAGGCCTTTATTTGATGCTGACACATCAACGTCAAGAAAGACCATCATGGGATGAAAAATGTATAAACATACTCCCTCCGTCCACGAATAAGTGTAAATTTAGATTTCTACTTAGTCAAACTTTCTAAACTTTGACCAAATTTATAGAAAATTGTAGCAACATATATGACATCAGAGTGGTATATTTTGAAAGTTCATATCAAGAAAAATCTATTAATACTAGTTTGGTGTCATAAATGCTAGCACATTTACCAATAAAGTTAGTCAAAGTTCAATAAATTTAACTGACAGAAATAGAAAAATATATAAACATATATCATTCTCGACGATAGCAGGACCCGGCAAGAAAGTAGCCCTTATTGTTGGTGAGAGCAACGACCTTATAAGAACACTTTGTCTTAACGAAATCCTAATTTCAGTAGTGAAATCATCCATGCCTATGTTTTTTTAATAAAATTTAGCACATAAAAACACACGGGCAAAATTGCTAGTGTAGATAAAAACGGTGCACCCACAAAACAAAAGAAAAAACAAAGGCTGACCTTGCCGGAGATCTCGTACTTATGATGCAAATTCATAGAGCCATATGGTGAAAAACCGCGGGCGGTTGTAGCAAAACAATTCTTTACGTGATACAAAACCAAAAACTACTGTAGCACGAAAAAAAATCCTTCTTTGATACAAATCCATAAAACTAAGTTAGCAAAGCAGAGTGGTTGTATGCAGCTCCGGCAGAACACCTTGGTATCACCGGCAGACCAAGTTCGTAACATCGGTGGTGGCCACTTTGCGGCTCTGGCATGGATCCCTTGTATCAGCATATTTTGTGGGATCCTCGGTCGGGTGGGATCCCTTAGCTTGCAGGACAAGACCCAGCACCGGCGGTAGGCCAAGAGTCGGCTTACCCTGAAAGCCATGTGGACACGAACTTAGCGGGCCAGATCGAACCCGGCTAGCTAGAGCCTGAACCCAGCCAGAGGAGGAGACCCGGTAAGATGATGGGACCCAGACAAGGTTTAGCTTCAAACACAACATGAAGGACCTATAAGAGTTTGTGTAGGACTCTGACTGTAGGTAGAACTCGGAGTGTTTTATAAACCCAGGAACCCGACAACTATATAAGGGGTTTCCTGGGTCGTATACATACTAAGCTCTAAGTCATAGCAATAGTGCTCGAAACATCAGAAGACAGAATCGCTCCATACAATCAAGACTCGGATCATCAATAGCAATCTAGTAGGAGTAGGTTTTATCCTCAATAGAGGGGCCGAACCTGGGTAAAATCGCGTCTCTCGTTCCCGATTTAACTCTTTCAAAGATTTTTCTAGTGGCAGTGGACTCACAACTAATTTATCCTATGACGAATTTTGTCATGACAACCCCACGAAAGTTGGCGGCCACCATGAGGCCAGCAAATAGAGGCGTTGTATTATTGGAAGGAGCTCTCACAGGGATCAAGAAGCTCGCGATCGGCCGGCTTAGGCGAAGCCGGCACAGAAAGCAATAAAAACATGACACCTCCGGCCTGGAGTTGCTTTCGTCGAATCCGGCTTTCGGGTCCCCTCCGGCAAGATCCACGTTTTTTTCGGGTTCATGAGAGATCCAACCAGGAGCCGGTTCAGGAAGCTGACTCCATCACTGGAGAAGCTAAATTGGTTCACTCGGATAGCGAATCGTTGGTCAGAAACAACAATTCGGACGAAACAGAGTCCATCCTTCCACTTTTCGAAGAGAAGCTTGGCGGATACACGGACAAGGAGTACACAATCTCATAGGACCACCTCGCCACGCAGCTGCTTACTTGGCGGGAGATAACTTCATCCCTACCTATGCTGCAAACGGAACCTGATCAACATTCCAAACCCAAATTGAGTGTTGAATCCAGATGGCATGCCAATACAAGCAGCACCAACTGCAACCACACCAAGAGCTAGCGCAGTGGCAGGAGGTACGTCAGCCAGAGGAGCAGCGACAGCTAACAATGGACCCGGCGTAAATGAACAAGGTCTGGTGGCTACAGAAGGGGCACTCAACACACTGCTTGCAGAACAAATCACAACGTATAACCTTGCGGATCGTGTGGCGGACATCGAGAACTACTGTTAGCAACTCACCCGGGTTCGGCAAAACCTCGGGACAGAGACTTCCTAGATCAATATATTTCAGGAAAAAATCTTTCATGAGGCTCGGCGCCTAGAGAAACAAGGAATTCACCTCAGTTTCGCCAAGGGGAGCTGTCGACAGTACATCAACGGAGGAAGCAAAGCTGGGTTTGGAACGCTACAGCCGCGTGGTCTATTCCAAACCCCGCGGGACGCGATCCTCCCGTCGGCTCCTCGGATCAACACTGGAACAGGGCATGCCGCAACCCAATTGTAATTTTTTTCTTTGCAAATTGGCTTTGATACATGGGTCATCCCCCACGAAGAATCTAGCCCAAACTCACGATTGGCAGACACGTAGAATCCCACGTGCATAGAATTATGGGCGCAAAAATGACATGTGGGACCCATGTAGGTAGGGGTGGAAACGGATCGGATACGGATCGGATAGTGCCATTCCCACATCGACAAAAACTCTATTATTTCTTTCTCTCCAAATCGAGAAAGTTTTCAATTTAAGATAAGGGGGATAACCCCCGATTTCCATTAATAGAAACCAGAGTAGCACACCAATCTAGAAAAGAAACAGGGCAAGAACAAATCGGGGGTTTCAACGACAACCACCCACAAAAGATAAACGAGCTAGGATTGTTAGCTCAGGACTCAGGACTCAGGAGCTTAAAAAGACAGAAGATTTTCTTGGTTTTCTACAAAACATCCTTGGACGGAAGTAGACAAGCACTACTAAATACGGTCTAGAAAAGAGCATGTTCCAGATTCATCAATTTTTTTATTTCGCCTTTCATGGAAATTTTCTATCACGCAATTCTCAGCACCGTCGGTCTCCAACCTCTAGTCGCGCCGAAGGCTTCATTTGACAACCGCACAAACAACTTGGCTCCCAAGATGACACCGGTTTGATTTCCCTCTTTTACATGTAGAATAGACTATGAAGAAATCATTTGACCAACCACATTAGTAACAACCACAGTATTGTCAGGCCTAATAGACCTGAAACATGCATATTGCTTGACAAAAGTGGTTTGTCAAAAAAGTGCATATTGCTGGGAGATCCGCTCCACAATGTGCCCGATAGGCATCCGATCACGCTCAAAGGTGTCATAATTGGTTGCTGCCGGACAAAAGTAGGGGGTGCCGTTGGAGGGCCGAGGGACGCGGCTTTGGTGACTTTTGACAAATTTTAACTAGATCTACGTTGGATTCGTTTTGGAGGGTTGAGATTGCCCCAAACTCCAGCCGTGAACTTTGAAGCTACGTCCTGTTGGAGATGTTTTTATTTTTGAGAAACATACTACAAACGCAACGCAAGCGCTTATATACACGCGCATACACTTACCCCTATGAACGCACACACGTACACCATACCCCTATGAGCACCCCTTCTAACGGAGAAAACGAGGTCACGTAGACATCCTCGTCGGCGCGTACGAACTTGATTCGCCACTTCGCCAGCCAGCCAAGGAACCTGCATTTATACAGTACTCGTACGTGTTTCACATGCATAGTAGGCCACTGTTCCCTTAGCAGGTCGTCTGTGTGTAGCGACATAGCTAGGTGGAGTAGGCCAATAATGTATCAATGTCGGACGTAGAGAAGCCGTTGAAGTCGCAGGCACACGCGGTGGTGTAGGCGCCCATGTCATCGAACACGAGCCAGGCACCCACGCTCATCTCCGGCAGCTGGTACCCAGTCACCACCTTGTCGAGGGCGCAGCACGTGGGCCCGAACACCGTCGACGCTGTTGGAAATAGCCTAGGCCGTCGAGTACTTTCCGATGTAGACGACGAAGAAATACGGCAAGACGCGTATGGATCTGAACTGATGCTATGCACGTACAAGCTAGCCTCACGTATAACCTAACTTCACGTTGGCTTGATGGATACGATGAACATGCACGTATGGGGGCTAGTACTAGATTGCTTTCCTAGCAATAGCAGCTCACGTACATACAACGCAGGGAACTAAACACCAGAGGCAGGAAACGTTGGGATCGTGAGTTGATTGCTAGAGCACCTCTTAACTTTTCTCTTTATTCTGACTCACGATACAGATTACAGGGGGTCTTACACATGTATATATAGCAGCGTTGGTCAGCTAACCTAGTAGGAATAGGACTCCTAATCCCTACACAAATCGGACTGCACAACTCGTGCTTATTTCCAACATTCACCCCCCTAAGCACGACGTGTGCTTTACTTCACAGTTTGGACGCCGATCCTCCTTCGCTTCTTCAAAAATTTCTCCCGATCCAAAGCTTTCGTTAGGATGTCCGTCAGCTGATCATCGGTGCGAACATAGTTGACTCCAATCTTACTTTCTTCCACGCACCCCCTTATGTAGTGATACCTCGTATCAATATGCTTCCACCTATCGTGATGGATTCGATTCTTACATAGAGAGACCGTAGACTTGTTGTCAACATTGAGCGCCACTTGTTCCGGTTCCTTGTTCAAAATGTCACCAAGTAGCCTTCCTAGCCATACACCTTCATGCGCCACGGTTGCAGCTGCGATATACTTTGCTTCACAGGATTCCAATGCAACTACCTTTTGCTTTTGTGATTGCCAACTTACTATGTCTTTTCCGAAGAAATATGCCATGCCCGAGGTACTCTTACGGTCATCAATATCTCCTCCCATGTCGCTATCACAATAGCCTAGTAATTTCACCTCATCCTTTCCTTTCAAATAGACAAGACCGAAGTTCATTGTCCCTTGGATATACCTGAGTATATATTCCACAGCTGTCCAATGTTCCTTTGTGGGTGCTTCCACGAAGCGACTCACAATACCAACAGAATAGGCCAAGTCCGGTCTTGTGCTAATGAGATACCTCAAAATTCCGACCACACTTCTATGCTCCGTTGCATCAACCATTGGCGCTTCACTCCTTTTGCTCAATCTAAGACGAGGTTGCATCGGAACATGAGCTGGATTGCAGTCTTTCATGCCACACTTTTTGAGCAGTTTCTTTGCATATGCCTACTGGCACAGTGTGATTCCTTCCGGCTTTTGATGTACCTCAATCCCGAGGTAGTAACTCAGTAGCCCTAGATCACTCATCTTGAACAACTCCTTCATTTGTAGCTTGAACTTTGCAATCTCCATCCCATCCGCTCCCGTTAGCAATAGATCATCGACATAGATGCCAACTAGTAGACGATCCTTTCCTTGTCCTCGCTTATACATTGTATGCTCTAGTGGGCTCTTCTCGAATCCGAGAGAAATCAAAGTACGATCAAGTTTGATGTTCCACGCCCGAGGGTCCTGCCGTAGCCCGTACAACGCCTTGTGTAATTTCAGTACCTTGTGTTCTTCTCCCTCATTGATGTATCTGGGTGGTTGCTTCGCATACACTTTATCTTCCAACTCTCCGTTCAAATATGCGGAGTTCACATCCATGTGATGCACCTTCCACGATTCTTGAGCCGCGAGAGCGATAAGTAATCTCACTGATACCATCATTGCAATGGGAGCTGACACATCTTCGAAATCCACACATTGCTCTTTGGCCACTAGCCTTGCTTTGTGTATCAACACTTTCCCTTCGACATCCTTCTTGATTCCGTACATCCACTTGAGCTCTATGGTTTCATGATTGTTGGGAAGATCGACAAGCTCCCATGTGTTATTGTCGTGGATCCATCCCAACTCCTCATCCATAGCATCACGCCAACACTCCATTGTATTCGCGTCTTCAAATCCCGCCGGTTCCTCGGTGAGCAAAAATTGCTTTTCGTGCTTCATCTTCACCGGATTGTCTATCGTCGGAAGTTCCTTCTTCTTCGGATAGTAGTCCAACATGCTTCGTTGGCGTGCTTGCGTCGGTCCTAGTCGTCTCGGCTCCAGTCCAGTCGGAGGCGGTGCGACGTAGTCTCCTGCGCCCGACATTGCGATTCTTGCTCCTGGAGCGTCGCCTTTTCTTTCGGTAACTACTCCCTGCAACACAACAGTGTGTCGCACTCCATGGACTTATGGCGCCATGTACGCCTCTTCTTTATCCTGTGATGCTTCAGTTCGCCGCAATCTGTGGACTTGTGGCGCCACGTACGCCTTCATACCAGTAGCTTCGGTATGATTCTTCGGATCACCCCCCATGTCTTTAGCTTCGACATGAGTTTCCGATACTAGTTGACGATGGCAAACCTTCTTTTCCACATGTGTGTCAGTTTATTTAGACGTCGCTTGAGGAACTGGATTATCCTCGTCCACTAGTGCCCTCTCCTTTAGGCCTTCGTTCGGGGTTTTGGATCGTAACTTGTCGTGGAGGAAAAGCTTCTCCTCGACTAACGCCACATGCTCCGCGGCTTCTTCCTGAGAATTTTCTGGCGGCTTCTCTTTCATCAGCTCACAGACCTCCATCATGAAAAGACGGGAATCATCATCACCTCCCTGCGCATCCTTTGTGGCTATAAGGGCGGTTTCCTTGACAGGTTTTCGGCACTCAGATTTGAAGTTCCCGAGCAAGTTACAGTTGTGGCAACGCACCAAGCGCTTGTCGAATTTCTTTTTCGACTTCTCCTTGTGCTCGCCACCACTGCTGGGAGCACCATGGTTCTTGTACTCTGTCGCGACCATTGCTTGTAGCTGGCTGCGCGTGAGCATAAGCACCTCATCTTGCTTCCCGTCGCTTGATGTTAGCTTCATCCTTTCATCGTGAGCCTTGTACCTTCCGATTAGATCATCTAATGTGAGGGTTTTCAGATCGACGCACTGCTCGATGGCCGATACTATGGGTAAGTACCGTGCAGTCGCTGCTCGGAGGAAATGCCGTACAACCGAGATCTCATCGAGCCTCTCGCCGAGCGTGCGAATTCCATTGACCAGGGGCACCACCCTAGCCGCGAACTGCTCCACAGATTCATCGTCTCTCATCTGCAAATTCTCGTAGTTCCTCATCATGGTTTGCAGCGTCTTGATGGTGTCCCACACGTCCTTCGCAGTTTCCTTGGAGATTAGATGCTGCATCAAATCCATCGGCATAGCCGAGTAGATGGCGGTAGCCGCCTGGCGATCTCGCCGGCGTTGCGCCCCACCCTTCTTGAACTCATCGCCACCGGGGTCGACGATATCCCAGAGCCCGTGCGACTCCATGGTGCACTGCATCGTGACAGAAACGTTGGATCTGAACGAGGTGCTCTGTTCCCCTCGGTTACGTGTTATTTAAGAGGGCCACAAGGACCGAAACATGTACAGAGGAGAAGGTTCCGTATCGGATACCAAAACAGAAATAAAACCTATTACAACTTCTAACACCCTCCCTTAATCTAAACCTTGTGAAAGGTTGAGATTACGTTTAAACTCATCAAGCTTTTTAACTGGAAGGGTTTTTGTGAAGCCATCAGCAACTTGATCTTCACTTGATATAAACCGAATAGCAAGTCTATCATCAGCAACTCTTTCTCTGACAAAGTGGAATCAATTTTAATGTGTTTAGTACGTGCATGAAACACTGGATTTGCAGACAAATACGTGGCACCCAAGTTGTCACACCAAAGAGTTGGCTTTTCTCGTAATTTTACTCCAAGTTCATTAAGAAGTGCTTCAACCCAAATCAACTCAGCAGTAGCATTAGCTAGAGCTTTATATTCAGCCTCAGTGCTGGATCGAGACACAGTAGCTTGTTTTCTAGCACTCCAAGAAACTAGATTTGGTCCCACAAATATAGCAAAACCACTAGTAGAGCGTCTGTCCTCTAAACACCCTGCCCAATCTGCATCTGAAAAAGCACTTAAGAAGGTAGATGATGATTTTGTGAATGTAATTCCAAGACTTAGTGTATCTCTCACATATCTGAGAATACGTTTTGCAGCTGTCCAGTGTTCTGTAGTCGGAGCATGAAGATACTGACAAACCTTGTTCACAGAAAATGACAGATCAGGACGTGTCAAGGTGAGATATTGTAGAGCTCCAACAAGACTTCTGTATTGGGTACTATCTTCGGAACTAAGACGTGTACCCTTTGTAAGAGACAACTATTCTGTAGATGACAAGGGTGTAGGGGCAGGTTTACAGTCTTTCATGCCAGCTCTATCAAGAATGTCAGTAGCATATTTTTCCTGTGTCAAAAGAAGGCCATTCTGTGTTCTCTTAACCTCAATACCAAGGAAATAATGCAAATCACCTAAATCCTTGATGGCAAAATTCTCACTCAGATCTCGAAGAAGAGCCGTAATAGCATGATCAGATGATCCAGTGACTATGATATCATCAACATAAATCAGAACAAACATGGTGATACCTGACTTATTGAATAGAAATAATGAAGTGTCTGCCTTTGATGGTGTGAATCCAAGTTCTCCTAGCTTGAAACTCAATCTAGAATACCACGCCCGTGGTGCTTGTTTTAATCCATAGAGAGCTTTGTCAAGTTTGCAAATATAGTGCGGAAAGTGGGGGTCCTCAAAACCTGGTGGTTGTTTCATGTATACATGCTCTTCCAGAACACCATGAAGAAACGCGTTCTTGACGTCTAGCTGCCGCAAACTCCATCCACGAGAGACAGAGAGAGATAAAACAATTCTGATAGTAGCAATTTTAACCACGGGGCTAAAAGTATCTTCATAATCAATACCATATCGCTGCTTGAATCCTTTTGCAACCAAGCGTGCCTTGTATCTATCAATAGTGCCATCTGCCTTCTTCTTTATACGATACACCCATTTACAATCAATTAAATTTTTGTTGCTGCTTGGAGGAACAAGATGCCAGGTCTTGTTATCAATCAATGCACTGAATTCTTCTTTCATGGCTTGATGCCAACAAGAATCATTAAGAGCTTCTGATAATGTGTTTGGTTCACCTGCAGAAGACAACATACACCACCTCACAGTGCCATCAGTAATCTTCTTTGGATTACGAATACCTTTTTGTAGTCTTGTACGAACACCCGGAGGCGAAGGTGATAGCGGTGGAGAAACATCAGAATTATCATTAGAATTTCCAGAATTTTCGCCATTTGAATTATCATCAGAATTTGCAGAATTGCCATTTGAATTTGTACTTTGTCCTTTAGAATCACTCCCGGACTTGTCCTCACTGCCACTTGCCACAGAAGATCCGGCAGGAGGCATTAATGGCGAGGAGAAAACAGACACATGCGTGTCCGCTTCGTCCCTGTCCGCTTCATCCCTGTCGGCACTGCACGCTCCCCCTGCGCTGCATGCTTTGTCGCTGTCCCCGCCAGGTGGCGACGGCGGGTTGGCTGCATGTCCCTCGCCTGCACTGCGTGTACCCGCACTGCTCGCTGCCTCATTTTCCCCGCCAGCTGTCAACGAAGGGTTGGTTGCATGCGTGCTGTTCCCAGTCGAGTGGCGACCACGCGCAGAAGCAGACACAGCTGCTGCACCAGTGCATGCACGCGTATCTGCATAGGATCGCTGCGCCTGGGAGTCCACAGAATCAGAATGTTCGGCAGAATCATCCTCATTTTCAGCGCTGCTTTCGTCCTCTTCCGAAATTTCTTCAACTTCAGTTTCTGAATTGTTTTGTGCACTGTTTTCAATGAAATTTTCTCCTGCAGTTCCATCTTCCTGTTGCATGTTAGAAATAGAAACAATAGGCACAATATGGTTATTGCAATTTTGTGCACCCTCATGAGAATTTGTTGTGGAAGATGGAAGAAGCAGAATTTCTTTCTTAAGAAGAGCACCCGCATTTGGATGGAGGGATGCAAAAGGAAATACATTCTCATCGAAAACCACATCGCGAGAGATATAGATACGTCCCGTAGATATGTCTAGGCACTTAACACCTTTATGGAGAGGACTATAACCAAGAAACGCACACCGTGTAGATCGGAAAGCAAGTTTCCGTTTATTGTAAGGACGAAGGTTGGGCCAACAAGCATAACCAAAAGTTCTAAGTGCATCATAGTTTGGAGTCACATGAAGAAGACGTTCAGTGGGTGTTTCAAAATTGAGAATTTTGCTGGGGAGCAAGTTAATGAGAAAAGTGGCTGTAATAAACGCTTCATCCCAAAACTTGAGAGGCATAGAAGCATTAGCAAGCAAGGCAAGACCAAGTTCAACTATATGACGATGCTTTCTTTCAGCAGAGCCGTTTTGTTGGTGAGCATGTGGACAAGAGACATGATGTGTGATACCATTCTTTTGGAAGAATCCATTCAATTTTTCATACTCACCCCCCCAATCAGTTTGCATAGTAATAATTTTCCTATCAAACTTGCGTTCAACATATTGTTGAAAATTGAGAAAAGCTTGGTAGACCTCAGAACGATTTTTAAGCAAATAAATCCATGTGAACTTGCTAAAATCATCAATAAAGCTTACATAGTATGCATGTTTTCCCACAGAGAGAGGAGCAGGGCCCCATACATCAGAAAATACTTGTTTTAAGGGAGCATTAGAAACACTAGAAGATATAGGATATGGCAACTGGTGGCTCTTGGCTAACTGACAAGAATCACAAACATATGGAGTACTCTCTGGGGTGTAAGCTATTTTATTTCTCCTAAGAACTTGTTGAACGACAAATGAAGAAGGATGTCCTAAACGGCGATGCCATATAGATGATGATGGCTTTATTGTAAGGAAGGCGTGCTTGGCGGTCTCATGGAACATGGGCACCAAAGGATAGAGCCCATCCCAGCAAGGTCCTCTAAATAGAACTCTTCGTGTTGCTTGGTCCTTGATTAAGAAGAAGAAGGGACGAAACTCAATAAAGACATGACTATCAAGTGTAAAGCGATGAACAGATAATAGATTTTTAGATGCACTAGGAACGTGAAGGACATTATTAAGATCAAAAGAACCATGAGGGGTGCGCAAAACTGAATTTCCAATGTGACTAATGTTCATACCTGTACCCTCAGCAGTACGGACCTTGTCTTGCCCATGATACTTATTAGCAATAAGAAGCTTGTTCAATTCACCAGTAATGTGATCAGTTGCCCCTGTGTCAGAGTACCAATTTGTGTCAACTCCGTAGGAAGCAATATTTGCCACTTTTTCACCATCATCCCTGTTCTTCTTGTCCTCCTCATAGCGCCACCAACATTCATTAGCAGGATGGCCATGTTTCTTGCAAATTTGACAGTCAATATTAACATATGGGGTAGGAGTGCGATCAGGGCGACGTCCACTATTATCAGAGCGTCGGTACCGATCACCCCCACCATCATCACGACGCCTGTCACGTCGATCATCACGGCGATCATCCCGGCGATCACTACGCCGATCATCACGGCGCCAACTGTTACGATCATCATCTCTGTCACGATAACTCCCACTACCTCCACGGTAGGAACCACTGTCAGGGCTGCGGCCACGAGAAGAGGTGATGTAACCACGTGGTGGGGGGGTCCGACCACGTGAGGGGAAATCACGCTCGGCACCACGGCGAGCCAAATTTGCCGAAGACACAAAAACACCGTTTTCCTCAACTCCATTGCGCATATCATATGAGCATAATTGTTCATAGAACTCATCAAGAGAAGTGGTGGAGTTTCCGTTGATAGATGTGATTAGGGCATTGTATTCCACTTTGTCTAGGCCATGTAGAAGATATCCAAGCATCTCATCTTCAGGAACTGGCTTCCCAAGAGCAGAAAGTTCTGATGCAATTCCTCTCATCTTGGTGAAGTACACATCAGCTGTCATAGAGAGCTTTTTCGTGTCATTGAGAAGACCACGCAGGTGCTGAGCTTTGGTTCGAGAGGCGGTTTTGAACATGGCATTGATGGCTGTCCACGCCTCAGCAGTAGATGTAACCTCGAGGAGATGCGAGAGAATATCCGGCGACAGCGTATTGAGGAGAAACCGAAGAACCTGCTGGTCCCGGGCAAGCCAAGCAACATATGCGGGATTTTCCACCTGGATTTTCTTCTTTTCCGAGTCTTCTCCTTCAACTGTTTTGGCGGGGGGTATGTCTGTACCATCAAGCAAGGCCATCACATTGGCACCTCGGAAAGCTGGGAGAACCAAGGCTTTCCATAGCAGGAAATTACCGCGTGTCAGCTGTTGCGCAGGGGGACTTCCAAGGGCAGCAGTCAAGGCTGAGCTTGATCCAAAGGAAGCCATTGCAGCAAGAGATCGGTAAGAGGCCCTGATCGGTGCAGATTTTGTAGATGCGGCAACAGCAACTCAGATTGCAGCAGCAGCAGTCGGTTTGCAGGCAGCGGCGGCTTCACGGAGCAGCGCGGCGGGTGTCGTTGTCTGGTTATCAAGATCGGCAGGGGACCCGATCGTATGTTTTGTAGGCAGCAGCAGCTTCACACGGAGCAGCAGCAACAGGTTGTCGTTGTCTGGTTGTTGAGATCGGCAGCAGCAGCGATCTGATGTTTGTGGGCGGCGACAGCTTCTCACGGAGCAGCAGCAGCAGGTTGTCGTTGTCTAGATCGGCAGGGGCCCGATCGGATGTTCAGTTGTTGTGGGCGCGGCGGCGACACGAAGTGCAGCGGCGGCGACAGTTATCGAGGCTAGACGTCGAGGAAGAGAAGCTCTGGTACCATGACAGAAACGTTGGATCTGAACGAGGTGCTCTGTTCCCCTCGGTTACGTGTTATTTAAGAGGGCCACAAGGACCGAAACATGTACAGAGGAGAAGGTTCCGTATCGGATACCAAAACAGAAATAAAACCTATTACAACTTCTAACACATCGTAGCTGCCCAAACTCCGTAGTTCTCGCGATCAAACCGCGGGAATTGCGACGATGATGGCGCTGGCGCCGCAGTTTGTAAAGCCGCGTCTATCATCTCCGCTAACACCTTCGTGTCGCCCATGACCTCCCGTTACTAGAAGATCTTGAACCTGAGGCTCTGATACCAATTGTTGGAAATAGCCTAGGCCGTCGAGTACTTTCCGACGTAGACGACGAAGAAATACGGCAAGACGCGTATGGATCTGAACTGATGCTATGCACGTACAAGCTAGCCTCACGTATAACCTAACTTCACGTTGGCTTGATGGATACGATGGACATGCACGTATGGGGGCTAGTACTAGATTGCTTTCCTAGCAATAGCAGCTCACGTACATACAACGCAGGGAACTAAACACCAGAGGCAGGAAACGCTGGGATCGTGAGTTGATTGCTAGAGGTGCGTCTCGCACCTCTTAACTTTTCTCTTTATTCTGACTCACGATACAGATTACAGGGGGTCTTACACATGTATATATAGCAGCGTTGGTCAGCGAACCTAGCAGGAATAGGACTACTAATCCCTACACAAATCGGACTGCACAACTCGTTCTTATTTCAAACAGACGCGTACGTCTTCTCGCCGGCCACCTGGGCGGCGAGCGGCCTCGGCCGCGGCACGTAGCCATCCGTGACGACCACGTTGAGGGAGCCGTAGATCCCGGAGAGTGGTTTTCCCACTATTACAAGGATCTCCACCAGCAATCCAAACCGTCAAACCATCTAGGGATAAAAGCAGTCCTTCCCCCCCCCCCCTCCCGTGGAGCAGAGGAAAGGTTGACTCCTCTTAACCGCACTAACCGCCCCAAATCACGTGCAGGTTGAGATATAATGCCCACCGAACGGTTATATCGCTGACTAAAATACCCTTCGCATTTTGGGCAAGATAAGTGGGCCCCAATGGTGGAGATTCCACGGTAAGGACAACCCCCACCGCACCATCTCCTTCATCTCCGCCGGCACTGTTCTTCTCCCCCACCCCTTGCATTGCGCCCCTGTCGGAGCTCTAGGAGGGAGACCGCTGCCATGAGTCCCTGCTCAAGCAAACAAGATGCTGCGGAAGAGCCAATGGCCAGCAACCTATCCTTCATGGAGCTACTCGCCGTTGTTGGTCAGAATCAACAGCATCCGAATACAAGGTGAGATTCGCTCATCGATTTGATCTTTACTGCAAGATCCATTTTCTCCGGCACCAAGCGAAATGATTTTCTTCATTGCCCGACCTCGCACTCATTTAGATCATCGTTGCTCTGCAGATTTGAGCACAATCAATTCCCTCCGGATCCGTTTGGCACACCACCTGATCTGGAATGCGAATCTGCTCGTGCCGACAACGCTGAAGAGTAATTTGTTTCCCCCATCAGTACAAGTATTTAAGAAATAGGCAGAGCATCTAGGGGAATCTTGCTAGTCTGTAACGAATGAGTAGTTGCTCACTGTTTTTTTTTTCAAATTCGCAGAAATTGTTCTCCTGTAAGGAACTTCTTATCCGATCAGGCCCTTCCGGTTGGGGTCCAAAGGACAGAAGGGTACGTCTTGCAACCATTTCATGAGCACCATCGTAGTGGCCACATTTCATTTTACGGCAGAGACCCCTAGCTTCTGATTCAGTATGCACTTTTTGATTAAGTTGTAAACTCGTTGCTGGATGTGCATAACACTCTCTGTATTCCATACACTACTTGTAGTAGCATACATCCTTATTCTTCCTACGAAACATTACTGGAAAAATTGTCCTGATGCAGTGGCTTGAGCTGGAGCGATAGCGAATTGGAAGACAATGTGGATCAGGATGACCTCCTCACACAGCCTCCTGAAGACGACGATTGTTTATACGATTACGAATATCCAATATCAGACAACGAGCGTCTCAAGTCCCCTCCCCCTGAATTGCAGACTGTTCCATTATCTGCAGACACTGCGTCAACTGGATGGAAGAAGAGGTTTGTAACTTGACATCTGATCTAATGATTTAAGTTCCCTCTGCATACACGCTCATCCATCCCATTTGACTGTATACGTCGTTCTATACTAGTGCACTAACCGGTAATATAACTGGTATGAAAACTATAACAGTTTAGATGGTGGCGAGCAGGACAAATAACTATGGAAAATTATGAAGTACCGTTTTGCGGGGCAAAATTCTGTCTAGAACTCAGGGGTTTGTTTAAGTTAGGACTTAGTATACATTGTTCATTTTGGTGAAAAGCATGTACAAATATATTATTAAAACAGGGGTTTCGCTGTAGGCAAATCTACTATACCTTATATTTTTTCCATGGACAGTACAACTGAATAGCGTTTATATTATGGGTGTTTTATTTTCTATCTGCATAGCTATATAGCTCTTTTTAGTTTGTTGCTTTTGATGCAGGAAACGGCACCCGAAAGGCGACGTGCTTCCGAACTGTCGGAAATCCACAGGGATGGGTGCTGTTGAAATTGCCATGAGGAGATCTGCAACCAGAACAACCACACATATATTTGAGCCTGTAGTGGGGATGAAATTTGACTCTGTTAGAGAAGCTCATAGTTTCTTTAACCTTTATTCTTGGGAAAAGGGGTTCGGCATAAGATATGGCAAGAGTTACACAAACAGAGGCAACAAGTATCGGTCTATGCGGGAAATTGAATGTGGAAATGCGGTATGTAAAATACATATCCTACTGTGCATAGTTTTTTCCATTTTAAAGTACTCATAACTAATGTTATTCCTAGATGCAATGAATGATTTGTCCGTTAACCTTTGAATCCTTTTTCACTTACATTAGTTATTTTCCCCAGGGATTTGACAATAGAGTGAAGCACCAATCTAAGAGGTGTGACTGCAAGGTCATGATCAGGCTCCACCGCACAGATGACCATGGTTGGTATATAAGCCGGTGTGATGCGGAACACAACCATGAGTTATCTACCTCTTGTGGAGAAAAAATGCAATGGCCTTCTCACCGGAACATCGACGAGCATACCAGAGACATGATCAAATGTCTTAGGGAGAACAATATTTCTTTGACAAAAGTCCATGGTGTGCTTGGTAGCTTTTTTGGCTCAGTGAAAGATCTGCCGTTCACCAAGCGTTCTCTCCGTACAGTATGTTCCCAGATATCTAGAGAGCAGCTAGATGATGATGTGAAGAAGACACTTGAACTTTTTAGGAAAATAAGAGATGAAGATCCAGACTTTGCATTCAGTGTAGATGTCGATGAACAGAATAGGATAAAGACTCTAATATGGACCAACCAGAGGTCTAAGTTGCAGTATAGCTGCTTTGGAGACGCTGTAACATTCGACACTACCTACTGCACCAACATCTATAAAATGCCTTTTGGACTATTCGTTGGTGTGAATAAACACTTCCAGTCAGTTATATATGCTGGTGTTCTCATGAAGGACGAGCCAATCACGAGTTTTGCGTGGGTATTCAAAGAATTTATCTCACTAATGGGGGGAAGCATCCCATGACAATATTAACAGGTGACTGAACTGTCGCTTTCTTTTATTCAGAACAGCCCGTCCTTGTTATTCTCCCTTTATCTACCTAGTATTAGTCCATATTAGAATCGCTAACTTAGTTTTATTTTGTCATGCTACAGATCAAACCAAAGCGATGGAGGAAGCGCTAAAAATTGTCATGCCAATGGTGGTACATCTATGGTGCAAGTGGCATATCATGAACAAGGCCAAGGAAGGGCTTGGTCCTGTGTACACACGTAACTTAACATTCCGGCAACAGTTTTTCAAGGTGATTAATGAGATGCTGATTGTGGATGAATTCGAGGCGGCTTGGCACGACCTGGTACAACCTGACAAAGAATCCATTCATGGTTAGAACCTACGAGGTTAGACAGAAATGGGCTAAGCCATATTCGAAGGACAAGTTTTGTGCTAGGATGATGAGCACCCAGAGATCCGAGAGCGCTAACCATATGCTGAAGACATATGTCCCGCGCTATTCTTCATTAAACCGTTTCGTCGAGATGTACAATGCCCTGCTTTATGATAGGTCCGTGGAGGAAGACCGTGAAGAGCACAAGACTAAGCAGGTAGTAGTCGAGCTATAAATTTCCATTGTACATCAAATCCTTTTCTTTGGAGTCACTTATTTACTCATTCTTTTCTTTGGAAAAAATCCAGGAAGTGAAAAGGCTTAAGGGGTGCTGGCCAATACAGAGGCATGCATATGAGGTCTATACAAATGCTTCATACAAGTTGTTCTCATAGGAGTTTGACAGAGGCACCCAGTATGTTGTTTTCGCAGAGAGTGAGCCTGATGTCTATAGAGTGCACCATACAAATGCCGAAAAGAGGGAGACTTGGGCACGTGTAGATTTCATTGTTCGAGTCGTTGGTGATGGCCAGTTCTATGACTGCGAGTGTGGCCTGTACTAACACTTTGGCCTTTTATGCTGCCATGCCATACGGGTATGTTCCTTTTCAAAATAATCTCTTCCCGTGGTGTTCATAACTTGTAGCATTTTACAAAGCTATATCTGATAGTTCGCACAATGTTAGGTTCTGGTCCACCTTGGTGTTGGGAAAATACCTCCTGCTCACATACTGAAGAGGTGGACCAAGAACGCTCGGGATGTCATGCCCGCACATTTAGCCATGTACCAGAAAGACAATCCGTCTATGAGATCAGCGACATTCAGACACAGTCTACTCTATATGTCATCTATTGAAACCGTCAAGATAGGAAATACTGACACGGAAACAGCAAAAATAGTTATGAGGAAAAACAAAGAGGCCAGGGAGGAGTGTGCACAATCACTAGCATCGCGTGGTATCCCACTGAACCCTGAACCAGATTTTGTTGACTCAAGTGATGACGACAGGGATAGCTATGATAGAATGGGTTACCAGTCTTGCCCCGAAATATTGACGGAGGCAGACGGCACCCAGTACTAGGCTGGATGTAGCAATGGATTGAGTGCTAAGAGGCTGGCTAATCTGAAAGCTCCGCTGATCACAAGGAAAGTTGGTAGGCCAAAGCAGAATAGATTTCTAGCGCCTTCGGAATGTGATAAGTCAGGTAGGAAGAAGAAACAAACAAGGAAGAATGTATTACCTCGGGCAGGAAGCCAAACTAAGTTTTGTCGAGTATGCCGTCGGAGTGGGCACAACTCATCCACATGTGAGCAGAGGGATGGTGCTCCCAAGGCGAAGAAACCTAGCAGGTGTAGCTCTTGCAACCTTCCGGGCCACAAGATGAACCAGTATCATTCCAAGATACCGACACCTGAAGACCTCGACATGGAAATTTGAATTCACAACATCCCTTCCCTCATAAAATTGTTTGCCGTATTAATCTTACCATATTAAATAATTTTTATTTATGTATTAAGATTGTCTGCGTATCAGCAAATCAGTTTTAGCTGCATTTTTTCCTCTTAAAATTCGCTGGTATGCATACTTTTGCAACAACTTTAGGTAATGTACTGGTATTGTTTTTTACCATGGACCATAAATCCCTGTAATATGTTATCCAGTGTAAGACATTTGCACCCGCCGACCGAATAGTTAACGTTTAGAGTTTGTAGCAAGTTGAACCCTATGCCTAAATATATTTTTTCCTCCTTCACATGTGAAGAGTTGTTATGGTAACAAACGATGTGCAGAAAAATTTTACATGAAAGATTTCGTGTCTGCTCTACAGCAGGCAGAACAAGCTACCATGTACCTTGTACTGTAGTAGCATGGTTAGGCCATCAAAGACTCCCCATGTTTCATGGGTGTGATGCAGCTATGGTTGTTTGGTAGATGCCTATTCACAGGTATGTAGCCTAGCCCACCCCACTCGTTGTCATGTACAACAATGTGACCACACATCTATATAAAGGGGAGCCTGAAATGTTGCAGTTCTACTCAGGGTAAATCTGGATCTGAAGAATGTCTGGGAACAGGGTCTCAAACCAGTCAGTCCTTACTTGGACAACAGATAAGAGCCATGTTTCTGTAAGTCTATATTTTTATTGCAATTTGTTCTATCCCCCACAGCTACTTTGAATTCCTACTGAATCACATATTTTGTTGTATCCACAATGCAGGATTCTTTAGTCCCTTCTGGCTACCAAGCAGACGATGAGAGAAGCTTTTCCCTATCAGCTAATGAAGAGCATAGCAACTTGTCAAATCTAGTTGCATTCCTGAACTCTCCTATCACTCCCAGGAATGCACTTGAGGTTCGCAACTACTTTGATTCTTCTAATGACATGACTTACTTTGGTTTCAATTTATCACTTTTATGACTACATTTTCGCTTCTTGTGCAGGTTGGAAATGCTATGCCACTCAATGTCTTCCCTCCCACCACTCAGGTAGTAATTTTCAATCAATCGGTCCCCTGCAATTGAGTATTAGTGATCTCACCCTCGAACCCCTGATATACTCTTGCTTATTTAACAGGAATACTGCCTGCAGGGCCAAGTGTTGGGAAATACTGAGGAAGTAGGAGACAATGGTGGAATCTGCTTTGCATTACCCGTGGCCAATCTACTGTCTGGAGAGTATCTATCCAACAACGACAGGACTAAACATGGTGATGTTGTGGAAGAGGAGGATTTCATCAGATCAAGGATGCTCAGCACACCTGATAAGGAGCAGTCCAGCGACAAACGTCGTCGGCTTTCATTCGACTGGTCGCCAAGAGAGAAGCGCATTATTTCTGCTTTGTTATGTTTCCAGAGGGATCGCATTTCTGTCTATGGATGCTGATGTAGTAGAACTAGGTGCATCACATCCCAGTTAGGTGGTTCCTTATTATGTAATCTCAGCGTGATTTCATCGATCGCGCCATGCTCATTATGTTGTAAGGAATATTAATCCTTTTTTTGGATTATTGGAATCTATGAGTGCACCTGTCACGGTAAGAGTTCTTTTTAAGTGTATCTGGATGGCGAACATTTGTTGGGAACAAATCACAGTAACGTGCCTATATAAACATATAGGAAATAACAATCAATTTGCCTGTCAAGCATTCATAAAAGATAGAATTGCTGGATTTAATTTAATGGTAAAAAATTAACTCATCAGTTATGTACTTCTTTCTTTTTCAGATACGATGGATAAATCTTTGCACCACCACAGTGCGCTCTGGAATGGCAGCTAAGTACTGTAGAAGGTGTATGGAGGAGCATTACCGGGATATGATGCTGCGTGGGAGCACCAGCCATGGTCAAACAAGGTATGTGGCATGCTGTAGTACAGTACTATCTATTCTCTTTCTTTTTTATCTGACTAGTTTCCATGATGTGTGAGCAGGTGTACCTCCATAAACAGTGTGCAGCCTGAGTAGTACCGGTATGGAAGGAGGACATGTGAAGAAGCTAGACACCTAGAGTAGATAGATTTCCATCATCATAATGCTTTTAGGAGTGGACAAGTTAGAGCATGGGGAAAAGGTGTACAGTGACTAGCCGACTTGGATTTCTCACAGCAATGCTCTACTGCTCTCTCTGCCAGAGTACTCGAAAGCCATACCGTTTGTAGGTGAGGCTGCATGCTTCAAGTGTGCAGGAGAGCAAAGTCACTCTCATATAGGAGGGAGTGAGGGCAGTAGCAGAACTTGCTCAGCCATTCCCCCGCAGGCAGCATATGAGTGCTAGGTAGCATTTTGAAAAAAAGCTCTGGAACTACATGTCCTCTCTGAGTTCTTTCTTATCTCTACCTCTTTGGCTGATATGTTTTCTTTGTTCTCTCTTTGGAACTCCATTTCTTCTCTGAGTTCTTTCTTAGCTCTACCTCCTTGGCTGATCTGTTTCATTTGTTCTCTCTTCACAACAGATCAAGGATGGAGCTTTGGTGATAGGAGCAAGCGAGGAAAGAAATTTTTGTTTGTGCTACAGCCAAAAGTTAGTAAATTCCTCTCATCTCTGCAGCCAGATTTATTTGTTCATTCTTCATGTCTTGACATATTTTTTATTCCATAAACTTTACAGAGCTAGATACCTGGTGGAGAAAAGCCCTGCTTAAGAAGGAGCCTTACTGAGGTTAGCTCGAATGGGTATTGAGGTTTTGTTTGCAAGTAGGCTCAAAGTTGAATCCACCCCCTCCACTCTCAAATCTTTTGGTGCTTGTTGTACAAACTAGTTGCAGTAAGTAGGTTGCTTTTTGTCAGTAAAGCTGTTTACACTGGTTTAGAAGTAGACTCTGATGTAAGTATGTTGTTTAGCCTGGTCAAGTACTCCATGTATCATACCTCTGTTGATTAATCTGCAAGAAATTTGACTACTAAATTTATATTTTAACACAGAGTAAACAGCTTCTGTTGTCAGTAAAGTTGTTTACCCTGGTTAAACAGTTTATGTTTGCAAGTAGGCTAGCAGTAGAATCGACCCCTCCACTGAATAAAATCTGGGTGCTTGTCGTGCCTGTAATATAGTTGCTTGTCTCAGTAGTTTGTAAGTAAGCTGTGTAGAATGGTAAAGTACTAAATGTATCATATCTCTGTTCATTAATCTGGAAGTAATATATTTACTAAAATTGTGTGTAACACAGAGGAACCCACGCAGTCAATTTCTTCCATGTAACATGAGAGTGTGTCCTTTGCATTCAGTTTATTGATGCACTTGTGTATTTGTGAAAGATTTGCTCTTCTATTTTATGTTTTGCAAATTAGAATATAAAATGGTACTCCCAGCTGGACTAGTCTGGGTTAATGTATATCCTTCCCCCATGTCTTAATAATCGGAAGCTCGTAGAGTACATTTTTATTTTCTATTTCAAATGACTAGCCTATGAGTTATATTACTACATTGCATTTATTGCATGTCCAGGCTTGAGTGATTAAAATGTGTCATTTTGTTACATCCAGCTACATAACACGACATATTGGTAATATAGGCTAATTAGATTTATGATTTGTTGCTCATTACAGAGCTATGGCTGGACCATCTGAAATTGGCTTGAACAAGGGTGATTTGTCAGAGTAGCACACCATCCAGACCATGAACTCCTCACTAATGGGAAGGGAAACTCGGCTGTTTGCTCATTTTTCTGGCGAGAAAGCAAAAATGCTGAAAGAGATAGGGTTTCTGTGCCTGCGAAGAATTGGAGAGTGGGTTTGGCTAGATGAAGAGTTCACCTTCTGGTTGTATAGGCACCTAGACACCAAAGACATGTGCATCAAGACTAGCAGGTCGACTGTAATCCCAGTTAATGATGTGGATGTATCGCTAGTGATGGGTACTCAGAGAGAGGGGCCTGCTGTTTGTGAGGAGAAAAGCATATTAGGGGAAGAGTTATGCTTCATGTTAGCAAAGTTGAAGGTTCCAGAAGATAAGGGTTGTCTGGATATTACCCACTTGGAGAACCTACTTGCGGCTGATTATAGCTCATCGTCCGCAGATGATGACCGGGACGCATTTAAGATAGCAGCAGTCCTATACTACTGGGCTATGATCTTTTCAATTAGTGGAACTAGTCCCGTCATACCATATGGATTGTGGAGACATGTGGAGGACACCTCCAAGATCATACACAAGAATTGGTCTGCACTAATACTGGAAGGTGTGAGGAATGCAGCTATAAGGATTCAGGAAGGTATATCAGCCGGGGACAAGAAATTCTACATAACTGGGTGCCCTCTCTTCCTGCAGGTGGCTTTTAATTCTATGATCTATCTAGTAAATAATGCAGTAGATAACCATGTTATATTTAGTTTGTGTTGTTGATTTGTGTTACTTTTGGTTTGTTATGAAAATAGGTTTTCTACATTGACAATCTCGATTATGGGATGCACACAATCCAGAACACCTACCTTCCACGCATATACCAATTCACCCAAGAGAAATGGTCGGATTCGTCAATATGGATCGCGACACAGAAACCAGGGGCTTTTTCCGGGAGTACGGCGCTACTCGGGTAATTGTCGAATTCTCCTAGCCCACACCTGAAATAGTTATACCTGCACAGGTTATACCAGTATTTTTGTTTGACTTTCTTTCCATGAATTCATTACATAACAGGCCCTCCCGCACGATGGTGTCGTGTACAGCCGTAGCGTGGCTGGTTTTGTTGCAGAAAATCACCCATATGGGAAGGGGTTTGAGGTATTTGTGAATTCTCTTTCCGATGTCCAGACAATGGTCCATATCATGCCTGTTTCAATATTTAACAAATCATAGGGAATTGAAGAACCTACTTTGTAATTCATGCAGGTGACAAGCCAGGGTCAGAGCAGCAGTGTGAGTTTTATGTGTATTTTTGTTTCTTAATGCAGCTAGCTTTGCCAACATATATTAAAGTGTCGTCTGATCATGTATCTCTCTGGGTTGCAGTTGATGTAGCAACTGAAGGAAGCACTGAAGGCCAACCAGGAGATGTTGGAGAAGGAGGGGTACATCAAAAAGTACCATGATTCTTCCTGCTCTTACGGCAAGGCAACTGAAAATGTGGCAACGTCTTCATCCCACTACTCTCATGGAAAAGGTGATTGGATTACATCTTCTCTAATAAAGAGTGTATACATTGCTTTCAGCCTGATGCTATTAGTAAGCGATCGCAATCATTTTTTTGTTATGCACAAACATATGAAAGCCAGTAACAATTTTTAACACTGAAATTGTGCTATACGCCGGCAGGAATTGTAGCCGATGATGCCCGGCAGAAAGCTATTGATGCTGCATTCAAGAAGGGGTCTGTTTACAATGTTTATCGCAGGTTCAAGTCACTGTCGATCAAGAAGAAAATGGGTATTGTACTAATCTGCCAAGACATCTCTTTAGTAGCATGGCACTGTATTTGAAAATTTCAGAAACCATTGATTAATTTTTAAATACAACACTTGTCAACTAAATTTTGATAGGTCCGTGTGTGAAGAAAACTATGACAAAGACACGCTTCTGTCGCGAAATGGTTGCGCTCAACCATGCACGTGATGTTCTGAATGATATGCAGCTGGTTGTAGTTAATCAAGAAGAACCTATCTATATTGGTGGGTTTCTAAATCCTGGTGCTAATGTGGGAACTGTTGACTCCGGATCTATTGTTGGAATGGCAGGTAATTTTTCCTGTGTGCTATAACAAGTGTGTATCCGATCACCTTAGCATTTACTAATTATGGTAATGTATGTACTTGAAAGGAATTGAAGGAAACGGCGATACAGATGATAATATGGATACTGATAGCACTACGCTCTATGTTAATAATCCAGGCATGATTCCTCTCTCCCTTGGTATGATACAACTTAACGAAAAAGTAATCAAACATTTTGTCACAAGTATTCTGAAACCTCTATTTTTATTCACAGGAGATGTAGGTACATCCGCAGCCTGGTATGAAAACTGTTTGGCACCTGCTGACACGCAGATGGTGCTGTATGTTGAACAACATCGAGACGTAGAGAGGGATGAAATGGCTGTTGTCCCGTTTGAGAGAGTTAAATGTGCCACATACAACTCGGACTACCCGGAGTGCCCGTTCGACCTTAATATGCCTCATGAAGGAGTTGATAGAAAGCGTAGCAGAGCTCTCTATAGGACTTTGCTTAGTCGTAAGTTTGAAAGCAAAGTCTGGTTCCAATGCTCAATTTATGTTGACAATTTTTTTAACTGGAAGAGATCTTGCGGAGAAGATGAAGAGAGGTGGTGTTTTATGTCCCCGTGTTTGTGACGCCGTTATACAATCACACGCTGAGATGGATAGTGTGATGTATGGCATGGAGAGGAAACGTTGGAAAGGATATTTACCCGCATCATTTTCGGTAAGGACATCACTGTCTTGCTTCACATGTGCACTGCGCGTTGATTTTGTCTCCTTAATTGATATCATTCTTGTATCCAGGAAATTTTATTCGGGTCGCTTGGTGATGAGTACCTGAAGGATGAGCGTTTGAGGGACATGTTCACCGGTGACCACCTGGGATACGACTTTGAGCATTGCCGCAAGGTCTGTGCATTCATTTTTTTTTTGGTCCAGCACCAAAAGTATTCGTGTGAAGGGATTTACTAATTTGGTTGTAAAATTTGTTGTGTGTCGGGTTCATGGCTAGGTTGTTACACCAGTGGAGTTTGACCAGTCATACTCATGTTACGTCTGGGACTTGTCTGCAATGGACTACCAGGTGCTAGACCCTGTGCTGATGAACAGCAGCGAGAAGAAAGCACTCGAACACCACTCTTGGGCGGTTCGTTTCTTAACTGAAGCCCTGGTTAAATGTGTGCACACATTTTTCCATGGTTGGCGCTTGCTGGAGGGTGAATGGTTTATATCCGTCTGTACTGACATTAGCCAGAAATGCAGGCCGTAAGGACACTTGCATCTGTTATCCATTCCCCTTCTTTTAGGTAACAGAATTGTTGGAACTAAGTTTGATGTAATAATCTCTATATGATGTGCAGGTACAACTCAGCTATTTATGCACTTCATTATGCTCGCTGGTATGATGGAATGGGTCTCAGGAAGGGTATAACAGATGTGAGTGCAGAAATATATCTCACAAGTTCATTATGTACTGCTGGATCCCGGTTTTTGCCGTCCCACCTAACATGTTTTTGTTTTTAATTTGACGAATCGTAGGCCGAGCTCGGTGACATAAGGGGTGGCATGCTGTATCAAGTTGTCAGCATGGAAGGGAACGGTTCTCCATATGTAGCCTCACTCCTTTCCTCAAAAAATGCATACAAGGCTTCGTCATCTAGTTATGCGGAGACATCATCATCATCTGCAGCATCAACGACAGACGACTAATCAGGATGACTCGTCTGCAACCATTGAGACTTACCTGCTCTATTTACCTATATTAGTACCATTTCTATCGAGAGAACAAATCTATGTTTATGTAATGTGTTGTAATGTTTTGCCAGACCTATTTCTCGATGCTAAGAAAACAATCCATCATCTTAAGGTGCAAAATTAATGGCATAGCCATATTTTGAGCCACATGAACCATTTTGAAGTACTATGTAATTCATACTTCTGATTATGTTGGCCTATCATAATGGAAATTTATTGGAGGTACTCGTGTCCATTGTTTACGGCGTATACGCCTTGAATCAAACTTCAGATTGTTTGCATTGGATCCATGAAGAAAATTTGTATCTGGCAACTGCATAATGAAAATCGAGACCAAACCGGATATCCATTTTTTGAGTGTTATCTTTTTTTAGATATTGTTTAAATGAGATTTCAATGATGCAGAACAAATACGTGAGAAGATGCAATGATACACCTACCAGCTCAGAATAATATTCATGAAGTGTAGACTGGATAGTTTACGTCGTCATGCATATGGCAAGAAAGAACAGCCACATCTGAACTGTATAAAGTACACAATGCGGAACGGGAAGTGTATTGAGCACTGTTTTCGTCTACAATGGGAGCCGAAACGTATTTTGCAATGCTTGCAATGACCATGGCATAAAAAGTCAATAACTGAAAACATCATATTAAAAACTGTACTGGCTTGGTTTTGCAAAAACCTTCAGTAAGAAACACTTATGCAATGGAATGATCAAAAAATGTACCCTGCACTGTCTGATCCGAAGCGTACCATAAAATTAAAATAAAAGTAGGACATCATATTTGAACTCCCCTCGCTATGTTTCCAAAAACTTCATCATTACGAATACTTAAGCAAAAAGCTTGTTATAATTAAGTGTACACTGGACTGTTTGATCCGTAGTGTAGTAGGAAAGGAAAATACACGCAGGCGACAAAATGTAGATAGTACCCTCTTTGCACCATGTGTAGTGCGAACGGCTTGCAATATTCATGGTTCAAAAATCAGTAATTTAATAGCGTCATATTACAGACACTATCTTAGTTCGGAAATCCCTCGCCATTGTGCATCATGGATGCAGCACGACAATTTCATGGCAATTTCTCCCCTTTCAATAGAAGGGATGACACACTCAATTGCGCTAGAGTTTAGTCTTCCACTGGCTTTATGAAGTTCTCGGGCAATTTTGCTTCATTTCCTTTGATGGAAAGAACTTCATAAAGAAGGAGGTCTGCGAAGCTGGTTACCACATGTTGTTAATGAGGAAACAATGTCAGCACGACCCCGCATGGGAAAAGGAAAAATAGGAAACTAATTTGATAAGAATCTTACCTTGTTTTGTTCGTTACAGAAACTGACACCATTGAAATCTCTCAAGGCAATCAGTGTTAACAGGCCTGATAGGCTCCTGCAGAAGAAGAGATGTTTTAATTTGATGACCCGTGATACGAGATGAAAAAATGGTTGGATGTATAGTCCGTGTTTGTTTTGAATATACGGATTGGCATTAGGTATCATGGGCGCAACATAGTTTCTTTTCCAATCAGCCCAGTCAGGTGACCAACACTGGAAGAACTCGTTGACGCAAGTAGTCATTGCTTCTTGGATCTTGGCGACGTTGGTATCATGTATCTCCATGAAAGAAGCTTCCTTGACTGGGTCGAACAACGGGTCAATTACGTGAACAAGTCGGAGTTTCATATCCCAGTAGTAGGAGCACCAAGTCTCCTGATGGAGGGATGATAACCCGGTAGGCCAACGCCAAGGAGTAACTCGGCCCAAAGGACGCTGCGCAAGACCCGGCTTAAGATAAAGGAGTTTCTAGAAGGCCCAGGAACGTAGGCCTCGTAACCCGGATTGTGGGTTCCGATAAGGAAGTTTAGGGTTTGTAAGCAGTGTCCGGGTAGGATTCAGAGTGCGCCTTAGAGAGTAGGCCAGAGGGTCCGGATATTATATAAGCCGACCCCTAGGGTTAGACCAAGAGGGATCCAAGAGTTCGAGCAATATCGCTAGGTATCGAGTATCCAGTGTAACACGAGAGTTGAGTTAATATGTTTAGATCGGAGACTCGGCGACTTACTTGCCGGCTACCAGATCGCATATCATCATGTTTTCCCTTGAGCTAAACCCTCTCCCAAACACCAGAGTCGATTTGCCCCAAGACAAGTTACCCCCGGTAAGGTCTGCCGTGATTATCCCACGACAGTTAGCGCCCACCGTGGGGCCTACGTCCAAGGGTGTTTACATCACGGGAGAAGCTCGGAAGAACATGGAGAACCTTGTCATCGGCGAGATCTACACCGACCCCGAAGGAGAGAAGATGGTGGGCGATTCCGGCTGGGGGCAGAGTCGGATCTGCTCGAATCCGGATCTGTCGTGACAATCGGCCAGATCAATGTCTTCATCGGCATGGTACGTACGTCCGGTTCAGTCCCTGACGTTTTCGGATTTGATTCTGTGTCAGGGGAGGCCACCTGCGTTCAATCAGATGGAGAAGAATCGGTCGGGATGGTAGATCCGACAGAAGAGCCCACCACGAAGAGGGAACAGCCGGAGGAGCCGGTATGGACCCCGCGTGGCCGGGTTACGAGAGAAGATGATACCGAGTCTATCTTGCATCTGCTGGAGGACCGGTACGAGGAAAATAGCAGCGAAGAGGAAGAGTACGAGTCTGCGCCAAGCATTGTGCGCCAGGTTGCGGTTTACACGGCTCCTGCGACCAATCTTAATCAGGGGAACGTGACCGCGACCACAGTCGGAGCAGCGCAAGCATTGGCCCAGCAGCAAGGTCCGGTTGATGGAAACCCGGTCCTCACCCGGGTTGACGGAGAATCGGCATCAGTTACCAGCCACGCGGCGGATAGCGAGTTGCAGGCAAACATGTTCGGATATCTGGCAAACCGGACGCCAGGGGCGGGTCCTTCAAACCCGCAACACCCGGCCCTATTCAACAACAACTTGATTCTGGACCCAACCGTTCTAGCCACCGTCATAACTCCAGAAAATGCGGCGGAACGTGTTAGAGATCTGGATGTAGCCCGTCGTGCATTGGAGCAACAGAGAAGGCAAGTAGAAGCAGAAAGGCAAGGGATGGCCACGCGTCAACGTGAGCTGGATGCATTAGAAACCCGGCTCCGAGAAGAAACAACTAGGGTGCGTCAAAGGCATCAAACCAGATTACCGGCAACGGGTGGAGTTATAAACCCGACCACACTATTTATCACACCCCAGGATCAACCGATTCCAGCGGCAAACCAAGGAACTGTACAGCAACCTGCAACTGGAGGAGCACAACCGGCGAACATACAAGCCGGGTTACCCATACTGCAGACCGGAGTCACTGCCGGCAATACATTACCACCACCACCACCATCGCGATTTCGCACACCAGCAGGTCATTACAACAACCCCATGGATAATGTGTACGCAGCAACGCTCGCATTGAATCAAATCCCCGTGAGAGAGTCACCCCACGCAGAGGAGACCCGGCGGGCGATAGATCTATTGCGCACTGCGGTAGCACAACAAGTTAATTACCCGGATCACAGAAGTGGAATGCATGGGACACCATATATCAGCCAGCAACGAGGCAATACCGGCAATATCCAGACAAGTTCAGCGCGGCGGAGGGAAGAGCAGCAGCAAATGCCGCCTCCTCCTCGCGCTCAGGCAGTACCAGCAGCATCAGCAGCACAAGCTATCGTGGATAGTTCCAGAGCCAGGAGGGCCGCGTCCGGGTCTACGGTGCATGGGCCACCAGCCGTACCGCGTCCAGCCGCACCTCCCGCAGGATCACACGTTTCCCGAGTAAGGCCAGTTCCGACTAATCTCGCTGGGCCTAAGTGTCTGTCGGATAACATCAGGGCTGAGCCTTATCCGGATAAATTCAAGGAACCGGGTAAAGTTGTGAATTATGAGCCGACTATGGATCCAGAAACATGGTTGAGCAGTTATGAGATGGCTATGTCGATTCGCAATGCATCCGAAAATCTTCAAGCCAAGTTCATGTACTTGATGATGTCAGAAGGAGCAGCAAAGTTATGGTTCAATAATTTATCGGAAGGATCTATTAAGTCATGGGAGGAATTGAAAACTGCGTTTATCAAGCACTTTCATGGGACGTGCAGAAAGCTATTTAATATTGATGACCTAGAGCGATGTGTCCAAAAGAAGGGAGAATCGGCGCGCAGCTGGGTGCGCCGGGTTATGGAGATACTTCACTCATCTACGGATATTCAGCCCAAAGATGCGCTACAAGCTATGGCAAAGACGTGCAAGTACATACCTTTAGTCCAAAAGTTAACTCGCATGAAATCTAGTCGAAATGCTTCAGAGGTTACGATGGGAGAACTAATGGATGCATGCAACAAGCACGCTGCAACGGATACTACAGAAGAGGATGTCGATGACAAGAAAGCAAAAGCAAATACAAATAATAGTGGAAGAACCGGCAATGGATCAACGCCGGGCAACAATGGAGGTAACAATGGGAACAACCAGAACAAGCGCCCGTTTGAGGGAGGCTCCGAGTTTGTCGCTAGCACAGAAGCCGGGTCTTCGAGACCTAGGGCAGAAGGGAATTTCAATGCTGGAAACCACAATGGAGGAAATTATCAAGGGCCACCGAGGCCGGGTAACAATTGGGATATCTTCAGAATGGCGTGTCCAAATCACAGCAGGAACGGTAGGCCGGCTAACCACTCATTGGAGCAGTGCGCGGACCTACAGAGATGGAAGAATGAGGAGATAAACAAGGCTATGCGAGGTGCAGGTCGGGGAGGAGGACCGGGTCCGGGTGGAAACCCGGGCAACGGCCCACCCCCAGCCGGTAACCCGGTAGGCGGAAATCCGGGTAACAACCAAGGGGGAGCTGGAGGTTTCCAAGCTAACCCCAAGCAATTGGGACAATATCACGTGCATACCACAGGAATTTCTAACAAGGATAAAAAGATACTGAAACAAGCCGTAAACTCGGTTTCTTCGGCTGTTCCAAGATACCTGAGATGGTCAGAGCAGGACGTAACATGGAGTAGAAGAGATCACCCGGAAAGGATAGAACACCCGGGAGTCTTAGCATTGGTGGTTGCACCGCAAGTAAATGGTTACGAGCTGAAAAAGGTCCTAATGGACGGTGGAAGTAGCATCAATATCTTGTATTGGGAAACCTTTCTACGCATGGGTCTCAAGGAGTCTCAGCTACAGAAAAGTTCAACAGTTTTTCATGCGATTGTGCCGGGTCACTCAGCGTGCCCCGAGGGAAAGATCACATTGGAGGTAGCTTTTGGAGAATCGAAGGATAATTACCGAGTCGAGTGGCTTACTTTCGAGGTGGTTAAGTTGCGCAGTCCTTATCACGCGCTATTCGGAAGGCCGGCTTATGCTAAGTTCATGGCCAGGCCGTGTTATGTGTATCTACAACTAAAAATCCCGGGGCCCAAGCAGACCATCACCATACATGGGAGCCGGGATATAGCAGCTGAGTGCGACGAAGGAGATGCAGCCATGGCTGAACAAGCTTGCAGAAAAGAGGAACTCAAGTATTACCGGTCTCAAGTAGACCCGGATGACAGAACAGCGTTAAAAAGGCCGAATACTGAAGATGAGAGAGCAAAGTTCAAGGCAGCACAGGACACCAAGATGGTAGCTTTTGTCGAGGGCGATCCCTCTAAGCAATTTGCTATAGGATCTAACTTGGACAGCGAGCAGGAGAAAACACTTGTGGAGTTCATTCGTTCAAATCAGGATGTGTTCGCCTGGACGCCTAGCGATATGCCGGGTATCCCCACAGAGTTGGCAGAGCACAGTTTGCACGTCGATCCCAAGTCAAGACCTGTGAAGCAGGGCTTGAGAAAGATGGATGAGGAAAGAAGGAAAGCCATAGGGGAAGAAATCGCTCGGCTGCTGACAGCCGGTTTTATCATGGAAGTGTTTCACCCGGATTGGTTAGCAAATCCGGTTCTCGTGATGAAAAAGACCAATGAGTGGAGGATGTGCATTGATTACACGAGTCTCAACAAGCATTGCCCAAAGGATCCGTTTGCGCTACCAAGGATAGATCAGATCATAGATGCAGTATCTGGTAGCGACCTATTAAGTTTCCTGGACGCATATTCCGGGTATCATCAAATCAAGCTAAAGAAGGAGGATTGGGAGAAAACATCATTCATAACCCCTTTTGGGGCCTTTTTTTACAAGACCATGACATTTGGATTGAAGAACGCTGGCGCAACCTATCAACAGTGTATTCAGAAGTGCTTCGAGGACCAAATTGGACGCAACGTCCATGCTTATGTAGACGATGTGGTGATCAAGACCAGAAAGGCAGAGACATTTATTGATGATCTAAAGGAAACGATCAAGAACTTGAGAAGGTATCAGATGAAACTCAACCCGACAAAGTGTGTTTTTGGAGTTCCAGCCGGGAAATTACTCGGCTTTATCGTTTCTGAGAGAGGAATTGAGGCAAATCCGGACAAAATCAAAGCTATCCAGAGTCTGAAAAAGCCGGAAAATTTGAAACATGTTCAGAAGTTCACGGGGTGCGTAGCAGCGCTCAGCCGGTTTATATCCAGACTCGGAGAAAAGGCAATACCCTTGTACCGGCTCTTGAAAAAATCTGATAAATTCGTATGGGATCAAGAGGCGGACGAGGCGTTCGAGGCACTAAAAAAGCAGCTATCTGAGGCACCAGTCCTAGCAGCTCCGGGTCCTAAAGAGCCTATGTTACTATACGTTGCAGCAGGGCCCCGGGCGGTTAGCGCAGTGGTCGTTGTCGAGCGAAAAGAGGATGGAAAAGAATACCCGGTCCAGAGGCCGGTTTACTACGTGAGTGGGGTATTATCAGAGGCAAAACAGCGCTATCCACATTGGCAAAAGCTGGTTTTCGGGGTCTTCATGGCCAGCCGGAAATTGAAGCCATATTTTCAGGAACACCCCATAACAGTGGTTAGTTCTATACCAATGTCGGATATCATCAGAAACTCGGATGCAACAGGTAGAATAGCCAAGTGGGCGATCGAGATGGGGGATTATCATATCAATTACGAGCCAAGGTCGGCAATCAAATCTCAAGCTCTAGTCGATTTTATTAATGATTGGACACACACAGGCATGCCCACCATGGCTCCAAACTCCGAGTCTTGGATCATGCACTTTGATGGCTCCAAGCAATACGAGGGGTCAGGAGCTGGAGTGGTGCTAACATCACCCAAAGGAGACAAGTTGAGCTACGTGTTGCAGATTCACTTTGATTGTTCCAACAACGTGGCCGAGTATGAGGCCTTATTGCACGGCTTAAAGGTAGCCAAAGAGATGAACATTAAGAGGATACGATGCTTCGGAGATTCGGACCTTGTGGTACAGCAGGTCTCAGGAACTTGGGATAGAAAAGATGCAACTATGGCAGCATACCGCAGAGAGGTTGATAGAGTTGCCGGATGTTTTTCTGGGTATGAGGTGGAGCACATAGACAGAAGAAAAAACGAGGCAGCAGATGCACTCGCCAGACTTGGCTCGCGCAGAGAGCCGGTTCCACCTAATGTTTTCCTGGATGAACTATGGCGACCATCAGTTAAAACTGAGTCTGAGGAAGAACTGGCGAATCAAGACCCGGATTTGGAGCTCGTGGCCACAGTACGTGTCGTTCCCGAGTGGACAGAGCCGTTCCTGGCCTACCTATCACGGGGCGAGTTACCACAGCAGGAGGTATTAGCAAGACAAGTTCTGAGGCGAGCAAAAGGATATTCTATCATCAATGGGGAGTTATACAGCAGCAGGAGTCTTTTGTGCTGTGTAGCACCAGAAGAAGGCCGACAGATCCTCAAGGAAATCCATGAAGGTGATTGTGGGCATCATGCATCCACAAGATCTCTTGTGGCCAAAGCTTATCGACATGATTTTTTCTGGCTCACGGCCCTAGCAGACGCAGAGCGCTTGGTGGCAAGGTGTGACGGATGCCAAAGGTATGCTCGCCAAACCCATGTGCCGGCTATGGAACTGCGGACTATCCCGCTAACCTGGCCGTTCGCTGTTTGGGGTATGGACATGGTTGGCCCCTTTCACATGTCACCTTGCAAAAAGACACATCTCTTGGTGGCCATTGATAAGTTCACCAAGTGGATTGAGGTTATGCCAGTTACCAACTGCGAAGCAATTACAGCAGTCGAGTTCCTGAAAAAGATTATCTATCGGTTCGGGTATCCCCATAGCATAATTACCGACAATGGAACCAATATGTCCCTTGGCGAGATGGAGAAATTTTGTGGTAACAATAGAATCCGGCTTGACATAGCTTTAGTGGCCCATCCACAGGCTAATGGACAAGTGGAGAGGGCAAATCAAGAGTTGCTTCGTGGATTAAAGCCACGAGTGCGAGTTCCGTGTATCCGAGCTGCCGGTGCATGGGTCGAAGAATTACCTGCAGTGGTTTGGGGTATCAACACAACACCTAACAGATCCACTCAGATGACACCATTTTTCATGGTTTACGGTGCAGAGGCGGTGTTGCCGAGTGATATCATCCATGACTCGCCTCGAGTGTCGGCTTACGTCGAGGTGGAGAATGAGAAGACCCGGCAGGACGCCGTGGATATGCTAGAAGAAGAAAGGGAACAAGCCCTGGAAAGATCAGCCATATATCAGCAGGATCTACGGAGATATCATAGCCGGCGCGTGAAAACACGGGTCTTCCAGGAAGGAGACTTGGTTCTGCGCCTGGTACAGTCAAAGGAAGGAAAACACAAGTTATCACCGCCATGGGAAGGACCGTTTATCATAAGCCGAAATCTGCACAATGGATCGTATTACTTGATAGATGCAAGGGAAGAGTCGGCTACGGTTAACGACACCGCTCATACCACTTCATCTATGCAAGAAAGAGAAAGACCAGGGAACGTAGCTCAGCTGCGTCCCTACTACACCTAATATGGACTAGACTCACAAGTGGAATTACACGATGTAACAGGCAGCAGGTTTCAGACGCACTCTTTTCCTATCCAGGGTACCTAAGGGGACTGGAGGGTTTTTAATGAGGCGGCTTGCTGACCTAACTTTCTCATATCAATAAAGAGATGGTTAAGCAATATATCTTTTTCACATGTTTTATCAAGCTTTATTTTTCTGTTATGTTTTTACTTTTCTTCCAGGTAAGTATTATTTATTGTTTTCTTAGTGCATTAGTTTCTTTAGTATGTTGCATGTATTTAGGTCTTGAGGGCTGATTGCTTGAATAGCACAGTTACAAACTCAAAGACCCGGCCACGATGCCTATGAGTTATAAGGGCCGGTTACTCGCAAACGAGTACCGCTGCAATCTTATAACCGAACGAAGGAGCCAAACTTTCTTGACTTTTCTTACTTAAACTCGATGTGACTCGCACTAAAGTGGCATGCTTTGCTCGCTTACGATTACAATCAGCCATGTTGCCCAATGGGACTTGCCTGACCCTGTTTTCGTACAGATGTAACAACATGATATCCACGCGAAAGCCGGCTTACAGTACAAGAGAGCCAAAAGGGTCATCTAAACCACAAGTTATGCAGAGTACAAGGTTAATAGCCGGAAACTCAAAATTTATTAAGCATAACTTCAAAACCTATGTGAAACGGCTCTAGGTTTCGGGCTTAGCAGAGACAACTTGTTTTCTTTGTAAGACCTCACATCCCTAGACTCGGAATTTCGGGCCTTGGGGACTGGGGATTTTGAAAAAAGAGGCAAGTTATCTAGCTATTAAGCACAAAAGCCCAAAAATCCGAGTCTTGGGGACTTGGGGACTTAGAGAAAAGTTCACCTGTCAAAACCCACGAGACCCGGAAACCAAGTCTCACAAAAGGAACCATAAAGTAAGTCGGAATATCAAGAATAAATAAGCTCGAAAGCAGATAGCTATCAAGTTCATCCAAAGGCCAGAAAGGCCACGAAAGCTATTAAAGTATCATAATGTATTTACATGAGGCGATGGTAGTATCAAAAGTGCACATCCGCACTATCAAAAGAATATCTGTTTTCACAAGGGCATCGAGCGAACAAGGTTTTAGGATGGCATCAGGTAATAATTTACTCGGCTTCCTGAGTCGGATCCACGTCCTTAACCTTGCCCTCCGAGTCTTGGTCCTGGTTTTTCCCCTTAGAAGCATTCGCAGCATCATCATGTGGATTTCCAGCATCAGGACGAACAGGCGGACGGACAGCCGGCGTAGAGGAAGTTGGTGCTGATTCCAAGTCGGCTTCCCTCTTTGCAGCTTCCTCCCTCCTCCTGGCCGAGTCAGCATTCCACTTTTCCAAAATGTCGAAGGGCACGGGCTTATCTTCCTTCACAGCTTTGTCCTCAGCGTTGTATGGAGACATAAACCTACTCAAGTCCATACTGTCGGCAAGAGCAGTTGCCGAGTGACGTACCTCGGATTGTACGGCTTTGAAATCCTTAGGGGAAAACCTCGAGCCATCTGCCTTGAATTCTAGAAATCCGGCCACCACCGTTGCCGGCTCAAGCTTAAGAAAATAAGCTTTCGCCAGCATAAGTCCCCGGGTCATCCCAACCCGGCATGCCGAGCGTTTCCAGAGCTCAATCCATGCAGGGAAAGTAGAACATGCATGGATTAGGGTCTCCATACCCGGATAGAGTTCAGTCGGCCACTGAATGGCGTCTAGGATCCATTTAGTGCCGGCGCAGAACCTCCGGAGGACATTCTTCAATTTCTTTACCTTTTGAATATCATCTTCTTCTGAGGGTGCAAGGTTGGAAGCTGCAATACAACAGCAAAGGTTACATCAAAGTATTCCGGGTATCAGGTATCAAGAAAACAAAAAACTAAGACACGAACCAGTAAGTAACAAAATCACCAACGAGGACACGATAAGTGTCGGCAACTTGAGCTGATAGCTTCTTCAGCGCAGCTTGGGCAGTGGTGTATTTCTCCTTGTACTTCGTGACATCCTTTTTCAAGGCTGCCACCTCCGCCTCAAGTGCTTCTCTCAGCCTTACCTCAGTGTCCAGGAGTTGGTTGGTCTTGGCCAAAATCTCCTCAGACCGAGATGCCTGCGCCTAAAGGAATGGAAAGTTAAACATTAATCGGATATCGCAATCAGCCGAGTATTGAAAGGAGTACCGAGTGTAACTTCGACAAGTTAGACTCGGAACTTGGGGACTAGATGGATGCTATGAGATATCAGTTAACGTACCTGATGCTCCACGGCCAGGCGTTCTAACATACTGCTCTCTGAGGCCTTCATGGCGAGGAGGGCGCTCATCATTTGGTCGAAGGAGTGGTTGCCCAAATTGGGAGACCCGGGGTCTTGGTAACTCGGAGTGGGAGTTTTCTCCTTGGCAGGGGAAGGCACCCGAGTCGTACGGGTATCGGAGTTTGGTACGCCTCCTCCCGTGCCCAAGACTGCGGCCTCTCCCTCCTCGCGTGCATGTGAGGCTATTGGGTACTCGGCTTCCTGATCAGCCAGGTTTGTTAGTGGCACTTGTTGTTCTTCGCCGTCCGCTGCAGCCGTCATATCATCAATCGGGTTCTCCTTACCCGGATCATCGATCTCCATATTTTCCTGGTCACTGATGGTGACCGTGGCTCTGTGGACAAGTGCAAGTAAGCGATCAGCATGTAACTGGAGAAAATTATGGAAAAGCGATAGAACATCAGGAGAAGAACTTTACCCGGATTCACCGTGAAATCCGAGGGAATGCATTGCTGGACCCGGACGAAGCTGATAAATATCAAGAGAATAAAGCATGGAACTGCCCTATTAAAGGATGATTCGAAAAGGAAAAAACTTCGATATTTGGGAAAGGATTGAAAAATACCAGCGCGTCGAGGAGGGGATGATGGAATGCCCGGGTTAAGTGCGGATTCACCCGGAAAGTTCCGAGTCAGTCTGCGCTTGGTCACGGGTGGATCCTTCAAATACGGCCAGTTGGACAACTCTCGGTTTAGCTCGCGCATGTTAGCAAAGGAATATGGCTTAGAAGCAAGGGAGCGGTAGGGCACCTTAAAAACGACCCCTCGGGGTTTCCTCTTTGCTCCGACCTTGACTGTCGGCTCAGCTTCATCTTCATCGCTTGCTGTTTCCACCCTGCCTTCCGGTTCTTCTTCTTCTTCGTCCTTGTCCTCTTGCTCTGGAAGTTATCAAGGTATACTGTCGGGAAAACAGAGAATGAACAGCAATGAGCTTGCAGAATCTAAGTGAGACTCGGAATGTACCTTCCTCCGAGTCAACTACGTCCTCTTCCTCCTCTGGACTTTCGGAGTTAGGGGCGTTTCGATGTTCCAAAAGACGTTATCAGCCTGAGACAAAAGCACAAGGGTAAGAATCAGCAGTCATATCAAGCAAAAGCATGAAAGTGAAAGTATAAGAGCCGGATTTTACCGCTGGAGCCGGGTTATCCCGGGTGAATGGTGCTAACCCGGCGATGTTTTTGATCACCTCCAACTTCTCCGTCAAGAAACTCTTGATGGTCTTGTTGGTATCGCCAGCCGGATAATTCTTTGAAGAATATCGGAGCGCGTCTGTAACGTGCCCCGAGTAATCGCACATTAGCTTTGTGCGGGTGGAGTTGGGTTGGATTCGGAAGTCCACCCATGTCTTAACCAGGTTGAGCCCAAGAAGACGTTGGGCAGAAAGGACGGCTATTTTTGAGAGGAGGGGTTGGATGGCCTCCCTGTCCGACTCAGGGGCAAAGGCGTTGAAAGATTCGGAGATATCTAGAAGGCCCTCCGAGTAACCCGGCAGTTTCCTTTCGCCGGGTGGGGAGGTGTCCCGGCAGTAAAAGAAGGAAAGTTGCCAATGCTTAACGTGAGAATTCAGGTTAAGAGTCGGCATTGGGGAATTCTTACGGCGTTGGATGGAAACCCCGCCGCAAGCAAGAAGTGCCCCGTCACCGCTTTCGCGGCACGGTTTGCACTGGAAAAGTTCAATGAAGAGAGCCAAATTTGGCGGAATGCACAAATATGACTCGGAAAGGACGATAAAATGGGTTATGTTCAACATAGAGTTAGGCCCTATGTCGAACACCTGGAGGCCGTAATGGCTCAAGACTTCACGAAAGAAGGGGTGACCCGGAGGGCGGAACCCCCGGGTCACGTGCTCGACAAAGCAGATTACCTCGTCGGCAGCAGGCGTGGGCCGGGTCTCATCACCCGGCACCCTCTAGTGGATGTCTTCCTGAGGGGGGAGGACCCCTAGCTCGGCCAGCTCCTCCAGCTTGGCCTTTGTGACTGTGGACCGCGCCGAGTTGGCGGATATCGATTGGGTCATCCGGGTTTTAGCCGGCTGTTTCCCTTGCTTCTTGGGAGCCATGGGTTCAGACTGCAGAACACGAGACAAAAAAGGTACAAGACATAAGACTTGGAAATCATGGGTTATCCGGATATATGCAAGCAGTATTAAAAAGAGGTATGGGAACTATGAGTTGTCCGGGTATCATTGGATGGAGCGAAAGTTACAGATTATCCGAGTATCGAGTATCAGTACAGAAACTATGGGGGACTTACGTATTGGCGAGCGTTTGTGGAAGAAGGTTGATTGCCCATGTATCTACTGCAGGTAAAAGAACAGGAAGCAGTGGATTTTCCGGGTATCAATGACAGCCGCGGAAAATTTGAGCGAAATCGATCTAGATTGGAAAATTTCTGAACGATTTCATGGAGAAATTTATGATTAAAAGCGGTAGGAGGGTGATATGTGACCATCTATTAAGCTATTGGACGAGCTAGCAAGTATCTATGCGACTTAATCTGGCACGGGGCAAGAAATGGCCCGCGGTTGACCTAGATCCAATCTAGAACGAATCAAGAAATTGTGAGGCTAATTCAATGGGAGCAAGAAGCTTACCGGAGGAGATTGGAGCAGAGCACGACGGAGGCAGATGGCACAATCCAAATGCCCCTTTGCGATTCCCAACGGGCAAGATGAGGGCGCAGCGGCGGAGTTTTGCGGCGGCACGGGGCGAACGGCGGATGAACGTAGCCGGCGGCGGCTCTGCTCCGGTGGCGCGCTCGAGGTCCCCGTGGTGGTGTTGCGCAAGCGCGAGCGAGGAAGTGATGGAGAGGAAGAAGAAGAAGGAATGAGCCGTTGGGGTTAGGTCACCCCCTAGGTACCTATTTATAGGTACGGGAGGGTAAACCTAGGCCAATGGGCGGGAATCGGAAATTCCGGGATAGGGGATATCCATCCTGATTTTCTGAGATATGCGTTAAGTGCTGGGCGGGATATCCGGAATGGATAGGAGACAAATCCCTTCCGTGATACTTGGATCGATTAACGGGTGAAGTAAGCCGGATCTTTGGCGTCTTTATCAGGACACTGACCCGGAAAAGTAGACATTGGACTAGGAGAAAGCCGGGTTACTATATGGCCACCATGGAGTTAGGCCTAGCTGTTTATCAAAGCAATCTAACCCGGCCTCTATGAACTTGTGTGTTTGTTATTTTTGCAGGGAATAGCGTGCGCTTCAAGGAGGATCTCATGAAGCCCAAGCTATTCTGGGGACTACTGATGGAGGGATGATAACCCGGTAGGCCAACGCCAAGGAGTAACTCGGCCCAAAGGACGCTGCGCAAGACCCGGCTTAAGATAAAGGAGTTTCTAGAAGGCCCAGGAACGTAGGCCTCGTAACCCGGATTGTGGGTTCCGATAAGGAAGTTTAGGGTTTGTAAGCAGTGTCCGGGTAGGATTCAGAGGGTCCGGATATTATATAAGCCGGCCCCTAGGGTTAGACCAAGAGGGATCCAAGAGTTCGAGCAATATCGCTAGGTATCGAGTATCCAGTGTAACACGAGAGTTGAGTTAATATATTTAGATCGGAGACTCGGCGACTTGCTTGCCGGCTACCAGATCGCATATCATCATGTTTTCCCTTGAGCTAAACCCTCTCCCAAACACCAGAGTCGATTTGCCCCAAGACAAGTTACCCCCGGTAACGTCTGCCGTGATTATCCCACGACATCTCCCTTACTAGCGCAGTGACGGCTATCTGTTGACACAAAACAATTATGGGTTTATTACCAGACAAACATTGCAGGGGTAGGCATATAAAAAGGAGTTGCCGGAGTTGTTCAGGATCCCATTACCATCCTGCAGTTTTTTATTTCATGCATAATATGTGACCCTAAAAACTGTGTCCTGACTGAAGTATTATTTGTAAGTGAGCATTCTGCCAGAACCATCATCTGTGGTTGCAAAACAAATATAGTGGTCATAATTTGGGAACATAATTGAAAGCTTGATTTGACCAACTAAATATATTCTACATAAATATAGGTATGATTGTCTTACGGCAAAGTCTGATTCAAGTATTGTTCTCCAAACTTGAGCATCGGCCTTATGAAACATCCGTGCATCCAACTGTGAGATTCTCCGCACGCCAATATCAAACAAGTTGTAGCTGAGCTGGCCAACTCCACGTACCATTTGCTGCAGTTCGGCCCCGGATAGCTCAATGTACCTAGGAGTAGAATGAATGACCCAGATTCTGCACAACCAGCAATATATGTTAGGCACATATTCTTTTCTGCACACTTTTTCTTCAACGAAAATTATAACAGGCAGTAGAATATACCTTGACAGGTCTGGGGAGGTTGTGGCTTTAATCCATTCAGAAAACGATGATATAATGACTGGGTTTCTTCCAGAGTGTGCTAGCCTTTGACCCCACGGGGCTTTCGCTATCCTGCCGGTAGTGCAAACCCTTTTTTACTGGGGTATCTGTGAATTCGAAAGACAGTCTCTTGCCGCCTATTTTAGCATTTTCTTCGTCTTCGAACACACGTAACAGCAGAGCAGATTCAGACCAGTTCCTATTGATGATTGATGGCGACGCTTTTGCGGTGCCGACATACAAGTTTGTTGGAGTTTTGAAAGTAACATTCGAATTCTCGTTACAGTACTTAAATGAAGTTGTCCTGATGCTACGTGAGGTTTCAGGGTCTGAGCTGTAGCCTTGGGTCCTGACTGGGAAATTTCTGTTGGATGGAACATTTCTTGCATCCTCTACCTTGTCAGGAATCAGTGGTCTCTTGTACTGTAAGCTGACCATAGGAAATGAAGGGACCTGTTCAGAAGGATTGTCAAGGTGTGCCCAGTCAATTCCGAGGTCAAAAGGGTCGAATTGTTACACCGTGAAATTTGGTTTGTGTTGCCTGAAGGGAAAAAACAGAGTAGTTACGATATAATAAATCTGATTCATAGGAGCTACTAATTGTTGTCAGTAAGCATCTACAACAAGGATTGCCGCCACGCATTTGGGGTGTTCAGAAGAAATCCAAAGGTAATGCGAGAAAGTAAATTGGACGGTGTGGAGGTAATAACATATGAGCCTGCATTGGAACTATTTATCATGCGTGCAAGATGATCAATAGTATAAGACCATTCTAGTGTGGAGAAGCAACATAATGTTTTACATTTTTGTTTGTTGCTTATGTACTCACCTTCTGAATTGATTGGAGAAGGTATTGCAACCACAGGGGATGGAGTTGTTATAAGGGATGTAGGGACGGCAGAGCATTTCTGAGAGGGTACTGTCTGTGATTCAATGGCATTGTCTAATTTCTGAGCTAATTTAATTCCTTCGCTTAGGACGCTGTTTTTGTACATGTTAATATGATTAACCATTCTTGCCATGAAGTACCTGAGTGCTAGTTTTTGCCGCATCGGCAACTGCATATAGTATAACAACGGGGCGGTCAGTTCGGTAGGTTAGATCTGTGCCATAAGAATAGTTTTTTTTGTAGTTGAAGGTCCAACCTTGGTGGATGTGACGGCGCTATTGAATGCCGCTATAGACGGCACAACCTCTTCAGGTAAAATGGTTGAAACAGGAGTGGTTGTAGTTAATCCTTTTGCAAAAGCCCCGTCGATTGGGTGAGCTCCCTGTTGCGAGAAGAGGTGACATTGATGTAGAACTTCGTTTGCGGTTGAAATGGAACTAATCCGTCGATAATAAGTTGGGGTAAGGTAGAGAAAACATAAGGGAGTATAGCTAACCTGCTGTTGGTTGGTGGAGCAGATGGTCCCCAACCCGTGCTTCTGAAAATTGTCTAACCCGAGCTCTGGCGTCATCTTCTCCGGAAAAGCCTGTTTACACATGTCTTCGTGCGTGAGAAAAAATCTCAGGGGAATCGAACTCACATTTGATTTTTATGGTAACAAAGTATGCTTGCTACCTGGCTGGAAGTTTGCGTGCTCGATGTCCTGAAGATAGTTATAAGCTTGGTCATGCTACTGCATGTATAGTCTGAAATCCGTGGTACACGGACGCCGGTCTTATTTATTGTACCGAACCTCAGTAGTCAATGAAGAGTACCTACAAAAAAGGATCGACGGATGGAAACATGTAATGACGGCAACAATTACCAAAAACAAGCAGAGTGATGGTGTCAGGGAGGCAGATTTTAATTTGTTCCACCTGTAAAGCTAATGAGCAGCCGCCCACATTTGTAACAACTCCCTTTGATTCCAGAGTGTATTGAACCTTTCTTGCTGACTCCACTATATTTTCAACCACAAATCCGTACCAGTTATAATTACCAATGGTGTTTGGGTCAAGCAGAGATCCCCAAAAACTCTTACTACCACTGTTGGGCTGAGACATGGGACACAGAAATCTGCATACGAGGAAGACAATGAAAGAAACCTTGAATTGTTCCTCTTCTGTCTGTGACATTTCGTGTGGGTACTCCCGCATGACATTATATTCAGCGGCCTCCAAGCTATCGTACATCTTTGCATCATCATTCTCGCCGTCCTCCTGCCCGCCGGTTCCTATGTATATGCGGATGAAATCAAGCTTCTCTTCAGCGCTGTCGTCCTCCATACCACATACTGGTATAGTCCCACATGGTATGCCAAGGACACGCTGCATAACTTGAGGTGTGATAATGAGTGCCTCTTGTTTTCCACAATGAATCGTGTGGTTTTTGCAGTTTACCAGCTTGAGTAACTCTAGTGAGAAGCTCATGTCGAGTTTGTTGATTTGAGAAATTTGTAGAATTCCTTCAAAACCTATCTCACTGACAAGCCTCTTCTTTAAAGGGCAGAACTTGTTAACTACCCGACCAATTTTTTTGGCAGAGCTTCTTGATGTTACTGATTTTTTTGTGGTTGCATCGGTCACTTCATCGCCGGGGCTGTCCTCATCATCTGTTTCAGATTTCCTGGCAACGTTAAGTTTCTCAGCAAGCTGGTCCCGGTTGAGCCGTGGTGTTCGTATCTTCTTGGTTTCCCATCGAGATGGTACCTTGCTCGACGGTAGCATGGTGGAGAGCATAGGATTCAGAACAAACTGGTCAAGTGGAGGTGTTTCCCTGCGTGCAAGAAATGCTAAATGTAGTTAGACATTTGTCGGTGCCAACAGTTTGGCAAACAAGTATTAGCGTGCAAGAAATATGCTCTGGGGAGCGTCACCGCCTGGAGATAATGATTTTGTCGCCATTCTGGTGTCCTAGAAATTAAGGGTGACCTTTGTAAAAGCTAGAAAAGAAGGGCAACTAGGTGTGTAAAATTAAAACTTGTTTGTAAAACGAATTTGTCCACTACGAATTATGTTCAAGGTGAATCTAATAAAAATGGTCCTAAGAAACCTTTGCTTGAAAACAATATGCGTACTGTAAAACTAACTTGTACCTATGTTGAGTTAGTAACTTGTTCCATTTAAATCAACAGGGCTTTATCTTTGCCAGTTGATCATGTAGGCAACTGTTATGGTGTTAACATACTAACAAATCCTAAATCTGTCTAATAATGCATAATAGGCTAGCTAAAGAAGTGTTGCCGGTGAATAAAAAATAGCACAGACTGTTGGATTTTATCTGGGTTTGCCTACCTGTGCAAAAGGATGGCTAGGAGAGAAACAAGAAATAAGTTTACATTGTAAAGAAGAGGTAATCAAATACCTGCAAGTAAGTAAGACAAACCTGGTTACTGATGTGCTTTGCAGTGGGGATGAGTGATCTTTTCTCTCCGGGCCGAACCCAGATCTGGTTCCTCTCCAAGATCTAAAGCTGGGGCAGTATGTGAGAAGGAGCTATGCGGTTAATGAAAAAAGGCGGTTGGGGGGAGGGGGGGTGTAAGGGCAGTACATACATGTAGCCCATGACAGAGCTATCAAAAACTTGGACGGCAGCTAGACTAGTATGTAGCTCAGGCAGGAATCGTGGTACAGTGCATACATGTACCTTTGGAAATGATGGGGGTCCCTGCGTGTGGACGGGCACCTCAAAATAATTACAAGCTCTGGGTCTGATAAATCTTTTTCCATGGAAACTCTGGAGATTGAGAAAGTAATTTTTTCAAATGAATAGTCGCATTGTAATGGAGAAGGCAAACTGAATAACAAATGACGAGCTAGAGAAAATGTATAAGACTACATGACAATAACAGAAAGTGCCTTAACTGGCAAACTTGTTACCATAGTTTCAGGGATACAAAAGCTAAAGACACGGTAGATAAATCAGGTACATACACCATGATTTCTGAAATTGCTAGAAAAATACATTGCCATAGATGCAGCTAGAACGCGAGAAACCTAGCCGCAGCAAGAACTACAAGGGAGAAGATGATCACTAAATTATGTCTCCTCTTCATCTTGAGAATTTGTAGCTGGAGAGTGAATCTACTCTGTTCGAAATCCTGTGAATTCTTGTATATCAAAGCTTTTAGGCGAAGAATCTCTAGGTCCTTTGTCGGGGGGTTACCCCCGAGTAGGGTAAAGGCAAGTGCTAAAGGCAAGGTCAGAAGAGAAGTTTGGTCGAGTAACCGCCTACCCAGTACACGCTACCCGGTCGACTGCTACTCGGTCTTACACAAAAGATGGTCAGAAGGATGAATCCAGGAATTTGTGATTGTTCGAGTAGGAGAGCTGGTCCGAGTAAAACTGGCGGGAACCTACTCGGGCCAGAAGTCAAAGGAGCCGTTCTGACAACGGATCCCGCGTATCCCGGGTCCGTACTTGGCACTGTTCACAACACTGTTCATCTGGGGACGGCGTGCCTGACAGTGACAGTGTGTCAGCAGGGCGTCGCAGGATAGGGGGGACCTACTCTGTGTTCGCACAGTGATAACAGACTGGTTACTTGGTTTTGCCCAACGGCTTTCCGCATCAGGACAAGCTTAGAAGCCAAAGCTGTCAGCGGGAACTCGGAAGAAAGACGATGTGCACATAATGTCGACACTTGTTTGTATTTGGCTGTATCCGGTTGGGCACCGGGTATATAAGGTGCCCCGCCGCCTCCTGCGCGAGAGAGGAGACTTGGGCTGGATATACGTAGAGATTCTTGACCTAATTCTACCCGGAGAGAGAAGAGTGGCTACTCGGTAGCAAGAACCATTGTACTGTGGCTACTCGGTGAGACACCAGAATACATAAAGAAAGGCAGGAGTAGGGGTTTTACCTCCTCACGAGGGCCCTGAACCTGGGTAGATTGTGTTGTTTGCAGTGCTAGTTTCATCCTTCACGCGTCTACTCGTCGCGTGATCCCTCCCCGAGCGCCTCCAGCGTCCTTCGTCCCCACATCTTTAGCCATCCTATGGCGTCTGCCGTGACACCACCACGACGGTTGGCGCCCACCGTGGGGCAACCAGCGGCGCTGGCTGGAGTTTCCGTTCGGACGGGATCGATTTCTGCTACTGGAGAGCGCGTGGTCTGTGGCCTTGTCCACAGATTCGGCGCCTTCGACTTCGTCACGGACAACGCCGGCGATTTCGGCGGTAGAGCCATGCCGGAGGGCGGCACGGTGCTTTCTTTCGGCGCGCACCTTGTCTACATCGCCACCGTTATCGACCGCGAGTACCCCGAGCTGGTGCATGACGCGGAGGATCCGCCTGCCGTTATCGCCGCACGCGGGAGGCCGCTGGGCCGCTCCGCGAACGTCGCGGAGGTGATGGTAGCTGGCCTGGCTGCAGACGCCGGGAAGGGCGCGGCTGCTACCGCTGCGGTCGTCGTCGAGGATCTCGCCGGCTCTAGTGCTGGCGGGAAGACGCACAAGCCTTACGAGAAGGAGTGCAACCTCCCGCTCTCCACGACTCCGACGATCCCTGCGTCTGCTGCGCGGACGGGCATGCCGCCTCCCACCGACCTCGAGCTCCTGACCATGAAGGCGTAGCTCGACCGGCAGCGCCAAGAGCTGCTCGCTGAGCAGGCGGAGTTGGACAAGATCAGGCTGGAGCTTAGCTTAGACCAGCTAGAGTACAACAAGGCTCATGGTTTCACACCAGTTGTTAGGAGAGCTAGCAAAGTAGGCGCTACGCGTCGTAACCTAGGTGCCGAGATGGCAACTGTTGTAGAGGCTCCCAGTCAGTCCGCCACCGCAAACACCTCCACCCGACCCAGATATAGCACACCCGCCAAGACACTTAGAGCTGCTGAGGTTGTAGCCGCCGAGTTGTCGCATCTAGTTGGCGACGCGCGCGTTAGGCAGCAGGAGAGGCTGAACGAGTTGGTGCTAGAGGCTCCTAGGCAGAACGAGGAGTTCCGGAAAGCCAACCCGGGTGCTGGAGCTTCGCAAGTGGTGCACTCGCATGTGGCCAGATCTAACGATCAGGCCTCATCTCCGCATCCCAGCCGCGACAAGAGCCGCAGTGGGCGTTCAGGGAAGGACAGGCAAATGCAGGTGTACGACCCGGCTGCTGCCGCGAAACAGCTCGCTGTGCCGCAGCAGCCCGGTCAGAAACACAACGCTGCAGGAGCAGGCTTTCAAGCCCATAAAGCTCAAAGCCAGGCCCGAGATGGAGAGCGCCCAGGTCCTTCTCAGCATCCCGCCGCTCAGCCCACTCGGCAGAGGCAGCAGCCGCGTGCAGTGGCGCCAGTCGCCAACCCGGTGGAGCAGCCTGCAGCTGTGCAGGTGGATAGATATGATGACGGATACTCGGCCATGGAGATGGCTGGCTATGATATTCTGGATCGTGTTGGCGAGCGCGTGTTGGCGCCTGGAGATGCAAGGCACCAGCTGGACCGGATCAGTTTGTCGGCGCGACTAGAGAACACGGGTCCTCCTGGCCCCGAATGCTTCGGCCCGCGCATCATGAACGAGCCGTCCGTGAAGAATTTCCAGCTTGCAAGAGGCACCAAGAGTTACAACGGCAGCACCAAGCCGGAGGATTGGCTCAATGACTATGTCACCGCGGTTCATATCGCGAATGGCAACCGGAGATGGGCGGTGCGGTACGTCCCGCAGATGCTAGAGGGTCCAGCTCGCACTTGGCTCAACAACTTGCCCAAGAACAGCATCAATTGTTGGCTGGATTTCTCGGACGCCTTCATCAGCAACTTCACAAGCACTTACAAGAGGCCGAATAGGCCACAACAGCTGTCCGCGTGCAGGCAGCGAGAAGACGAGACGGACCGCGAGTACCTTACTCGGTGGAGCACATTGAGGAACACCTGTGAAGGTGTGAATGAAGCCCAGGCCATTACTTGGTTCGCGCAGGGTTGCAGACATGGCAGTATGTTGTGGCAAAGGTTGCAGAGGGAGATGCCGAACACTCTGGCGGAGACCATCAAGATTGCGGATCAGTACGCACTCGGTGACCCTACTCAGCCCCTGATGGATTCCTCTGAGCCGAGAAGAAACTTCAGCAACAGCAAGCGCAACGAGTTCCGCAACAAGCGCAGGGGTGACCGAATAGATACTCGGTACGACCTTGAAGAGGTGAATGCAGTGGCTGTTGGAGCTGGGGGTAGCCAAAGGCAGAAACCTGCTGGAGCCTACGGGCAGAACCAGAACCAGGGCCAAGGCAACAAGAAACCATTCCGTGCTCCTCAGTCGGGTAGCGGCAACTCCGAGCAGCCGAGGAAGTTCGTCTTTGACGACATGAAGGATGGCCCATGCAGTTTTCACACTCAGCACCCCTCAAGGCCAGTTAATCATACTACCCGGCAGTGCGAGTGGTGGGATCTGATCAAGAATGAAGGCTTGCCTCCTCCTCCTCCTCTGCCAACGGCCAATGCTAACGTGCAGCCTGCTCGCGCACCCGCAGCTCGGCCGCTAGTGTTTCCGAGAAGGGAAAATGTGAACCAAGTGGCTTTAGGAGCCAACCCTCACTTCAACAATGAGGGCTATCGCAACAACAACCGCAACAACAACAGAGGCAACAACAACTACCAAGGCAACAACAACAACGGCAACAATGAGGGCGGAGGCCGCAACCAGTACCAAGAGCATCACGAGAGCTACATGATCTTCACTTCCGAGCCTGTCGACAAGCAATCACAGCACAGGCGTGCCATGGAGGTCAATGCAGTGATTCCTGCTGTCCCTCACTACATGTATTGGTGTGACCAAGAGATCAGGTGGTCCCGAGTAGATCATCCCAAGGTGATGCCCAACCCGGGTAGCTACGCCTTGGTGTTGGATCCTACTTTCCTGAGTCCCGAGAAGAATGTGAGGTTCAGGAAGGTGCTAATCGACAACTGCAGCAGCATCAACATCGTGTACAAAGACACACTTGAGAAGCTTGGCATGGCTGAGAACATGCTGCTGCCTAGCGAGACCACCTTCCATGGCATTGTGCCGGGAGTCTCGTGCAACCCGATTGGCCGAGTATGGATAGATGTGATGTTCGGTACAAGGGAGAACTGCCGCACAGAGCGCCTGCAGTTCGAGGTGGTTGATCATCAGAGCCCCTATCACGCTCTACTCGGCAGGCCTGCTCTGAGCAAGTTCATGGCCTCTACCCACACGGCATATCTGAAGATGAAGATCCCTGGCCCCAACGGTGTGATTACCATCGCTGGTGATTACAAGAAGTCCATGGAGTGTGCCTCTGCTGGTTCCCAGTTGGCGGAGTCAATGATGATCGCTGCCGAGAAGAAGAAGATGTACGAGGTGGTGGCCATGGCGCAATCCGTGCAAGCTGGCGCGCATGACGTACCGAGTACGCAACACGGGACCGCGTTCCAGGCATCTCAAGAAACCAAGAAGGTCCAGGTCGACCCCGAGTTCCCCGGCCGTGTAGCCATCATTGGCTCCGGGTTGGCGGAGAAATAGGAAAGCGAGCTCATCCACTTCCTCCGTGAGAATCAGGGATGTATTCGCCTGGTCCAATGAAGATTTACCAGGAGTCCCGAGGGAGTTGGTTGAGCACTCATTACATGTGCGTCCTGACGCCAAGCCAGTGAAGCAGGCTATGCGCCGCTTCGGAGATGAGAGAAGGAAAGCCATTGGCGACCAGATCACCAAGTTGCTGATAAGCAATTTCATCACGGAGGTGCTGCATCCGGATTGGCTAGCCAACCTGGACATGGTCGAGAAGAAGAAGGAGGATCCCAAGGCTGCCACTGCATGGCGCATGTGTGTCGACTACACTGACTTGAACAAGGCGTGCCCCAAGGATACCTTCCCGCTACCTCGCATCGATCAGGTGATCAATTCCACTGCTGGTTGTGAACTGCTGTCTTTCATAGATGCCTACTCTGGTTTCCACCAGATTGCACTCAATCCTGCTGATCAAATAAAGACTGTTTTCATTACCCCGTACGGGGCTTATTGCTATCGTGTCATGTGTTTTGGCTTGAGGAATGCGGGTGCAACCTATCAGAGATGCATGCAGAAATGCTTGCATGTTCAGCTCGGCAAGAACGTGCAGGTGTACGTAGATGACATTGTCATCAAAACGAATAAAAAACATACTCTGCTTGCCGATCTTGAGGAAACCTTTGCTAACCTACGCAAGTATAAAATGAAACTCAATCCGAGTAAATGCACTTTCGGCGTCCCGGCTGGCAAGCTACTCGGCTTCCTGGTCTCTAGTCGGGGCATTGAAGCCAATCCTTCAAAGATAAAAGCTATTGAGAGCATGTCTTTGCCGAGATCCCTGAAGGATGTACAGAAGTTCACTGGTTGCTTGGCATCTCTGAGCCGTTTTCTGAGTCGAATGGGCGAGAAGGCCCTGCCTCTGTACCAACTGATGAAGAAAAGTGACAAGTTTGTCTGGACTCCGCAAGCGGATGTGGCATTCAACGAGCTGAAGGCAATGCTGGCTAGTGCTCCCATCTTGGCTAGTCCACTACCCAAGGAGCCAATGCTGCTGTACATTGTTGCCACTAACCGAGTAGTCAGTGTGGTGATTGTGGTGGAGCGAGAAGAAGAAGGCAAGAGTGTGCAGCGCCCAGTGTACTATCTCAGTGAAGTGCTGTCTAGCTCCAAGAAAAACTACCCGCATTACCAGAAGATGACCTACGGCGTGTACCTGGGCGCCAAGAAGCTAAAGCATTACTTCCAAGAGCATCCTATCACGGTTGTGAGCTCTGCGCCCATCTCGGATATCATGGGCAACAAGGAGGCGAGTGGCAGAGTAGCCAAGTGGGCAATCGAGCTGGCCGCGTATGCACCCGCGTATGCGAGAAGAGAAGCTATCAAGTCTCAGATTCTGGCGGAGTTTCTGGTGGATTGGGCCGAGGTGCAGTATGAACCTCCTGCTCCAGTTTCTAATTACTGGAGGATGCACTTTGATGGCTCGAAGGTGAAGGAAGGCCTTGGTGCTGGCGTAGTTCTTACGTCACCCAAGCGAGATCAACTCAAGTATGTGCTGCAAATTCATTTCAAGGCGTCCAACAACGTAGCAGAGTACGAGGCAGTGGTGCATGGCTTGCGAGTAGCCAAGGAGGTTGGAGTGCAGCGCATCATATGCTATGGCGATTCAGATCTGGTGGTGCAGCAAGTCTCTGGCACTTGGGATGCTCTAGATGCCAACATGGCATCATATCGCTTCTTGGTACAGTCTATGACTGGATTCTTCGAAGGCTGCGAGTTCCAGCACATTCACCGAGCAAAAAACGAAGCGGCAGACGAGCTGTCCAAGTTGGGATCTTCTCGGCAATCCATCCCGGCGGGGGTTGCCTTGGAGCACTTGAGGAAGCCATCCATCAAGCCCTCTCCCAACTCGGAATCCATATTTGTCCCTTCTCTGCCAAGCAAGGAATCTGATCCCATGGAGATTGACTGGGAGACTGCTACAGGAAACCCGGGGACTGCTGCTCCCAACTCGGGGACTGCCGTTCTCTACTCGGGGACTGCCACTCCCTACTCGGGGACTGCCACTCCCTGCTCGGGGACTGCCACTCCATACTCGGGGACTGCCGTTCTCTACTCGGGGACTGCCACTCCCTACTCGGGGACTGCCACTCCCTACTCGGGGACTGCCACTCCATACTCAGGGACTGCCGTCCTTAACCCGGGGACTGTCGCATTCATTGAGGAAGTCCTTGCCAATCGATCAGGGCTCCAGAGAAGTGCTCCCAACCCTAAAGAGCAACCAGAGGTGCCTGTCCCAATGGAAGTGGACGAACCAGTGTTTCCCACACGGGAGACACCGAATTGGGCCATGCCCATATTATCCTTTCTAAGGGACGGTACTCTGCCAGAGGATGAGGTGGCCGCAAGACAGATTCAGAGAAGATCCAACGGCTACACTATATTCCGAGATGTGTTGCACAAAAGAAGTGCCACCGGCGTGCTGCAACGTTGTGTGGACCCAGAAGAAGGAGGAGAAATTCTGCTGGAAATACACCAAGGAGAATGCGGGCACCACGCCTCTTCTCGGGCATTGGTCAAGAAAGCTTTTCGGCATGGCTTCTACTGGCTCACAGCTCTGCAGCAAGCTGAAGACATCGTGAGGAAGTGCAATGGCTGCCAGATGTTCGCGAGTAAGATTCACACGCCTGCTTCCGAGTTGAAGACAATTCCTATCACATGGCCGTTTGCCGTATGGTGCCTGGATATGGTTGGCCCCTTCAAGCCGGCTAAAGGCAACATGACACACATCTTGGTCATGGTGGACAAGTTCACCAAGTGTGTGACGCCCCGAGATCGGGCACTATGCAGATTTCAGCCTTCCCGCCAAAATCCACATAATAACCGATTCCAGGTTGCCACTTGTGATAACATTACAATAGTTCACGAATAATCCACAACAACAACAGAAAAGATATATACAAGATGACTCAAACGAGTCAGGGATACAACTGATACCATACAAAGATCCAAATAACAGCGGAAGAACAACATAGTGTCCGACTACGGACAAGATACAAATTGGACTAAGAGTCCTGAAGATAACCGAGAGCGTCAAATCCCTGCCCAGGCCAAGCCGGAGGGATTCCCAAGCTAACATCGTCCGACTTCAAACCTGTTGACTGCAATGTTGAATATGCAGCCACGAAAAAGGATTCGTGGGTCAGTACGGTTAAGTACTGGCAAGTGGATAAACCATACTCACGAGATACCGGCGTAGCCAGTCATCACAAGATACAAATACTTTAGGATCAACGGAAAGGAAGGGATTATTGCAAATAAGCGGCAGCGGGCTGCACTAACCAACTACAGAGACTCACTACAACATCCGGCTAAAAGAGGGGGACAAGATAGCGTATCGGAACCAACTACAACTAACCACCAAACAATACCCATCCAATGTCACCCCTACTAAGGAAGCAACCCAAGGATAACTCACACTGTTGGGTTAAGGTGAAGTTCAGGTTATTGTGACAATATGCCTATTACTAGTCAAGTATCATTAGTTAGGTGTAAGTTGTCTGAGTACTTGTTAGCCAGTACTTTCACCAAGTAATCCATAACCGCGGAAAACACGCCTTCTCGAGAAGATTTATCCCTGCAGGGTGTGCTCCATTACCCGTACACACTCAAGCCACCAACTAAAACTCAGGTTGGCTCGACACGACTCAAACCATCTCTACAGCCCATCCTAGGAGCCACGGAGCTATAAGGTCCCAGCCATGCAGCCGAATACTCAGCGCAGGTGTGCAAAACTCCCGCAGGACACAACACCCCGGCACTACAGGCCTCGCCCTATATGCATCATCATCATCATCAGTAACCATGGGTGATCAACCCATTATGCAAAGGAGCAAATGGAACACCCGAACTAAGTGTGGCTCTTCGGACAAGCTGCAGATCAGGTATAAGTCGAGGGGGGTCCCATACTACCACCCGGATGCGGTGAGCACTCTCATCATGGATCAGTAGACAAGACTCTTTTCCTAATTAAGTTCGACACTAGCAGGCCTCAAAACCCTAACCCGGGCCTCCTGCCGGTGCCTTAACATCAAATTATTATTACCCAAAACATTAACAGGTTGATTGAATTGAAACCCAACTATCAAACTAAACAGGTGATAAGACAAACAACAAGACTTGAGCGCAAACAACACTAAGCATGCAACTACGACACGAGGGCCAACAGGGTAAACAAACAACAGTTAATAGGAAGTGGAAGGAAAGGCTATATTATGGCTGCAAGGTAACATTTAATAGGATCGGGACACAAGCATCGAATCAACAGGCTAGAATAAGAACAACGGAAAGAATCGGTAACAAGTGATGAAAGGCAGCCATTTGGCAGCAAAGTGAGTATACTTGCCTGGGATCCAGCAAGTAGAGGTACATCCGAAGAACTTGTCGTTGCTCACATCATCTCAACGTCCTATCCGCGAAGAAGCAACGAACCTCGAACAAACACCGGATGCAACAATTACTACTACGGCAAAAGATCCAGCATGATCAAGATATGGATGCATGACAAGTTTAAAGATGCATCAAGATAAACTAGTTGACATGATAACATAATTAAATGGACCCATATGCAATTTGGGTTGCATATGGAAAGCCCATGAATTAAGGTTGAAATAATTGTTTTACAACTAACCAACAGGTGAAGGTGGATTAGCATGATGCATGGATGATGAAAACAGAAAAATAACAACAATAGAACCAATTGGAAAATAAGGTTTACCCAATTTGAAATCCACTTATTAAGTTTTGGAATTTTTGGTTACTTAAAGGTGTCACACAAGCATTTGTTTTTTTCATCAAGTTAAATTGTTCAAAACAGATAACAAAGTTCATATTTGATTAGAACACCAAATTTTAGGTGGATTACATGTTTCAATTATTGAAAAAGGAATTACAATGATTTCATTATGAATTAAACAAGATTAAACAAGTTTTAATTGAATTTAATTCAAGTGTGAATATTATTTGAATTTTAATTGTTCAAAACATAAATTCAAATTCATATTTGAAAAGGTTATGTGTTTCTGGTTTGAAAACATATTTTATTAGTTCAAAAATAATTTAATTTGAGCAAGTTATTAATTTAGCAATTTTAAATGAATTAAACAAGGTTTAAATTATTTAACCACTTTTAATTATTCAAAACAGGAAACAAAGTTTATATTTGAAAAGGTGATTCAATTTGGCATGGAAAACATATTTTATTTGTGTTATTTGAATTAATATTGAATTAGTTATGAATTTGGCAATTTAAATTGCCTAAATGAGAAACAGTTGTTTTCAGCAGTTTAAATTATTCAAAACAGAAAACAAATGTTATATTTGGAAAGAGTATGAAATTTTGGTTGGAAAACATATTTTACATGGGCCATTTGAAATAAAATTGAATTTGTAATGGATTTAATCAAATTCATAAAGGTTAGTTGAATTTGAAGTTTTGAAGTTATTTGGAATGTTCAAAACAGTGCACAAACTGCATATTTCGTGTTGGGATAAAGGTGCGAGGGTAGATGTCCTCGCTGTGGGAGGCTAACTGAATTTAACACAGCAAAACACATCTTCAGACATCGAGCTCTGAACGTAGACAGGCAGAGATCTCTCGGCGATGACGGTACCTGGAGCGAAGGTAGGAGCTTGTAACATCCCAAGTATGAAAATACCCATAGAGTGTTTGATTTCTTGTTTAATTAAAGTATTGCATCTTGTCATCATATTTATTTCCTTGTTGCATTTGTTTACTATTTGTTTTGCATCTGTTTTCATAATTGAGTTTCAAACTTTAGTCAAACATTTATTTCATACTTGTCATGTTACAATCTTGTTTTCAAATAAAAGTTCAACTCAAACAAACTTTTGTTTCCACTTATTCCATATTTGATCAACTAATAAAATGGTGGTTCTATTTCAATTAAATAATTCCAAATTGCTTCCAAACTCAAATTTCAAATCACCAAACAGCACCCCAGTTTGAAATTATAAAATTGCCAAAACAAATACACTCATTTGTTTCCAATTAAAGTTATTTGGGTCACCCTATTTAAAATTTTGGTTTCAATAATCATTTTAATACTCAAATCATCCAAATATGAATTAATTTCAAACAGCACCCAAATTCAACTTATAAAAATCAGCATTATAACCCAAACCATTTGTTCTTTTTAATCATTAGGGTTCACCCTAATGAAAGCATTGTTTTCATTATTAGTCATTTAATTATCAAATTATTCAAATTCAAACCAATTTACAAAACAGCAAATAAATTTAAATTTTCAAAAACCTAAGTTGTCAAATGGTAGATGTTGGACTAACAAACTCACAGGAATTTTTCCCAAATTTTTTGCAACTCAAAAACTACCAATTTCTTCCATTTTCTTTGCTGCAAAAAAAAACAGGAGAAATAAAATTCAAAAAATAAAAAAAAAAGCGCGCGCAGAGGGCGGTGGGCAGCCAGCCCACCTTTTTCTTCTTTTCCTCGCGCGCAGCCCAGCCCGCAACGGCCCGATACCGGTTCGCAAGCCGCCCCCGTCGTCTCTTTTCAATACGGCGGCAATCTCCATGGTGCCATGGCGGCAGCAGTCGATCCCGACGGCCGTCCTCGTCCCTGGCGCCCTATAAGAGGTCGCCCTAGCCCCCCTGGCGCCGTCCTAACCCTACCACCTACTCTATTCCCTCGCGCCGCCGCCAAGCTCTCTCTCCCCGGCGAATTCCACCACCTCTGTCACTTCTTCCGACCGCCGCCGTCCTCTGAACTTCGACGATCACCGCCGCCTCTCACCACCACCTACCCTCCTAACCCCCGAAACCAACCCACCACTTCCTCCTCTTCCTTTTGGACACCCTAGCTACCCCGGAGATCAACCACGTCGCCGCCGCCATCTTCGACGTCGCCGCCGGCCGCGCCCCCTTGACCCTCTGCTTCCACGACATCGCCGGTGAGCCACCATCGTGCCTCCTCCCTCTCTGTTGTTCGCAAGCACCACCGCATCCGTGCGCGCATCCAGCACACGCACCACTGCTTCACCGCGAGCAGCACGTCGCAGCAACCACGGCTCGCCGCCGGCAGCGTTGTCTGTCAGAGTTCAGTCTTGCGCGCGCGTAAAATTTCAGTTAGGCGTGGGATCTGAAACATAACCTGTTCTCGTTGCGGTATCTGTCGAAACTGACGAAACCACAGCAGTGGTAACGCCTCACTGAGCGTAGCGCAGCGGCCACGGTTTGATCCCCGCAGCGCCAACCTTTTTTTGGGAATTTTCCCCCGCGCCAGTGGCCCACCTGTAAGCCGCTCTGTTGCCACGCGTGACTGGGGTTGGATTACTGCGTGGTAACAAAAGTATTTCCAGCACGTTTCTGTTTTAATCCAAGTCCCTCAAAAATTACAGAATGGTCCTAAATTTTAAATTGTTAATAACTTTTGTTTTATAATTCCAAATAACAAAAATAAAATATGTGCACTGATCTAAATTCAATTATCTACCTATTGGTAGCATTTGTTTTCTGTTTTGAATTTTCCAAATGCAATTCAAATTTGAATTCAAATAATTCAATTGCAATTTGCTAAAATTCATAACTAATTCATTCTTAATCCAAATAATGCAAATAAAATATGTTTTCCATGCTATTTCAAATACCCTTTTCAAATATAAATTTTGTTTCATGTTTTGAATAATTTAAATTGCCTAAATAATTTAAACCTTGTTTAAATCATTTAAATTTGATAAAATCATACCTTGCTCAAATTAAATTATTTTTGAACATGCAAAATATGTTTTCAAACTAGAAAAGTATAAACTTTTCAAATATGAATTTGAATTTATGTTTTGAACAAATAAAATTCAAATAAAATTCATGCTTGTTTAAATTCATTTAAAACTTGTTTAATATTGTTTAAGTCATAATAAATTCATCCTAATTCCTTTTTCAATATTTGAAACATGTAATCCAACTAAAATGTTGTATTCTTTTCAAATATGAATTTTGTTATATATTTTGCACAATTTAAATTGAAAACAACAAATGCTTGTGTGACATCTTTAAGTAACCCAAAATTTCCAAACTTAATAAATATTTTCCCAACTTGTTAAAATCCTTTACCACTTGCATCTATTGTTGTTATTTTGTTGTTATCGTCATGCATGCATCATGGTAATAAATTCTCACATGGTAATTAAATTGTAGATCATTTGTTTCCACCTTAATTCATGGACCTTTTTCATATGCAACTCAAAATTGCATATGGGTCCATTTAAATGGTGTTACCATGTCAACTAGTTATATTTTGTTGCATCCATTAACTTGACATGCATCATCCCATGATTGTGCACTATGCCATGATATTGATTGTTTATTTCTGTCTTGTTTGTTTGCTTCTTCTCGAATAGACGACGACGTTGAGACAGACGATCTTTACAGCACCCCTTCTGAGGATCTAGCTCATTACCAGACTGTTGAGTTTGCAGGCAAGTTATCACTCACATGAACCATTGTGTTCCTTTCAACCTTGGTTACCGATACTTTCCGTTGTCTATTTCTGCTAGCTTAGTAGTAGTTGTTTCTGTTACGAACCTATCACATGAATCCCTTAACCCTGATAGTGCCTCACCACCATTCCTACAACCCTATTGCTTGAGCAGTGTCTTACTAGCATGCTTAGGTTGTTTTGCTCGAGTCTGTTACCCGTTACTTTCAGTTACTATATTTTTTTATTATGTTCTGGGGGCTCGATGTTTAATCAATCAATCATGCTAATGTTATTGTTAAATAATAATTTGATGATAAGGCACCGGCAGGAGGCCCTGTGTGGTTTTGGCCTGCTAGTGTCGACCCTAATAGGAAAAGGGTCTTGTCTACTGATCCATGATGAGCGCACTACCCGCATGTGGGAAGCGAGTATGGGCGCCCCCCTCAATTTGATTCGATTCGCATCTCGTCCAAATCGCCTCATTTAGTTCGTGTTTTCCATTTGCCGCATGCGTGTTTTTGCGAGCCCAGCGCAGGGTGGAACTTTTGTAGTCGGCATATAGGGGACACGGTCTTAGAGTGCTATGAGGGTCCCTTTCTTCGGGGCTTGATTAGCCGTGCGCCCAAGGTGCTTTGGGCTTGATGAAGAAGAGTTGAGTTGTGTTGAGTGCCCCGCTTGGTGGGAGGCATCCCATCTGGCGGGTTATTCATACGTGTACGGCCAAATTGGTGCAACCCTGCAGGGATAATCTTCTCGAGAAGCCGTGTTTTCCGCGGTTATGGTTAACTTGGTTAAAGTACTGGCTAACAAGTACTCAGGACAACTTAAACCTAATGATTCACAATCTCACACCAAATGATTAACAACTTGACTAGTAATAGGATTATTGACACAATAACTTGATTCATCTTTATTGCAACTGTGTGAGTTATCCTCGGATTGCTTCTTTGGATAAGGGGCGAGATCCAGGATGGGTTTGTTTGAAGTTATCTTTCAGTTGGTTACAATACTCGATCTTATCTTCTTTCTGTTAGCCGGAAGTGGTAGAATCTCTGTAGTTGGTTAGCGCAGCCAGTTGCAGCATCTTTTATATCCCCTTTCTTCCGTTGAACCCAAGGCATATGTGCTTGGTGTTGACGGGCTACACTTTGGTGAACTGTGAGTCTTGCTTGCCAGTACGTTTATGTACTGACCCCTTTGGGGCTGTGGTTTCCGCAGACTACGCTTACGAGGATCCCAGTGACGGCTACTACGTGGAGTTTGACGAGGCTGCTGACGAGTAGGTAGCGGACCGGGCAGGATCCGAGACTACGTGGATGGGCTCCGTCTTTATTTCAGTTTCCGGCTTCTTAAGCCTATTGGATTTGTCTGTACTCAGACCCTTTGAGTGTTTCCGCTGCTATGTAATGATGATATGTTGGGACATGTGTCCTCTGGATGATTGTATTTGCTATCTCTGCTCTAGTGAGAGCCATTTGCAACTTATTTCAATCTTTTGTGTCTTAGAGATATGTTGTGTTATCATCTTGTTCAAAGCCGTTGGCGTACCATGTGTGTATGGTATGAAGTACGTCAATGGTAGTGTCCTGATTTCTACGGGATAGTTTACATCGACGGTGAATAGTAAAGATTGGTTGTCACACATAAGTGTTGGCCTACTCGTAAGAGATGCGGGTGCCGGTAAGCCCCGTAATCCAATCAAAATACTGTTCAGTTCGTACGGTGAGTATCCTCTAGAAGTCCGGGTGCGACAAATGGTATCAGAGCCTGTCTGCCTGTAGGATCCCTTTTACTGGTCGCAGTTGAGTCTAGAAACTATTTTGTAGCTATATAGGAAAAATGAAACGTGAGAGTAGGAATTCTGCCATTTTTCTTCTTTTCCCCACCCACCCACCCTTTTCTGGTAAGGAAGTGCAACGTTGTTTTCTGTTCTCACCTAAACTTTCAAGTTAGGATTTCACGTGTTTTGGGTTCTCCGTAGTACCTCAGGAGTTTTTGGTCTCGTGTTTCCCGATGTTGCTTCAATATCCTGTTCTTTTCAACATCCTTTTCGTCCGTTGAACCTTGTTGTTGCTTTCCACTTCAGTTCTCTACCGGCGTCTAATCAAAACTTCCCCGATCATCTGCAGATGGATCTCAGGTTCTTCCCGCAGGTGGTTCGGATGAATCGTTGTGAGAGCACCGCCGGTTGTCCGGAGATGCTGAGAGACATGGTCACTTATCTGGGGTTCCGTTGGGCACCAGAGTACCAGGTCTACGAGCAGCAGCGAGAGTTTGACCAGACCTAGTACCAGGCTATCGTCTACATCCTGTCAGATGATGGCATGAGCGTTGTCCACCGCTACGAGGCAGTAGGTTCCACAGTGGATATGGCCGTGCAGCAGGCAGCTTATGTGAGTCTCACCGTCCTTCGTGCTGACTACTGGGGATTTGACGATTCTATCTATCGCCACATCCCCCGTGGTTACATCACTTCGGAGGGAGCTCACTTCACTCTCTACGACAACCTGGATGTCTACGAGCATGATAACACCAGGCTGCACACCACCGCTCAGTTTGTGAGGCACAGTGACGCAGTTGCCACCACACTTTCTCAGGAGTTGGCCTCAGTCAGGGAGCAGCTCTACCTTGCTTCGACTCGTCTGGCGACGTACACCATAGACTTTGTTGGAGATGAGCGCTTTGCATGTTTCGATCAGCCAGTTGGTCGTCGTCTGCCAGATGCTGGAGGTTACGAGCCGATCAGAGGTCCACTCCTCAACCTCGGAGCTGGTTACACTGGGATTCCACGCTTTGGAGCACAGGGAGACGACGCTTTCTACTTCACCACACCGAGAGTCGCTCTCAAAGCAGTCCCGATATATGTGGATCGTCGTTCTACCTACTTCCGTGGGCCTCCTCCTCACCGTACCCCTCGTCGTACTACTCACCGCCGTCCTGCGTGATGAGCATGGGAGTACCGATGTATCCATTCCTAGCTATGTTTAGTTATCCTTTGGCTTTCGAACCATGTATTGGTGTGTTGGATATTCTGATGTATTTGAACATGTGATGATGTACTTGGTTATCTATTCATGCGTCGGAATAATCTCTCTTTCGGTTACCATGTCTATCCTTGTCTGTTGTTGTGCTAAAATGCATGTCTATTCAGGATGCCACCAACAAGGAGCAACCCGCCTGAGCCACCTCCGATCACGGAGCTGTTGACTCAGATGACTCAGGTCGTGGCACAGATGGCCCAGTTCCGGACTAACCAGCACAACAACCAGAATGCTCCACGAGTCAGTATCAAGGAGTTCCTCAGTATGGGTCCGAGAGCTTTCGTGGCAACACGTGAGCCTCTGGATGCTGATGACTGGATCCGGGAGATGGCCAGGGCTCTGGACATTGCTCACGTTGCTGAGGAAGACAAAGTCAAGTATGCCACCTACCTACTGAAGGGTCAGGCAGCTACCTGGTGGGAGAACTACCAGACCATGAGAGCTGGCTATCCTATCACCTGGGGATGTTTCAAGGATGCCTTCCTGAAGCACCACATCCCAGATGGTCTCATGGAAAGGATGCGTGAGGAGTTTTGCTCTCTCAAGCAGGGCAAGCTGGACGTCATTGGCTATCAGAACGAGTTCAATCGTCTCGCTCGATACGCTGGTGATGAGGTGTCCACTGAAGCTAAGAAGATGGCAAGGTTCTGCCGAGGTTTGAACCCAGAACTGAAGTACGCTCTCACCAACATCAAGTGCAAGGACTTCGAGGAGCTCGTGAACACCGCGCTCAATGAGGAAAATGGGCGCAAGGCGTTCGAGGATTCTCGCAAGCACTCGCGTGAGGGTGGTTCCTCCTCCAACATGACCACCCCTCCGCAGAAGCGCTGCATCTGGGTGCCAAATGGTGCTGTCACTCGGGCTCCATATGCCCAAGCTTCTCCAGGCTTTGCTCCCCGCCCACCCAACCCATCTCAGATGCATGGTCAGAGGGTTCCAATGGGGCATCCAAGGCCAGGTCCTCCTCGTGTCGTCACTTGCTACAAATGTAAGGAGACTGGACACTACGCTGATAAGTGCACTCAGAGGCAGCTACCTCCACCTCCTCGCCCCAACACCAACTAGGCAATGGTTCGTGCTCCCCCGGCTAAAGCCTTCAACTCCAACAACAGGCCTGTCGGGAGGACCGCGAGGGTGAATCATATCAAGGCCGACAAAGCTGAGGAAGCTGCTGACGTCGTTCTCGGTATATTACCCGTAAACTCTTTTCCAGCTAAAGTGTTGTTTGATACCGGAGCATCGCATTCTTTTGTGTCAAAGATCTTTGCAACAACGTACAACCTAGTTCTGGTTCCACTAAGCAATCAAATCTCTGTTCACTCTCCGGGATCTAAAATGTTGACTTCCAAGATAAGTATGGACAATCAAATCCTAATTGGAGGTCGCATATTCCTTGCTTCACTCATGTTGCTGGGAAATTCTGACATTGATGTCATTCTGGGCATGGATTGGTTGAAGACCCACAAAGCAAAAATTGACTGTGCTCAAAAATCAATAACTCTCTCCCACCCTTCTGGCCAGATAGTCTATTCTCCATATGAATCAAGCTCTGTTCAGCTGTTCAACCTCGATGCAAAACCTCTACCTCTACTTGAGAATGTTCCGGTGGTTTGTGAATTCCCTGACGTCTTTCCAGAAGAATTGCCAGGAATGCCTCCGGACAGAGCAGTTGAGTTCGTGATCGAGCTTGAACCAGGTACTGCTCCAATCTCTAAGCATCCATACAAGATAGCTCCTCCTGAACTGAAATTGTTGAAGGAGCAAATCGATATGTACATGGAGAAAGGTTACATTCAGCCTAGTTCCTCCGCTTGGGGTTGCCCAACTCTGTTCGTTGCCAAGAAGGATCAAACAAAAAGACTCGTGGTTGACTATCGTCCTCTCAACGAGAAAACCATCAAAAACAAGTATCCAATTCCTCGTATCGATGATCTTTTTGATCAACTTGCTGGAGCCGCAATATTCTCAAAGTTGGACTTGAGGATGGGTTACCATCAGATAAAGATCAGAAAGGAAGATATTCCAAAGACAGCTTTCACCACTCGGTACGGTCTATATGAATACACCGTCATGTCCTTTGGCCTAACCAATGCACCGGCGACATTCTCAAGACTCATGAATTCTGTCTTCCATGAATACCTCGACAAGTTCGTTGTGGTATATCTCGATGACATTCTAGTCTACTCCAAATCCGAGGAAGAGCATGGAGAACACCTTCGTCTCACTCTCATGAAACTTCGCGAGCATCGTCTATATGCCAAATTCTCCAAATGTGAGTTCTGGATTCCAGAAGTTGCTTACCTTGGTCATATCATCTCTGCCAAAGGCATAGCCATTGACCCAGAAAAGGTTAAGGCAATTGTTGATTGGAAACCTCCTAAGACGGTAAAGCAAGTAAGAAGCTTTCTTGGCTTGGCTAGCTATTGCCGTCGTTTTGTCCAAAACTTCTCCAAGATTGCCAAACCTCTCACTGATCTCACAAAGAAGGACAAGAAGTTCGTTTGGACTCCACAGTGTGATGAGAGTTTCAATCTCCTCAAGACTAAACTCACTTCCACCCCAGTTCTGGTTGGCCCAGATACTACCAAACCTTTCCAGATATTCTGCGATGCATCTCTCCAAGGTCTAGGTGCAGTTCTTATGCAAGAACGTCAAGTTGTGGCTTATGCTTCACGTCAGTTGAATGCACATGAGCAAAACTATCCCACTCATGATCTTGAACTTGCAGCAGTTGTGTTTGCCCTCAAGAAATGGAGACAATACTTGTTGGGTAACCGCACTGAAATCTTTTCCGATCATAAGAGTCTGAAATACATCTTCACTCAACCAGATCTAAACCTCAGGCAAAGGAGATGGATTGAAAAGATTAAAGACTTTGATCTCACCATTTCTTACACTCCAGGCAAGGCTAATGTTATGGCCGATGCTCTCAGTCGCAAGTCCTATTGCAATAATCTCATGATCAGGGAAAGCCAACCTCCACTTCATGAAGAATTCCAGAAGCTGAACCTTGGTCTTGTTCCTCAAGGATATCTTGCAAGCTTGACAGCTAGTCCAACTCTCGAGGACAAGATTCGTTCTGAACAACTTCGTGATACTGAAATCAAGAAGATTGTAGAGCACATCAAAGAAGGCAATGATAAATTCAAGTCCTTCTCAATTGATGACAAGGGAACTGTGTTCTTCGAAGGACGCATTGCAGTTCCTCAGATTCAAAGTCTCAAAGATGTCATTCTCAAGGAGGCTCATGAAACTCCTCTCTCCATCCACCCTGGAAGTACAAAGATGTACCAGGATCTCAAGACTCTGTATTGGTGGAATGGCATGAAACGTGAAATTGCTCAATACGTTTCTGAATGCGACGTTTGTTAACGTGTTAAGGCAGTCCATCAGAAAACAGCCGGTCTACTCCAACCTCTGAAAATTCCTGAGTGGAAGTGGGACATGATTGAAATGGACTTCGTCACTGGTTTTCCAAAGTCCAAGAAGGGCAACGATGCAATCTTCGTTGTTATTGATCGTCTCACTAAAGTAGCTCACTTCTTTGCTGTCAAGGAAACTATCTCAGCTAGCCAGTTAGCAGAGCTCTACACAGCAAGGATTGTTCCTCTTCATGGTGTTCCACTGGAAATAAGCTCAGACCGTGGAAGCATATTCACTTCTCATTTCTGGAAAAGCTTTCAAGATGCATTGGGCACCAAACTGCTGTTCAGCACAACTTATCACCCTCAGTCTCAGGGGCAAGTCGAAAGAGTCAATCAGATTCTCGAGGATATGCTCAGAGCATGTGGTCTCTCCTTTGGCATGAAATGGGAGGATTGCCTTCCATATGCTGAATTCTCCTACAACAACAGCTTCCAGGCAAGCCTAGGCATGGCACCATTTGAAGCACTCTATGGCCGCAGATGCAGGAGTCCAATCAATTGGTCTGGAGGTGGTGAACGTTCACTCTTAGGCCCTGACATTGTTAAGGAAGCCGAAGAGAAAGTTCGTATCATTCGCGACAATCTCAAGATTGCTCAGTCTCGTCAGAAAAGTTACTATGACAGCAAGCACAGGGATATGATCTATGCACCTGGTGACAAGGCATATCTCCGTGTAACTCCCCTCAGAGGCACTCATCGTTTTGGTGTGAAAGGAAAGCTTGCACCAAGATACATTGGTCCTTTCAACATCCTCTCAAGGCGTGCGGAAAATGCCTATCGTCTTGAACTTCCAGAAAAAATATCCAAGGTGCACGATGTGTTCCACGTGTCACAGCTCAAGAAGTGTTTCAAAGATCCAGATCGTGCAGTTGATCATGATTCCATTGAACTGCAAGCTGATCTCTCTTATGAGGAGCACCCTATTCGTATTCTCGATGGGACCGAGCGTAAGACTCGCAACAAGAGCACCAAGTTCTTGAAAGTGCAGTGGTCACATCATTCCGATAAAGAGGCAACGTGGGAGACCGAAGAGGATCTTCGAAAGAAGTATCCAGACCTTTTCCTTTCTCAGTAGGAATCTCGGGGCGCGATTCCTTCAAGGGGGGGCGTTTTGTAACATCCCAAGTATGAAAATACCCATAGAGTGTATGATTTCTTGTTTAATTAAAGTATTGCATCATGTCATCATATTTATTTCCTTGTTGCATTTGTTTACTATTTGTTTTGCATCTGTTTTATTCTGTTTTCATAATTGAGTTTCAAACTTTAGTCAAACATTTATTTCATACTTGTCATGTTACAATCTTGTTTTCAAATAAAAGTGCAACTCAAACAAACTTTTGTTTCCACTTATTCCATATTTGATCAACTAATAAAATGGTGGTTCTATTTCAATTAAATAATTCCAAATTGCTTCCAAACTCAAATTTCAAATCACCAAACAGCACCCCAATTTGAAATTATAAAATTGCCAAAACAAATACACTCATTTGTTTCCAATTAAAGTTATTTGGGTCACCCTATTTAAAATTTTGGTTTCAATAATCATTTTAATACTCAAATCATCCAAATATGAATTAATTTCAAACAGCACCCAAATTCAACTTATAAAAATCAGCATTATAACCCAAACCATTTGTTCTTTTTAATCATTAGGGTTCACCCTAATGAAAGCATTGTTTTCATTATTAGTCATTTAATTATCAAATTATTCAAATTCAAACCAATTTACAAAACAGCAAATAAATTTGAATTTTCAAAAACCTAAGTTGTCAAATGGTAGATGTTGGACTAACAAACTCACAGGAATTTTTCCCAAATTTTTTGCAACTCAAAAACTACCAATTTCTTCCATATTCTTTGCTGCAAAAAAAACAGGAGAAATAAAATTCAAATAATAATAAAAAAAAAAGCGCGCAGAGGGCAGTGGGCAGCCAGCCCACCTTTTTCTTCTTTTCCTCGCGCGCAGCCCAGCCCGCAACGGCCCGATACCGGTTCGCAAGCCGCCCCCGTCGTCTCTTTTCAGTACGGCGGCAATCTCCATGGTGCCACGGCGGCAGCAGTCGATCCCGACAGCCGTCCTCGTCCCTGGCGCCCTATAAGAGGTCGCCCTAGCCCCCTGGCGCCGCCCTAACCCTACCACCTACTCTATTCCCTCGCGCCGCCGCCAAGCTCTCTCTCCCCGGCGAATTCCACCACCTCTGTCACTACTTCCGACCGCCGCCGTTCTCTGAACTTCGACGATCACCGCCGCCTCTCACCACCATCTACCCTCCTAACCCCCGAAACCAACCCACCACTTCCTCCTCTTCCTTTTGGACACCCTAGCTACCCCGGAGATCAACCACGTCGCCGCCGCCATCTTCGACGTCGCCGCCGGCCGCGCCCCCCTCTGCTTCCACGACATCGCCGGTGAGCCGCCACCGTGCCTCCTCCCTCTCTGTTGTTCGCAAGCACCACCGCATCCGTGCGCGCATCCAGCACACGCACTACTGCTTCACCGCGAGCAGCACGGCGCAGCAACCACGGCTCGCCGCCGGCAGCGTTGTCTGTCAGAGTTCAGTCTTGCGCGCGCGTAAAATTTCAGTTAGGCGTGGGATCTGAAACATAACATGTTCTCGTTGCGGTATCTGTCGAAACTGACGAAACCACCGCAGTGGTAACGCCTCACTTAGCGTAGCGCAGCGGCCACGGTTCGATCCCCGCAGCGCCAACCTTTTTTTGGGAATTTTCCCCCGCGCCAGTGGCCCACCTGTAAGCCGCTCTGTTGCCACGCGTGCAGCTGCGTGGCCACTGGCCCCCCCCCCGGGCAGTGACTGGGGTTGGATTACTGCGTGGTAACAAAAGTATTTCCAGCACGTTTCTGTTTTAATCCAAGTCCCTCAAAAATTACAGAATGGTCCTAAATTTTAAATTGTTCATAACTTTTGTTTTATAATTCCAAATAACAAAAATAAAATATGTGCACTGATCTAAATTCAATTATCTACCTATTGGTAGCATTTGTTTCCTGTTTTGAATTTTCCAAATGCAATTCAAATTTGAATTCAAATAATTCAATTGCAATTTGCTAAAATTCATAACTAATTCATTCTTAATCCAAATAATGCAAATAAAATATGTTTTCCATGCTATTTCAAATACCCTTTTCAAATATAAATTTTGTTTCATGTTTTGAATAATTTAAATTGCCTAAATAATTTAAACCTTGTTTAAATCATTTAAATTTGATAAAATCATACCTTGCTCAAATTAAATTATTTTTGAACATGCAAAATATGTTTTCAAACTAGAAAAGTATAAACTTTTCAAATATGAATTTGAATTTATGTTTTGAACAAATAAAATTCATGCTTGTTTAAATTCATTTAAAACTTGTTTAATATTGTTTAAGTCATAATAAATTCATCCTAATTCCTTTTTAAATATTTGAAACATGTAATCCAACTAAAATGTTGTATTCTTTTTAAATATGAATTTTGTTATATATTTTGTACAATTTAAATTGATGAAAACAACAAATGCTTGTGTGACATCTTTAAGTAACCCAAAATTTCCAAACTTAATAAATATTTTCCCAACTTGTTAAAATCCTTTACCACTTGCATCTATTGTTGTTATTTTGTTGTTATCGTCATGCATGCATCATGGTAATAAATTCTCACATGGTAATTAAATTGTAGATCATTTGTTTCCACCTTAATTCATGGACCTTTTTCATATGCAACTCAAAATTGCATATGGGTCCATTTAAATGGTGTTACCATGTCAACTAGTTATATTTTGTTGCATCCATTAACTTGACATGCATCATCCCATGATTGTGCACTATGCCATGATATTGATTGTTTATATTTCTGTCTTGTTTGTTTGCTTCTTCTCGAATAGACGACGACGTTGAGACAGACGATCTTTACAGCACCCCTTCTGAGGATCTAGCTCAGTACCAGACTGTTGAGTTTGCAGGCAAGTTATCACTCACATGAACCATTGTGTTCCTTTCAACCTTGGTTACCGATACTTTCCGTTGTCTATTTCTGCTAGCCTTAGTAGTAGTTGTTTCTGTTACGAACCTATCACATGAATCCCTTAACCCTGATAGTGCCTCACCACCATTCCTACAACCCTATTGCTTGAGCCAGTGTCTTACTAGCATGCTTAGGTTGTTTTGCTCGAGTTTGTTACCCGTTACTTTCAGTTACTATATTTTTTATTATGTTCTGGGGGCTCGATGTTTAATCAATCAATCATGCTAATGTTATTGTTAAATAATAATTTGATGATAAGGCACCGGCAGGAGGCCCTGTGTGGTTTTGAGGCCTGCTAGTGTCGATCCTAATAGGAAAAGGGTCTTGTCTACTGATCCATGATGAGCGCACTACCCGCATGTGGGAAGCGAGTATGGCGATAATTTCATTCGATTCGCATCTCGTCCAAATCGCCTCATTTAGTTCGTGTTTTCCATTTGCCGCATGCGTGTTTTTGCGAGCCCAGCGCAGGGTGGAACTTTTGTAGTCGGCATATAGGGGGACACGGTCTTAGAGTGCTATGAGGGTCCCTTTTCTTCGGGGCTTGATTAGCCGTGCGCCCAAGGTGCTTTGGGCTTGATGCGAAGAAGAGTTGAGTTGTGTTGAGTGCCCCGCTTGGTGGGAGGCATCCCATCTGGCGGGTTATTCATACGTGTACGGCCAAATTGGTGCAACCCTGCAGGGATAATCTTCTCGAGAAGCCATGTTTTCCGCGGTTATGGTTAACTTGGTGAAAGTACTGGCTAACAAGTACTCAGGACAACTTAAACCTAATGATTCACAATCTCACACCCAATGATTAACAACTTGACTAGTAATAGGATTATTGACACAATAACTTGATTCATCTTTAATGCAACTGTGTGAGTTATCCTCGGATTGCTTCTTTGGATAAGGGGCGAGATCCAGGATGGGTTTGTTTGAAGTTATCTTTCAGTTGGTTACAATACTCGATCTTATCTTCTTTCTGTTAGCCGGAAGTGGTAGAATCTCTGTAGTTGGTTAGCGCAGCCAGTTGCAGCATCTTTTATATCCCCTTTCTTCCGTTGAACCCAAGGCATCTGTGCTTGGTGTTGACGGGATACACTTTGGTGAACTGTGAGTCTTGCTTGCCAGTACGTTTATGTATTGACCCCTTTGGGGCTGTGGTTTCCGCAGACTACGCTTACGAGGATCCCAGTGACGGCTACTACATGGAGTTTGACGAGGCTGCTGACGAGTAGGTAGCGGACCCGGGCAGGATCCGAGACTACGTGGATGGGCTCCGTCTTTATTTCAGTTTCCGGCTTCTTAAGCCTATTTGGATTTGTCTGTACTCAGACCCTTTGAGTGTTTCCGCTGCTATGTAATGATGATATGTTGGGACATGTGTCCTCTGGATGATTGTATTTGCTATCTCTGCTCTAGTGAGAGCCATTTGCAACTTATTTCAATCTTTTGTGTCTTAGAGATATGTTGTGTTATCATCTTGTTCAAAGCCGTTGACGTACAATGTGTGTATGGTATGAAGTACGTCAATGGTAGTGTCCTGATTTCTACGGGATAGTTTACATCGACGGTGAATAGTAAAGATTGGTTGTCACACATAAGTGTTGGCCTACTCGTAAGAGATGCGGGTGCCGGTAAGCCCCGTAATCCAATCAAAATACTGTTCAGTTCGTACGGTGAGTATCCTCTAGAAGTCCGGGTGCGACAAATGGTATCAGAGCCTGTCTGCCTGTAGGATCCCTTTTACTGGTCGCAGTTGAGTCTAGAAACTATTTTGTAGCTATATAGGAAAAATGAAACGTGAGAGTAGGAATTCTGCCATTTTTCTTCTTTCCCCACCCACCCACCCTTTTCTGGTAAGGAAGTGCAACGTTGTTTTCTGTTCTCACCTAAACTTTCAAGTTAGGATTTCACGTGTTTTGGGTTCTCCGTAGTACCTCAGGAGTTTTTGGTCTCGTGTTTCCCGATGTTGCTTCAATATCCTGTTCTTTTCAACATCCTTTTCGTCCGTTGAACCTTGTTGTTGCTTTCCACTTCAGTTCTCTACCGGCGTCTAATCAAAACTTCCCCGATCATCTGCAGATGGATCTCAGGTTCTTCCCGCAGGTGGTTCGGATGACTCGTTGTGAGAGCACCGCCGGTTATCCGGAGATGCTGAGAGACATGGTCACTTATCTGGGGTTCCGTTGGGCACCAGAGTACCAGGTCTACGAGCAGCAGCGAGAGTTTGACCAGACCTAGTACCAGGCTATCGTCTACATCCTGTCAGATGATGGCATGAGCGTTGTCCACCGCTACGAGGCAGTAGGTTCCACAGTGGATATGGCCGTGCAGCAGGTAGCTTATGTGAGTCTCACCGTCCTTCGTGCTGACTACTGGGGATTTGACGATTCTATCTATCGCCACATCCCCCGTGGTTACATCACTTCGGAGGGAGCTCACTTCACTCTCTACGACAACCTGGATGTCTACGAGCATGATAACACCAGGCTGCACACCACCGCTCAGTTTGTGAGGCACAGTGACGCAGTTGCCACCACACTTTCTCAGGAGTTGGCCTCAGTCAGGGAGCAGCTCTACCTTGCTTTGACTCGTCTGGCGACGTACACCATAGACTTTGTTGGAGATGAGCGCTTTGCACGTTTCGATCAGCCAGTTGGTCGTCGTCTGCCAGATGCTGGAGGTTACGAGCCGATCAGAGGTCCACTCCTCAACCTCGGATCTGGTTACACTGGGATTCCACGCTTTGGAGCACAGGGAGACGACGCTTTCTACTTCACCACACCGAGAGTCGCTCTCAGAGCAGTCCCGATATATGTGGATCGTCGTTCTACCTACTTCCGTGGGCCTCCTCCTCACCGTACCCCTCGTCGTACTACTCACTGCCGTCCTGCGTGATGAGCATGGGAGTACCGATGTATCCATTCCTAGCTATGTTTAGTTATCCTTTGGCTTTCGAACCATGTATTGGTGTGTTGGATATTCTGATGTATTTGAACATGTGATGATGTACCTGTTGGTTATCTATTCATGCGTCGGAATAATCTCTCTTTCGGTTACCATGTCTATCCTTGTCTGTTGTTGTGCTAAAATGCATGTCTATTCAGGATGCCGCCAACAAGGAGCAACCCGCCTGAGCCACCTCCGATCACGGAGCTGTTGACTCAGATGACTCAGGTCGTGGCACAGATGGCCCAGTTCCGGACTAACCAGCACAACAACTAGAATGCTCCACGAGTCAGTATCAAGGAGTTCCTCAGTATGGGTCCGAGAGCTTTCGTGGCAACACGTGAGCCTCTGGATGCTGATGACTGGATCCGGGAGATGGTCAGGGCTCTGGACATTGCTCACGTTGCTGAGGAAGACAAAGTCAAGTATGCCACCTACCTACTGAAGGGTCAGGCAGCTACCTGGTGGGAGAACTACCAGACCATGAGAGCTGGCTATCCTATCACCTGGGGATGTTTCAAGGATGCCTTCCTGAAGCACCACATCCCAGATGGTCTCATGGAAAGGATGCGTGAGGAGTTTTGCTCTCTCAAGCAGGGCAAGCTGGACGTCATTGGCTATCAGAACGAGTTCAATCGTCTCGCTCGATACGCTGGTGATGAGGTGTCCACTGAAGCTAAGAAGATGGCAAGGTTCCGCCGAGGTTTGAACCCAGAACTGAAGTACGCTCTCACCAACATCAAGTGCAAGGACTTCGAGGAGCTCGTGAACACCGCGCTCAATGAGGAAAATGGGCGCAAGGCGTTCGAGGATTCTCGCAAGCACTCGCGTGAGGGTGGTTCCTCCTCCAACATGACCACCCCTCCGCAGAAGCGCTGCATCTGGGTGCCAAATGGTGCTGTCACTCGGGCTCCATATGCCCAAGCTTCTCCAGGCTTTGCTCCCCGCCCACCCAACCCATCTCAGATGCATGGTCAGAGGGTTCCAATGGGGCAGCCAAGGCCAGGTCCTCCTCGTGTCGTCACTTGCTACAAATGCAAGGAGACTGGACACTACGCTTATAAGTGCACTCAGAGGCAGCTACCTCCACCTCCTCGCCCCAACACCAACTAGGCAATGGTTCGTTCTCCCCCGGCTAAAGCCTTCAACTCCAACAACAGGCCTGTCGGGAGGACCGCGAGGGTGAATCATATCAAGGCCGACAAAGCTGAGGAAGCTGCTAACGTCGTTCTCGGTATATTACCCGTAAACTCTTTTCCAGCTAAAGTGTTGTTTGATACCGGAGCATCGCATTCTTTTGTGTCAAAGATCTTTGCAACAACGTACAACCTAGTTCTGGTTCCACTAAGCAATCAAATCTCTGTTCACTCTCCGGGATCTAAAATGTTGACTTCCAAGATAAGTATGGACAATCAAATCCTAATTGGAGGTCGCATATTCCTTGCTTCACTCATGTTGCTGGGAAATTCTGACAATGATGTCATTCTGGGCATGGATTGGTTGAAGACCCACAAAGCAAAATTGACTGTGCTCAAAAATCAATAACTCTCTCCCACCCTTCTGGCCAGATAGTCTATTCTCCATATGAATCAAGCTCTGTTCAGCTGTTCAACCTCGATGCAAAACCTCTACCTCTACTTGAGAATGTTCCGGTGGTTTGTGAATTCCCTGACGTCTTTCCAGAAGAATTGCCAGGAATGCCTCCGGACAGAGCAGTTGAGTTCGTGATCGAGCTTGAACCAGGTACTGCTCCAATCTCTAAGCATCCATACAAGATAGCTCCTCCTGAACTGAAATTGTTGAAGGAGCAAATCGATATGTACATGGAGAAAGGTTACATTCAGCCTAGTTCCTCCGCTTGGGGTTGCCCAACTCTGTTCGTTGCCAAGAAGGATCAAACAAAAAGACTCGTGGTTGACTATCGTCCTCTCAACGAGAAAACCATCAAAAACAAGTATCCAATTCCTCGTATCGATGATCTTTTTGATCAACTTGCTGGAGCCTCAATATTCTCAAAGTTGGACTTGAGGATGGGTTACCATCAGATAAAGATCAGAAAGGAAGATATTCCAAAGACAGCTTTCACCACTCGGTACGGTCTATATGAATACACCGTCATGTCCTTTGGCCTAACCAATGCACCGGTAACATTCTCAAGACTCATGAATTCTGTCTTCCATGAATACCTCGACAAGTTCGTTGTGGTATATCTCGATGACATTCTAGTCTACTCCAAATCCGAGGAAGAGCATGGAGAACACCTTCGTCTCACTCTCATGAAACTTCGCGAGCATCGTCTATATGCCAAATTCTCCAAATGTGAGTTCTGGATTCCAGAAGTTGCTTACCTTGGTCATATCATCTCTGCCAAAGGCATAGCCATTGACCCAGAAAAGGTTAAGGCAATTGTTGATTGGAAACCTCCTAAGACGGTAAAGCAAGTAAGAAGCTTTCTTGGCTTGGCTAGCTATTGCCGTCGTTTTGTCCAAAACTTCTCCAAGATTGCCAAACCTCTCACTGATCTCACAAAGAAGGACAAGAAGTTCGTTTGGACTCCACAGTGTGATGAGAGTTTCAATCTCCTCAAGACTAAACTCACTTCCACCCCAGTTCTGGTTGGCCCAGATACTACCAAACCTTTCCAGATTCTGCGATGCATCTCTCCAAGGTCTAGGTGCAGTTCTTATGCAAGAACGTCAAGTTGTGGCTTATGCTTCACGTCAGTTGAATGCACATGAGCAAAACTATCCCACTCATGATCTTGAACTTGCAGCAGTTGTGTTTGCCCTCAAGAAATGGAGACAATACTTGTTGGGTAACCGCACTGAAATCTTTTCCGATCATAAGAGTCTGAAATACATCTTCACTCAACCAGATCTAAACCTCAGGCAAAGAAGATGGATTGAAAAGATTATAGACTTTGATCTCACCATTTCTTACACTCCAGGCAAGGCTAATGTTATGGCCGATGCTCTCAGTCGCAAGTCCTATTGCAATAATCTCATGATCAGGGAAAGCCAACCTCCACTTCATGAAGAATTCCAGAAGCTGGACCTTGGTCTTGTTCCTCAAGGATATCTTGCAAGCTTGACAGCTAGTCCAACTCTCGAGGACAAGATTCGTTCTGAACAACTTCGTGATACTGAAATCAAGAAGATTGTAGAGCACATCAAAGAAGGCAATGATAAATTCAAGTCCTTCTCAATTGATGACAAGGGAACTGTGTTCTTCGAAGGACGCATTGCAGTTCCTCAGATTCAAAGTCTCAAAGATGTCATTCTCAAGGAGGCTCATGAAACTCCTCTCTCCATCCACCCTGGAAGTACAAAGATGTACCAGGATCTCAAGACTCTGTATTGGTGGAATGGCATGAAACGTGAAATTGCTCAATACATTTCTGAATGCGACGTTTGTCAACGTGTTAAGGCAGTCCATCAGAAAACAGCCGGTCTACTCCAACCTCTGAAAATTCCTGAGTGGAAGTGGGACATGATTGAAATGGACTTCGTCACTGGTTTTCCAAAGTCCAAGAAGGGCAACGATGCAATCTTCGTTGTTATTGATCGTCTCACTAAAGTAGCTCACTTCTTTGCTGTCAAGGAAACTATCTCAGCTAGCCAGTTAGCAGAGCTCTACACAGCAAGGATTGTTCCTCTTCATGGTGTTCCATTGGAAATAAGCTCAGACCGTGGAAGCATATTCACTTCTCATTTCTGGAAAAGCTTTCAAGATGCATTGGGCACCAAACTGCTGTTCAGCACAGCTTATCACCCTCAGTCTCAGGGGCAAGTCGAAAGAGTCAATCAGATTCTCGAGGATATGCTCAGAGCATGTGGTCTCTCCTTTGGCATGAAATGGGAGGATTGCCTTCCATATGCTGAATTCTCCTACAACAACAGCTTCCAGGCAAGCCTAGGCATGGCACCATTTGAAGCACTCTATGGCCGCAGATGCAGGAGTCCAATCAATTGGTCTGGAGGTGGTGAACGTTCACTCTTAGGCCCTGACATTGTTAAGGAAGCCGAAGAGAAAGTTCGTATCATTCGCGACAATCTCAAGATTGCTCAGTCTCGTCAGAAAAGTTACTATGACAGCAAGCACAGGGATATGATCTATGCACCTGGTGACAAGGCATATCTCCGTGTAACTCCCCTCAGAGGCACTCATCGTTTTGGTGTGAAAGGAAAGCTTGCACCAAGATACATTGGTCCTTTCAACATCCTCTCAAGGCGTGCGGAAAATGCCTATCGTCTTGAACTTCCAGAAAAAATATCCAAGGTGCACGATGTGTTCCACGTGTCACACTCAAGAAGTGTTTCAAAGATCCAGATCGTGCAGTTGATCATGATTCCATTGAACTGCAAGCTGATCTCTCTTATGAGGAGCACCCTATTCGTATTCTCGATGAGACCGAGCGTAAGACTCGCAACAAGAGCACCAAGTTCTTGAAAGTGCAGTGGTCACATCATTCCGATAAAGAGGCAACGTGGGAGACCGAAGAGGATCTTCGAAAGAAGTATCCGGACCTTTCCTCTCAGTAGGAATCTCGGGGCGCGATTCCTTCAAGGGGGGCGTTTTGTAACATCCCAAGTATGAAAATACCCATAGAGTGTATGATTTCTTGTTTAATTAAAGTATTGCATCATGTCATCATATTTATTTCCTTGTTGCATTTGTTTACTATTTGTTTTGCATCTGTTTTATTCTGTTTTCATAATTGAGTTTCAAACTTTAGTCAAACATTTATTTCATACTTGTCATGTTACAATCTTGTTTTCAAATAAAAGTGCAACTCAAACAAACTTTTGTTTCCACTTATTCCATATTTGATCAACTAATAAAATGGTGGTTCTATTTCAATTAAATAATTCCAAATTGCTTCCAAACTCAAATTTCAAATCACCAAACAGCACCCCAATTTGAAATTATAAAATTGCCAAAACAAATACACTCATTTGTTTCCAATTAAAGTTATTTGGGTCACCCTATTTAAAATTTTGGTTTCAATAATCATTTTAATACTCAAATCATCCAAATATGAATTAATTTCAAACATCACCCAAATTCAACTTATAAAAATCAGCATTATAACCCAAACCATTTGTTCTTTTTAATCATTAGGGTTCACCCTAATGAAAGCATTGTTTTCATTATTAGTCATTTAATTATCAAATTATTCAAATTCAAACCAATTTACAAAACAGCAAATAAATTTGAATTTTCAAAAACCTAAGTTGTCAAATGGTAGATGTTGGACTAACAAACTCACAGGAATTTTTCCCAAATTTTTTGCAACTCAAAACCTACTAATTTCTTCCATTTTCTTTGCTGCAAAAAAAAACAGGAGAAATAAAATTCAAAAAATAAAAAAAAAAGCGCGCGCAGAGGGCAGTGGGCAGCCAGCCCACCTTTTTCTTCTTTTCCTCGCGCGCAGCCCAGCCCGCAACGGCCCGATACCGGTTCGCAAGCCGCCCCCGTCGTCTCTTTTCAGTACGGCGGCAATCTCCATGGTGCCACGGCGGCAGCAGTCGATCCCGACGGCCGTCCTCGTCCCTGGTGCCCTATAAGAGGTCGCCCTAGCCCCCCTGGCGCCGCCCTAACCCTACCACCTACTCTATTCCCTCGCGCCGCCGCCAAGCTCTCTCTCCCCGGCGAATTCCACCACCTCTGTCACTGCTTCCGACCGCCGCCGTCCTCTGAACTTCGACGATCACCGCCGCCTCTCACCACCACCTACCCTCCTAACCCCCGAAACCAACCCACCACTTCCTCCTCTTCCTTTTGGACACCCTAGCTACCCCGGAGATCAACCACGTCGCCGCCGCCATCTTCGACGTCGCCGCCGGCCGCGCCCCCCTCTGCTTCCACGACATCGCCGGTGAGCCGCCACCGTGCCTCCTCCCTCTCTGTTGTTCGCAAGCACCACCACATCCGTGCGCGCATCCAGCACACGCACCACTGCTTCACCGCGAGCAGCACGGCGCAGCAACCACGGCTCGCCGCCGGCAGCGTTGTCTGTCAGAGTTCAGTCTTGCGCGCGCGTAAAATTTCAGTTAGGCGTGGGATCTGAAACATAACATGTTCTCGTTGCGGTATCTGTCGAAACTGACGAAACCACCGCAGTGGTAACGCCTCACTGAGCGTAGCGCAGCGGCCACGGTTCGATCCCCGCAGCGCCAACCTTTTTTTGCGAATTTTCCCCCGCGCCAGTGGCCCACCTGTAAGCCGCTCTGTTGCCACGCGTGCAGCTGCGTGGGCCACGTTGGCCCCAGGCCCACGGGCAGTGACTGGGGTTGGATTACTGCGTGGTAACAAAAGTATTTCCAGCACGTTTCTGTTTTAATCCAAGTCCCTCAAAAATTACAGAATGGTCCTAAATTTTAAATTGTTAATAACTTTTGTTTTATAATTCCAAATAACAAAAATAAAATATGTGCACTGATCTAAATTCAATTATCTACCTATTGGTAGCATTTGTTTCCTGTTTTGAATTTTCCAAATGCAATTCAAATTTGAATTCAAATAATTCAATTGCAATTTGCTAAAATTCATAACTAATTCATTCTTAATCCAAATAATGCAAATAAAATATGTTTTCCATGCTATTTCAAATACCCTTTTCAAATATAAATTTTGTTTCATGTTTTGAATAATTTAAATTTCCTAAATAATTTAAACCTTGTTTAAATCATTTAAATTTGATAAAATCATACCTTGCTCAAATTAAATTATTTTTGAACATACAAAATATGTTTTCAAACTAGAAAAGTATAAACTTTTCAAATATGAATTTGAATTTATGTTTTGAACAAATAAAATTCAAATAAAATTCATGCTTGTTTAAATTCATTTAAAACTTGTTTAATATTGTTTAAGTCATAATAAATTCATCCTAATTCCTTTTTCAATATTTGAAACATGTAATCCAACTAAAATGGTGTATTCTTTTCAAATATGAATTTTGTTATATATTTTGCACAATTTAAATTGATGAAAACAACAAATGCTTGTGTGACATCTTTAAGTAACCCAAAATTTCCAAACTTAATAAATATTTTCCCAACTTGTTAAAATCCTTTACCACTTGCATCTATTGTTGTTATTTTGTTGTTATCATCATGCATGCATCATGGTAATAAATTCTCACATGGTAATTAAATTGTAGATCATTTGTTTCCACCTTAATTCATGGACCTTTTTCATATGCAACTCAAAATTGCATATGGGTCCATTTAGATGGTGTTACCATGTCAACTAGTTATATTTTGTTGCATCCATTAACTTGACATGCATCATCCCATGATTGTGCACTATGCCATGATATTGATTGTTTATATTTCTGTCTTGTTTGTTTGCTTCTTCTCGAATAGACGACGATGTTGAGACAGACGATCTTTACAGCACCCCTTCTGAGGATCTAGCTCAGTACCAGACTGCTGAGTTTGCAGGCAAGTTATCACACACATGGACCACTATGTTCCTTTCAACTTTGGTTACCGATACTTTCCGTTGTCTATTTCTGCTAGCCTTAGTAGTAGTTGTTTCTGTTACGAACCTATCACATGAATCCCTTAACCCTGATAGTGCCTCACCACCACTCCTACAACCCTATTGCTTGAGCCAGTGTCTTACTAGCATGCTTAGGTTGTTTTGCTCAAGTCTGTTACCCGTTACTTTCAGTTACTATATATTTTTATTATGTTCTGGGGGCTCGATGTTTAATCAATCAATCATGCTAATGTTATTGTTAAATAATAATTTGATGATAAGGCACCGGCAGGAGGCCCTGTGTGGTTTTGAGGCCTGCTAGTGTCGACCCTAATAGGAAAAGGGTCTTGTCTACTGATCCATGATGAGCGCACTACCCGCATGTGGGAAGCGAGTATGGGCGCCCCCCTCAATTTGATTCGATTCGCATCTCGTCCAAATCGCCTCATTTAGTTCGTGTTTTCCATTTGCCGCATGCATGTTTTTGCGAGCCCAGCGCAGGGTGGAACTTTTGTAGTCGGCATATAGGGGGACACGGTCTTCGAGTGCTATGAGGGTCCCTTTTCTTCGGGGCTTGATTAGCCGTGCGCCCAAGGTGCTTTGGGCTTGATGCGAAGAAGAGTTGAGTTGTGTTGAGTGCCCCGCTTGGTGGGAGGCATCCCATCTGGCGGGTTATTCATACGTGTAACCAAATTGGTGCAACCCTGCAGGGATAATCTTCTCGAGAAGCCGTGTTTTCCGCGGTTATGGTTAACTTGGTGAAAGTGCTGGCTAACAAGTACTCAGGACAACTTAAACCTAATGATTCACAATCTCACACCCAATGATTAACAACTTGACTAGTAATAGGATTATTGACACAATAACTTGATTCATCTTTAATCCAACTGTGTGAGTTATCCTCGGATTGCTTCTTTGGATAAGGGGCGAGATCCAGGATGGGTTTGTTTGAAGTTATCTTTCAGTTGGTTACAATACTCGATCTTATCTTCTTTCTGTTAGCCGGAAGTGGTAGAATCTCTGTAGTTGGTTAGCGCAGCCAGTTGCAGCATCTTTTATATCCCATTTCTTCCGTTGAACCCAAGGCATCTGTGCTTGGTGTTGACGGGCTACACTTTGGTGAACTGTGAGTCTTGCTTGCCAGTACGTTTATGTACTGACCCCTTTGGGGCTGTGGTTTCCGCAGACTACGCTTACGAGGATCCCAGTGACGGCTACTACGTGGAGTTTGACGAGGCTGCTGACGAGTAGGTAGCGGACCCGGGCAGGATCCGAGACTACGTGGATGGGCTCCGTCTTTATTTCAGTTTCCGGCTTCTTAAGCCTATTTGGATTTGTCTGTACTCAGACCCTTTGAGTGTTTCTGCTGCTATGTAATGATGATATGTTGGGACATGTGTCCTCTGGATGATTGTATTTGCTATCTCTGCTCTAGTGAGAGCCATTTGCAACTTATTTCAATCTTTTGTGTCTTAGAGATATGTTGTGTTATCATCTTGTTCAAAGCCGTTGACGTACCATGTGTGTATGGTATGAAGTACGTCAATGGTAGTGTCCTGATTTCTGCGGGATAGTTTACATCAACAGTGAATAGTAAAGATTGGTTGTCACACATAAGTGTTGGCCTACTCGTAAGAGATGCGGGTGCCGGTAAGCCCCGTAATCCAATCAAAATACTGTTCAGTTCGTACGGTGAGTATCCTCTAGAAGTCCGGGTGCGACAGAGCTAGAGGGCACCGAGGCCACTCGAGTGCGCTGGAGGGGGCGTGGCACGTGCAGGTCCGCGGTGCGTCCATCGGTGGAGAGGAGGGTGGCTCACGAGCACAGCTCGAGCACGTTCATGGTGGACAGAGAGATGACACCGATGAGCAAAACATCCACAGCGGGCAAACATCCGGGAAAACAGCGGGAATCGAGCTGGAGTAGTACCGGGAGGAGGTTGCCGTGCTTGATCGAGGTCGAGGAGGACCGTGGCGACGGGAATTCGAAGAATTGTGGCGGCGCCCGTACTGAAAACGAGCATGCCGCGGACGATATGGTGCTACTCCGGCTGGTGCTCGAGGTTGAGGAGGAAGCGGAAGGTGGGGTGGTTCTTCTCCACCCCCCAGCTTGGCTCACGGTTGGCTGTGTGGTTGCGGCGACGGTGGGCGGCTCCGGTGGGTTACAGAGAACAGAAACGAGCGTGGTGGGAGGGAGAGAGGGATCGGCGGCGGAGGGAGAAGGAGAGAGGTGCTTAGGGCAAAGGGAAGGTTATATGGAGGGATGGGCTCGGTACGGCAGTCATCGGGAGTGGGGGGAGGATCGCACGGTGGTGGAGGTGATCGTACAGAAGATGACGTCGAGGTGGAAGAAGACAACGAGCGAAACGGTATGGGCCAGAGAGGAATGGGCCTGGGTGGTGAGCTTTGGCTAGGGTAAGGTGGGCTAGGCTGGGGGGAGAAAAAAAGAAAGGGCTGGGCTAGCCCCTCTCCTTTTGTTTTTTATTTCTTTTGATTGATTTTTTTTTGTAAAAGAGAGAGGGAGAGAAAAGGATAAAGGTTAGGGTTATATTTTTAGGAAATATTTTTGTTAGTGTTCAAAACAGACATGTTAAGCAAATGTTAGCATTGATCCAAACTTTGAATTATTAGTTTGATTTTTAAATTGGTAGTTGAATTTCAAATTAAGGTTTGATTTGGAATTTTTGGAAATAACAAATTTTATTTAATAAGCTCAAGCAATTATGCAACATTAATGGATTTAATAGTTTGCAAGAATTTGATTTTTAAACCCACAATTTGAAACATGCCCCTTAAGAAGGAAAATGATTGGAAATTAAATTTGCCATTAGGGTTTTACCAAAGGGAAATTTTTATTTAGCAGGCAATTTAAATAGATTCAACTTCAACTTATTGAAAACAATTTGAGTTGCAACTTTCAATTGAAATTTTTAGACATGTGTGAAGGTTTAAATTGTTTTGAATTTTTCAGTTGTGATGCAAACATGGTGCAATGAAATATGAGGCATGTGATGCAAAACAGAAGGAAACAAACAACTTCCTAGCTTAGGGTAACACCCCAGGTGTTACAAACGACACCACTAACAAGGGATTGCGCCCTCGCAATCCACCTGCTAACCCGGGAGGGAAAAGAAGTTCGACTATCGATTCTTCATGCTTCCAGCTGATTCTCCTCGACACCACTAACAAGGGATTCTTGCTCGGGGTGATGACGATGTTCTTCCACCAGGAATCTTCCGATGATTGAACCTATTAGGTTAACGGCTCAGAAAACGTCCACCCACGTAGGATCCTAACACTTTCAAAGATAGACAAGAGGGGGAGACTCCAAAACAAATAAGATGGGAAGGGAAATAGAATAGAGAAAAAAAAATCCTATTGAGATGTTTCCAAATAGTTTAGCAGAAATAGTTTTTGACACTCTAGAAACAACGACCGTTAGCGAGGTTATCCTACAGGCTTTGCGGACCCGTTGCTTCGATAACCATTCGTATCGAAACAATCTCGGGGATCGGAACCAAGGCTCTGATACCATTTGTGACACCCCGAGATCGGGCACTATGCAGATTTCAGCCTTCCCGCCAAAATCCACATAATAACCGATTCCAGGTTGCCACTTGTGATAACATTACAATAGTTCACGAATAATCCACAACAACAACAGAAAAGATATATACAAGATGACTCAAACGAGTCAGGGATACAACTGATACCATACAAAGATCCAAATAACAGCGGAAGAACAACATAGCGTCCGACTACGGACAAGATACAAATTGGACTAAGAGTCCTGAAGATAACCGAGAGCGTCCAATCCCTGCCCAGGCCAAGCCGGAGGGATTCCCAAGCTAACGTCGTCCGACTTCAAACCTGTTGACTGCAATGTTGAATATGCAGCCACGAAAAAGGATTCGTGGGTCAGTACGGTTAAGTACTGGCAAGTGGATAAACCATACTCACGAGATACCGGCGTAGCCAGTCATCACAAGATACAAATACTTTGGGATCAACGGAAAGGAAGGGATTATTGCAAATAAGCGGCAGCGGGCTGCACTAACCAACTACAGAGACTCACTACAACATCCGGCTAAAAGAGGGGGATAAGATAGCGTATTGGAACCAACTACAACTAACCACCAAACAATACACATCCAATGTCACCCCCTACTAAGGAAGCAACCCAAGGATAACTCACACTGTTAGGTTAAGGTGAAGTTCAGGTTATTGTGACAATATGCCTATTACTAGTCAAGTATCATTAGTTAGGTGTAAGTTGTCTGAGTACTTGTTAGCCAGTACTTTCACCAAGTAATCCATAACCGCGGAAAACACGGCTTCTCGAGAAGATTTATCCCTGCAGGGTGTGCTCCAGTACCCGTACACACTCAAGCCACCAACTAAAACTCAGGTTGGCTCGACACGACTCAAACCATCTCTACAACCCATCCTAGGAGCCACGGAGCTATAAGGTCCTAGCCACGCAGCCGAATACTCAGCGCAGGTGTGAAAAACTCCCGCAGGACACAACACCCCGGCACTACAGGCCTCGCCCTATATGTATCATCATCATCATCAGTAACCATGGGTGATCAACCCATTATGCAAAGGAGCAAATGGAACACCCGAACTAAGTGTGGCTCTTCGGACAAGCTGCAGATCAGGTCTAAGTCGAGGGGGGTCCCATACTACCACCCGGATGCGGTGAGCACGCTCATCATGGATCAGTAGACAAGACTCTTTTCCTAATTAAGTTCGACACTAGCAGGCCTCAAAACCCTAACCCGGGCCTCCTGTCGGTGCCTTAACATCAAATTATTATTACCCAAAACATTAACAGGTTGATTGAATTGAAACCCAACTATCAAACTAAACAGGTGATAAGACGAACAACAAGACTTGAGCGCAAACAACACTAAGCATGCAACTACGACACGAGGGCCAACAGGGTAAACAAACAACAGTTAATAGGAAGTGGAAGGAAAGGCTATATTATGGCTGCAAGGTAACATTTAATAGGATCGAGACACAAGCATCGAATCAACAGGCTAGAATAAGAACAACGGAAAGAATCGGTAACAAGTGATGAAAGGCAGCCATTTGGCAGCAAAGTGAGTATACTTGCCTGGGATCCAGCAAGTAGAGGTACATCCGAAGAACTTGTCGTTGCTCACATCATCTCAACGTCCTATCCGCGAAGAAGCAACGAACCTCGAACAAACACCGGATGCAACAATTACTACTACGGCAAAAGATCCAGCATGATCAAGATATGGATGCATGACAAGTTTAAAGATGCATCAAGATAAACTAGTTGACATGATAACATAATTAAATGGACCCATATGCAATTTGGGTTGCATATGGAAAGCCCATGAATTAAGGTTGAAATAATTGTTTTACAACTAACCAACAGGTGAAGGTGGATTAGCATGATGCATGGATGATGAAAACATAAAAATAACAACAATAGAACCAATTGGAAAATAAGGTTTACCCAATTTGAAATCCACTTATTAAGTTTTGGAATTTTTGGTTACTTAAAGGTGTCACAAAAGCATTTGTTGTTTTCATCAAGTTAAATTGTTCAAAACAGATAACAAAGTTCATATTTGATTAGAACACCAAATTTTAGGTGGATTACATGTTTCAATTATTGAAAAATGAATTACAATGATTTAATTATGAATTAAACAAGATTAAATAAGTTTTAATTGAATTTTTAATTCAAGTGTGAATATTATTTTAATTTTATTTGTTCAAAACATAAATTCAAATTCATATTTGAAAAGGTTATTCGTTTCTGGTTTGAAAACATATTTTATTAGTTCAAAAATAATTTAATTTGAGCAAGTTATTAATTTAGCAATTTTAAATGAATTAAACAAGGTTTAAATTATTTAACCACTTTTAATTATTCAAAACAGGAAACAAAGTTTATATTTGAAAAGGTGATTCAATTTGGCATGGAAAACATATTTTATTTGTGTTATTTGAATTAATATTGAATTAGTTATGAATTTGGCAATTTAAATTGCACTAAATGAGAAACAGTTGTTTTCGGCAGTTTAAATTGTTCAAAACAGAAAACAAATGTTATATTTGGAAATAGTATGAAATTTTGGTTGGAAAACATATTTTACATGGGCCATTTGAAATAAAATTGAATTTGTTATGGATTTAATCAAATTCATAAAGGTTAGTTGAATTTGAAGTTTTGAAATTATTTGGAATGTTCAAAACAGTGCACAAACTGCATATTTAGAAAGTACAGGAAATTTGGAGTGGAATACATATAAAGTTTGTATTATTTGGATTTATAAATTAAAAGTTATAGCCATTTGAATTTTTAGGGTTATTAAACATTTCTGGAAAAAAAAAAACAGGGGATTGACTTTTTGCACCGTGGCTTGGCTACTCGCACTGGCTGACCAGTGGGGCCACGCCAGGGTGGCGCCACAGTGGAGGGAGCGTGCGGTGAGGTGGCGCAGGGGTCTATGACGGGTGGGGCCGCCCCGCGCGGTGGAAAAAAATGCAAAAAGGGGGGCCGTCCCCAGGGATCGAACCCTGGTTGCCCAGCGCAGCGAGGCGAAGCGCTAACCAGTAGGATGTGTGCGTATTCGTGTTGGGATACAGGTGCGAGGGTAGATGTCCTCGCTGTGGGAGGCTAATTGAATTTAACACAGCAAAACACATCTTCAGACATCGAGCTCTGAACGTAGACAGGCTGTCGAGACATCGTAGTAGTTTTCATAGACAGGGGTGCCATGAGACTACGGTAGAGACGTGGGGTAACGGGATAGCGTAGTAACACAGAACACAGGATTTTACCCAGGTTCGGTACGTCGCGACAGTACGACGTGACTACTCCTGCACTTCTCACTAATTGGGACTAAAGCCCGTAAACAGGGTTACAAGGTGAGGGTTTTAGATCTAAACCACTCGGCGAGGATGAGCTTCTCGGCGAGTTGGCGTAGAGCTTCTCTGTTTGTTGGTTGTTTGTTTATCTCCCGTCCGGATTTATATAATAGCCGGATTAGGGCTTACAGAATAGGAAACCTAGAAATCTACGGTAACTTATAACTTGGAAAGCAAGGAATCCGTCTTCTCCTCCAAGCCAGATCACATGGGCTGTGATCCGGGTTCTTCTAGAATCCGGCTTCTGCGCGTCGGTTTACTGGGCCGCCTAATGGACCTAAGCCCACTACCACTTAGGCCACCCTGGTAATCCGGCACTTGGCCTACCATCTTCTATACCCCTATTTGGTATATATCCGACAGTAGCCCCCAAGAAGGATCAAAACTCTGATTCTCCGCCGTTCGCCAAATGTTCTTTGTCCGAGAAATATTGATTCAGCAGTCTTGATTCTTCTTATTCTTCATTTGAAAAAGATGGTGGCATGAAACTCGGAATCCTGAAAATCCGGCTTTTCTCTCACGATCCTTCGCGGAGAAGAAACTTCCTACGTCAGCGCACTCAACCATGCTGACGCAAGCGATGTTTGAGATTTACTCGGAAAAACCCAGAAACATATCTCTGACAGATTCTCGCGGGAAACGAGGAGATAACCATCATTACCCCGTCGTTTCATTTCCCAGATTTTCCAGCGAGCGACACGCGGCAAACATCCAACGGTCAAAATAGCCGTTGGCGCGTATCTTGACGGATTTCTGGCTATAAATAGTCGTCCTCGTCCTCAACGAAAACTTTCCACACTCCTCACTGTCCACGCCATTGACGCGAACGAGATCGAGAGCAAAGCACCGTCCCAAGCGCACTTAGCCTCCAAGCACGCCGGAACGCAACGCGCCACCACGAGATGGCCTCCTCGCCGTCCTTGCCGACCCGCGCCGCCATCAACGAGCTCATCAGCGATTTAGATCCGCAACTGGGATCGCCCAAGCACACCGGCGGCGAGCCGGAGAAGACCGCGGCCTCCGCGGCGGGTGAAGCGAATTCTTCCGCCGCCGCGGACGTTGCGGGATCGAGCTCCGCAGCCTCCCCGCCGTTTGCTCCAGAAACGGCGGAGGAAATGATCCTGTTTGAAGTCAACGAACACACTGCGACTGAAGAAGTAGAATTTGTCGGCGACTGGAATCCGAGTAACTCTTCCCTTGTCCTCCTTCGACAAATGTCAAAATAGGGATTAATAGTTAAAGGCAAATGGCGAAAGTCAGATGGTGAGCTCGAGCCCAGACCAAAAGACGGAGAGTGTGTCCTCCTTACATCTCACATTACGCGAGGTATGGGTTTACCTCCTTCTGCCTTCTTCATAGACATCCTTAACTATTACGGCGTCCAACCGCACAACCTCTCTCCAAATTCCATCCTCTATCTAGCTAGCTTCCAAGCCCTTTGAGGGATATCTCGGAATAACTCCTAGTCTAGATTTTGGCAATACTGTTTGAAGTAAAACATAACATCACAGAAGGTATTTCCCCTATCTGTGGGACCATATCTTTCATTCTTCGGAAATAGAGAGGATTGGTTCCCGAGAATACAAATGCCAGAACCCACCAAATCCTGGCTGGGTTCTTTCTTTTATATCATCAGGACATCCCATTCCCTGGCAAGGAAATCGGAGTTCCTTCATTCGTTAATTCCGCCGCCATTCCTCGAGAGTTGGACAGTTGAAGCAGTTGAGACATTGCCGGAAAATTTAATGAAGATAAAGCGTCGTATTGCCAAGCTTACTTCTTCCAAACCTTCCTTAACTGGGAAAGACACTGTTTTATGCTGGTTCAGACGTCGCATTCAACCCCTTTCATTTCGTTCCTGGTTTCTTTGCGAATACCAAGGGCCAGAAGATAGCATGAGGGGAACAGATAAAGCCTATACCAAGAAAGATTTTATAAAGCGACTTCATCGGCTGGTTGCCTCCAGCGCCCAAATCGAAGAAAACCTAGCCATTTATCACGTGGAAAATCGAGTTCCTAAGGTATTTATACTTTCCTTGTTTCCGAGTTTTCCTCAGATTAACTTGTATCTCCGCCTTTTGATCATGTTGTGAATTCTTTCCTAGTTGAACGAACTCGGAGGAAATGATCTGGCTTCCGATGCCGAACTCAGCGAAATACATGCTAGGTTTTACAACAACCGGAAGCGCAAAAGGCAGGTGACTTTCGAGAAAATGGTAACTGTGGACGGAATTCCTGTCGCCACCTCCAGGTATTTTACCGGGGTTTTCCTAGTTACCATCCTCCTTCAGTTTCGATTTTTAACTCTCGGTATTCTTCTTCAGTCTTGCCCCAACTCCTTTGAAACAAAGAAGCCGAAGAAACATAAGGCTGCTATCAAAGAAGAATCTTCTTCCGCAGCCATGGGCCCGAGGAATAGAACGGAAGCACAGACAGGTGAAAATCTCCGGACCTCTGCTGGAAACGAACCCGTCTCCAATTTGGACAGTAACATCCGGATAAACGAAGAACCGTTCGACGATCTCGGATATATTCGTCCGGAGGCTAAAAAGTTCTTCGCTCCTGCCCCTCTAATTCGTCCTTGGCCACAGGGCGGATTAGTTGTTCGCAATGATATTGTATTTTCCCCTCGCCAGGTCTTACAAGATGGCCTTCATCACGTTGGGATTCTTTTTGCTGAATATGCCAAAGAATTCAACGAGAACTTGGCCGACTTGCGAGAAATGAGCCAGGTGATACCTCTAGCCCCCAAGCATTAAGTTGAAAATCTGAATTCTTCTTAATGTTTCATCATATGCTTGTTTATACTTAAGCATTTTGGCTTTCATTTCCGCATTCAGCATTCCGCAGATGCCATAAACTTGGAAGTTTTTAAGAAGCTTAATCTCAAAAGTAGAGAAGTAAAAACCCTTCAATCTATGATTGAGTTAAAAAGCAACGAGCTGGCGTCATCTCAGCTACAATTGTCTAAAACAACAGGTATGTATTCTCTGCAGTTTTTACCCGGATAACATTTGTCCCGAATTTTCATAAGCTCGAAATGTTTTTGTGTCCTCAGCTGCTTTAGCAAAAGCCAACAAAATAGCCAAGGACGCTAGAAATGTATCTCGGCTTCGTGCAGAAAACTCGAGCCTTCGCAAGGAACTTACGAAAGTTCAAAAAGACCTGGAAGCCAGTAATCTGGCCCTTGGGATTGCTCAATCCCAGGCTTCTTTGCAAGCGGCGGAAAATAAATCTATTATCCATGATTTTGAAAGTATGCTATTCCCGCGCATGAAAGAAGGCACCGAAATGGACAAGGTTCTTGGTAAGTTAGTTCCTTTTACCAATTTCTCCATGTCTTACTTTCTTTTATTTTGTGGCCTAAACTTGTTTCTGCCATCAAAACAGGGAATATTCCAGGCATTTCTCGGATTGAGAAAATCCGAGCTTTTGGAGAGGTATGGAACGCGATCAGAAATGCAGGAATGCAATTGATTAATAAATTCCTTCCCGCAAGTACTATAGATTTCTCGGAAGTTTACAAACTCCCGGGTGCCATCATGGAAGTTGCGGGATCAAAGGAATTCATCCTACGCTCCGCTGCACGAGGTGGTGCGCGCATGGCACTAGGCCTTATGCGCCTGCACTATCCTGATGCGAAATCTTGGCGCGTGGCCTCTGGTGTCCCTCAAGGGTATACAGAGGATCAGCGAACCGCCATCTTTGATGAAGTCAAAGGCCACGCCACCAAGATTGCTTCCATGGTTAACATTTCTATCACTTATCCAGAAGAAGAGGTTCCCGCAGTCCCCGAAGATGAAAGCAGCGAGGAAGACTCGGATGCTTGAAGGACTGCCTTTAACCTGGATGATGGATTTGTATAATAGGAGCGCTATTTACACTGTAATTCATACTGTAACGCTTCTATTTCATTTGTCAAAACAAGAACTCCGCCTTTTGCAGCTTTGAATTATGAAATTCCTTGCAAGTTTGTCGGGTTGAATTGCTCCCTTATCTACTAAGTTCTCTGGCATATGTGTTTTGACTGTCTTTTAGTGTTTGAAAATGACTCGATAGCATTATGATCGTCATGACGAGTAACTGTGTATAACCAATCAGTTAGAACTCGAAAACATGGACCATACTAAAGGCATTTGTACTAACCAGATCCAGTGACCCAACATATATTCGATCAGGTAATGCTTAAAGATTTGTAAGGAACTTTCTTGAAACTTGGGCACGCAGGCACAATCCGAGTTTCCTTTAGCCATTATCAGGCTGAAATCATTCAGTTTTTTAACGCCGAGCACGCAGGCACAATTCGGGTTAACATTGAGTATTTTGTAAGATCATTAGGAAATAGAAAAGGTGGAAACATGCTTTTACTATAATGAACTTGTAAAAAACATGGATATCAGAATTCCAATGACTTTATTTCATGATCTCAAAAGATGTTTACATAGATATTGAACTAAGTATAGAAGGGACGTAACTGCTGGATGCTCCAAGGTCTCTTTGTCTCTCCTAGCTCATCATCTATCTTTCTCTTTCTTTTGCGATTCGGTTTCTCGGGATCGTCTTCCGTATCTCGAATGTCAACAAGATAGTATGATCCATTTTTCATGGCTTTACTTATGACAAATGGCCCTTCCCATACTGGGGCTAATTTGTGCTTCCTTTGCTGCACCAACCTCAGCACTAGGTCACCTTCTTTAAAAGAACGATGCCTGATTTTCCGACTATGGTAACGTCTCAAACCCTGCTGGTAAATGGCGGACCTTTGAAGCACAAGCTCTCGTTCCTCTTCTAGGAGATCAACGGCATTCTGTCGTGCCTCTTCGGCGTCTAATTCGTCAAAATCTTGCACTCTTGGACTATCATGGATCATATCTGTTGGGAGAATAGCTTCCGCGCCGTAAACTAGGAAAAACGGGGTTTGCCCGGTTGACCTATTTGGCGTCGTTCTTATACTCCAAATCATGGAAGGCAACTCTTCTACCCATGCTCCGGCCGCTCTGTGAAGAGGAGTTTCGAGTCTTGGGCGTATTCCTTGCAGGATTGAGCTATTCATTCGCTCAACCTGTCCATTGGATTGCGGGTGTGCCACAGATGCTAGATCTAGGCGGATTACCGTTTGTCGGTAATATCTTGCCAACTCTCCGATGGAGAAATTTGTCCCGTTGTCGGTTATTATGCTGTGTGGCACACCGTATCTCATCACCAAGTCGATGATGAAATTTCTAGCGGTTGCACCATCCTGCTTTTTGATGGGTTTGGCCTCCACCCATTTGGTGTACTTATCCACTGCTACTAGCAAATGAGTAAGTCCACCTCTTGCGGTTTTGAATGGTCCCATCATATCTAGCCCCCAGACCGCAAACGGCCACGTAATGGGGATAGTTTTAAGTGCTTGGTCGGCAAATTGGTCTGCTTAGCGTAATATTGACATCCTGCACATGTGTTAACTATATGCTCGGCATCTGTCTTAGCTGTTAGCCAGAAAAAAACCCGCGCGGAATGCTTTTTTTACTATGCTTTTTGATTGAGCATGATGTCCGCAATCGCCGGCGTGAATTTCTTCCAGTATTTCTCTTCCTTCTTCTGGTGAGATGCACCGCTGAAAAATTCCAGAAATACTGCGTTTATATAAGCAGCCGTCAATTACTGTGTATCCTTTGCATCGACGCTGTATTTGTCTTTGCAAGACTTCGTCTGCTCCTTCCGGGTACTTCTGATTGACTAAGAAGTTTAAGTACGGAATTGTCCAGTCCGGTTTAACGATCATGACTTCAATCGATTCAGACGCCAGAGGGTAATCAACGTCTCCACCTTTTATGGATGGCTCATGTAAGTGCTGAACGAATACTCCTGGCGGTAAGGTTTTTACCCTTTCTGATCCCATGCGGGCTAGCGCATCCGCGTTCCAGTTTTCCTCCCTTTTGATGTGAAGGACCTCGAATCCAAAGAAACAGATGGCGAACTCGTCTACCGTTCTCCGATATTCGGCCATTATAGGGCTTTTTGCGTCCCAGGTTTGGTTGAGCTGATGCTGCACCAAATCCGAGTCGCCATAGCACAGGATGCGCTTTACTCCTATTTATTTTGCGATATGCAAGCCGTGAAGCAAAGCTTCGTATTCTGCCACGTTATTACTGGCGTTGAAGTGTATTTGCAACACGTACTCCATTGTGTCTCCCTTAGGAGATTTTAAGACTACGCCAGCCCCAGCTCCTTCCTTCATCTTGGATCCGTCAAAGTGCATGATCCAGTACTCGGACTCCGGCATTGGTGTTTTTTCCATTGCTTCTGTCCAGTCGGCAACAAAATCTGCCAAAACCTGGGATTTTATAGCCGTCCTTGGCTGGTACTTAATGTCGAAGGCTGCCAGCTCAATGCCCCATTTGGCTACTCGGCCGGTTGCCTCTGCATTGTTTATAATATCTCCTAGTGGTGCTTTACTAACCACTGTTATGGAATGCCCTTGGAAGTAATGGCGTAGTTTTCTAGATGCGAAAAATACACCATACGCCAGTTTCGGTAGTGTGGGTACCTTTGTTTTGACTCGGAAAAAACTTCGCTTATGTAATATACCGGATGTTGGTCTGGTATGCTTTGTTCTTCCTTTAACCGTTCCACAACGATTACCGCACTAATAACCCGATTTGTAGCCGTAAGGTACAATAACATGGGCTCTTCGTCTTTTGGGGATGCCAAAATCGGAGCTTTCATCAAGGTTTCCTTCAACTGAGTCAGCGCCGCATCGGCTTCTTCTGTCCATTCGAACTTGTCGGATTTTTTCAGCAGCTTGTAGAGTGGTAATGCTTTATCCCCCAGCCGACTAATAAATCTGCTAACGGCAGCTGCGGAACCCGTCAATCTTTGGACATCTTTGACGCAGGTACGTTTTGTGATGTTCAAGATTGCCTTGATCTTTTCCGGGTTAACTTCTATTCCTCTGTGAGAAACGATGAAACCCAGAAGTTTTCCTGAGGGAACCCCGAATACGCACTTAGATGGATTCAACTTCATCTTGTAGGTGCGTAAGTTTTCGAAAGTTTCTCGCAAATCCTCAAGGAGTGTATCTTTTTCCTTGGTTACGACAGCAATATCGTCCACATAAACATGGACATTTTTTCCAATCTAACTATGCAAACAACGTTGCATGCAACGCTGGTAGGTTGCACCTGCGTTCTTCAGGCCAAACGGCATGGTTACGTAATAATACGTCCCGTATGGGGTTATGAAAGAAGTCTTAATTTGATCTTCCTTTCATGCGTATTTGGTGGTACCCGGAGTATGCATCCAAAAAGCACAAAAGCTCAGAGCCTGCTGTGGCATCTATTATTTGATCGATTCGTGGTAATGCGAACCTATCTTTCGGACATTTGTTCAAGCCTGTGTAATCTATACACATTCTAAGAGCAGTAGTGTCTTTCTTCGGTACTAATACCGGATTTGCGGACCAGTCAGTATGGATCACTTCCTTGATGAAATCCGCTGCTAAAAGCCGGATAATTTCCTTGCCAATAGCCTTCCGTCTTCTTCCGTCAAATCGACGGAGACCTTGTTTGACGGGTTTTGATCTAGGAATAACCTTAAGTTGGTGCTCAGCAAGTTCCCTGGGTACACCTGGCATGTCCGCTGGACACCAGGCAAAAACATCCCAGTTCTCACGGAGGAACTTGATGAGCTCGCCTTCCTATTTATCAGTCATCCCAGTCCCTACGATGACAAATTTTGTCGGATCTTTGGGATCTAGGATTACCTGTCTTGTATTCTCGGATGCCTTGAAGCTGTCTGTTGGCTTCCGAGTTTCTTTTCCTGCCGGCATTTCTGACGGCGATACCTCCTTGGCTAATTCCTTCAGTTCTTCCTTTGCTATAACTCTCTGAGCGCAAAGGGCGTTTTCTTTCTCCAACTCATTTGCCAGCTTAAAATCACCGGCTATAGTGATTACTCCTCCCTTGGGTCCTGGCATCTTCAGTTTGTTATAAATATAACAGGATCTTGCCTTGAATTTGGCGAAAGCTGGACGTCCGAGTATTGCGTGATACACGCTTTCGAACGGCACTACTTCGAAGGATACTTTTTCCTGCCGGAAGTGATCTTTATCTCCGAAGGTGACATCTAGGGAAATTTCTCCTAGGGATCGTGCTTGCCTGCCAGGGACAATACCATGGAAGCGTATATTGCTGTAGTTGAGCTGAGACTCGGAAATCTTCAGGTGCTTCAGTGTATCCAGGTACATTATGTTAATGCTGGATCCTCCATCCATCAGCACTCTTCTTAGCCTAGTATTTTGAACAATAGGGCTTACAACAAGAGCTTGTGTGCCGGGTTCAGGGATATTTCCGGGATGATCAGACTGATCCCAGATTATCGGTGTATTGGAGTACTTCAAGAATTTCGGGGTTGCCGGAACAACCGCGTTTATCTCTCGAAGTGTTCTTTTGCCACCTTTGCTGATGGGGTTGCTAAGAAAGTTAGCAGCATTGCTTCTCCATCCACTCTCGGAAACTTGGGTTCGCCTTTACGCTGTTGTTCCTGGATTTTTTCGTCAGTGTCCGATTCACTGTCTTCTTTGTCAACTTCTGGCTTTTGTTTGGCGGGTTTCCTCTTGGAACCCTTCCCTTTATTTCCGGATCCTGCAGTGCCTTTCATGTGCTTATTCAGCCGGCATTGCGCGTTTGTATGGGTGGGTTTCCCAAATTGCGAGTGGTGAACGCAAGGTTCCGACTTAATCCTTTCCCACTCCTCTGGAGTGTAATTGATTGGATCTGGGTTGCGTCCTTTCCACTTGTTTCCCTTTTCTCCTCCAAAGGCTATGTTCACCTCTTTGGGCTTCGTCGTTGTTTCTGGAGTGGCTTTTTTGTCAGAACGAGGGGTTTTTGGCGAGTATCAATGATTCAATATTGCCTCCTCTTGCTCTGATGTCATCCTCGGCTGCGGCATGCTCATTGGCGGTTGTAAGCATGGATCCGAGATCCTTGTGCTTTTTGGAACCAACCATGAACGGTACAAGTCCGGGTTTTAGGCCATTGACGAAAGCATGCATTGCTTGTACGTCAGTTACTCCAGAGCAACTATTCTTCATTGCTGTCCATCTGGAGATGAAATCTACGTATGGTTCATCCTCAAATTGCGTGCAACGGTTTAGCTGGTTGATGCTATTCGGGCGTTTGTTTGTTCCCCGGAAATGCTGAGTAAATACTCTAGCCATATCGTCCCAGCTGTCGACTGTTCGTGACGGCAATCCATTGATCCAATCTCTGGCTCCGTCCAGCAGCATTAGGGGAAGAAACTTGACAGCTTCCAAGTCTGTCCCATTGTTGATCTGGACGGCTGTATAGTAATCCGAGAGCCAGGTATCCGGGTTTGTGCTGCCAGTATATTTCTGGTACGTTGGACCGACCTTGGCAAAGCCAGAATGCAGCGTTATTCTTCGGATCCTGTCGGTAAAACATTTAGGACCAAAGTATAGATCATCTTTTTCTGCTCTGTCAATGTGTGCAGAATATCTTCCGGCTGAATGGACAGAAGGGGATCTGCTCCTTTCTCTTCCATTGTTGCGCGATGTGACGCCCCGAGATCGGGCACTATGCAGAATTCAGCATTCCCGCCAAATCCGCATAATAACCGATTCCAGGTTGCCATTTATGATAACATTACAATAGTTCACGAATAATCCACAATTACAACCGAAACAGATAGATACAAGATGACTCAAACGAGTCAGGGTTACAACTGATACATTACAAAGATCCAAATAACAGCGGAAGAAACAAACGTCCGGCTACGGACAAGATACAAATTGGACTAAGAGTCCTGAAGATAACCGAGAGCGTCCAATCCCTGCCCAGGCCAAGCCGGAGGGATTCCCAAGCTAACGTCGTCAGACTTCAAACCTGTTGACTGCAAGTTGGAATTTGCAGCCACGAAAGAGATTCGTGGGTCAGTACGGTTAAGTACTGGCAAGGGGGATAAAAACCATACTCACAAGTTACCGGCGTAGCCAGTCATCACAAGATACAAATACTTTAGGATCAACGGAAAGGAAGAGGTTATTGCAAATAAGCGACAGCAGGCTGCACTAACCAACTACAGAGAGATACTACCACTTCCAACTAAACAGATAGGGGATAAGAGTAATAGTAACCAACTGTAAGATAACTTCAAACAAACCCATCCTGGATCTCCCCTTATCCAAAGAAGCAATCCGAGGATAACTCACACAGTTGAGTTAATGATGGTTCAGATTTTTGTGTCAATAATCCTATTACTAGTCAAGTTGTTAAACAAGGGGTGACAGGTTGTTAATCATTAGGTTTAAGTTGTCCTGAGTACTTGTTAGCCAGTACTTTCACCAAGTAATCCATAACCGCGGAAAACACGGCTTCTCGAGAAGATTTACCCTGCAGGGGTGCACCATAGTAACCGTACACGCAAGAATAACCCGCCAGATGGGGAGCTAACCCACCAAGCGAGGTACTCTACACAACCAACCCTTCTTCGCATCAAGCCCAAAGCACCGCGTGCTGTGCGTGCGCGGCTAATCGAGCCCCACGAAGAAAAGGGGACCCTCATAGCACTGGAAGACCACGCCGCCCTAAATGCCGACTACGAAAGTTCCACCCTGGCGCCAAGGGTTCGTACCTGCATATGATGCAGCAAATGGAACACCCGAACTAGTACGACGATTTGGACGAGATGCGAATCGAGTCAGTTGAGGGGGGCGCCCATACTCGCTTCCCACATGCGGGTAGTGCGCTCATCATGGATCGGTAGACAAGACCCTTTTCCTATTAGGGTCGACACTAGCGGGCCTCAAAACCTCAAAGGGCCTCCCGCCGGTGCCTTATCATCAAATTTATTATTAAGCAGTAACAGTAGCATGATTGGTTGATTGATTAAACATCGAGCCCCCAGAACATAACGGAGTAGTAACAGAAAGTAACGGGTGACAGACTCGAGCAAAACAACCCTAAGCATGATAGTAAGACACGGGCAACAAACAATGGTTATAGGTAGGGAGGTGAGGCAATATCAAGGTTAAGGGATTCATGTGATGGGTTCGCAACAGAAACAACTACTAATAAGGCTAGCAGAAAGGAATCAACGGAAAGAATCGGTAACAAGTGATGAAAGGCAGCCATATGGCAGCAAGTGAGTATACTTGCCTGAGATCCCGCAAGGTAGCAGAACTTGTCGTTGCTCACATCATCTCAACGTCCTATCCGCGAAGAAGCAACGAACCTCGAACAAACACCGGATGCAACAATTACTACTACGGCAAAAGATCCAGCATGTTCAAGATATGGATGCATGACAAGTTTAAAGATGCATCAAAGTAAGCTGTTGACAAGATAAACAAATTTAAATGGACCCATATGCAATTGAGTTGCATATGAACAGCCCAGGAATTATGGTTGAAACAATTGTTTTCCGACTAACCAATAGGTGAAAGTGGATTAGCATGATGCATGGATGATGATGATAACAAGATAACAACAAATAACAATAATAGGTGCAAAGGAAAAGGAAGAAAACAAGTTTGGAAATTATTTATTAAGTTTGGAAAATTTGGTTACTTAAACATGTCACACAAACAATTGTTGTTTTCATCAAGTTAAAGTGTCCAAAACAAATAACAAAGTTGATATTTGAAAAGAACATCAAATTTTAGTTGGATTACATGTTTCATATTTTGAAATTGGAATTAGATTATTTAATTATGAATTAAACAATATTAAACAATTTTTAATTGAATTAAACAAGATTTAAATTGTTTAGGCAATTTAAATTATTCAAACCTGGAAACAAAATTTATATTTGAAAAGGTTATTCAAAATGGTATGGAAAACATATTTTATTTGCCTTATTTGGAATTAGTATGAATTAGTTATGGATTTTAGCAAATTACCATTGGATTATTTGAATTCAAATTGAAATTGCATTTTGAAAATTCAAAACAGGAAACAAAAGGTACCAAAAGATAGATAATTTAATTTGGATCAGTGCACATATTTTACTTTTAATTTTTGGAGTTATAAAACAATTTTTTATTGGCATTTTGGTTTCTAGGGGCCAATCTGCAATTTTTAAAGGACCTTGATTAACAAAAACGTGCAGGAAAACAATTGTTACCGCGGGGCTAGCCAGCCAGAGGCGCTGACGAGCGGGCCCCGGGTACACGCTGGCGGTTGCGCGGCCAGGTGGCATACTAGGCCACCGACGGGTGGGCCTCTGCCCCTGCGCAGAAGGAAAACCAGAAAAAGAAAAGGTGTGCGTGTGCCCGTGGGGGTTTGATCCCGGGATCGATGGCTCGCGCGCGCGCGCAAGGGACAGTAACCAAAGTGCTATCGATGCATTTGTGATACAGAGAGTGTTCGCGTCCTTTTGAATAGATTTTCCGAGAGGTAACTGCCCTGACGAAACTGACGGACAGGAACTTGCTCGAGCAGGCACGGATGCGTGGTTCAACGACGATCACCACGGCTCGATGGCCGGATCGCAGAGCAGAACGGAGGGAGGAAGGAAGGAGCGGTGCGGGTGGCTCACCTTGGTGTCCGCCGTTGAAGGAGGAGCGGGGAAACGGCGGTTGGTCGAGGGAGCGGCCGCTGCCGTGTGCAGCCCCGGCGAGCTCTTGCCGGCGACGGCGCGGCCGGCTCGAGCCTCCTCCCGCCTCCGAGTCTTCAGGGAAACTGGAGGTGGATGGTAGCTGGTTCCATTCCCGGGGTCAGTTGCCCCTCGAGGTGACCGGAGATGGAAGGTGGCGGTGGTGATCTACGGTGGTTTCTGACGGAGATGCAGAGGTTCAGAGACTGAAGGCGTTCGGGTGGGGAAAGGAGAAGAAGAAGTGGCGGCGCTAGGGTTCTAGGTTAGCAGCAGAGGGATCGGTGGTGAGTGCTTGTTTTATGGTGGCAGGTGATCGTGTACGGCAGCACATCGAGCGAGGGAGGGATTGATCGGATGGTGGTTTGGTGTTCGTACAGGGTGACGTTGGCAGGAGGAAGAAGACAGAAAAGATAGAGGGGTATGGGCCAGCAGGTTTGGTGGGCTTTGGGGAAAAAAAAATTGAGAGGATGGGGTTGGGCTGGTTCCCTCTCCTCTCTCTTAGGCTTTATTTTTTCTATTAGTTGATTTTTTTGCAAAGAAGAAAAGAGAGAGATAGAGAAGGGTTAGGGTTTTATTTTTGGGTTTATAAATACATTTGGTTATTTTGCAAAACAGCACACATAACAGCAATGTTAATCAAAAAGTTAAATTGTTGATTTGATTTCTATTTTGTTATTTGAATTCCAAAATAAGGTTGGGGTGTTTAGTTGATAGTTAGATTTTTATTATTTTGCAAAACAACAACAACAAGGTAGTTAAAAGGTAATTTCAACAACTTGAAAATAGTAATTGGATATTAATTGGTTAGGTGATTTTTCAAATAGGGTTTGGTTGGAAATTTGGAGTTAAACAAATTTTATTTAATAAGCCACAAGCAATTATACAACCTTATTGAAATTAGTTTGTTTGCCAAATTTTAATTTTTTCAAACCCATATTGAGATATGATAAATAAGATTGATTGGATTTGAATGTTTGGAATTTGCCATTAGGGTTTTTAATAACAGGGAAATTTGTATTAACAAACAATTTGATTTAGAACAACTGTAAACTATTTGAAAACAAAGGAGTTGTTATAGTTTGCAATTGCTAACTTGGAAATTTTGAGCAAGGTGTGAAAGTTTTAATTGATTTGAAATTTCCAGTTGTGATGCAAACATGGTGCAATGCAATGTGATGCATATGATGCAAACAAAACAAACAGGTAACACCACAGGTGTTACAGACGACACCACTAACAAGGGATTGCGCCCTCGCAATCCACCTGCTAACCCGGGAGGGGAAAGAAGTTCGACTATCGATTCTTCGTGCTTCCAGTTGATCTCCTCGACACCACTAACAAGGGGTTCTTGCTCGGAGTGACGACGATGTTCTTCCACCAGGAATCTTCCGATGATCGAACCTATTAGGTTAAGGGCTCAGAAAAACGTCCACCCACGTAGGATCCTAACACTTTGAAAGATTGAGTACGAGAGCAGACTCCAAAACAAATAAGATGGGAGGGGAAATAGAATATGGATAAGGAGAAAACAAGAATCCTATTGAGATGTTTTTCCAAAATAGTTTAGCAGAAATAGTTTTCGACACTCTAGAAACAACGACCGTTAGCGAGGTTATCCTACAGGCTTTGCGGACCCGTTGCTTCGATAACCATTCGTATCGAAACAATCTCGGGAATCGGAACTAAGGCTCTGATACCATTTGTGACGCCCCGAGATCGGGCACTATGCAGAATTCAGCATTCCCGCCAAATCCGCATAATAACCGATTCCAGGTTGCCATTTATGATAACATTACAATAGTTCACGAATAATCCACAATTACAACCGAAACAGATAGATACAAGATGACTCAAACGAGTCAGGGTTACAACTGATACATTACAAAGATCCAAATAACAGCGGAAGAAACAAACGTCCGGCTACGGACAAGATACAAATTGGACTAAGAGTCCTGAAGATAACCGAGAGCGTCCAATCCCTGCCCAGGCCAAGCCGGAGGGATTCCCAAGCTAACGTCGTCAGACTTCAAACCTGTTGACTGCAAGTTGGAATTTGCAGCCACGAAAGAGATTCGTGGGTCAGTACGGTTAAGTACTGGCAAGGGGGATAAAAACCATACTCACAAGTTACCGGCGTAGCCAGTCATCACAAGATACAAATACTTTAGGATCAACGGAAAGGAAGAGGTTATTGCAAATAAGCGACAGCAGGCTGCACTAACCAACTACAGAGAGATACTACCACTTCCAACTAACAGATAGGGGATAAGATCGAGTAATAGTAACCAACTGTAAGATAACTTCAAACAAACCCATCCTGGATCTCGCCCCTTATCCAAAGAAGCAATCCGAGGATAACTCACACAGTTGAGTTAATGATGGTTCAGATTATTGTGTCAATAATCCTATTACTAGTCAAGTTGTTAAACAAGGGGTGACAGGTTGTTAATCATTAGGTTTAAGTTGTCCTGAGTACTTGTTAGCCAGTACTTTCACCAAGTAATCCATAACCGCGGAAAACATGGCTTCTCGAGAAGATTTACCCTGCAGGGGTGCACCATAGTAACCGTACACGCAAGAATAACCCGCCAGATGGGGAGCTAACCCACCAAGCGAGGTACTCTACACAACCAACCCTTCTTCGCATCAAGCCCAAAGCACCGCGTGCTGTGCGTGCGCGGCTAATCGAGCCCCACGAAGAAAAGGGGACCCTCATAGCACTGGAAGACCACGCCGCCCTAAATGCCGACTACGAAAGTTCCACCCTGGCGCCAAGGGTTCGTACCTGCATATGATGCAGCAAATGGAACACCCGAACTAGTACGGCGATTTGGACGAGATGCGAATCGAGTCAGTTGAGGGGGGCGCCCATACTCGCTTCCCACATGCGGGTAGTGCGCTCATCATGGATCGGTAGACAAGACCCTTTTCCTATTAGGGTCGACACTAGCGGGCCTCAAAACCTCAAAGGGCCTCCCGCCGGTGCCTTATCATCAAATTTATTATTAAGCAGTAACAGTAGCATGATTGGTTGACTGATTAAACATCAAGCCCCCAGAACATAACGGAGTAGTAACAGAAAGTAACGGGTGACAGACTCGAGCAAAACAACCCTAAGCATGATAGTAAGACACGGGCAACAAACAATGGTTATAGGTAGGGAGGTGAGGCAATATCAAGGTTAAGGGATTCATGTGATGGGTTCGCAACAGAAACAACTACTAATAAGGCTAGCAGAAAGGAATCAACGGAAAGAATCGGTAACAAGTGATGAAAGGCAGCCATATGGCAGCAAGTGAGTATACTTGCCTGAGATCCCGCAAGGTAGCAGAACTTGTCGTTGCTCACATCATCTCAACGTCCTATCCGCGAAGAAGCAACGAACCTCGAACAAACACCGGATGCAACAATTACTACTACGGCAAAAGATCCAGCATGTTCAAGATATGGATGCATGACAAGTTTAAAGATGCATCAAAGTAAGCTAGTTGACAAGATAAACAAATTTAAATGGACCCATATGCAATTTGAGTTGCATATGAACAGCCCAGGAATTATGGTTGAAACAATTGTTTTCCGACTAACCAATAGGTGAAAGTGGATTAGCATGATGCATGGATGATGATGATAACAAGATAACAACAAATAACAATAATAGGTGCAGGAAAACAAGTTTGGAAATTATTTATTAAGTTTGGAAAATTTGGTTACTTAAACATGTCACGCAAACAATTGTTGTTTTCATCAAGTTAAAGTGTCCAAAACAAATAACAAAGTTGATATTTGAAAAGAACATCAAATTTTAGTTGGATTACATGTTTCATATTTTGAAATTGGAATTAGGATTATTTAATTATGAATTAAACAATATTAAACAATTTTTAATTGAATTAAACAAGATTTAAATTGTTTAGGCAATTTAAATTATTCAAACCAGGAAACAAAATTTATATTTGAAAAGGTTATTCAAAATGGTATGGAAAACATATTTTATTTGCCTTATTTGGAATTAGTATGAATTAGTTATGGATTTTAGCAAATTACCATTGGATTATTTGAATTCAAATTGAAATTGCATTTTGAAAATTCAAAACAGGAAAAAAAAGGTACCAAAAGATAGATAATTTAATTTGGATCAGTGCACATATTTTACTTTTAATTTTTGGAGTTATAAAACAATTTTTTATTGGCATTTTGGTTCTAGGGGCCAATCTGCAATTTTTAAAGGACCTTGATTAACAAAAACGTGCAGGAAAACAATTGTTACCGCGGGGCTAGCCAGCCAGAGGCGCTGACGAGCGGGCCCCGGGTACACGCTGGCGGTTGCGCGGCCAGGTGGCATACTAGGCCACCGACGGGTGGGCCTCTGCCCCTGCGCAGAAGGAAAACCAGAAAAAGAAAAGGTGTGCGTGTGCCCGTGGGGGTTTGATCCCGGGATCGATGGCTCGCGCGCGCGCGCAAGGGACAGTAACCAAAGTGCTATCGATGCATTTGTGATACAGAGAGTGTTCGCGTCCTTTTGAATAGATTTTCCGAGAGGTAACTGCCCTGACGAAACTGACGGACAGGAACTTGCTCGAGCAGGCACGGATGCGGTGGTTCAACGACGATCACCACGGCTCGATGGCCGGATCGCAGAGCAGAACGGAGGGAGGAAGGAAGGAGCGGTGCGGGTGGCTCACCTTGGTGTCCGCCGTTGAAGGAGGAGCGGGGAAACGGCGGTTGGTCGAGGGAGCGGCCGCTGCCGTGTGCAGCCCCGGCGAGCTCTTGCCGGCGACGGCGCGGCCGGCTCGAGCCTCCTCCCGCCTCCGAGTCTTCAGGGAAACTGGAGGTGGATGGTAGCTGGTTCCATTCCCGGGGTCAGTTGCCCCTCGAGGTGACCGGAGATGGAAGGTGGCGGTGGTGATCTACGGTGGTTTCTGACGGAGATGCAGAGGTTCAGAGACTGAAGGCGTTCGGGTGGGGAAAGGGAAGAAAGAAGTGGCGGCGCTAGGGTTCTAGGTTAGCAGCAGAGGGATCGGTGGTGAGTGCTTGTTTTATGGTGGCAGGTGATCGTGTACGGCAGCACATCGAGCGAGGGAGGGATTGATCGGATGGTGGTTTTGGTGTTCGTACAGGGTGACGTTGGCAGGAGGAAGAAGACAGAAAAGATAGAGGGGTATGGGCCAGCAGGTTTGGTGGGCTTTGGGGGAAAAAAATTGAGAGGATGGGGTTGGGCTGGTTCCCTCTCCTCTCTCTTAGGCTTTATTTTTCTATTAGTTGATTTTTTTGCAAAGAAGAAAGAGAGAGATAGAGAAGGGTTAGGGTTTTATTTTTGGGTTTATAAATACATTTGGTTATTTTGCAAAACAGCACACATAACAGCAATGTTAATCAAAAAGTTAAATTGTTGATTTGATTTCTATTTTGTTATTTGAATTCCAAAATAAGGTTGGGGTGTTTAGTTGATAGTTGATTTTTATTATTTTGCAAAACAACAACAACAAGGTAGTTAAAAGGTAATTTCAACAACTTGAAAAATAGTAATTGGATATTAATTGGTTAGGTGATTTTTCAAATAGGGTTTGGTTGGAAATTTGGAGTTAAACAAATTTTATTTAATAAGCCACAAGCAATTATACAACCTTATTGAAATTAGTTTGTTTGCCAAATTTTAATTTTTTCAAACCCATATTGAGATATGATAAATAAGATTGATTGGATTTGAATGTTTGGAATTTGCCATTAGGGTTTTTAATAACAGGGAAATTTGTATTAACAAACAATTTGATTTAGAACAACTGCAAACTATTTGAAAACAAAGGAGTTGTTATAGTTTGCAATTGCTAACTTGGAAATTTTGAGCAAGGTGTGAAAGTTTTAATTGATTTGAAATTTCCAGTTGTGATGCAAACATGGTGCAATGCAATGTGATGCATATGATGCAAACAAAACAAACAGGTAACACCACAGGTGTTACACGCGAACGCGCTTTTCCGAGATTGTTTATATCTTTTCCGTGATCACGCCCTTTTGGATTAGGCGGAGTTCTACTCCTGTGCCTTTCTTTGTCCTTAGGCGGTGTCCGGGATCTCTCACGCCTGTGAGGTGTATCGTGTCTTCCAGCTTTCTCAGCTGGGTTTCTCGGAGGTGGCATTATTTTGCCGTCTTTCCGGTGTTTGTCTTCCCGATCATGGGGTTTATACCCATCTTTCGGGAGATGGGATCCGGTCCTAGACGCTGCATCCCGGTTGTCGGGGTTTTTCTTGTCTTTTCTCGGATCCTCTTTTTTATCTTTTGAATTGTCTGAATCCCCGGGTTCTTCCGGTCCAGATGCTCCAGCAGCGCAAGTAGCTGTTTTGCATAGGGCGGAGTTATCATGCAGCCTCCCTGATCGCTCTTGGGCGCGCTGTTGTTGTTGCAGTGCTTTTCCTAGGAAAGCATACACCCCTTGGAGTTTTTCCCCGTTGGAATACAGATTGTTGTTAAGAATCGCGAACGCTGCTTCCGCGTTTTCTGCTGCGGTCTTGTATATTGGTTCGCCCTTGGCATCTTTGCCGTTTACCTGCTTTTGGCAAGATGGGTTATGGAACCTTTCTTTTGGCGGCAGTTCTTCCGGTCTTGCGATTCCGGGTAACCTAGTGGGTTTTAACGCGGATCTATTCTTTCTCTCGTACTCCTCTATTTCTTCCTTCATGACCTTGATGTCATTATGGGTTTGTTGGAGAAGTTGCCGAGATCTGAGTAGATGTTGCTGTTGCCGTTGGAAAGCTTGTCTCCTGGCTTCCAGCATCTCAGGGGGTTCATCTGGTCCCACTGGTGTTTGCAATAGCTCTTGCTCTTCTTGTTCCGTCATTGGCGGAGCAGTGATTTCCTTAGATTTCTTCTCCGCAGGCTTTGTTCCGCTAACATCTCCAACTTCCAGGTTTTCATCAGCGAGATCAGCTGATTTTTTCTTCCGGATTTTGTATTGGAGTTTTTTAGAAGCACGGTGCTTTTTCTTGGAAGAGGGAGGTTTTTTGATAGGCTCATCTTCTGTCATCTCCTTGACACTGGGGAATATCGGAGAAGTTTCTCCGTCTTCTCTCTCTTCCACCAGCGGAGGGGTTTTAGGGCTTTCCTGGCTGCCGGCGTCTGTGGTATCAGCCGGTTTCGCCATTAGAACTTCATGGAATCCCTCTTGAAAGGACTTAACCTTTCTTACGAAGGCGTCCTCATCTTCGTCTTCGGAGTCGAAGTTATCCGATCCGGTTTCCGACTCCAATCTTGCCTCAATGGCGGCAAGCACGGATTCTGCTTCCGAGTTCATCGTCTTGTTGACGGATGTCGGATCTTCCGCCTCTGTGACGGGTGTTTGATCTTCCGTCTCCATGACGGGTGCGTTGTTGTCTGCCTCTTGCACGGGATTTCCGCCATCCGTGTTTTCGGCGATTTCAGATTGCACCATGCCGATAAAGTGTGTATCACTTTTTTGTCGGTGATCTGAGCAGAATCCGGCATCATAGTCATCTTCGACTGGGTATAGGGCGGGTGGGATAAATTTGCTTCCACCGCAAAACCCCATTGCTTCTGCAGTTAGTCTGATGAAGATGTTAGCAGATCCTATCGGTAGCACGCAGGCACTTACCAGGTGGTTTTGCGCCGGTATGTAGGATCCGTTGTCGAGGAAGCGCCCGACGTCGTTGTCGAACTCCAAGCTTCCGACAGTGATTGATCTTCCGATTCCGCCAAGTATCCCAGATCGGAATCTTACGCCTGACGTCGTTTGCCCCACGGTGGGCGCCAACTGTCGAGACATCGTAGTAGTTTTCATAGACGGGGGTGCCATGAGACTACGGTAGAGACGTGGGGTAACGGGATAGCGTAGTAACACAGAACACAGGATTTTACCCAGGTTCGGTACGTCGCGACAGTACGACGTGCCTACTCCTGCACTTCTCACTAATTGGGACTAAAGCCCGTAAACAGGGTTACAAGGTGAGGGTTTTAGATCTAAACCACTCGGCGAGGATGAGCTTCTCGGCGAGTTGGCGTAGAGCTTCTCTGTTTGTTGGTTGTTTGTTTATCTCCCGTCCGGCTTTATATAATAGCCGGATTAGGGCTTACAGAATAGGAAACCTAGAAATCTACGGTAACTTGTAACTTGGAAAGCAAGGAATCCGTCTTCTCCTCCAAGCCAGATCACATGGGCTGTGATCCGGGTTCTTCTAGAATCCGGCTTCTGCGCGTCGGTTTACTGGGCCGCCTAATGGACCTAAGCCCACTACCACTTAGGCCACCCTGGTAATCCGGCACTTGGCCTACCATCTTCTATACTGCTATTTGGTATATATCCGACACAGGCAGAGATCTCGCGGCGATGACGGTACCTGGAGCGAAGGTAGGAGCTAGAGGGCACCGAGGCCACTCGAGTGCGCTGGAGGGGGCGTGGCACGTGCAGGTCCGCGGTGCGTCCATCGGTGGAGAGGAGGGTGGCTCACGAGCACAGCTCGGGCACGTTCATGGTGGACAGAGAGATGACACCGATGAGCAAAACATCCACAGCGGGCAAACATCCGGGAAAACAGCGGGAATCAAGCTGGAGTAGTACCGGGAGGAGGTTGCCGTGCTTGATCGAGGTCGAGGAGGACCGTGGCGACGGGAATTTGAAGAATTCCGGCGGCGCCCGTACTGAAAACGAGCACGCCGCGAACGATATGGTGCTACTCCGGCTGGTGCTCGAGGTTGAGGAGGAAGCGGAAGGTGGGGTGGTTCTTCTCCACCCCCCAGCTTGGCTCACGGTTGGCTGTGTGGTTGCGGCGACGGTGGGCGGCTTCGGTGGGTTACAGAGAACAGAAGCGAGCGTGGTGGGAGGGAGAGAGGGATCGGCGGCGGAGGGAGAAGGAGAGAGGTGCTTAGGGCAAAGGGAAGGTTATATGGAGGGATGGGCTCGGTACGGCAGTCATCGGGAGTGGGGGGGAGGATCGCACGGTGGTGGAGGTGATCGTACAGAAGATGACGTCGAGGTGGAAGAAGACAACGAGCGAAACGGTATGGGCCAGAGAGGAATGGGCCTGGGTGGTGAGCTTTGGCTAGGGTAAGGTGGGCTAGGCTGGGGGGAGAAAAAAAGAAAGGGCTGGGCTAGCCCCTCTCCTTTTGTTTTTTATTTCTTTTGATTGATTTTTTTTGTAAAAGAGAGAGGGAGAGAAAAGGATAAAGGTTAGGGTTATATTTTTAGGAAATATTTTTGTTAGTGTTCAAAACAGACATGTTAAGCAAATGTTAGCATTGATCCAAACTTTGATTATTAGTTTGATTTTTTTTTATATTGGTAGTTGAATTTCAAATTAAGGTTTGATTTGGAATTTTTGGAAATAACAAATTTTATTTAATAAGCTCAAGCAATTATGCAACATTAATGGATTTAATAGTTTGCAAGAATTTGATTTTTAAACCCACAATTTGAAACATGCCCCTTAAGAAGGAAAATGATTGGAAATTAAATTTGCCATTAGGGTTTTACCAAAGGGAAATTTTTATTTAGCAGGCAATTTAAATAGATTCAACTTCAACTTATTGAAAACAATTTGAGTTGCAACTTTCAATTGCAATTTTTAGACATGTGTGAAGGTTTAAATTGTTTTGAATTTTTCAGTTGTGATGCAAACATGGTGCAATGCAATATGAGTCATGTGATGCAAAACAGAAGGAAACAAACAACTTCCTAGCTTAGGGTAACACCCCAGGTGTTACAAAGTGGATTGAAGTGAAGCCTATTCGGAAGTGCGATGGAGCTACAGCTGTGAAATTCTTGAAGGATGTGATCCTGAGATACGGCTACTCGCACAGCATCATCACCGACAACGGCACAAACTTCGCAGAGGGAGCAATGGTGCGGTTCTGCAGAGATAAGGACATCCGGCTAGATGTTGCATCTGTTGCACATCCCGCTTCCAATGGGCAAGTGGAAAGAGCAAACGGAATGGTATTGGCAGGCATAAAGCCAAGGCTGATTGAGCCGCTGCTGAAAACTCCTGGGTGTTGGCTAGACGAGTTGCCAGCGGTGTTGTGGAGTCTAAGGACTACCCCTAACCGGTCAACCGGCTACACGCCATTCTTCTTGGTATACGGGGCTAAGGCCGTGTTGACAATAGACTTAGAGCATGACTCCCCTCGAGTAACCCTCTACACTGAGGTAGAGGCGAGAGAAGCTCGAGAAGACGACGTTGACCTGCTTGAAGAAGCAAGAGAGCTCACTCTGTCACGTTCGGCTATCTGCCGGCAAAACCTGCGGCGTTATCATAGCCGAAAGGTAAACCCAAGGGTTTTCCGAGAAGGAGACATGGTCCTTAGGCTTGTGCAGCGCACAGCCGGGATGCACAAACTGTCTCCTCCATGGGAGGGGCCCTTCATTGTGAGCAAAGCGTTGCACAACGATGCATACTATCTTGTAAATGTGCGTCCATCACAGGCGAACAGGGCAGATAAAGCTGGAGAGGATTCCAAGCGCCCTTCGAATGTAGCCCTACTTCGTCGCTTTCATTCGTGAGCAAAGATGTGTATGTACTCTCTTATCCGAGTTAAAATTCTACCCTGCAATCTGAGATTCAGCTCGGGGACTGCCCTCGCCTAAGACTTGCTATGTGTGTTTCTACCCGGCTTTACTTTTTTCCACTCAGTTGCTCTGCTTAAAATTTCACGAGTACATCTAGTATTGTGTTTAAACCTACATGCCAACTCTTCGACTCTGCTGCTGTCCGAAACCCGGCTTCATGGCAAGCAAGAGAACAAGCAAAAGGTCAATGAGCACAAGAAAAATTACTAAGGAAAGAAAAGGCGCAGGAACCGAGTAGGATGCCTTTTACTGTTGTTTCTTGTTAACTCCTTCTCGGCTAAGTGGTGGGCTGCGTTACTATGAGTATTTCTAAGTGGCTAAGTATTTGCAACTCCAACTTTGAATTCTTGTGACTCCAATACCAAAAAAGCAACAAGTTGCGGGTAAGAGCTGAGATAAAAAGGAAGATCGAATAAGAAATGCAACTCGGGGACTCGCATAATAACGCAACCCGTCATTCGAGCCAAAGTTGCTCAAATTGCCTAAGTTAAAATATCAAACATAAATAAAACTGAGTAGCAAACGACAAGGATAATTTTTTTGATACATCTGCACCCGGCATCCCGGGGATCTGATAAGTGTTTGAAGGATAAGATTGCAGGAGAAAATCAGGTCGAGCTAGCAACGTTCTCGGTGTTGGCTTTGGCCGCTTCATCTTCAGTACTGGCCTTGGTAGCATCTGCTTCCGAGCTGGTGACATCTTTCTTCGGGGTGTCTGCATCTGTCTCAGTGGCAGCCTGATCTGAGGTGGCTGTGGCCACCGAGATGGGCCCTGTCGCCGAGGTGGAGGCAGTCGCTTGGGCGCGGAGGCTAACTGTGTCGTCGAGCAGCTCCTGACGAGGTGCCGAACTCAAGCGCGGCGGTGTCGATCGACATCTTCTCGCCCTCGTCTTCCTCATCGCTACCCGCGACGAATGCGGCCTTCCCCTTCCCGGTGTCGTCGGCGGGTCGGTCGAAGAAGCTCAAGTCCGTCTCCTCCTCGTCTGTTTCTTCTTCTTCGCCCTCCTCCTCGCCTTCGTCCACTTCGGTGTCGGGCTCGGTGAGGCCGTCGATGAAGGTCGCGGTGTCCGCGTACTGGGCAACCTCGTGTGCCACGAGCTGGCGAATAGCCACGCAGTCGGAATCCGTCTCCCACTTGGAATCCTCGCGCATCTCGCGGACGACTTGCAAGTTGAGATTTTCGTACCAACTGGTGACGAACAGCAGCATCATGTCGGCGCCTGCCCGAGCTCCAGACGCCCGCCACTTCTTCAGCTCGGCCTTCACGCCGTTCAGCTTCAAGGCGAGTCCATGGATTGTTGTTGGCGCGGAATCCTGAGGACAGAAGAGGTCGTGGAGCTTGAAGGCAATGCGCACCAGCTCGGTGCCCACTCCTCCTAGACGTTGAAGCTGACCTTGCATGACGAGGAGGCATTCTTCAATTTCTGCCTTGGTGTCCGTGGGCTCGCCCTTCTCGGCGCGAGCTGCTCGGGCCTTTGCCAAAGCAGGCTTGCACGAAGACTCAAGGCCGGGGAAGACTTCTATAAGAGCTATTGAGAAGATCAGAGACGGAAGAAGAGTAGAAAATGAACCGAGTAACAGAGACGCAGAAAAGAAGGCACGTACTGTTCAGATCGTAGAGTAGCCCCTGAAGCTTGCTCTTCCACAATTCCTCGTCGGCTAGGTGCCTTTCTTCAATCAAGCAGAGCCCATCCAGCTGAGCGAAGAGGTTAGCATTGGTCTTCTTCAGCACCTCGCACTCCTGCTCAAGGGCTCTCTCCTTGGCCTTAGCTGCTGCTTCGTTTTTCTCTTTCTCGGCAATCAAACTCTTCTTCTCGGCTGCTAAGTTGAGGGCATCTTGGAGCGCAGTCTGCAGCTGAGTCTGGAGAGCTTCCATCTCGGTAGCATGCTCTTTCATTAGCTCGACAGCTTGGCTGGACAGTTGCTGCTGCACCTCAGCAGGCTTGAGACAGTCAAGATGCTCCTCGACGAACTTCTTATGATCTTCTGCGGAGAGCAAAGCATGGTTAGCAGAGTAGCGAAGACAGAAACGTAAAAAACAAGCCGAGAAGAAGGCACATACCTTCCAGTCTCTTGATCGTGGCTTGGCCACTCTCAACGAAGGCACGGCAGTTCGAGTGCTCCTCGGCCAGGGCCTTTAACTTCCCTGCAGAGTAGAGGTGGTTAGCGCAAAAAGCAAAAGCGGGCGTAAACACCAAACGCAAGAACCGCGTAGCTAAGAGCGTACCTTCAACTTCAGAAAGCCTAAGGGTGGTGTTCATGACATCCTTCTCGGCTGCCTCGTCGGCTATGCGCTCCTTTTCTAGGGCGGCAATGCGCCTCCTAGCAATGCAATGGTTCCAAAGCAGCCGACGATACAGGCCGGTCCTCTTCAATAAGCTATTCTGAGAAGCAAAAGAAAAAAGAATCAGACAAAGTGATAAAGATTCAACCCGAGAAGGCGGCAACTCGGTTGAGTATCCGCCTACCCGGCCAGAATCTCGGGGACTGGGTGATGGGTAAGGAAAAGAAGAAGAGTAGAGGAAAAGGAAAACGCAACTCGGGAAGGATGAGTAAGACTTACTGCGTAAGATTGCTCAAGGTCCTCTGCAGCCTTGCGGTGGACGAACATCTTGGCGGCAAGAGTGCTGGTGTTGGATGAGATGGTCATGGGCTTGTAACCATGTCCCCTTGTTCAATCGACGCGCATGTGATCCAAGTCGCCCAACTCCATCTCGTCCCACTTCGGGTTGCCAAGGACCTTGCTGTCCCACTTGGCGTCGATAAATCCGACCAGGTCAATCATTTGCTCAAGGCCCGTGGATGTCACCGCCTTGTCTTGGACCTCGCGCGAAGAGATGGAGATGGACTTGTCCTGATTTTTGGCTGGGGGTCTGGAGTCCACTGCCGCGGCCTGCTTCCCTTTCTTGAGAGCAAGTTTCCTCTCCTCAGGGGTTAAGCCAACCTGGTACTGCTGGCTGACCTTCACCATGTAAGGTGGGAAGCTGGGCGGATCCGGGATGCGGGACGCTGCAGCGGCATCACCAGCTGCGCCGGGATCGCGGATAACCAGTTGACCGGGCTTGGAGGTTGGTTTTGGCGGCGGCATCACGGCTACATCTTGCGCGCCACCACGCGGCGGGTTCCGGCGAACAGCGCCCTCTGGCGGGCCAGATGGCTTCTCGGCAGCCCGCTTCTTGGAAGTCTCCTTCTTGGCGGCTATCTTCTCGGCGGCCTTCTCTGCTGCAGCTTCCTGGGTTATCTTCTTCACAACCGGCTTGGCCGGAGGGCTGGCTGCAGCTTTAGTCTTCTGCACCAATGAAGAGCTTGGCGCAGTGGAGGAGGTACCCTGCTGAGTAGGCGGCACCAAGGGCGCGCTACTCGGCACGGCATCCAGCTGAGCGCTACCCTGCGCAGCGCCTGGTTGCGCGTCGCTCAGAGGGTATTGCTCCGCCTCGTTGACTACTTCAACCCGCTGCTCGGCAGCGGGATCCTGCTGTGAGGCGTCTGGAACTTCTACCCGCGCCTGGGCCGCGGGGTCTTCTTGTTCAGCAGCTCCTGTTGCTGGCTGCTCTTGTTCTTCTTCCTGCCGCTCAAGGGCGGCGTCGTCATGCATCTCGTGGTCTTGATCTTGGTTCTCCTCGGTTGTGTTGGCTGGAGGAGAAGGAGGCTTCTCGTGGCGAGCAGCGTCCTGCGCCTCATGTTCTGCGCTGCGGGACTGCTGCTCCTGCTCGATGTCATGAGCGTCGGTATCCCTGTACCGAGCCTCGTCGGAGTCTTCTCCTCGTGCAGGAGAGGACGCGCCCGCTCTGTCCTGCGCTGCGGGCTCGCTCTCATCGTCGAGGTCGATAAGATTATCGACGTCGATGGCCGTTTTCTTCTTGGTCTTGGTGGGCGCGAGAGCGGCGTCAGCATCCAAGGGGGCTCTGAAGAGAGAAATATGTTCAGAAAAGAGAAAAGGGCAGAAGAAACCGAGAAGAGATAACAAAGTAAAAGAATTGGGAGTTTGCAGCAATAGAGGCGCATAAATGAGGAGAAAGTACTTACCCTTTACGGGTAGGAATCGCCCGTGCTCGTTTCGTCGCGATCTTCGTGGTCATCTTCCCGGCTGCAGTCTTCTTCTTCTTGGCGGGGGGCTCCTGAGCACCGCTACCCGTCCGTTTGCGGGTAAGAGGAGCAGCGACCGAGAGCGGCTTGACGACAAGGGCTTCCTCGCCCTCATCGTCGCCCTCCTCTTCAGCGTCAGCATCATCTGTGAAATTGGGAAAAAGAGAGAACAGCTCAGAAGCAGGAGGCAATTGGTTTGTACTACTTGCGACCAATCCGAATGAGCTCAATCACCTTCGTCTTCGTCCTCAGTCCAATCACGGACAGACGCGTCTACATGGTGCTTCTCCGTCTGGGCGTGAGGAAGGTTGAGCTTGTCCGCGTTCTCAAAGGATACCTCGTCGTCTTCTTCCCGGTCATCCGACCAGTTGTCCTCAAAGCGTTCTTGGCTCTCAGCAAGCTGGCGAGCAAGGACCTGAAGAATAGCAAAGCATCACAAGTTAGTCGAGTAGCATGGAGGTATCCTACTCGGAAAGGCGTGCAAACCTAAAAGCACATTAAGCCTAAGCAGTCCTACTCGGCAAGGCGTGCAAACACCAAGCACATTAAGCCCAAGCAATTCTGCTAAGTGCCTCACTCGGGAAGGCGTGCAAACATTAAGCACGTCAAGCCTAAGCAGCTCTACTCAGCGCAGAGTGCAAGTGCTAATCGCAGCAAGATAGGAAGGCCAGCTACTCGGAACATACATGTGAAAAGTAAGATAAGGAGTACGTACCCGCTCGATTGGCTTTGTACGGCTGTATGGAATGAAGCCATACTGCCAATTGTCTCTGAGCCCGGTGGTCAGGATGGATCGCGCGTGAGCGGCGACATCCGCGTTGCTGAGCTCGAACGTGGTCGTCCGAGTACAATCGCGGGGGCCGCCCATGTAGCACATGAGGTGGGCGCGTTGCTGGAGTTGCAGCACCCGCCTGGCGATCCAGCAGGCGACTGGATCGTCGCTCTTGAGCCCTTCTTCGATCAGATAGCCGAGGCGCTCCTCCATCTGCGTCAAATTGCCGTCGACGGACGGCTTGGACTTCCAGTTCTGCCCGGTAGGAGCTCGGTTGCTCCACGGGGGCAGATTGATCCTGTCCTCCACCTTGGCTCCCTTCTTGGCCGGGATGTTCTTCACCTACAGAAAAGATCTCTGCCACTTACGGACAGAATCCAAGCCCTTGATGCGGGGATGGTTGGTTCCAGGGCGTTGCACCATCATGGCGCTGCCGGTTTCGGTTATCTGGCTGCTGGTGTCCGCCCCGTCTTTCTTGCCTTTGCTCTGCTGGCGGAAGAAAAAGTACCTTGACCACGTCTCCGTCGTGGGGCGAACACCGAGGAAGGCTTCGCACACCACAGCATGGTAGGAGAGGAAGAGAACAGCATTGGGAGGAAGGTGGTGCATCTGGAGACCATAGTGGTCGAGGAAGGAACGAAGAAAACCTGATGTGGGAAGTCCTCGCGCGAAGTGCGCGAGGAAGATGACGTGCTCTCCCTCTTCCGGAGCCGGAACGAGCTCGTCGCCAGGTTGCCGGCAGCGAACACCGGGAGGAACCCTCCGGGTGTTCACCAGCCATTGGCAGTCCTCGGCGGTGACCTCGGACCCCGCCCAGCCGGCGCGAGCATTGTCGTCGCGGGCCATGGCGGAGAGGAAGAAATTGGAGAGAAAAGATTGAGGCTTTGGTGGAATGGAAGAACTCGCGGCGGCGCAGTAAGTTGCGCGGCGGCGAGGAGCTCTGCAGCGGCGGAGAAACGGGAAGGCAGAGGGGAATTGTGAGCGGAAGGAGAAGAAGGAGTTACCGAGGGGGTATTTATACCGCTCCTCGAGTTACCGTTACGAGTTGAGGAAGTGGGATCAATCGTGGCAGTCATCGTGCGGCGTGGGATCTGTGGGCCGGTTAGAAACGCACACAGCACGGAACGCGCGCGTAACGGCCGCATTAGATCCCACGACGAGATCGTGGGCGATTACTGCGCGTGATGGGACGTTACGAGCTGGTGGGCCCACCCCGTGAAAACTGGGCGCGTGGCCTGTCAGTTACCGGGCACCGAGGCGTCGCGGTCGTGGATGCGTGACACGTGCCCAGTTGCGATGCGAAAAGCCGGATTGTGCTCTGCGCCGCAGAGATTCTGTTTGGGAAAATTCTCTAAGTCTTTTTACTCGGTTACAGAAAAGAGAAGTAGCTCTATTCGGAGGGGAAGAAACTCAAGGTATGTTCCAGAATGCTACTCGGAGGTTTTACTCGGCATCGTGAAGTTCAAGGGCAATGTTGGCAAGATTGGGTTAAAGCTGGCAGGGCCCAGTGAACGAGTTCGCAGGACTCTACCAGCTTCGGGGACTGCTGTCGGGGGGTTACCCCCGAGTAGGGTAAAGGCAAGTGCTAAAGGCAAGGTCAGAAGAGAAGTTTGGTCGAGTAACCGCCTACCCGGTACACGCTACCCGGTCGACTGCTACTCGGTCTTACACAAAAGATGGTCAGAAGGATGAATCCAAGAAGTTGTGATTGTTCGAGTAGGAGAGCTGGTCCGAGTAAAACTGGCGGGAACCTACTCGGGCCAGAAGTCAAAGGAGCCGTTCTGACAACGGATCCCGCGTATCCCGGGTCCGTACTTGGCACTGTTCACAGCACTGTTCATCTGGGGACGGCGTGCCTGACAGTGACAGTGTGTCAGCAGGGCGTCGCAGGATAGGGGGGACCTACTCTGTGTTCGCACAGTGATAACAGATTGGTTACTTGGTTTTGCCCAACGACTTTCCGCATCAGGACAAGCTTAGAAGCCAAAGCTGTCAGCGGGAACTCGGAAGAAGGACGATGTGCACACAATGTCGACACTTGTTTGTATTTGGCTGTATCCGGTTGGGCACCGGGTATATAAGGTGCCCCGCCGCCTCCTGCGCGAGAGAGGAGACTTGGGCTGGATATACGTAGAGATTCTTGACCTAATTCTACCCGGAGAGAGAAGAGTGGCTACTCGGTAGCAAGAACCATTGTACTGTGGCTACTCGGTGAGACACCAGAATACATAAAGAAAGGCAGGAGTAGGGGTTTTACCTCCTCACGAGGGCCCTGAACCTGGGTAGATTGTGTTGTTTGCAGTGCTAGTTTCATCCTTCACGCGTCTACTCGTCGCGTGATCCCTCCCCGAGCGCCTCCAGCGTCCCTCGTCCCCACATCTTTAGCCATCCTATGGCGTCTGCCGTGACACCACCACGACATCCTTTTCTGCTGATTCTTGTCTGATCCTCCTGCTACTATCGTCACGGATATAGTTGGCCTTGCGCTGCACATATTCCTCTAGGAGATCCTCCCAGACCCAGAGGTAACAACCCTGCTAAAAAATGAAAAACAATAAAATCAGACCAATGGCCCTCCTGCCGAAGATTTCTGAAAAAGAAGGGATTTGAGAACGAGATACCTTGGCAACCCTTTGACATGTGCATGTGTATGCCTGATTCATACGCCTGCACTTCAAAAACCTCTTGTTGGGATTAGTTAAGGTGGCAGATGTCATTGTCGCTGCGGGCACCTTGCATCCGCAGAGAAGAACAGGTGGATTAGCTTCAGCACGATCTGCGTCTGGTGCAGAGTGGGGAACCGCAGTGAGGTTGGATCCTACGGATCTGAAGCTAGAACCGGTGGATTTGGTGGGAGAACTTGTTGAATGGCTATACTTTGAGAGGCTGTGAGATGGGCCAAAGCTCGAATCTGTTGACTCCATCTTGCCTTTTGAGATGGAACAAGAAGATGCAGAGGGGGCGGCCATTGCTTGAACAACGAAGAAAGAGAGGGGATGAGAAGAAGATGCCTCTCTGGTACTCATCCGCGGGAGAAGATGACACCGGCCAGAAATCTAGTGGTCCCACTATGGCAGGAAATAATTCCAACCATGCCCCTCCGTTAGGGCGCGACAGGAAGTCAGGTTAATTTCGTTGGGTGCGAGATATGTGCGGAATTGGTGGGCCATGGCAAGCAGCAGTGGGGGCAAGCGCTAATGTGGTCAAAGGGGCAGCACCAATCTCCAACACAAACGCACGGATAAGATAACTCTTGGAGATCCTAGTAATAGTGGCAATGAATATTCGGTAGATCCCGTCGTCGATCCAGTACTCCCGCGTCTCGCCGCGGGCGCGCTTCCCGATGACTCGCGCCGCGAGAGTGAAGGGGGCTCGGCGAAGTACCTGCCCGGCTCGCCGACCACCTGCACGCGCGGGAGGAGGTCGCCGAAATGCTCCGCGAGGGCGCCGCGGATGACCGCCGCCGCCTCCTCAAACAGACCGGTTGACGAGAAGCCGCCGCCGATGTCGAGCACGCGCATGGGCGGCATGCCGAGCGCCGCGGCCGCATCGAACGCCGCGCGGGCGGCCTCGATGGACATCTTGTACACGTCGGTACGGGTCCCGCCGTAGCCGACGTGGAAGGACACGCCGGCCACGTTCAGCCCCGCGCGTTGCGCGGCGCGGAGGAGCGGGACCACCTCGTCGGCCCGCGCGCCGTACTTCCTGCCGAGGTCCACCTTGGCCTCGGCGTTGTCGGGGCCCTTCATGCGGAGGAGCAGCTCGCAGTCTGGGTGGCAGCGCATCACCTTGACCACCTCAGACTCGGAGTCGTAGGTGGTGAGGTTGACGCCGACCTGCGCCGCGTACTGGACGTGCGACTCGGGCTTGCACGGGTGGGCGTACACGATGCTGACGGGGTCGGCGCCGAGCGCGAGGACGGACTCCACCTCTCTGCGGCTGGCGCCGTCGAACCCGGCGCCGAGGGGGGCCAGCGCGCCGAGCAGCCCACGGTCCGGGTTGCACTTGACGGCGTAGAAGGGGCGCACGCGGCGCCAGCGGCTGTACAGCTCCACCACCCTGCCGATGGCCAAGACGTAGAAGGCGCTCTGCACGCCGTCAGAGATGATGGAACGCATAAGGGCGTCATTCTCCTTGAGCTTGAACGCGCGCACCGTCCTGTCCTTCACACCCGGAGCCACCAGCAAAGCCTGCATCATCGGCATGTGGACAACGACGATACGTGTGTACAATCGGTTGGGACTAACTAAGCGCGGGGCTTGTTATAGTATATACGAGTCCAATCTATCTATACTTCTTATATAAAGTAAAATCCCACTAGCATGCATTTATTATTTTCCTATCTCAACATGCAACCTATCCACATCATGCACTCTCTTAACCAATCAATTGTCCATGTCATCTCCACTCATATTTATTAATCATTGCATGCATTATTTTTTAAATCATCCAATTATTCATATTAACAATTTAAAATATATCTATGATCAATTGAATTTTTCATATTCATTTAGAAAACATAATTTATTACATCTCTCATAACCTTTTGTTTATACTATACTGTAGTTTCTAAAGCGATTCCCGCAGCAACGCGCGGGGTATAATTCTAGTTTGCCAAAGAGGCAAATCACGAAACTGCTCTAGGTTAAGGTAAGATACCCCACATAGAATTTCTGCCCGACATGCAAATCCGTGGTCGTTAGACGTCACTGCGTGTGTAGGGTCGGACGATCGTCCATCAATGTCGTATGCATAGCGGGACTCATCACAAGGACGTGACAATTGTGGCGGTCGATTTTGGGCTTACAAAGAAATGTTTTCAAGATGAGCATAAATGGAAAAAAATGATGTGAATGAAAGTTGTGTGTCTTGTCGAAACAAGCAATTTTGATTTTTGAATCGTTACAATCCGAAGTCATATGCAATTTCCATAGACAAGATATTGTATACGGCGTCGCCGCACGTCTCAAACGGCGGACCATCCGACACCCCGACACCGGATCATCTGGCGCGCCAGATGCCTGTCTGCAGCTACCGACGCCTGTTCGGCTGCTCTCGGGTTCAACCTTGCACCAGCGCCGGACCGTCCAGTGCCCCAGATGCTGGACCATCCGGCACGCCGAATGATTGCCAGCAGCTATCGACGTCCGTCGGGCTGCTCTCGGGTTCAACCCTGCTCTAGCGTCGGACCGTTGGGTGCCCCAGACGCTGGATCATCGGCGTGCCGGATCCCTCCCGGCAGCTCCCGGCGCCCATCTGGCTGCTCTCGGGTTCGTTCCCTACACCAACAGGTCATTATGAAATGTAATAAAACGTGGTTATACTCAATGTAAAAGAATGGACCGGGTGTCATAGTTTCACTAGCGGTGGTGTCTCTCCAATAAATAAAGTACATGTTGGGTGAATAAATTATAGCTAGGCAATTGATAGATTGTGAGGGTAATAAAATACAATTATGATAAAAGAGATGTTCATTGTTCTATGTTCATTGTTCTATTCTTATAGGCATTACGTCAAAATATATAGACCATCATCGACCTGAATCTATAACTAATAATTCAGGTTGAGACCGATATCCAGCGTGTAGCTCGTTGGTATTAAGTTGCACGAAGCAACGGACTATCGCAATAAACTAAAGACATAATCTAAGCAATATTCATATCTATAAAGAGACATGAACACTGTTGTTTTACCCTTACTAGTAACAACACATCCTCATCCTTATAAGTTTCGGTCACTCGTGTCCAGGCACGGAGGAGCCATGAACCTACAATCTAACACAAATCCCCATCTTGGATATACAAGTAACTACTTGGAAAAAGCAACTACAAGCATCGGAGAGCACGCAAGAACTTAAATAAAACACGTGTATGATAATAGAAAAAAGATCATATGAAATAGATGAATAATCTAATCATAACTTCACGATTCATCGGATCCTAACAAACACAATCCTAGAAAGCAAGTATGGGATAATAATAAAAAAATATAGATACGTTTGGAACGTATCAACATCCCCAAGCTTAATTCATGTCCGTCCACGAGTAGGTAAATGATAACAAAATAATGTTTGAAGTGATATGCTACCAACATAATCAAGATCAAGAAGTAGAAGTAAAACATATAAACTGAGGTCAAATGAATAAGAGTAATGGTTTATAATTGATATCAAACGAGTAATGCATAAACCATAGGAAAAAACATAGTAAAAACTTTTAAAGAATCAATACTAAAAAAACAATGAACAGTGCAAAGTATATTAAAGATGGTTTAAATATCTAGCGCAAAAGCATAATCTTCTAATGCATCAAACAATAAAAACAATTTTAGTCAGGATCAAACCAAGTGGTAACAATATGCACACAAAGGAGCATCTGTTTTTTGTGCACTAAAAACAACCAAGCCTGAGCATTGGTTCCTGGCACCAGAATGTTATGGCAAATAGATTGGTATGGGGGGTTTGGAAGGTCAATGGAAGAAAATATTATACAGCTGAAAATGATCATTATATAAGAGGAAGTCTTATAATCGAACATATCTAAGGAGTATTGATTTCCATATAACAGATGCACATAGAGCTATGAATGTACAAAAGCTCTCCAATGGAACTAATGGGGGTGTATCTAACTTGCTTGCGCACGAAGACCTAGACCACTTTCGAGTATGCTCGTCACTGAAATATACAAGACATGTTCTATAATGTAAAGTTCCCCACATAGTTATAAGAATAAAATATAAAAACTCTCTAGAACTAAAGTATAGGTGCTAACATAAGCACATAGTAATGCCCACCCCCCCCCCTCTTTATTTTGGTGTCCTATGTGGCTCTTTTATTTTCTCTCATTTGTCCTCTTTGGGATCTTTTTTGGTGGCCTTTTTTGGACTCTTTTAATTTCTCAACGGTAGGGGCAACACTCTATATTACAAGGATAAACACACTTTTAGTACTCATAACTCATAATAAATAATATATTATGTATAAATTTAAATGCTCCTGCCAGTGTAGCAGGATGTGCAATGATCTAGCGTAACATGTAATAAATGAATAATGGACAAAAACCTCATAAACCATCATGTCAGATGTATATGATCATGCAAAGCAAATAAACAATGGAGAATGACATAAATTCATGAAATGTAATATGAAAGTTGCATGTCAATATATCTCGGAACGACTATGAAAATGCCATGATAGGTAGGTATGGTGACTGTTTTGAGGAAAATATATGGGCTTATGTGTGGGAGAATATGATGAAATCCTCCCACGGGGTTTGGATGTATTGGTGAAGTATGCACCAACTCTCAATATGGGAAAGGGCAATACACATCACCGAAGAGGTTAGAAAATATGGATGGTGGAAGTGCCAGAAAACAGCAGCTCACTAGAATAAAAAGAACTCGCAAGTTTAAAGATTCCAAATAGCAGCATAAACAATAATGAAAAAAATAAATACCACTGTGAGGGAGAGCTGTGGGGAAAACACACGTGCCTAGTTGGGGTCCTCGTCCATCTACGCATAATCAAAATATCAGGATTGCTATCTATAATGGAACTCGTATAAAATCGTACCTTCAACTGATTATTTAAGTGTGGCACAGTTTCAAGATCTTAGACTAGCCATTAATTGTTTTAACTTTACTAAACTATAAAGTTTACCCTTAAGCATGTTGTTACCTCAAAACCATTGCAATAATTCAAGAGACACAAATTAAACGATCTACAAGATTATGCACGGTTTTTTTTCATACCGCTACCACATGCATGACATTTTCCATTCTAAGGCAACCCAACACCAATCAACTTATTTGAAACAACTCTCTAAAGTAATACTCATGAAACACCGGAGATTTTCACAATAATATAAAGAAAAATAATAGCTCTAAACAAGATATAAGTGAAAAACAAGAGCTAATGAACAAGCACTAGAAAAATGAATACTAAATAGATATAAGCGAAGCACTACAATATTGTATGAAAAGGCGTAGTGTGTCTCTCTCCCAAACAAGAATTCTAGGATCCAACATTGTAATGACTAGAAAACAAAACAAAAACAAAACTTAAAGGAAAATAAAATTACGCTCCAAAAATATCACATATTGCGTAAAACAATAAAAATATAGTTTCAACGGAGACGAACCCGTAATTGTCGATGAAGAAGGGTATGCCTTGGGCGTCCCCAAGCTTAGATGTTTGATACTTCTTAAATATTTAATTGGGGTGCCACAGGAATCCCCAAGTTTGAGCTTTTTTACCTTCTTGATCCTCTTTCATCCTCCTCTCTTGATACTTGAAAACTTACTTCACACGTAATATCTCACAATCTTCATTAGAGGGGTTAGTACTCAATAAAATAAGTAAACCTAGTTTATGTAAGAACACATTGAAAACACTCCAACTAACATTAAATAATGTTACAAAGATTTACTTAAGTATCTCCGGACAAAAGAACCTCAAATTAAGCTCCTAAAGAGACAAATGCAAATAAAGGCAGAAATGTGTCAAAAATGAATTGTTTATAAAGATGAATTTTTCTAGAGGTACTTATGTAGCTCAAATTAGAAAACTACAACCTAATGAAGCATAGATAAAATTATAATTTTGCTGTCAAAAAATATTGGATCAAAAAGATGTTCTGGTGATTTTTAACGAATTTTACAAGTCAGCACATGAAATCTGTTTCTGGAAAGCAAATCAAAACTTATCACTATCAAAACATTAGAGGCAACTCTTGGCACAAAAAAAGGATAAGGAGAGGTTGTTTATTAGGTAAAAACTTCCAAGACTCAATAGAAAGAAATAAACCAAAACAAGTGTGTTGTCTCCCAAAATCTCTTTTTTATAGCCATTAAGATAGGCTCGTGATTTTAAAATATGCTCACATAAAAGTAAGAACTGAAGAAAAAGAGAGCATCAAGAACCATATATGAAAAACATTTAAGTCTAACCAACTTACTATGCATAGGAATCTTTTAAGTAAATAAATCACTGAATCACAAAGTATCAAGTATAGGTAGGTAAAACAAGAGCAACTTTAAAACTGTCAACATAAAGAGAGCTATTTTAGTAACATGAAAATTACTACAACCATATTTTCCTCTATCTCATAATAATTTTTAGTAGCATCATGAACAAACTAAACAATATGACTATAACATAAAGCATGTTTTTCATGACCTACAAGCACATAAATTGTATCACTCTCGAAAATAGTGGGACCAACATTATTTAAAGTATTTATATCTCCAAACCCACTATTGATAATATTATAGCAAGAGTGATCAATCTCCAAAGATATGGGACTCCTTCTAACTAAAGTTGAGAGATCCCCAATCCCTTTTTAATATTAGCATGATGAATATCATCAAGCAACATAGGACCATCATCTAGAGTATTATCATATAAATTTTCTAAGCAAAACTCTTCATTATCATGAATTTCAATAGAAGGCATAGATAAAGGAGCATCATTAAATTCATTACAATAGAAAATCCATCATAAATGTTAGTAGCAAAAGACTTTAAGTTTTACTTTTGTTGAGTCTTAATAGCATCATTCATAGGGGCATCATATCCATAAGTATAGCAAGCATCAACTTTATCACAAAGATTCATTTCAAAATAATCCATAGGATCATAACATTCATCGTTTAACACTCATCCTCCATGGTGACTATAAACACATCATCACCATAAGAAGCAAAACATTCATCAAGTGTATCATTGTCACTTGAATCATAAAGTTTATCATGTTTACTCCAATCATATTATTCTTGTAACAAAAAAACTCCAATAGCTTATATTTCTATAGTTTCTTCATTATTAGCTATAGGTTCAAGGCATGTAAATTTTTTGAAAAGCAATTCAAGAGTGAGATTCCCAAGAAAGCTCATATGTTTTTAACTTTCAGTTTATTTTGAGTTTTTTGTTTTAGACATGGAAACAAGGTAAAGAAAAAAAAAATTAACAAAAAAAACTAAAAGCTGAAATTCTAAAAAAATGTGTTTTTGATATAGAGAAAATGGTAAACAAGCAAACGAGACTAAACAAAAAGTAACTAAGAGATAAATAAGAAAAATAAAGAAAGTGGATGTGTGTAAATCCCTTAGCTAAAAGCTTAAAGTCCCCGGCAACGGCGCCAGAAATTTCTTTAATGGTTGCATGAATCACATACCCGTTGGGAACCTCAAGAGGAAGGTATGATGTAGCGTAGCAGCAAATTTACTTCAGTTGGAAACCAAGGTTATCAATCTAGTAGGACTTCAATGACGACCAGAGAGGTGCTCGTGGCGTGTCAAGCGTGAACCTACACATACAACACAAACTCTCTTTCGTCCCCAACTTTACATGAAGGTTGCCAAGCTTCCCATCTTGCTGAAACCAATAGGAATAAATTGCCAGTAATAAAACTAAAACGTAATAGCGAGCAAGTGATGATGAAAATCAAGTAAACATGCTTGTCATCAATGTTAAAGAATCGGCCATGGCCATAGGTTCACTAGTGGTGTCTCTCCAATAAATAAATTACATGTTGGGTGAACAAACTATTACTAGGCAATCGATAGATCACGAGGGCAATAACATGAAATTATGGTGAAAGATATGTTCATTGTTATATCCGTGTAGGCATTACGTAAAAAAAATATAGACCGCCATCCAGCTGCATCTATAACTAATAATCCACCTTGTGACCGATATCCAGCCTGCAACTTGATGGTATTTAGTTGCATGAAGCAACGGACTATCACACTAAACAAAATAAATAATCTAAGCAATATTCATATCTATAAAGAGACATGAACACCGATGTTTTACCCTTAGTAGCAATAACACAACCTCTTCCTTAGATTTTTCAGTCACTCGTGCCTAGGCACGGAGGAGGCATGAACCTACTATATAGAACAAAACTCCCTCTTGGAGATACAAATAACTACTTGGCCAAAACAACTACAAGGTTGTGGAACATGTCTTTCTCCTAGCGGAACAGGTTCTGCCGCTCGCTGATGGTGCAGATCTTGCACTCGTTGGGATACCCCAAGAGGAGGGTGTGATGAGCACAGCGGTAGGAGTTTTCCCCTTAGTTAAGAACCAAGGTTATCAATCCAGTAGGAGAAAGAATATTTTCGGAAGGTTGATGCCACTGACGGTGGTGATGGCACTTCATCGGTGTCAACAACAACGTGGAACCTGCACACAACACAACCAAAATACTTTGTCCCAACGGTACAGTGAGGTTGTCAATCTCACCGGTCTTGCTGAAAACAAAGATTAGACGTATAGTGTGGAAAATGATGTATGCTTGCAGTATGTAAAGAGAGCAGGAAACTGTTGTGGTTCGTTTAACAATGGGGAAAATGGACCGGGGTTCATAGGTTCACTAGTGGCGTCTGTCCATAAAGATAACATGCTGGGTGAACAAATTACAGCTGGGCAATTGACAAATAGAGGTTGCACCGTAGTGCACAATATAACATGATGATTACTATGATATTTAGTGCGGGCATTATAACAATATACATAGATCGAAATCCATCTGCATCTATGACTAATAATCAACCCTCAGGTTATCATCTGAACCCCCTTAGGTATTAAGTTGCAAGCAACAAATAGCTGCATTAAACAAAGTGTGTAATGTAAGCAATGATTATGCAGGCGGGCACGCTCACCTCTGTTTTCTCCCTAATGGCAACAGCACATCCTCCCCCTTCACGTTTTTGTCACTCGAGCAAGGTGGTGAGGAGGCATGAACCCACTATCAAGCATAAATACTCCCTCTTAGAGTCACTAGCAACTACTTGGCCAGAGCGACCACTAGCAACGGAAAGCATGCAAGATCACAAATAACGTATGCAATAAAGGCTATAATCAATTTGGCATAAGTTCAATATTCATAATCCCAGCAAACACAGCATATAGAATTACATAAGATCAATCTCGATCATGATAGGAAACTCACAAGATCTAAACATGGAGGCATATGAGGAGAAGACAACCATCTAGCTACAGCTACGAACCTGTAGTCCAAGGATGAACTACTCACGCATCACTCCGGTGGCAGGCATGGTTATGTAGAAGCCTCCGGTGATGATTTCCTCTCCGGCAGGGTGACGGAAACAGCTTCAGAACCCCCCCTGATCTAGGGTTGACGGTGACGGCGGCTGCGGAACTTTTCGGGGATTTTTTATCAGGTGCCTAGGGTCTTCCATCCGGGGGGATTAAATAGGCGAAAGGGCAAAGGCGGTGGAGCTCCAAGGGCCCCACAACCATATCTTGTTGGGTACGTTGCATAGAAAACAAAAAATTTCCTACACGCGATAAACACGAATGGCCAAGATCTAATCTATGAGATGAAAGGCAACGGGGAGAAAGAGAGTCTTGAGATAACATACCCTCGAAGACTCAAAGTGGTACGATATAAAATCTCGTTGTTGACGTAGTCGTACTCACGCTGATCCCGAGCGAGAAGAAGAGCACCGCAATCCGGCGGTGCCTCCGTAATCGGTCAGACGTTCAGCTCGATGAAGACTTCCGTTCCCTCGATCCAGCGGGTAGCGGAAGTAGAGGATCACCGCGGAACTCCAGCAGCACGACGGCGTGGTGGTGGTGAAGAACCCCACGGTCAGGGCTTCACCAAGCCGGAGACCATGGAATGGAGCAGCGGGTGGAGGGAAACGGGAGTGGGCAAGTGTGTGCGGAAGAGAGAGCTCTCACCATCCTTTTATAGGGGAGGGGGAGGCAGCCCAAGGGGGGGTGCGGCCAGCCATGGGTTCCCCCACCCCTTCCTCTCTTTATGTGAGTGGAAGCCCCACTCACACCCACTCATACTCCCTTAATTTTCCACTAAGAAAATCCAAAGGTTTTTCTTTAATAAATAAATAAAACATTTTTATTTCTTTACTTGTATTTTTTAATTCCATTAACAAACATTTGCATGCAGCACCTCGAATCATTTTGTTAATTCTATTAACAACCATTCGATGAAAAACCCCTTGAACTATTTCAATTTTCCCCGAAACAATTTTTCGGAGCTGCCCAAAATATTCTTCGGTATTCCGTATCCTCTCTAACGCTTCATCGAACCTTAAGTGTGTCACCTTATGGTTCACGAATAATATAGACATGATCGAGACTCCTCTCCGATCAATAATCAACAGCGGGATCTGGAGATCCGTGATGACTCCTATATATTCAACGATGACTCTAGTGATCGTGTGAACCTTTCAACGTCGTAACGATTTCCCTTTGTCTCGCGATATTTTACTTGCCCGAGATCCAATCATCGGTATCCACCATACCTTGTTTGATCTCGTTACCCGACAAGTACTCTTTTCTCGTTCCCGTGATATAACATCCTTGTGATCATATCACGTGCTTGCAAGCGGTGTCAATGTGATATCACCGAGAGGGGCCTGAGTATATCTCTCCGTCATATTGGATGGACAAAGCCCACTCTTGACCCATGAGCCTCAACTAATACTTTCCGAATACCCAACGGCACCTTTATAGTCACCCTGTTACGGTGTGACATTTGATGACATCAAAGCATCCTTCCGGTATCAGTGATTCACATGATCTCATGGTCTAAGGAATAATGTCACTCCGAATGTAAGACATAACAACAAAACTAAATGACTTGATCGTATTGTTATACTTAGTTAGGGTCTAAGTTCATCATGTCATTCTCCTAATGACATGACCCCGTTATTAACAACATCCAATGTCTATGATTAGGAAACCTTGATCATCTGTTAATCAATGAGCTAGTTAAAAGAGAGGCTTCACTAAGAACGTTGGTTTGTTTATTAATCACACATGTATCAACGTTTCCGGTTAATACAATTCTAGCATGAGAAATAAACATCTATCATAAACAAGGAATAGCATAATAAAAACTTTATTATTGCCTCTCGGGCATATTCCCTTCAGTCTCCCACTTGCACTAGGGGCAATAATCTATATTACATAGTGATGAATCTAACACCCATTGATTTTTGGTATTGATCATGTTTTGCCCTTGAGAGAGTTTTAGTCAACGGATCTGCCACATTCAGATCCGTATGTACTTTGCAAATCTTCACATCCCCATCTGCGACATGCTCACGGATGGAGTGAAAACGGCGCTTGATATGCTTGGAATTCTTGTGAGACCTTGGTTCCTTAGCATTGGCTATGGAACCATTGTTGTCACAATAGATAACCATTGGATCCAACGCACTCGGAACCACACCTAGTTTGGATATGAACTCCTTCATCCAAACTGCTTCCTGTGTTGCCTCCGAGGCAGCAACATATTCCGCTTCTGTTGATGATCTCGCTACCACGGATTGCTTGGAACTCCTCCAGCTTACAGCTCCTCCATTCATAACAAATACGTATCCAGACTGAGACTTAGAGTCATCCGGATCAGTGTCAAAGCTAGCATCGACGTAACATCTTGCGACGAGCTCTTCTTCACCGCCATATATGAGAAACATATCTTTAGTTCTTCTGAAGTACTTAAAGATATTCTTGACCGTCGTCCAGTGTTCCAAACCTGGATCGGATTGGTACCTACTAGTCAAACTAATAGCATGTGCCACATCCGGTCTTGTACATAGCATAGCATACATGATAGAACCTATGGCTGAAGCATAGGGAATCATATTCATTATCTCTCTATCTCTTGTCGTAGCTGGACATTGAGTCTTACTCAATGTTTTGCCTTGCAACATAGGTAAGAACCCCTTCTTACTCTCTTCCATTCTGAACTTCTTCATAATCTTGTCAAGGTATGTACTTTGCGAAAGTACAATTAAGCGCCTTGATCTATCCCTGTAGATTTTGATGCCTAATATATAAGCTGCTTCACCAAGGTCTTTCATCGAAAAACTACTGTTCAAATAACCTTTTACACTTTTTAAAAGTTCTATATCATTTCCAATCAACAATATGTCATCCACATATAGTACTAGAAATGCTACAGAGCTCCCACTTACTTTCTTGTAAATACAAGCTTCTCCGTATGTTTGGACAAATCCAAACCCTTTGATCACCTTATCAAAACGGAGGTTCCAACTCCGGGATGCTTGCTTCAGTCCATAAATGGAACGTTGAAGCTTGCACACCTTGTCAGCATTCTTAGGATCAACAAAACCTTTGGGTTGAATCATATACAACTATTCCTCAGTGTCACCATTAAGGAACGCCGTTTTGACATCCATCTGCCAGATTTCATAATCGAAAAATGCAGCAACTGCTAACATAATCCTAACTGACTTAAGCATCGCTACTGGTGAGAAAGTCTCATCATAGTCAACTCCTTGAATTTGTCGGAAACCTTTTGCGACAAGTCGAGCTTTATAGACGGTCACATTACCATCAGCGTCAGTTTTCTTTTTAAAGATCCATTTGTTCTCAACGGCCTTGCGGTCATCGGGTAAGTCCACCAAAGTCCAAACTTGGTTTTCGTACATGGATCCTATTTCGTTTTTCATGGCTTCAAGCCATTTGTTGGAATCTGGGCTCATCATCGCTTCATCATATGTCGCAGGGTCGTCACCTCCATCTACCATGAAGTTTAATACGGGATCTCCGTACAGCTCAGGAGTTGTACGTTCCCTAGTTGACCTGCGAGGTGCAGTAGTTTCCTCTACTGGAGTTTCATGATCTTGATCATTATCTCTCTCTTCAATTGACGAGGTCGGCACCGGAACAATTTCCGGCGCTGCGCTACTCGCCATTCCAAGAAGAGAAGGTTCAATAACCTCGTCGAGTTCTACCTTCCTACTATTCACACATTTCGAGAGAAACTCCTTCTCCAAAAAGGATCCATTCTTGGCAACGAAAATCTTGCCTTCGGATCTGTGATAGAAGGTGTACCCTATTGTTTCTTTAGGGTATCCTATGAAGACGCATTTTTCCGCTTTGGGTTCGAGTTTATCAGGTTGAAGCTTCTTCACATAAACATCGCATCCCCAAACTTTTAGAAATGACAGCTTAGGTTTGTTTCAAACCATAATTCATACGGTGTCGTTTCAACGGATTTAGATGGTGCCCTGTTTAAAGTAAAAGTAGCGGTCTCTAGTGCATAACCCCAAAACAATAGTGGCAAATCTGTAAGAGACATCATAGATCAAACCATATCTAATAAATTACGATTACGACGTTCGGAAACACCATTTCGCTGTGGTGTTCCAGCAGGTGTGAGTTGTGAAACTATTCCACATTGTTTCATATGCATGCCAAACTTGTAACTTAGATATTCACCTCCACGATCAGATCGTAGAAATTTAATCTTTCTGTTATAATGATTTTCAACTTCACTCTGAAATTCTTTGAACTTTTCAAATGTCTCAGATTTGTGTTTCATTAAGTAAATATACCCATATCTACTCAAATCATCTGTGAAAGTGACAAAATAACGATATCCACCGCGCGCTGATACACTCATTGGTCCACACACATCAGTATGTATGATTTCCAGTAAGTCTGTCGCCCGTTCCATGGATCCAGAAAACGGGGTTCTAGTCATCTTGCCCATAAGGCATGGTTCACATGTTTCAAATGATTCATAATCAAGTGATTCTAAGAGTCCATCAGAATGGAGCTTCTTCATGCGTTTAACACCAATATGACCTAAGCGGCAATGCCACATGTAAGTAGCAATATCATCATTTAATTTAATTCTTTTGGCATTCACATTATGAATATGTGTATCAATACTATCAAGATTCAAAAGAAATAAACCATTATTCTCAGGTGCATGACCATAAAAGATATTATTCATATAAATCGAACAACCATTGTTCTCAGACTTAAAGGAATAACCATTCTGCATTAAGCAAGATCCAGAAATGATATTCATTCTTAATGTAGGCACCAAATAACAATTATTGAGGTTTATAACTAATCCTGATGGTAGACGTAGAGGCAGCGTCCCGACCGCGATCACGTCAACTCTTGATCCATTGCCGACGCGCATCGTCACCTCATCCTTTGCTAGTGGTCGCTTATTCTGTAGCTCCTGTTTTGAGTTACATATGTGAGCACCCGAACCAGTATCAAATACCCAGGTGCTACTGCGAGTACTAGTAAGGTACACATCAATAACAAGTATATCATATATACCTTTGTTCACTTTGTCAGCCTTCTTATCTGCCAGATATTTGGGGCAATTGTGCTTCCAGTGGCCAGTACCCTTGCAATAATAGCACTCAGTTTCAGGCTTAGGGACATACTTGGTTTTCTTCTTAGGAGTAGCAACAGATTTGCCACCCTTCTTGAAGTTAACCCTTGGCTTGCCTTTCTTGAAACTAGTGGTCTTATTGATCATCAACACTTGATGTTCTTTCTTGATCTCCACTTCAGCGGTTTTAAGCATCAAGAGAAGCTCAGGAAGAGACTTCTTCATGCCTTGCATATTATAGTTCATCACGAAGTTCTTGTAACTAGGTGGCATAGATTGGAGAACACGATGTATCCCTAGCTCATTGGGAATCGTTATTCCCAAGGCTATGAGCTTATCAGCGTACGCAGACATCTTGAGTACGTGCTCACTAACGGAGTTGTTCTCTTCCATCATGTAGCTAAAGAACTTGTCTGAAGCGTCATAACTCTCAACTGCGGCATGGGAATCAAAAATCATTTTCAATTTTCCCATTGTTGCAAAAGCAGTGTTGTTCTCGAAACGTTTTCGCAGCTCTGGCTCTAATCCATAAAGGATGCCGCAATGAACTATAATGTGGTCTTCTTGTTGAGTCAGATAAACATTTTTATCTTCACCAGAAGCATCATCCGCGGGCTGGTCACCTAGCGGTGCATCAAGCACATAGATCTTCTTGCAAGAGGTGAGGAGAATCCTCAGGTTAAGTGCCCAGTTGGTAAAGTTGCTCCCATTGTTCGCTAATTTCTCTCTCTCCATGAACATATTGAAATTGAAGGTAGGTGGTGCCATGATCTACAACATATTTGCAAACACTATTTAGACTTATGTTTATGATAGATTAAGTTCAAGTTAATTCTAAAATTATCCCATGAACTTCCACTCAAAAACAACATCCCTCTTAGTCGTCTTTAGTTATTACACGAACTAAATTCACTACACCGAAACCGATCATCACATGAGACGGTGCAGTTGCAAAGGCGAACATCAACATGTTCATCATATCATCCATATGACTCATGCTTTACCTTTCGGTTACGTGTTCTGAGGCCATGTCTGTACATGCTAGGCTCGCCAAGTACAACCGTAGTATTGCGTGTGTTTCAAGGCCATGTCTGTACATGCTAGGCTTGAAAACACCCGTTGTATGCGAACATTGAGTCTATCACACCCGATCATCACGTGGTGTCTTGAAACGACGAACTTTCTTAACGGTGCATACTTAAGGAAGAACACATTATTATCTTGATATTAAGTGAGAGGGATCATCTTATAATGCTACCGTCGCGATCTAAGCAAAATAAGATGCATAAAAGGATAAACATCACATGCATGAATAATGTGATATGATATGGTCCTTCTTGCACTTGATCTCCATCTTGTGCATCATGGTATGATCTCCATCATTCCACCGGCGTGGCACCAAGGTCCGTGGCACCTCCATCTTGATTGTCCATTACAACATATCACATGGATATGATATACAGCACGCAGGCCATAAAATAAGACAACCATATGGCTCCAGCCTGTATGTCAATAATTTACAAAAGATATCATCTCATACATAACGTTTGTAACATTGACCATATCACATCACATGCCCTGCAAAAACAAGTTAGACGCCTCTAATTTATTTTTTACATATTTTACGTGGCTTTGGGCTTACGAGAATAGAACCGTTCATACCTACGTACAAGAACCACAACGTTGATAAAACATATTTTTAACAACCCTTTGTAGATTAGATCTTAACTATAGTAGGAGAAACAGACACCCACAAGCCACTTATGCAATACAAGTTGCATGTCAGTTGTGGAACAAGTCTCATGTACGTGGACATGTAAAGTTAGTCTGGGCCGCTTCATCCTACTATGCCACTAAGATCATAAAATACTCAAAGAGGCAAAAACATGATCATCACCGCCCACATACTCCTATGTGTTCTACCCGTACAATTCATCTACGCATAGATCCGGCTCTGATACCACTGTTGGGTACGTTGCATAGAAAACAAAAAAATTCCTACGCGCGATAAACCCGAATGGCCAAGATCTAATCTATGAGATGAAAAGGCAACGGGGAGAAAGAGAGTTTTGAGATAACATACCCTCTAAGACTCGAAGTGGTACGAGATAAAATCTCTTTGTTGACGTAGTCGTACTCACGTCGATCCCGAGCGAGAAGAAGAGCACCGCAATCCGGCGGTGCCTCCGTAATCGGTCACACGTTCAGCTCGATGAAGACTTCCGTTCCCTCGATCCAGCGGGTAGCGGAAGTAGAGGATCCCCGCGGAACTCCAGTAGCACGACGGCGTGGTGGTGGTGAAGAATCCCACGGTCAGGGCTTCACCAAGCCGGAGACCATGGAATGGAGCAGCGGGTGGAGGGAAAAGGGAGTGGGCAAGTGTGTGCGGAAGACAGAGCTCTCACCATCCTTTTATAGGGGAGGGGGAGGCAGCCCAAGGGGGGTGCGGCCAGCCATGGGTGCCACCACCCCTTCCTCTCTTTATGTGAGTGGAAGCCCCACTCACACCCACTCATACTCCCTTAATTTTCCACTAAGAAAATCCAAAGGTTTTTCTTTAATAAATAAATAAAACTTTTTTATTTCTTTATTTATATTTGTTAATTCCATTAACAAACATTTGCATGCAGCACCTCGAATCATTTTGTTAATTCTATTAACAACCATTCGATGAAAAACCCCTTGAACTATTTCAATTTTCCCAGAAACAATTTTTCGGAGCTGCCCGAAATATTCTTCGGTATTCCGTATCCTCTCTAACGCTTCATCGAACCTTAAGTATGTCACCCTACGGTTCGCGAATAATATAGACATGATCGAGAATCCTCTACGATCAATAATCAACAGCGGGATCTGGAGATCCGTGATGACTCCTATATATTCAACGATGACTCTAGTGATCGTGTGAACCTTTCAACGTCGTAACGATTTCCCTTTGTCTCGCGATATTTTACTTGCCCGAGATCCGATCATCGGTATCCACGATACCTTGTTTGATCTCGTTACCCGACAAGTACTCTTTTCTCGTTCCCGTGATATAACATCCTTGTGATCATATCACGTGCTTGCAAGCGGTGCCAATGTGATATCACCGAGAGGGCCCTGAGTATATCTCTCCGTCATATTGGATGGACAAAGCCCACTCTTGATCCATCAGCCTCAACTAATACTTTTTGAATACCCAACGGCATTTTATAGTCACCCTGTTATGGTGTGACGTTTGATGACATCAAAGCATCCTTCCGGTATCAGTGATTGACATGATCTCATGGTCTAAAGAATAATGTTACTCCGAATGTAAGACATAACAACAAAACTAAATGACTTGATCGTATTAACAAAACTAATACTTAGTTAGGGTCTAAGTTCATCATGTCATTCTCCTAATGACATGACCCCGTTATTAACAACATCCAATGTCTATGATCAGGAAACCTTGATCATTTGTTAATCAACGAGCTAGTTATAAGAGAGGCTTCACTAGGAATGTTGGTTTGTTTATTAATCACACATGTATCAATGTTTCCGGTTAATACAATTCTAGCATGAGAAATAAACATCTATCATAAACAAGGAATAGCATAATAAAAACTTTATTATTGCCTCTCGGGCATATTCCCTTCATAGCTGGCGCGGCCAGGGGGCGCGCCACCCTATGGTGTGGCCCCCCTGGTGCCCGTCTTCGACTCTCCTTCGGTCTTCTGGATGCTTCTGGGGAAAATAGGCACTTCAGGCTTTGTGGGGTCCAATTCTGAGAATGTTTCCAGAACAACTTTTCTCAAACCAAAAACAGCAGAAAACAGGGAACTTGCACTTGGCATATTGTTAGTAGGTTAGTCCCGGAAAACGTATAAAAATGCTATAAATAAGGGAGAAAACATGTAGCAATTGACATAATATGATCATGGAGCATAAAAAATATTAGATACATTGGAGACGTCTCAAACATCCCCAAGATTAGTTCCTACTCATCCTCGAGTAGGTAAAGGATAAAACACAATAATTTCTTAGGTGACATGCTACTAACATAAACTTGATCAATCAAATGTAAAAGCATATGCACGCTGAGATCATAGAACTTCAAACACAAACATGATAAATAGAACTTTAATAATAAACATAGTAATTACTTTGCATCACGAAGAGTAACTCAAATAAAGGATCATGAATAATAATGCAAAGAATGGTTGACGTTTGTTTCAGGTATAGAGAAAGCATGGCAAAGTTATATTACGCTAGTCCTTAAGAGTGGGGCAAAACATAAATTCCAGGACACCTTCAAAGTTCATGAGGAAGACCAGAGCAAATAATTTAATAACAAATAATATCACATTATGAAGTAATTATTGATCTTTATGGGACAAATGCACATAGAACTCAGAATGGCAAAAATGCTCTCTCAACTGTGCATAAAGTTAGAAGATGGAGACTCAACATAAAAGTAAAAGAAAGTCCCTTCGCGGAGGGAAGCAGGGATCACTCATGTGCTAGAGCTTTTATTTTATTAAACAGAGGTATTAAAAGTTTGACACCAAGTGTCTATATTTTGGGAGATGTATGTTAATGTCAACGAATGGTAAACAGAAAATACAGTATGTCACAAGCCAACTGGATTCACAAGAGCGGCTCCCATGGTGAAGGATGCAACTGGTGTAGAAGGTCATCCATCTTTCTCTTTTGTTTAAACAATTATGCTTTGACTGATAAATCAGGGGCAAAAATAGTGAAGAGAATTTGTTTGTATTAATTTGGGGCTGGGCACCCCGCTGCCAGCTCTTCTATCATTTGGATAAGCGGATGAAGCCACTAGTCCAGGGTGTGAAATCCAATCAACAGGTGAGATAAAGATTCTCTATTGACATCCTCAAGAGCAAAAACAGGAACATAAAGCAGAAGTAATTTTGAAGGTTCTAAAGGTAAAACATGAGCAATTTACTTGGAGTGGCAGTTAAATACCACATGTGGGTAGGTATGGTGGACACAATGGGAAAAACTTTGGTTTAAGGGAGTTTGGATGCACGAGTAGAGCTCATACTCAGTATAGGTGGAGGCTAGCAAAAGACTGGGAGCGACAAATCAAGAGAGCATAAGAGCCATAATCATGCATAGCGACATAAGCATCATTAGTTAAAACATAAGAAGTATCACAAGTTCAAAAACTAAGTGGTCATGGAGGCTATTTGTGACTGGTTTGTAGTCATAAACATGGTGTGGGCATGCGCCAAGTCAACCAAATAAAACATTCGAAAGATTATACCATATATTGGTGCTTTACTATGACAAGAACAACTCATGAATATTTCAAGACATATTAAACACTCTCAGCTATTTGAGTCTATTCATGCTACTCAATAACCACAAGGCTTTAAAACTCAAATAACATTTAGCACGACATGGAAAAGTTCTAGCCACGGTCTATACAAGCTTCTACTAGCACTGTTATAAATTCTACTTCAAGCAGCAGTTTGCTTCTCCCAACAAGCACCATACAAAACATTCTTTAACAAAAATACTCTTTATTATACAGCAAGAAAACATGAGAGTAATAAAATAACACTACTAAAACTAACAGCTCTAATAAGAGATGCATGCAAAACAGGAGCTAAATAAATGCAGCAGCTAGACAGAGATTAAGAATACAAAGTATTCTCATGAAAAAGCGGAGCGTGTCACTCTCCAATAAAAGAATGCTGGGGTCCAACCAATATTATTGAAAAAGTAAAAACAAACTGAAAGCAAAAACAAAAACAAACTGAAAACAAAAATAAAATACGCTCCAAGTGAAGCACATAAGATGTGACTGAATAAAAATATAGTTTCACTACAAGTGACCTGATAATTTGTTGATGAAGAAGGGGATGCCTTGGGCATCCCCAAGCTTAGACGCTTAAGTCTTATTGGAATTTGCTGGGATGTACCACCGGGGTATCCCCAATCTTAGGCTTTTCAATCTTCTTGATCACGTCATATCATCCTCTTCTCTTGACCCTTGAAAACTTCCTTCACACCAAACTTCTCACAATCTTCATTAGCAACGTTAGTCCAATTGAAATAATAAATTCACATGGTTCAGTTTCAACACAAGTCTAACACTCAAAAAACATATTAGCTACTGTCACAACTTCTTTTAAAACTCGTTTTCTCAAAAGAATACCAAAAGAAAGAGATTAAGATGCAAATGCAATAAATGGCAGAAATCTGTCAAAATAGAACAGAAGGTAAAGATCGATTTTTTCAAAAATCTTCTGTTGCTCAAATAAAAAAGTGGTCAACTAAGAAAAGTTGCGTATATAGCTCAGGATTATGCACAAAAAAACTCAGGTCATTTTGATTTTTTTGTGATTTTTTTACGGAATAAACAATGGACAGCAGAAATCTGTTTCCTGTGCAGAAATCCGAAATATAGCCTCAACTTTCCACTAGAGGCTTTACTTGGCTCAACAAAAACACAAAAGAAAAGATACATCGGGGTTGCTAAGGAAATATACAACACCCAGGTGCAAAGAACACCAAAGAAAACGAAAGAAAACGGGTTGAAAACGGCAAAATAAAACGGGTTGTCTCTCGGTAGCGCTTTTATTTAACGCCTTTCAGCTAGGCATAAAAAGGCAACTCAAGTATTTTCAAGTGAAGAAGCATCCACATTTAAACCAAGAACTCTCCTTTTACTCCTATTACCATTCTTCTTGGTTTTGGGGAATATGTGGCCACATGGTGTGAAGGTAAAATTCAATGTACCTTTCCCCACATCTATTACTGCCCCGAGGAGTTTCAGCAAGGACCTTCTAAGCGTAATTCGTCCTTCTCCTACACATTCAATAACAATATAATCAGTGAATACTGTACTTCCCATGATTTTTGTAAACACTCCCTTAGATATCCCAATGGGCAAAACAGTGGTATTATTGATAAGGGGTATTTCTTCTCCCCCTTCAGAAAGTTTCCAAAGATTCAAAGACTAGAAGATTTTTCTAGGCATAAGACAAAATTCAGTCATAATATCGCAATTAGCATAGAAAGTTTCATCATTTATAACTAATTTTACTGTAGGGATCCACATTGAAGGTTCGGAGTTTATTGGCACATAATCATAACGAGCACGAATCTGGTTATATGCTTCTTTCAAGCATAATATATTGTTTCAAGAATATTTAATCTAGCCTGAAAACTCACAAGGGATGAATAAAATCTACTAGTTGAGCTAGAAGTTGCAATCAACTTTTTAATGGAATTAAGAGCTTGATCCCCATCACAACATAGGAAGTCTTCTCCTACTACATAGTCTACAGCATATCTATAGCAAAGAACAAGACCAAAATAGGAACTACTAAGAAATAAATTCAAGGTCATCATGGGTTCAGTTTTACTATAAGAATCAGAAATCCTAGACCAAGCCTCCTTGAAATTCTCCTCACTCCCTTGCTTGAAAGTGAAGATTATTTCTTCCGGTGACATAGTGACAGGAACAAAACTATACATAAAAGCAAGCAAGTAAATAACAGCTACGAAGTAAACTAATTTTTTTTGTGTTTTTGATAAAGAGAAGCAAAACAAGACAAAAATAAAAACAAGACAATAAACAAAATAAAGAGGTTGAGAGTGAGAGACTCCTCTTGCCATAAGACTTCCTTCTCCCCGCCAATGGCACCAGAAAAAGTCCTTGATGGTGCAGATCTTGTACTCGTTGGGATACCCCAAGAGGAGGGTGTGATGAGCACAGTGGTAGGAGTTTTCCCCTTAGTTAAGAACCAAGGTTATCAATCCAGTAGGATAAATAGGATCTTCGGAAGGTTGATGCCACTGACGGGGGTGATGGCGCTTCACCGGCGTCAGCAACAACGTGGAACCTGCACACAACACAACCAAAATACTTTGTCCCAACGGTACAGTGAGGTTGTCAATCTCATCGGTCTTGCTGAAAACAAAGATTAGACGTATAGTGTGGAAAATGATGTATGCTTGTAGTATGTAAAGAGAGCAGGAAATTGTTGTGGTTTGTTTAACAGTGTGGAAAATGGACCGGGGTTCATAGGTTCACTAGTGGCGTATGTCCATAAAGATAACATGATGGGTGAACAAATTACAGCTGGGCAATTGACAAATAGAGGTTGCACTGTAGTGCACAATATAACATGATTTTAACTATGATATTTAGTGCGGGCATTACAACAATATACATAGACCGAAATCCATCTGCATCTATGACTAATAATCCACCCTCAGGTTATCATCCGAACCCCCTTAGGTATTAAGTTGCAAGCAAGATATAACTGCATTAAACAAAGTGTGTAATGTAAGCAATGATTATGCACGCGGGCGCTCTCACTGTTGTTTTCTCCCTAATGGAACATCACATCCTCCCCCTTCACGTTTCTGTCACTCGAGCAAGGTGGTGAGGAGGCATGAACCCACTATCAAGCATAAATACTCCCTCTTGGAGTCACTAGCAATTACTTGGCCAGAGCAACCACTAGCAACGGAAAGCATGCAAGATCACAAATAACATATGCAATAAAGACTATAATCAACTTGGCATAAGTTTAATATTCATCGGATCCCATCAAACACAACATATAGAATTACATAAGATCAATCTCGATCATGATAGGCATCTCACGAGATCTAAACATGGAGGCATATGAGGAGAAGACAACCATCTAGCTACAGCTACAAACCTGTAGTCCAAGGATGAACTACTCACGCATCACTCCGGAGGCAGGCATGGTGATGTAGAAGCCTCCGGTGATGATTTCCTCTCCGGCAGGGTGCCGGAAACAGCTTCAGAACCCCCCCTGATCTAAGGTTGACGGTGACGGTGGCTACAGAACTTTTCGGGGATTTTTCATCAGGTGCCTAGGGTTTTCCATCCGGGGGGATTAAATATGCAAAAGGGCAAAGGCGATGGAGCTCCAGGGGACCCACACCCATAGCTAGCACGGCCATGGGGGCGCCCCACCCTATGGTGTGGCCCCTTGGTGCCCGTCTTTGACTCTCCTTCGGTCTTCTGGATGCTTCCGGGGAAAATAGGCACTTCGGGCTTTGTGGGATCCAATTCCGAGAATGTTTCCAGAACAACTTTTATGAAACCAAAAACAGCAGAAAACAGGGAACTGGCACTTGGCATCTTGTTAATAGGTTAGTCCCAGAAAACGTATAAAAATGCTATATATAAGGGATAAAACATGTAGCAATTGACATAATATGATCATGGAGTATCATAAATTATATATACGTTGGAGACGTATCACTCGCTAGCCGAGGTTCGCGTCTAGGCCACCAGGTCTTTGTAACGCCCCTAAAGGACCGCAATCTCATCATGAGAGCTCTCCAAAGCAACCAGGCTGTCATGGAGGGCATTCTCCAGCTTGGTGATCTTTGCTTTGTACTCCTCCTTGTTCTTCATAAAGTGGGACTCCTGAGCCTTGAATTTCTTATGATATTCCTCATAGATGGTCTTGCGGTCATCCTTCAGCTTCTGCACATTCTCTGTGATGATCTTGTTCTCTTTCCTCTCGAGATCGAGATTGGCCTTCCTAAGGCGATCCGCAAACGAGGCCTCGTCAATGGAAACTTCGCCCTCACGTTTCTTCAGGAGGGTGCATTCTATGGCTTGTTCAGCAGTGATTTGGTGCATCGCCCTCTCCCGCTTCTTGACATCGCCCTCACGGTTGGAAACCTCCTCCTCGCGAGATGCACCTTGTGCCTCACACTAGGAAATGGCCTCCTCATGGTGGGAGACGCTCTCCTCGTGGAAAAGGATGCTCAGTTAGAAGCTCATGCTCGAACACGGAGTTCACCTCCTTACGGACCTAGACCTCCTTCTTGTGGAAAAATGTTTCTCCCGCCCGATGAGGGCGTTCTCCCTTGCCTGGAGCTCTTGATATTTAGACGCAGATGCGAGCGCACCAGACTCCACGTGCTCCTCTGCCTAAAGAAGCTTCTTCTTAGCCTCCTCGTGGAACTCCTCAGCGTCCTTGATGGCCCCATCCCGAATATCGTTGGCCTCACGGCGCGGTGGTCTTTCTCGCTCTGCTCGCGAGCGAGTCTACAGGCCAGACGCCCGGCCTCCACGGCTACACGGAGTTGGTTCCGCCCATCATCTAGGCGCCCTCGCTCCTACACCAGGCTGGCCTCCTCTTTGGCTAGATAAGCATCAAGCCCTTCAATGGCCTGGAGGGCCGCTGTCAGGGTTCTGTCGTGAAGAAGTATGTTCCCTCATGACCAGATCGGAAAGGGCCAATAAATCCAGGGCCCCTGCGACGAGGAGGCCCCCATGGCCTCCACTGTCAGGATCCTCTTTACCTTCTTTGTCTCCACCTCCATGGGCGCGTCCTGCACCGGAGAAGGCTGAAGGACCAGGTTCGTCAATGGGGGCTTCATGGCAGCCCCTTCTAACCAGCACGCATTGGACTTCCGTGGCATCCCTGATTCTAGGAGCCCTCTAATGGAGTGTAGACACGCGCTCGTTGGGAGACCCCAAGCGCAAGGTGTGAAGGGTACAACATCAAGTTTTCCCTCAGAAAAAAAACCAAGGTTGAATCGACCAGTAGAAGGAAGAAGCACTTCTGAAGGTTGATGCAGCTGAGATGGCAGGGCGCACTACCGGTTCAACAACAATGTGGAATCTACACAACACAATCAATTCACTTTGCCCCAACATAGCAGTGAGGTTGTTAATCTCACCGGTTTTGCTGATAACAAAGAGGTTAAATGTATGGTGTGGAAAACAGTATGAGAACAATATGAAAACAACAGTAGCTGTGTGAAAACTGTGGAAGCAGTGTGTGTATTATCACTACGAGAAAATAGACCGGGGTCCAGAGTTCAGTAGAGGTGTCTCTCCATAAAATATAGCTAACATGCGTGGTGAACAAATTACAGCTGGGCAATTTACAAATAAAGAACATGCATGCCATAAAGATTACTATGAGATTCATGCGGGCATTACAACAAGATACATAGATCGTCATCCAACTGCATCTATGACTAATAATCCACCCTTCGAATATCATCCGAACACATGTTGGATATTAAGTTGCAAGCAACGGATAATTGAAGTAAGCAAAGTATGTAATGTAAAAAATATAAACGAAGTAAACATCGTTGTTTTATCCCAAATGGAAACAGCACATCCTCCATCCATCATGTTTCTGTCACTCGAGCACAGACGCAAAGGAGGCATGAACCCACTATCGAGCATACATACTCCCTCTTGGAGTCAGTAGCATCTACTTGGCCAGAGCATCTACTAACAACAGAGAGCATGCAAGATCATAAATAACATACACATGAAGATAACATCATAGATTAAAATCAACAGACATAACATTCAATAATCATCGGATCCCAGCAGACACAACATGTAGCATTACAAATAGATGATCTCGATCATGTGAGGCAGCTACTACTATGGAGAGTACAACCATCTAGCTACTACTATGGACCCGTAGTCCAGGGATGAACTTATCACGCATCACTCCGGAGGCGGGCATGGTGGTGTAGACCCCTCCGGTGATGATTTTCCCTCCCGGCAGGGTGCCGGCGAGAGCTCGAGAACCCTCCCAATCTCGGGTTGATGATGACGACGGCCTCGGGTGTTTCTAGGGACGAAGTGGTATATTTTTAGGGTTGACGTAACGGGGGGAATAAACAGGCGAAAGGGCGATGGCGGTGGATGCCCGAGGGGCCCACACCACCCCCAGGCACGACCAGCGGGCATGCCGCCCTATGGTGTGGCCCCCCTCCGGCCTCTTCGGGACTCCGTGGAACCTTCGGGAATTCTAAGACTTCCGGGCTTCAAATTTTCCAATTCCGAGAATATTTCCAGAACAACTTTTCTGAAACTAAAACAGCATAAAACAGGGAACTCGCTCTGTGGCATTGTCAATAGGTTAGTCCCGGGAAATCGATAAAAATGACATAATGTGTAAGGAAAAATGTAGCATAAGGCATGAAAACAACATGGAACATCATAAATTATAGATATGTTTATGATGTATCAACATCCCCAAACTTAGTTCCTACTCATCCTCGAGTAGATAAACGACAAAACAAATAATTTCTGAGGTGACATGCTACCAACATAAACTTGATCATCATAGTAATGTAAAGCATGTAAACTAGGATCAAATGAATAAATGTTGTGGTTTATAGTTGATACCAAAGAGTAATGTATAAACCATTAGGAATAACAAAGTAAAACTTTTCAATGAATCAATACTAAAAGACAATCCACTGTGCAAAGTATATTAAAGATGATTTAAGCTTCAAGAACAACAATATAATCATCCAAGGCATCAAACTCTCACAACAAATCCTGTTAGGATCAAGTCAAGTGACACCAATATGCACATAGGAAAATCATTCAAATAATTGTGCACTTAAAACAAGCAAGCGTTCTGTATTGGTTCTTGGCACCAGGATGTTATGGCTAAACGAACATTATGTGGGGTTTGGATGTTCAATGAAAGAAAGTCTCACACAACTGAAAGCTATCATTAGACAAGAGGAAGTCTTATAATCAAAGTTATGCAAGGAGTAGTGATTTCCACACAACGGATGCACATAGAGCTATAAGTGTATGAAAGCTCTCCAATGGAACTAGTGGGGGGTGCATCCAACCTGCTTGCTCGTGAAGACCTGGAGCTCTTTTGAGGAGGCTCATCATTGGAATATACAAACCAAGTTCTATAATGTAATTCCCCACATAGTTATGCAAGTCATAATATGAAAACTCTCTCCAAACTGAAGTAATGATGCTAAACAAAGAACAAGTGTAGAATAAATGATAGTAATGGTGCCCCCTCTCTCTTTATTTTCTCTCTTTTGCCTCTTTTTTCTCTTTTGGGATTTTTTTTTTTTTGATATATAACCTCACTGGTAGGGGCAACACTCTATTTTACAATGAATCAACACACTTTTAGTACTCATAACTCAAACTGAAATATCTCGGATGTAAGTAAAACTAAATGCTCCTGCCAGTGTATCAGTATGCAAAATAACAATGGAGCATGACAAGTAACATGATGATGATGGATGTTGTATGGCAATATATCTCGGAATGGCTATGGAAATGCCATGGTAGGTAGGTATGGTGGTTGTTTTGAGGAAGATAAATTTTGGATTATGTGTAGAAGAACAAAGTTCTCCCACGGGGTTTGGATGTACTGGCAAAGTTTGCACCAACCCTCAACGTGAGAATGAGCAATGCACAGTACCGAAGAGGCTAGCAAATATGGATGGTGGAAGTGCCAGAAAACCGCAACATAGAACTCACAAGTTAAAAGGTTCCAAATAAAATCATGATAACATAAGGCATAATGAAAATCACTCCAAGAAGGTATGTGGCAGTGACAAGTCACTGTTAGCTACCCGACCATAGCGCGTAACAAGAAGCCATTACGACTGCTATCAGCAAAGGAAGTCATATAACATTATCCTATCAACTGGTTATTTGAGTGTGGCAGAGTTTCAAGTTTCGAGACCAAACATTAATTGTTTTTACTCTACTAAACCAGCAATTTTACCATTAAGAAAATTAATATCTCAAAACAACAGAAAATAATCAAGTGAACCAGTTTAGTGATCTACAAGAATATGCAAGCTTTTTCGTTATACCATCTACCACACGTAGCATTTTCTAACAAACACCAAACAACAAAAACTCTCCAAGAGATAGAGAAATGAAACAAGAGAGTACTAACACAACTCTACTAAAACTAACAGCTCTGAATAAGAGATGCAAGAAAAACATGAGCTAAACAGGAATTTTGCAGCAGCTAGAAGAAAAACTAAGAATGCGAGCATAACAAGTATTCAAATGAAAAAGCAGAGCGCGTCTCTCTCCAACACAAAGAATGGTAGGGTCCAACTATATTATTGCAGCAAGGAAAACAAAAGAAAACAAAAGAAAAACAAACAAATGCTCCAAGTAAACTTCATATGATGTGACCGAATAAAAATATAGTTTCATTAGAAGTGACCTGATAAATTGTTGATGAAGAAGGGGATGCCTTGGGCATCCCCAAGCTTAGATGCTTTAGTATTCTTAGAATTTTCTGGGATGAACCACAAGGGCATCCCCAAGCTTTAACCTTGCACTCTTCATGATCACATTATATCACCCTCTTCTCTTGACCCTTGAAATCTTCCTTCACACCACACTCAAAGAGTAATTCGCATTAGAGGGTTAGTGTAACAATAAAAAAATCATGGGTTCTGCATGGGCACAAGTTCTATTTATACTTTTGAACATTAGCTACAGCCACTGATGTTTCGTGAAGCAAACAAATCCACTTGACATCGTAAAAGAACAAATGCAAGAAAAATGGCAGAATCTGTCAAAACCAGAACAGTCTATAAAGACGGATTTTTTCTTTTGGGGCACTTATGTTGCTCAGATCGAAAAACTTAAAGAACAAAAAAGTTTCGGAAATAGTTGAGGAATAAGCAAAAAAAAATTAGATCATTATGATCTTTCTGGATTTGATACCATTTTTTACGGTGGACAGCAGAAATCTGTTTCCTACGCAGAAATCCAAAACCAACTCCAACTTTCGTCAGAAACTTTACTTGGCACAACTAAAACATGAAAATAAAGATAAAAAGGATTTGATACCGAAGTATACAACCCTTGTACTCAAAGAAAACAGGAAAAAACAAAGCAAAAATAAAACCATGGGTTATCTCCCAAGAAGTGTTTTTCTTTAACGCCTTTTAGCTAGGCCCAGAAAAGTGGATTCGCGTGTTTTCAAGTGAAGAAGCATCCAAATTGTAATTTGTTCGAATAATGGAATTAGAAGGAAACTTCATTATCTTTCTAGGAAAGTTTTCCATACCTTTCTTGAGTGGGAATTGAAATTTAATATTCCCTTCTTTCATATCTATAACAACACCAACAGTTCTAAGAAAAGGTCTTCCCAAAACAATTGGCCAAGAAGCATTGCATTCATTATTCATAACAACAAAATCAACGGGGAAAAGATTATTATTAACCATGATAAGAACATCATCAATTCTCCCCAAATGTTTCTTTCTAACATTATCAATAATACGAATATCCAAATAACAGTGCTCCAAAGGTGGCAAATCAAGAATATCATAAAGTTTCTTGGGCATAACAGAGATACTAGCACCAAGATCACATAGAGCATTGCAATAAAAATCATTCAATTTTATTTTAATAATGGGTTCCCAACCATCATCTAGCTTCCTAGGGATAGAGGCTTCACATCTTAATTCATCCTCTCTAATTTGCATAAGAGCATTTGTAATATGTTTTGTGAAAGCCATATTTATAGTACTAGCATTAGGAAAACTAGCAAGATTTTGCAGGAACTTAATCACTTCAGTTATGTTGCAATCATCAAAGTAAATATTATTTTTATCAAAGGTAATGGGACTATTGTCTCCCATGTTTCTAAAAAAATTAGCACTTTATCAGGAACGGTTTTAGCAGTTTCAGGCAGTTTTGCACTTTTAACAACAGAATTGAAAGTATTGCCAACACCAATTACTTTACCACTGATAGTAAAAGGTTTAATAGCACGAGAAGCTTCATTTTTACTAGTGGTGGTGATGGTGCAAACATTAGCTATATTATTCTTTTTAGCTATTTCATCTTCTCTTTCCCATCTAGCATGCAGTTTAGCTAACATCCTAACATTGTCATCAATTCGAATTTGGATGGAATTCAAAGTTTGCTTTCTTTAACATCATGAGGCATAACCTTTAGTTTCAGAAAATCAACATCAAGAGCAAGGCTATCAACTTTTGAAGCAAGAACATCAATTTTGCCAAACTTTTCCTCAACATATTTATTAGAAGCAGTTTGTGTACTAATAAAATTCTTGAGCAAGTTTTCAAGATCAGAGGTTACACTTTTATTGTTGTTGTATGAATTACCATAAGCATTACTATTATTGGGAGGATATGGCCTATAATTGTTGCTACCAAAATTATTCCTATAAGCATTGGTGTTGAAATTATTATTTTTAATAAAGTTCACATTAACATGCTCTTCTTGAGCAACCAAAGAGGCTAAAGGAACATTGTTTGGATCAACAGGAGCTTGGCCATTCAGAAGCATAGAAATAATAGAATCAAGTCTATCACTCAAAGAGGAGGTTTCTTTAACAGAATTTACCTTCTTACCATTTGTAGCTCTCTTAGTGTTCCATTCAGAATAATTTACCATCATATTACCAAGAAGCTTTATTGCTGCCCCCAAAGTAATGGACATAAAGGTTCCTCCAGCAGCTGAATCCAAAAGGTTTCTTGAAGAAAAATTTAGACCTGCATAAAAGGTTTGGATGATCATCCAAGTAATCAGTCCATGAGTGGGACAATTCTTTACTACAGATTTCATTCTTTCCCGAGATTTAGCAACATGCTCATTATCAAGTTGCTTAAAATTCATAATGCTACTTCTTAAATATATAATCTTAGCAGGAGGATAATATTTTCCAATGAAAACATCTTTACACCTAGTCAAAGAATCAATACTGTTTCTATGCAAAGATAGCAACCATTCTTTAGCTCTTCCTCTCAAAGAGAAAGGAAACAATTCCACTTTAATAATATCTCCATCTACATCTTTATATTTTTGCATATCACATAGTTCAACAAAATTATTAAGATGGGCAACATCATCATCAGTACTAACACCAGAAAATTGCTCTCTCATAACAAGGTTCAACAGGGCAGGCTTTATATCATAAAAATCAGCAGTAGGAGCAGGTGGAGCAATAGGTGTGCTAATGAAATAATTGTTGTTGGTGCTATTAAAGTCGCACAACTTAGTGTTCTCAGGGGTAGTCATTTTAGCAAGACTAAAAACGGGATAAAAACTACAACTAGAATAGGAACTAATTTTGTTGTGTTTTTGATAAAGAGAAGCAAACAAGACAAAATAAAATAAACTAAGCAAAAAAAAACAAAGTAAAGAGATTGGAAGTGAGAGACCCCCCTTGCAGAAATTCTCTTCCTCCCCGGTAACGGCGCCAGAAAAGCTTGATGGAGTGTAGACACACGCTCGTTGGGAGACCCCAAGCACAAGGTGTGAAGAGTGCAGCAGCAAGTTTTCCCTCAGAAAAGAAACCAAGGTTGAATCGACCAGTAGGAGGAAGAAGCACTTCCGAAGGTTGATGCAGTGGAGATGGCAGGGCACACTACCGGTTCAGCAGCAACGTGGAACCTACACAACACAATCAGTTTACTTTGCCCCTAACGTAGCAGTGAGGTTGTCAATCTCGCCGGTTTTGCTGATAATAAAGAGTTTAAATGTATGGTGTGGAAAACAGTATGAGAAAAATATGAAAACAACAGTAGCAGTGTGAAAACAGTGGAAGCAGTGTGTGTATTATCAGTATGAGAAAATAGACCGGGGTCCACAGTTCACTAGATGTGTCTATCCATAAAAGATAGCTAACATGCGTGGTGAACAAATTACAGTTGAGCAATTGACAGATAAATAACATGCATGACATGAAGATAACTATGAGATTCATGAGGGCATTACAACAAGATACATAGATCGTCATCCAACTGCATCTATGACTAATAATCCACCCTTCGAATATTATCCAAACAAACATTGGATATTAAGTTGCAAGCAACGGATAATCGCAGTAAGAAAAGTGTGTAATGTAAACAATGTAAACGAAGTAAACATCGTTGTTTTCTCCCTAATGGCAACAACACATCCTCCATCCGTTCTATCACTTGAGCACAGATGCAAAGGAGGCATGAACCCACTATCGAGCATAAATACTCCCTCTTGGAGTCACTAGCATCTACTTGGCCAGATAATCTACTAACAACGGAGAGCATGCAAGATCATAAATAACATACACATGAAGATAACATGATAGATTGATAATCAACAGACAAATCATTCAATAATCATCGGATCTCAGCAAACAAAACATGTAGCATTACAAATAGATGATCTCGATCATGTGAGGCAGCTCACGAGATCTAAACATGAGGCCTGAGGTGGATAGTACAACCATCTAGCTATTGCTATGGACCCCTAGTCCAGGGATGAACTACTCACGCATCACTCTGGAGGCGGGCATGGTGGTGTAGACCCCTCTTGTGATGATTTTCCCTCCTGGCAAGGTGCCGAGGACAGCTCCAGAACCCTCCCGATCTCGGGTTGATGATGAAGGCGGCCTCGGGTGTTTCTCGGGACGAAGTGGTATCTTTTTAGGGTTGGCGTATCGGGGGGAATAAATAGGCGAAAGGGCGATGGTAGTGGATGTCCGAGGGGCCCACACCACCCCTAGGCGGGGCCAGGGTGCACCTTCCTATGGTGTGGCCCCCCTATGCCCCCCTCTGGGCCTCTTCGGGACTCCGTGGAACCTTCGGGAATTCTAAGACTTCCGGGCTTCAAATTTTCCAATTCCGAGAATATTTCCAGAACAACTTTTCTGAAAATTAAAACAGCAGAAAACAGGGAATTGGCTCTATGGCATCTTGTCAATAGGTTAGTCCCGGTAAATCGATAAAAATGACATAAAGTGTAAGGAAAACATGTAGCATAAGGAATGAAAACAACATGGAACATCAGAAATTATAGATACATTTATGATGTATCAACCCCTGGAGCAGGCGGTATCTATAATTTTTTGATGCTCCATGCTTGTTTTCTACATGTTTTCCCTATGTTTTCCTATGTTTTCTACCATTTATTGGGCTAACCTATTAACAAGAAGCCCAGTTCCAGTTTCTATCTGTTTGGTGCGTGAATTGCATAAGAGGTCCAAAAATGAAAGTGCTTGGAATTGGATGAAAATTTACGCCGATTTTTTATCCACCAGAAGACTCCAGAAGCCAGAAGAACACCCTGAGGGGACCCACAGGGCCCCTAGGGGGTGCCAGGTGCGACCACTCCCCTACCCCCACCCAGTGGTCCCTGGGTGCCTCGGGCACTGCCTCCTGTTGCCTCTTCGCCTATGAAATCCCTAAAACCCTAAAACGGAAGACCCCCGGATGATTTTTTCCAAAAACACATCCGAGCTCCACCGCCATCCAAAACCCTAATTCGGGGGAAACAAGTCTTTGTTCTGGCACTCTACCGGGACGGGGAAGTGCTCCCGGATCCATCTTCATTGACTTTGCTGCCTCCCACGGTGATGCGGGAGTAGTCCCTCCTCGAAGTTGAGGGCTCGTGCTAGTAGCTATGTGATTCTCTCTCCCCCATGATGTGATCTTGATTGTGATCGTGTGCTATGCTATCATTGTTGGATCTATGATGTTTCCCCTTCAATATGTAATGGATACGATGTACCCAATTGGTTTTATCTGTATAATTTTCTAGAGTCACCTTTGTTCCATGGTGCCACGGTGATAGTGCGGGTGCCGTGTGTGACTCTGTGGACATTGAATTAGAGGGATACTTATCATGATCTAGTTCTTACTTTGTTGGATTGAATTGGAATCATGAGGTTTCTTGATGCTTGTGTTTAGTATAATCTCTATAGTTCCAAGGTGAAAGTGCAGGTGATGTAGAATAATTAGAAAGATACTATTCAAGAGATAGGTTTGGTGTTTATTAGTATTATATTTGGATGCTCAAAGTGACAGGGTTGGGGTGTTCATTGATGGGAACGTGAACTTTAAGGTGTGATGTTGTAGCCCTACATGATTCTCATCCTACTTGATTCACGAGGAATGATTTCCGAGATATGTCTTTCATGCATGTTGTTAGAGGAAGTATCATATGTTTAATTATGTTAATGTTGTTGAGGGTTGACATTAGTGAAAGTATGATCCCTAGGCCTTGTTTCCCACCATTGATATATCGTTTTCTTTCAGTTTAACTACTTGTTTGCTTGCTGCCATTTTGATCACAAATTTAATATACCTTGTTTTCCTATCCATACTACCTATATTTTATCATCTATTCGCCGAACTAGTGCACATATACAACTGACAATTCTATTGGGTGTGTTGGGGACACAAGAGACTTCTTGTATCTTAATTCCAGGGTTTCTTGAGAGGGAGACACTCAACCTATACCTCCATGAGTGCGATAAACCTTGGGTTACTCATTTGAGGGAAATTTGTTGTTGTCCTACAAAGCTCAACATAGTCTACAAGAGTAGTAACGTGTAGTAGACATCAAGCTCTATTTTGGCGTTGTTGCCATGGAGGTTAGCGCTTGAAGGTATCTCTTTAGATATTGCAATTTTATCTTTTTGTTTCTTGTTTTTATTTTACTAGTTAGGATTAGTGGAAAACGGAAAAAATAAGAGAGAGATTTATGAGATTTATCTTGAGTTAGGACATGAAGTGTTTGAGGAGAAAATTTAAAAACCTGTGGAACTTTATTTGCATGCCAGTAGCAATGTTATTAGTATGAATTATTTGAACACCATTATGCTAATGCTATGGAAAAATTTAAGATTGGGGAACTGGGTTATGATGAGTATTATATATTTAGTTGCCCAAGCATGGAGGAGAAAATTAACTTTGATGATACTATGCCTCCAATATATGATAATTACAATGAGGAATATGATATTTTCAGTCCACCTACTATTGAGGAGAAAATTTATTGTGATTATAATATGCCTCCTATTTATGATGATTATAATGATAGATACTTTGTTGAATTTTCTCCCACTACTATTAATGAGAATGACTATGCTTATGTGGAGAGTAATAATAGTTTTATGCATGTGGATCATGACAAGAATGTTTATGTGATACTTATATTGTGGAGTTTGTTCATGATGCTACTGAAAGTTATTATGGGAGAGAAACATATGGTTGTCGAAATTTTTATGTTACTAAAACACCTCTCTTTATGTTGAAATTTTTGAAGTTGCAGTTGTTTTCTATTCCTATTTTATTTGTCTTTTGCTTCATTGATTTGTTTTCTTACAATATTCCTCCGCATAGGAAGTGGGTTAGACTTAAATGTATTTTATATTTTCTTCTTGATGCTCTCTTATTTGTTCTTCAATTCTTATTATTATGTGATCATCTTTTAAAATCACTATGCCTAGCTAAAGGACGTTAAACAAAAGCGCTTGTGGGAGGCAACCCACTTTGTTTTCCTTTGTTTAATTTTTGTTTTATTCTGTTTTCTTTTGGTTTCTTTGTGTCTTGGAACTTTTTACCTCTATAACAACCTCTACTTATACTTTTTATTTCTTTTTGTGCCAAGAGTAACCTCTAATAGAGAGTTAGTATGATTTGGAGAATTTGTTGTTTTCTGTCCAAATTTTTGTGCTTCACCAAAAACCTCGGTTCTCTCAGCCAGAACGTGAGCAATTTTTTATATTTTTGGAGCACCTGCCCAGGCTGTTATCTAACTTTCATTAGTTTCGTACTTTTTTATTTGAGCAACAGAAGGTCCTCGAAAAAAATCATCTTTTTCCTCCCTAGAAGTGACCTGATAAATTGTTGATGAAAAAGGGGATGCATTGGGCATCCCCAAGCTTAGACACTTGAGTCTTCTTGGAATTTGCTGGGATGAACCACGGGGGCATCCACAAGATTAGGCTCTTCACTCTCTTGATCACATTATATCATCCTCTTCTCCTGACCCTTGAAAACTTCCTTCACATCAAACTCAAAGTAATTCTCATTAGAGGGTTAGTGCACAATCAAAAACTCACATGTTCTCCCTGGACACAAGCATTATTAATACTTTTTAAACATTAGATACATCCACTGATGTTTTGTGGAGCAAAGAAATCCACTCAACATAGTAAAAGAGAGTGTGCAAAGTAAAAAAGGGCAGAATTTGTCAAAACTGGAACAGTTTGTAAAGATGAATTTTTTCGAGGCACTTACATTGTTCAGATAAAAAAAACTCTGAACAAGAAAAAGTTTCGGAAATAGCTGAGGATCATGCACAAAAATTTCCAGGTAGTTTTGATTTTCTGTGAATTTATACAAATTAAACATTTGACATCAAAAATCTGTTCAAATCCAAATCTAACTTCAACTTTTCACTAGAGACTTTACTTGGCACAACAAATACGAGAACATAAAGATACAAAGGAGTTGCAATAGAAGTAAACAACACCTTGACTCGAATAAAATAGAAGAAAACATTGTAAAAATAAAAACATGGGTTATCTCCCAAGAAGTGCTTTTCTTTAACGCCTTTTAGCTAGGCCCGAAAAATAAGAATCAAGTATTTTCAAGTGAAGAAGCATCCAATGTGAGATCAGAAACCTCCTCACAATGCATTGTATTTTATCTATAGAGGGTTCATATGTCCCTCTCTCAACACTCTTGGGTTCACTACTCTCATCAAAGGGGTTTCCGGGAACAATCCAATCAAAATTCTTCTCTAAAGCTTCCTGCATTCCAACTAATTTAAAAGGTATTTATATTTTGATTTCCTCCCCGTTTTTTAGGTTCAGTTCTGTCTAGTTTTTCAAGAGCACCAATAACATCTACACATGAGCCTATCATCGTAAAATGATCGAAGACTTTCCTAGCTTCTATAGCAACATCACCAAATTATTTAAGAAAAGTTTCCAGAATAAAATTTCTCTTTTCAGTGTCCTCAACATCATTTAGGTCAAGAAACATTTTCTGCATTATGGGGTTAAGGTTAACAAACCTAGCTTCTAACATGTGAGTTAAAGAAGCTGCATTAGTTTCATAATTTGGAGCAAGTTATACTATGGATCTATCCTCAAAATCTTTATTCTTGCTAACATGATTAAATAATTATTCAATGTTATCCTTTCCAATTACAGAACCACTACCTATTGACAAGTCTTTCAGGGTGAACTTAGGGGAGTAGCATGATGAAAAATAAAAAACAGAGGGTAACAAAAATAGCAACTATAATAAGAACTATTTTTTGTGTTTTTGATATAGAGAAGCAAACAAGAAAAAATAAAATAAACTAAGCAAAACAAAAACAAAGTAAAGAGATTGGAGGTGAGAGACTCCCCTTGAAGAAATCCTCTTTCTCCCCGATAACGGCGCCAGAAAAATCATGCTTACGTGTGGGCACACGTTCATTGGGAGACACCAAGAGGAAGGTATGAAGAGTACAGTAGCAAGTTTTCCCCCCAGAAAAAAACCAAGGTTGAATCGACCAGTAGGAGAAAGAAATCACTTCTGAAGGTTGTTGACAGTTGATGTTGGCAGGGCGCACTACCAGGCTCAGCAGCAATGTGGAATATGCACAACACAGCCAAGATACTTTGCCTCAACGAAACAATGAGGTTGTCAATCTCACCAGTTTTGCTAACACAAAAGATTAGATGTATATAGTGTCGAAAATAGTACTTGTTTGTAGTAAATGAAAAGAGAACAATGATGGCAGTGAATGAAAAGGAAACAGTGTTTGCAGTGGTTGTATTATAAGTGTAAAAGAATGGACCGGGTCCACAGTTAACTAGTGGTGTCACTCCATAAAATATAGATAACATGATGGGTAAAAAAATTACAGCTGGGCAATTGACAGATATAAAGGCTGCACCGTAGTACATATGCATGACATGATGATTACTATGTGATTCATGCGGGCATTACAACATAATTCATAGACTGTTATCCAACTGCATATATGACTAATAATCCACCCTCAGAGCGTCATCGAATCAAACTTCGGGTATTAAGTTGCAAGCAACAGATTATTGCCTTAAGTAAAGTGTGTAACATAAGCAATAAAAACATTGTTGTTTTCTCCCTAATGGCAACAGAACATCCTTCATCCGTCACGTTTCTGTCACTCGAGCACAGATGAAAGGGAGGCATGAACCCACTGTCGAGCATAAATACTCCCTCTTGGAGTTACAAGCATCAACTTGGCCAGAGCATGTACTAGTAACGGAGAGCATGCAAGATCATAAATAACATAAACATGATAGATTGATAATCACTTGACATAGCATTCAATATTTATCGGATCCCAACAAACATAACATGTAGAATTATAGATAGATGATCTTGATCATGTTAGGCAGCTCACAAGATCTAAACATGGTGGCATAAAGAGGAGAAGACAACCATCTAGCTACTTCTATGGACCCGTAGTCCAAGGATGAACTACTCACGCATCACTCCGGAGGCAGGCATGGTGATGAAGAGCCCTCCGGTGATGATTTCCCCTCCCGACAGGGTGCCGAGGAGAGCTTTAGAACCAACCCTAACTAAGGTTGACAATGACAGTGGATACAGAACTTTTCGTGGATGGAGGCTCGGGTATTTAGGGTTAACCCGAGGAGGAGATTAAATAGGCGAAAGGGAGATATCGGTGGGTGGCCAGGGGGCCCACACCACCTGGTGGCGCGACCAAGGGGGGGCGCTCCACCCTATGGTATGGTGGCTCCAGGGCCCCCCTCCGGGTCCCCTCTGGACTCCATGTACATGACAGATTTCTAAGACCCTCGGATTATGTTTCGTCCAATTCCGAGAATATTTCCAGAACAACTTTTCTGAAACCAAAAAGAGGAGAAAACAAGAACTGGCTATGTGGTATCTTGTTAATAGGCTAGTCCTAGGAAATCCATAAAAATGATGTAAAGTTTATACAAAACATGTAACATATGGCATTAAAAGAACATGGAACATTAGAAATTATAGATACGTTTGAGACGTATCAGTAGCACACGAGAAATTTACTTTGAATGGCGGTTAAGTACCACATATTGGTAGATATGGTGGACACATTTGGAAAACTATGATTTTTGGAAGTTGGATGCACGAGTAGAGCTCATACTTAGTACAGGTGAAAGCTAGCAAAAGACTCGGAGCGACCAACTAAGAGAGCAATACCGGCCATAATCATGCATAGCGACAAAACATCATTAATCAAAGCATGAAGTGATATTACAAGTCAAAAACTAAATAATCATCAAGGCTAGAGGTGATTTTTTTTGTAGTAATAAATGTGTGAGCATGCGCCAAGTCAATCCAGATAAATTATTCAAAGGAGAAATACCACAATACCATGCTTCAATATGAGAACACAACACATGATTAATTTCAATGGCACATTAAGCACTCTCAGCTATTTGAGACTAGTCATGATACATCATAAATAACTAAGCACACAATTAAAATAACATCTAACATGACATGTCAAAGCCTAAGCCACAGTCAAAACAAGCTTCCTATTGCACCACTATAAGCGTGAAACAATTTACTCTTCTCCAACACCAATCAGCTTATTCGAAACAACTATCAAAGCAAATAAACATCAAAGAGCAGGGGATTTTTGATGATTTACCACACTTTGCGTGTGAAATTTGATTATTTTCCCTATGGCCACCACATGTCAGTGAGACATGGTGTGGCAAATAATCAAATTGCAAAGTAAAACGTGGCAAATTGTCAAATGCCCCAAAGAGCAGAGAGCTAATAAAATATAACTGAACAAAACCAACAATATCGGAACAAAATTTGAGTGAAAAACAAGAGCTAAACGCAATACTAGCAAAAACTGAACACTCAAAGAAAAATAAGAGTGAAAACTAGAGTGTTCTAGGCAATGAAAACAGAGCGTGTCTCTCCCAAATTAAAAATTATAGGATCCAACCAAAAGCTACAACAAAGAAAACAAAACAAATTGAAAGCAAAATAAAAAGACGCTCCAAGAATAACACATATTGTCGTGGGATAATCACGGCAGACGTTACCGGGGGTAACTGATCTTGGGGCAGGGCGACACAGGCGTTTGGGAGAGGGTTTAGCTCAGAGGAAAACATGATGATGAACTTTGATCTGGTAGCCGGCAATCAAGTCGCCGAGTCTCCGATCTCAAGATAATAACTCAAATTGCGTGTTACACTGGATACTCGATATTAGGCGAGATTGCTAGAACTCTTGGATCTCTGTAAACCAGACCTAGGGGTTGGTTTATAAAGCACCGTACCCCCCTGGCTTGCCCTCCAAGGCGCACCCTGAATCCTACCCGAACACCTCTTACAAACCCTAGCTTTCCTTACCGCAACCCACAATCCGGGTTACGAGGCCTACAAACTTTGGGCCTTCCAGAAGTTTCGTTATCCTTAGCCGGATCCTGCGCCCCGTCCCTTGGGCCGGGTTACACCTTGGAGTTGGTCTACCGGGTTATTATCCCTCCATCAGTAGTCCCCAGAATAGCTTGGGCTTCACGGATTCTTCCCAGAAGCACTGGCTATTCCCTGCAAAAATATCAAACACGCAAGTGTAGGGAGGCCGGGTTAAGGTGCTTTGATATATAGCTAGGCCTAACTCCATGGTGGCCATATAGTAACCCGGCTTTTCTCCAGACGCTCTGCTTAACTTTCCGGGTCTAAACCTTGATAAAAATGCCAAAACTCTATACTTTACTCGATAATTGATCTCGATACCATGGAGAGGATCCCCTTCTCTTTTTCGTCCGAATATCTTGCTCGGTCATGTGAAGCATATCTCGCAAAATCCGCGCGGATAGCCATCACCCCAAATCTTCCGGATTCCGCCCGTCGGGATAGGTGTATCCGCCCACACCTTATAAATAGAGCCTAGAGGGTAACTTGGACTTCCACACATCACTCCAATCTTTCATTGGCTCCCTCACTCCCTGCGCCCCGCAACACCTCGAGAATCCCGAGCACGCCGCCGTAAAAGGCCGCCGCCAGTTACATCCAACCCTGAATCGCTCCGCGCCGCCGCCAAACTCCGCCACCGCACCTGCGTTCCGCTCATCAAGAGCTGCAAGGAGGGATCTAGATCACGACACCGGCCGCCGCCAGGCCACATTCCAATTTCTTCCAGTAAGTATTCGCCAATCTAGCCCCGCGATTTTTTTCGATTCAGTCTAGATTGGATCTAGGTCAATCCGCAGACCGTGTTTCCCGTCACACCGAATTAGATGGTTTAAATGCTCGCCAACTCCTTCAACAACCTGTTGGATGATCACACACCACCCTCCTATCGTTATTAATCACCAATTTCCCCGTAGAATCGTTCGCAAGTTTTTCCAATCTAGATCCGTTTCATCCAAATTTCCGCGCATATCATTAACACCCGGAAAATCCTACTTTTCCGGCTATTTTACTTGCAGTAGACACATGGGCAACCATCCGTCTTCCCCAAACTCATTCCAATACGTAAGTGACCAATAATTTCCATAGTTGTACTTGATACCCGGATAATTCGCAACCTTCACTCCGTGGCACAGTACCCGGATAGTTCTTAGTTTTCACACCTTCTGGATACCCCAAGTATATACTCGGATATCCCAATATGTCCGAGTCTCATTCCCTGCATCTTTTTTCCTGGTGTTTCGCAGGTTGATCCCATGGCTCCTAAGAGACAAGGAAAGCAGCCGGCTCAGGCAAAGACAATCCAGACCATATCCGCCAACTGGGGGAGATCCACAGCTACGAAGGCCAAGCTAGAAGGGCTGGCCGAGTTGGGAGTCCTCCCTTCCCAGAAGGACATCCACTGGAGGGCACCGGGTGACGAGACCCGGCCCACACCCGCTGACAATGAGGTAATCTGCTTCGTAGAACACGTGACCTGGGGATTCCGTCCTCCGGGTCACCCTTTCTTTCGGGAAGTCCTTAACCATTACGGCCTCCGGGTGTTCGATATAGGGCCTAACTCTATATTGAACATAACCCACTTCATCGTCCTTTGCGAGTCCTATTTGTGCATTCCACCAAATTTGACTCTTTTCATAGAACTTTTCCAATGCAAACCGTGCCGCGAAAGCGGTGACGGGGCGCTCTTGACTTGCGGCGGGGTTTCCATCCAGCGCCGCAAGAATTCCCCTATGCCAACCCTTAACTTAAACTCTCACGTTAAGCATTGGCAACTCTCCTTTTTCTACTGCCGAGACACCTCCTTACCCGGCGAGAGAAGATTGCCGGGTTACTCGGAGGGTCTCCTAGATATCTCCGAGTCTTTCAATGCCTTTGCCCCTGAGTCGGACAGGGAGGCCATCAAGCCTTTGCTAGCTAGGCTAGCTGTCCTCTCGGCCCAAGGCCTTCTTGGGCTCAACTTGGTGAAGACGTGGGTCGATTTCCGGATCCAACCCAACTCTACCCGTACCAAGTTGATGTGTGAGTATTCGGGGCACACCACAGACGCGCTCCGATACTCCATCAAGAACTTTGCCACCGGTGATACCAACAAAACCATCAAGAGTTTCTTGACGGAAAAATTGGAGGTGATAAAGAACATTACCGGGTTACCTCCATTCACTCGGGAAAACCCGGCTCCAGCGGTAAGATCCGGTTCTCATAACCTTTTTCCACACTTTGACCTGATGCAACTTCCAATTCTTACTTTCATCTTTCTGATTTTAGGCTGATGATCCCTTCTGGCGAGTTGAAACCTCCCCCCCTCCAGAGACCCGGAAGAAGAGGACGAGCCGGCTGATGATGATGAAGGTACTTATCCGAATCTCATGTTATCTTTTACTTGCATTATTTTCCTACCATTTACCTTTTTCCCACGGATACATACTCGATTTTCAGGGCTGGAAGACGAAGAACAAAGGGAAGAGGAAGACCCGGAGGCCACTGAATCCGATCAGGAGGTCACAGTCGGGGCCAAGAGGAAGGCCAGAGGAGTGGTTGCAAAGGTTCCTTTTTCCTTTATGTCTTCTGAGCCTTACTCCTTCGATACCATGCGTAAACTTAATCAACAATTGTCACACTCATCATTTGAAGGATCCTCTCCCGGCTAAGCGCAGGGTGACCCGAGTTCCCCGGGCGAGGATCCCCTTAACCCGGGTATCTCCACTTCACCTGCTCACCGAGCCAGCACTCCTCCACCTCAGCCCTCCAAATCTCCTCAGCGCCACCCATCTCCTAGCCACCCACTCGCTGGGCAATTCCGGGTGCCGCTATCGGTGCCTTTGGCGACCTCGTCTGCCTCCAGCGGCGAACTCCCGCCGGATTACGCTGTGAACACCGGGTAAGTCTCCATCGCTCGATATCCTTTTATACCTGATAACTACCAATCTATATCGCTAACCACTTTTTCCTCTTTCCTATTAGCGCCCAAGCTACCACTAGTGACCCGGAAATCACAGAAGCAGAAAAGCAGAGGGCGGAGGGGCCGACTATTAACACGGATGCTGCAGTTGATAATGAAGCTGAAGACGGCCAAGAACAAGACCCCTTCAATGACCCGGCTCAACAGGAAACCGTGTCTCCAAAATCCTCTGAAGAAGTGGACGAAGATATTGAGATCTTGGAGACGAAGACGGGCTCTCCTAACCCAGATACTCAGACGGTCCGGGTTTCGACCCCAAGAACCGGGAAAGTTCCCCAGCCGGAAGACCAATCTGCCGGCCCTTCTAGAGTTCGCCCTGAGGACATGACGTTCGCCAAATGCTTGATGCCTCTACACCTTAAAGGCCGATGAAGAGAATATTCTAGATGCTTTGATAACAAAGCACAAGGTAAGTTCGAGTAACACCACTTGTATCCTTGTATAGTCCCCAAGTTCCAAGTGAATTACTGGTTTAATTTGCTTGGAACTTCATAATAAATCCGACTGACCCTTCCTTGTGTTTCCACCTAGGATTTCGTTGCGCAATCCGAGAAGAAGCTGGCGAAGGCTGCCAAACGTATTGTGAAAGAGACAGCTCTTCGCGAAGCAGCTGAAGCTGAAGCTCGTAGGAGTGGAAAAATCACAAGGAAGTATAGGAAAAGGGCTCACTTGGCTGAGGACAGGCTAACAACACTTCCTGTGTAGATTGCCGATACCTAACGCGCAGCAACTGGTATGATCTTTGAACTTTAGCAATTAAGACCCGGATTTTCCTTTGGATGAATAGCCGGATCCCCTTGTTCATTACTTTTCTTACTTTCAGCAGGTCCGGATGATGCGATCCCGGAAGAGGATGATACTGCCAAGCTGAAGCTCATTAAAGATACTGTCCGGCAGCTCAGTGCCGGAGTTGGATGGATTCTCGATGAACTACGACTACCGGGTGTTGGACCTGGTAACATGAAAAAGTTGCTGGAAGTCTGCTCCACCATTCCTGAGTGGATTTGGCATTGGAAGCGCTCATCCTGTCGGTTTGGAGTAACCCGGGGTCTTGCGCTGGCTAAATCTTATTTCCCTAAGCTAGAGCCGGCCAAGCTGATGGGCGGGTTTCCAGAATTCAATCAAGACGGGTCCAAGTTCTCACCAAAGAATTTCAAAGCTATTCAGAAAGAAGTTCGTCACCCGGCCAGTGATCGCCGACAGTTTGGAGATCGATTCTATTCTTCCTGCATATGATGCTAGTGACAAGGTTATTAAGGCAGATCGCCCCAAGCCATACGACATGCTTGCCCGATGGAAGGAAGAAGCTGCCAAGATTAGGGAGGAAGCTGCAAAGAAGAAGGCTGAAGCCGACTCTGCGCCTGCTACCTCTACACCCATCGTCCCTCCACCTGCGCGAGTAGGCATTACTGCTGACCCGGGTGCTGCTGCTACCACAAGTGATGGCAAAGGCAAGGCGAAGATGGACGCCGCGGCTTAGAATGCCGAGTAATACCTGCCACTTCTCATGCGTCAGTCGGCCTGATGTGTCGTTTAAACAATTATTTTTGAATGGTGCGCCTGTGCACCTTTGATACTCTTTATCGGAATTTTGTAATGCATTCTAAGTTCCTAATACACCTTGTGCCTCTTCTGGCTTTTATGTTTATCTACTTTTGAACCCATGTGATCTTGATATCCGACTTTCTTTATTCTCGATATCCGACTTTCTTTATTCTCGATATCCAACTTTCTTTATTGTTCCTTTTGTGAGACTCGGTTTCCGGGTTTCATGGGTGTTGACAAGCGGGATTACTTCTAAGTCCCCAAGTCCCCAAGACCCGGATGTTTGGATTTTTTGAACCTTAACAACTAAGCAATTTTTCTCTCTTAAGATCCCGAGTTTCCAGAACCCGGATTTCCGAGTCTAGGATACGTGATCTTTCAAGGAGAACGGAGTGTTTGCTGCTAAGTCCACAAAAAACCCCGAGTTGTTTCACACAGGACCTGAAGTTATGCTTAATAATCATTGAGTTTCCGTTTATTAGCCTTGTACTCTGCATAACTTGTGGTTTAGATGACCCTTTTGACTATCTTATACTGTAAGCCGGCTTTCGCGTGGATACCATGTTGTTACATCTATACGAAGACAGGGTCAGGCAAGTCCCACTAGGCGTCATGGCTGACTGTAATCGTAAGCGAACAAATCATGCCACTTTGTTGCGAGTCACATCGAGCTTAAGTAAGAATGGTCAAGAAAATTTGGCTCCTTCGTCCGGTTATAAGATTGCAGCCGTACTCTTTTGCAAGTAATCGGCCCTTATAACTCATAGGCATCATGGCCGGGTCTTTGAGTTTGCAACTGTGCTATTCAAGCAACCAGCCCCCAAGACCTAAATATATGCATCATACTGAGAGTACAGAACACGATAATAATCACCTCTTTTCTTGATAATCACCTCTTTACTTGATATGAAAAAATTAGGCCAGCAAGCCGCCTCATTAAAAACCCGTCCAGTCCCCAAGGGTACCCTGGATAGGAAAAGAGTGCGTCTGAAAACCTGCTGCCTGTTACATCGTTCAATTCCACATGCCAACATAATTTTTGCTAAGTATAATATGGACGTAGCTGAGCCACGTTCCATGGTCTGTCTCTTTCTTGCATAGATGAAGTGGTATGAGCGGTGTCATTAACTGTGGTCGACTCTTCCCTTGCATCTATCAAGTAATATGACCCATTATGCAAATTCCGGCTTACGATAAACGGTCCCTCCCATGGTGGTGATAACTTGTGTTTTCCTTCGTTTGACCGTACTAGGCGCAGAACCAGGTCTCCTTCCTGGAAGACCCGGGTTTTCACGCGCCGGCTATGATACCTTCGTAAATCCTGCTGATATATGGCTGATCTTGTCACATCCCAATTTTGGAATACCTGATAACACTGTTGTTTTGCTAATTGCTTGACTAATAAACCTTGGTTGTGTTTGTTTGTGTTTGTTTGAGTGCAACTAAACAAACTAATTATATAATCTTACATGGCTAAGAAATTGAAAACAAACTTAAAAAGATTGCAAAGCAGTAATCTAAAAATATTCAACATCTTGTTCCAATGACTTTGACAATATTTTCTAAAGTAAATATTGATCAAAGAGTTTTCCAAAAACATATTAGGAATCCAATACTTGTTGAATATTATTCCAAGACCTAATTTAAGAAAGAGGAAACACTTAATAAATTTCCCTAAAAAGATTATCAGAAAAAGAGGCATTCTTAAATGCTTCACCAAAATATTATCAAATGTTTTTCCAACCTTGCAAGATTAAAAACAAAGGTATTGGAGAGCATTGACTTGCTATCTCTAGTCACATAAATATTTTGGCAAAGCATTGTTAAAGAAAAGCCAAGTGCCTTATTAAATAGAAATTCCATTATTTCCAGAAACATAAAACTCAAACAAGTTACTTCTGGAAACTTTCCTCAAATGAGCTGAAATTAATACCAGTGCTTCCTTATATCAAATAAGGAACACACACAAGAGGAGACCAAAAATTGAATCCATTAAAGTCCTGAAAACATGGTTTTTCTCCACAGCAACAATTTGGATTTTGAACAAGTTTGTTCTACAAACTTTTTCCAAATGCCATGAAATAAATACCACATGCTCTATATCATAAATAAGGATGAAAACCAAAAGGAAACAAGTTTTTGAATTGTTTAAGTTTCAAAAACCCCTGTTTTCTTCACAGCACCTTTTGAAATTTGAACAAGTTTGTTCTAGTAAGTAACTCAAAATGACTTGAATTTTCTACCACATAAGGAACACATCAATTAAGGAATGTGTGCCAAAAATTATCATTTTTGGAAGCTCCTAAGTAGGTTAATAAATTCAATGTCCATTTATGCAAGAAATCAAATTTGAACAACTTTGAATTATCAAGTTTATCTAATTGAGCCAATTTTCACATATGTTGTGTATCTAAACTAATTAGAATTTTGGGCAAAAGGATTTCAATTTTTAATTTTGTTTGCCTAGTGAAAACAACCATTTTTCAGAGAGCAAAGGACCTACTTGTAAATACCCAGGGACCAAATTGAAATCCTAGTCACACATGGTCTTCTTCTTCCTGTAGATGACGCAGCAGAGGGCATGGCTGCCCATGCTTCCTTAGCTTCGAGTGGAAGTCTTGCTAGATGGATAAAAGCACCATGTGCACCTCTGTGCCTCTTACCTGCCCCCTCTCTCTCCCCTAGAGTCTCTCTCCCCCTCTCTTAGATATTTCTTTGAACCCAAACCCTAGCCCGTGGATGGCCGCCGTCGATTCGGCCGCTGTGGAGCTCGCCGCCGGCAGCCGAGTGGCCCATCGTCTCCGCCTCGTCGAGTGTGACTTCTCTGCAGAAGGAATTGAGCCGGAGCGACGCGTGGAGGCCGCGCCAACCTCGAGTCTTCTCCGAGCCCGGCGGACTCCGGCGAGGGATTCCGGCCGCCTCGAGCTCCCTCCTCCTCATCCGAGCATCCGTGCGCAGTTGTGGTGAGCAGGGGAATCCCCCCGTCGCTTTTCCCCCCTCCCTCTCGCTCTAAAACGTTCCCGCGCCGTGGTCACCGTCCCGCCGCCGCCGCGCGCTGTCGCCGCCGCTCTCCGGAGCCATCCCAGGAAACGAACCATACGCTAGGAGGTTCCCTCGTCGAGCACATCGTGTTGGTGCTAGTTAATTGCGAAGTGATGCACGGAAACGCCGGATCTTTGCTCGCCGGAGCGGTTTCGCCGGCGATGACGCGGGATGAGGTCATGCTCGCGTCAACCCCCTTTGACCCCGCGCTAGAAGAGTCAAACTGCGCGTGGGGCCGAGTCTCTGCTCGCGTGGCGCCTGCGTGGCTGGCTGGCCCGCGCGTCAGCGACCTTGGGTGGATCTGCTCGCGGTAAACGTAGATCCAGGCCGGCCCAAACAGCAGATCTGGCCCAGTCATGTTTTTTTTTCCAATTTTTTTTTACAGAAAACAAGCATGGTTACTTTTGAGCCTAAAACCTAGTTAAAAGATGATTTTGACCTAACCAAAAATCACACGTGTAAAGCAACAAAATCTAAACCACCTCCAAGTTGTAGATCTACATTTGGATGGATAGATTTGAAATGAAAAATGTTTTGGTAACAGCTACCAGAAACACCAAAATGAGCACCATTTTAATTTTACAACTCAGAATGAAGTGAGGCAAATTGCATTGGAAAGACCTTGAAATTTCCTAACAGGATCATTTAACCTCGTTTCCAAATTCATTGTATTTTTGAAATGGCATGCAATTTGGTAAAACAGAGATCACTTTGGTGATTTTTATAAAATTATTAAAAATGAATTTTGATGCAAACTCAACTGGATGGTCTTGTAATGATTAGGGATATCCAAACCTAGAAGGGTTTAATTTTTAGAGCATCATATAAAATTTGGTGGACAGATCTTTGTTTCACCTGTTTTGCCATTTTGGCATTAATAATGTTGTGATTATATTTTTGTGTTGCAATATTGTTTCTAGCATGTACAAGTTTGTGAACTTGTTTAATATAGTGTTACTTAACTATTTTAGCATGTTAGAATGTGTGGACTTGAGTTGAGAAGAAATAGGATTTATATTAATATCATATTACTTGCTATATAAATTTTTGAATGAATTTTTTGAAATGATTATTGTACCATGTTTACTTATTTTTTGTTAGTATCATTGGTACTTATTTTTTGTTAGTATCACCTCTGCTAGATTGCATTTGAGTTGGTATAAAAGCATGAGTAGCTTAATCATTACTATGAGAATGGTTATGGAAAAATTCCCTCATGTATGGAATTTTGACATAATCATTTGTGGTTTTGTGACCACATATTTTTGGGTTGTATCCATAGGTACAGTAGCATTTTGATAAGGTTGTTATGAGTACTTGACACCTAAAGTTTTCACATGTGTGAAAACAATAGCATGAGTATCATTACCTTGCTTATTTTAGCACCCTGTTATTTTCTGCTAGTATTGTTATTGCACTAGAAGCTTGTTTAGTCTTTTGTTAAATTTTTAGCAAGTGGACCAGAGGCATTGTGACCTATTAATGCTTTGATATGCTAGTGGAACACCCACTGGTTTCATTGCATTTTTGGTGGAAACATTATTTCCCCCACACTAGATGTGTTTCTTTTATATATGTTTTGAGTAGATCTTTAAATGCTTTTTAGGCTTATGCTAGATTAATTCTCATGAAACTAGTACCATTTAGGTACTGATATTTTGGTTATAGCACCTCTAGATACTTGGTTCTTGTGTTTGAAATAGATTTAAATAGCAACGCTAAAAGTCTAAATTTCATACTAGGATATTCATGTATGCTTTTGTCTTGTTTTCTAGGGAAAAATATGAGTCTTTGGTGTGGAAACCAGAGGATGGAATGTACTTGTGGCATTATTATCTTAGGGTTTTCACCTCTGATAGGTTTCCTCTTAAGTAGCATAAAAGCATGAGTAACACTTGGATGACTAGGAATTAATCTCCTCACATGTGTAGCATTGTAAGCATAGTTTTTTCCTTGTTTCCTAGCTATGCTTTTTATGTTATTTTGTGGAATCCAGTAGCATTTATGGTACTGGTTAGAGGAGTATTTTGCCTCTGCTAGCTTGCACACTTGTGCATAAAATTAACTAGTGTATCCTAAACTAGTCTAGTATTTTTCCTAAATTTTCTACTAGTATGAGTAGGAGTTTTTGGATGCTAGATTGTTTGTTTGGAGCACTTTTATAAAAGTGACCAGAGGCTTATTAACCTCTGGGTGAGCATTTTCTTTTTGGAACACCCACTGGTACTTTTGCATCATGGTGGAAAATAGGCTTGACTTGTTGTCATGAGCCTTTTTCACCACTTGAGTATTTTAGCAAATTATGTGCTAGCCATAGAGATTGTTGGGGAAGTTTTTAGACATAAAAATGTGTTTTATGTGACACCCTACTGTCTAGTAACATGTGCTCTACCCCACTGGTCCATGGTGTTCTTAACTAAAAAAATCATTGAATTAGCCACACATAAACACTAGGAAAAAAGCAGACTTTTCAACTATAGTTTTTATGCCAATTTTTCTTAAGGGAAAAATTGAGAACTTGGGTGGTACTTCTTGATTGTTTGCTGTATGTATTACTTGTAGCCTTGTTTGTCTTGTTTGGTTCTGAATGTGTGTCCTTTATTCTCTTTTTACGGCGTTAGAAAACGAAGAGGAAGGAAGTGTCGTGAAGCTCTGTTTCAAGTTCCAGTCACTCCAACAACCAGGGACACAAAGAGATACCAGGCAAGCATCCTGATTGCTTGCTACAATACTTACCATTATATATCATGCATGTTTTACCTCTGAAGTTTTACCAAAACTTGATTATCAAAACTATTTTTGATGTGGAAATTACTACTATACTATATTATAGGTTACTATCATGCCAGTAGTTAAACTTGGTAATACCAAGCCCATAAGCCACCATATGGTATTTAATACCATCAAATATACTAGTCCCTAAGTGGACACCCTAAAATTGTGATTCTACGAAACAAAGGCTTTACGGAAAAACCCGGAGAAAAGGCGGATCCTTGTTCTCCGGAGGGATGTGGAAGTGGTCATTTTTGAGAAAGTGGTGTTTTCAAAAATGACACATAACCTAGTCTTCGCCGGACAACCTTTACCGTACTGCCACCCTACCCCAACATGGGCAAGGGCTTAACTTGAAGTTTGTTCTTATTAGTGTGTGCTATCTCACTTGCTATAAGGGGGGTCGTTCCCTCGAACCGAATGTCGTCAAAACTCCCAATGTTGAGGCATATAAAGTGTGGGATTAATTTTCCCTCCGGATGCATCAGTTGAGACATCCGGCTTGGCGGGGATTAGCTCGGGCCGGGGATGTGGTAAAACTCAACTGAGAGATAGGCATATACTAGCTTGAACATAGTGGATGGTTATGATCAGATACCTGATGTTTACATACTGTTGTTACAGTCCGTGGTTGTTTCACGGGTGTACTGGATCTGGTGGATGTGTACACCTCTGCAGAGTATAACTTTTCGAAGAAGCCGCGTCCTCGGATATGGACAGTTGAATGGCCATGTAGCTAGCATTGTGTCAATGTTTTCAAAAAGGAAGTTTTTGAAAGGGAAATTTTGGAAAGGAAGTGTTGAACTTGTGAAGTTCGGAAAGGAATGGAAACTTATACCGTGGAGGTATCGTCGATGATGAAAAGCCAGATGATGTTATACAAAACAAAATGTTTTGCAAAGAAAACCTTTTTCTACTCTAAGCAAGAATTCTGGAAACTGATTCCAAGAAGTTTTGCAAAGAGAAAATATTCCTTAACAAAGTTTTACAAAACCTCTTGTACATGTGATATCGACAAGAGAAATAAAACTATATTATTTTCTTCTGAAGTATCTTCTTCAACAAAGATACAGAATAACCTGACTGCAACTATGGTGTCATCATATATGAACACCATTGATAGTGAACCATATTTATAGACTACCTATTCCACCATATAAGCATATTTGCATGTTGGTAAGTGATATGATGGATGTCTTGCTGAGTACATTCAAATGTACTCATTATGGTTTCGCCCCTGGTATCTACTTATCAGATTTGGAGAAGGAGTCTCCGAAGGAGATCAATGAAGAGAAGTACGGAGCTGACGGCTTTGCGAACTAGGATCGTCTCCGGGTCAGCAGCCTGTAGGTTAAGGCGTGACTTGGGCTCAACTACGTTGTGTTTTATTTGTCTTCCGCTGTGTTTGATTAAGTTGCCTGCCTTTGTGGCAGTTGCTTAAACTTGATCATGTGATCTTTTATGTAATACCTTTATGTATTCGTGTAATGGATGATGTATTTCTGTGTGCCAACTGTGTATGTTGTTCACGACTGATCTTTCTGGGATCGTGAATGTATGCATACGTAGGGTTTCAGACTGCCGGTCTGGGGTCCTTACAGAGTTGGTATCAGAGCCATCCTGACCTTAGGAGACCTTAGTTAGCATGGACGTCAGATAGAAAAGAAAATTGTTTTTGAGTAAAAACCCTTTTACAATCTAAGTTATTTTTGTCTAAGGGAATTTTTGTATATTTTCCCTCCTTATTATCTTTTCAAAAGATTCTAAATGCATATCAAGGGCGTCCTTGAACAGTGGTTCGAAGGGCGGGCCTTACAGAGTTAGTATCTCTCTCGGTTAAGAGTTTATTTCTTAGTTGTTTACAACTGCTCCGCTCTGTTTTTGAAACATCTCTCGTCTTTGGAGTTTTCTGTCCAGAAAATAGTTGGAGTTTCAAAAACAGATTGTTGCATAAAGTTTTATCAAAACTTTACTTCTATTATCTTGTTTCTATCCAGAAACTTGTATACTTGCCGATGTCCCGAGAAGACCAAAATAATTTCCTAGCTCTACAGTGATGATGGTCAGAAGTAGATATAGTTCTTCAGCCACTTCTAGGATTTTGGATCATCCCCTGACGTAGCTCCAATGGAGCCTTGCTTGTGTGTTTTGGCTTGCTTATGTGTGTCCGTAGGACTTTTGTGCTATTGTGTGGTGTAGAATTTGGTTCATCTAGGCTTTCTATATGTTTGTGGGGTGCTCAAATTTTGCAAATTTGTGATTGCCCCGCTCTTGTTTTTGAATCGCCTCGTGTTAAATTTTTGCAAGCAAAAATGTTTGTATAGCATTCAAAAAAACAAGAATTTGTTGCTTAGACTTATACTTGGTTTCACTTCTTAAAGCCACCGCCGTGAACCACCACCATCTCCCTCACAATTAATGAAAGCACCATTGTGCCTAATAATAGAGGGCCATCAAGCCACACGAGCTGATAGCGTTGCTACCAGTGATGCACTCCAACAAATAAAGCTCCAACAACGACAATCCTCAAAGAAGAAAAGGCGTGAAGAAAACCAACCAATACTGACCAAAACCTCTATGTTTGTCTGTTTGCAAAAGACTCTTTTTACCATGTTGGCTAAATGTCGCACCTTTTTATGTTCCCTTTTAAAAGACCAAACAAGAGAAATACCCTTTTAAAAGTTATATACCTCCCTCCTCTGGAGAAAGGTGCAAAATAAGTTTTCACATGCCATGATGCGCAACCCCCTCAAAAGCAAATCAAAAGAGCACAATTCAATATTCGACGTATGACGCTAGTCGTATCTTGTCGAACAAACATGATTAAATAGAAAGCTAACCAGACTAACATGCTTTGCCTAATCTTAGGTTGACACCTAACCAAAGCATGCGAACTACTGACAACTCTTTCTAAACCAAGGAATTAAGTGACTGACGACACCTTTTAATCTAGTTGGTAAAACGGAGAAGTCACGAGAAAATAAAAGGATAACCTAGTCGTTTACTAGTCATTAAGATATCAGGTGTATCTACTTTGGAAGCCAAATCTTAGTAGACATGGTAGGTACCATGAAATTCAAGGTTTAGAAATTAAGTGAACGATGGAATGGTTATCATGAATCTAGGAAACCGCAGTTTTCCTGTTCTTGTTTCTTTGTGTGCTCTTGATTGAAATAAATTTGCGTATTATTCAATCTTGCTTCCTAACTTATATGGACTTGTTAGGACTTGTTATTATGTTGTTTTCTTACAAGAAATCTACCCTAGAAAGTGTGTGCATGATTGGAAACTCGAATAAGAATGAAATAGCATTTGTTACCTTACAGTTTTATTATTGGGATTGTTGAGTGGGCAAATCCTTATAGATTTGTTGTACCTAGATTTTTGTTATGGTTATGATAGATCCAGTACCATTTTGGTACTGTTATTTATATGCTGTTATCTTCATTAACTTGCATGAGATCTTATAGCAAAGCATGAGTAACATTTGCTATTTTTCCAGTTTTTATTATTTGGAATTATTGTGAAAGATAGACCTTTGTGTGAATGCTTTGATAAATTTTGTGCTATGTTTTCTTGAGTCCAGTACCATTTAGGTACTGATATTTTGATGCTTGTACCTATGTTAGCCTGCATGTCTCTTAATAGTAAAGCATGTGTAAGAATTGCTATGAGTATGCACTAGTATTGCTTCACTAGATTAAATAGCATTATATTTTTATCTTGTAGGCAAAGTTTTTCATGAGTAATCAGAGGCTTAGTACCTATTTTTGCCTTGGTATTAGTAGGCCATAGCCCACTGGTCCCATTGCATTTTGGCTTGAGGATGAAAATCCCCAACCATACACATGTGTGGAAATAGCGTGTTTCACTATGTGATTAATTTCTATTTTCCACCATGGAAAATATAATTGTTTCTTTTCACTTATGCAAGTGAGAAGTTTATTTCTTATTAGTAGATACTAATATGTTTAGGTGTGATCCTTTTGTTAGCATAATATTCCTTAGGGGTATCATGTTAAGAATGTTTCACTATCGTGCTGAAATTAAATTGTTCGCAAATAAAATAAATTCCTCTTGATTGGTAGATTGTTTGTGAATGATTTTAAATTGAGTGTATGGATTTTTGAAAAGGTTTAGATAACTTTTCATTAATGTCATAGCTACTGGTTGTGTGAGTTATACCTTGCTTGTTTGCTAGGAATTGGTTAAAGAAAACAGAAAATTCCTAGAAGAAATTTCTGCATGTTTAATAGTTGTATCATGGGATTGTTTTGATGTTGATGCTTACTAACATGTGTAAGTTTTGTGTACTGTTATTATGTACACTTATATTCATGACTTGCTTGTTTAATTTTAAACATCATAATAGTATTGTTTGTTTCTCTAGAGTGAAACTAGTTTCACCACTAGAAAATGGTGATTTTTGCTCTAGTATTACCCTCTTTTTATTTTATGAGTATATGTGTTGATATAGCATGTTTAGGAAGTTACTACTTCTGTTATCATGCCATGAATTATTTAGTTTCATGTTCTATGGTTATAGGATATGATCATCTCTTATAGCATGCTGGTGTAGATTTTTCGTACTAGTGTGTTATGTGTGCAATCCTGTTAATTTTTATGCCTATGTAATGGGAGTATCATCTTGTGTGAGGATGGTATTTTAGAGTATCTTTATGATTGGATTTATTGGTTTTTAGCTACTGGTTGTTTGCTAATTGTTCATGATTGATGGGTTCCAAAACCTCAAATAAACAATAACCTAGTGAATAAATAGTCTATTCATCTGTGGTGTTGTTTGCTTGCTTATTGGATTTTGTTTAAATGTTTTACCTTAGCATGAGTTTATACTTGTGTTATGATTGTGCTTAAGAATATCTAACGAAACTAAAAACATCCAAATAAAATCATGAACATATTAAGTGATAGTTGCTTGTGGTGAGTAATAACCACTGCCATGGGTATTGTTCTGTCTGTTTGTTTTACCTTACCAACCTAACCTTTGCACCCACAAGCTATATATTTTTAGCTTCTTATATACCTTGTTATGAGAGTGGTAGACCACTCCATATGTGGTATGTAATATGTGGGATGTAGCTAGGAACTCATGTAAAAAAAATTAACGGTATTTTTCGAGGTAGTTCTGCACTAACCTTAATTTTGTAGTGACGTTATCACAAATTCTAAAAATTGGCGGTTGAGTAAATTGATAGCTAAAGATTTTTCTTTGAAGAATTTGCTAAATTTAGGGATGTACCCCGCCTCCCAAGAAAAGTCAAAGGGGGGAAGCACCTGCACTCCAACACTAACATTGTGTTTGTTGGCCCTCCCTTAGTCCTCGCTTGTGAATCTCGGGGACGAGATTCTTTTTAAGGGGGGAAGACCTGTCACATCCCAATTTTGGAATACCTGATAACACTGTTGTTTTGCTAATTGCTTGACTAATAAACCTTGGTTGTGTTTGTTTGTGTTTGTTTGAGTGCAACTAAACAAACTAATTATATAATCTTACATGGCTAAGAAATTGAAAACAAACTTAAAAAGATTGCAAAGCAGTAATCTAAAAATATTCAACATCTTGTTCCAATGACTTTGACAATATTTTCTAAAGTAAATATTGATCAAAGAGTTTTCCAAAAACATATTAGGAATCCAATACTTGTTGAATATTATTCCAAGACCTAATTTAAGAAAGAGGAAACACTTAATAAATTTCCCTAAAAAGATTATCAGAAAAAGAGGCATTCTTAAATGCTTCACCAAAATATTATCAAATGTTTTTCCAACCTTGCAAGATTAAAAACAAAGGTATTGGAGAGCATTGACTTGCTATCTCTAGTCACATAAATATTTTGGCAAAGCATTGTTAAAGAAAAGCCAAGTGCCTTATTAAATAGAAATTCCATTATTTCCAGAAACAGAAAACTCAAACAAGTTACTTCTGGAAACTTTCCTCAAATGAGCTGAAATTAATACCAGTGCTTCCTTATATCAAATAAGGAACACACACAAGAGGAGACCAAAAATTGAATCCATTAAAGTCCTGAAAACATGGTTTTTCTCCCACAGCAACAATTTGGATTTTGAACAAGTTTGTTCTACAAACTTTTTCCAAATGCCATGAAATAAATACCACATGCTCTATATCATAAATAAGGATGAAAACCAAAAGGAAACAAGTTTTTGAATTGTTTAAGTTTCCAAAAACCCCTGTTTTCTTCACAGCACCTTTTTGAAATTTGAACAAGTTTGTTCTAGTAAGTAACTCAAAATGACTTGAATTTTCTACCACATAAGGAACACATCAATTAAGGAATGTGTGCCAAAAATTATCATTTTTGGAAGCTCCTAAGTAGGTTAATAAATTCAATGTCCATTTATGCAAGAAATCAAATTTGAACAACTTTGAATTATCAAGTTTATCTAATTGAGCCAATTTTCACATATGTTGTGTATCTAAACTAATTAGAATTTTGGGCAAAAGGATTTCAATTTTTAATTTTGTTTGCCTGAAAACAACCATTTTTCAGAGAGCAAAGGACCTACTTGTAAATACCCAGGACCAAATTGAAATCCTAGTCACACATGGTCTTCTTCTTCCTGTAGATGACGCAGCAGAGGGCATGGCTGCCCATGCTTCCTTAGCTTCGAGTGGAAGTCTTGCTAGATGGATAAAAGCACCATGTGCACCTCTGTGCCTCTTACCTGCCCCCTCTCTCTCCCCTAGAGTCTCTCTCCCCCTCTCTTAGATATTTCTTTGAACCCAAACCCTAGCCCGTGGATGGCCGCCGTCGATTCGGCCGCTGTGGAGCTCGCCGCCGGCAGCCGAGTGGCCCATCGTCTCCGCCTCGTCGAGTGTGACTTCTCTGCAGAAGGAATTGAGCCGGAGCGACGCGTGGAGGCCGCGCCAACCTCGAGTCTTCTCCGAGCCCGGCGGACTCCGGCGAGGGATTCCGGCCGCCTCGAGCTCCCTCCTCCTCATCCGAGCATCCGTGCGCAGTTGTGGTGAGCAGGGGAATCCCCCCGTCGCTTTTCCCCCCTCCCTCTCGCTCTAAAACGTTCCCGCGCCGTGGTCACCGTCCCGCCGCCGCCGCGCGCTGTCGCCGCCGCTCTCCGGAGCCATCCCAGGAAACGAACCATACGCTAGGAGGTTCCCCTCGTCGAGCACATCGTGTTGGTGCTAGTTAATTGCGAAGTGATGCACGGAAACGCCGGATCTTTGCTCGCCGGAGCGGTTCTCGCCGGCGATGACGCGGGGATGAGGTCATGCTCGCGTCAACCCCCTTTGACCCCGCGCTAGAAGAGTCAAACTGCGCGTGGGGCCGAGTCTCTGCTCGCGTGGCGCCTGCGTGGCTGGCTGGCCCGCGCGTCAGCGACCTTGGGTGGATCTGCTCGCGGTAAACGTAGATCCAGGCCGGCCCAAACAGCAGATCTGGCCCAGTCATGTTTCTTTTTCCAATTTTTTTTTACAGAAAACAAGCATGGTTACTTTTGAGCCTAAAAACCTAGTTAAAAGATGATTTTGACCTAACCAAAAATCACACATGTAAAGCTACAAAATCTAAACCACCTCCAAGTTGTAGATCTACATTTGGATGGATAGATTTGAAATGAAAAATGTTTTGGTAACAGCTACCAGAAACACCAAAATGAGCACCATTTTAATTTTACAACTCAGAATGAAGTGAGGCAAATTGCATTGGAAAGCCCTTGAAATTTCCTAACAGGATCATTTAACCTCGTTTCCAAATTCATTGTATTTTTGAAATGGCATGCAATTTGGTAAAACACCAGAGAGCACTTTGGTGATTTTTATAAAATTATTAAAAATGAATTTTGATGCAAACTCAACTGGATGGTCTTGTATATGATTAGGGCTATCCAAACCTAGAAGGGTTTAATTTTTAGAGCATCATATAAAATTTGGTGGACAGATCTTTGTTTCACCTGTTTCTGCCATTTTGGCATTTTAGCTAATTAATTGTTGTGATTATATTTTTGTGTTGCAATATTGTTTTCTAGCATGTACAAGTTGTGTGAACTTGTTTTATAAGTGTTACTTAACTATTTTAGCATGTTAGAATGTGTGGACTTGAGTTGAGAAGAAATAGGATTTATATTAATATCATATTTTTATCTCTAGTTTATTACTTGCATATAATTTTTGAATGATTAATTTGTGTGCAAGTGATTGAATTGTTGTGTTGAGATATTAGATTCAGTACCATGTTGGTACTTATTTTTTGTTAGTATCACCTCTGCTAGATTGCATTTGAGTTGGTATAAAAGCATGAGTAGCTTAATCATTACTATGAGAATGGTTATGGAAAAATTCCCTCATGTATGGAATTTTGACATAATCATTTGTGGTTTTGTGACCACATATTTTTGGGTTGTATCCATAGGTACAGTAGCATTTTGATAAGGTTGTTATGAGTACTTGACACCTAAAGTTTTCACATGTGTGAAAACAATAGCATGAGTATCATTACCTTGCTTATTTTAGCACCCTGTTATTTTCTGCTAGTATTGTTATTGCACTAGAAGCTTGTTTAGTCTTTTGTTAAATTTTTAGCAAGTGGACCAGAGGCATTGTGACCTCTTAATGCTTTGATATGCTAGTGGAACACCCACTGGTTTCATTGCATTTTTGGTGGAAACATTATTTCCCCCACACTAGATGTGTTTCTTTTATATATGTTTTGAGTAGATCTTTAAATGCTTTTTAGGCTTATTGCTAGATTAATTCTCATGAAACTAGTACCATTTAGGTACTGATATTTTTGTTATAGCACCTCTAGATACTTGGTGCTTGTGTTTGAAATAGATTTAAATAGCAACGCTAAAAGTCTAAATTTCATACTAGGATATTCATGTATGCTTTTTGTCTTGTTTTCCCCTAGGGAAAAATATGAGTCTTTGGTGTGGAAACCAGAGTATGGAATGTACTTGTGGCATTATTATCTTAGGGTTTTCACCTCTGATAGGTTTCCTCTTAAGTAGCATAAAAGCATGAGTAACACTTGGATGACTAGGAATTAATCTCCTCACATGTGTAGCATTGTAAGCATAGTTTTTCCTTGTTTCCTAGCTATGCTTTTTATGTTATTTTGTGGAATCCAGTAGCATTTATGGTACTGGTTAGAGGAGTATTTTGCCTCTGCTAGCTTGCACACTTGTGCATAAAATTAACTAGTGTAGCCTAAACTAGTCTAGTATTTTTCCTAAATTTTCTACTAGTATGAGTAGGAGTTTTTGGATGCTAGATTGTTTGTTTGGAGCACTTTTATAAAAGTGACCAGAGGCTTATTAACCTCTGGGTGAGCATTTTCTTTTTAGTGGAACACCCACTGGTACTTTTGCATCATGGTGGAAAATAGGCTTGACTTGTTGTCATGAGCCTTTTTCACCACTTGAGTATTTTAGCAAATTATATGTGCTAGCCATAGAGATTGTTGGGGAAGTTTTTAGACATAAAAATGTGTTTTATGTGACACCCTACTGTCTAGTAACATGTGCTCTACCCCACTGGTCCATGGTTCTTAACTAAAAAAATCATTGAATTAGCCACACATAAACACTAGGAAAAAAGCAGACTTTTCAACTATAGTTTTTATGCCAATTTTTCTTAAGGGAAAAATTGAGAACTTGGGTGGTACTTCTTGATTGTTTGCTGTATGTATTACTTGTAGCCTTGTTTGTCTTGTTTGGTTCTGAATGTGTGTCCTTTATTCTCTTTTTACGGCGTTAGAAAACGAAGAGGAAGGAAGTGTCGTGAAGCTCTGTTTCAAGTTCCAGTCACTCCAACAACCAGGGACACAAAGAGATACCAGGCAAGCATCCTGATTGCTTGCTGATACAATACTTACCATTATATATCATGCATGTTTTACCTCTGAAGTTTTACCAAAACTTGATTATCAAAACTATTTTTGATGTGGAAATTACTACTATACTATATTATAGGTTACTATCATGCCAGTAGTTAAACTTGGTAATACCAAGCCCATAAGCCACCATATGGTATTTAATACCATCAAATATACTAGCCCCTAAGTGGACACCCTAAAATTGTGATTCTACGAAACAAAGGCTTTACGGAAAAACCCGGAGAAAAGGCGGATCCTTGTTCTCCGGAGGGATGTGGAAGTGGTCATTTTTGAGAAAGTGGTGTTTTCAAAAATGACACATAACCTAGTCTTCGCCGGACAACCTTTACCGTACTGCCACCCTACCCCAACATGGGCAAGGGGCTTAACTTGAAGTTTGTTCTTATTAGTGTGTGCTATCTCACTTGCTATAAGGGGGGTCGTTCCCTCGAACCGAATGTCGTCAAAACTCCCAATGTTGAGGCATATAAAGTGTGGGATTAATTTTCCCTCCGGATGCATCAGTTGAGACATCCTGGCTTGGCGGGGATTAGCTCGGTGCCGGGGATGTGGTAAAACTCAACTGAGAGATAGGCATATACTAGCTTGAACATAGTGGATGGTTATGATCAGATACCTGATGTTTACATACTGTTGTTACAGTCCGTGGTTGTTTCACGGGAGGTGTACTGGATCTGGTGGATGTGTACACCTCTGCAGAGTATAACTTTTTCGAAGAAGCCGCGTCCTCGGATATGGACAGTTGAATGGCCATGTAGCTAGCATTGTGTCAATGTTTTCAAAAAGGAAGTTTTTGAAAGGGAAATTTTGGAAAGGAAGTGTTGAACTTGTGAAGTTCGGAAAGGAATGGAAACTTATACCGTGGAGGTATCGTCGATGATGAAAAGCCAGATGATGTTATACAAAACAAAATGTTTTGCAAAGAAAACCTTTTTCTACTCTAAGCAAGAATTCTGGAAACTGATTCCAAGAAGTTTTGCAAAGAGAAAATTCCTTAACAAAGTTTTACAAAACCTCTTGTACATGTGATATCGACAAGAGAAATAAAACTATATTATTTTCTTCTGAAGTATCTTCTTCAACAAAGATACAGAATAACCTGACTGCAACTATGGTGTCATCATATATGAACACCATTGATAGTGAACCATATTTATAGACTACCTATTCCACCATATAAGCATATTTGCATGTTGGTAAGTGATATGATGGATGTCTTGCTGAGTACATTCAAATGTACTCATTATGGTTTCGCCCCTGGTATCTACTTATCAGATTTGGAGAAGGAGTCTCCGAAGGAGATCAATGAAGAGAAGTACGGAGCTGACGGCTTTGCGAACTAGGATCGTCTCCGGGTCAGCAGCCTGTAGGTTAAGGCGTGACTTGGGCTCAACTACGTTGTGTTTTATTTGTCTTCCGCTGTGTTTGATTAAGTTGCCTGCCTTTGTGGCAGTTGCTTAAACTTGATCATGTGATCTTTTATGTAATACCTTTATGTATTCGTGTAATGGATGATGTATTTCTGTGTGCCAACTGTGTATGTTGTTCACGACTGATCTTTCTGGGATCGTGAATGTATGCATACGTAGGGTTTCAGACTGCCGGTCTGGGGTCCTTACAGATCTTTCCAGGGCTTGTTCCCTTTGTTCTTCTAACATATCCACGGCGTCTTGCCGGGTCTTTTCATTCTCCACTTCGACGTATGCTGATACTCGTGGTGAGTCATGAATAATATCACTCGGTAGCACTGCCTCCGCGCCATAGACCATGAAGAAGGGCGTCATCTGAGTAGACCTGTTAGGTGTAGTATTGATACCCCAAACCACGGCAGGAAGCTCTTCGACCCACGCACCAGCAGCCCTAACACAGGGAACTCGCAGTCGTGGTTTTAGTCCGCGAAGCAATTCTTGATTTGCCCTCTCCACTTGTCCATTGGCCTGTGGATGAGCCACTGATGCTACATCAAGCCGGATTCCATTGTTTCCACAGAACTTTTCCATCTCACCAAGGGACATGTTGGTTCCGTTGTCGGTAATTATGCTGTGAGGATACCCGAACCGGTAGATTATTCTTTTCAGGAACTTGACTGTTGTAGCTGCTTCACAGTTGGTAACTGGCATGACCTCTACCCACTTGGTAAACTTATCAATAGCCACTAAGAGGTGTGTCTTTTTGCAAGGTGACATATGAAAGGGGCCAACCATGTCCAAACCCCAGACAGCGAACGGCCAAGTTAACGGGATGGTCCGTAATTCCATAGCCGGCACGTGGGTTTGGCGAGCGTACCTTTGACATCCGTCACACCTTGCTACTAATCGTTCCGCATCTGCTAGAGCCGTGAGCCAGAAAAATCCGTGTCGATAAAGCTTTGGCCACAAGAGATCTTGTAGACGCATGATGCCCGCAATCACCTTCATGGATTCCTTGAGAATCTGTCGGCCTTCTTCTGGTGCTACGCAGCGCAAAAAGACTCCCGTGGCACTTCTCTTGTATAACTCCCCATTGATGATAGAATACCCCTTTGCTCGCCGCAAAATTTGCCTTGCTAACACCTCCTGTTGTGGTAACTCGCCTCGTGATAGGTAGGCCAAAAACGGTTCTGTCCACTCGGGAATAGCGCGTATAGTGGCCACGAGCTCCATATCCGGGTCTTTACTTGCCAGTTCCTCCTCAGACTCGGTTTTAACTGATGGTCGCCATAATTCGTCCAGGAAAACGTTAGGTGGAACCGGCTCTCTGCGCGAGCCGAGTCTAGCGAGGGCGTCTGCTGCCTCATTCTTTCTCCTGTCTATATGGTCCACCTCATACCCGGAAAAACATCCTGCAACCCTATCGACCTCCCTGCGGTATTCTGCCATAGTTGCGTCCTTTCTATCCCAAGTTCCTGATACCTGCTGTACCACCAGGTCCGAATCTCCAAAGCATCGTATCCTCTTAATATTCCTTGGCTACCTTTAAGCCGTGCAATAGGGCCTCATACTCTGCCACGTTGTTGGAACAGTCAAAGTGGATCTGTAGTACATAACTCAATTTGTCTCCTTTGGGTGATGTTAGCACCACTCCAGCTCCTGACCCCTCGTATTGCTTTGACCCATCGAAGTGCATGATCCATGACTCGGAATTTGGAACTATGGTGGCCATGCCTGTGTGTGTCCAATCATTAACAAAATCGATCAAAGCCTGAGATTTGATTGCTGACCTGGGCTCGTAGCTGATGTGATAATCCCCCATCTCTATCGCCCATTTGGCTATTCTTCCGGTTGCATCCGAGTTTCTGATGATATCCGACATTGGTATTGAGCTAACTACTGTTATAGGGTGTTCCTGGAAGTACGGCTTCAGTTTCCGGCTGGCCACGAAGACCCCGAAAACCAGCTTTTGCCAATGCGGATAACGCTGCTTTGCCTCTGATAATACTTCACTGACATAATAAACCGGCCTCTGGACTGGATAACCTTTCCCATCCTCTTTACGCTCCACAACCACTACTGCACTGACGGCTCGGGGGCCTGCTGCCACATATAGCAACATAGGCTCTTTAGGACTCGGGGCCGCTAGTACTGGTGCTTCAGATAACTGTTTTTTTAGTGCCTCGAACGCCTCATCCGCCTCCTGATCCCATACGAATTTGTCGGACTTCCTCAAGAGCCGGTACAATGGTATTGCCTTTTCCCCGAGTCTGGAGATAAATCGGCTCAAGGCTGCTACGCAGCCCGTGAGTTTTTGAACGTGCTTCAAATTTTCCGGCTTTTTCAGATTTTGGATAGCTTTGATTTTATCCGGGTTTGCTTCAATTCCTCTCTCGGAGACGATAAAGCCAAGTAATTTCCCGGCTGGAACTCCAAACACGCACTTTGTCGGGTTAAGCTTCATCTGGTACCTTCTTAAGTTCTTGAACGTTTCCTTTAGATCATCGATAAATGTTTCCGCCTTCCTGGTCTTGACAACCACATCATCCACATAAGCATGGACGTAGCGTCCAATTTGGTCCTCGAAGCACTTCTGAATACACCGTTGATAAGTTGCGCCAGCGTTCTTCAATCCAAACGTCATGGTTTTGTAACAAAAGGCCCCAAAAGGGGTTATAAATGATGTCTTCTCCCAATCCTCCCTCTTGAGCTTAATTTGATGGTACCCGGAATATGCGTCCAGAAAGCATAGCAGGTCACTCCCGGCTACTGCATCTACGATCTGGTCTATCCTTGGTAGTGCGAATGGATCCTTTGGGCAATGCTTGTTGAGACTCGTGAAATCGATGCACATCCTCCACTCGTTGGTCTTTTTCATCACTAGAACCGGATTTGCTAACCAATCCGGGTGAAATACTTCCATGATAAAGCCGGCTGTCAGTAGCCGAGCAATTTCTTCACCTATAGCTTTCCTTCTTTCCTCATTCATCTTCCTCAAACCCTGCTTCACAGGCCTGGACTTGGGATCTACGTGCAAACTGTGCTCTGCCAAATCTGTAGGGATACCCGGCATGTCGCTAGGTGTCCAGGCGAATACGTCCGCGTTTGAACGAATAAACTCCACAAGTGCCTTCTCCTGCTCTCTTCCCAAGTTAGACCCTATAGTAAATTGCTTAGTGGAATCACCTTCAACAAAATCTATCTTCTTGGTGTCCTGTGCTGCCTTGAATTTTGCTCTTTCGTCCTCAGTATTCGGCCTTTTCAGTGCTGTTCTATCATCCGGATCTACTTGAGACCGGTAATACTTGAGCTCCTCTTTTCTGCAGGCTTGTTCGGCCATCACTGAATCTCCTTCGTCGCACTCGGCCGCTATATCCCGTCTTCCATGTATGGTGATGGTCTGCTTAGGACCCGGAATTTTTAGCTGCAAATACACATAACACGGCCTAGCCATGAATTTAGCATAAGCCGGTCTTCCGAACAGCGCGTGATAAGGACTGCGCAATTTGACCACCTTGAACGTGAGCCACTCAACTCGATAATTGTCCGTTGATTCTCCGAAAGCAACCTCCAACGTGATCTTTCCCTCGGGGGACGCTGAGTGACCCGACACAATCCCATGAAAAACCGTTGAACTTTTCTGTAGCTGGGACTCTTTGAGACCCATGCGTAAGAAGGTTTCCCAATATAAGATATTAATGCTACTTCCACCGTCCATTAGGACCCTTTTCAACTCGTAACCGTTGACCTGTGGTGCAACTACCAATGCCAAGACTCCTGGGCGCTCTATTCTTTCCGGGTGATCTCTTCTGCTCCACGTTACCTCCTGTTCCGTCCATCTCAGGTATCCCGGAACGGCCGAGGAAACCGAGTTTACTGCTAGCTTTAATGTCTCTTTGTCCCTGCTAGAAGTTCCTGTAGTATGCACATGATATTGTCCTTTTAAATCAGACGTACGTACCATACCGATGAAGATGTTGATCTGGCCGATCGTCACAGTAGATCCGGATTCGAGGTGATCCGACCCTGGCCCCCAGCCGGAATCGTCCACCATCTTTTCTCCTTTGTGGTCGACGTAGATCTCGCCGACGACGAAATTCTCCATGTTCTTCCGAGCTTCTCCCGTGATGTAAACACCTTTGGACGCAGGCCCCACGGTGGGCGCCAACTGTCGTGGGATAATCACGGCAGACGTTACCGGGGGTAACTGATCTTGGGGCAAGGCGACACAGGCGGTTGGGAGAGGATTTAGCTCAGAGGAAAACATGATGATGAACTTTGATCTGGTAGCCGGCAATCAAGTCGCCGAGTCTCCGATCTCAAGATAATAACTCAAATTGCGTGTTACACTGGATACTCGATATTAGGCGAGATTGCTAGAACTCTTGGATCTCTGTAAACCAGACCTAGGGGTTGGTTTATAAAGCACCGTACCCCCCTGGCTTGCCCTCCAAGGCGCACCCTGAATCCTACCCGAACACCGCTTACAAACCCTAGCTTTCCTTACCGCAACCCACAATCCGGGTTACGAGGCCTACAAACTTTGGGCCTTCCAGAAGTTTCGTTATCCTTAGCCGGATCCTGCGCCCCGTCCCTTGGGCCGGGTTACACCTTGGAGTTGGTCTACCGGGTTATTATCCCTCCATCACATATCATGTGAAGCAATAAAAATATAGTGTTTTGAAAGAAACCTGATATTTTTGTTGATGAAGAAGGGGATGCCTTGGGTATCCCCAAGATTTGACGCTTGTACTTTATGTATATTTCTCATGGTGACATGGGCATCCCCAAGATTGAGCTTTTGTCCATCCTTCATCTCATCACATCATTCTTCTCTCCCTATACTTGAAAACTTCCTCCACCTAAAAGTTCTCACAATCTTCATTAGCAACGTTTGTGTAATCAAGATAATAAATCCACTTGGTTTAGTATCAACACAAGTCTCACACTTCAATTAAAATATTAGCTACTGTCATGGCTTATTTTAAAGCTCCCCCTCTCAAAAGAACACCAAAAGAAAGAGATCAAGACGCAAATGCAAATATTGGCATAAATCTGTTAAAACAGAACAATCGGTAAATATGTTTTTTTTCAAAAATATTATGTTGCTCAAATCAAAAAGTGGGAACTTAACTAAAGTTATATAACAACCTAGGGCATGTGTCTATTTCTTTTCAATCCGACGTTCTGGCTAAGAGATATGATTTTTTTGGTAACAACCCAGAAATCTGTTTCAGAACAACAACTTCCCCAAGTCAAACTACCTCTCAATTAGAGGTTACTCTTGGCACAAAACCGAAATAAAAAGGATAAGGAGCGGTTGCTACAGAGGTAAAAACTTCCAAAACCGAAAAGAATAAAAGAAAACAAAAGGATAAGGAAGGAAAACTAAAGTGGGTTGCCTCCCACAAGCACTTTTCTTTAACGCCTTTTAGCTAGGCATGAAGAATGAATCAAGTATTATTAATAAGAATCATGGTTTGTCCTCACAAGGGACTCAAAAGGTAACTTCATTCTTTTTAGGGAAATGTTCCATGCCCTTTTTAAGGGGAAACTAAAATCTTATAATTACCTCTTTCATATCAATATTGACACCGATGGTGCGAAGAAAAGGTCTCCCCAAAAGGATAGGACAAGAAGCATTGCATTCAATATCCAAAACAAGAAAATAAACGGGGACATAATTATCATTATCAATAATAAGAACATCATCAATCCTTCTCAAAGGTCTTTTAACAGTAGAGTCTATAAGATGCACTTACAAAATACTCTCATCCAAAGGTATCAAATCAAGCATATCATATAAACTTTTAGGAATAATAGAAGAACTGGCACCAAAATCACACAAAGCATTGCAATCAAAATCATTCACTCTTATTCTAATAGCGGGCTCCCAAACATCTTGTAACTTTCTAGGAATAGAGGCTTCAAGTTTGAGCCTTTCTTCTCCAGCTTCCATGAGAGCATTAGTGATATGTTTAGTGAAAGAAATAGGCATCCTAGTAGCACTAGGATCTTTAGCTATTTTTTTGTAATAACTTTATGACATCAGAGATGGTGTGATGCATGTAAAATGCATACATGAACTTTGCATGTTATTACTTGTTTTTCCTACATATTAGCAACTTATATTTATGTTTTATAATGATTTGGGGGATTTTCTAAACAATCCCCCTTCTTTTGGTTCTAACCCTGTTTTTCCAGAAAACGTACTTTTTAGTGTTTCAGACTTTCCGGGAGCTTCGGGACTCCAAAAAGGGCAAGGCCAAAGAGCACGGTTCAGAATTTTCGAGACGAAGACCATGGGACAAAGTAGAGGGCCAAAAGGCCAACCAGGTGGCAAAGAGGACCCTCCATGCGGCCAGATTCCTTGGCCGCGTGAGAGGCCCCCTTTTTGCCCCCGTGGCTCCGATGCCGTCGATCTTTCTTCTCCCGAGTGTCTCGTGACCTAAAAACGACTATATAAAGGGTCCCTAGGCCTTTTCGAGGAGGAGGCGGCGCCGAGAGACGAAACCACGAAACAAAGAGACAGAAGGTTGCCGTCGAAGAAGATCGGAGGGGGGAAACGCCGCCGGGATCACCCCCGGAGGGATCCACCTCCCTCCAGCGTGTTCATCATCAACATCTACAGCAAGATCAGCTCCATCTCTCCACTGTAATCTCTTGGCAAACACGATGTATGATGCAATACTATATTCCCTTGATGTATTGTGTCTCCCCGTCTATGTTTGAGTAGTGAATTGTTCTTGGCAATGGTGAAATAGTTCGTTGATTGGTTGCATACAAGTTTTTTATCTTCTATGATTGTCTTTATGTACAATATATGAGTGCACGCATATGTTGGGGATTGCATGTAAGGTGATCACCGGTAGCATAATGGAGTGGTGGTGACTTGGGAGTGACAGTAACCTGAGACCGAGCCACAAAGTTAAGTTATTGGGGGGTATATATAGGGGACCTTAGAACGTAAGGCTATGGTGGGACTTTATGTCTTAATCAATCTTGTGCAGTCATTTACTTGGCCACATGATCCATCATAAAGGGTTGTAGATCATTTACTTGACTATACCTATTCATGGCTCCTTCCTAGAAGAAACAACTAAGAATAAAACATGTGCTTCACTAATTGTGACAACCACACGAACGAAACACCTATTGCTAGAACACTTGCTCCCTTGAGATACTTGAGATATTTTCTGCTTGCTACTTGTGAAACTTGCTTAGAAACTTGCATTTTAAACTTGCTTCACTAGTTACTAGACAAACCACACTCCACGTCACTTGCTTTTAATTAGTTAGTTCCTTTTAGTCAAACTTATTGCTTTGCATAAACAGCCATATAATAGGGTTATAGGGCTTTAGAGAATAGATAGCTTACCTTCAGCTCCTCGGGGTTCGACACTCAAATACTTATCGAAAGGTACTACAATTGATCTCCTGCACTTGGGAGTCATCATGGTGCGATTATCAAAATCAAGTTTATCATCCTCAAACACGGTGGGAAAATTTTCTCCTAAAGTCGTATTATCCTCAGTCCCGCTTTCATCAATTAACTCGCTAGAAATATTTTTAATCTCCGAACTTTTGGGATTCCTTCTAGCTAGAGTCATGACCTATCCAATCCCATTTGTTTTTACATCAACAAGTTTAGAAGCATTAGGATACTCATTGGTACTGAATTTTTTAACTTACTCAAATACTCTAATGGTAGCAACAGAAGTACTCACAATTTTAAAAGATTCAGCGGGATTATTTTCAGCAGGTGAAACATCTTCATGTTTTGGGTGTCATTTGATGTATTAAACTAGCTTGAGTATTAGACATATTCAAAATATAAGTTTCAGTTGCATCAAGCCTTCTTTGAAGATTAGATGTTTCACTAGTTAACCCTGCAAGTTGCTCATTTATATCTCGGAATTGCAGAATGTTCACCCAATTGTTTGGTAAAGACATTATTTTGTTCATATTGAGAATACATAAATTTTTTGGTGGCCTTTTACATCTCTATTTTATTTTCATAACTAGGCATATTTTTATCATTGGAGGTGTTCCCATAAGAATTTCTATAAGGATTACCATTATTAGTAGGATATGACCTATAGTTGTTACCACCAAAGTTATTCTTGTAAGCACTGCTATTGAAGTTGTTTCTAGCAATAAAATTCACATCAATTTGATCATTCTCATTTGCAACCAGAGAGTTCAAGGGAACATTATTAGGATATGTTGGTACTTTTTTAGCTAGCAAAGAAGCAAGCATATCAATTTTATCACTTAAAGAAGAGACCTCCTCAACAGAATTTACCTTGTTACCTGTTGGAGCCCTTTCTGTGTGCCATTGGGAATAGTTTGTCACTAGATCATCCAATAACTTCTTGGCTGAACCTAAAGTGAGGTTCATGGAGGTTCCTCCCGCAGCTGAATCCAATAAATTCCTTGAAGAAATTTTTAATCCTACATAAAAGGTTTGGACAACCATCCACGTAGTTAGTCTCTGTGTGGGACAATTCTTAACCATAGTTTTCATTCGTTCCCAAGATTGAGCAACATGTTCATTATCATATTGTCTAAAGTTCATAATGTTCCTCACTTGTATAATTTTTGGAGGTGGATAATACTTCCCAATAAAAGCATCATTGTATTTAGTTCAAGAATCAATGCTATTTTTAGGCAAAGACAATAACCATTCCTTAGCTTGTCCTCTTAAATAAAAAGGGAACAATCTTAATTTCGCAATATCACTATCTACCTTTTTATATTTTTGCATGTCACGTAACTCAACAAAGTTATTTAAATAAGAGGCAACATATTCTCTAATACCAGAAAATTGATCTTTCATGACAAGATTCAACAAAGCAGGTTTAATTTCGTAAGAATCTGCTGTAGCAGCAAGTGGAGCAATGGGTGTGCATATGGAATCATTATTATTGGTACTAGTAAAGTCACAAAGTTTGGTATTATCATTGGTAGACATGATTTCAAGATAACACAAATGAACTAGAGAACTATTTTTTGGGGGGAGGGGGGTGATAAAGAGAAAAGAAGACTAAACAAACGTAAACTAAACAAGAACAAAACAAAAGAAAGAGAGTGGAAGTGTGAGACTCCCCTTGCAGCAAGCTAGAAATCCCCGGCAACGGCGCAAAAAAAGTACTTGATGAGTACGTAATCAAACACGCTCGTTGGGAGACTCCAAGCTGAAGGTATGATGCAGTCTAGAGTAAGTTTTCCCCTAGTAAAGAACTAGAGTTTATCGAAGCAGTAGGACTTTGTAGTATCGAAGAAGGTTGCTTGTACCAACAACGCCGTTTATCGATGTTGAACAAGCGTGGAACCTGCAAACAAACATAAACTCTCTCTTGCCCCAACTTTCCGGAAGGTTGTCAATCTTTCGGTCTTGCTGAAAACAGGAGAATTATACATATAGAGTCTTGGAAAACAATAAAAGTAAAAACGGGACAACAAGGAAACAATGATGAAAGTGCTTAAAAGAATGTTGCAATATGAGGCAAATAGGACCGAGGGCCATAGGTTCACTAGTGGTGTCTCTCCAAAGAAAACAAACATGCTGGGTGAACAAATTATAGCTGGGTAACTGACAAATCATGAACGTATAACAATACTATTATGACGAGATATAGTTCACGGGTTCTAACATTGTAGGCATTACGCCAAGTCATATGGACCGCTATTCAGCATGCATCCATATCTAAATATCCACCTCAAGAAAGCTATCCGGCAAATCCCTTGGTATTAAGCTGCAACAGCGAAGTGATTGCTATGTGTGCAATAGAAAAATGCATTAAGATCAATATGTAATGTAAGAATTGGTTCTCATCCGTAGACAAGAGCACCGTTGTCTTCTCCCTAGTGGCAACAGCACATCCTCTCCCCCGCACGTTTCTGTCACTCGAGCGTAGGCAACAAGGAGGCATGAACCCACTATCTAGCATATAAACCCTCTCTTGGAGGTGAAAACAACTACGTGGACAAGGTAATCATAAACGCCGGAGAGCATGGCAAGACAAGATTAGAACTCTCTACAAATATAAGTGAAGCATCTCTGATTGACATGAACAAAATAATCATAATCTCATGGTTCATCGGATCATAGCAAACACAACATGCACAATTACATAATGGTGGTCTCGATCATGTGAGGCAGCTCACGAGACTCTGAACATGGAGGCATAGGGCAGAGAACAACCATCTAGGGTACTTCTATGGACCCGTAGTCCCGAGATGAAATACGCACGCATCTGTCCGGAGGCGATCATGGCGATGAAGAGGTCTCCGGTGACGACCCCCTCTCCGGCAGTGTGCCGGAGCAGGACTACAGAAGCTCTAGATTGGACTTTCGAAGTGACGACGCCTCTCTGTATGTTTCGTGGAAAATAACTTTGTCCTCGATGATTTTAGGGGCTAGGGAAATTTATAAGCGAAAGGGGGGCGTGAGGCGGTGGCCAGGGCCCACTGGGCGCGACCAAGGAGGAGGCCACGCCTGGCAGGCGCCTAGTGCCCCTGGCCCCCATCTAGCTCCCCTTTGGACCCCATCTTCGTTCCGGGTAAAAATTTATCTTCGTGGATTTTCGGCCCTTTCCGAGAATATTTCCTTAAGAAATTTTCTGAAATAGAAAAACAGGAGAAAACAACAATTGTCCTAGGGCATCTTGTTAATAGGTTAGTTTGTGAAAACATCCGGAAAACGAAAGAAAATATGTGGAAAACGAAAGGTATTGGGTAGAAAACAAGCATGGAGCATCAAAAATTATAGATACGTTTGCAAAGTACCATGCACCCCTCTTCCTCTTCCTCTCCGGCTTGCTCCCGGTTTTGCCGTCGGGGTGTCAGCCAGGTCGATGGGGCCAGACTCCTGCGAACCAACCGCAACAAAGTCTGGGGGTGGAGGTGTACCAAGAGGCTCACTAGATCCCATGGCAAATTTGCCAATGGCCAGCTCGAAGGAGAAGATCATCGACATCTGATTGAAGTTTGAGATGACCTTGTTCAGAAATTTGGCGTCCTTCGGTGATCCTAGGGACACAAGGTTAGAAGGTCAGGCTATTGAATGTGAACAATGTTAGATACTACACGAAACTAGTGTGTGCTCATACCAGGATGTACCCTCTATAGTGAGCGTCCTCCAACACAATGACGTGATTCTCCTCATCCCACTATGCTCCACTCAGATCTTTGAGCTTTGAAATCTTGATACACCTCACTCGCCTTTTTCGGAGGTGGTTGTACACTTGAGTGGAGCTTTGCAACGGTGTATAGGTGCACCTCCTTGAACCCTTTCTCAGTCCTCACCCCGGACTTGATGATTTCGCACATCTTGTTCAACACGAATGTGGAGAGGAATGGAGGCCACTTCATGGCCGTACCCATCTTGCTCTTCTTGCTCTTGATGGACTTGATAGACACCGGTGTTTCTGTCATGGTGTCGCCGCTGGGGGTATGAACCAAGTGAGAACTAAGCCTACCCATGATCGTGGTCTCCACATATTGGAAATCCGTTATGTCGATCGACTGAGAGTCTAGCACTAACAAAATTTGACTACCCGATTCAGCGAGGGCTAGGCAAAGTCCGTTGTTATGTCCTACGAGCAGTTCAGTGAAATATTCAGCATTTGGATACAATCTATAAGACCTACCTTAACAACGGTGCGGGAAATCTACTCGAACTACCACTAATCAAAGCATAGTCGCCGCGATCCGCCCACATCACCACCTAGATATGAAGTATGTGCTCCTAGATCTAAGCAAAATGACTCAGGGTTTGAGAGAACTCACACGCATGGTGCTGCCGAGGACAAACCTGCTAGCTCGGAGAAGTGGATGACAACAAATCCGTCAGTCGTTGTCGAGCGCCGCCCCCAATTGAAGTAGATCCCGCTGCTCACCTTCTTGTCCGTGAGGTGCTGCGTCGGAGTGAGCTTGATGTAGTGAGGAATAATGGTGGCGGGGGAGCTGGCGGTGAGCGGAAGAAGACGATAAAGGGGGACGAAATGTGTGGGCGGTGACCGAAAATTCTCCTGCCGCATTTCCCCCATGCGCGAACTCGCGCCATTTCCAAGGTCGCACGAGCGAGAACGCGAGAAAGAAAAGAATCCCCATTTTTTCACGCCGAGGGAGGGCTCTGGAGGAACGGCCGAATCGGCCGTTCATATCGGGTCTGGCTGAGGCATGCTTTGAGCTTTGTGCGGACAAAAAATCTAGACTGGGTCACACAATCAAACCCAAAAGTTAGCCCTAACAGTGAGCCAAACCCATACAGCCAATTAAACACGCCCTTAATATCTTACTCCCTCCGTATCAAAATATAAGATGTTTTAGCACTTTCTAGACAAAATGACATGTTTTAGTGTGTTGATTCATATGCATGTTACACTAAAGCATGTGTACATATTGTATAGAAAATGCTAAAAACTCCTGGAAACAGAGGGAGTACATTGCGCGTATCCCTTTGCCAAAATTTCTTCGAACCCGCATTTCAAACAAACCTCACCGCGGTGCGGGGTCACAGTCACAGGCTCACAGCAAGACGGAAAAATTACGAAACATTTCGAAAAGCTCCCACGCCTCCGATAAAACTGCCTACCCGGCCACACCCCCTCCTCTCTCCTCTTCCATTCCTCCATCTCCGCAGCGGCTCCCTCCTAAACCCCACCTCGCCGGAACCCTAGCCACGCGCCGCGCCCCCCTCCCGCCGCCGCCATGAGGGAAATCCTCCATATCCAGGGCGGCCAATGCGGCAACCAGATCGGGGCCAAGTTCTGGGAGGTGATCTGCGACGAGCACGGCATCGACCAGACGGGCAAGTACGCGGGCGACGCCGACCTCCAGCTCGAGCGAATCAACGTCTACTACAACGAGGCCAGCGGCGGCCGCTACGTGCCCCGCGCCGTGCTCATGGACCTCGAGCCAGGCACCATGGACTCGCTGCGCTCGGGGCCCTACGGCCAGATCTTCCGCCCCGACAACTTCGTCTTCGGCCAGTCCGGCGCCGGCAACAACTGGGCCAAGGGACATTACACCGAGGGCGCAGAACTCATCGATTCCGTCCTCGACGTCGTCCGCAAGGAGGCCGAGAACTGCGACTGCCTGCAGGGTACGCCGTCTTCATCCCGCTGGATCTGTGCCTTGACCCTCTCCCTGTTTCGATTCGTAGCGCCGTATGGCTTGCAGATCTAGGTTTTATACGACGTCATGTGTGCTTTCAGTTCTAGATCTGAAATGTTGGCGTAGATCTATTCAATTTGCGAAACCATTCAGGAATCGAACGGATATATTTTTAGTGTTTTCGCTGAGCACTTACTAGCGACTGCAATCTGCGGCATCAGATGTACACGTAGTAATTATCAGTATGTTTATTGCAGGATTTCAGGTCTGCCACTCACTGGGTGGGGGGACTGGCTCCGGAATGGGCACCCTGCTCATCTCAAAGATCAGGGAGGAGTACCCGGACCGGATGATGATGACATTCTCGGTGTTCCCATCGCCCAAGGTGTCTGATACTGTCGTGGAGCCATACAATGCCACACTCTCTGTCCACCAGCTTGTTGAAAATGCTGATGAGTGCATGGTTCTCGACAATGAGGCTCTCTACGACATCTGTTTCCGCACTCTGAAGCTCACCACACCCACATGTAAGTTCTGATTGCAACCCAGTTCCATTTTTGTATGATTGTCGTGTATCAGCAAGCAGGAATTGATATTTTGGTGGACTCTTGTCCTTGTTGATAATACAATAATGTCAAGGTGTTTACTTTCACATATCTGTCCCTTTCACATGTTGTTCAGGAGTCATTAACTCCAATGATTGGCAAAGCACCCTATATTTTTATGTCCATGTTTTAGTCTTTGCAGTATTATTACAAGTGGAGACAATTGCTGAGTGAAGTGATGCAGTTTGCAACTACCTTTTGCTGCCACACTGTACAATTGCGCTTGCACATATCATTTCATCTTTATTGTGTTATGGAATGGATCCATCAGTATATAAGTTTTACCACAGATTGTCTGGATATAAACTCTTACGCTTCTATGTTTTAGCACAGTGGTTGGTAGTTTTTTTCCAGTTCATGCTTCCTAGGCTTCTAGTTTATATTTCTTGAATTGGTACTTGATTTCCTCTGTACTGCCGAGTCGTCCAGAAGCAACATGTTACTATCATGTGGTATAAATAGAAAGATGAACATACTGCACTGCGTATCTGTTATTGTTCTGTTCCTATAGCTAATTTTGGTAGCCTGGTTTTGATCTTCTCCTTTTTTTGCAGTTGGTGATCTTAACCACCTTATCTCTGCAACCATGAGTGGTGTTACCTGCTGTCTCCGCTTCCCTGGCCAGCTCAATTCAGACCTCCGGAAGCTTGCTGTGAACCTGATCCCATTTCCAAGGTTGCACTTCTTCATGGTTGGGTTTGCTCCGCTAACCTCAAGAGGGTCACAGATGTACCGTGCCCTCACTGTGCCAGAGCTGACCCAGCAGATGTGGGACTCAAAGAACATGATGTGTGCTGCTGACCCTCGCCACGGGCGCTACCTTACAGCCTCGGCCATGTTCCGTGGCAAGATGAGCACCAAGGAAGTGGATGAGCAGATGCTGAACGTGCAGAACAAGAACTCGTCATACTTTGTGGAATGGATCCCCAACAACGTGAAGTCAAGCGTGTGCGACATCCCGCCCACCGGCCTGAAGATGTCGTCCACGTTCGTGGGCAACTCGACGTCGATCCAGGAGATGTTCCGCCGCGTGAGTGAGCAGTTCACTGCCATGTTCAGGAGGAAGGCCTTCTTGCACTGGTACACGGGTGAAGGCATGGACGAGATGGAGTTCACCGAGGCCGAGAGCAACATGAACGATCTGGTGGCGGAGTACCAGCAGTACCAGGACGCTACAGCAGAGGAGGAAGAGGATTATGAGGATGAGCAGGAGGAGGAGGAGGCCGTATAAGCAGATCTTTGTCCCCAGTTTCCCATTGATATGCCTTGTATCGCGCATTAGTCGTCGTTACCGTTGGTTAGGGTCCTCGTGGTGCTGTTAGATACCTACCTAGATGCTGGTTTTACTTTCTAAATGGCATGTTGCCTTGACGGACCTATTTTTAAAGTATGTGTTGTGGATGCTCACTTCGTTATGAGCATGTGGTGTAAGCTTGACTGCTTGGTGTGTTATTCGGTAGTAGTACTAGATTGCTAATCTCCAATCTGTGTCCAGTATTTGAAAGATTGACTGCATGCTTGTTCAATTAACCTGCCTGTAAGGTTTGAAACTTAAACTGCCCTAGATGGTTTTTATCCTTTCTTTTTCCTGAAGACATTTCTATGCCAAGTTGACCTACATAATTCTTGTCTGGTTTTAGTTCAATTTGAACCACTGTCGTCCTATCTTCAATTTTCCAGATGATCTAGATTGCAGGAACTTTGTATATAGATTGCACTATTTGCAGACAGTTTCATTCTGCTATTCTGACTCGAATGAAACTGTCTGCAAATAGTGCAATCTATAGAAAGTAGGTGATTTATTTTGATGATGATTTGGTTAGAATTGTCACAATGACCAATATCTCCGTGACAATTTTCCAGATGATCTAGATTGCAGGAACTTTGTATATAGATTGCAATATTTGCAGACAGTTTCATTCTGCTATTCTGACTCGAATGAAACTGTCTGCAAATAGTGCAATCTATACAAAGTAGGTGATTTATTTTGATGATGATTTGGTTAGAATTGTCACAATGACCAATATCTCCGTGATTTGTAGGCGAAGTTGCCTTCTATCTTGGAGCATGCTTTGTTGTCTTGAAAGATGTGGCAAGTCAATCAAGAGTTTTTTTTTTAATCTTTTTCTTTTGGTCTTCTGGAAAAAGAGGCATGTGTGGAGTTGCTAAGAAAATCTCTAGAATGAAAGCATTTTTATGGGTAGTAGAACTGGTGCAAAAGAAAATCAAACGAGACGCTCTTAGTCAGCATAATCTTCTGTGATGATTTGATCTCTTATATTTCTCAGATAACTCCACTTCACGGCAATAATCGCCAAACACAAACAATGTATATTGCACAAAAGAATTGATAGAATCCACACACACACACACACACACACACATCTCAGCCCCCTCCAAAGAATTCACCCCTCATCATCCATCAGCATCACCGAAGCCCCACAAGGACCCAAATCTCCATTTCACGCTCAGCACTTCTTGGCGGAGGAGCTCTTGGCCTTGTGCCTGAAGAGCACCTTCTTCTTCCCGCGCGTCGCGTTCTCCACGGTGATCACCACCTTCCCGGGCTCGCCGGCGCGGAACGAGTTGCGCACCGCCTCCTCCGCTGCACCCATCTTCTTCCCCTTCCTGATGACGATGGTGTAGGAGCCCTCGTCGCTGGGCACGAACTCCTCCTTGTAGCCCACCTCCCAGCCCAGCACCGTCAGGTCCCATGTCAGCGTGGTGTCGCCCTGAAACAGAACAAGTTCAGTCAGCTCTACAATTCTGAAACTGTTTTCTCGAGGAGCATGATGGTGTATGTATGTAGTGTAGCAAAATCAGGATTTTGTTTTTCTGCTACCTCGACGGCCTCGATCTCGATGGTCTCGGTGGAGCTCCCCTTGACGACAACCTCGGTGATTTCGGCGTCCTCCGCCGCAGAGAACTCGGCGTCGCCGTCGCGCTTCAGGCCGCCGTACTTCACCGGGATGGCCTCGATCGGAATGTACCTTCAGAGCAAAACGCACATTTTGGGTTAGAAACTGCTGCAAAGTTGTTCTTGTCGTGGACAGACAGATATTGACAGTCACTGTGTTGAGCCGCTGTTCTTACTTGAGGAGGGTCTCGGTGACCTTGGATGGGCGGGCGACGACGAACTTGCTCTTGGTCCTCTGCGTCAGGAACGGGTAGAAGAGGGTGCTGAACGCGTAGTACGAGAAGGGCACGTTGATCAGGATCTGCAGCAGCACACAAATTCAGTTAAATCTCAGATATTCAGAAGCAATTTGGTTGGGCAAAATTTACTCCGTATATGGAATCGAAATCGTTTTGAGGGGGCTACTGCTACTCACGTTTCTTGCGACGAGCTCGGGGTAGTTGTCCTGGAAGAGGTCGACGAGCTGCCTCATGGCGACGCGGAGGTCCTTCTTGGCCGGCCCTGGCGAGTTCTTGAGGTCGGTGACCTGCAGCAGCGACGCGACGCCGCCGGGCGCGAAGTCGAGCTCGGCGACGTGGCTCTCCATGGCGCGCACCCTCCAGCGGAGAAACCGCGCCTTGCCCTCGTCGTCGCCGAGCGCCGCCCTGTACACGGCCTCGTCAGCGAACACGCCCAGCGAATTGTAGCACACCGGGTGGCCCTCGCGGTCCGCGCCGTCGAGGCGACACGCGCCCTCGGGCATGTCGGCGGCGCCGCCGTCGTCGTTGGCGGTGGCGGCCAGGCTCTTCCACTCCCTGCGCCAGCGGAGGGTCTTGCGGAGCATGTCGAATGCGGCGCCCGCCTTGAAGTCGCGCGCGCGGAGGAACTTGAGGAGGACCACGTCCGTGGCCTCGTCGCCCTTGCTCGGCAGCAGCGGCACGCCCCACAGGGCCACGTCCTTGTCGACGACGACGACCGCCGCCGCCGCCTCCACCTTCTCGCCGTCGACGGCGGCGTCCTCTGTCTTGGCCGTCTCCTCCTCCCCCTTCTTCTCCTCGGCTTCGTCCTCTTTCTTCTCCACGGCCTCTTCCTCAGCCGCCGCGGCCTCCTTCTTTGCTTCCTCCTTCTCCTCGCCCGCTTCCACCGCCTCCTTGGCTTCCTCCTCCTTCTTCTCCTCGGCCGGCGCCGCCGCCGCCGGCTCCTCCACCTTGGCTTCCTCCTCTTTCTTCTCCTCGGCCTTCTTGGACTTCTTCTTATCCGCCTTCTTCTTCGGCTCCACCTTCTTCTTGGCCTCCACCTTCACCTTGGCGGTGCTGACGTCGTCGTCGAACAGCTTGCCCGCCACGATGGCCTCCTCGACCTTGGCGCGGAGCTCGGCGAGCGCCTTCCGCTCGCCGTCCTTGAGATCGCCCAAGCGGTTGCTCTCCTCCCTGAACGAGGGGTTCTTGGCAACCGCCGCATCGCCCGCCGCCACCTCCGCCTTGGCGCTCACCTCCTTCGCCGGCGCCACCGCCACCGCCTCCACAGCACCGACAGAGACGACCTCCACCCCCATTGCAGATCAATCAATGAACCAAGAAAAAAATTCGCAACACAGGACAGCACGGGCAATTCAAAGCCGGAGATCTGTGTCGTGTCAGAGACGGTTGAGAGGGAGAAGGTGGTGGTGGTGGTGGTGTGTGGAGCGGGGAGGAAGAAGCGAGGCCGGGCTATATACCACGGGGCTACGGGCAGCAACGGCTATGGAAGGGCGGCCAATGGGGTGGCGCCAGACGGGACGTGGGAGCCGTTGGGTTCTGGCGTTGCTTTTCTGCGGCGCGCAGCCAGCCCGGCCCATGCCAACGGCTACCTCTCTGCGGCAGGTAACCGCTTTGTTTTGTCCGGTATCATTGCCCGTTTCTTTTCTGCGGTGGGCCTCATGCTAGGCTGTTGCCCATTGCTGTTAATCTGACAGCTCGGAATTTGACCAGACAGCAAACGTTCTTTGTTCCATGCCAGGTCACACGTTCATTTAGTTTTATGTTGCATTTAGTTATAGTGGCGAGTTCTTTATTATGGCATTGAAAGCTGGAGAAATGCAAAAGGGTGGTGGTTCTGTTGGCAGGAACAAGAACAAGTACACATTGGGTTGGTACAAGAACACAGCACAGCAAAGCAGCAGCAATTGCCATTCACACACTCGCAACCTTGCTTTGATAGACATCCAGCTGGTTGCCAATAAGGAACTGCCAGCAAGATTTTTTTTTTTTTTGAACTGCAGCCAGCAAGACCTGGCTGAGCTGCTAGCGAAGAGCCAGCCAGCCGTTCAAAGACAGCGGCACGGATGAATGATGCAATGCAAAGTGGAGGTTGAAAAGAAATGCTAGTTAATGATCCAAGATTTTGGAACCATTCGACGGTGCATGAGAACAGCTGCAGATAGATTTGATCATTAAGGTTGCAACGTCAATCTCCCACATGGTTGATGGATCGCATCCCATGTGTTCAGTGGTTGAGAAGTTAAAAAAAAAATATAGAAACCTGATGAGTAAAACGTAGGATTCTGACGATGAATACTTCCAAGTCAGGAATAAATATTTGCCATGGGCAACCGTTGGGAGGGCATACGGAATAACCTAACGGACGGACGGGAGAGATGAGCTTTCGCTACCTGACACGACCCACCTGGTGTAATGATTTAATTACAATATAATATAGGCTTACTTGCTACTCCAGCAGGCATCTGAGGTCATCACACCGTGTGGTATATACACCACACCGTGTCATGTGGCTTCTTACTAGCAAGGTTAGACTGCAACCACGATTTTGCACCAGCAGATATCTGAGGTTCATGAATCCAGTTCAGGAGGACACCCGTCCGTATCGCTAAGAATTAGATAGCACTCAGCTCCAATGCATGACAAAAGCCGGCCAATTGGCTCGATCATGCAGCGGTCTGCGAAATGCCATCCACATCATGTCAAGTGTTGGGGGAGAGATCAGCGGTGTTGACTTGTCTGTTTCTGTCTCATCTGCTGCTTGACCACCTTTGCCACAATGTCTTCATCGGCCTCCTTGTATTCACCAGTAACCCTGCAGGAGAAAATGCCATGATTCGGTTATTTACTTTGCTGCGCAGTTCCAACAATCTCTACTTACGAAACGAGGAAAAGAAATTATATAATTTACGATGTACATACCGGTCATATGTCAAGAAACCATCTCCAATTTGCCCAATCACTTTGTTTCGTACCTTCTTCACACAGACCTACAATTCCCAATCCAGACCAGAAAAAAGAAGATAGGAAAATAGTCAGTCAAGACATTAAAACGAAGCATATACATTAAAAGTTGCAAAAAAAAAAAACCTGCACGACATCGATAGGGCCAGCATCTGGATCCCTGTTTCGGTGGATGACAATCCCATTATCACATTTGTTTATGAAATGCGCACTTCCACTGATGTCATACATATTAGGCGGTCCACCATTCCAGTTGTGAAGCTTTTAAAAAGGTTACACCAAATGAGACCTGATTTTGTATACTACAACTGTGTTGCAAAAAAAAATCGAATATTTGACTGCGTGAATTTTGATTACCTGCCTAGGGTGTGCAACAAACCATACATGACATGAATGATGTTGAGCAAAGCGCTTGATCATCGTTAGAATCTGGCTGACATATTCTGTCTCGTTTCTGTTAATAACACAACAAAGGAGTGACTTGGGTGTTAGCAGAGTTATAGTTAATACACTTGCAAAACGGCTACTTATTTTCTATAATGAACCTATGTAACTATTAGTAGTAAACGGCAAAGTCGTGCTCATGAGAGGTTGGCGCTTACTGATTTGGGGCGCGCTGATGGTCGAGCTCATTATAAGGATCAATCACAAGACCACGTATTCCATGTCTTAGAACAGCAGCTTTAGCAAGATTAAGAACCCACTTAACAGATGGAAGGCAATCATCTTCGCACCTGATGAAACAACATATATTCAACTTCAGAACAGCATTGAAGTCTTGAAATGCAGATTATCATCTAATACAGGAACATTATCCAAGAGAAGTACCACAACTTTTATCATGTCCCGATAAACTACATCAAGAGATGCAGGAGACAGACAGATGTTACCATACACACTTCTAAATAGAACGACCTTGATGACATTGTTAGCACTTGGTGACCTCGGTAGCGGTTTAGCAGGCCTTTAAGTACTATGGAGACCTTTAGAGCAGTCACAGAGAAATATTTTTGTTTTTATTTTCATCCTCAAGAAGCTATCTTCGCGGCACAAAACATAAAGCGATATGAGTAAAAAATTAGAAGCTAAAAAATACTCTTATTTCGGAAGTCAGTATTGCAAAAATACAGTGATTAGCATACAAGTCAAACAACACTTGTATTTTTCTAGAAATGGAATTCGAGATTTATATCTACATTCAATCGCTCCTTTCCATTTAATGCACGTGTGGGTTATAGTGTTTGTGTGCTTCTTTTTGTCATTTGTGACACAGCATTAGTTGTTTAGTTCCTTTCATCATTCGGAATTTCAAGCTAGTAAACCAGACCCTTAGCAGCATCCTCATATGGAACAAAACATAGGAGAGAATATATGATAGATTTGGAGCTGCCATTTAGTTCTCTGTGTTTAGCATAGTTCATACCACACAAGGGTGCTTTCCAGAACAGCGCTGCAATGTGTGGTGGTCCCTTGCTGACCTCTTAAGTAAGGGCGTTCAATCTCGGGACAGGAATCAACCAGGACAAAACTGGCAGAAGGGCGCTAGTTTAATCCTGTTCTATGTGCGCAGCTCAAGTAGCAGCTCTAGTTCTAAATTTGCATAAGATGGGTTTCAAGGGTTGATCCGAGCTGTTTTTGAACACCCTAACCGCTTACCAGTATTTAAATCAATGCAATTGAAATGTAATACATACCGAATCAGATGGAATGTCTCGTTCAACCATTCTTTGCCTTCTTCAAATTCATCTGGAGTCATCCGCTCCACAGAGCCCCCATATCTGTAAAAACCAAAACAAGAGTGCTAGACAAATTACATCTAACCACAATACCTACAAATAAACAAGAATAAATAGCCATAATACAGCCATAATGTCTGCACGAGTGCACTATGATCTGTGGAATATATTCCAAAGAATCATTTGTTGACTTCACAGTTGCTTATTCTAGGTATCATATATAAGATGGACACAATCAACGCAACTGAGATGCATCTGCAGACTCTTATTCTTACCTAGCATCAAAGAATGGTTTCTTAATGTGCTTCTCCAGAAGCTTCCTGGCATGGTCTCTGACCTAAAAACCAGAATCATCATTATTTGGAGGTGGCCCAATAAAATGAAAGGCTAACTAGCAATAATATAAATAATGGCTTGCCTTGTTTTCCATTGAGCATAGTGCAAATTTCCATCCACACTGCTTGTTTATATTGCACAGTAGTGCATCAATCCACTCACTTTTGCCAGAATTTGGCACTCCTGTTACTATAGTCAACTCCCCCGGAACAACCTGCAGAAGGGAAAATAAGCAAAAATCACATGAAAAATTGTGGATGATGTATGAAAATCTGCAACTACAGCTTCTGATATGCTACAGTGCAGGCCAACTTTGCACACTTGCCACTGAAACGGGAATCATCTACTGTAGTTGTTTTCAGCTAGATCGACAAGTCGTAATACATGACTACATAATATGTAATTCCCCAGAATTGGTTAAGTGATCTGTTTCATGACAAATGTCAACAGCTATTGCGGTCAGTAAACAAACTTCTATGTGCTAACGACGAAAATAAAGGAACTCATTAACTTGGTGATAGGATCGACATTAAATTCAGAAGCTTCATACATGAACACAAAGGAAAGTGGCCAATTACAGAGGCTCGATTACTAGGGTTTGGTCGCTTAGAGAGGAATATTCGGCCAACCTTGATAGGAGGCGGCAAGGGTTTAACCCAATACAAGATAAGATGGGAGTTCAGTCTCCAAATCCATGGTTTTATAGCCTTACAAGAAAAGGGAAAAGTACAGAGCTCTACAGCTAACATAGAAAAAAGAAAAGCAGCTAAGATGGAGGGTGAAACGTTCCCCGAAGCGGTAATTCGAATATCGATTGTTCGATGGAAAATGCAGAAGCAATCCGGGGCGCATGAAGCGGCAAGTAAATACACCAACGAGTTCTTGATCACGAGGAGCCACTGGATTTCCATCTGATGGTTGCAGATGCTTCATAACGGTTCATTCAGCAGGAAACGGGTGTTTTACTGACGAAACTGAATTTAGGCCTGACACATGGCAATGAAAAAAACCATCTAGTTGTTTTCAGCTAGATCAATGAGTCATAATCATGACTACATGCTACGCAATTTACTGAAATTGGTTAAATGATCTGATTTCATGATAAATGTCAAACAGCTATTGCGATCAGAAAACAAGCTTCTATGTGTAAATAAATAAAACAAAGGAACTCTTTAACTAGGTCAGGGAGAAAGCCAGCTCCAAATTCAGATCAACCCTTCAAGAAAAGAGGAAAAACGAGTAAGAAATGCAAAACTACTAGATACCTTGTAAAGCCCATCCATACATTTCCAACCAGTAGGAATTCCAAGCTCATCCCCACGAATTCCTAGATAATAACTATCGATCTCAGGGAAGAAATCTCTGAAGTTGAAAAGACCTCTTATAGGATACAGTTCTGCACCTTCTATAACCTTTTTCAATGCTCGTGGCCCTAAGAACATAAGTACCTGTAGTCGAAAAGGGAGTTACAAGGACCAATTACAGAAAGTGTAAAACACCCAAGTTCAAAGAAAAAGTTATCTATTCATTAAAAAACAGAACTAAAGACAATAAAAACTGAACTCAGATGTGGCTATATATCTCAGATGATTCTTCAGAATACAGATTCATTGTACATAATTCTTTTTTACAGGCTTCAATTAAGAATAACTGCAAATAGGATACTTTCAGAAGCATCATGATATCCTAATCTAGGGTGAGAAAATTTAAAACTCTTGATACAAGTTAACATAAGCTTATCTAAAGAGGCACGTTAGGAAAGAGACATTTTTACAACTCTTGTAAGATCAGAAAACCTTTTAGCATGGTAACAATATTATTTATCAGTCAGAGTTGACCATGCATGCGGTAACAAACCTCATTCGCATCTTTGCAAAATTCGGTCTCATTCTTCTTTGGCCAGCTCACCCTCCAACACCTGTTGCATCAAATTAAATGTGAAAATGAATTAAATGAGGGGTTACACAGTCATGGGTACTTAGTAATTGCGGAGGATAGTGATTACAACACAGAACAGTACACAAACCTTTCTTTACCAAGCCGGCGAGCAAGTTCTTCAGCAAGAGCCTGCCCTGGAGGATCAGCATCTGTTGCCAGTATTATTCTAGATGCCTAGTATATCGTAAAATATATTCAGTGAACTGAAGCCTGCATATCTCAGCAATAGAGTTTGCAAAATAACTTCTGAAATGAGAAAAATACCCACCGAGTCAAGATACTCTTTGCAGTTCCACAGATATTGATATTTCTTATCCTAGCTTTACAGGGAATGTAAAAGGATGTTAGATCGCAACTAAGGTTTCAACTGCAGATCAGCTCACATTAGGGAACTATAGTAGCAAGTAAGAATAGCAAACATAAACTCTCCTAGGGGAAAAAAAACTTGCAGCAGTATCAGGAAATAGTTCTAACATGGTCTTTGTCTGGGAGTTTGTTGGATACTTGTGCTGGCGCACCATCTGGCACACTCACACAGTTACGATAGCCAGCCTCTTCCATGGAAAGTTTATCAATTTCACCCTCAACCTGCAATGTCAGAAAGGAAAAGAGCTAGTAAAAAAATTGTGAACTCAGGCTCAAATAAACAAGCAACAAAAAAAAGGGGGAGGGGGGGAGGGGGGGGGGGGGGGGGGGGAATGTTGATGGAAAATCTAGAACATACAATGATAATATCGCGTGCTTGCTTTATATCGTCCAGACCATACAGAATTTTCTCTGTGTTCGGCTCCTGCAGTAAGAAAAAATTAAATGCGCATAAATGACATTAATAAAAGTATAATGTAAGCACGTAACCTAAAAAGGACAATACAACAAACCTGCGAAAATTTCTTAGTTACTTCTCTGTATTTGCAGCCAACAAGGACCTTATCACGTCTGTAGGTGAAAGCAATAACAATCTGCAAAAAAAACACCATATGTATGTATCACAATGTATGCTTGTCCACAATAAAACTGCATCAACAGTACAGTTATACCTTGTTACCCCGTCTACGTTGTGACACATTGTTCCTTCGAAGTGTTTCCGGCGATATCATTCTTTCCGAAAAGTATGTTACGAGCTGCGAGAGATAACCATCTTACAGAATACCCATGTGCAAAAGTTTTCACCAGCATAAGCAGAATGCAAAAGAGAGGTATCAAGACAGTTTAAGTGTCATTTGAATAATATGCCAATTTAAAAGGTGTCTGGCTTAATAACTTTCACTACCTCGTCACACAGAGGCTCGAGACACATGTCCTCTTCACGAAGCTTTCTGTAAGTCTTGACTGCGTTATTTGGTTTGACTTCCTGGTCACTTCCTGAGTCAGTTTCATTTCCTGTGTCCTTTTTTGCTTGGTACGCCTTGGAAACTCGATCAGGCTGCAGAAACAAGACAGAAGAAAGTGGTATCAAGATGGTTTATTACTTTGAGCTTTCTTTCATTTGTTGGTAAACTCACCAGGGCATTGCCTTTCCAGCCACAATTCGCTCTAAAACAATTCCATGTTGCATTTAAACTGAAGAAAGAGCATAAAACAGAGATCAGATGACAGATAGTCTACCGTGCATATACCTTTAAGAACTCCAACTGACAAGCTCAAAATGTGCTATACATGAAAACTCACCCATCACTTCGGATGAAGACACTGAGGCTTAGTTCCTCATTTGAACCCCCCTTGCACTAGTTAACAGAAGGGAAATCACAGTTTAATCATTTGTTGTCTGATAGATCAAAATATAAACTACAACAGAGCACGGACCACCAAAATAGCATATACAGATGAGCATATTTTTATAAGCTGGTCATCAAATTGACATAATTTACAGCTACTTCACTCTTCAGACAGAACACTCATTTTTTTTAGGATAGTGATTAGTGAATACTACTTCCAATGAGCACGACATGTGAAACGGAAATGATAACAGGTCACACTACCATTGGACAAAGCATCCGCTGGAAAGCCCCAAGCTTCCACTGGGACATATTGATCCCTTCGTTTTTCAGCTTCTGAACTAGCTTCCCGAGTCGTACTTCAATGGCCCTCTTCTCCTCGGCCGAACGAACTGTCATCCGAAAATAGCACCACGTCAACAAAACAACGACAATGATTTAATAAGCATCCCGCTTTCATCAGAGCAGACGCAGCAGTTGTTTCGGAGCACAAGGCGGCATTACCAATCCTGGAGCGCGGGATGTCGGGACCGGCGGGCACGGGAGCGGGGGCGGTCCCGAAGCAGCAGGCGAGCTCGGCCCGCCTGGGGAGGCGGGTCCCCGAGATGGAGTGGAGCAGGCGGATGCGGTGGCCCCCCGCGGCGGCGAAGGCGGGGAAGCGGCGGCGCGCGGCGAGGAGGAGGCCCGAGTCCCCGGCGGCGGCGGAGGTGGAGGCCGCCATGAGGAGGAGCGACTGGAGGGACGGCCGCGGTGGCATCACTCTAGCCTCTAGGGTTTCAGGGCATGGGCGGGGGTAGGAGTGGAGCCTTGGGTTCGGGGTGGTCTTGGGGAGGAAGAAAGAGAGGCGAGGAAAAGAGCAGAGGATTTTTGGATTGGATAGGAGGGGAAGGGGAAGGAGGGGCGTGGGGTTTAGGGTTTTACGCGCCGGCCGTCCGGCTCCGGCCGCGTGTTCCCCGGATTGGCTTTACGTGTGGGCCCCTTGGACAATGAGGGAGACGAGCAATGACCAAGGAAATGATCCCTGTTGAGAAATCATAAGAACAAGTTACTACAATAAGTTAGAATTTAAATAATATTATTGTGATGATATGAAGGAGAGAGAAGGAGAGTAAGCTCTCGTGTAAGGCTAGACAATTTGTGAGAGTGAGACGTGAGTCATATCTTGATAAAGTAAGATAGCTTTATTGCTAACTATTGTACTTATTGGCTATATGTTGGCTATAGATGACATGTCAATTTGTTATAGCTGACTTTACTATTGAACTTGTTCTAAGAGCAGGTACAATAAGACCACATAAACGGGCTACAAGCAATTAAATAATATATTCGTGCTTAGTTGGAGGAGAAAAAAAAGAAGCGGGTTGCAGGATAGTAGTCAGCTCTTGCACGTGCTCATAGACACTTTGTGAGAGTGTAAGGTGGATCAGGTACTAATACATGTATATAGCCAACTATTATATATGTTGGCTATAAGCTGACTATAGATGACATGGGAGGAGTTGGCTCTATTATTAACTATGCTCTGAGAGAAAAAGCAAGACCGCCACGTGTCTATGCTAGTTTCTTAGCGCGTTTTTATAGGTATTTTGCTGATGTGACATACTATTTAATAAAGAAAAAGAATAATGTTGTATATTAGCTAGTACAACTCTTGCACGTAGTCATGGGTAAAAAGTGGTTCTAGCCCAATCATATGAATGCATGAGCCAAAATCATTAAACGTAGATACAACTTAAAAAAAATGCATTGGCATGATCACTATCGGAGCTTTGTTGGGGCCAAACCGGGCCATGGCCCGCCCAGGTTTTCTGCAAATAATTTTTCTACTCCTATATAAGAGGCCCAGTCCATTAACACACGCACACTGGTCTCCCAATTACATTGCTTGTCTGGAGTTTATTCCACTGAGTTCACTCGATAGAAGGGGGTTGTTGCATATGCAGGCCTGCAGCTCCACCACACGGCCACGGTGCATCGGCCGAAGGTCCATCAACCGGCGCGTTGTGACTGAATCGAGCGCCTAGACCACTACACTTTTCCAATTTATAAGCTACTTCGTTTTGTTCTCCTAAATTATTCGTCACCAATTTGATAGCATAGACGTTCACTGAATTTGTTATTCAAATTTGCAACTTGCAATGATTATGTGTGAGAAGATTTTTTTTCTTAAAAAGAAACAGAGATGGCATAAGCGAGTTGAAGAATTGATTTAAATAACGACTAATGTCTACTGAAGTGGCATAGTTCGGGACATTTTGTGTGTGTTTTCTGATAGTCTGGCCCGCCCATGGATTTTGTTTCAAGCTCTGTAACTGGCTATGGTTGTCTCTTGAATTATTAATAATTCTATGATAACATGCTAAGAGACGATGCATTGGCACCTGCCTTAGTGTTGTAGGATGGTTAAGTCATATGTCAATGCATCGTCTCTTAACACGTAATCATATGCGTAATAAAAAAAACTACTACAATCCATTGTATCTGAGATAATAGCATAGAACTATCACATTTGTGGCCAAATTTACCATTTGCTACCACTTTGTGTTTTGAGGACTGAAAACTACCGTTTCACGCTAAGATTTTGATATATGGCACTAAACTGAAACCGAGAAAGAATTGACACCCAAATTAACATTGGGTGCCACTTGTCAGCCAATAAGGGAGATCAAATACTATTAAAAAAAATAAAGAGCCATCTCCTTACCGACCGAGTCGGTCTGTACGTGTCGGCAGTGGGGGTCGTCGGGGGCGGAAAAGGCGGGGAAGGGTCGGGCACCGGGACCTCGTACAAGTGGCGGCCTTCGCTGGAGGACGTCGGTCGGACTAGCTCATTACGTCACTGGGATTTTCTTGGCCGCGCAGATGTCACACGGGCCAAGGAGGCGCCACCGAGAGGACGCTGATGCTCGGTTGGAGGCCACACCGGAGGTCTCTGTTGGACGTGGATGCCGTCGCAGTGCCTGGCAAGAAAAGGGGAGAGTCTCCCTTGCTCGCGGCTAAGCAGCGCAGCCGCGCTCGCCCGTTTGCGGCTGAGTAGCGTCGTTGTGGCCACTGCTTGCGGCCAGGGGTGGTAGGAGCTGTGGCGGGCATGCTTGGGAACCGGCTGGGGCGAGCTATTATTTTTTCTGTGTCAATTGGTCACCGGATCACCACCAGTGACCATTCAGTAACGGTGTGCAGCGGAGGTTAGCAACACAAGGCGTTAGTGAGCTCGCGAGTGAGGGGAAAGTGGTCAGAGAGGTTCTCATGCTCACCGCTAGGACGGTCATGTGGTCGGCGGAGACAGAGGGGGGGAGTCGAAGGAGAGAGAATCTAGTTCGGCGGCACTCCGCCGGCCGTGGGAAAGAAGGGCTCGATTCCGGCGAACCCGTCCAACCAGGCACGCGTATCTCGAGGGTGGCATGGAAGACAAATCTCGATTTGGTCTACGACGATTATAATCGATGACACATTTCAGTATCTTCGACGCTTCCTCGCACAGGGTTGGGGTGCGCGCAGTTCGAGTGAGATCCCTCCTCTCTGTCGTCGACGTAGGGTGGTGCTGGCGGCTCCGGTATGTCATTCCGGTGCTGCCTAGTCTGCTCGCCGTAGCGCGTCCGTGGCGGTGTCGACGTCGGCAGGAATAGACGCCCTCCGTTTTTTTCTTATTTTTTTAATTATTTTTAGAGCGAATTGCCAAAATCTTTCCCTCGACCGGTAGATTTCAGCCCTCAAAACACAAAGTGGTAGTAAATGATAAATTTAGCCACAAATGTGGTAGTTTTGTGCCATCTCTATCTTATTGTTGTATCTAAATTTAATGATTTATGACTCATGCATGAATGTTATTGGGCTAGATCTCTTTTTTTTGTTTATGGCCACGTGCCAAGGTTGTAGTTAGCTAAGAGCAAGTACAATAAGTTCTACTCAGCAAGCTATAAGACTTGCCACGTAATCAAAATCTTAGGTGCATGTGAGAGAAGGAAGGAGAGAGAAGGAAACAAACGCTTGGTCTATCCCCCGGCGGTACGCTAGTTACGAGGAAACAACAGGTTGCTTAAACCCCGCGCGGGCGCTAGGCTAGCGATTCCTTCTCTCCTTACCCCTACGTGAACACCAACTCCGCAAGATGTTGTGCACATGCATTAGTTAAATGCTTAAATATATTAATAGTACTACCAAGCTAGTGTAGTAGCTAACCTTGAACCAACTTGTGGTTGGATGGTTAGGAGGCTGGTTATACCCCCAGCCCACCAGAGTTTAAACTCTAGGTTTGACACCTATGTGTCGCATTTAGGTGGAATATTCGTTCAGTGGGAGGCGACGTTCCCGTCGATAGCGAGGCGTGGTGACTTCGTCAATCCCAAGACCCGCCGGTTCAGTCTTTCGGAAGTGCTCATAGGGGTAGCGTGTGCGTGTGTGCGTTTATAGGGGTGAGTATATGCGCCTGTACATGAGAGCTTGCGTTTGTACCGTGTTTCTAAAAAAAAAAACTAGTAGCTAAGCAAAAGCCAAGCTATTGTACGAGCGATGGATGTAGATGACAAAATGCCAAGTTATTGCTATAAGATACAATCTTACTATCTACTCTTCATTAAATACAGTGTCACATAAGCAAAATGCCTATAAAACTGCGCTAAGAGATTTGCATTGGCATATGCCTAAGAGTGGGGTTGTATCTCTACACAATACCCAATAGAGTTCAGACCCTAAATTTTACACCAATATTTTAGACGGAGTATTCTTTACTAGGAGATGATGTTCCCAACGACGGCGAGGCGGCTATGCTGACTTTGAGTGTGTGCGTGTTTGTGAACGCCAACGTTATACCGTGTTTCGCAAAAGAAAAAATCCCTATTTTCTATTGGAGTTTTCTTTATCCATTCAACGTGTTACGTTCGAAAGCAAAGGCAAGAGGCAATTAGAAAATTTTCCGGCACTGGCGCACGTGTACCCTATGTTCTAGTAGAAGGGGCAGATGGAGGAGGCGGTGGGCGCTAAAGCTTGATCGTTTGTGTGAAGTGTGTGGATGTACCAACAAGAAAATAGTTCGGTCATCTCCACGACAAAGTTTTTCTCTTGCTTTGCAACGCACAACATGTTTTGACAGTTCTAACAATAGTAATTCTATGAATTAAAAATTAATGATAGAAAAAAAATCCTAAAGATAAAGATTATTCATCAAAGAGGTTATAGTGGATTTCTAGTTTCGTTGTTTCCCCAATTGATCACTATCTACAACAGAGCCTATACCCATGTTCGCCCCTTATCCTGCCCTCGCGCACCAAAACATTTCCTAAGTCAGAAACGCCACCTTGTGAGGGAAGAAATAAAACCTCTTTGAGAGGGAGCTACCAGTAGGGAAGACTGCGCTAGCATACGCAACTTTGTCGAGCCTGAAATACTAGGGTCTAAGCGGTGACCCACTTAAACCAGATCCTCTTAAAACGCCACCACTATTTGTCGCTCTTTGTATAACTTTCAAGTGGGCCGGCCCATCAGTCGTTCTATATAAGAAAAATTGATACGTAAACTGGGGGAAGGAGGAATCGAACCCATGGTCTGGGCATCGGGTGAAACCACTGAGCTACTATGCCACTCATGAAGAACATTCGTTTTTAATCTTTTTGTTGTCTTGTTTTTCATTTTTTTTTTCCTTTTTCTATTTTCTGTTTTATAATTTTTATTGTCTATTTTATTATTTGTTTTTAGTTTTATTTTTCTTTTATTCGAAAATATTCGGTTTGAAATCTGTTCTAATTTTAAAAAGTTTAAATAAAAATACGGCCAGATTTGAAATATGTTCACACTTAGATCTGTTCAAAATTGAGAATTCTTCAAAATAAAAGATCGTTCAGATTTAAAAAAAGTTCATATTTGAAATTCGTTCACACTAAAAATCTGTTAAAAATGTGAATTGTTCAAAATAAAAAAGCGTTTAAATTTTGTTCACATTTGAAATATGTTCACCATTTAAAAAAAACTTAATTTTAAAAATTCTTCATATTCAAAACTGTTCATCATTTTCAAAACATATTATTAAAAATTGTTCAATCTCAAAAGATATTCAATTAAAAAACTTGTTGATTTTCAAAATTCGTTCATTTAAATTTTGTGCTCATTTTCAAAAACTTTTTCTAATTATGTTTGAATTTATTTAATAGTTTCAGATTTTTGAATTAAATCGTGTAGTAAATAATTATTCATATATTTTCTCTACAAAATAGAGTGAAAAAAATCATACAGGTATTGGGCCTTAAACTCGGCCCAGTAGCAGACTTGTCGTGTGGCTTGTGCGGGCGAGCGAGCGCTCCGCCTGGCAGCAATCGGTGCATAGGGGAACCCCTCTTAAAAGGCCTCTCTATGGATGATATTGGAGGTGGATCGAGAGAGGCGGGAAGCACCGTCATTAGCAGCTCGGTCGAAAACATGGCTGGCCTGGCCCAAACAAGAAGGGTAACCGCCTTAAAGTAGTGATATTGGTACAATTTGTACTCTAGAAGTAGTGATATTGGTACAGAAATAGGGATAAAGTAGTGATATTGGTACATACTCTAGAAGTAGTGATAAAATAATGATATTGGTACAATTTGTACTCTAGAAGTTTCTATAAATATGCTCACTTAAGCATATACTAGAAATAACGGTTGGATTATCTGTCGGATCATATTCTTTACAAATCTTTGCCCTAAAAATGCATAAACTATATAAAGTGTGCATTATAGAAAATACTTTTGTTACAAAATACAGTTTATTACATAAATAAAATTTGGTATTTTTCAGTGATATTCAATACAAACAAAATACACCAACTAAATTTTGAATATTTCTAGTTATGTGTTTAAATTATGTAGATAATTATACTTTTGCTATTGTATCATGCCAAAAATAAGATGTAGAGAAGTATAAAAGTTTAGTACAAATTTATTTGTTTTGATTCGCTCGGGGTGCCAACATTGGACCGACGTTGGTAAAAAAAATGAAGATTTATGTACATAAATTGCAGCATGTTGGACAACGTACTAGTAGGGTATGCTCCTAAATGAAGTTAAGTTTTGTTCCAATGCATCGCTTTTAGGAAAAATCTTAACCGATTAGGTCATCCGTACGGTTAACAACGTGATAAATACTTTGTTAAGATTCCAGGAGCTTTTGGAAAATGATGCCACAAGTGATTTTCATGTGCAAATAGCATTTGACATTCTACAAACAAATCAATGCCGTTCAAATTCAAATAATAATAGTTGCATAATTGCATATGGCCTAAATGATAGGACAATCGGTTGCATTGAGTTGATAAAGGATCTGGTTGGCACTATCATGGTTCGTGAATTGGATGGTAGGAAAGATATCAAGCAATTCTGCATCGAATACTCACATGTCGTACTGTGCACTCGTGCACTCCAAATTACTCTTCTCATATGCATAATTTGGCGATTAAACCAAACCTATTCATAGTTTATGATGTTGCACAAAAGGGAGAATGATTTGTTATTTCCATTGCACTAATACATAGTGTGTTGATAGGCGTTCATATCCATGTGCAACCAATTGTGGAAAGTAAGGTGTGCATGAGTCATATCAAATTGAATTCTTTTGGTAACCTATATGAAAGTGCATGGTTCCCCCATATGTGGTTTTGGTAATTAATGACAATCCTTATGGACTAATGTTTGCATTGAGTTATCTTTGTAGATCTTGTCCATAGGAAATAATGGAGTTCATGTGTTGAACTCTATTAGCTTCCTTGATGGCCATTGTTATTTTCATGGATTTATATGAAGAATGGTCATGGTTTGAGTTGAGCTTATTGCTAGTATGTCTTGAAGAAAAGGATTAGGTGATCTTTCATTATCATCTTCAAGACATCATCTTTAGAAGTGAGAAGCAAAGATACAAGGTTGATCAAGCAAGCGATCAACACACAAAGCTACAAGTTGTACCAAGTGGGATTGTGTATCTCATGGTATGGTAAGCATTTGTCAATATAGCTTTGTGAACTAACCCATGTTATGTGTGTATCGCATCTCTATGTGTGGTTAGATATCTTTCCATGGGAATGAACCAAAAGGAAGATTTCATATAGACCATGGTCTTTGTCGTCGTCAAGTGGTGTTCGTCATCTAGCTTGACGTGGAAGCTCAAGTGAAGCATCTAGAAGATATCCTATGCTTGATGCTTGCCACCCTTTTGGAGATTGTGGCCTTGTGAAGATTTGCCGAAGGGTCTCTCCCATAATGGTGTATGGGGGAGCTAGTCTCTCCCATAATGGTGTATGGGGGAGCAACTTGCAAGTCTTCATGAAGCGGAGTTTGTGCTAGCAAGCGCAATCAAGAAAGAAGATCCAACTTGAGAGAGTCAAGATCGTCATCATCTAGCTCAAGTGGAATGCTCAAGGCAAAGGTATAATCTTGATAGGTTTTCTATTTTACGGTCTCGTGTCTTTGGGAGACCGGGTTATAGGATAGATAGTCGTACTATCAAGAGGGGCTCTCAAGTGAGTAACTCGATCGAATCGTTATGGAGAGCTCAAACCTTTGCATACCTTGCATATCATCTTTCTTGGTTCTTATTTGGCTTTTGTCTCCTTTGGGTTTTATTGCTTGTCGTGATCTTCATGACAAGCCTTGGTTTCTCGAAAACGGATTTCGTAAGAAAACTTTGTTGCGTTTTCGGTGGTGAAAATATTCCGTTCGTCTTTGAGAATGTTCCCACACCTTTCATGTATGGTAACTTCTCCATACTTTGAGGTATCAATATTTTCACCTTTTATTTGGATACTCCTTGTTGTTATCTTTCCAATGCATTTGGACTCACCTAATTCGGAATTCATTCGCAAAAGTTATGTGAGTTTTCGTGTTGGAAGTTTTACCGGTTGTTCCTTTTAGAGAGGTTAAACCTTTCTATATTTGGTTTTAGTTTCCATTGTTGGGCAGTGATGTTTCTCTGCATGATCTTGTAGAGTTTTTCATTACGAACTCAACGAGCCAAAGATCATCAAAAACGGAGTCCGGACGCAAAAGTTATGAAGTTTCTAGTTGAGCCATTTTTCGGTACTGACATGAACCGGATTATTGGAAACCGGATTTTTCGGGGCATACCGGATATTCCGGTTTCGACGGATTTCAGACCAGTTTTCGCACTGGAGTGAACCGGATTATTTGATCCGGATTATTCACTTCGGACCGGATATTCCGGTCCCAAAATTCCTGCACAACGGCTAGTTCTTGTGGGGACCTATTTAAGGGGGCTTTCTTCCCATTGGTCCCAAGTCTTCCAAGCACGTTTTTCCCCTTCTCTCCCACCATTGTTGACCTTGGAAAGCTTGCCCCTCTCCCAATCCCTCCTATGATTCTTGCATATCTTTGAGGGAGAAGGTAGAGGAGATCTCGATCTACATTTCCACCAATCCATCTTCCTTCTTAGTGAGGGAAACTTAGTAGATCTTGATCTTGGAGTTCTTGGTGTTTCTCCTCCATTGTTCTTCCTCTCTTGTTCCCCCATAAGCATTTGTTGCTTTGTTGGAATTTGAGAGTGAAGGATTTGAGCACTTGTGCTCTTGCCATTTGCATCGGTTGCATCGGTTTGCTCTCTCCACGAGGATTCGTGGAAGTTGAAAGTTTGTGAGCTTGTTACTCTTGGGTCTTGGACCCTAGACGACTTGTGGTGTTCTTGGGAGCCTCCAATTGAGTTGTGGATGCGTTCCCCAAGATTGTGGTAACACCGAGAGCCTCCAATTGAGTTGTGGATGCGTGCCTCGGATTTGAAGGTTGCCAATAGTGGAAGGTGAACTAGGCCTTTGTGGCGGAAGTTCATCGGAGAATAGGGTGAGGCCTTTGTGGCGTTGAGTAGGCCTTTGTGGTGAGCTCACACCCCTCCAACGAGACGTACTCCCCTTTGTGGGAGGAACTCGGGAATACATCTTCGTCTCCGTGTGCCTCGGTTATTTCTATACCCGAGCTTTTTACTTATGCAATTTACATTGTGATAGCCTTCGAGCTTGAAGTTATATCTTGCTATCACCTTGTTACTCGTATTGCTTAGCATAAGTTGTTGTTGCATCTAGTTGGCCATAGAATATTTAGGTTGTATGCTTGTTAATTTAAACACCTAGTTTATTTCCGCATTTAGCAAGCATTAACCGGAAAAGTTTTAATCGCCTATTTACCCCCCCCCTCTAGGCGACGTCGTTGTCCGTTCAATTGGTATCAGAGCCTCGTCTCTCTTTTTTAGGCTTTACATCCTAGAGAGTACGATGTCGTTTAGAGAAATAGAACATGATCCCGCTTTTATATTCTATGGTAGAAATTATGATGCTTGGAAAATTCGCATTCTTAATTTTCTTGAGGACATGGGTCCAAAGTATGTTAAGAGAATTGTAGATATGGATTTTCCTCCTCCAAAGGATTCTCAAGATTTATCTTTAGAGGATGAGGAAAACTCTTATCTCGATACTCTTGTATCTAATGGTCTCTTGTGCTTTTTGAGCGATGTAGTCATTGAATCAATCAAGCCTTTTCGGAACGCTCATGAGCTATGGACAAAACTTCAAGATATATATGATGTGTCCAATATTATTGAGGATGATTGTTCTCCATCCACTTCCGGCCGTGATGAGTTCACATCTTTCTCCACTCCACCAACATGTGATTTGTCACAAGGTAATGATATGGTGAGTGGTGATAGAAATTGCATTGTGAATAGTGAATTTGCTATTGACTATACTTCATCTCTATCCCATTGCAATGATCTATCTTTGGACTTAATATCTTCTAGCACTCAAAATTCCATACATGCTAGTGTTGATAGTCCTTGCATATCATGTAATAGTTGTTTAACTAAATCTCATGATGATATGCTTCCTATGTCTTGTTTTCATGAAAATAATGCTTCCATTTCCTCTAGTACTTGTGTGGCTAACAATGTAGAGGAATCCCACTTTTTTGTGGAACAAGACATGGACCTTAATGGCTCTTCTAGTATATCTTCATCATCGCCATCCATTTCTCATATGTGCCTTATGGCTAGGGATTCAAAGGTATCACCACCTTTGGAACCCACTACATCTTGTGATGATGAGGATGAGGATATATTTTATGGAGAGTATGAGGACGAAGACTCTTTAATGGAGAAGGGTGAGTTGGTTCTTCTTGATCTCCCTAAAGGTAGTAAAGCTATCACTCCTTTTAGTGAAATATTGGCTTTTGCTATTTATAGCGCTAAAATCATTGAAAAGAAAGGTGAGATTGAAAGAAGTGATGCCAATGAAAAGGCATCCCTCACTATGTCTCTTGAGGAAGAGTATGAGCTCCGAGTTACTCTTGAGGAGAAACTTGAATCTATTGAGGAGCTCTATAATGAACAAATAGCCTATCTCACTAAAGCACGTGACCATACCCACGCTAAATATAAAGTGCTTAAAAATGAAAAGGTTGAATTTGTTGTTGGCAATGCTAATCTAATTGAGGAAAACTCTAGGTTAAATAATGAGCTTGCCAAGTTATCTTCTTCTATTACTAATGATGCTTGTGCTACTAACTAACCCACATCTTGTGAAGCATCTATTTTGAAGGAGAATGTTGAGCTAAGGGCTCAACTTGAGCTAATGACTAGCAAGTATGGGAAATTGGAAGAAAGTCATGAAAAGCTATCTAGCTCTCATGAGGATCTTCTAGAGTCCCATACCAAGCTAAAATTAGCTCTTGAGGCTATAACTACAAAGGTAACATCTTGTGAGCCTCATATGGTTACTAGCACAATATCTTCTAATAATGCTATATTGACTTGTGCTAGTATTAGTAACTCATCCTCTCATAATGTTTCTACATCTTGTGATGGGTTGCTTTCCTTGCCTTGTTGCTCTAACAATGAAGCATCTACTTCCTCTAGCTCTTGTGTTGTTTCTAACCATGTAGAGGAAATTAAAGAGCTCAAGGCCCAAGTCACTTCTTTGAAGAAAGACTTGGAAAAGTGTCATGAAGGGAGTTCCACACTTGACAAGATGTTGAGAGTGCGAAGACTTCCCAATGACAAGAGTGGACTTGGATTCAACTCCCATCTCAAGAACAAGTCCATTATTGACAAGAAGAAGGGCCAAGAACAAGTCAAAGATCCGGCCAAGATTATTTGCTTCAAGTGCAAGATTGAAGGGCACCATGTTAGATCTTGCCCTTTGAAGAAGAAGCCTCTTAGTGAGAAGCAACTAGGGAAGATGCCTCTTGTTCAATCTCATGCTCAACCACGAGTTGAACAACGGCCACCTCCTAACAAGACTCAAGCCAATGCTCCTCTCGTTGAGAAGCCTATTGAGAAGAGAGAAAAGAGTCGATGTTGCTACCTTTGTCGCAAGAAGGGACATTTTGCTTCTTCATGCACTAATGGTACATTATCCAACCCTATCCTTGTTGATGATGTTTATTCTATTAGGAAGGATAATGTGGGCAATGTGTTTGCCAAGTATGTTGGTACTCCAAGTGGTGTCAAGAAAATAACCATTTGGGTTGCCAAACCTATTGTGACTAACCTCTTAGGACCCAACTTGGTTGGGGACCAACAAGCTCAAACTTGATCAATAGGTGGTGTTGGAGGGCATTGGAGACTTGGCTATTTCATGAAGAATTAAGGGATCTTCATCAATTATATTTCCTCATGCCAAGTCACTTGGATTATATATATCTCTTACCCAATGTTCCTCCAAGCGGTAACTTGTATTTAAATCTATATACAATTGAAAGTTGCTTGCTCCCTTGCATATGTTAGTTTTGTTTCTAGCATGTGTTTGTATATGTAGTGCTTCCTACTTACCTATCTTGAGTAATCTAGTTATGTTTATTGGTTTGCACTCCATGTACTTGTGTTCTTTGTGTTGAGCCTTCATTGCTATTGTTTCTTATCTTAGTTGGCTCTTTGGGAGATTAATGGACTATCCCATTTTGGGGGAGTAATATGCTTTGCACTTTACTATCCTAAAAAGTGTGTACATGAGGAATACCACTTAGTGTTGATATATCAATATTATCTTGTCTCTATATGGTATGTCTTCCTCATGAGAAATTCATTTCTAAAATGTCCATTAACTTTCTCTAGTTGAATTTATTTTCTTTGCCTCTTGTTAAAAAAAATGGATTATCACATTATGGGGGAGTAATAAGCTATGTGCGTATTACAAGCCTAGAAAATGTGAACATGTGAGGTATTGCCACCTAGAGTTGATATTCTAGTTATCTTGTTCCTTTGTGGCATGTTTCTCAAACAAGTTCCTTATTTGCTTAAAATATCTTGTGTATCTCTTCTTTGGTATCTTGTTTGTTAGAAAGTTCTTGTTGCCTTGCTTTTCGGGTTTTTTTTGTAGCCTTCAAGAATCTCTTCCTAAGCATGTTTTTTTATTGTTCCTATCTTTTACCACATGCTTATGTTTTGTGAATATGATTGTGAACAAATCTACCACCGAGAAATATCTCCATACATCTCTTGTCTTTGACAAGTTATAATAATTTGTGGTAAGTTTATTGATCATATTTACTTTGGCCTTTGCTCTAATATTGCCTTGTTTCTTGCCAAGGATTTTGTTTGGTTCAAACTCCTTTGTGTCTTCCTTGCTCTACTCAAAATTTGTTTTATGCTTTATTGAGTTAGGAAAAGCAATGATCCCATACTTGTGCACTTGTGTTCAAAGTCATACTTCTTTGGGTTGCACTATTCTTGGGGAAGCTATCCTACTTTGAGTAGATCACCATTCCTTAAATTGGTATTGCATCTAATTGATTTTATTTAAACATGACTAGTGTTTGAATAATATATATGGAGAGTAATGATTCCATTGTGTGCATTTTGTATTCAAATGCAAGATCATAAATAATGCACTATTATTGGAAGAACTATCCTATATGCGTTTGAACACTTGTTGTCTTTAAATTTGTTTGTTTTCCCAATGACTTGTCTCTTTGGAAGACAAACACTTTTCGTCTTGGTACTTTGTGTGCTATCATGAAAAGTGTAGAGGGTTTGTTCACTCTTTTATGTTTTTCTTGGTATCCTCTCTATGTTGGTTTCCTCAATCATGTGTTGATTTGGGTCTTGATATATTTTGGACAATTCTCTTTCTTTTCACTCTTGTGAGTGGCTTCTTGGTCTAATTAGTTCTTTGTCCAATTTGTATCTTGTTTTGGTTCTTGAAAGTTTTGTGCATGCATATTTACTATATATCTTTTGGCATGCTTACTTTCGTTGATCCAATAATAGGATAAACTCCATCAAATCCTAAATGGCTAAGATTTGCATGATATTCAAATTCATATCAATATGCACATATTTATGTGGAGTTTGTCCTATGTATTGTAGTTGTTCTAACTACTTCGGACCCAATGAGTTTGGGTACCATTTTGTACTTGAATTTTGGTTTTAGGTACAATGGAGATACATTGGTTGCTTGCTCCATTCATAAGGAAGGTGTTCTCACCATGGTATTATAGGAGTCAAGCTACGATGATTATCAAACTCGCATCCTCTTCATCACCAATGTCGTCTCGGTAACAAGTATCTATCTCATGCATACATTTCTAGCTTTCAACCTTGTGTAGGTTGCATCTTCGCATGATTTCCCTTTGTTGCATTTCATTTGGTTCTTGCAAATGTCTTATCAAAAGCATCTTTATTGCAACTATGAGTAAGCCGGGATGATTACATCCTAAGGGGATATTTATAATCATTTCCATGATTCACCAATCCCAAGTAGTTTAATCTAGCAACTTCTTCTTGAAGTATCTCATATGCAATATTGATGAATTCTAAAAAAAAAACCATTTGAATCTTTTGTGATATGCGTTACCTTTCTCGAAGCATTCCAACTATCACTTTTCCCTTGTGATATTTGTGATGCTTTGATGAGTTTTGTGTGATCATCTATATCCCCTTAAGATTAAACTAAGCTTAGTGCTTTGCTTTCAAGCAAAAATCTTATTGGTATATTAATGAACCTCTCTTGGATATCATGTTCTTCATCTTTTGTACCTATTTTGTGTGTGCATGTTTCTTTGTGGATATATATCTTTGTGATTGTTGTCCACTTAGAAACTTATACACACGATAATAGTTACATCTTTAATTGATATTCTATTTCTTTAGTGACCACTTTTTATTGCTTTATATTCCTTTGTGGTTCCTAAAAGGCACAAGCTTTGCTTTTGGTTTGGTATTCCTTTTGCATCTTAATAAGCTTGTGGACCTATGTGCTTTATCATTTGATGGTTTGTGTGTATGGGAAAGACATGATATGCACTATGTGCCTCCTATATTGAAAGACTATGTTGATGATTCTATCATCCTATTAGTCTCCTAAAAATGTTTTTCCTTGTCACACGCATCTATTTCGGTTGAGTAATTTGTTTGCAAGTTGCTTTGCTTCATCTCCAATCTATTCTCTTGCTCTTGTTTGTGTTCAAAATTATCTAAGGGAGTGATGATTCCATGTTGTCCACATTATATAGTAATTCAAATCTAACATTGTGCATGTACCTTGGGGAGTTCCCTCTTGATTTTCTAGAACACTTGGTTGATCCTATCAAAATATTGATGTTGGTCAATCGGTTTTTCGGATCCTTGTGGTTGGTTGCTTCTTTGTGAAAGTATCCTTCAATTTTACTTTGCTTGAAAATCTTTGGATCCTCAATATAGTTTGATCTCCCTCCATCTATTCATAGTTGGAGATATGCACTTGATTTCACTCATATCATGAGGAATGCATACACTATGGGGGAGCTCTTACTATATTGGCCTTCTAATCTTTTTGCCCATTTCGGCAATGGATGCCAATGGGGAGAAGTTTAGAGGGTTTAAGGGAATTTGGTTTATGCTTTAGTTTCGTTCTTAAGCATTTGCCTTTCCATGCTATTGCATCCTTGCTCTTGTTTAGCATGTTTGCTTCATTCATCATATAAACCCTCGTAAAAAGGGATTGTCATCAATTACCAAAATGGGGGAGATTGAAAGTGCATGGTTCCCCCATATGTGGTTTTGGTAACTAATGACAATCCTTATGGACTAATGTTTGCATTGAGTTATCTTTGTAGATCTTGTCCATAGGAAATAATGGAGTTCATGTGTTGAACTCTATTAGCTTCCTTGATGGCCATTGTTATTTTCATGGATTTATATGAAGAATGGTCATGGTTTGAGTTGAGCTTATTGCTAGTATGTCTTGAAGAAAAGGATTAGGTGATCTTTCATTATCATCTTCAAGACATCATCTTTAGAAGTGAGAAGCAAAGATACAAGGTTGATCAAGCAAGCGATCAACACACAAAGCTACAAGTTGTACCAAGTGGGATTGTGTATCTCATGGTATGGTAAGCATTTGTCAATATAGCTTTGTGAACTAACCCATGTTATGTGTGTATCGCATCTCTATGTGTGGTTAGATATCTTTCCATGGGAATGAACCAAAAGGAAGATTTCATATAGACCATGGTCTTTGTCGTCGTCAAGTGGTGTTCGTCATCTAGCTTGACGTGGAAGCTCAAGTGAAGCATCTAGAAGATATCCTATGCTTGATGCTTGCCACCCTTTGGAGATTGTGGCCTTGTGAAGATTTGCCGAAGGGTCTCTCCCATAATGGTGTATGGGGGAGCTAGTCTCTCCCATAATGGTGTATGGGGGAGCAACTTGCAAGTCTTCATGAAGCGGAGTTTGTGCTAGCAAGCGCAATCAAGAAAGAAGATCCAACTTGAGAGAGTCAAGATCGTCATCATCTAGCTCAAGTGGAATGCTCAAGGCAAAGGTATAATCTTGATAGGTTTTCTATTTTACCGGTCTCGTGTCTTTGGGAGACCGGGTTATAGGATAGATAGTCGTACTATCAAGAGGGGCTCTCAAGTGAGTAACTCGATCGAATCGTTATGGAGAGCTCAAACCTTTGCATACCTTGCATATCATCTTTCTTGGTTCTTATTTGGCTTTTGTCTCCTTTGGGTTTTAGTGCTTGTCGTGATCTTCATGACAAGCCTTGGTTTCTCGAAAACGGATTTCGTAAGAAAACTTTGTTGCGTTTTCGGTGGTGAAAATATTCCGTTCGTCTTTGAGAATGTTCCCACACCTTCCATGTGTGGTAACTTCTCCATACTTTGAGGTATCAATATTTTCACCTTTTATTTGGATACTCCTTGTTGTTATCTCTCCAATGCATTTGGACTCACCTAATTCGGAATTCATTCGCAAAAGTTATGTGAGTTTTCGTGGTGGAAGTTTTACCGGTTGTTCCTTTTAGAGAGGTTAAACCTTTCTATATTTGGTTTTAGTTTCCATTGTTGGGCAGTTATGTTTCTCTGCATGATCTTGTAGAGTTTTTCATTACGAACTCAACGAGCCAAAGATCATCAAAAACGGAGTCCGGACGCAAAAGTTATGAAGTTTCTAGTTGAGCCATTTTTCGGTACTGACATGAACCGGATTATTGGAAACCGGATTTTTCGGGGCATACCGGATATTCCGGTTTCGACGGATTTCAGACCAGTTTTCGCACTGGAGTGAACCGGATTATTTGATCCGGATTATTCACTTCGGACCGGATATTCCGGTCCCAAAATTCCTGCACAACGGGTAGTTCTTGTGGGGACCTATTTAAGGGGGCTTTCTTCCCCATTGGTCCCCAAGTCTTCCAAGCACGTTTTTCCCCTTCTCTCCCACCATTGTTGACCTTGGAAAGCTTGCCCCTCTCCCAATCCCTCCTATGATTCTTGCATATCTTTGAGGGAGAAGGTAGAGGAGATCTCGATCTACATTTCCACCAATCCATCTTCCTTTTTAGTGAGGGAAACTTAGTAGATCTTGATCTTGGAGTTCTTGGTGTTTCTCCTCCATTGTTCTTCCTCTCTTGTTCCCCCATAAGCATTTGTTGCTTTGTTGGAATTTGAGAGTGAAGGATTTGAGCACTTGTGCTCTTGCCATTTGTATCGGTTGCATCGGTTTGCTCTCTCCACGAGGATTCGTGGAAGTTGAAAGTTTGTGAGCTTGTTACTCTTGGGTCTTGGACCCTAGACGACTTGTGGTGTTCTTGGGAGCCTCCAATTGAGTTGTGGATGCGTTCCCCAAGATTGTGGTAACACCGAGAGCCTCCAATTGAGTTGTGGATGCGTGCCTCGGATTTGAAGGTTGCCAATAGTGGAAGGTGAACTAGGCCTTTGTGGCGGAAGTTCATCGGAGAATAGGGTGAGGCCTTTGTGGCGTTGAGTAGGCCTTTGTGGTGAGCTCACACCCCTCCAACGAGACGTACTCCCCTTTGTGGGAGGAACTCGGGAATACATCTTCGTCTCCGTGTGCCTCGGTTATTTCTATACCCGAGCTTTTTACTTATGCAATTTACATTGTGATAGCCTTCGAGCTTGAAGTTATATATCTTGCTATCACCTTGTTACTCGTATTGCTTAGCATAAGTTGTTGTTGCATCTAGTTGGCCATAGAATATTTAGGTTGTATGCTTGTTAATTTAAACACCTAGTTTATTTCCGCATTTAGCAAGCATTAACCGGAAAAGTTTTAATCGCCTATTCACCCCCCCCTCTAGGCGACGTCGTTGTCCGTTCACTATACTACTATTTTTATTAAAGCTTAACACTTATTTGTTGCTCATAAAATTTGTTTTTAGTATTTGTGTTAATAGTTTTTAAGAAGATAAGTATTAAGTTTACTTATCTTAATAATTACCCATTTTAGTAATTTATATGCCAGGAATGTATGACATTTTTTAAAATCTAGACCTTTGATTTTAATGATGATCGAGCATGACTAATATTGAAAAAATATTCAGAGTTAACATGTACGTAAAGGGTATGGTATAGAAATTGTCTCTTTAAATATTGATAAACTTGTATTCTGACAAGAATATCATGCAAGAACAACATGTGATGCATCTGGTCATTAGCAAGTTACATGGCCAACTTTTTTATGTAGATGAAATTTTGATGGCCTGAATGTCCCGGATGGCTATAATGGCATTTATAAAGACCTCATATTGGGTCCATATTGTTTTCTTTACATATCCAATGGGGAGGATTTTATCTTTGATAGAAAGAGCTTCACATAATGTTCTGGCATCATCATTTTGCTTGAGGATGTTTATTACATAAATTATATTAATATCAATATGATACCAATTACACCTTGCATGTGCACCAACATAGTGTCAAGAACTAGTCTGGGACATTACGCACATAACTAAAAAAAATAAGAAAAGCAAAAAGTAAAAGACCCCCCATGGTGATCAATGACTCGCAGCAACAGGACTCGAACCACCAAAACAACACCCAAACTATAGAAGAGGTTCTCCAAAAGTGACATCTCCAAGAAGAAAAATGTGCATTGGTACGTGTCAAACGTATGTATAATTTTTGCTTGTCACGTTCTACTATTATATCATTCCTACATGTTTTCAATTTAATTAAATATCATTTTATGCCATTTTATTGGACTAACCTATTGACAAGATGAATAGTGTGAGTTTCTGTTTTTTTTAGAACTTTTTACAAGAAAAGTTATTAGAAAAATCCGAGAAAAATTATGATGCATTTCTTACTAGAAAGAAGGAAGGTCGCAAAAAAAATACCCAGAGGGAGGCCACCAGGGGAACACGGTTGCCAGGCGCGGGCCCACCTGAGATGCACGGGGCCATATGGCTCCCCCCCCCCGAGGTGCCCCTTTGCCTATAAAACCTCTCTAACCTAAAAACGCTGGAAGCGGAGAAATATTCCACGAAACAAATTCAGAGCCGCTGTCATCTCAAAACTATTTCGATAGTCGCAGAGCCCTGTTTTGGTACCCTTTCAGAGGGGGGAATCGTCACGAGAGGCCTTTTCATTGCCATGTTTGCCTCCTAAGTGACGCGTGAGTAGATAATCCCTGGACTACGTGTTCATAGGAGTAGCTAGACGATGATCTCTCATCCATGTTCTTCAATACAATGGTCTTGTGATCTGTCTAACATGATCAAGATCCATATGATGGAATTGTTACCTGTTGTGTTTGATGGGATCCAGTGAATTGTGGAATTGTGATTAGATATGCATGTTTCTTATATGATGTTTGATACGTCTCCAACGTATCTATAATTTCTGATGGTCCATGATGTTATTATGCCAATTGCTACATGTTTTCTATACACTTTATATCATTTTTATGGATTAGCATGTGAGAGAGATTTTTATTTTATAAACATAAGTAAAATGATTTTGAGAGGTGGTTGTTCATGTCAACGAATGGTAATAGAGCCCTTGTTATCTTTCGTACTAAACAGGTTGAGAGCGGTTCCGAAATATTTATATTAAGCATTTATAGCATGCTCTTTATATAGTATGACACTCCTCCCACCTTGCTTTCACAAACCATGGCTAACCGAATCCTCGGGTGCCTACCAACAATCACATTTCGTGGAGGAGTGCCTATATTTTAAAAGAGGTGTATGCTTATGTCAACAAATGGTAAACATAAAATACAATACGTCACAAGCCAACTAGACTTCACAAGAGCGGCTCCCATAGAAGGACGCATCTGGGTAGAAGGTCATCCCTCTTTCTCTTTTGTTTACACAATTATGCTTTGACTGATAAATCAGGGGCAATTGACATAAATGAAGGCTGCACCGTAGTGCATATGCAAGACATAAAGATTACTATGCGATTCATGCGGGCATTACTGTAGACCGTCATCCAACTGCATCTATGTCTAATAATCCACCCCCCAAATATCATCCGAACAAACATTGGGTATTAAGTTGCTAGCAACAGATTATCGCATTAAGCAAAGTGTGTAATGTAAACAATGTAAACTAGGTAAACACCATTTTTTCTCCCTAATGGCAACAACATATCCTCCATCCATCATGTTTCTGTCACTCGAGCACAGATGCAAAGGAGGCATGAACCCACTATCGAGCATAAATACTCCCTCTTGGAGTTACTAGCATCTACTTGGCCAGAGCATCTACTAATAACGGAGAGCATGCAAGATCATAAATAACATATGCATGAAGATAACATGATAGATTGATAATCAGAAGACATATCATTCAACATTCATCAGATCCCAGCAAACACAGCATGTAGCATTACATAAAGATGATCTCGATCATATGAGACAACTCACGAGATCTAAACATGAGGTATAAAGTGGAGAGAAAAACCATCTAGCTACTGCTATGGACCCGTAGTCCAGGGATGAACTACTCAAGCATCACTTCGGAGGAGGGCATGGTGGTGTACACCCCTCCGGTGATGAATTCCCCTCCCGGCAGGGTGCCGGGGAGAGCTCCAGAACCCTCCCGATCTCGGGATGACGATGACGACGGTCTTGGGTGTTTTTCGGGACAAAGTGGTATATCTTTAGGGTTTACGTCTCGGGGGGGTATAAATAGGCGAAAGGGGAAAGGCGGTGGAGGCCGGGGGGGCACACCACTGAAAGATCGAGAGGTTAACTAGAGGGGGGTGAATAGGTAAACTACAAATTTTAACTTCTTTTGGATTTAACAAGATAGTGCTCAAATATAGATTGTCTAGATTATGCAACTAGGTGAACAATCCTATATGTTGAGCAAGTACAACTAGCACAAGGTGAATATATAACTAAGCTAGTAGCAACGAGTAAAGGTAAGTTGAGGAATAACCGAACACAATGACACGGAGATGTATCCCGAAGTTCACTTCCCAATGGAAGCTAATCTCCGTTGGAGCGGTGCGGTGCCACCAATGTGGAACATCGAGTAGCCCTCAAATGGCACACCGTATATCCTTCGAGTCCTTCCACCGTTGTGGAGAGGCTCGAATCACTATGTTGTCGTTGAGGTTGACAACTAGAACCTTTACAAGGATGAGGCACACTCCACAACTTTGGAGGGTCCTCACTAAATCCCGAAAGCCACCAAGACTCCGAGAAACAAGATCCACGAGCACAAGAGCTCCGGGGATATCAACAAGGCTCCGAGCTCCGATGAGCTAAGAGCAACAAGGTTGTTGGCCCCGATGAACTAAGAACTACAAGATCCCTAAGGGATGAGTGGGGTGATTTCTAATCGGCTTGGTGGAGTTGTAGATCGGGGATGTCTCCTCCAAATCCCAAAGTATCACGAGCTTTGGTTGGGGATTTAGGGAGAGGCTTGAGCTTGAGTGTGGTCAATCAATGGTGGAGAGAGTGAGTTTAATTTACACTTTCTAAAGGTAGAGGATGAGCTCCTTTTATACCGGAGAGGAAGAAAACGGTCGTTGGGGGGGGGGGGGGGTTCCCCTCACTGCAACCCACCCCGGCCTAGGGGGCCGGCCAGGCCGACTAGGGCGGCCGGGACAGCACCTCGTTCCCACCCCGGCCTCGAGCCACTGTGGGGCCGGCGCCCCCCTTCCCACCCCGGCCTGGGGCCGGCGTGTAGAATTAGCGAGGCTGGGGCAGCGCCCGGAGCACCCGTCCTAGTGCCCGGCCCGGGGCCGGCGTGGAGCAGACTGGGGCCGGGGCACCGCCCGAGCTGCCCGGCCGGCCAGGGAGCCCGACTCCCCTGTTTTATCTTCTCCTCTTCCCGTTCCTTTTCTTCCTTTTCTCTTTTCTTTTCTTCCTTTTTGCTGTCAATCACATGGATGTCCAAGAAAGTGTATGATTGCATTTCTCCATGATAGGATCTGAACATACTTAGGGAAAATATTAGATCTTCCATATGTTGTGATCAAACACCGAAAACAAGATTAGGAAAAAATCTCCTTTCAATCTCCCCCTTTTTATGTTTGATGACAACATATGGATTTGCATTATGGATAATTTATCATGGCTATTTGCAATGATATAAAACTTATAGAGGTACTCCCCCTATTTGTGTGCCCAATCATAAGATATATATATTTGATGAACAAATGGAATGCAATGATTATGATTCTAATTTCCCTTTATGTTTTATAGGTCAATAGGTTATGTGATGCTTAACATGATATTCATATGTGAAATGTGAAGATGATTCGAAAATGATCTAGCACTATAGATGGATATGTATAAGCTATGAGTTTGTTGAATCAACTTTGAACCAAGTAGTGAAAATACATGTATAGGCATGATAACATCTTATATAAGTAATTGTTTTGCACACAAAAAATCTCACCATAGCTTTCATCTCATAGTAGATAGATAGATAAAGAATAACCTCATTATGGTCTTCATCTCATCAAGTAGTGAGTAGATAGATAGTATGATAACCTTACTATGATCTTCATCACATCAAATATCACATCACATAGTAGATAAATAGATAGTACGATAGATAGTAGAGACATAGTCTTACAATAGCAACGAAGTTCAATAAAACACACAAATAGTAAGATCAACTAAGATCAAGGAAAGCAATAGCGATGATAAAACGCAAATGGATGCATGATATGCAATGCAATGCATTGAGGATCCTAATATTTCTCCCCCTTGGCATCAATACACCAAAAAGAGAGAAAATGATGCACGTCCAATCACTCGTCATCATCCATCTCATCATCCGGCGCGAGAACTACTTCAGTAGGTGCCTGACTGGAACTAGCTACAGCTGCAAAGGAGGCCCCAAAAGGCCCAAGAGAACTAGCATCATCGCCAAGCCAGAAGGTGTGCTTTGACTTCCATGCATCCTCCGTGAGCTCCTCCGAGCTAGGAGAGCCGAGTGGAAGCTGGAGAGTCGTCATGATTTCCCGCTGGTTGCGACGATAGGCCTTGCCCTTGTGATAGGAGTGATAGTCTCGCTGCTGCTTGTCAATGAAGAAGCAATTCATCTTCTGAAGTGCCCGCTTGATGCTGAAAGTGCCCGAAGCGGGGACAGTAGGATCTAGAGAAGAAGAGCTGGGGATACCCTGAGATGTACTAGGCCCAATGGACAATGTGCGGGTACGCTTGGGGTGTTGAGCAACAACTATCTCGTTCTTAGCAGCCGAGAGAAGAATAGACTGTTTGGGAGTCACCTTGGAGTAGTTGTTGATGAGACCAGTTGGGATCTTAGACTCAATGAGTATCTGAAGGTATGAGCCATAGATGGGCACCCTCTTGTCACGAACCACAGTCCTCATCTCATGCCACATGTAATCTAGAATATCCAAAGGCTTGTTGTTCCTCATAGCAGTGCCAATATGAAAGAGGAGATTCACCAACCATTTGCGGACCTCACCCTTCTCACCAAACTTGATGGAGGGATGATAACCTGGTAGGCTAACGCCAAAGTGTAATTCGGCCTAAAGGGAGCTGCGCAAGACCCGGCTTGGGGAAAAGGAGTTTCTAGAAGGCCCAAGAGTGTAGGCCTCGTAACCCGGATTGTGGGTTTCGATAAGGAAACTTAGGGTTTGTAAGCGGTGCCCAGGTAGGACTCCGAGTGTACCTTGGACAGGAAGCCAGGGGATCCGGATATTATATAAGCCGGCTCCTAGGGTTAGATTAGACACACACGAGATTCACTAGTTATTCGAGTATCCCCTGTAATACCAGAGTTGAGATAATAAGATCTAGATCGGAGACTCGGCGACTTGATTGCCGGCTACCAGATCGTTTCATCAGCATGATTTCCCCTGAGCAAAACCCTCTCCCAAACACCAGAGTCGAATTGCCCCAAGATAAGTTACCCCCGGTAACGTCTGCCGTGATTATCCCACGACAGTTGGCCACCGTGGGCCTGCGTCCAAGGGTGTTTACATCACGGGAGAAGCTCGGGAGAACATGAAGAACCTCGTCGTTGGCGAGATCTACACCAACCCCGAAGGAGAGAAGATGGTGGACGATTTTGGCTGGGGGCCAGAGTCGGATCTGCTCGAATCCGGATCTGTCGTTACAATCGGCCGGGTCAACGTCTTCATCGGCATGGTATGTACGTCCGGTTCAATCCCCGATGATTTTGGATTTGATTCTGTATCAGGGGAGGCCACCTGCGTTCAGTCGGATGGAGAAGAATCGGTCGGGATGGTAGATCCGATAGAAGAGCCCACCATGAAGAGGGAACAGCCGGAGGAGCCGGCATGGACCGCGCGTGGCCGGGTCACGAGAGAAGATGATACCGAGTCTATCTTGCACCTGCTGGAGGACTGGTACGAGGAGGATAGCTGTGACGAGGAAGAATATGAGTCTTCACCAAGCATCGCGCGCCAGGTCGCGGTCTACACGACCCCTGCAACCAATCTCAATCAGGGGGACGTGACTACGGCCGCGGTCGGAGCGGCACGAGCATTGGCCCAGCAGCAAAATCCGGCTGACGGAAATCCGGTTCTAACCCGGGTTGACGGAGAGTCGGCTTCGGTCACTAGCCGAGCGGCGGATAGCGAGTTGCAGGCGAATATGTTTGGCTTCATGACGAATAGAACGCCAGGGGCGGGTCCCTCAAACCCACAACACCCGGCTCTGTTCAGTAACAACTTAATCCTGGATCCCACGGTGCTAGCTACGGTGATAACCCCAGAGAACGCAGCGGCACGTGCTAGGGATCTGGATGTAGCCCGCCGTGCATTAGAGCAACAAAGGAGAGATGTGGAAGCAGAAAAGCAAGGGATAGCTACACGCCAACGTGAGCTGGATGCATTAGAGAACCGGCTCCGGGCTGAGACAACCAGGGCGCATCAAAGATACCAGACGAGATTACCGGCAACGGGCGGAGTCCTAAACCCGGCCACGCTGTTCATCACACCCCAAGATCAACCAATTCTGGCTGTGAATCAGGAAACTGTACACTAGCCCGCGACCGGTGGGGGACAGCCGGCCAACGTATAAACCGGGTTACCCACGTTGCAGACAGGGGTTGCCGTTGGTAATACAGCACCACCACCACCACCACCACCACCGTCACGATTTCATACGCCACCAGGTCACTTCAACAACCCCATGGACAATGTATATGCAGCAACATTGGCATTGGATCGAATCCCCGTAAGAGAGTCGCCCCACGCGGAGGAGACCCGGCGGGCGATAGATTTATTGCGTACGGCAGTGGCTCAGCAAGTCAATTACCCGGATAATAGGAGTGGAATGCATGGAACGCCATACATAAGCCGGCATAACGGAAACACCGGTAATATTCAGACAATCTCAACGCGGCGGAGGGCAGAGCAGCAGCAAATGCCGCCTCCTCCCCGTAGACCAGCGACACCTGCGGTATCAGCCGCGCAACCTATCGTGGACAGTTCTCGAGCCAGGCGTGCAGCAGCCGGGTTTGCGGTACGAGGGCCGGTAGCAGTTGCACCCCCCGCCGCACCCGTCGCCGGGTCGCACGCTTCCCGGGTGAGGCCAGCACCGGCAATTTTAGCCGGGCCTAAGTGTTTATCGGACGCCATCAGAGCCGAGCCTTACCCGGATAAGTTCAAGGAACCGGGTAAAGTGGTAAACTATGAGCCGACTATGGATCCAGAAACCTGGTTGAGCAGTTATGAGATGGCCATGTCGATTCGCAACGCGTCTGAAAATCTTCAAGCCAAGTTCATGTACTTAATGATGTCAGAGGGAGCAGCAAAGTTATGGTTCAACAACTTACCGGAAAAATCTATCAATTCATGGGGTGAGCTGAAAGTTGCGTTCGTCAAGCACTTCCATGGGACGTGCAGGAAGTTATTCACAATTGATGATCTAGAACGATGCGTCCAGAAGAAGGGAGAATCGACGCGCAGTTGGGTGCGCCGGGTTATGGAGATACTTCACTCGCCCACGGATATTCAGCCAAAGGATGCGTTACAAGCTATGGCCAAGACATGCAAGTATACACCGTTAGTGCAAAAGCTAACTCGCATGAAATCTAGTCGGAATGCTTCAGAGGTTACGATGGGAGAGTTAATGGATGCATGCAACAAGCACGCTGCTACGGATACCACAGTAGAGGACGTTGATGACAAGAAAGCAAAAGCAAACACGAGCAACAACGGAAGAACCGACAATGGGTCTGCGCCGGGTAATAATGGAGGAAACAACGGAAACAATCAAAACAAGCGTTCATACGAGGGAAGTTCTGAGTTTGTCGCCAATACGGAAGCCGGGTTTACGAGACCCAGAGCAGAAGGAAATTTCAACGGTGGAAACTTTAATGGAGGAAATTACCAAGGGCCGCCAAGGCCGGCTAATCACATAGAGGCCTTCAGGATGCCCTGTCCTCGCCATAGCAGGAACGGCATGCCGGCCAATCATTCGCTGGAACAGTGCGTGGATTTACAGAGATGGAAAAATGAGGAAATACAGAAAGCAATGCGAGGTGCAGGTCGGGGAGCAGGGCCGGGTCCAGGTGGTAACCCGGGCAATGGCCCACCTCCGGCAGGCAACCGAGGAGGTGGTAATCCGGGTAACAATCAGGGAGGAGCTGGAGGCTTCCAGGCCAATCCCAAGCAATTGGGCCAGTACCACGTTCACACCACGGGAACTTCAAACAAGGATAGAAAGATATTGAAAAAGGCAGTAAACTCGGTTTCCTCGGCTGTCCCGAGGTACCTGAGGTGGTCGGAGCAAGATGTAACATGGAGCAGAAGAGATCACCCGGAAAGGATAGAACACCCGGGAGTCTTAGCGTTGGTAGTTGCGCCACAGGTTAATGGTTATGAGCTGAAAAAGGTCTTAATGGACGGTGGAAGCAGCATCAACATCTTGTATTGGGAAACTTTCTTGCACATGGGCCTCAAGGAGTCTCAGTTACAGAAAAGTTCAACAGTTTTTCACGGGATTGTGCCGGGTCACTCGGCGTGCCCTGAGGGAAAGATTACCTTGGAGGTTGCCTTTGGAGAGTCAAAGGATAATTTCCGGGTGGAGTGGCTAACATTCGAGGCGGTAAAGTTGTGTAGCCCCTATCACGCGTTGTTTGGAAGGCCGGCTTACGCTAAGTTCATGGCCAGGCCGTGTTACGTATACCTACAGCTAAAAATTCCGGGTCCCAAGCAGACCATCACCATACATGGGAGCCGAGATATAGCGGCTGAGTGTGACGAAGGAGACGCGGCAATGGCGGAACAAGCTTGTAGAAAGGAGGAGCTCAAGTATTATCGGTCTCAAGTAGACCTGGACGACAGGACAGCGTTAAAAAGGCCAAATACGGAGGATGAGAGAACGAAATTCAAGGCAGCACAGGATACCAAGATGGTGGCTTTTGTCGAAGGTGATCCCTCCAAGCAATTTGCTATAGGATCTAACCTGGACAATGAGCAGGAAAAAGCACTCGTGGAGTTTATTCGTTCAAATCAAGATGTTTTTGCTTGGACGCCCAGCGATATGCCGGGTATCCCTACAGAGTTAGCGGAACATAGCTTGCACGTTGATCCCAAGTCTAGGCCCGTGAAGCAGGGCCTGAGAAAAATGAATGAGGAAAGAAGAAGGGCTATAGGGGAAGAAATTGCTCGGCTGTTGACAGCCGGCTTTATCATGGAAGTATTTCACCCGGACTGGTTGGAAAATCCGGTTCTCGTGATGAAAAAGAGTAATGAGTGGAGGATGTGCATAGATTATACGAGTCTCAACAAGAATTGCCCAAAGGATCCGTTTGCCCTTCCAAGGATAGATCAGATCATAGATGCAGTGGCTGGAAGTGACCTATTATGTTTCCTGGATGCATATTCCGGGTATCATCAGATCAAGCTTAAGAAGGAAGACTGGGAGAAAACATCGTTCATAACCCCTTTTGGGGCCTTCTGTTACAAAACCATGACTTTTGGGCTAAAGAATGCTGGCGCAACTTATCAGAGATGCATACAGAAGTGCTTTGAGGACCAGATTGGGCGGAACGTTCATGCCTATGTGGATGATGTGGTGATCAAGACCAGGAAGGCGGAAACTTTCGTTGATGATCTAAAGGAAACATTCAAGAATTTGAGAAGGTATCAGATGAAACTCAACCCTACAAAGTGCGTGTTTGGAGTTCCAGCAGGAAAGTTACTCGGGTTCATTGTTTCCGAGAGAGGAATCGAGGCAAACCCGGACAAAATCAAAGCTATCCAGAGTCTGAAAAAGCCGGAAAACCTGAAGCATGTCTAGAAGCTCACAGGGTGCGTGGCAGCATTGAGCCGGTTTATATCCACAGACTCGGAGAGAAGGCAATTCCATTATACCGGCTCTTGAGGAAATCTGATAAGTTCGTTTGGGACCAAGAGGCGGATGAAGCGTTCGAGGCACTAAAAAAGCAGTTATCTGAGGCACCAACTTTGGCAGCTCCGGGTCCCAAAGAGCCCATGCTACTGTACATTGCGGCCGGGCCTCGGGCGGTTAGCGCAGTGGTTGTTGTCGAGCACAAAGAGGATGGAAAAGATCACCGGTCCAAAGGCCGGTTTATTACGTCAGCGAGGTATTATCGGAGGCAAAGCAGCGCTACCCACATTGGCAGAAGTTGGTTTTCGGGGTCTTCATGGCCAGCTGGAAATTGAAACCTTATTTTCAGGAACACCCAATAACAGTGGTTAGCTCTATACCAATGTCGGATATCATCAGAAACTCGGACGCAACAGGTAGAATAGCCAAGTGGGCTATCGAGATGGGAGATTATCATATCAACTATGAGCCCAGGTCAGCAATCAAGTCTCAAGCTTTCGTTGATTTCATTAATGATTGGACTCACACTAGCATGCCCACAATGACACCAAGTTCCGAGTCTTGGGTAATGCACTTTGATGGTTCCAAGCAATACGAGGGATCAGGAGATGGAGTGGTACTTACATCACCTAAAGGAGATAAATTGAGCTACGTGTTGCAAATCCACTTTGATTGCTCCAACAACGTGGCCGAGTATGAAGCATTGTTACACGGGTTAAGAATAGCCAAGGAGATGAACATCACGCGAATACGGTGCTATGGAGATTCGGATCTTGTGGTACAGCAGGTCTCAGGAACCTGGGATAGGAAGGATGCAACTATGGCAGCATATCGCAGAGAGGTGGGCAGGGTTGCCGGGTGTTTTTTCGGGTATGAGGTGGAGCATATTGACAGGAGAAAGAACGAGGCAGCAGACGCACTCGCAAGACTCTGCTCGCGTAGAGAGCCGGTTCCACCCAATGTTTTCCTGGATGAGCTATGGCGGCCATCAGTAAAAACCGAGTCTGAAGAAGAGGTGGCTAACAAAGACCCGGATGTGGAGCTCGTGGCCACAGTACGAGCTATTCCCGAGTGGACAGAGCCGTTCCTGGCTTACCTATCACGGGGCGAGTTACCACAGCAGAAAGTATTAGCAAGGCAAATCCTGAGGCAAGCAAAAGGCTATTCCATCATCAATGGGGAGTTATATAAAAGGAGTGCTGCAGGAGTATTTTTGCGCTGTGTAGCACCAGAGGAAGGCCGGCAGATCCTGAAAGAAATCCACGAAGGCGACTGTGGGCACCACGCATCCACAAGATCCCTTGTGGACAAAGCATATAGGCACGGTTTCTTCTGGCTCACAGCCCTAGCAGACGCGGAACGCTTGGTGGCAAGGTGCGATGGATGTCAAAGGTACGCCCGCCAAATCCATGTGCCGGCTATGGAGCTGCAAACAATTCCTTTAACCTGGCCGTTTGCCTTTGGGGTATGGACATGGTTGGCCCTTTTCACATGTCACCTTGCAAAAAGACACATCTCTTGGTGGCTATTGATAAATTTACCAAGTGGGTTGAAGTCATGCCAGTTACCAATTGTGAAGCGGTTACGGCAGTCAAGTTCTTGAAAAGGATTATCTATCGGTTTGGGTATCCTCACAGCATAATTACGGACAATGGAACCAACATGTCCTTAGGCGAGATGGAAAAATTCTGTGGGAACAATGGAATCCGGCTTGACATAGCCTCAGTAGTGAAAGTGCATGGTTCCCCCATATGTGGTTTTGGTAATTGATGACAATCCTTATGGACTAATGTTTGCATTGAGTTATCTTTGTAGATCTTGTCCATAGGAAATAATGGAGTTCATGTGTTGAACTCTATTAGCTTCCTTGATGGCCATTGTTATTTTCATGGATTTATATGAAGAATGGTCATGGTTTGAGTTGAGCTTATTGCTAGTATGTCTTGAAGAAAAGGATTAGGTGATCTTTCATTATCATCTTCAAGACATCATCTTTAGAAGTGAGAAGCAAAGATACAAGGTTGATCAAGCAAGCGATCAACCCACAAAGCTACAAGTTGTACCAAGTGGGATTGTGTATCTCATGGTATGGTAAGAAATTGTCAATATAGCTTTGTGAACTAACCCATGATATGTGTGTGTCGCATCTCTATGTGTGGTTAGGTATCTTTCCATGGGCATGGACCTAAAGGAAGATTTCTTTAGCCCATGGACTATGTCGTCGTCAAGCGGTGTTTGTCATCGAGCTTGACGTGGAAGCTCAAGTGAAGCATCTAGAAGATATCCTATGCTTGATGCTTGCCACCCTTTTGGAGATTGTGGCCTTGTGAAGTTTTGCCGAAGGGTCTCTCCCATAATGGTGTATGGGGGAGCTAGTCTCTCCCATAATGGTGTATGGGGGAGCAACTTGCAAGTCTTCGTCAAGCGGAGTTTGTACTAGCTAGCGCAATCAAGAAAGAAGATCCAACTTGAGAGAATCAAGATCGTCATCATCTAGCTCAAGTGGAATGCTCAAGGCAAAGGTATAATCTTGATAGGTTTTCTATTTTACCGGTCTCGTGTTGGGAGACCGGGTTATAGGATAGATAGTCGTACTATCAAGAGGGGCTCTCAAGTGAGTAACTCGATCGAATCGTTATGGAGAGCTCAAACCTTTGCATACTTTGCATATCATCTTTCTTGGTTCTTATTTGGCTTTTGTCTCCTTTGGGTTTTAGTGCTTGTCGTGATCTTCATGACAAGCCTTGGTTTCTCGAAAACGGATTTCGTAAGAAAAACTTGTTGCGTTTTCGGTGGAGAAAATATTCCGTTCATCTTTGAGAATGTTCCCACACCTTCCATGTGTGGTAACTTCTCCTTACTTTGAGGTATCAATATTTTCACCTTTTATTTGGATACTCCTTGCTGTTATCTTTCCAATGCATTTGGACTCACCTAATTCGGAATTCATTCGCAAAAGTTATGTGAGTTTTCGTGTTGGAAGTTTTACCGGTTGTTCCTTTTAGAGAGGTTAAACCTTTCTACATTTGGTTTTAGTTTCCATTGTTGGGCAGTGATGTTTCTCTGCATGATCTTGTAGAGTTTTTCATTACGAACTCAACGAGCCAAAGATCATCAAAAACGGAGTCCGGACGCAAAAGTTATGAAGTTTCTAGTTGAGCCATTTTTCGGTACTGACATGAACCGGATTATTGGAAACCGGATTTTTCGGGGCATACCGGATATTCCGGTTTCGACGGATTTCAGACCATATTTCGCACTGGAGTGAACCGGATTATTTGAACCGGATTATTCACTTCGGACCGGATATTCCGGTCCCAAAATTCCTGCACAACAGCTAGTTCTTGTGGGGACCTATTTAAGGGGGCTTTCTTCCCCATTGGTCCCCAATTCTTCCAAGCACGTTTTTACCCTTCTCTCCCACCATTGTTGACCTTGGAAAGCTTTCCCCTCTCCCAATCCCTCCTATGATTCTTGCATATCTTTGAGGGAGAAGGTAGAGGAGATCTCGATCTACATTTCCACCAATCCATCTTCCTTCTTAGTGAGGGAAACTTAGTAGATCTTGATCTTGGAGTTCTTGGTGTTTCTCCTCCATTATTCTTCCTCTCTTATTCCCCCATAAGCATTTTTTGCTTTGTTGGAATTTGAGAGTGAAGGATTTGAGCACTTGTGCTCTTGCCATTTGCATCGGTTGCATCGGTTTGCTCTCTCCACGAGGATTCGTGGAAGTTGAAAGTTTGTGAGCTTGTTACTCTTGGGTCTTGGACCCTAGACGACTTGTGGTGTTCTTGGGAGCCTCCAATTGAGTTGTGGATGCGTGCCCCAAGATTGTGGTGACACCGAGAGCCTCCAATTGAGTTGTGGATGCGTGCCTCGGTTTGAAGGTTGCCAATAGTGGAAGGTGAACTAGGCCTTTGTGGCGGGGTTCATCGGAGAATAGGGTGAGGCCTTTGTGGCGTTGAGTAGGCCTTCGTGGTGAGCTCACACCCCTCCAACGAGACGTACTCCCCTTTGTGGGAGGAACTCGGGAATACATCTTCGTCTCCGTGTGCCTCGGTTATTTCTATACCCGAGCTTTTTACTTATGCAATTTACATTGTGATAGCCTTCGAGCTTGAAGTTATATATCTTGCTATCACCTTGTTACTTGTATTGCTTAGCATAAGTTGTTGGTGCATCTAGTTGACCATAGAATATTTAGGTTGTATGCTTGTTAATTTAAACACCTAGTTTATTTCCGCATTTAGCAAGCTTTAACCGGAAAAGTTTTAATGGCCTATTCACCCCCCCTCTAGGCGACGTCGTTGTCCGTTGAATTGGTATCAGAGCCTCGTCTCTCTTTATTAGGCTTTACATCCTAGAGAGTACGATGTCGTTTAGAGAAATAGAACATGATCCCGCTTTTATATTCTATGGTAGAAATTATGATGCTTGGAAAATTCGCATTCTTAATTTTCTTGAGGACATGGGTCCAAAGTATGTTAAGAGAATTGTAGATATGGATTTTCCTCCTCCAAAGGATTCTCAATATTTATCTTTAGAGGATGAGGAAAACTCTTATCTCGATACTCTTGTATCTAATGGTCTCTTGTGCATTTTGAGCGATGTAGTTATTGAATCAATCATGCCTTTTCGGAACGCTCATGAGCTATGGACAAAACTTCAAGATATATATGATGTGTCCAATATTATTGAGGATGATTGTTCTCCATCCACTTCCGGCCGTGATGAGTTCACATTTTTCTCCACTCCACCAACATGTGATTTTTCACAAGGTAATGATATGGTGAGTGGTGATAGATATTGCATTGTGGATAGTGAATTTGCTATTGACTATACTTCATCCCTATCCCATTGCAATGATCTATCTTTGGACTTAATATCTTCTAGCACTCAAAATTCCATACATGCTAGTGTTGATAGTCCTTGCATATCATGTAATAGTTGTTCAAATAAATCTGATGATGATATGCTTCCTATGTCTTGTTTTCATGAAAACAATGCTTCCATTTCCTCTAGTACTTGTGTGGCTAACAATGTAGAGGAATCACATTTTTTGGTGGAACAAGACATGGACCTTAATGGCGCTTCTAGTATATCTTCATCATCGCCATCCATTTCTCATATGTGCCTTATGGCTAGGGATTCAAAGGTATCTCCACCTTTGGAACCCACTACATCTTGTGATGATGAGGATGAGGATGAGGATGAGGATATATTTTATGGAGAGTTTGAGGATGAAGTCTCTTTAATGGAGAAGGGTGAGTTGGTTCTTCTAGATCTCCCTAAAGGTAGTAAAGCTATCACTCCTTTTAGTGAAATATTGGCTTTTGCTATTTATAGCGCTAAAATCATTGAAAAGAAAGGTGAGATTGAAAGAAGTGATGCCGATGAAAAGGCATCCCTCACTATGTCTCTTGAGGAAGAGTATGAGCTCCGAGTTACTCTTGAGGAGAAACTTGAATCTATTGAGGAACTCTATAATGAACAAATAGCCTATCTCACTAAAGCACGTGACCATACCAATGCTAAATATAAAGTGCTTAAAAATGAAAAGGTTGAATTTGTTGTTGGCAATGCTAATCTAATTGAGGAAAACTCTAGGTTAAATAATGAGCTTGCCAAGTTATCTTCTTCTATTACTAATGATGCTTGTGCTACAACTCCACATCTTGTGAAGCATCTATTTTGAAGGAGAATGTTGAGCTAAGGGCTCAACTTGAGCTAATGACTAGCAAGTATGGGAAATTGGAAGAAAGTCATGAAAAGCTATCTAGCTCTCATGAGGATCTTCTAGAATCCCATACCAAGCTAAAATTAGCTCTTGAGGCTATCACTACAAAGGTAACATCTTGTGAGCCTCATATGGTTACTAGCACAATATCTTCTAATAATGCTATATTGACTTGTGCTAGTATTAGTAACTCATCCTCTCATAATGTTTCTACATCTTGTGATGAGTTGCTTTCCTTGCCTTGTTGCTCTAACAATGAAGCATCTACTTCCTCTAGCTCTTGTGTTGTTTCTAACCATGTAGAGGAAAATAAAGAGCGCAAGGCCCAAGTCACTTCTTTGAAGAAAGACTTGGAAAAGTGTCATGAAGGGAGTTCCACACTTGACAAGATGTTGAGAGTGCGAAGAATTCCCAATGAAAAGAGTGGACTTGGATTCAACTCCAATCTCAAGAACAAGTCCATTATTGACAAGAAGAAGGGCCAAGAACAAGAACAATATTCGGCCAAGATTATTTGCTTCAAGTGCAAGATTGAAGGGCACCATGTTAGATCTTGCCCTTTGAAGAAGAAGCCTCTTAGTGAGAATCAACTAGGGAAGAGGCCTCTTGTTCAATCTCATGCTCAACCACGAGTTGAACAACGGCGACCTCCTAACAATACTCAAGCCAATGCTCCTCTTGTTGAGAAGCCTATTGAGAAGAGAGAAAAGAGTCGATGTTGCTACCTTTGTCGCAAGAAGGGACATTTTGCTTCTTCATGCACTAATGGTACATTATCCAACCCTATCCTTGTTGATGATGTTTATTCTATTAGGAAGGATAATGTGGGCAATGTGTTTGCCAAGTATGTTGGTACTCCAAGTGGTGTCAAGAAAAGAACCATTTGGGTTGCCAAACCTATTGTGACTAACCTCTTAGGACCCAACTTTGTTGGGGACCAACAAGCTCAAACTTGATCAATAGGTGTTGTTGGAGGGCATTGGAGACTTGGCTATTTCATGAAGAATTAAGGGATCTTCATCAATTATATTTCCTCAAGCCAAGTCACTTGGATTATATATATCTCTTACCCAATGTTCCTCCAAGCGGTAACTTGTATTTAAATCATATATTAATTGAAAGTTGCTTGCTCCCTTTTATATGTTAGTTTTGTTTCTAGCATGTGTTTGTATATGTTGTGCTTCCTACTTACCTATCTTGAGTAATCTAGTTATGTTTGTTGGCTTGCACTCCATGTACTTGTGTTCTTTGTGTTTAGCCTTCAGTGCTTTCATTGCTTATCTTAGTTGGCTCTTTGGGAGATGAATGGACTATCCCATTTTGGGGGAGTAATATGCTTTGCACTTTACTATCCTAAAATGTGTGTACATGAGGAATACCACTTAGTGTTGATATATCAATATTATCTATTCTCTATGTGGTATGTCATTCTCATGAGAAATTCATTTCTAAATGTCCATTAACTTTCTCTAGTTGGATTTATTTTTGCCTCTTGTTGTTTTCAATGGATTATCACATTATGGGGGAGTAATAAGCTATGTGCATATTACAATCCTAGAAAATGTGAACATGTGAGGTATTGCCACCTAGAGTTGATATTATTATTTATCTTGTTCCTATGTGGCATGTTGCTCAAACAAGTTCCATATTTGCTTAAAATATCTTGTGTCTCTCTTCTTTGGTATCTTGTTTGTTAGAGAGTTTCTTGTTGCCTTAATTTTTCGAGTTTTATTTGAAACCTTCAAGAATCTCTATCTAAGCATGTTTTCTTATTCCAATCTTTTTCCACATGCTTATGTTTTGTGAATATGATTGTGAACCAATCTACCACCGAGAAATAATCTCCATACATATCTTGTCTTTGACAAGTTATAATAATTTGTGGTAAGTTTATTGATCATATTTACTTTGGCCATTGCTCTAAAATTGCATTCTTTCTTGCCAAGGATTTTGTTTGGTTCAAACTCCTTTGTGTCTTCCTTGCTCTACTCAAAATTTGTTTTATGCTTTCTTGAGTTAGGAAAAGCAATGATCCCATACTTGTGCACTTGTGTTCAAAGTCATACTTCTTTGGGTTGCACTATTCTTGGGAAGCTATCCTACTTTGAGTAGATCACCGTTCTTTAAATTGGTATTGCATCTAATTGATTTTATTTAAACATGACTAGTGTTTGAATAATATATATGGAGAGTAATGATTCCATTGTGTGCATTTTGTATTCAAATGCAAGATCATAAATAATGCACTATTATTGGAAGAACTATCCTATATGCGTTTGAACACTTGTTGTCTTTAAATTTGCATTTTATCCCAATGACTTGTCTCTTTGGAAGACGAACATTTTTCGTCTTGGTACTTTGTGTGCTATCATGAAAAGTGTAGAGGGTTTGCTTATTCTTTGATGTTTTTTTTGTATCTTCTCTATTTGGTTTCCTCAATCATGTGTTGATTTGGGTCTTGATATATTTTGGACAATTCTGTTTCTTTTCACTCTTGTGAGTGGCTTCTTGGTTTTATTAGTTCTTTGTCCAATTTGTATCTTGTTTTGGTTCTTGAAAGTTTTGTGCATGCATATTTTCTATGTATATCTTTTGGCATGCTTACTTTCGTTGATCCAATATATAGGATAAACTCCATCAAATCCTAAATGGCTAAGATGTGCATGAAATTCAAATTCATATCAATATGCACATATTTATTTGGAGTTTGTCCTATGTATTGTAGTTGTTCTAACTACTTCGGACCCAATGAGTTTGGGTACCATTTTGTACTTGAATTTTGTTTTTAGGTACAATGGAGATACTTTGGTTGCTTGCTCCATTCATAAGGAAGGTGTTCTCACCATGGTATTATAGGAGTCAAGCTTCGATGATTATCAAACTCGCATCCTCTTCATCACCAATGTCGTCTCGGTAACAAGTATCTATCTCATGCATATATTTCTAGCTTTCAACCTTGTATAGGTTGCTTCTTGGCATGATTTCCCTTTGTTGCATTTCATTTGGTTCTTGCAAATGTCTTATCAAAAGCATCTTAATTGCAACTATGAGTGAGCCGGGATGATTACATACTATGGGGATATTTATAGTCATTTTCATGATTCACCAATCCCGAGTATATTAATCTAGCAACTTCTACTTGGTGGCAAGGTGCGATGGATGTCAAAGGTACGCCCGCCAAATCCATGTGCCGGCTATGGAGCTGCAAACAATTCCTTTAACCTGGCCGTTTGCCTTTGGGGTATGGACATGGTTGGCCCTTTTCACATGTCACCTTGCAAAAAGACACATCTCTTGGTGGCTATTGATAAATTTACCAAGTGGGTTGAAGTCATGCCAGTTACCAATTGTGAAGCGGTTACGGCAGTCAAGTTCTTGAAAAGGATTATCTACCGGTTTGGGTATCCTCACAGCATAATTACGGACAATGGAACCAACATGTCCTTAGACGAGATGGAAAAATTCTGTGGGAACAATGGAATCCGGCTTGACATAGCCTCAGTAGTGAAAGTGCATGGTTCCCCCATATGTGGTTTTGGTAATTGATGACAATCCTTATGGACTAATGTTTGCATTGAGTTATCTTTGTAGATCTTGTCCATAGGAAATAATGGAGTTCATGTGTTGAACTCTATTAGCTTCCTTGATGGCCATTGTTATTTTCATGGATTTATATGAAGAATGGTCATGGTTTGAGTTGAGCTTATTGCTAGTATGTCTTGAAGAAAAGGATTAGGTGATCTTTCATTATCATCTTCAAGACATCATCTTTAGAAGTGAGAAGCAAAGATACAAGGTTGATCAAGCAAGCGATCAACCCACAAAGCTACAAGTTGTACCAAGTGGGATTGTGTATCTCATGGTATGGTAAGAAATTGTCAATATAGCTTTGTGAACTAACCCATGATATGCGTGTGTCGCATCTATGTGTGGTTAGGTATCTTTCCATGGGCATGGACCTAAAGGAAGATTTCTTTAGCCCATGGACTATGTCGTCGTCAAGCGGTGTTTGTCATCGAGCTTGACGTGGAAGCTCAAGTGAAGCATCTAGAAGATATCCTATGCTTGATGCTTGCCACCCTTTTGGAGATTGTGGCCTTGTGAAGTTTTGCCGAAGGGTCTCTCCCATAATGGTGTATGGGGGAGCTAGTCTCTCATAATGGTGTATGGGGGAGCAACTTGCAAGTCTTCATCAAGCGGAGTTTGTACTAGCTAGCGCAATCAAGAAAGAAGATCCAACTTGAGAGAATCAAGATCGTCATCATCTAGCTCAAGTGGAATGCTCAAGGCAAAGGTATAATCTTGACAGGTTTTCTATTTTACCGGTCTCGTGTTGGGAGACCGGGTTATAGGATAGATAGTCGTACTATCAAGAGGGGCTCTCAAGTGAGTAACTCGATCGAATCGTTATGGAGAGCTCAAACCTTTGCATACTTTGCATATCATCTTTCTTGGTTCTTATTTGGCTTTTGTCTCCTTTGGGTTTTAGTGCTTGTCGTGATCTTCATGACAAGCCTTGGTTTCTCGAAAACGGATTTCGTAAAGAAAAACTTGTTGCGTTTTCGGTGGAGAAAATATTCCGTTCATCTTTGAGAATGTTCCCACACCTTCCATGTGTGGTAACTTCTCCTTACTTTGAGGTATCAATATTTTCACCTTTTATTTGGATACTCCTTGCTGTTATCTTTCCAATGCATTTGGACTCACCTAATTCGGAATTCATTCGCAAAAGTTATGTGAGTTTTCGTGTTGGAAGTTTTACCGGTTGTTCCTTTTAGAGAGGTTAAACCTTTCTACATTTGGTTTTAGTTTCCATTGTTGGGCAGTGATGTTTCTCTGCATGATCTTGTAGAGTTTTTCATTACGAACTCAACGAGCCAAAGATCATCAAAAAACGGAGTCCGGACGCAAAAGTTATGAAGTTTCTAGTTGAGCCATTTTTCGGTACTGACATGAACCGGATTATTGGAAACCGGATTTTTCGGGGCATACCGGATATTCCGGTTTCGACGGATTTCAGACCATATTTCGCACTGGAGTGAACCGGATTATTGAACCGGATTATTCACTTCGGACCGGATATTCCGGTCCCAAAATTCCTGCACAACGGCTAGTTCTTGTGGGGACCTATTTAAGGGGGCTTTCTTCCCCATTGGTCCCCAAGTCTTCCAAGCACGTTTTTCCCTTCTCTCCCACCATTGTTGACCTTGGAAAGCTTGCCCCTCTCCCAATCCCTCCTATGATTCTTGCATATCTTTGAGGGAGAAGGTAGAGGAGATCTCGATCTACATTTCCACCAATCCATCTTCCTTCTTAGTGAGGGAAACTTAGTAGATCTTGATCTTGGAGTTCTTGGTGTTTCTCCTCCATTATCTTCCTCTCTTATTCCCCCATAAGCATTTTTTGCTTTGTTGGAATTTGAGAGTGAAGGATTTGAGCACTTGTGCTCTTGCCATTTGCATCGGTTGCATCGGTTTGCTCTCTCCACGAGGATTCGTGGAAGTTGAAAGTTTGTGAGCTTATTACTCTTGGGTCTTGGACCCTAGACGACTTGTGGTGTTCTTGGGAGCCTCCAATTGAGTTGTGGATGCGTGCCCCAAGATTGTGGTGACACCGAGAGCCTCCAATTGAGTTGTGGATGCGTGCCTCGGGTTTGAAGGTTGCCAATAGTGGAAGGTGAACTAGGCCTTTGTGGCGGGGTTCATCGGAGAATAGGGTGAGGCCTTTGTGGCGTTGAGTAGGCCTTCGTGGTGAGCTCACACCCCTCCAACGAGACGTACTCCCCTTTGTGGGAGGAACTCGGGAATACATCTTCGTCTCCGTGTGCCTCGGTTATTTCTATACCCGAGCTTTTTACTTATGCAATTAACATTGTGATAGCCTTCGAGCTTGAAGTTATATATCTTGCTATCACCTTGTTACTTGTATTGCTTAGCATAAGTTGTTGGTGCATCTAGTTGACCATAGAATATTTAGGTTGTATGCTTGTTAATTTAAACACCTAGTTTATTTCCGCATTTAGCAAGCTTTAACCGGAAAAGTTTTAATTGCCTATTCACCCCCCCTCTAGGCGACGTCGTTGTCCGTTCAAGTAGCCCATCCATAAGCTAATGGACAAGTGCAAAGGGCAAATCAGGAGTTACTTCGTGGATTAAAACCACGGTTGCGAGTCCCATGCATCAGAGCTGCTGGCGCATGGGTTGAGGAGTTACCATCAGTGGTTTGGGGGATTAATACCACACCTAACAGATCTACTCAGATGACACCGTTTTTTATGGTTTATGGTGCAGAGGCAGTATTGCCGAGTGATATCATTCATGATTCGCCTCGAGTGTCGGCTTACGTCGAGGTGGAGAACGAGAAGACCCGGCAGGACGTCGTGGACATGTTAGAAGAACACAGGGAACAAGCTTTGGAAAGATCAGCCATATACCAGTAGGACCTGAGGAGATATCATAGCCGGCGAGTCAAAACCCGGGTCTTCCAGGAAGGGGACCTGGTCCTGCGCCTGGTACAGTCAAAGGAAGGAAAACACAAGTTATCCCCACCATGGGAAGGACCGTTCATTGTAAGCCGGAATCTACACAATGGATCGTATTACTTGGTAGATGCAAGGGAAGAGTCGGCTACTGTCAATGACACCGCTCATACTACTTCATCTATGCAAGAAAAAGAAAGACCATGGAACGTGGCTCAGCTGCGTCCCTACTTGTGACGCCCCGCGATCGGGCACTATGCAGATTTCGGCATTCCCGCTAAAATCCACATAATAACCGATTCCAGGTTGCCACTTGTGATAACATTACAACAGTTCACGAATATTCCGCAACAACAACAGAAAAGAGATATACAAGGCGACTCAAACGAGTCAAGGATACAACTGATACCATACAAAGATCCAAATAACAGCGGAAGAAACAACATAGCGTCCGACTACGGACAAGATACAAATTGGACTAAGAGTCCTGAAGATAACCGATGGCGTCCAATCCCTGCCCAGGCCAAGCCGGAGGGATTCCCAAGCTAACGTCGTCAGACTTCAAACCTGTTGACTGCAATATGGAATATGCAGCCACGAAAAAGGATTCGTGGGTCAGTACGGTTAAGTACTGGCAAGTGGATAACCCATACTCACAAGATACCAGCGTAACCAATCATCACAAGATACAAATACTTTGGGTACAACGGAAGGAAGTGAGTATTGCAAGGAAGCAGCAGCGGGCTGCACTAACCAACTACAGAGACTCGCTAGAACATCCGGCTAAAAGAAAGGGATAAGATAGCGTATCAGAACCAACTACAACTACTCACCAAACAATACCCATCCAATGTTACCCCCTACTAAGGAAGCAACCCAAGGAGACTCACACGGTTGATTAAGGTGACATCAGTTTCATGGTGGAGGTAATCTATATTACTAATCAAGTTATTATCGTTAAGTGTAAGTTGTCTGAGTACTTGTTAGCCAGCACTTTCACCAAGTCATCCATAACCGCGGACAACACGGCTTCTCGAGAAGATTTAACCCTGCAGGGATGCACCAATTTGGCCGTACACGTAAGAATGACCCGCCAGGCGGGGAGCAAACCCACCAAGCGAGGCACTCAACACAACCCAACTCTTCTTCGCATCAAGCCCAAAGAACCACATGCTGTGCGTGCGCGGCTAATCGATCCCCCACGAAGAAAAGGGGGACCCTCATAGCACTCTAAGACCACGCCGCCCTAAATGCCGACTACAAAAGTTCCACCCTGGCGCCAAGGGTTCGCACCTGCACATGCATGCATCAAATGGAAAGCCCGAACTAATTTTGGCGATTTGGACGAGATGCGAATCGAATCAGAATTGCGGGGGGCGCCCATACTCGCTTTCCACATGCGGTTAGTGCGCTCATCATGGATCAGTAGACAAGACCCTTGTCCTAATTAAGTTCGACACTAGCAGGCCTCAAAACCACGCCGGGCCTCCTGCCGGTGCCTTAACATCAAATTATTATTACCCAAAACATTAACATGTTATTGATTGAATTGAAACCCAACTATCAAACTAAACAGGTGATAAGACGGACAACAAGACTTGAGCGCAAACAACACTAAGCATGCAACTACGACACGAGGGCCGACAAGGTAAACAAACAACAGTTAATAGGAAGGGGGAGGAAGGCTATATCATGGCTGCAAGGTAAACATATGATAGGATCGAGACACAAGCATCGAATCATTAGGCTAGCATAAGAGCAACGGAAAGAATCGGTAACAAATGATGAAAGGCAGCCATAGGCAGCAAGTGAGTATACTTGCCTGGAATCCAGCAAGTAGAGGTACATCCGAAGAACTTGTCGTTGCTCACATCATCTCAACGTCCTGTCCGCGAAGAAGCAACGAACCTCGAACAAACACCGGATGCAACAATTACTACTACGGCAAAAGATCCAGCATGATCAAGATATGGATGCATGACAAGTTTAATGATGCATCAAAGATAAACTAGTTGACATGGTAACATAATTAAATGGACCCATATGAAATTTGGGTTGCATATGGAAAGCCCATGAATTAGGGTTGAAATAATTGTTTTACAACTAACCAACAGGTGAAGGTGGATTAGCATGATGCATGGATGAGGAAAACAAAAAGAAAACAACAATAGCTTCAATTTGAAAAGGTGTTTACCAAGTTTGGAATTTTTCTTATTAAGTTATGAAATTTGGCTTCTTAAGTGAGTTACACAAACATTTGTTGTTTTCACCCATTTTAATTGTTCAAAACAGATAACAAAATTTATATTTGGAAAGAACACAAAATTTTAGATGGAATACACATTTCATTAGTTGAATTTGGATTTAAAATGAGCAAGTTATTAATTTGGCAATTTTAATTGCATTAAATAAGAAACAGTTGTTTTCAGCAATTTAAATTATTCAAAATAGAAAACAAAGTTGATATTTGCAAGTTTCATGAAAAATGGGATGGAAAACATATTTTACATGTTGGAATTGGATTTGAATTGCCCAAATTACGAATTTTGCAATTTAAAAGGTTTAATTAAAGCATTGGATTATTGCACCACTTTTAATTAGGGAAAACAATAAACAAATTGCATTAAAAAGGTTGAAAACATGTAGCAAATGTTTCACTGAACATTTAGAGCTATCAAACATAATTTTTGGGTTATTATTGAATTTATTATGCAATTTTTCATAAGCATTCTTATTCTGCCCTTTTTAGTAAACAGAGGGAAACATGTTCAAAATTAATTCAATTGTGTCCAAATAAAATACCAATGTGTATAGTTTATTAAGAAAAATTTTTAGAGCCTCAGTTTGCTCAATTTGGATGAACAGAACTAAAGTTATGAAATTCCAAAGTTTCCAATTTTTATTGCATTTTTAGTAATTAATGATTTAGTGCAAAAATTAGTACAAAAACATGTTGCAATTTTGTTACTAATGGAAAGGGCACGAGATTTTGAATCCACAGGAATTTGAATCATTCAAATTGGAGCAAAATTCAATTTTATATTGATTTTAGAATTAAAGGGACAGATCTGTGTTTCTGAAATTAGGGCAGAAATAAAAGGTGTGGCTTGTCTGCCTGGGGGGGGGGGGGATCGAACCCAGCACCTGGGGCTTGCGCGCAAGGGGTCCTAACCACTGTGGTAAGTTTGTGCTCGTGATGGAATAGAAGGCCAACGAAACAAGTAGTGGTGCTGCGAGGATACAGGCTGCCGAACTGAAACTCTCATCAGTTAGCAGCGATGGCACAGAAACTGCAGGCAACGGCGGTGATCGCCGGCTGCTCGTCGAGGCTCTGGTGCGCGATGGGAAGCGAGGTGAGCGGGAATGGAATCGGGGGCTCACCGGGAGGATGCTCGACGTCGCCGTTCGGCTCGGGGAAGACGGAGGGCGGCGGCAAAGGTCCTTCGAACGCCGTCCATGGCTGCCTCCGGTGAGAGGAAAAACGGACAGTAGCGAGGGCTCGGAGGGGTGGGAGAGGATGGCGGCGGCGGCAGGAGATGGAGAGGGAGGAGGGATGCGGCTAGGGTTTGGAGGGGGAAGGAGGGGGAGGAGCAGGTAGGAGGGGTGCGGTGGTGCGCTGGCGTCAGGTGACGACCTCCTCCCGTACGGAGGAGGGAGAAGGAGGGCTGGGCCAGATCGGTGGGGAGTTGGTGGGCTGGCCCAACTGGGTTGGCCTGCCCCCTCTCCCTCTCTTCGATTTTTTTTTGCTTTTTTTTCTGTTTCTCTCTTTTTTTTGCTGAAAAGAAATAGAGAAGTATAGAGTGGGTTTTTGGGGTCTATATTTTATGAATAAATTTTCTAATGAAATACCTAACAGCAAGATCAAAGTTTGGTTAACATTATCTCCAAAAATTTGAAATGGCCAAAAGATTTAAAGTGGCTAATTGAATTTCAAATAAGGTTCATAAGGATTTGATTTTTAAACAATTTTATTCAATAGGCTCAAACAATTATGAAAACATTATGGAATTTAATTGTTTGCAAGAATGTAGTTTTTAAACCCACATTTGAAACATGCCAAGCATGGATGAATTTGATTTGAATTTAAATTTGTCATTAGGGTGTTAATAAAAGGGGTTCTATTATCAAATATTTTTAATTGATTCAAATTCAAACTATTGGAAACATTTTGAGTGTTTTAGTTGGCAACTTTTAATTGGAAATTTTGGACATGTTAGAAAGTTTAAATTGGTTTGAATTTTTGAGTTGTTTTGAAAACAAGGTGCAATGCATATGATGCATGTGATGCAATGCAAAAAGAAAACAACCAACTTTCTAACTTAGGGGGAACACCCCAGGTGTTACACTACTACACCTAGAATAGACCAGATTCGCAAGTGGAATTACACGATGTAACAGGCAGCAGGTTTCAGACGCACTCTTTTCCTATCCAGGGTACCTAAGGGGACTGGAGTGTTTTTAATGAGGCGGCTTGCTGACCTAACTTTTCTCATATCAATAATGAGATGGTTAAACAATATCTTGTTTTTTCTTGTGCGTTCTTTGTCAAGTTTTCATATTCTTGTTGTTTTTCTATTTCTCTTTAAGGTAAGTGTTATTTATTGCTCTTAATATATTAGTTTTTTTTAGTAAATCGCATATATCTAGGTCTTGGGGGCTGATTGCTTGAATAGCACAGTTGCAAACTCAAAGACCCGGCCACGACGCCATTACGTTGTAAGGGCCGATTACTTGTAATAAGTACGGCTGCAAGCTTATAACCGGACAATAGAGCCAAATTTTCTTGACTTTTCTTGCTTAAGCTTGATGTGACTCGCACTAAAGTGGCGTGCTTTGCTAGCGTATGATTACAATCAGTCATGATGCCCAATGGGACTTGCCTGACCCTGTCTTTGTACAGCTATAGCAGCATTGATCATCCACGCGAAAGCCGGCTTATAGTAAAAGAAGGTCAAAAGGGTCATCTAAACCACAAGTTATGCAGAGTACAAGGTTAACAGCCGGAAACTCAAAGTATATTAAGCATAGCTTCAAACCTATGTGAATGACTCTAGGTTTTGGGCCTTAGAAGAAACAATTTGTTCTTTTAGAAAACTCCAAAACCCCAGACTCGGAAATTCGGGCCTTGGGGACTCGGGAATTTGAAAAAAGAAACAAATTATCTAGATATTCAGCTCAAAAACCCAAAAATCCGAGTCTAGGGGACTTGGGGACTTAGAAAAAGTCCACTTGTCAAAACCCATGAGACCCGGAAACCGAGTCTCGCAGAAGGAATCATAGAGAAAGTCGGAAAACCAGGAGTGAAAAAACTCAAAGTTAAGAAATATCAAATTCACGTAAAGGCCAGAAGGGCCATGAAAGATATTAAGGTTTTAAACGTATTACAAACCAGGATAGTAGTATCAAAAAGTGCACAGGCGCACTATCAAAAGAATAATTGTTTTAAAGGCCCATTGGCCGAATGAAGTGTTTGAGACGGTAGCAGATAAAAGTTTACTCGGCCTCCTGGGTCGAGTCGTCAACCTTGTCCTTGGCAGCCGGGTCTTGGTCCTTGACTTGCTCTTCAGCGGTCTTTGCGGCAGCAGCATCCGGGTCAGCAGTAGTACCGGCACGCGCGGGAGGAGGAACAGCCGGTGTAGAGGTTGTAGGCGCAGTATCGGCCTCAGCTTTCTTCTTCGCGGCCTCTTCCCTCAGCTGAGCAGCTTCCGCCTTCCACCGTGCTAGCATATCATAAGGCTTCGGAAGATCCGACTGAATTGGATTATCCTCAGCGTCGTATGGTGGAACAATCAGACTGACATCCAGACTGTCGGCAATCAGGCTAGCCGAGTGACGAACCTCTTTCTGGATGGCCTTGTAGTTCTTGGCTGAAAACTTGGAGCCATCAGTGTTGAACTCTGGAAACCCGCCAACGAGCTTTGCCGACTCAAGCTTGGGAAAGTACGCTTTAGCCAGCGCAAGCCCCCGGGTCATTCCAACCCGGCATGACGAGCGTTTCCAGTGCTCGATCCACTCGGGGATGGTGGAGCACGCATCAAGCAGCGTGCTCAGACCACCACGCCCAGTACCCGGCCACTTCAAAGCTTGAAGAACCCATTTGGTGCCGGCACAGAGTTGCCGGATGGTGCTCTTTATGGTCTTCAGCTTCGCTATGTCATCCTCATCCGGAATTTCATCATCCGGCCCTGCAGGAAAAGAGAAAGATCCGAGTAAGGAATTCCGAGTGTTTATAAGAATGAAGAATCCAGGTTACGATTTAGTGAGTTGGAAAACATTACCAATCAAGGCACGGTGAGTATCGGCAATCTGGGCAGATAGCTTGTTCAGTTCATCCTCGGCAGCATGGGCTCTCTTTCTATACTTTCTTGCAAGTTTTCCCAGTTTCTTGGCATCAGCTTCAACCGTTTCACGCAGCTTCATCTCCACCTCGAGGAGTTTGTTGGTTTTAGCCAACACTTCCTTAGAGTGGGTTACGTATGCCTGCGTGGACACATAAGGAAGTGTTAGTCGGACAAAAAAGGAATATCAGTCGGATATACTATGAAAGTTCCAAGTAAATTATGCATAAGTTCACTCGGAACTTGGGGACTAGATAAATACACGGACATTATCAGTTGAATTTACCTCGTGCTTGGCTATCAAGGCCTCCAGAATGCCTTCTTCATCAGCTCTAAGGGTATGCAGAGCATCAAGCATCTCAGCAAAGTTCATATCCTCAGGCTTTGTACCGGAAGAGCCGGGGGCCGGGTTACTTGGAGGTGGAGTCCTTTCCCGCCTCGGGGGGGGGGGGGGGGAGACCCGGGTTTCCTGGGTGTCAGGATGGGGATCACCCATCCTTGCGCCCACAACCTCGACGTCGTCATCCCCGGGTCCATCTGACGGAATGGGAGACTAGGCATCCTGCCTGGCCGGGTCTGTCAGTGGGTCTCTTTCTTGGTCTTCTTCTTCTTCTTCTTCAGTGCCGCCAGTCGCGGCGTTCACGTTGTCAACCGGATCCTCAGTTTCCCGGTTATCCACATCCATGTTGTCCGGGTCACTGACCGTAACCTGGACACTAAGGAAAGTAAAAGAAATGGTTAGTGCCAATGAGTGAATGATATTGAAAGAGCTAGTATACCGGATAACCAGAAATACAACTTACCCAGTGTTCACCACGAAGTCCGCTGGAAGCTCGTTGGAAGATCCGGATGAGGCTGATAAAGATTGAGAAATTGAGACTCGGAGTTGTCCAGCTAGGGGGTGATTGGGAGAAGGATGTCTTCGAGGTGAATTGGGAGGATGAGATTGGGAAGTACCGGTGCGGCGAACTGGGGACGTAGGGATACCCGGGTTGAGGGGATCCTCACCCGGGGAGTTCCGGGTTACCCTGCGCTTGACCTGAGGGGGCTCCTTCAATGGTGAGTTGGACAATTGTTGATTAAGCTCGCGCATGTTAGCAAATGAATATGGTTTGGAGGACATGGAGGAGTATGGAACCTTGAACACGACCCCCCGGGGTTTCCTCTTGGCTCCAACCACAGGTTCCGGGTTTGCCTCGCTTTCGTCGCTCTCGGTCTCCTCCGGGTCTTCCTTATCTTCCCCGTCCTCCTTATCCTCCCGTCCTGAGAAGCATAGTACACAGTCGGAAAAAGAGAAAATATGGAAAGGCAAGTTAACAGAAATTAAAAGGGGTGAAACCCGGATGATACCTTCTTCCGGGTCAGCCGCCTCCTCTTCCTCTTCCGGGTTTTCGGAGGTGGGGGGAGTCTCGATGTTCCAGAAGGCGCTGCCAGCCTGAAATAAAGATGTGATAGAAAGGGTTAGTGATTGTATCAAGTAAAAGCACAAGAGCAGAAGAGTAAAGGCTGGATCTTACCGCAGGAGCCGGCTTATCTCGGGTGTATGGCTCCAAACCGGCTATGTTCCGGATCACTTCAGCTTTCTCAGTCAGGAAACTTTTGATAATCTTGTTTGTATCAGCAGCCGGATAGTTCCTCAGAGAGTAGCGAAGCGAATCCGTGACATGCCCGGAATACTCGGACATTAGCTTAGGCCGGATGGAGTTAGGCTGGATCCGGAAGTTCACCCAAGTTTTAACTAAATTGAGCCCAAGGAGCCCTTGGGCGGAAAGGAAAGCTAGTTTGGCTAAGTAGGGCTGGATGGACTCCCTATCCGACTCAGAGGCGAAGGCGTTGAAAGTGTCGGAGAGATCTAGGAGGCCCTCCGAGAAATCCGGCAATCTCTTTTCGCCGGGTGGGGAGGTGTCCCGGCAATAGAAAAAGGATTTCTGCCAGTGCTTAACGTGGGAGTTGAGGCTAAGAGTCGGCATCAGTGAATTTTTCCGCCTCTGGATCGATACACCGCCGCAAGCCAGAAGGGCCCCGTCACCGCTTTCGCGGCACGGTTTGCATTGGAACAATTCCAGGAAAAGAGCAAGGTTTGGAGGGACACACAGATAAGACTCGCAAAGGACGATAAAGTGGGTGATGTTTAACATAGAGTTGGTCCCTATGTCAAAAACTCGGAGTCCATAGTGGCTAAGAAGTTCACGGAAAAAAGAGTGACCCGGGGGACGAAATCCCCGGATCACGTGCTCAACAAAGCAAATTACCTCATTAGAGCCGGGTGTGGGCCGGGTCTCATCACCCGGGACTCGCCAGTGAATCTCCTCCTGGGAAGGGAGGACGCCCGACTCAGCGAGCTCATCTAGCTTAGCCCGGGTCACGGTGGACCTTGCCCAGTTGGCAGATATGGACTGGGTCGGCCTTGCCTTCGCCGACTGTTTTCCCTTATTCTTGGGTGCCATTTGTGCAGTCTACAAAACAAGAAATGAAAGGTGCAGAATATAAGTAACTAAGACCCGGAAAATGGTTGTTTATCCGGTTAATCAAAGAGCAACCAAGAAGATCCGGAAATTACAGGTTATCCGAGTATCAAAGAGCAGTTGCGGAAAATCTTTGGCAGATTGGATCTAGACTTAGAGATTTACCGAGAAATTTGTGACCACGATTAACGAAGGTATGCTGTTGATCTAACTTACATACTGATTGGGAAGAAACGGAACATGGACTACTCGATTATTGCGGGGCAAGAAAGCCATCTATGAGGCGGAACCAAGATCCAATCTAGTTTGAGTAGAGCTTGAGAGTAAGATTCATGGATGCGGGGAACTCACCGGTGGAGCTTGGAGGAGAGCGCGGCGGCGACAGATGGCGCAGTTCCAGTGGCCTGCGGGATCTTCCGGCGGACAGCTCGAAGGTGCGGCGGCGGTTGACGGCGGCGCGGCGCGGGCGGAAGCGGAGCGCAGTCGGCGGCGGCTCGCTTCCGGCTGCTCCCCCGCGGGCTCCGTGGCGGCGCGGCGTGAAGCTTGAGCAAGGTGCGCCGATAGAGGTTGAAGATGAAGGAGACGAGTGAGATGGGGGGAAATGGAGTTGTGAGTTTAGGGTTACCCCCAAGCTGCTTATTTATATGCGCGGGTGGGAAACCCTAGACAAGAGAGCGGGAGCCAAAAATTTCGGGAGGGATATCCGCCCGGATTTGTTGGGATAAGCAGTTAATTGGTTGTGCGTGAAATCCGGAAAGGATCCGAACAAATCATTTCCGTGATATCCGGACTAATTAGCGAACAAAGTGAGCCGGGTCTTCTGTGTTTTCCTCGGAGTGTTGACCCGGGAAAATGAAGATGGATTCGGAGAAAGCCGGGTTGTTATATGGACCACATGAGGAGTTAGGCCTAGCTGTATATCAAAGCGAATTAACCCGGCCTTTTATGAACTTGTATGTTTGCTATTTTTGCAGGGAATATCATGCGCTTCAAGGAGGATCTCGTGAAGCCCAAGCTATTATGGGGACTACTGATGGAGGGATGATAGCCCGGTAGGCTAACGCCAAGGTGTAATTCGGCCTAAAGGGAGCTGCGCAAGACCCAGCTTGGGGAAAAGGAGTTTCTAGAAGGCCCAAGAGTGTAGGCCTCATAACCCGGATTGTGGGTTTCGATAAGAAAACTTAGGGTTTGTAAGCGGTGCCCAGGTAGGACTCCGAGTGTACCTTGGACAGGAAGCCAGGGGATCCGGATATTATATAAGCCGGCTCCTAGGGTTAGATTAGACACACACGAGATTCACTAGTTATTCGAGTATCCCCTGTAATACCAGAGTTGAGATAATAAGATCTAGATCGGAGACTCGGCGACTTGATTGCCGGCTACCAGATCGTTTCATCAACATGATTTCCCCTGAGCAAAACCCTCTCCCAAACACCAGAGTCGAATTGCCCCAAGATAAGTTACCCCGGTAACGTCTGCCGTGATTATCCCACGACAAAACTTGACATTAATAGTGTTCCGTAAAATTGTGTGCATAATGTACCAAAATTTAGTGAAGTACTTGACCTTGGGAATGTGCTGAGTTCTAGTACCTTGTGGGTAGCAATGACGCAGACCATCTTGAGCCTTCATAAGGTACTTCAGATCACCATGAATGCGAATGAAGTTCATGGCATCAAAGATAACCGGCGGAAGACCGAGAAGGGAGACAAACTCAGTCATGGTGGCGGTACACTTGACACCACCACTCATCCAAGTCAAAGTACGAGGGCCCTCAATGGAGAAGAAAATAGTGGCATAGAATTCCTTAAGCAGCTCGGGTGCAAATGGGCGAGAGTTAGTGGTCCCCATGAGAGCAGTGATACCATGAAAATCCATAAGCTCCATAACCCCTGGCCAATGCTTGCAGGCTGTTTCCACATCAAAGAAGTACTGATCAACAGAACTGTTCTGGAGTTTACCCAGGATGAACTCATAGATAACCTGATGCATCTTGTAGTAGAACCGGGGATCGACACAAGTACTCTGCCCAAAACCATAAGGATTGAACTTCAAACGAGCAGTCTCAAAATCATTGGCGCTCAGACCGCCCCAATTAGTAACCACTGGCTCAGCTGGATTGACAGGAAGTGGAGCACCCTGTCTTTGAGAAGGAGTAGAGCCAGCAACACTAGCAGCACTTCTCTTGTAGGGACGAAGAGCATGTGGTCCCTTTCCACTTGGTGCATTGGCATCGCCTGAGAGGAATGATGCATGGATATGGACAATTATAGTAAGTGCACATGGTCGTTGTTGTATTAATAAAAAATTGTTCCATGGTGATGAGTGATAGTGACAAGAGCGGGAACAAAAATCATCTAGAGAGTACATCGTGAGTACATCATAGCATAGCAAGTTGGAACTACATCATAGCATAACATGAAAGAAAAAAATTATTGCATTTTCTAGCATGACAAGAGGAGAGTGGCAAGTTGGGACTACATCATAGCATGGCAAGTTGGTACTACATTGTGAGGATCACAACTAGATGAAAGTGATAAATCTAAGGTATGGCTAGTGTGACATATGAACTAGATGAGGAATCCCAAGTAAGATCTATCATAAATACTAGATGCGATTTGAACCCCAAAAACAATGAACCAAGCCATCATACTGAGAGAGATATAACAAATAAAACACGGTATAGAAGAGGAGCCCTAGAGATTACCCGAGTTGGAGGCCATCTTGAAAAAATTCCACAAAATCAAAGGAGAGGATCTCCCCCAAGAGGGCACCAAAGAGGATTCCACGGGGAGGAGAGTGTGGAGGAGGCCGAGGGCTTGCAGATCTGTGAATTTGGGTGGTAGGGACGGTCTAGGGTGTGGGGGGAGGGGGGAAGGAGAGCTCCAAGGAGGGGCTCTAATGGTGGGGGTGTGGGGGGGAAGAAGGGGGAGGTTAGGGAGGGGTTCGTGTCCCCCCTTTGTGTTGTGCGTGCGCGTGCGAGTGCCCAGCCTGGGGTGCCGGCCAGGCCGACGTGGGGGCGCGCGGGTCCAGGCGGGTGGCCGAGCGGCCTGGCCTAGGCCCCGGCCCAGGGCCGGCGCGGGAGTGAGCGGGGCCGGGCGCGCAGCCGGGAGACCCGGCCTGGGATGCTGGCCTGAGGCCGGCGTGGGGTGCGGGCGAGACCGGCCAGGAGGCAGAGGCAGTCTGCCAGTCCGGCCGTCCAAGCCGGTTCTGGGATAATTTTTTTGTCTTCTCCTTTTTAAAATAGGCATGCTTCCTCCCCGAAATTGTTGAATTGGTTTTTTTTAATAAAAGTTTATTTAAACGAGTGATACAAGGTAAATTCTCTTTTTATGTTAACAAGTTTTATTCAACCATGTGCACAAATGTGATGATATGAAAGGAACATGATGATTTTCATATGCATCCAGTGGGAAAAAATAAAAGTGAATTAAACAACATTTGATGCAATATGAAATATGTAAAACGAAAATGCATATGAGTGGAACACAAAATGTCTTATCAATATGAAAAACCAAAACAACACTCGAATCTTGAATTTGGGCAGTGGCCTTAGCCACCATGTATGCGTATGTTCGATATGACACCGCGAAGATATATCTTGGGTGCATTGTCGAGACTCATCATTGAAGCACATTATATCATTTGGAATGATAATTATGCATGATTTGTTTATTTATGCATTATAGGAGTAGTGTTGACTCATTGATTGAGCTACACCCCCTATGTCTATGCGTACATCTAAGAGCCAAATAGAAATCTAGTAGAGGTGTGTATGCAAGATTTTCAATCAACTAAAATTGCTTGCACATACGACATTGAGCTCACTACTTAATTGCTTGAATCTCTTCTCATCTAGAGGTTTTGTAATGATGTCAGAAAGTTGATCTTTGGTGTTGATATAGGAGAGTGAGATATCTCCATTTGCCATGTGATCTCGAATGAAATGATACCAAATCTCAATATGCTTGGTCTTGCCATGAAGTACCGGATTGTGACCAATCTTTATAGCACTCTCATTGTCACATAAAAGAAGCATTGTCTTAATCTCGATTCCAAAATCCTTAAGACATTGCCTCATCCATAAAAGTTGAGAGCAACAACTAGCGGCGGAAATATACTCCGCTTCCGTGGAGGAGGTGGCAATGCAATTTTGCTTCTTGGAAGACCAACACACGAGTGACCTACCAAGGAATTGGCAAGCACCCGAGGTTGATTTTCTGTCCACCTTGTCACCTCTCCAATCCGCATCCGAATATCCCACAAGATCAAAAGTTGTGTTTGATGGATACCAAAGGCCATGTGTAGGAGTGTAAACCAAATGCCTAAGAATCCTTTTGACCGCAATCATATGGCTTTCCTTGGGGTTAGATTGAAATCTTGCACACAAACCCACACTAAACATAATATTCGGTCTAGATGCACAAAGGTAAAGCAAAGATCCAATGATAGAACGATAAAGTTTGGGATCAACCGGTATACCTTCTGATCCATAGTAAGATTCACGGTTGTTGACATTGGATAATCTGGTGGCTTGGAATTGTTCATATCAAATTTCTTGAGCATGTCTTGAATATATTTTGCTTGACAAATAAAAGTTCCTTCATAATATTGCTTGATTTAAAAACCAAGAAAGAACTTCAATTCTCCCATCATAGACATCTCAAACTGACTTGTCATTAATTTGGAAAATTGGTCTACAAAGCTCACATTAGAAGATCCAAATATAATATCATCAACATATACTTGAAAAATGAAGAAATGTCCATATACACTTTTGGTAAAAAAGTGTGGGGTCAATTACCCCAAGTACGAAACCACGATCTACTAGGAACTCCTTTAGATGATTATACCAAGAACGTGGGGCTTGTTTGATGCCATACAAAGCCTTATGGAGGAAGTAGACATGGTTAGGATACTTGGGATCCTCGAACCCCTTTTTTTTAACATATACCAATTCACTTAGAGGACCATTTAGAAAAACACTTTTAACATCCATTTGATTCAAGATGAAGTTATGGCTAGTGAAAATGCAAGTAATATACGAATGGATTCAAGTCTAGCTACGGGAGCGAAAGTTTAACCGTAGTCAAGTCCTTCGACTTGAGAGTAGCCTTGAGCAACCAATCGAGCCTTGTTGCGAATCACTTGGCCATGAGAATCTTGCTTGTTCTTGAACACCCATTTTGTTCCAATGACATTGTGATCCTTGGGTCTTTCCACTAGTGACCATACTTTGTTTCTCTCAAAATTATGGAGCTCTTCATGCATGGCTTGAACTCAATCTTCATCTTCAAGAGCATCATACACTTTGATAGGTTGAACATGCGAGACATATGAATGAATACCACAAAACTTGAGCACTTGTCCACGAGTGGAGACACTTCTTCCCAAGCCACCAATAATATTCTTTTGATAATGTGACTTTTGTTGCAATCTTGAGGCTTGACGAGTCATGATACGAACTAGTGCATAATCGACATTCTCATTTGGAGGGATATCCTCATCATTTCCTTCATCAAGACCATGATCCATCCGGAGTGGAGTTCTTGGTGAAGAATCACCAAAAATCATTTCCACCATTTATCATTGGGTGTATCTTGATCACTTTCTTGATGAGGGGTATCCACTTGAAGGTCTTTTTATTGTTCTTGGTCTTGGTCTACCATTTGATTGGTGGTTTATGTAGAGGGATCCACTTGCATAGAGCTAGTCCCATCCACATTTTCCACAAGGTGCCCCTCAGTTTGTATAAGTGGACCTATACCCATTCTTCCTATGGCTATGGAGGAAGGTTCATCACCTACATCATCACAATCAATTTGCTCCACTTGGGATCCATTATCCTCATGAAACTCTACATTCATAGATTCTTCAACACACCCGGTGGATATGTTGTAGACTCTATAAGTGTGAGAGTTCGTGGCATAACCAACAAATATACCTTCAAAAGTTCTAGGATCAAATTTATACAATCTAGTTCCTTTAATGTAAACTTGACATTTACACCCAACAAATCGAAGATACTTGAGGTTGGGTTTGTTACCGGTAAGAAGTTCATATGGAGTCATACCAATCATCGGACAAAGGAAGAGTCGGTTAGATAGATGACACGCGGTGTCGATGGCTTCGGCCCAAAAGTTATATGGGGATTTGAACTCGGCCATCATAGTTCTTTCCATATCAATAAGTGTGTGATTCTTCCTTTCCGCTACACCATTTTGTTGAGGGGTGTATGAAGCGTAATATTAATGTATTATCCCCTCTTCACTCAAGAATTCCTCCATGGTGTAGTTCTTGAACTCAGACCCATTTTCACTCCTAATAGACAAGATCTTGGTGTCATATTAGCGTTGCACTTCCGTGGCCCAAGATATGAACCATTGAGTCTCACTCTTCCTCTTGATATAGAATACCCAAGTGTATCTTGTATAATCATCAACAATCACCAAACAATACCTTTTGACACCGAGACTATCATATGTGGGAGGCCCAAATAAGTCCAAGTGAATACGCTCAAAGGGCCTTATTGTGGAGATGATTGATGTCTTGGGATGATTCTTCTCATGCATCTTTCCGTCAATACAAGAGCTACAAGGGCGATATTTGGAAAAATTCACACTTGTTAGTCCTACCACGTTCTCACCCTTCACAAGAGTTTGTAAATTTCTCATATCAACGTGGCCCAAGCGGCGATGCCAATGCCACCCACGTCGGATTTAGCCATTGGACAAGTGGCGATATGTGTAGTTTCTTTCGAGAAATCCACTATATACATACCGTTTTCCACAAATCCAACAAAGGCTACTTTAAGAGAAATGGTGTGAAGAACAAGCACGTGATGTCGCCCAAATACACATGTAAAATTGCATTCGCAAAGTTGGAAGACAGAAAGAAGATTATAGCCAAGGGACTCAACAAGGAGGACTTTCTCAATGGATGAATCCAGAGAAATGACCACCTTGCCATGTCCCAATACCTTAAGTTGTGAGTGATCACCAATAGTTACATGAGCAAATTTGAAGAGTTGGAGTTTTAAGTCATTCAACACTTCCTTGCTTCCGGTCATATGTGCGGAACAACCAATGTCAATCATCCATGATGTTCCTTCGGAAGCACAACCCTACAATGAATCAACTTCTTGTTTTAGGTACCCATTTTTGGATGGGTCCTTTCTTGTTAGTCACAAGGGTCTTAGGAACCCAAATAGCATACTTGTAATTATCACCATATGAGGTGCCAACATATTTTGCATAAACATGACCATCAATAGATTTAAGAAGCACATAAGATGGGTTATACTTTCCGCAAAGTTGTTGTGAGTAATGGTGTTCTAAGGAACAATACTCTTAGCAATCATATCAAACTCATATTCATCATTAGCCAACTCCCCCGCCTTCACAAAAACAATAGAGTTAGTGGAGGGAGTTGTCTTCTTCTTCTAGGCCACCTTAAAAGTTGAACCAAAACCAAGGCCTTCCTTGCCAATAACTCTCCTTTGACTACCCAAAAGATCATTAAGATTCTTTTGCCCTTGGATTCATGTGGCAAGACCTTTGTTGAGTTGTGCCTTCAACCTATTGTTCTCCTCAATGAGAGTTTCCTTGACACACAAAGGGTTAGTAATACAAGAGTGTTCATCAACATTTTTTAACCCTTTCAAGGTTTTGAGCTCATTTGAAATTGTTCAATGATCAATTTTAAGCTTATCAAAATCCTTAGTGAGTTCATTGTAACCTTGGTTAGTTGCATAATTTAAGGCCATGAATTCTGTTACCTTAGCAAAAGCATGCTCACAATCAAGTTTTACTTTAGCTATGTCAATTGCAAAGGTTTCCTCTATGATTTCTCTAAAGCAATGTTATTCATCTAGAGCTTTCTCAAGCTCCTCAATTTTACTAGCATCATCACGAGCAAAATTTTCAAGTAAAGTTATTTTCTCCTCATGTTCATCAATGAGTCCATGTGCCTCACTTAATTGATCCATGAGAGAGACAAAGATAGATTTAGTTTCTCCTTCTAGTTTCTCTACAAAGTTTATCAAGGGGTCTTCCTCGACACAATTTAGTAGTGAAGGAGTAGAAGAGTTTGCAAGTTTGAGTGTAGGAGTCAACTTTGGGGATATACCCTTGGCCATGAAGCACTTGTGACTCGAGGGACCCTTGTTGTCATTAGGGTTGGATAAGAGAGAGCTTAAGTTAGGAGGTACGATGCCCCTAGCCATGGCCGCCATACCTACTTGTTCATCATCACCATCACTCTCTTCACCGCCGGACGTGTACTCAACTTCTTTTGCAATCATTGCCCTAGGAGGGCCTCTCTTGATGAAGTTCTTGGACTTGGGAATGAAGGTGGATTTCTTGATGAGTCTTCCACCATTTTCAATTCTACTCTTGAAGGGGCACTCGGCAATAAAGTGCTCGGTACCTCCACAATTGAAGCAAGTCCTTGCCTTCTTCACGCTTGAGACTTCTTTTCCCTTGTTGTTTGTGGCATTTGATCTAAAATCTCCTTTCTTCCACCACTTGTGTTGAGCAAGGGCCAAGCATTCTTCATGTGATGTCTTCATCTCTTTCTCAGAGACCTCATGTGTGGATCCACCATCATCACTTGAGTCATTCTCTTCATAGGGAGTGGCCTTGGCCTTCAAAGCAAAAGATGGTTTCTTCCTTCCGTTTACACGGGCCATGACATCATCGGAGGTTTGCTTCATGAATTTTAGAGTGATGAAGAGACCCAAAACATCATTGGGGGATAGATCCAAGTAATCGGCCGTTGATTGAACATTCATCACCATCTTTTCATTGTATGGAATCAAGGTGAGTAGAAATTTCTCCTTGACCCAATCATTCGTACAATACTTGAAGCCACAATCTCTCATGTGATTTACAAGAGCCTTGAGTATTCTAAACATGTCTTCAATGTTCTCTCAATCACCCAAATGAAAGTGTTCAACTTTTATTTGGATGATTGACTTCTTTGATCATTGGAGATTGATGTTGCCGTCATACATATCGACAAGGCAATCCCAAGCTTTCTTTGCACTTGAGAAGGACCGGATGTGCTCAACCCCTTCCTTTTCCATTTCCTTCTCCAACATGTGCATGGCATGAGCGTTGAGTTGCTCATATATGATGTCACTTGAGCTTATGTTCTTTGGGTCCTTTGGCTCATACCCCTTATGAACAATTCTCCATATTTGCATTGAAGAGCTGCACATGTAAGACTTCATGGAAGCTTTCCAATTAGTAAAACGATTCCTATCTACCATAGTAGGTGGACCAAGATGATTAACATGTGGATGTTGAACATTTGGAGCATTGTTATAAGAAAAGCCAAAAGAATTTCCACCACTACCACTTCCGGGTGCCGATGTTGCGGACCCTTCTTTAGATGGAATGGGGTTTCCATGTTCATCTAAGACAACATTTTCTATAGATTGATTAGATGAAGATGCCAATTCCTTTATTAGTCCCTCCATCTTTTTCTCGGAGCTATCAATCATAGCTTGGATTAGCTCTTGAATCCCCTCCATGGTGACGGGATCATTAGCCATCCTTTCCTCCTCTTTAGGCGGTAAAGCCTTTAATAAAGAGACGAGGCTCTGATACCAATTGAAAGATCGAGAGGTTAACTAGAGGGGGGGGGGGTGAATAGGTTAACTACAAATTTTAACTTCTTTTCAATTTAACAAGATAGTGCTCAAATATATATTGTCTAGATTATGCAACTAGGTGAACAATCCTATATGTTGAGCAAGTACAACTAGCACAAGGTGAATATATAACTAAGCTAGTAGCAACGAGTAAAGGTAAGTAGAGGAATAACCGAACACAATGACACGGAGATGTATCCCGAAGTTCACTTCCCAATGGAAGCTAATCTCTGTTGGAGCGGTGCGGTGCCACCAATGTGGAACATCGAGTAGCCCTCAAATGGCACACCGTATCTCCTTCGAGTCTTTCCACCGACGTGGAGAGGCTCGAATCACTATGTTGTCGTTGAGGTTGACAACTAGAACCTTTACAAGGATGAGGCACACTCCACAACTTTGGACGGTCCTCACCAAATCCCGAGAGTCACCAAGACTCCGAGAAACAAGATCCACGAGCACAAGAGCTCCGGGGATATCAACAAGACTCCGAGCTCCGATGATCTAAGAGCAACAAGGTTCTTGGCTCCGATGAACTAAAAACTACAAGATCCCAAAGGGATGAGTGGGGTGATTTCTAATTGGCTTGGTGGAGTTGTAGATCGGGGATGTCTCCTCCAAATCCCAAAGTATCACGAGCTTTGGTTGGGGATTTGGGGAGATGCTTGAGCTTGAGTGTGGTCAATCAATGGTGGAGAGAGTGAGTTTAATTGACACTTTCTAAAGGTAGAGATGAGCTCCTTTTATACCGGAGAGGAAGAAAACGGTCGTTGTGTGGGGGGGGGTATCCCCTCACTGCAGCCCACCCCGGCCTAGGGGGCCGGGAAAACACCTCGTTCCCACCCCGGCCTCGAGCCACTGTGGGGCCGGCTGGCAGCCGGTTTGGGGCCGGCGCCCCCTTCCCACCCCGTCCTGGGGCTGGCGTGGAGACGAAGCGCCGACCTGGGGCTGGCATGGAGCAGACTGGGGCCGGGGCACCGCCCGAGCTGCCCGGCCTAGGAGCCCGGCCAGGGAGGTCGGCTCCCCTGTTTTCTCTTCTCCTCTTCCCGTTTCTTTTCTTCCTTTTCTCTTTTCTTTTCTTCCTTTTTGCTGTCAATCACATGGATGTCCAAGGAAGTGTATGATTGCATTTCTCCATGATAGGCTCTGAACATACTTAGGGAAAATATTAGAGCTTCCATATGTTGTGATCAAACACCGAAAACAACATTAGGAACTAATTTCCTTTCAACCACCCCATGGCGCGGCAAGGGGGCGCCGCCCTATGGTGTGGGCCCCCTGTGGCCCCCCTCTGGGTCTCTTCGGGACTCCGTGGAACCTTCGGGAATTCTAAGAGTTCCGAGCTTCGAATTTTCCAATTATGAGAATATTTCCAGAACAACTTTTCTGAAACTAAAAATAGCAGAAAACAGGGAACTGGTTCTGTGGCATCTTGTCAATAGGTTAGTCCGGAAAATCGATAAAAATGACATAAAGTGTATAACAAAAATGTGGTAAACAATAAGAAAACAACATGGAACATCAGAAATTAAGGATATGTTTATGACGTATCAATGTACATTATGCTCCATTTATGAAATTTTTAACAATCATCACAAAAATTGATTTCAAGCAACTATATGATACAAACTACTATAGAGACTTGTGGGAGAGCTATGCATGCATCAAAACTAAATTATTTCAACTCAAATCAAGCATGCAAACTCACATAAGTTGTCACCTACAGTACCAATATACTCAAGAAATACTCTACTAAACAAAATTCTACTTCGATAATCGGAGGAGTCACATACCGGAGAGCAAATGCACCAAATTTTAGCAACAAAGATGGGCTGAGCAAGGAGATCGAAAAATTTCGAGGAAGAACAACAAGAACTCGGGTTCTAGAGATGTTTTCAAGTTTGGGTGAGAGAAAGGACTGTTTGGCAGGGAGGAGAGCTAGTGGAGGGCCAGGGGGCCCCACACCATGTGCTGGCGCCACCAGGGGCTGCCCGCGCCACCCTGTGGTGTGCCTGTATGGTGGGTCCCCCGGGGTGTCCCAGGTGCCTCTCTGCCTCATTTTTAACGTAAACATTTATTATATTTTTCTAGAATTTTTCGAGAAACTTTATTTTCGAGGTATTTTCAGAATTTAATAATTAATTATAAACCTGGAAAAAGATTATGGAATGATGGAAAACAGAACCAGAACCAATTCTACAGGGGTTCTAAGACATTCTAATGTGTGAATACCCTGTGAAAACAAAGGTGGAAGTGGTGAAAAAATATGCGTGGTGTAAACATGCATAACATGGTGAAAACAAAAGTAAATATGGTAAAAAGAAAAGTGGGCATGGTGAAAAAAAGTGAAAACATTTTTTCCTTCATTTCAAATCACTTTGTTAACAAGGTTGATCAAGTCTTGTTACCAAAACAATTTTTATGAAGCAAAACTTTGCATATCACTAAATGATCATGTTACCTCAACTTTGATAGACATAGTCCCAATCGTAATAATTTCATATTCTTTTGGTGGCATTGGAATAGGACAATATAATTCTCAAATCTTGATGGTCTCAATATTATCAATTTAATTTCAACCATATCTCCTATCAATATTCTTGGGAAAATAAACTGTATGCTCTTTATCATTAACATTTAAAGTTACTTTTCCTTGGATGCAATCAATAACAGCCCCTGAAGTGTTAAGAAAAGGTCTCCCAAGAATAATAGACATATTATCATCTTCACGCATTTCCAACACAACAAAGTCAGTTAATATCAAACAACTAGTAGCCACTTGAACATGAACATTCTCACATATACCAGCAAGAACAACAGTAGATTTATCAGCCATTTGCAAAGATACATCAGTTGGTATTAATTTTTCCAGAGAGAGTCTCTTATAAAGAGAAAAAGTCATAACACTAACTCTTGCTCCTAAGTCACATAGAACAGTTCTAACATGATTATTTTTAATGGAGCATGGAATAGTGGGTATACCAGGATCTCCAAGCTTCTTTGGAACCTTACCATTCAAAGAGTAATTAGCAAGCATAGTGAAAATTTCCTCATTAGGAACCTTCCTTTTGTTAGAGACAATATCTTTCATATACTTTGAATAAGGAGGCAGTTTAATAGCACCAGTCAAAGGAATTTGCAAAAACAGAGGTTTCATCCACTCCCAGAATTTATTATAATGTTCTTCTTCCTTTGATTTATGCTTATTACCAGAAAAAGGCATTGGTTTTTTTGTACCCAAGGTTCTCTTTCTTTACCATGTTTATTAGCAATCAAATCCTTCTTAGTATACTTTGCAGTTTTAGTTTGCTAATCAGGTTCAATTTCAGTTTCTTCTTTATCAGAAGCATCATTTTTATCATTATCATTTTCAGTTTCAGCATCACAGATAGATATACTATTAGCATCTTTAGCAGGTTCAGGAGATTCTACAACAATTTTATGTGTCTTCTTCTTTTTCTTAAAAGGAGAACTATTGCTTTTAGGTTGTTGAGAATCTTGTTCAATTCTTTTAGGATGTCCTTCAGGATACAAGGGATCCGGAGTAGAAATACCACTTCTAGTAATTATTTCATAAACATGTTTTCTCTAGAAGCATAGGTAGAAAATATGTTTTCACTTTAGTAAGTTGATCAATTTGAGTTTGAACCATATGAAAATGTATAACAAGCATTTTAACATCATTAGAGGTTCTCTCAATACCAAGCAAATTATCAATAACTCTAGAGTTTTCCATTAGATGATTTTGCACTCTCATATTAAAATTATCTTGCTTAATAACATAATTATCAAATTCATCTAAGCATTGATCAGGTGGTTTAGAATGGGGAATATCTCTATTATCAAAATACTGGAGGGAGTCTACCTAAACTGTGGATGGGTACGGAATTGTCTTACATAATTCTTCTATAGTTGGTAAATTCTGCGCATCTTCATATTTAATACCCCTCGTTTTAAGAGATTTCTTGGCTTCCCTCATCACTTCATCATTTAATTCAATCATTCCCCTCTTCTTGGGTGTTGGTGTTGGTGTAGGCTCAGGTATAGTCCAATCATCATGATTTTTGGCTATATTAGCCAATAATTCCTCAACTTCTTCTGGAGTTTTTTTTCCTGAAAGCACAACCAGCACAACTATCCAGGTATGTCCTAGATTCAAAAATTAGTCCATTATAAAATATATCTAAGAGCTCATTTTTAGGTATGGATTTCTAGGGCTAGCTCTTATTAAAGAACAAGACCTTGACCAAGATTCATGCAATTTTTCTTCTTCAATTTGCTTAAAGTTAAAGATATTCTGCAAAGCAGCATGTTGAGCACTAGCAGGAAAATATTTTTGAAAGAAAGCATTAACCAAACCCATAGGACTATCAATAGATCCAGGTGACAAATTATTAAACCAAGTTTTAGCTTCACCTTTCAATGAGAAAGGAAAAATCTTAGCAACACAAGAAGTGCGTTCCTTAATATCATCAGAGAATAAACTACTTAAAGATGAAAGCTCATTCATGTGTTCCATAGCACTTTTACTTTTATTACCACAAAAATATTCTTTCTCAACAATAGATATGTAAGATAAATATAGAGAGAAATCATAATCCTTATCTTTAATGTATATGGGAGATGTAGCAAACTTAGCATCATGAGAAGATTTATATTTAACATCATGTCTTACAAGAAGACTCTTAAGAGCACTTGCACTAGTAGTAGCTTGAACTTTTTCAATAAAGTCATCATTAAGTTCAATGTAGGTTTCCTCAAGATCATCACTAGAAATTTCTCTAGACTCACGTGAATTAACAAGTGAACCAACATTTTCAACAGAAATTTTAGTGTTTTCAATTTGTTTAGATCTAGCAATTGTAGCATCTAGGAAAGCACCTAGTGAACCAGTATCATCAAGCACAATAGAAGCATCATCAAAAGTATCAGAATCATTTTCAGACTTAGCATAGGTAGTAGTGTGTGTAGCATGTGGTGGTGTAAGACGCTTACTCATTACAGATGGTGAATCAAGAGAAACAGAGGTGTTCAGAGTTGTACCTCTCCTTGTACTGGATGGTAATATGGGAACCTTCCTATCACGAGTTTTACCCATGATGAAAAGCTTGCAGCGAACAATATCACGTTCAAGTGAGCCAATAAATAAAGCTATGCTCCCCGGCAACGGCGCCAGAAAATAGTCTTGATGACCCACAAGTATAGGGGATCGCAACAGTCTTTGAGGGCAGTGAAACCCAAATTTATTGACTCGGCACAAGGGGAGCCAAATAATATTTATAAGTCTTAACAGATGAGTTGTCAATTCAGCTACACCTGAAAGTAGACTTTCTCACAACAATTTATCAGTGGTAACAATTTTATAACAACGGTAGTAGTGAAATAATAACAGGAGTAAAATAGTAACAACAGTAGCAATTGTGGAAAACAACAGGATTAAAATACTATAGGCATAGAGAATGGATGAACAGGTGTTTCATGGATATGATAGTTCATATAATAATAATAACGTGGGCATTGCAGATAGATGATAATAAATCATCCAAGTTCTAGGCAAACCATAGGCATGTGTTCCAATTTAGTCGTACGTGCTCGCAATGAGAAACTTGCACAACATCTTTTGTCCTACCAGCCCGTTGCAGCGGGGCCTCAAGGGAAACTACTGGTAATTAAGGTGCTCCTTTTCATAAATCAGCGCAGCAAAACATTAACACTCCATGAACAAATGTGATCCTCACATCGCAGTCATCCCCTCCGGTTGTCCCAATTATTGTCACTTTGGGGCCTCGGGTTCCGGACAACGACATGTGTAAACAACTTGCAGATATGATCAAGAAACATAATTATACTCATGAAACAATAACATGTTCAGATCTGAGATCATGACACTCGGGCCCTAGTGAGAAGCATTAAGCATAACAAGTTGCAACAACGATATAAAGCACTAACAACTGATAGTAAGCAGTATGCCCAAACAATATGGCATTATTACATGAACGATATCATCTAATCCATTCCATCCCTATCAGCCTACAACAAGGATTACTCACACATGGATGGGGAAATAATGGACGGTTGATGGAGAAGTGGTGGCAGTGACGATGGCGATGATCTCCTTCGAATCCCCTTCCCGACAGAGTGCCAGAATAGGAATTTCTGATCCCCGAATTGGGTTTCGAGGCGGCGGCGGAGCTCGGGTGTGTTTCTCTGGAATATGACAAACCCCCCTCTATTTTAGGGTTATGGGGCATAAGTAGTCGAAAGGGGAGCCCGAGGGTGTGGCTGGTGCCACCACACCACATGGCGGCGCGGCCTGGGGGGGAGCCCAGCCATGGTGTGGGCCCCTCCTTTCCCTCCTCCAGCTCTTCTCCTGGCTCCGGAGGTCTTCGGGTGAAATAAGGACTTTGGGGTCTTTTCCAGGCAATTTGCTGAAAGTTGTTTTTTCTGCACAAAAACAAGACACCAAAGTAATTCTGCTGAAAACAACGTTAGTCTGTGTTAGTTGCATCCAAAACTCACAAGTTTAGAAGAAAACAATAGAAAAAGTGTTCGGAAAAGGAGATATGTTTTGGACGTATCAACATCACTGGAGGAGGCGAGGAAGAAGAAGGTGTAGACGCCGGCAATTGGAGCCTCTGCACCACATCGCTGGCTCTTCCCCAGAGTAGGAAAAAGACATCTTCATACTCAAGGGCAAGTGGCAGCTGGAGAACAAAGACGAAGAGCCGAAGCCCAAAGTCGGAGAAAGGGTGGTTCCGGCTTCCCACATTCTGCGAGGTATGGGGTTCCCGTCTTCCGCCTTTTTTATCCAAGTTCTCCACCATTATGGTGTCCAACCACATAATATTTCGCCAAATTCCATCCTTTACACAGTCAGCTTTCAGGATTTGTTCAAGGGTTACCTAGTGATAGAACCTAGGTTAGACTTCTTTCAGTATTGCTTCTATGTGAAGCGGAATAGTTTTGATGGCCTTCTGGCCATTTGCGAAACCATTCCTTCAATCTACGTCGTGGCAGAGAGGAATGGTTCCCCAATATAAAAACCAACAAATCCGTCAAATTCTGGACGAGTCCTTTCTTTTACCACCAGGATGTTCTGTATCCTAAAAAGGATACATGCATTTCGACTTTCAAAAACTCAGCCGCCTCCCCCAAGGAAAACTGGGCTTTGGACGTCGTCCAGGTTTTGCCTCCACACCTCCTAAGGATCAAAACACAGATCACCAAACTGGTTGCCTCCACTCCACCTCTTAAAGAAATGGATACAATCCTGTGCTGGCTCGAACAGCTGATCCATCCTCTCGCCTTTCGTGGCGGACGCCTTCTCTACTAATACTCGGGCCCCGAGGACAGCATGAGGGTTACTTCGACAGTAATATCGGAGAAACTCTTCCGGAAGAGGGTGAACCACCTGATGGCCACCCGTGACCAATACATGGATTGTTTTCCAATGTTCCATGCAGAGAACCCTCCTCCCAAGGTAATGCATTCTTATTCGCCTTTGAAGGGATGTATTCTAATTACTTATTCATGCTTTTGCAGATTGATACTCTTTCAGAGGATCAACTTGTGTCTGCTGATGTGGAGGCAATTCTAAAAGCCCGCTTTGCAGCGGCCGGTGGTAGGAACTGCAAGAAACTTGCTTCCTCCTCTGAAGTCATTGACCTTGACGAAGTTCCTGTTGCCACTTCTAGGTAACTTGATTGTTCATGCTTTCCTCTTTTCCGGCATAAAATTCTTCGTCTCTGTCTTTTAATTCCGCCTTTCTTTCTTCCTAGTCTCTCTCCGCTCCTCTAAAGGGGAAAGGAAGGAAAAAACAAAAGGTAATTTTTCACAGGGGAGCGAAGCCTTCCCCCTGACATCGCTTGAGATACTCCGATGGAGGATGCTGCAGGAGAGCATTCCGCTCCTTTGGGAGAGTCAGAATTCCCCCTCCCAGCCAGTCCAGCCAGCCCGATGCATCCACACCGGATGTTCGGGAAAGGGCGGCACATCACGAAGAAGGAGGGCCATTTCTTGTCAAAATTGACGAGGACGTTCCGTCTTTTGACCATAAGTTTAAGGTAAAGAAAGAAGCATGCTTTGACGAACAAGGATACATGAACTCCTGAAAAAAAAACAATTCGTCAAAGCCCCTTGTTCCGTCCTTGGCCACAAGGTAGTTTAATTATCCGGGATAATTACACTTTCTCGCCTCGGTAGGTCATTCAGGACAACATTCATCACATGGGGATCTCCTTCTCAGAATACAGTAAGGATTTCATCGAGATGCTTTCTGGCCTTTAAAAGATGAGCCATGTATACTCCCAGCCCCAAGTATTAATATGGAAGCATTCTTTTCACATTAATACTTTTTAGGATTTTGTGTCCATCTTTTGGTTTTACTTATTTTTCTTTCCGTATGCTTTAGCAAACTGTCGAAAGCATTAACATGGAGGTGCTCAGCAAACTCAACGGGAAAAATAAGGAGGTGAAATCTCTTTTTCAAATCACGGAAGAGAAAGAGTCTGAGATTACTGAAATTCACAAGAATTTCAAGGGGAATGCCTGTAAGTATACTATTCCTTCCTTGTTTGCTTTTACCTTGCGAGTTTTTCATACTTACGCGTTAACCATTTTATCTGTCTTTTCAGCCTTACCTACTGAAGCAAAGCAAGCCACTGCGGATCCGACAATGCTCAACAGCTCCGTAACAAAAATTTGGAACTTCACAAGATTAATGTGAAGATCCAAAAGGAGTTGGCCAAAAGCCGGAAAGCTTTGGAACTTTCGGAGTCTCGGCTTAATGCTCGGAGTGAGAAAGAAAAATCTACCATCATGGATTTGGAGGCTTCTCTTCTCGATCGCCTGGAGGAGATTGCCGAAATCGACAAACATATTCTTGGTATGCTTTTTAGCTTTACCAGTTATTCATTCAGTTTCAATCATTATGCTTTTCTTCTGTGTTTTTCTTAATGTCTTCCTTTCTATACTTTATAGCAGAAGGCGGCTCCTCTTCTCGGATTGATTGCATCCTGGCTTTCGGTGTTTTCCTCCAAAACATGAAGAAAGCTGAAAGGAAGCTTGTCAGCAAGTGCCTTCCGGATAAAAAAGCCGAATACTCCGACATTGGGCAGCTTCCGGCGGCTTTCACGATAGTTATCGCCCAAAGGGGGTCGTGGCTGAAGTTTGCTGCCCATGGTGGAGTGCACATGACCCTTGGGCTCATGAAAATTCATTACCCCACCGCCAAGACATGGCGCGTTGCAACCGGCATTCCCCAAGGTTACACTGAAGCCCAAAGGACAGAGATCTTCGAATCTGTCAAGGGATATGCCTCCAAGATCGCTCGGATGGTCTCCACCAACACTTTCTACCCGGAAGAAGAAATTCCTTCAATTCCGGAGAATCCGAGTGATAGCGACGATGACGAAGACAACGAAGAATTCGTGGATTTCGTCTAACATCATGCCTTGTGGATGCCAGAAGGCAGAAGAACGCATTACTGTTTTTTCCATGTAAAATTCAGGTATGTAATGCATTCTAAATGCCTGCTTTTGTAAAAATAATCAAGCCTTTTGCGTTATGTTCTCTTTGGAAGTTATTATGTCTCCCATTACTTAAGTTCTCTGGTTTGTACACTTTAAATTTTCTTAGTGATTGAGCAACCCGAAAGTATGAAATCTTCAAGCCGAGTAACCAGGCAAAAGCCAATCAGTTTGAACTCGGATTCATGAGTCATACACTTTGGTGCTTCAACTTACTAATCGAGTGACCCACCACATGAATAATCAGATAATACTTATGTAAATGAGAATCTAAAAAGCATGAACTCGAGGCACACATACAAAATCTGGTGTTCTGTAGCCTTTTTAGGCCAAAATCATTCAACTTTCTTAACTCCGAGAACACAGGCAAAATTCGGGTTAACATTGAAGCAAATTGAAATATCATTGGAAATACAAAATACGAAACATGCTTTAATGTTAAAAGACAGAAAAAAATTGCATGCATTTTCGACAAACTTCATGATCTCAATAATGTTTACATAGAATTGGACTAGGTATAGAAAGGACGTAACTACTGGATGCTCCAAGGCCGTTTTGTCTCTCCTAGCTCTATATCTATGCTTCTTTTCCTGTTGCGATTCCGATTTTTTGGGTATTCTTCGTCATCTCGAATATCTACATGGTAGTATGACCCATTTTTCATAGCTTTTCTAATAACGAAAGGTCCCTCCCAAACTGGAGCTAACTTGTGTTTCCTATCCTGCACCCGTCTTAGCACTAAGTCACCTTGTTTGAAAGAACGATGCTTGATTTTCCAGATATTATAACACCGTAAACCTTGTTGATAAGTGACGGATCCTTGCAACACAAGTTCCTGTTCTTCTTCTAGAAGATCGACAACATCATGTCGTGCACTTTTGGCATCCACCTCAATGTAATCTTGCACACTAGGGATTCATGGATCATGTCCGTTGGAAGCGTTGCTTCTGATCCATAGACCAGGAAAAAAAGGCGTCTGCTTCATTGATCTATTCGGCGTTGTGCATATGCTTCAAAGCACGGAAGGTGATTATTCTACCCATGCTCCAGCTGCTCTGTGAAGAGGTGATTCGAGTCTTGGGCGTATTCCTTGCAATATTGAGCAATTCATACGTGCAACTTGGCCATTGAATTGTGGGTGTGCAACTGATGCTAGGTCAAGGCGGATTCCCGTTTGCCAGCAATATTTTTCCGGCTTTCCAATTGCAAAGTTTGTCCCGTTATACGTGATTATGCTATGTGGAATGTTGTATCTCATGGCTATGTCTATGATAAAATTCATGGCAGTCACACCATCAAGCTTTTTGATGGGTTTAGCCTCCACCCACTTGGTATACTTATCTACTGCAAGGAGTAGATGTGTAAGTACGACTCTTGCAGTTTTAAATGGCCCTGTCATATCTAGCACCCAGACCGTAAACGACCATGTAATGGGAGTAGTTTTGAGTGCTTGAGCCGGCATATTTGTCTGTTTGGCGTAATACTGGCATCCGACACATGTATTAACTATGTGCTCCGCGTCTGTCTTGGTTGTAAGCCAGAAAACCCTGCTTGGAATGCTTTATTGACTATGCTTTTTGATTGAGCATGATGTCCACAATCTCCGTCATGGATTTCTTACAGGATTTGTCGTCCTTTTTCCGGCGAAACACAACGCTGGAAAATTCTGGATGTACTGTGTTTATACAGGTAACCATTAATAACTGTGTATCCTTTGCATCGGTGCTTTATCTGTCTTTGCAAGACTTCGTCTGCTCCGTCCGGGAATTTCTGATCAACTAAGAAATTCAGGTATGGCACCGTCCAATCTAGGATTACGAGCAACACCTCGATTGACTTGGAAAGTAAGAGATAGTCTACATCTCCGCCTTTTATTGATGGTTCGTACAAATGCTGGACGAAAACAACAGGTGGTATTGTTTTTACGCTTTACGAGCACATTAGGGCTAAAGCATCAGCGAACCAGTTTTATTCCCGCTTTACATAGTTTACCTGAAATCCTAGAAAGCATATAGAGAATTCGTTGACAGTTCTCCGATATTCCGCTATTATAGGGCTTTTAACACCTCATGTCCGGTTAAGTTGGTGATGTACTAAATCCAAGTCTCCACAACATAGTATTCGTTTAATGCCTATTTCCTTTGCAATATGCAAGCCATGAAGTAGTGCCTCATATTCTGCCACATTGTTAATGGCATTAAAGTGAATTTGCAGCACATACTCCATTTTATTGCCTTTTGGAGATTTTAGAACCACACCTGCATCGACGCCTTCTTTCATTTTGGATCCTTCAAAATGCATGATCCAATATTCTGACTCCGGCATTGGCATGTTTTCCATGGCTTCTGTCCAATCGGCTACAAGTCTACCAACACATGGGATTTAATTCTCGTCCGGGGCTGGTACTTAATGTCGAACGTAGCAAACTTAGTGCCCCATTTGGCGACTCTGCCTCTTGCACCCGCAATGTTTATGATATCCCCTAGTGGTGCTTTGCTTACCAATGTTATGGAATACCCTTGGAAACACTGACGGAGTTTTCTTGATGCGAAAAATTCGCCATATGCCAGCTTTTGATAATGTGGATACATTTGCTTTTATTCCGAGAACACTTCACTAATGTAGTATACCAGATACTGTTTTGGAATGCTTTTTTCGTCTTTCTTCCTTTCCGCTATTATCACCACACTAATAACCCTATTTGTTGTTGTTAGATACTGTAAAATTGGTTCTTCCTCCTTTGGGGATGCCAAAGTCGGAGCTTTTGTTAAAGTTTCCTTTAGCTGGATTAATGCTTTGTCTGCTTCTTCTGTCCACAAAAATTTGTTGGATTTCTTTAATAATTTGAATAATGGTAGAGCTTTATCACCAAGCCGGCTTATGAACCTGCTTACGGCGTCTACGGAACTCATTAATCTCTAGACGTCTTTTAGGAAAGTAGGCCTTTTGATGTTAAGGATTGCTTTGATCTTTTTCAGGTTTACTTCGATTCCTCTGTGAAAAACGATGAAATCTGGAAGTTTTCTCGAGGGAACCCCGAATACGCACTTTAATGGATTTAACTTCATTTTGTCAGTGCGCAGATTCTCGAATGTTTCTCGTAAATCTTCAAGGAGCGTATGCTTTTCCTTGGAAAGGATGGCAATATCATCTGCGTAAACATGGACATTTTTGCCTATTTGGTCATGCAAGCATCTTTGCATGCAAAGCTGGTATTGCTCCAACATTTTTCGGGCCAAAAGGCATGGTTATGTAATAGTACGTTCCATAGGGCATTATTAAAGAGGTTTTAATTTATTCCTCTTCCTTCAAGCGTATTTGATGATACCTGAAATAAGCATCCAAAAAGCATAAAAGCTCAGAGTCAGCAGTGGCATATATTATTTGATCGATTCGCGGTAAGGCGAACCTACCATTTGTGATGGAGGGGTGATAACCCGGTAGGCCAACTCCAAGGTGTAATTCGGCCCAAAGGACGCTGCGCAAGATCCGGCTAAGGATAAAAGAACTTCTAGAAAGCCCAAGATTGTAGGCCTCTTAACCCGGATTGTGGGTTACGGTAAGGGAAGTTAGGGTTTTATACGCAGTGTCCGGGTAGGATTCAGGGTGCGCCTTGGAGGGCAAGCCAGGGGGTTCGGGTGCTTTATAAACCGGCCCCTAAGTTAGGTTAAAAAAGATCCAAGAGTTCTACCAATTTCACTTGATATCGAGCATCCAGTGTAACACGAGAGTTGAGTTAATACATCGAGATCGGAGACTCGGCGACTTGATTGCCGGCTTCCAGATCGAGTATCATCATGTTTTCCTCTGAGCTAAACCCTCTCCCAAACGCCTGTGTCGTCTTGCCCCAAGATCAGTTACCCCTGGTAACGTCTGCCGTGATTATCCCACGACAGTTGGCGCCCACCGTGGGGCCTGCGTCCAAAGGTGTTTACATCACGGGAGAAGCTCGGAAGAACATGGAGAATCTAGTCATCGGCGAGATCTACATCGACCACGAAGGAAAGAAGACGATGGACGATTCCGGTTGGGGGCCGGAGTCGGATCACCTCGCATCCGGGTCTATCGTGACAATCGGCCAGATCAGCATCTTCATCGGTATGGTACGTACATCTGGTTTCAAAGGACAATATCATGTGTATACTACAGGAACTTCCAATAGGGACAAAAAGATACTGAATCAAGCGGTAAACTCGGTTTCCTCGGCTGTTCCAAGATAACTGAGGTGGTCGGAACAAGATGTAACATGGAGCAGAAGAGATCACCCGGAAAGAATAGAACACCCGGGAGTCTTAGCATTGGTAGTCGCACCACAGGTCAATGGCTACGAGTTGAAAAAGGTCCCGATGGACGGCGGAAGCAGCATCAATATTCTGTATTGGGAAACCTTTTTACGTATGGATCTCAAGGAGTCTCAGCTACAGAAAAGCTCAACAATTTTTCATGGGATAGTGCCGGGTCACTCAGCGTGCCCCGAGGGAAAAATCGCACTGGAGGTAGCTTTTGGAGAATCGAAGGATAATTATCGAGTCGAGTGGCTCACTTTCGAGGTGGTTAAATTGCGCAGTCCTTATCACGCGCTGTTCGGAAGGCCGGCTTATGCTAAATTCATGGCTAGGCCGTGTTATGTATATTTACAGCTAAAAATCCCGGGTCCCAAACAAACCATCACCATACATGGAAGCCGGGACATAGCAGCTGAGTGCGATGAAGGAGATTCGGTAATGGCCGAGCAGGCTTGCAGAAAAGAGGAACTCAAGTATTACCGGTCTCAAGTAGACCCGGATGACAGAACGGCATTGAAAAGACCAAATATTGAAGACGAGAGAGCGAAATTCAAGGTAGCACAGGACACTAAGATGATAGCTTTTGTTGAAGGTGATCCCACTAAGCAATTTACTATAGGGTCTAACTTGGACAGCGAGCAGGAGAAGGCACTTGTGGAGTTTATTCGTTCAAACGCGGACGTGTTCGCCTGGACGCCTAGCGATATGCCGGGTATCCCTACAGAATTGGCAGAGCACGGTTTGCACGTAGACCCCAAGTCCAGGACGTTGAAGCAGGGCCTGCGGAAGATGAATGAGGAAAGAAGGAAAGCTATAGGAGAAGAAATCGCACGGCTGCTGACAGCCGGCTTCATCATGGAAGTATTTCATCCGGATTGGTTAGCAAATCCGGTTCTCGTGATGAAAAAGACCAATGAGTGGAGGATGTGCATCGATTTTACGAGTCTCAACAAGCATTGCCCAAAGGATCCGTTTGCACTACCAAGGACAGATCAGATCATAGACGCAGTAGCTAGAAGTGACCTATTATGCTTTCTGGACGCATATTCCGGGTATCATCAGATTAAGCTCAAGAGGGAGGATTGGGAGAAAACATCATTTATAACACCTTTTGGGGCCTTTTGTTACAAAACTATGACGTTTGGATTGAAGAACGCTGGCGCAACTTATCAACGGTGTATACAGAAGTGCTTTGAGGACCAAATTGGACGCAACGTCCATGCTTATGTGGATGATGTGGTTATCAAGACCAGGAAGGCATAGACATTTATCGACGATCTAAAGGAGACGTTCAAGAACTTGAGGAGGTATCAGATGAAGCTTAACCCGACGAAGTGTCTATTTGGAGTTCCAGCTGGGAAATTACTCGGCTTTATCGTTTCCGAGAGAGGAATTGAGGCAAACCCAGATAAAATAAAAGCTATCCAGAATCTGAAAAAGCCGGAAAATTTGAAGCATGTTCAAAAGCTCACGGGCTGCATAGCAGCCTTGAGCCGGTTTATATCCAGACTCGGAGAAAAAGCAATACCCTTGTACCGGCTCTTGAGGAAATCCGATAAATTCGTGTGGGATCAAGAGGCGGATGAGGCGTTCGAGGCATTAAAGAAGCAGTTATCTGAAGCACCGGTCCTAGCGGCCCCAGGTCCTAAAGAGCCCATGCTGCTATACGTAGCAGCGGGTCCCCGAGCCGTTAGTGCAGTAGTGGTTGTGGAGCGTAAAGAGGATGGGAAAGGTTACCCGGTCCAGAGACCGATTTATTACGTCAGCGAGGTATTATAAGAGGCAAAGCAACGCTATCCGCATTGGCAAAAGCTGGTTTTTGGGGTCTTTATGGTCAGCCGGAAACTGAAGCCGTATTTCCAGGAACACCCCATAACAGTGGTAAGTTTGATACCAATGTCGGATATCATCAGAAACTCGGATGCGACAGGAAGAATAGCCAAATGGGCAATAGAGATGGGGGATTATTACATCAACTACGAGCCCATGTAAGCAATTAAATCTCAGGCTTTGGTCGATTTCGTTAATGACTGGACACACACAGGCATGACCACCTTTGCTCCAAACTCCGAATCTTGGATCATGCACTTCGATGGATCCAAGCAATACGAGGGATCAGGAGCTGGAGTGGTGCTAACATCACCTAAAGGAGACAAATTGAGTTACGTGCTACAGATTCACTTTGATTGTTCCAACAACGTGGCCGAGCATGAGGCCCTATTGCACGACTTAAAGGTAGCCAAGGAGATGAACGTTAAGAGGATACGATGCTTTGGAGATTCGGACCTTGTGGTACAGCAGGTATCAGGAACTTGGGATAGAAAGGACACAACCATGGCAGCATACCGCAGAGAGGTTGATAGGGTTGCAGGATGTTTCTCCGGATATGAGGTGGAGCACATAGACAGAAGAAAGAATGAGGCAGCAGACGCCCTCGCTAGACTCGGCTCGCGCAGAGAGCCGGTTCCACCTAATGTCTTCCTGGATGAATTATGGCGACCATCAGTTAAAACCGAGTCTGAAGAAGAACTGGCAAACCAAGACCCGGATTTGGAGCTCGTGGCCACTGTACGCGACATTCCCGAGTGGACAGAACCGTTTTTGGCCTACCTATCACGAGGCGAGTTACCACAACAGGAGGTGTTAGCAAGGCAAATTTTGAGGCGAGCAAAGGGATATTCTATCATCAATGGGGAGTTGTACAAGAGAAGTGCAGCAGGAGTCTTTTTGCGCTGTGTAGCACCAGAAGAAGGCCGACAGATTCTTAAAGAAATCCATGAAGGTGATTGTGGGAATCATACATCCACAAGATCCCTTGTGGCCAAAGCTTATCGACACGGATTTTTCTGGCTCACGGCTCTAGCAGATGCAGAGCGCTTAGTGGCAAGGTGTGACGGATGTCAAAGGTACGCTCGTCAAACCCACGTGCCGGCTATGGAATTGCGGACTATTCCGTTAACTTGGCCGTTCGCTGTTTGGGGTATGGACATGGTGGGTCCCTTTCACATGTCACCTTGCAAGAAGACACATCTTTTGGTGGCCATTGACAAGTTTACTAAATGGGTTGAGGTTATGCCAGTCACCAATTGTGAAGCAGTTACAGCAGTCAAGTTCCTGAAAAGAATTATCTACCGGTTAGGGTATCCCCACAGCATAATTACCGACAATGGAACCAACATGTCCCTTGGCGCGATGGAAAAGTTCTGTGGCAACAACGGGATAAAACCAAGAGTTACTTCGTGGACTAAAACCACGACTGCGAGTCTCCTGCATCAGGGCTGCGGGTGCATGGGTTGAAGAACTACCTTCCGTGGTTTGGGGTATCAACACTACACCTAACAGATCTACTCAGATGACACCATTCTTCATGGTTTATGGTGCGGAAGCGGTGTTGCCGAGTGATATTATTCATGATTCACCTCGAGTATCAGCTTACGTCGAGGTAGAGAACGAGAAGACCCGTCAAGATGCCGTAGATATGTTAGAAGAACAAAGGGAACAAGCCCTGGAAAGGTCAACCATATATCAGCAAGATTTACGGAGGTATCATAGCCGGCGCGTGAAAACCTGGGTCTTCCAGGAAGGAGACTTGGTCCTGCGTCTGGTACAGTCAAACGAAGGGAAACACAAGTTATCACCACCATGGGAAGGGCCGTTTATCATAAGCCGGAATCTGCACAACGGGTCGTATTACTTGATAGATGCAAGGGAAGAGTCGGCTACAGTTAATGACACCGCTCATACCACTTCGTCTATGCAGGAAAGAGACAGACCATGGAACGTGGCTCAGCTACGTCCCTACTATACTTAGTATAGACTATATTGGCAAGTGGAGTTGCACGATGTAACAGGCGGCAGGTTTTCAGACGCACTCTTTTCCTATCCAGGGCACCCTTGGGGACTGGATGGGTTTTTAATGAGGCGGCCTGCTGACCTAACTTTCGCATATCAAGTAAAGAGGTGGTTATTCTTACGTTCTTCACTCTCCGTATGTTGTGTATATCTAGGTCTTGGGGGCTGATTGCTTGAATAGCACAGTTACAAACTCAAAGACCCGGCCTTGATGCCTATGAGTTAAAGGGCCGATTACTCGCAAACGAGTACGGCTGCAATCTTATAACCGGACAAAGGAGCCAAATTTTCTTGACTTTCTTACTTAAGCTCGATGTGACTCGCACTAAAGTGGCATGATTTGCGCTTACGATTACAATCAGCCATGAAGCCCAATGGGACTTGCCTGACCCTGTTTTCGTACAGATGTAACAACATGGTATCCACGCGAAAGCCGGCTTACAGTACAAGATAGTCAAAAGGGTCATCTAAACCACAAGTTATGCAGAGTACAGGGCTAATAGCCGGAAACTCAACGTTTATCAAGCATAACTTCAATACCTATATGAAACGGCTCTGGGCTTGGGCTTAGCAGCAAACAACTTGTTCCCTTGGAAAAACCATACATCCCAGACTCGGCATTTTGGGTCTCGGGGACTGGGGATTTTGAAAAAAAGGAAAAGTTGCTTAGTTGCTAAAACTCAAAAAACCCAAACATCCGAGTCTTGGGGACTTGGGGACTTAAAGAAAAGTCCGCTTGTCAAAATCCATGAAACTCGGAAACCGAGTCTCACAAAAGGAACCATAAAGAAAGTCGGATATCAAGAATAAACTCAAAAACCAGATAAATATCAAGTTCATCCAGAGGCCAGAAGAGGCACAAGGCGTATCAAGAACTTAAAGTGCATTACAAATTTCGGTACCAGCATCAATGGTTCACAGGCGCATCATCAAGTAATAATTGTTTAAACGGCCTATTCACCGACTGACGCATATGGCATAGCATTAGGTAGCAGGTATCACTCGGTATTCTGGGCTGCGGCGTCCATCTTCTCCTTGCCCTTGCTATTACTATTGGTGGCAGCAGCACCCGGATCAGCAGCATTGCCGGCTCGCGCAGGAGGAGGGACGATTGGTGTGGAAGTAGCAGGCGCAGAGTCGGCTTCAGCCTTCTTTTTTGCAGCTTCCTCCCTCAACTTGGCGGCTTCCTCCTTCCATTGGGCTAGCATATCATACGGCTTGGGAAGATCCGACTTAATCGCTTCACCATCAGCACCATAGGAAGGGACAATGGAATTGAGCTCCAAGCTGTCAGCAATCACGCTTGCCGAGTAACGGACTTCTTTCTGGATGGCCTTGAAATCCTTCGGGGAAAATTTGGACCCATCTCGGTTGAATTCCGAAACCCGACCATCAGCTTGGCCAGCTCTAGCTTAGGAAAGTAAGCTTTCGCCAGGGTAGCCCCCGGGTTACCCCAACCCGGCAGGACGAGCGTTTCCAATGCCAAATCCACTCGGGAATAGTGGAGCAGGCATCCAGCATCCTCTTCAGGTCGACGTGCCCAACACCCGTCCACCGTAGTTCTTCAAGGATCCATTTGGTTCCGGCACATAGTTGCCGGATGACGCTCTTGATGGTCTTCAGCTTGGCAATATCATCTTCTTCCGGCATTACTTCATCCGGACCTGCAGAAAGAAATGAAAACACGAGTAAGGAAACCCGGCTATGTGTCAGACGGATGACCCGGGTTATGAATATTATGCTAAGAGTCATACCGAGCAAAGCGCGATATGTATCAGCAATCTGGACAGAAAGGTTCACTAGACTATCTTCGGCTGCATGAGCCCTCCTCCTATACTTTCTCATGATCTTCCCACTCCTCCTGGCCTCAGCCTCGGCCTCCTCACGCAGAGCAACCTCCTTTTCAATACGCTTGGTGGCCTTAGCCAATTTTTTCTCAGACTGGGTCACGAAGTCCTGAGTGGAGATACAGGGATAAATTAGTCGGAAATACTGTGAAGTTCCAGGCAAATTACCAAGAAATTCACCCGGAACTTGGGGACTAGATAAGGATACAAGCAATGTTATTCGGATTTACCTCATGTTTTGCTATCAAAGCTTCCAGGATATTCTCTTCCTTGGCCCTTAAGGTGTGAAGGGCACTAAGCATCTGGGGGAATGTCATGTCTTCAGGCTTGGTGCCAGAAGAACCGGCAGCTTGAGCCTCTGGATGAAGAGTTTTTCCTGATTTTGGGGTCGAGACCCGGACCGTCTGGTTCTCCGGGTTTGGGGAACTCGTCCTCGTCTCTTGGATCTCAATCTCTTCATCCACGTCTTCAGACGATTTTGGAGACCCGGCTTCTTGTCGGACCGGGTCATTAAAAGGATCTTGTTCTTGCACGTCTTCATCCTCATCACCAGCCGCGGCGTCCGCATTATCAGTTGGTTCCTCCGTTTTCTGGTTATCTGTTTCCATGTTCTCCGGGTCACTAACTGTGACTTGAGCGCTAAAGAAAAGGGAGAGAGGCAGTTAGCAACAGTGATTGAAAGTTGTCAGATATGAAAGGATGTCATATAGCAAAGACTTACCCGGTATTTACAGCGTAATCTGGCGGGAGCTCGCTGCTGGAAGCAGATGAAGTCGTCAAAGGGACCGATAGCGGAACCCGGAATTGCCCGGCACGTGGATGGTTGGTAGATGGGTGACGCTGAGGGGATTTGGAGGATTGAGGTGGAGGAGTACCGACCCGGTGGACTGGTGAGGTGGTGATACCGGGATTAAGGGGATCGTCACCCGGAGAACTCCGGGTCACCCTACGTTTGGCCGGGAGAGGGTCCTTCAAGTGTGACGAGTGTGACAACTGTTGGTTAAGTCTACGCATGATATCGAAGGAGTAAGGTTCAGAGGATATAGAAGAGAAAGGAACCTTGGAAACCACTCCTCTGGCTTTCCTCTTGGCCCCGACTGTTACTTCCTGATCAGATTCGGTGGCCTCCGGGTCGTCCTCATCCTTCTCTTCTTCGTCCTCCAGCCCTGCGAGCCGAGTATGTATTGATGAAAAAAGTTAAAATGGGAGGAAAATGATACAAGTAAAGATGATACAAGACCCGGATAAGAACCTTCATCATCATTGGCCGGCTCGTCTTCCTCTTCCGGGTCTCTGGAGGGGGGGGGGAGGTTTCAACTTTCCAGAAAGGGTCATCAGCCTGAGACAAAAAGATGAAAGTAAGAATTAAAAGCAGTATCTAGTCAAAGTGTGGAAATAAGCTTATGAGTATCGGGTCTTACCGCTGGAGCCGGATTTTCCCGAGTAAATGGAGGTAACCCGGCGATGTTCTTTATGACTTCCAGTTTTTCCGTCAGGAAACCTTTGATGGTTTTGTTGGTGTCGCCGGCTGCAAAGCTCTTGGTAGAATATCGGAGCGCGTCCGTGGTGTGCCCCGAGTACTCGCACATCAATTTGGTGCGGATAGAATTGGGTTGGATCCGGAAATCAACCCAAGTTTTCACTAAATTGAGCCCAAGAAGACCTTGGGCGGAGAGGATGGCTATTCTAGCTAGTAAAGGCAGGATTGCTTCCCTGTCCGAGTCAGGGGCGAAAGCATTGAATTTTTCAGAAATATCGAGGAGACCCTCCGAGTAACCCGGCAGTTTCTTTTCACCGGGTGGGGAAGTGTCGTGGCAGTAAAAGAAGGATAACTGCCAGTGTTTAACATCGGAATTCAGATTAAGGGTTGGCATTGGTGAGTTCTTGCGGCGTTGGATGGATACCCCGCCGCAAGTGAGAAGTGCCCCGTCACCGCTTTCGCGGCACGGCTTGCACTGGAAAAGTTCGATGAAGAGGGCCAAACTTGGCGGAGTGCACAAGTATGACACGGACAAAACAATGAAGTGAGTAATATTCAACATAGAGTTAGGCCCTATGTCAAATATCCTGAGGCCATAATGGCTTAGGACCTCACGAAAGAAAGGGTGACCCGGAGGACGGAATCCCCGGGTCACGTGCTCTATGAAACAGATTACCTCGCCGTCGGCGGGTGTGGGCCGGGTCTCGTCACCCGGCGCCCTCCAACGAATGTCCTTCTGAGAGGGGAGGACCCCCAACTCGGCCAGCTCTTCCAGCTTGGCCTTTGTGACTGTGGATCGCCCCCAATTGGCGGATATGTATTGGGTTGTCTTCGCCTGGGCCGACTGTTTCCCTTGCCTTTTGGGAGCCATGGGATCAACCTGCGAAACACGAGGAAAAAAGATACAGGAAATGAAACTCGGAAATATTGGGTTACCCGAGTATATACACGAAGTATCGAGAAGATATGAAAACTAAGAATTATCCGGGTATCATGCCATGAGGTGAAGATTACAAGGTATCCGGGTATCAAGTGTAATTATAGAAACTATTGGTTACTTACGTATTGAAAGGTGTTTGAGGAAGACGGATGATTGCCCATGTATCTACTGCAAGCAAAAGAGCCGGAAGAGGAGGATTTTCCGGGTGTCAATGACATGCGCGGAAAATTGGGATGAAATGGATCTAGATTGGAAAACTCCCGGACGGTTCTACGAAGAAATTGATGATTAATAATGGTAGGAGGGTGGTGTGTGATTATCAATCAGGCTATTGGACGAGCTAGCAAGCATCTAAGCAATTTAATCCGGCGCCACAAGGAAAGCGACCCGCGGATTGACCTAGATCCAATCCAGAGTAAATCGAAAAACTGCAAGACTGAATTAATGGATACAAGGAACTTACTGGAAGGAATTGGAGTCTAACGCGGCGACGGCAGATGGTGTGATCTGAATGCCCCTTTGCAACCTCCGATGGGCAGGATAAGGGCGCGGCGGCGGAGCTTGGCGGCGGCACGGAGTGGTTTGAGGACGAACGTGGCCGGCGGCGGTTTGCTCCGGTGGTGAGCTCGGAGTTCCTGCGGCGGTGTTGCGCGGGCTCGAGAAGTGAGAAAGGAGAAGGAGTTGGAATGAAATGTTGGGGTCTAGGTTATCCTCTGGGCATCTATTTATAAGGTGCGGGCGGATAAACTTATTCCAACGGGTGGAAGCCGGAAATTTTGGGATAACAGTTATTTGTGCGGATTTTGTGAGATATGCTTTAAGTGCTAGCCGAGATATCCGGACAAAAATGAGAAGGAGATCTTCTCCGCGACATCAGGGCCAATTATCGAGTAAAGCAAGCCGGATCTTTGACATTTTTGTCAGGGTGCTGGCCCGGAAAGTTAGGCAAAGGATTTGGAAAAAGCCGGGTTACTATATGGCCGCCGTGGAGTTAGGCCTAGCTGTTTATCAAAGCAATGTAACCCGGCCTCTATTGAACTTGTAAGTTTGATAACTTTGCAGGGAATAGCGTGCGCTTCAAAGAGGATCCTGTGAAGCCCAAGCTATTCTGGGGACTACTGATGGAGGGGTGATAACCCGGTAGGCCAACTCCAAGGTGTAATTTGGCCCAAAGGACGCTGCGCAAGATCCGGCTAAGGATAAAAGAACTTCTAGAAAGCCCAAGATTGTAGGCCTCGTAACCCGGATTGTGGGTTACGGTAAGGGAAGTTAGGGTTTTATACGCAGTGTCCGGGTAGGATTCAGGGTGCGCCTTGGAGGGCAAGCCAGGGGGTTCGGGTGCTTTATAAACCGGCCCCTAAGTTAGGTTAAAAAAGATCCAAGAGTTCTAGCAATATCACTTGATATCGAGCATCCAGTGTAACACGAGAGTTGAGTTAATACATCGAGATCGGAGACTCGGCGACTTGATTGCCGGCTTCCAGATCGAGTATCATCATGTTTTCCTCTGAGCTAAACCCTCTCCCAAACGCCTGTGTCGTCTTGCCCCAAGATCAGTTACCCCTGGTAACGTCTGCCGTGATTATCCCACGACAATTTGGACACAATTTGTTCAAACCGGTATAATATATACACATCCTAAGGGCGGTTGTGTCTTTCTACGGGACTAATACCGGATTATCAGACCGGTTGGTATGAATATCTTCCCGGATAAAATCAGCTGCTAAAATCCGGATTATTTCCTTGCCAATAGCCTTCTGTCTTCTTCCATCGAAACGACGGAGACCTTGTTTGATGAATTTCGATCCTAGAATAACCTTTAATTGGTGCTCAGTAAGTTCCCGGGGTACACCTGGAATGTCGGCAGGACACCAGGCAATGGTTCTCACGAAGGAACTTGATGAGCTCGCTTTCCTATTTGTCAGTCATTCCGGTTTCCACAACGACGTACTTAGTCGGCTCTTTGGGATCCAGGATAACCTGCTTTGTATTCTCAGATGCTTTGAAGCTATCGGCCGACTTTCGGCTTTCTTTTCCCTCCGGCATTTCTGTCGGCGATACCTCTTTTGCCAGCTCTTTTAGTTCCTCTTTTGCTATGACCTGTTTGGCACAAAGGGCGTTTCCCAAGTCTAGCTCATTTGCAAGCGCGAAATCTCCTTCACTTCGTCTTTTGGCCCTGGCATCTTGAGCTTGTTGTAGATGTAGCATGACCTAGCCATGAATTTGAAGGGAATATGCCCGAGAGGCAATAATAAAGTGTTTATTATGTTATTCCTTATTTATGATAGATGTTTATTTCTCATGCTAGAATTGTATTAACCGGAAACGTTGATACATGTGTGATTAATAAACAAACCAACGTTCCTAGTGAAGCCTCTCTTTTAACTAGCTCGTTGATTAACAGATGATCAAGGTTTCCTAATCATAGACATTGGATGTTGTTAATAACGGGATCTTGTCATTAGGAGAATGACATGATGAACTTAGACCCTAACTAAGTATAACAATACGATCAAGTCATTTAGTTTTGTTGTTATGTCTTACATTCGTAGTAACATTGTTCCTTAGACCATAAGATCATGTTAATCACTAATACCGAAAGAATACTTTGATGACATCAAACATCACACTGTAACAGGGTGACTATAAAGGTGGCATTAGGTACTCAGAAAGTGTTAGTTGAAGCTCATGGATCAAGAATGGGATTTGTCCATCCAATATGACGGAGAGATATACTCAGGGCCCTCTCGGTGATATCACATCGACACCGCTTGCAAGCACGTGATATGATCACAAGGATGTTATATCACGGGAACAAGAAAAGAGTACTTGTCGGATAACGAGATCGAACAAGGTATGCTGGATACCGATGATCGGATCTCGGACAAGTTAAATATTGCGAGACAAAGGGAAATTGTTACGATGTTGAAAGGTTCACACGATCACGAGAGTCATCGTTGAATATATAGGAGTCATCACGGATCTCTAGATCCCGTTGTTGATTATTGATCGGAGAGGAGTCTCGGCCATGTCTATATTATTCGCAAACCGTAGGGTGACACACTTAAGGTTCGATGAAGCGTTAGAGAGGATACAGAATACCGAAGAATATTTTGGGCAGCTCCGAAAAATTGTTTCAGGGAAAATTGAAATAGTTCAAGGTGCTGCATGCAAATGTTTGTTAATGGAACTAACAAATATAAATAAAGAAATAAAAATGTTTTATTTATTTATTAAAGAAAAACCTTTGGATTTTCTAAGTGGAAAGTTAAGGTAGTATGAGTGGGGCTTCCACTCACATGAAGAGAGGAAGGGGTGGGGGCACCCATGGCTGGCCGCACCCCCTTGGGCTGCCTCCCCCTCCCCTATAAAAGGAGGGTGAGAGATCCCTCTTCTCCACACACTTGCCCACTCCCTTTTCCCTCCACCCGCTGCTCCATTCCATGGTCTCTGGCTTGGTGAAGCCCTGACCGTGGGATTCTTCACCACCACCACGCCGTCGTGTTGCTGGAGTTCCGCGGGGATCCTCTACTTCCGCTACCCGCTGGATCGAGGGAACAAAAGTCTTCATCGAGCTGAACGTGTGACCGATTACGGAGGCACCGCCGGATTGTGGTGCACTTCTTCTCGCTCGGTATCGGCGTGAGTATGACTATGCCAACAACAAGATTTTATCTCGTACCACTCTGAGTCTTAGAGGGTATGTTATCTCAAGACTCTCTTTCTCCCTGTTGCCTTTCATCTCATAGATTAGATCTTGGCCATTCGGGTTTATCGCGCGTAGGAATTTTTTTGTTTTCTTTGCAACGTACCCTTCAGTGGTATCAGAGCCGGATCTATGCGTAGATGATTTTTATGGGTAGAACACATAGGTGTATGTGGGCGTTGATGATCATGTTGTTGCCTCCTTGAGTATTTTACGGACTAACTTTACATGTCCACATACATGAGACTTGGTCCACAACTGACATGCAACTTGTATTGCATAATTGGCTTGCGGGTGTCGGTTTCTCCTACTATAGTTAAGATCTAATCTATGAAGGGTTGTTAAAAATATATTTTATCAATGTTGTGGCTCTTGTACGTAGGTATGAACGGTTCTATCCTCGTAAGCCCAAGCCACGTAAAATATGCAAAAATAAATTAGAGGCGTCTAACTTGTTTTTGCAGGGCATGTCATGTGATATGGTCAATGTTACAAACGTTATGTATGAGATGATATCTTTTGTAAATTATTGACATACCGGCTGGAGCCATATGGTTGTCTTATTTTTATGGCCTGCGTGATGTATATCATATCCATGTGATATGTTGTAATGGACAATAAAGATGGAGGTTCCACGAACCTTGGTGCCACACCGGTGGAATGCTGGAGATCATACCATGATGCACAAGATGGAGATCAAGTGCAAGAAGGACCATACCATATCACATTATCCATGCAGGTGATGTTCATCCTTTTATGCATCTTATTTTGCTTAGATCACGACGGTAGCATTATAAGATGATCCCTCTCACTTAATATCAAGATAATAATGTGTTCTTCCTTAAGTATGCACCGTTAAGAAAGTTTGTTGTTTTGAGACACCACGTGATGATCGGGTGTGATAGACTCAACGTCCGCATACAACGGGTGTTTTCAAGCCTAGCATGTACAAACATGACCTTGAAACACACGCAATACTACGGTTCTACTTGGAGAGCCTAGCATGTACAAACATGGCCTCGGAACACGTAACCAAAAGGTAAAGCATGAGTCATATGGATGATATGATGAACATGTTGATGTTCTCCTTTGAAACTACACCGTCTCACGTGATGATCGGTTTCGGTGTAGTAAATTTGGTTCGTGTAATCACTAAAGACGACTAAGAGGTATGTTGTTTTTGAGTGGGAGTTCATGGGATAATTTTAGAATTAAGTTGAACTTAATTTATCATAAACATAGTCTAAATAGTCTTTGCAAATATGTTGTAGATCATGGCACCACCTACCTTCAATTTCAATATGTTCATGGAGAGAGAAAAACTAGCGAACAATGGGAGCAACTTTACCAACTGGGTACTTAACCTGAGGATTCTCCTCACCGCTTGCAAGAAGCTCTATGTGCTTGACGCACCGCTAGGTGACCAGCCCGCTGATGATGCTTCTGATGAAGATAAAAATGTTTATCTGACTCAACAAGAAGACCATAGTATAGTTCATTGCGGCATCCTCTATGGATTAGAGCCAGAGCTGCGAAAATGTTTCGAGAACAACACTGCTTTTGCTACAATGGGAGAATTGAAAATGATTTTTGATACCCATGCCGCAGTTGAGAGTTATGACGCTTCAGAAAAGTTCTTTAGCTGCATGATGGAAGAGAACAACTCTGTTAGTGAGCACGTACTCAAGATGTCTGCGTACGCTAATAAACTCATAGCCTTGGGAATAACGATTCCCAATGAGCTAGGGATACATCATGTTCTCCAATCTCTGCCACCTAGTTACAAGAACTTCGTGATGAACTATAATATGCAAGGCATTAAGAAGTCTCTTCCTGAGCTTCTCTCGATGCTTAAAACTTCTGAAGTGGAGATCAAGAAAGAACATCAAGTGTTGATGATCAATAAGACCACTAGTTTCAAGAAAGGCAAGAAAGGCAAGCCAAGGGTAAACTTCAAGAAGGGTGGCAAATCTTTTGCTTCTCCTGAGAAGAAAACCAAGTACGGCCCTAAGCTTGAGACTGAGTGATTTTATTGCAAGGGTACTGGCCACTGGAAGCGCAATTGCCCCAAATACCTAGCAGATAAGTTAGCCGACAAAGCGAACAAAGGTATATATGATATACTTGTTATTGATGTGTACCTTACTAGTACTCGCAGTGGCACCTGGGTATTTGATACTGGTTCGGTTGCTCACATATGTAACTCGAAACAGGAGCTGCAGAATAAACGACCACTAGCAAAGGATGAGGTGACGATGTGCGTCGGCAATGGATCAAGAGTTGATGTGATCGCCGTCGGGACGCTGCCTCTACGTCTACCATCGGGATTAGTTATAAACCTCAATAATTGTTATTTGGTGCCTGCATTAAGCATGAATATCGTTTCTGGATCTTGCTTAATGCGGAATGGTTATTCCTTTAAGTTTGAGAACACTGATTGTTCGATTTATATGAATAATATCTTTTATGGTCATGCACCTGAAAAGAATGGTTTATTTCTTTTGAATCTTGATAGTATTGATACACATATTCATAATGTGAATGCCAAAAGAATTAAGTTAAATGATGATATTGCTACTTACATGTGGCATTGCCGCTTAGGTCATATTGGTGCTAAACGCATGAAGAAGCTCCATTCTAATGGACTGTTAGAATCACTTGATTATGAATCATTTGAAACATGTGAACCATACCTTATGGGCAAGATGACTAGAACCCCGTTTTCTAGAACCATGGAACGGGCGACAGACTTACTGGAAATCATACATACTGATGTGTGTAGACCAATGAGTGTATCAGCGTGCGGTGGATATCGTTATTTTGTAACTTTCACAGATGATTTGAGTAGATATGGGTATATTTACTTAATGAAACACAAATCCGAGACATTTGAAAAGTTCAAAGAATTTCAGTGTGAAGTTGAAAAATCATCGTAACAGAAAGATTAAATTTCTACAATCTGATCGTGGAGGTGAATATCTAAGTTACGAGTTTGGCATGCATATGAAACAATGTGGAATAGTTTCACAACTCACACCTACCGGAACACCACAGCCTAATGGTGTTTCCGAATGTCGTAATCGTACTTTATTGGATATGGTTCGATCTATGATGTCTCTTACAGATTTGCCACTATCGTTTTGGGGTTATGCACTAGAGACCGCTGCATTCACTTTAAATAGGGCACCATCTAAATCCATTGAAACGACACCGTATGAATTATGGTTTGGAAACAAACCTAAGCTGTCATTTCTAAAAGTTTGGGAGTGCGATGTTTATGTGAAGAAGCTTCAACCTGATAAACTCGAACCCAAAGCGGAAAAATGCGTCTTCATAGGATACCCTAAAGAAACAATAGGGTACACCTTCTATCACAGATCCGAAGGCAAGATTTTCGTTGCCAAGAATGGATCCTTTTTGGAGAAGGAGTTTCTCTCGAAAGGTGTGAATAGTAGGAAGGTAGAACTCGACGAGGTTATTGAACCTTCTCTTCTTGGAATGGCGAGTAGCGCAGCGCTGGAAGTTGTTCCAGTGCCGACCCCGTCAGTTGAAGAGACAGCTAATGATCAAAATCATGAAACTCCAGTAGAGGAAACTACCGCACCTCGCAGGTCAACTAGGGAACATACAACTCCTAAACTGTACGGAGATCCCGTATTAAACTTCATGGTAGATGGAGGTGATGACTCTGCGACATATGATGAAGCGATGATGAGCCCAGATTCCAACAAATGGCTTGAAGCCATGAAATCCGAAATAGGATCCATGTACGAAAACCAAGTTTGGACTTTGGTGGACTTACCCGATGACCGCAAGGCCGTTGAGAACAAATGGATCTTTAAAAAGAAAAATGACTCTGATGGTAATGTGACCGTCTATAATGCTCGACTTGTCACAAAAGGTTTCCGACAAATTCAAGGAGTTGACTATGATGAGACTTTCTCACCAGTAGCGATGCTTAAGTCAGTTAGGATTATGTTAGCAGTTGCTGCATTTTTTTATTATGAAATCTGACAGATGGATGTCAAAACATCATTCCTTAATGGTGACATTGAGGAAGAGTTGTATATGATGCAACCCAAAGGTTTTGTTGATCCTAAGGATGCTGACAAGGTGTGCAAGCTTCAACGTTCCATTTATGGACTAAAGCAAGCATCCCGGAGTTGGAACATCCGTTTTGATAAGGTGATCAAAGGGTTTGGATTTGTCCAAACATAGGGAGAAACTTGTATTTACAAGAAAGTGAGTGGGAGCTCTGTAGCATTTCTAGTACTATATGTGGATGACATATTGTTGATTGGAAATGATATAGAACTTTTAAAAAGCGTAAAAGGTTATTTGAACAGTAGTTTTTCGATGAAAGACCTCGGTGAAGCAGCTTATATATTAGGCATCAAAATCTACAGGGATAGATCAAGGCACTTAATTGGACTTTCGCAAAGTACATACCTTGACAAGATTCTGAAGAAGTTCAGAATGGAAGATCGTAGGAAGGGGTTCTTACCGATGTTGCAAGGCAAAACATTGAGTAAGACTCAATGTCCAGCTGCAGCAGAAGATAGAGAGAGAATGAATAAGATTCCCTATGCTTCAGCCATAGGTTCTATAATGTATGATATGCTATGTACAAGACCGGATGTGGCATATGCTATTAGTTTGACTAGTAGGTACCAATCCGGTCCAGGTTTGGAACAATGGACGGTGGTCAAGAATATCTTTAAGTAGTTGAGAAGAACTAAGGATATGTTTCTCATATATAGCGGTGAAGAAGAGCTCGTCGCAAGATGTTACGTCGATGCTAGCTTTAACACTGATCCGGATGACTCTAAGTCTCAGTCCGGGTACGTATTTGTTATGAATGGAGGAGCCGTAAGCTGGAGGAGTTCCAAGCAATCCGTGGTAGCGAGATCATCAACAGAAGCAGAATATGTTGCTGCCTCGGAGGCAACACAAGAAGCAGTTTGGATGAAGGAGTTCATATCCGAACTAGGCGTGGTTCCGAGTGCGTTGGATCCAATGGTTATCTATTGTGATAACAATGGTGCCATAGCCAATGCTAAGGATCCAAGGTCTCACAAGAATTCCAAGCATATCAAGCGCCGTTTTCACTCCATTCGTGAGCATGTCGCAGATGGGGATGTGAAGATTTGCAAAGTACATACGGATCTGAATGCGGCAGATCCGTTGACGAAAACTCTCTCAAGGGCAAAACATGATCAACACCAAAACTCAATGGGTGTTAGATTCATCACTATGTAATATATATTATTTCCCCTAGAGCAAGTGGGAGACTGAAGGGAATATGCCCGAGAGGCAATAATAAAGTGTTTATTATGTTATTCCTTGTTTATCATAGATGTTTATTTCTCATGCTAGAATTGTATTAACCGGAAACGTTGATACACGTGTGATTAATAAACAAACCAACATTCCTAGTGAAGCCTCTCTTTTAACTAGCTCGTTGATTAACAGATGATCAAGGTTTCCTGATCATAGACATTGGATGTTGTTAATAACGGGATCATGTCATTAGGAGAATGACATGATGAACTTAGACCCTAACTAAGTATAACAATATAATCAAGTCATTTAGTTTTGTTGTTATGTCTTACATTCGGAGTAACATTGTTCCTTAGACCATGAGATCATGTTAATCACTAATACCGAAAGAATACTTTGATGACATCAAACGTCACACCGTAACAGGGTGACTATAAAGGTGGCATTAGGTATTCGGAAAGTGTTAGTTGAAGCTCATGGATCAAGAATGGGATTTGTCCATCCAATATGACGGAGAGATATACTCAGGGCCCTCTCGGTGATATCACATCGACACCGCTTGCAAGCACAGATATGACACAAGGATGTTATATCACGGGAACGAGAAAAGAGTACTTGTAGGACAACGAGATCGAACAAGGTATGGTGGATACCGATGATCGGATCTCGGACAAGTAAAATATCGCGAGACAAAGGAAAATCGTTACGACGTTGAAAGGTTCACACGATCACGAGAGTCATCGTTGAATATATAGGAGTCATCACGGATCTCCAGATCCCGCTGTTGATTATTGATCGGAGAGGAGTCTCGGTCATGTCTATATTATTCGTGAACTGTAGGGTGACACACTTAAGGTTCGATGAAGCGTTAGAGAGGATACGGAGTACCGAAGAATATTTTGGGCAGCTCCGAAAAATTGTTTCGGAGAAAATTGAAATAGTTCAAGGGGGTTTTCATCGAATGGTTGTTAATAGAATTAACAAATGATTCCAGGTGCTACAGGAAAATGTTTGTTAATGGAATTAACAAATATAAATAAAGAAATAAAAATATTTTATTTATTTATTAAAGAGAAACCTTTGGATTTTCTAAGTGGAAAATTAAGGGAGTATGAGTGGGTGTGAGCGGGGCTTCCACTCACATGAAGAGAGGAAGGGGTGGGGGCACCCATGGCTGGCTGCACCCCCCTTGGGCTGCCTCCCCCTCCCCTATAAACGGAGGGTGAGAGCTCCCTCTTCTCCACACACTTGCCCACTCCCTTTTCCCTCCACCTGCTGCTCCATTCCATGGTCTCCGGCTTGGCGAAGCCCTGGCCGTGGGATTCTTCACCACCACCACGCCGTCGTGCTGCTGGAGTTCCGCGGGGATCCTCTACTTCTGCTACCCGCTGGATTGAGGGAAGGGAAGTCTTCATCGAGCTGAACGTGTGACCGATTACGGAGGCACCGCCGGATTGCGGTGCACTTCTTCTCGCTCGGGATCGGCGTGAGTACGACTAAGTCAACAACGATATTTTATCTCGTACCACTTTGAGTCTTCGAGGGTATGTTTTCTCAAGAATCTCTTTCTCCCCGTTGCCTTTCATCTCATAGATTAGATCTTGGCCATTCGGGTTTATCGCGCGTAGGAAATTTTTTGTTTTCTATGCAACGTACCCTTCAGAATTTGGCGAAAGAAGGCCGTCCGAGTATTGCGTGGTATACACTTTCGAACGGTACTGCTTGAAACGAAATCATCTCTAGGCGGAAGTGATCCGCCTTTCTGAAGGTACTTCTAGGGAGATTTCTTTTAGGGAAGATGCTTGCCAGCCAGGAACAATACCATCAAAACGTACATTACTATGCTTGAGATGGGTTTGTGACAGGTGCAATTTCTTCAAAGTACTCAAGTACATGATATTGATGCTTGATCCTCCGTCCATCAGCGCTCTCCTGAACCTAGTGTTTTGCACTATAGGGCTTACTATTAGGGCGCGTGTGACGGGTTCCGGGATATTGCCGGGATGATCAGACTGATCCCATGTAATTGGCGTCTTTGCATTCTTGAGATACTTTGGGGTTGGTGGAACAACAAACTTAATTTCTCGCCATAACCGCTTCACTTTCTTGGTTGATGGTGTCGCAAGAAAAGTTAAATTGCATTATCCTTTGACTCTTGGAAACTTGGGTTCGCCTTTTCGCTGCTGCTCCTGGATTTTGTCGCCAGTGTCAGACTCACTTTCGTATATTTCAGCTTCTAGCTTTTGCTTATTGAATTTTCTCTTGGAATTCTTCCCTTTACTCCTGTTTCCAGCGCTGCTCTTCATGTGCTTATTAAGCAGACATTGCTAGTTTGTATGGTTTGGCTTTTTTAACTACGCGTGATGTACACAAGGTTCCCCTTTAATCTTTTCCCATTTTTCCTTGGAGTAGGATATGGGTTCCATGCCTTCCGCTCTTTTGCCTTTCCATTTACTGCAACTGTCTTTTCCAAAGGTGGCATTTACTTATTTGGGCTTTTCCTATCCTTCTGGAGTGTCCTTTTTATTAGAGCGGGACGTCTTTTTAGCTTATATAAGTGTGTTGATGTTTCCGCCTCTTTCTCTAATGTCGTCTTTAGACACTGCATGTTCACTGGTTGTCGTTAGCATAGAACCTAGGTCTTTATACGTTTTTGATCCAACCATGAATGGTACAAGGACGGGTTTGAGATCATTGATGAAAGCATGCATTGCTTAGACGTCACTTACTCCAGATCAGTTATTCTTCAATGCAGTTCATCTTGAAGTAAAGTCGACATACGACTCATTTTCGTATTGGGTGCAATGGTTTAGCTGGTTAATACTCTTTGGGCGTTTGTACGTGCCTCAGAAGTGCTGAGCAAAAACTCTAGTCATATCCTCTCAGCTAACCACCGTTCTTGACGGCAATCCATGCTGAAATTTGGGATGGGCTTTTAGCCCACTAGGCAATTTCCATTTAAGCCCAAAGTCCCATGCTGCCATAGCAAGTGGTGGGAGTTTAGTCCCATATTGCTAGTTGGGAGAGTTTTGCACCAGTTTATAAGGTGAACTCTCTCCCCACTAGTGTGAGTTGGTATGAAGAGAGAGAAGTTATGGAGGTGTTCCACACGCGCGCTACTTCTCCTCTGCCGCCCGCCTCGCCACGCCTCGCCTCGTCACGACGCGCCAAGGGTTGCGGGAATGAGCTGAGCCGATGTCTTTATTTTGGCAGTCGGAAACGGAGAGTCAACAGACACGCCAATAATATGAGACGTCATATTGATTGTTGTCTGTAATTGCGTCACATTTATTTTAGTAACAGCCGCGCGCAGTAAAACGCCTCATTGATCACGTGGTAACCGCGCACAGTAAAACGCCGTATTGATCACGTGGTAATGGATGTAGTAAATGCCAATTGAATTTATGAGATGACCGTTCTCCTACCCGGCCGTGCCTATATATTGGAGGCTCATGCGGACACAGGAGTACACACCTCATACGCTACACCTCTTTGCGCCCTTGTCATTCCACTCTCTGTTGCTGCCGCTGGTGACCCCATCCCGTCTACCGCGTACACGGACTACGGGAGAGCAGGCCTCCGAAACCCCGCCTCTCCAGATCCTGTACGGGAGAGGGGCGATTAGGTTTTTGGGGAGCGTCTCCTACGCAATTGCTTGCTGCCATACGTCTACTTCGACTACTACCGCATCGCCCTCGTCGTCAACATGCCATCGAAGCCGAACGCGCTGCTGCTGCCGCCACCGGGGCCACCACTTCTGCTGAGGCCGCCACCGCTTATGCAACCGCCGCCACGGCTGCCGCCTCTGCTACGACTACTGCCAACTGGTCGACCGCAGGGTATAACACGTTTATCCCTGTCCTTATCATTTCCATGTCTGCAATACTAGTAGTTCGCGTAGATGTATCTACTTTCAATCTAGTATGAGCATGATAAATTATCAGTATGTTTACGTCACGCTCATGATTTATACTTGGATTAATTTAATCTGTAAATTGCCTAAATTCTTAACAATCCAAAAACCTAATTTGTGTAGGCAATTTTTTATTCATGGTTTGGCTACAGCACTGAAACCGGACAAAACAATCATATGGCTCATGGCTATGAACGTCTTCTGGGTCGTTGGTGTCACTCCCACGGGAACGATTACTCCTGAAAAGGAGAAGGCGTTTAGGGATGCCACCGTCGTTTTTGTTGGATGCGTTCTAAGCGTGATCAGAAATAAGTTTGTTGACGCATATTTACATATGCGGGTTGGCAAGGACTTGCGGGAGACACTCAAATCTAAATTCGGCGCAACCGATGCTGGCAGCGAGATGTACAATATAGAGTAGTTCCATGACTACAGAATGGTCGAAAACCGTTCTGTATTGGAGCAGACTCATGAGATACAGTGTATCGCTAAGGAGGTTCAAATTCTCAAGTGCGTGCTACCGGGCAAATATGTTGCGGGATGCATAATCGCCAAGCTGCCTAATTTCTGGAGGAACTTTTCCACTACTCTGAAACATCAGAGGCGTGAATTCTCAGTAGAGGATGTCATCGGCCATTTGAGTGTTGAGCAGAATTCGAGAGCAAAGGACTCACATGGAAAACAAAACGAAGGGACTTCTGCGGCCAATATGATACAGAAGAACTACAACTCCCACAAAAACAAGGCGAGGACTGGTGTCTAGCAGAATACTGACTTCAAGAAGAAGGCTAAGAAGACCTTCAAGAAGGATAAGAAGAAAGATGGCTGCTTCATTTGTGGTTCACTGGAACACTGGGCTGTGAAGTGCCCAAACAAGTACAAGAAGTCAGGACAGGATTCCAACGCTGTCAACATGATTGTGAGCAACAATGAGAATGGGGCATCTGGGTATGGTAATTTGTTTACTGTATTTTCAGTTTGTCATTCTACTGATTGGTGGATTGACACAGGTGCAAATATTCATGTGTGTGCTGACATCTCATTGTTTTCTTCTTATCAGGTTACAAGGAACGGGTCCGTATTGATGGGGAATGGCGCAAGTGCTTCTGTACTTGGTGTTGGCACGGTCGATCTGAAGTTTACTCCGAGAAGGATCGTGCAGCTCAAGAACATGCAGCTTGTCCCCACCATCAAGAAGAATCTCGTTAGTGGCTCCCTTCTATGTAGAGAAGGGTTTAAGTTGGTTTTCGAGTCTAATAAAGTATTTGTAACAAAATATGGACTCTTTGTTGGAAAAGGGTATGAGTGCGGAGGTCTGTTCCGCTTTTCCCTAGCTGATTTCTGTGATAAAGTCGTGAACAATATTCATTCTAGTGTTGATGAAACAGAAGTTTGACATTCACGTCTTTGTCACATTGGTTTTAGTTGCATGACGCGGTTAGCAAAATTAAATTTAATTCCAAGTTTCACTTTAGGCAAAGGTTCTAAGTGCCATTCGTGTGTGCAAGCAAAGCAACCACGTAAGCCCCATAAAGCTGCGGAGGAGAGACACTTGGCGCCATTAGAACTCATACATTCTTATCTCTGTGAGATGAATGGTGTGTTGACTAAAGGTGGAAAGAGATACTTCATGACGTTAATAGACGATTCCACTAGGTTTTGCTATGTATATCTGTTAAACAGTAAAGATGAGGCTCTACACTACTTAAAAATCTATAAGGCAGAAGTTGAGAATCAACTTGAAAAGAAAATTAAACGAATCCGGTCAGATCGTGGTGGAGAGTATTTCTCTAATGAGTTTGATTCTTTCTGTGTGGAACATGGTATTATTCATGAGAGGACGCCTCCCTATTCACCCCAGTCAAATGGGGTTGTCGAACGGAAAAACCATACTCTAACATATTTGGTTAACGCCATGGTAGATACATTGGGTTTATCCAGAGCATGGTGGGGGAGGCTATATTGACACCATGTCATGTCCTGAATAAAGTTCTGATGAAAGATAATGAGATCACTCCCTATGAGCAATTGGAGAAGAGAAAAACAACACTCTCGTACTTACATACTTGGGGCTGTTTGGCGAAAGTCAATGTGCCGATCCCCAAAAAGCGTAAACTTGGACCAAAGACCGTGGATTGCGTTAATTTGGGCTACGCTAAGAATAGAGTTGGCTATAGATTTCTAGTAGTGAAATCTGAGGTACCTGACGTGAAGGTCGGTACGATTATGGAGTCTAAAGATGCTACATTCTTTGAGGATATTTTTCCTATGAGAGATATGCAAAGCACTTCTAGACATGAATCAGAGGAGACTCCTGATCCTGCCATTCCCATGGAATATTATGAACAAACACATGATAAAAATCGTGAGAAGGATGAAGAGGAAACCCTTGGTAGGGGCAAGAGACAGAGGACTGCAAAGTCTTTTGGTGATGACTTCCTTGTGTACCCTGTGGATGATTCTCCCACTTCTATTTCAGAAGCTTATGCATCTCCAGAAGCTGACTACTGGAGATAATCGGTCCGTAGCAAGATGGATTGCATCATGGCCAATGGAACGTGGGATATCACTAAACGTCCTTATGGGTGTAAACCATTAGGATGTAAGTGGGTGTTCAAAAAGAAGCTTAGGCCCGATGGTACGATTGAAAAGTACAAGGCTAGAATTGTGGCCAAGGGTTATTCCCAAAAAAAAGATGAAGATTTCTTTGATACTTATTCACCTGTGGCCAGACTGACTACCATTCGAGTATTACTCTCGTTGGCGGCCTCGCATGGTCTTCTCGTCCATCAGATGGATGTTAAGACAACTTTCCTAAATGGAGAGCTAGACGAGGAAATCTATATGCAACAGCTAGATGGCTTTGTGATAGATGGTCAAGAAGGAAAGGTGTGCAAGTTACTGAAATATTTATATGGGCTGAAACAAGAACCTAAACAATGGCATGAGAAGTTCAATACAACTTTAACATCTGTTGGCGTTGTTGTTAATGAAGCTGACAAATGTGTATACTATCGCCATGGTGGGGGCAAAGGAGTTATACTGTCTTTGTATGTTGATGACATACTGATATTTGGGACCAACCTCAAAGTAATCAATGAGGTTAAGTCGTTTCTATCCCAGAACTTTGAGATGAAAGATCTTGGTGTGGCTGATGTTATCTTGAACATCAAGCTATTGAGAGACAATGGGGGTGGGATTACACTTCTGCAATCCCATTATGTTGAGAAGGTTTTGAGTCGTTTTGGATATTCGTACTGCAAAATTTCTCCAACACCATATGATCCTAGTGTGCGGATTCGAAAGTTCAAAGGCACAACTAAGGATCAGCTGAGGTACTCTCAAGTAATTGGTTCACTCATGTACCTAGCGAGCGCTACGAGGCCTGACATCATGTTTGCTGTGTGCAAACTAAGTTGATTTGTTTCTAATCCGGGTGATGTGCATTGACATGTTGTAGAAAGAATTATGCGCTATATGAAAGGTATCGTGAACCATGGACTTCACTATAGTGGATATCCTTCGATATTTGAAGGGTATTGTGATGCGAATTGGATCTCTGATGCCGATGAGTATGTGTTTACCCTTGGAGGTGGTGCTATTTCCTGGAAGTCTTGCAAGAAAACGGTCTTAACGAGATCGATAATGGAAGCAAAATTAACAGCATTAGACACATCTAGTGTTGAAGCAGGATGGCTTCGAGACCTTTTGATGGACTTGCTTATGGTTGAAAAGCCAGTACCGGCTATCCTTATGAACTGTGACAATCAAATAGTAGTTGTCAAGGTGAAGAGTTCAAAGGACAATGCACAGTTCACAAAGCACATAAAAATGAGATTAAAACCTGTCAGACATTTAAGAAACTCCGGAGTGATAGCGGTGGATTATATCCAGACGGCTAAGAATCTGGCAGATCCCTTTACTAAAGGGCTATCACGTGTTGTGATAGAAAGTGCATCGAGGGAGATGGGTATGAGACCCACATGAGTTCCCATGGCAGTAACCCAACCTATGTGATCGGATATCCCGTGAAGTAGGACCTGGGAAAACAAGCTAGTGGTTAACCGAGGAGAGTAATTTTTACTAACCCACTCCGCTGGAGATGCAGTACACTCAAAAACTGTATGGCAGGTTGACTTTTGTCTTAATGTGTTCCAAGGCTTGTATAAGCAAGATGCTATCGTACAGAGCAATCTTTGGAGGAACCCACCTATATGAGCCTGACTGCTGGTCACAGTCTATGAGATTGGGTGATCTCTAATAAGTTCATGAATAGGCTAGGAGTGTGACTAATATGCTCCACCCGAGGGGTCAGCCTTCGGCATCCTAGTACTGGCAAGAAATTTAGTGAAACTACTTTACGCCAAACTGACAATTCAAGGCATAGTCCATTGTTTAGTTGTGATGTAGTGTAACTATTTGCTCTAGGTGGATTTTCAACCTTAACATGTCTCTACTGAAAATGCTGGTATCTAAAACAGTGATTGGAACAGAGGACAACACCATGGATCTTCGGGATCTGGTGGGGGATTGCTGAAATTTGGGATGGGCTTTTAGCCCACTAGGCAATTTCTATTTTATCCCTAAGGCCCATGCTGCCATAGCAAGTGGTGCGGGTTTAGTCTCATATTGCTAGTTGGGAGAGTTTTGCACCAGTTTATAAGGTGAACTCTCTCCCAACTAGTGTGAGTTGGTATGAAGACCTCCGCCGCCCGCCTCGTTAGGACACGTCACGACGCGCCGCGGGTTGCGGGAATGAGCCGAGCTGATGCCTTTATTTTGGCAGTCGGAAACGGAGAGTCAACAGACACGTCAATAATATGAGACGTCATATTGATTGTTGTCTGTAATTGCGTCACATTTATTTTAGTAACCGTATTGATCACGTGGTAACGGCTGTAGTAAACGCGAATTGAATTTGTGAGATGACCGTTCTCCTACCCGACATTGGAGACTCATGCGGACAAAGGAATACACACCTCATATGCTACACCTCTTTGCGCCCTTGTCATTCCACTCTCTGTTGCTGCCGCCGGTGACCCCATCCCATCTACCGCGTACATGGACGACAGGAGAGCAGGCCTCTAAAACCCCGCCACTCCAGATCCTGTACGGGAGAGGGGTGATTAGGTTTTTGGGGAGCGTTTCCTACGGGACTACTCGCTGCCGTATGTCTACTTCGACTACTACCGTATCACCCTCGTCGTCAACATGGCCACCGAAGCCGAACGCGCTGCTGCTGCCGCCACTGCTGCCACCGAGGCCGCAATTGCTGCTAAGGCCACCACCGCTGCTGCAACCGCCGCCACGGCTGCCGCCTCTGCTACGGCTACTGCCAACTGGCCGACCGCAGGGTATAACACGTTTATCCCTGTCCTTATTATTTCCATGTCTGCAATACTAGTAGTTTGCGTAGATGTATCTACTATCAATCTAGTATGCAGGAACATGATAAATTATCAGTATGTTTACATCATGCTCATGATTTATACTTGGATTAATTTAATCTGTAAATTTCCTAAATTCTTAACAATCCATTGATCCAGTCGCGTGCTCCATCCAGTAAACTCAGAGATAGGAACTTCACAGCTTTCAAGTCTGTCCCTTTGTTGATGTGGACGGCAGTATAGTAATCTGAGAGCCATGTATCCGGGTTTGTGCTTCTGGTATACTTTTGGTAAGTTGGCCCAACTTTGACAAAGCCAGCGTGTAGGTTAATATTCCAGATTCTGTCAATGAAACACTTTGGTCCAAAATATTAGTCATCTCTTTCCTCCATATCGATGTGAGCGGAATACCTTCCAGCTGAGTGAACTGAGGGGGATCTATTTCTCCTTAGCCCACTGTGGCGTGAATACGCTCGTCTAGGTTCATCTTTATATCTTCCGGTATCCCGGCTTCTGGAATAGAGCAGAGTTCTACTTCTGGCTCGTTCCTTGTTCCTTGGTGGGGTTCAGGATCTCTCACACCTGTGAGGGTGTTCATATCTCCCGGCTTTATCGCCCGGGGTTCTTGGAAGGAGGCATTGCTTTTTCGTATTTCTCTGCTTGAGTTTGGCGGTGAGCATTATAGCCTTCTTTCCGGTTTTGTCCCCCCGATCTTTGTCGAAAAAGGGTTTCGTGTTATCTTCGCCTTTTGGCGGGTGAGACCCTGTCCTAGACACTGAATTCCTATTATCTGGAATTTTCTTGTCCTTCCAGCACTGCTGGTGGTTCGAAATTGGGGGAACTGGCACTACCTCAATCTGCTACTTTTTTTCTCTTCTCCACCGTCTTTATGCTACTGCCTCCGCCAACTTTCAGGTTTTGGTTGGCTATGTCAACCAATTTTTCCAATTTTTTCTTCTAGGCTTTGGTGAATAGCTTTTTGGTGGCTTTCTTCTTTTTCTTGGAGGATGGAGGTTTTTTCTGAGGTTTGTCTTCTGTCAATTCCTTAACATCAGGATATTCTGGGCTTTCCTTGCTGTATTATTCTTCTACATTCTCCTTATCAGCTGGCGGAGGTGTTTTGGGATCTGCTTTCTCCTCTTACTCGGTATCCGACTTTTTAGTTGGTTTAGCCACGAGTACTTCGTGAAAGCTTCCCTGCATGGATTTGATACTTCTTTCAAAGTCATCCGCATCATCATTAGAATCTGAGCTACTACATAAAGATCCGTTTTCCGAATCTAGCTTTGCTTCAATCGCTTCTAGAATAGATTCGGCTTCCGAGCTTGTCACTTGATTGGCGGATTCCAGGTCATCCAACTTTTCTGCGGGAAAACGTTTTCTGCCTTTTCCACGGGATTTTTGTCTTTCGTGTTTTCAGCGATCTTTGGTTGCACCATGCCGACAAAGTGCAATCTGGGAGTAGGCATCTCCTGAGAGGCAGAAAACCCATTCATGCTTTGGCGGTATGTAGACAATAAATCTTGGTTTGCCCCTACGTATGAATAAGGCAGATCCGAGCCAAATCCGGCATCAAAGCCGTCTTCTACTGGGCATAGGGCGGGTGGGATAAATTTAATTCAACCACGGAAACCAATTACTTCTGCCGTTAAACCTATGAAAACGTTAGCAGATCCAATAGGAAGGACGCAAGAACGTACTAGGTGATTCCGTGCCAGCAGATAAGATCCATTGTCGATGAAGCATCCGACGTTTTCATCGAATTCTAGGCTTCCAATAGTTATCGTGCTGCCGATTCCGCCGAGTATCCCCACTCGAAACATGACTCCCAACGCCGCTGGCCCCATGGTGGGCGCCAACTGTCTAGTGTCCTTAGTTAGGTTCATGGATAGGGGTTTCATAAGCCTACTGGTAGAGTCATGGGTGGAAACGTAGGGAGCAGCCGGAGACAAAGACACAATTTACCCAGGTTTGGTACGTCGCAACTAAGGCGACGTTCCTACTCCTGCAATCTCGCTAAATCAGGGCTGAAGATAGAAGTATACAAAGTACAAAGTGAGTAGGGTTTCGCTATCTCGGTGAGGATGTGCTCTCGACGATCTAACTTCTAGCCTATGCCCTTACGGCTACTCCCGTCCGACTTTATATAGATAGACGGACTAGGGCTTACAAGAAAGAAACCTTGAAGTCTACGGAAAGTATTCCTATTCTTGGAAAGTAAGACATCCAGCTTCTTCTCCAAGGCAGATCATGTATTGGGCCATGATCGGGGTTTATCTAGAATCTGCCCTCCTGTGCATTGGCTTACTGGGCTGCCCAATGGACTTTGTTCCATTACTCGCGGTCCACACTGATAACCCGGCCTTTGGCCAGTGCCGGATATACGCCCATTAGGCATATATCTGACATACTTAATAGGAAAAGGCATAGGTTTTTGCACCCAATGTTCTCTTTCTTTACCATGCTTCCTAGCAGTAAAACCCTTTTTATCACAATTTTTGTTCTTAGGAGGGTTTTCAGGTTCTACTTCACTTTATTCCTTATTGGATGCATCATTTTTATCATTGTAATGTTCATTACCACTCTCAGTTTCGGCATCAGAAATAGATATACTATTAGGATCTTTATCAGGTTCTTTATTAGCACCATTACTAATATCATTGCCTCTTTAATTATTTTATGTTTTTTTTCTTTTTTCGAGTGCTAACAACATTTTCATCTAGCATTTGAGGGTCTTTTTCAAGCCTTTTTGGGTCTCCCCCAGGATAAAGAGGATCCTTAGTGAAATCACCACCTCTAGTTTTAACACTACAAGCTTGTTCTTTAATTTGACCAGACATTTCAGCAAATAAATCTTTTTGCACTTTAGTAAGTTGTTCAATTGAGTCTGAATCATTTCAAAGTGTTTAACACGACCGTTAACATCATTAACAATTCTTCCTAAAGTAGCATGCAAATTTTTGATACAAAGAGAATTTTCATTCAATTGATTTTGCACTTGTGCATTAAAATGAATTTGTTTAACAATGAAATCATCAAATTCATCTAAGCATTTTTCATGAGATTTATCATAAGTAATATCACTAGCATTTTTTTAAAGAGAATGTACCTCTACCATAGGAGGGTGAGTGGTAGGCTCACATCGAGTTTCTATTGGAGGTAAATTCTTCACATTTTCTGATTTAATACCTTTCTTTTTAATAGATTTCTTAGCTTCTTTCATGTCTTCCGTATTAAGGAAAAGAACTCCTCTTTTCTTGGGTGTAGGCAATGGTGTAGGTTCAGGAATATCCCAATCATCATGGTTCTTGGCTAACGGAAGCACGTGGAGACAAGGATGTAATCCCGAGTTCCTCCTTTTGAGGGGAGTACATCTCGTTGGAGGGGTGTGAGTTTCTCCATGAAGTCCTACTCAACGCCACAAAGGCCTCACCCTATTCTCCGATGAAAATCACCACAAAGGCCTAGTTCACCTTCCACTATTGATTCCCTTCGAGGTGGAAATCAGAGCCTTTACAATGAGCTTGAGGCACACACCCACAGTCGAATTGGAGGCTCCCAAGAATCAAGAGTAGCAATAGGGTATAGGTTTTCCACATGGAAACCCTAGAATAGATTCCCTCAAGTGAATGAGGGGGAAATGAAGAACGAGTTAGTGAAGATGTAGATCGGAAACTTCTCCTTCAATACTGTGAATATCAACAAGTTTGGTTGGAGGGATTGGGAGATCTAGCAAGGTGGGTGAGCTCAATTAATGGAGCATTCAATTTTGGGTGAGCTGGATGGAGGAAGAAGAAGGGGAGGGGGTATTTATACCCAATCCCCAAAATATAGCCATTTGACATTTTTTCTAGAGAAGTCACACCAGAGACTCTGGGGTAAAGGTAGAAAACTCCGGTCCACTAAATCTCTGGTAACATTCCGGAGGGTCCAAAACCTTGGCAAACACCGGAGACTCTGGAAACTTTCCAGACAGGGTCCAGTGGGTGACACAACTTCCTCTTCATGCTGGGAAGAACTTGAGGGCAGAGATTCCGGCCCTCTCAAGCCAGAGACTCTGCAGAATCTCCGCACAGTTTTCGTCGAGGATATAGCGGGTGACACCAATTGTGATTTGTGCAGGGAAATTGATGAGGGGATAGTAACCCGGTAGACTAACTCCCGGGTGTGATCCGGCCCAAACGGCGGCTGGACCAAATCCGGCTAAAGACAAAGAAGCTTCTGGAAGGCCCAGGGCATGTAACGTTCGTGACCCGGATTGTGGGTTGCGGTAAGGAAAGTTAGGGTTTGTGTATAGAGTTCGAGTAGGACTCAGGAAGCGCTTTGTAAAGGCAAGCCAAGGGGGGTATGAGTGCTATATAAACCAACCCCTAGGCTTAGCCTCAGGGAGATTCAGGCCATAGTTGTAACACCTGTTATCGAGTATCCAGCATTATTGATATCGAGATCCGGCGAGTTATTCTCCGGTTCTTAGATCGCTTTCGCCATGTCTTCCTTTGAGCTAAACCCTCTCCCGAATACCTGTGTCGACTTGCCCCAAGATCAGTTACCCCAGGTAACATCTGCCGTGATTATCCCACGACAGTTGGCGCCCACCGTGGGGCCTGCGTCCAAAGGTGTTTACATCACGGGAGAAGCTCGGAAGAACATGGAGAACTTTGTCGTCGGCGAGATCTACTCCAATGATGAAGGAGAAAGGATAGTGGACAGTTCCGGGTGGGAGTTGGAGCCGGATCGCTACGAATCCGGATCCGTGGTGTCAATCGGCCAAATCAGTATCTTCATCGGCATGGTACGTACGCTCAATTTGAAAGGACAATATCATGTGCATGTTACAGGGACTTCCAGCAGGGACAAAAGGGCGTTAAAACAAACAGCGAATCTATCCTCCTCGGCCACTCCGGGATACTTGAGGTGGGCAGAGCAAGAGATAACGTGGAGCAGAAGAGATCATCCAGAAGGAGTAGAGCACCCCGGAACTTTGGCGTTAGTGGTTTCGCCACAGGTCAATGGTTATGAATTGAGAAAGGTATTGATGGACGGAGGGAGCAGCATCAACATCTTATATTGGGAAACCTTCTTGCGCATGAACCTCAAGGAGTCCCAGCTACAAAAAAGTTCGACGGTGTTCCATGGGATCGTGCCGGGTCATTCAGCACGCCCCGAAGGAAAAATCGCATTGGAAGTAGCCTTTGGAGAATCGGTAGATAACTATCGGGTGGAGTGGCTCACGTTTGAAGTAGTCAAGTTGCATAGCCCCTACCACGCGTTGTTCGGAAGGCCGGCTTACGCTAAATTCATGGCTAGGCCGTGCTATGTATATCTGCAGCTAAAGATTCCAGGCCCTAAGCAGACCATCACTATCCATGGAAACCGGGACATAGCAGCCGAATGCGATGAGGGAGATTCAGTAATGGCTGAACAAGCCTGCAGGAAGGAAGAACTTCAGTATTACCGGTCTCAGGTGGATCCGGATGATGGAACAGCATTGAGAAGACCAGACGCTGAAGACGAAAGAGTAAAGTTTAAGGCGGCTCAAGATACCAAGAAAGTAGATTTTATGGAAGGAGACCCCACAAGCAGTTCACTATAGGGTCCAATTTAGAGGATGCGCAAGAAAAGGCTCTAGTAGAGTTCATCGTTCAAATGCGGATGTATTTGCCTGGACACCCAGCGACATGCCGGGTATCCCCACCGAGTTGGCAGAGCACAGTTTGCATGTGGATCCCAAGGCCAGGCCTGTGAAGCAAGGTATGAGAAAAATGAATGAGGAAAGGAGAAGAGCTATAGGGGAGGAAATCGCGCGACTATTAACCGCAGGCTTCATCATGGAAGTATTTCACCCCGACTGGTTAGCAAACCCGGTTCTTGTGATGAAAAAGACAAATGAATGGAGGATGTGCATCGATTTCACGAGCCTCAACAAGCATTGCCCAAAGGATCCGTTCGCGCTGCCAAGGATAGACCAAATCATAGACGCGGTAGCCGGAAGCGACTTGCTATGTTTCTTGGACGCATATTCGGGATACCACCAGATTAAACTCAAAAGGGAGGATTGGGAAAAAAACCTCATTTATAACCCCTTTTGGGGCCTTCTGCTACAAAACCATGACGTTTGGATTGAAAAATGCGGGCGCAACTTATCAGCGGTGTATTCAGAAGTGCTTCGAGGATCAAATTGGGCGTAACGTGCACGCATATGTGGATGATGTGGTTATTAAGACCCGGAAGGCAGAAACATTTATTGATGATTTAAAAGAAACGTTTAAAAACTTGAGGAGGTATCAGATGAAGCTTAACCCAACGAAGTGTGTATTCGGTCCGGCCGGGAAGTTACTTGGCTTTATAGTCTCCGAGAGAGGAATTGAGGCAAACCCGGATAAAATCAAGGCCATACAGAATTTGAAGAAACCGGAAATTTGAAGCACGTTCAAAAACTCACGGGCTGCGTGGCAGCCCTGAGCCGGTTCATATCCAGGCTTGGAGAAAAGGCAATACCCTTGTACCGGCTTTTGCGGAAATCAGATAAGTTCGTATGGGATCAGGAGGCAGATGAGGCGTTTGAAGCACTAAAGAAGCAGTTATCTGAAGCGCCAGTACTAGCGGCGCCGGGTCCCAAAGAGCCTATGTTATTATACGTGGCAGCCGGTCCCCGAGCCGTCAGCGCAGTGGTTGTCGTGGAACGCAAAGAAGATGGGAAAGGTTACCCGGTCCAGAGGCCGGTTACTATGTCAGTGAAGTGTTATCGGAAGCGAAGCAGCGTTACCCGCATGGCAAAAATTGGTGTTTGGGGTCTTTATGGCCAGCCGGAAGAAGCCATATTTCCAAGAACATCCCATAACAGTGGTTAGTTCAATACCAATGTCGGATATCATCAGAAACTCGGATGCAACGGGCAGAATAGCCAAATGGGCAATAGAGATGGAGATTATCATATCAGTTACGAGCCCAGATCGGCAATCAAGTCCCAGGCCTTGGTTGATTTCGTTAACGATTGGACGCACACTGGAATGGTTACCGCCGTTCCAAGTTCCGAGTCATGGACCATGCACTTCGATGGATCAAAGCAGTACGAGGGGTCAGGAGCCGGAGTGGTGCTGACATCGCCAAAGGGGGATAAACTAAGTTACGTGCTACAGATTCATTTTGATTGCTCAAACAACGTGGCCGAGTATGAGGCTCTGTTGCATGGCTTGAAGGTAGCCAAGGAGATGAACATTAGAAGGATACGATGCTTTGGAGACTCGGATCTCGTGGTGCAGCAGGTGTCAGGAACCTGGGACAGGAAGGACGCCACTATGGCAGCGTATCGCAGGGAGGTTGATAGGGTTGCCGGGTGTTTCTCGGGTATGAAGTGGAGCACATAGACAGAAGAAAGAACGAGGCGGCGGACGCACTCGCCAGACTCGGCTCGCGCAGGGAGCCGGTTCCACCTAATGTTTTCGTGGACGAGCTATGGCGGCCGTCAGTTAAATCCGAGTCTGAAGAAGAATTAGCAAATCGAGACCCGGACGTGGAGCTCGTGGCTACGATACGCGGCGTCCCCGAATGGACGGAGCCATATCTGGCATACTTATCACGGGGCGAACTACCAGAACAGGAGGTACTAGCAAGACAAATCGTGAGGCGGGCAAAAGGATACGCTATTATCAATGGAGAGTTGTACAAGAGAAGTGCGGCAGGAGTCTTTTTGCGCTGTGTGACACCAGAAGAGGCCGACAGATTCTTAAGGAGATCCATGAAGGTGATTGCGGGCATCATGCGTCCACAAGGTCTCTTGTGGCCAAGGCCTATCGACATGGGTTCTTCTGGCTCACAGCTCTAGCAGACGCGGAACGGATAGTGGCAAGGTGCGACGGATGTCAAAGGTACGCTCGTCAAACTCATGTGCCGGCTATGGAGTTACGGACCATTCCATTAACTTGGCCATTCGCTGTTTGGGGTATGGACATGGTTGGCCCCTTCCATATGTCACCTTGCAAGAAGACGCACCTTTTAGTTGCTGTTGATAAGTTTACCAAATGGGTGGAGGTTATGCCGGTCACCAATTGCGAAGCGGCCACAGCAGTCAAATTCCTGAAAAGAATTATATACCGGTTCGGGTACCCCCACAGCATAATTACCGACAATGGAACCAACATGTCCCTTGGAGAGATGGAAAAATTTTGTGGCAGCAATGGAATCAGGCTTGATGTAGCATCAGTAGCACATCCGCAAGCCAACGGGCAAGTGGAGAGGGCGAACCAAGAATACTTCGTGGATTGAAGCCAAGACTGAGGGTTCCCTGTATCAGGGCCGCTGGGGCATGGGTTGAAGAACTTCCTTCCGTGGTCTGGGGTATTAACACTACACCCAACCGATCCACCCAGATGACACCTTTCTTCATGGTCTACGGCGCAGAAAGCGGTATTACCAAGCGACATCATTCATGATTCACCAAGAGTGACAGCTTATGTGGAAGTAGAGAACGAGAAGAACCGGCAAGACGCCGTGGATATGTTAGAAGAACAAAGAGCAAGCCTTAGAAAGGTCAGCCATATATCAGCAGGATTTGCGAAGATATCATAGCCGGCGGGTGAAAAGCCGGGTCTTTCAGGAGGGATACTTGGTCTTGCGCTTGGTTCAGACAAACGAGGGAAGGCACAAACTATCGCCACCATGGGAAGGACCTTTCATCATAAGCCGGAGCCTGCATAATGGGTCATATTACTTGATAGATGCAAGAGAAGAATCGGCTACAGTCAACGATACTGCCCACACTACTGCACCTATGCAAGAAAGAGATAGACCATGGAACGTGGCTCAGCTACGTCCGTACTATACTTAGCAGAAAACGATGTAACAGGCAGCAGGTTTCAGACGCACTCTTTTCCTATCCGGGGCACCCTTGGGGACTGGATGGGTTTTTAATGAGGCGGCTTGCTGGCCTAATTTTCTCATATCAAATAAAAAGGGGATTATCAAGAAAGGCAATTGTTATTTATACGGTGTGCATATTCAGGTCTTGAGGGCTGGTTGCTCCTACAAGCACAGCTGCAAACTCAAAAGAGACCCGGCCTTGATGCCAATGAGTTATAGGGGTCGGCTACTCGAAAAAAACGAGTGCGGCTACAATCTTATAACGGACAAAGAAGTCCAAATTTCTCGGCTATCTTACTTAAGCTCGATGTGACTCGCAACAAAGTGGCATGACTTGTTCGCCTACGATTACCGTCAGTCATGAGACCCAAACGGGACTTGCTTGACCCCGTTTTCGTATTGATGTAACAACATGGTATCCACGCGAAAGCCGGCTTATAGTACAAGATAGTCGAAAGGGTCATCTAAACCACAAGTTATGCAGAGTATAAGGCCGACAGCCGGAAACTCAACGATTATCAAGCATAACTTCAAACTTCATAAAAAGCTGTCCTGAAGTCTTGGGCATTCAGCGACAGGCGATTCGTTTCCTTGAAAGAAAACAATCGTGTGTCCTAGACGCGGAAACCCGGACTGGGGACTTATGAGCTCTAAGGAAGAAACAGCATCATCCATCCGATAAAATTACAACGAGCCACGCATCCGGGTCTCAGGAGCTTAGGGATTCAGGTGTAAAACCGTTCCCTAGACGCCAACGACACCCGGTGGACGGGTCTTGCTAAGGAAAGTATAAAAAAAAAAAAGTATAAGGTATCGAGAATAAAGCAAGTGGATATCAAGAACAAGCAAATGCAAAGACACATTCATCAAAAGCCCAAAGGGGCGCAAATGCATCGGGAGTATAAGCAAAAGTGTTACAAAAACCTTAAAGTGTCAAAAGAGCACAGGCGCTCCGCTTAAAACAAGTGATAAAGCTGTTTTGACGACGCTTTGCCGACTAATGCATATGGAATGACAGGAGACATTCATTACTTCAAGCTGCAGGATCCATCTTGGCCTTGCCCTTGTTGCCGCTGGTGGTGGCGGCGCCACCCGGATTAGTAGCAGTTCCGGGTTGCGAAGCTGCAGGAGCAGAGTCGGCAGCGGCCTTCTTGGCAGCTTCGTCCCTTATCTTGAGCGCCTCTTCCCTCCAACGGGCAAGCATATCGAACGGCTGGGGGCGGTTCGCCTTGACAACCTTGTCATTAGCATCATAAGCAGGGAGAATCTCATCAATCTCTAAGCTGTCAGCAATAACGCTAGCCGGATGGCGGACTTCTTTCTGAATAGCCTTGAAGTCCTTTGGCAAAAACTTGGACCCATCCAAGTTGAACTCCGGAAATCCACTCATAAGTTTGGCAAGTTGTAGCTTGGGGGCGTAGGCTTTAGCCAATGCGAGCCCCCGGGTTACCCCAAATCGGCAGGAGGACCGTTTCCAGTGCCAAATCCACTCGGGGATCGTGGAGCAGAATTCCAGTAATCTCTTCATATTAGCTGGCTTGACATCCGGCAGTCGCAACTCATCAAGTATCCAGCTAACTCCGCCGCAAAGTTGGCGAAGAGTATTCTTGATGGTTTTAAGCTTGGCAGCATCATCTTCTTCGGGGGCAGCATCACGTGGGCCTGCTAAAAAAGGCAAAAGGAGCAAAGATAGTAAGCAAGCAAGTGCAGTTGTTCAATCCGAGTCATAAAAAGGTGAAATTTAAAATCTTACCAGTCGCAGTACGGTGAACATCAGCAATTTGAGCAGAAAGAGTTGTAAGTTTGTCCTTAGCCCTGTGAGCTCTCTTCCTGTACTTTTTCGTCATCTTTTGGCACCTGCGAGCCTCAGTCTCAGCAGCTTCACGAAGGGCCGTTTCTTTTTCAATACGCTTGGTGGACTTGGCCAGCTTCTTCTCCAACTGTGAAACATAGTCCTGTAAAGAAGCATGAAGAATGATCAGCCAGAAATTATACAAAGTTCCAAGCAAGTTACCTAGTAATTTACTCGGAACTTGGGGACTATGTATGGAAACAATTGATGATTAGTCGGGATTACCTCGTGCTTGGTTATTAAGGCATCTAGTATGTTTTCTTCGTCGCCCTTCAAGGTATGGAGGGCATCTAGCATTTGAGCAAAGGTCATGTCTTCAGGGCGAAGTTGAGAAGGGCCGGAGGATTGGCCCTCTTGTGGAGGAGTTGTTCCGGGTTTGGGGGTCGAAACCCGGATTGTTTGAACGTCCGGGATAGGAGAGCCCGACTTGGTCTCCACAATGATGTCTTCGTCCACTTCTTCAGAGGGCTGGGTGATGCAGTCTTTGGTGGAATTGGGTCCTTAAAAGGATCTTCTCCATTTCCGTCCTCGGCCTCGTCCTCAACCTCAACGTCCATGTCATCACTCGGCTTTTCTTCTCCCTGCTCTTCTGATTCAGGGATATCCGGGTCGCTCAGCGTAAACTGTGGCGCTGAAGAAAAGAAGGGAGACATTGATCAATGGAATACGGAAAAAAGAAAGGTAACCGGTACGAGAAAATGCAAGTAAAGGTAGTTTACCGGTGTTCACGGCATAATCCGGGGGGGAAGCTCGCCGCTGGAGGATGACGTTGGTAAGAGCACTGGCTGCGGTACGCGAAATTGCCCGGCAAGTGGATGATTAGGAGACGGATGACGTTGAGGAGATTGGGAAGGTTGAGCTGGAGGGGTACTGGCTCGATGAGTGGGTGAAGTGGAGATACCCGGGTTAAGGGGATCATCCCCCGGAGAATTCCGGGTCACCCTACGTTTAGCCGGGAGAGGGTCCTTCAAGAAGGGTGAATGTGATAATCGCTCGTTTAAGTTCATGCATAGCAGCAAAGGAGTAAGGCGCACGAGACATAGAAGAGAAGGGAACCTTTTCAACTACCCCTCTAGCCTTCCTTTTGTTCCCAACTGGGGGCTCCTGGTCAGACTCGGTGGCTTCCGGGTCATTTCTTCTTCCTCCTCTTCATCTCCCGACCCTGAAAGCCGAGTAAGTATCAGATAAGAGAAATAACACAGATGAAGGGCAGGTGTAAATGGTATGGGAGAGTACCTCATCATCATCAACAGATTCGGTTTCCTCTTCAGGGTCTTGAGAAGGAGGAGGGTTTTCGACTTTCCAGAAGGGATCGTCAGCCTGTGAGCAAATAAACACAAGTGGTGGTTAGAGACTATAACGGACGAAAGTACTGAAATAAGAAAAAGGAGTCAGGTCTTACCGCTGGGGCGGGATTTTCCCGAGTAAACGGGGGTAACCCGGCAGTGTTTTATAACATCTAGTCTCTCCATCAGGAAGCCCTTGATGGTCTTGTTGGTGTTACCGGCAGGGAAGTTCTTGGTGGAGTAGCGGAGGGAATCTGTGACGTGACCCGAATATTCGTGTAACAGCTTCGGGCGAATCGAGTTGGGCTGAACCCGGAAGTCTACCCAAGTCTTTATTAGATTGAGCAAGAAGGCCGTGGGGAGAGAGCTGCCAGTTTGGCCAGAAGGGGCTGAATCGCTTCCCTATCAAGGTCAGATGCAAAAGCACTGAAAGACTCGGAGGGCTCGAGAAGGCTCTCCGAATAACCCGGTAGTTTCCTCTCACCACCCGGAGAAGTGTCGTGGCAATAAAAGAAGGATAATTGCCAGTTTTTGGCGTTGGAGTTCAGGTAAGAGGTGGCATTAATGAGTGTTTGCGGCGCTGGATGGATACCCCGCCGCAGGTAAGAAGCGTTCCGTCACCGCTCTCATAACATGGTTCGCATTGGAATAATTCGGTAAAAAGAGCAAGGTTGGTGGAGTGCATAAGTACGACTCGGACAAAACTATGAAGTGGGTGATGTTCAGCTAGAGTTAGGCCCTTCGAACACCCGGAGGCCGTAGTGGCTCAAGACTTCCCGGAAAAAGGGTGACCCGGAGGACGGAATCCCGGGTCACATGCTCGGTAAAACAAATTACCTCGTTCTCGATGGGAGTGGGACGGGTCTCATCGCCAGGAGCCCTCCAGTGTATTTCCTTTTGAGAAGGAAGGATTCCTAACTCGGCCATCCCATCTAGCTTGGCCTTTGTCGTCGAAGACCGACCCCAGTTGGCAGAAGTGGTTTGAGAGGCCTTTGCAGAAGCCGGGTGTTTTCCTTGTCTTTTAGGAGCCATGGAGTTGACCTGCAAGGGACAGGAAATGTATGGAGTAAGATTCGGAACATCAATCATTCGAGTCCGGAGACGTCAAGACGTTGAAGGCTAAAATGAGACCCGGATAACGCACTACGATGTTAAATGCGGAAGATTTTCCGGGTGTCAGATGAGGTTGAGTAAATTGTTAATTACTTACGCGTTGAGGTGAATTGGGTGAACATGGATGGTTGCCCATACCTTTATTGTGGAGGGATTAGCTGGAAAAAGAGGATTTTCCGGGTGTTAATGCGACAGGTGGAAAGAACAAGGTGGAATGGATCTAGATCGAAAAGCTTGCAAGCGATCTTATGCAAAGTTGGATGGTCAATAAAAGCGCGGGGATGAGCTGCGACTACGCATCAGGTGATTAAAGGAACTAAGGTCTATCGAAGCGGTTCAATTTGATGATATCAGAAAATTAGCTTACGGGTTGACCCAGATCCAATCTTGGTCAGATTGAAAAGGTTGTGAGTTTCGATTGAATGGGTGAGAAAGGCTTACCAAAGGAGGTGAGGTCCGAAGTGAGGGTGGTGCGTGGCGCGGCTTGAGTGTCACGTCACGGCCCTCGATGAGGGAGCGCGGGTGTGACAGCGATGCTTAATGGCGGTGCTGGATAGCTCGAGGATGAGTGCGGCCGGTGGTGGCCTTATCTTTCTTGGAGCGTGCGAGCCCGGTGGCAGAAATTGCGAGGGAGCGTGGAGGAAAGGGATGATGAAACGAGATGAATGGCTTAGGGTTACCATCGGTTGATATTTATAAGGGAGGTGGTGAGCTCACCTACGGACCGAAAGCCGGAAATTACGGAAAAGTAATTATCCGTACGGATCTGGCGGCATATGCATTCGGAATTAGGCAAAATATCCCGTTGATGGGGGAAGTGCAGCTTGCCCCGAGATATCAGGGATCTTTATCGAGTAGGGCCCTGACATTTTAGGGTTTAAAATTGGAAAGGCCAGTTAAGCATTCAAGGAAGGATCGAGCTATCACATGACAGACATGGAGCTGTGCCTGGTCATCTGTTAAAGCAACTTAACCCGGTTCCCATAGGCTTGGGCATTTCACATCTTTTTCAGGGAATAGCGAGCGCGAGGATGAATCCGTGAAGCCCGCGCTATCCTGGGGACTACTGATGAGGGGATAGTAACCCGGTAGACTAACTCCCGGGTGTGATCCGGCCCAAACGGCGGCTGGACCAAATCCGGCTAAAGACAAAGAAGCTTCTGGAAGGCCCAGGGCATGTAACGTTCGTGACCCGGATTGTGGGTTGCGGTAAGGAAAGTTAGGGTTTGTGTATAGAGTTCGAGTAGGACTCAGGAAGCGCTTTGTAAAGGCAAGCCAAGGGGGGTATGAGTGCTATATAAACCAACCCCTAGGCTTAGCCTCAGGGAGATTCAGGCCATAGTTGTAACACCTGTTATCGAGTATCCAGCATTATTGATATCGAGATCCGGCGAGTTATTCTCCGGTTCTTAGATCGCTTTCGCCATGTCTTCCTTTGAGCTAAACCCTCTCCCGAATACCTGTGTCGACTTGCCCCAAGATCAGTTACCCCAGGTAACATCTGCCGTGATTATCCCACGACAGAAATGACCTGAGTCCGCAGACTACGGTCGGGCCAGAAACTTCGGGAAGACTCTGGACACAATCCGGTGAGGTTCCAGTGGGTGACACTGATACGTCTCAAACGTATCTATGATTTCTGATGTTCCATGTTGTTTTTATGCCAATTGCTACATGTTTTCTATACACTTTATAACATTTTTATGGATTTCCTGGGACTAACCTATTAAAAAGATGCCACAACGTCAGTTCCTATTTTCTCCTGTTTTTTGTTTCAGAAAAGTTGTTCTGGAAATATTCTCAGAATTGGATGAAACAAAATCCTAGGGTCCTATTTTTCTGTCACGTACACGGAGTCCGGAGGAGACCCGGAGGGGGCCTCCAGATGGCTACAACATAGGGCAGCGCACCCCCTTGCCGTGCCACCACGTGGTGTGGGCCCATTGGGTACCCACCGACATCGCCCTTTCGCCTATATACTCTTCCTCGGGAAACCCTAAACACCAGATCCTTGATGTCTACGCACGCTTCTATTCTTGTAGACAGTGTTGGGCCTCCAAGTGCAGAGGTTTGTAGAACAACAACAAGTTTCCCTTAAGTGGATCACCCAAGGTTTATTGACCGCAGGGAGGAAGAGGTCAAAGATATCCCTCTCAAGCAACCCTGCAATTACGATACAAGAAGTCTCTTGTGTCCCCAAAACACCTAATACAATTGTCAGTTGTATAGGTGCACTAGTTTGCGAACAGAGAGTGAAATACAAGTAATATGGATGGTTATAAGTGATAGTTGCAATCTGAAATAAAACTGGCAGCAAGCAAACATGTAGAAGAACTGATTGTAAACGGTGTTTTGATGCTTAGAAACAAGGCATAGGGATCATACTTTCACTAGTGAACACTCTGAACAATAATAACATAATTGAATGCATAAATATCTCTCTTCACTATTCTACTCCGAACCACTCTCCAGTCGAATAACAAACACCAATCATTGAGTAGGGCTATAAAAGCACTCCTTAGAGTTCGCATTTCCCCATCTAGGTAACCCCCATGCTATCATCATGAGACCTAGATGGTTCCAAACAAACACCACAATTTCATAGGGTCATCCAACACAAAATATAAATATCATGCTAAACCACACGGTGCACACACTGTCACCTTTACACCGTGATCAAAGTGTCTACGGAGATCTCATAACAAAACCACTTGAGTAGCATAACAGATGAAGAGTAACATCTACTTATTCAACTAGATTACAAAGATCATGATCACATAAAGATCACACCCTAGGAGAGAGAGATGAAACACATATCTACTGGTAGTGCCCTCAGCCCCGGGGAGAACTACTCCCTCCTCATCATGGGAGACAACAACGGCTATGGATATGGCTCCGGGGCACTTCCCCGTCCCGACAGGGTGCCAGAATAGAGATTTTTGTCCCCCAAAACTTGTCGGCGGGGCAGCGGACCTACAGAACTTTGCGTGGAAGGGGGCCGATATATTTAGGGTTTATGCCTCGGGGGGACTTTATAGGAGAAAGGACGATGGCGGTAGGCGCCCGAGGGGCCCACACCACCTGCATGCGCGACCGGGGGACCCGCACCCAGCCATGGCGTGGGGCCTCCAGGCCCCCCCTCCGGGTCTCCTTTGGACTCCGTTGACGTGTCGGGAATTCTAAGACTTTTGGCTTTTGTTTCGTCCAATTCCGAGAATATTTCGAGAACAACTTTTCCGAAACCAAAAACAGCAGAAAACAGGAACTGGCTCTGTGGCATCTTATCAATAGGTTAGTCCATGAAAACGTCCGGAAAACAAAGGAAAACATGTGAAAACATAAAGGTATTGGATATAAAACAAGCATGGAGCATCGAGAATTATAGATACGTTTGAGACGTATCAAGCATCCCCAAGCTTAACTCCTGCTCGTCCTTGAGTAGGTAAGTGATAACAAAATAATTTTTGAGGTGACATGCTACCAACATAATCTTAATCATCATATTTGTAAAAGCATTTGTAAATCTGAGATCATAGTACTCTAAACACAGACATGATAGATATAATTCTAACAATGAAACTTCGCAATCATGTTGCAACATGAAAAGTAACACAAACAAAAGATCATGAGTAATAATGCATTTGAAAGGTATATGTTTGTTTCAAACAATAAGAAAGCATAGAAAAGTAGTATTCAGCTTGTCCTTAAGAATGGAGCAAAACATAAATGCCAGGACACCTTCAAAGTTCAAGTGGATGACTAGAACAAATAATTTGAGAGCAAGTAATAACACATCATGAATCAATCAATAATAATCTTTGGGACCGATGCACATTAAAATCAGAATGGAAACTACACTCTCTCAACTCTGCATAAAGTTAGAAGATGAAGACTCAACATAAAAGTAAAAGAATGACCCTTCACAGAGGGAAGCATGGATTAACTCATGTGCTAGAGCTTTTTATTTTATTAAACAGAGGTATTGAAAACAATTTTTTTTAGAGAGGTGTATGCTTTTTGCTAGGTTCATTCTTATTGTTCTGTGAGTGCCACTTTTTGCTAATACCGCGTTTAGCCCTTGTTTTCCACTCGTATTTTGTTTAGAGCTTGTTAGTTTGCTTCAGTTATATATGATTAGCTCTCTGGTATTTGATGAATACTATCTTTGAGAGTTGTTTCAAACAAGTTAATTGGTGTTGGAAAACAGTGGTACAATTTTCGTGCTTATAACGGTGCAAATAGAAGCTTGTATAGACTGTGGCTAGACTTTTTCATGTCATGCTAGATGTTATTTTAATTCTATGCTTAGTGGTTGTTATTGTAGCATGACTTGTCTCAAATAGCTGAGAGTGCTTAATGTTCCATTGAAAGAATCATGAGTTGTTTTTATCACATTGAAGCATAAATTTGTGGTATTCTCCTTCGAATGCTTTATTTGGTTGAATTGGCGCATGCTTACACCATGTTTATGACTACAAACCAGTCACTTATAGCCTCTATGATCATTTAGTTTTTGACTTGTAATACCATTTATGATTTGATTAATAATGGTTTTTTTCGCTATGCATGATTATGGCCATTATTGGTCTCTTAATTTGTCGCTCCCAGTCTTTTGCTAGCCTCCACCTGTACTGAGTATGATCTCTACTCGTGCATCCAACTCCCAAAAACCAAAGTTTTCCCAATGTGTCCACCATACCTACCTACATGTGGTATTTAACCGTCACTCCAAAGTAAATTTCTCATGTGCTACCTTTAAACCTTCAAAATTGTACCTGTTTTGTGTTCTTGTTTTAGCACATGAGGAAGTAGTAGTTGGTTTTTTATCTTCCATACTATTTAAATACCCTGACTTGCATGCTTCATCTGCTCGTCATTAATTTTGCAAAGAGCTGGTTAGACCATTATAACATAAAAAAGCTAAACAAATAAATAGGCACTCCTCCATGGTATGAGATTGTTGGCAGGCACGCGAGGATTCAGTTAGCCATGGTTTGCGAAAGCAAGGTGGGGAGGAGTGTCATATTATGTAAAGAGCATGCTATAAATTCTTAATATAAATAATTCGGAACCGCTCTCAACTTGTTTAGTATGGAAGATGACAAGAACTCTATTACCATTCATTGACATAAGCATACATCTCTCTAAAAAATGTTTTCAATACCTCTGTTTAATAAAATAAAAATCTCTAGCACACGAGTTAATCCCTGCTTCCCTCTGCGAAGGGCCTTTATTTTACTTTTATGTTGATTCTCCATATTCTAACTTTATTCACAATTATGAGAGTGTGGTTTCCATTCTGAGTTTAATGTGCATCAGTGCCAAAGACTATTATTAATTGATTCATGATGTGTTATTACTTGCTCTCAAATTATTTGTTCTAGTCATCCACTTGAACTTTGATGGTGTCCTGGCATTTATGTTAGCCCCACTCTTAAGGACAAGCGGAATATCACTTTGCTATGTTTTCTTTATGCTCGAAATAAACGTATAACTTTCAAGTGCATTATTATTCATGATCTTTTATTTGTGTTACTTTTCATGATGCAAAGTGATTGCTAAGTTTCAGTGTTAGAATTATATCTATCATGTCTGTGTTTAGAGTACTATGATCTCAGCTTTACAAATGCTTTTATAATTATGATGATCAAGTTTGTGTTGGCTGCATGTCACCTCAAAAATTATTTTGTTATCACTTAACTACTCGAGGACGAGCAAGAGTTAAGCTTGGGGATGCTTGATACACCTCAAACTTATCTACAATTTTTGATGATCCATGATTGTTTTCTATCCAATACCTTTATGTTTCCACATGTTTTCCTTCGTTTTCCGGACATTTCCATGGACTAACCTATTGACAAGATGCCATAGAGCCATTTCATGTTTTTGTTGTTGTTTTTGGTTTCAGAAAAGTTAATCTGGAAATATTCTCGGAATCATACGAAACAGAAGCCAAAAGTCATAGAATTCCCGGAGCATCAACGGAGTCCAAAAGAGACCGGGAGAGGGGCAGAGGGCTGGCCACACCATGGGTGGTCGTGGGTCCCCCTGTCCGCGCCTACAGGTGGTGTGCCCCCTGGCTTCCCATCAACATCGCCCTTTCACCTATATATTCCCCCCGATGCGTAAACCCTAAATATATCAGCCTCCTTCCACGAAAAGTTCCATAGCTCCGCCGCCGCCGACAAGTTTCGGGGATAGAAATCTCTGTTCCGGCACCCTGCCGGGATGAGGAAGTGCCCCCGGAGCCATCTCCATCGACTCCACCGCCATCGTCATCGCCGTTGCCGACTCCCATGATGAGGAGGGAGTAGTTCTCCCTCGGGGCTGAGGGCTCTACCGGTAGTTATGAGTTTCATGTATATCTCCCATGGTGTGATTTTTATGTGTTCACGCGCTTTGTAATCTAGTTGAATAAGTAGATGTTACTCTTCATCTATTATGCTACTCAAGTGGTTTTGTTATGAGATCTCCGTAGACACTTTGATCACGGTGTAAAGGTGACAATGTGTGCACTGTGTGGTTTAGCATGATATTTATATTTTGTGTTGGATGACCCTATGAAATTGTGGTGTTTGTCTGGAAGCATCTAGGGCTCATAGTGATAGTGTGACGTTACATACATGGGGAAATGCGAACTCTGAGGAGTGCTTTTATAGCCCTACGCAGTTGATTGGTGTTTGTTATCCAACCAGAGGGTGGTTCGGAGTAGCATAGTGAAGAGATGATATTTATGCATTCAATTATGTTATTATTGTTGAGAGTGTCCGCTAGTGAAAGTATGATCCCCATGCCTTGTTTCTAAGCATTGAAAAACTGTTTACAATCAGTTCTGCTACATGTTTGCTTGCTGCCATTATTATTTCAGATTGCAATTATCACTTATAATCATCCATCTTACTTGTATTTCACTCTCTGTTCGCCGAAGTAGTGCACCTATACAATTGACAATTGTATTAGGTGTGTTGGGGAAACAAGAGACTTCTTGTATCGTAATTGTATGGTTGCTTGAGAGGGATACCTTTGACCTCTACCTCCCTGAGTTCGATAAACCTTGGGTGATCCACTTAAGGGAAACTTTCTGTTGTTCTACAAACCTCTGCACTTGGAGGCCCAACACTTTCTACAAGAATAGAAGCGTGCGTAGACATTAGCTGCTGAGCCTGGTAGTGCGCCCTGCCAACATCAGCTGTCAACAACCTTCAAAAGTGGTTTATTTATCCTATTGGTTGGTTAAACCTTGGTTTCTTTCTAAGGGAAAACTTGCTGTTGTACTCTTCATACCTTACACTTAGGGTCAACCAACGAGTGTGCATATAGGCTCCATCATACACTAACGATCTTATTTTCTCGGAAATCCTGAGTCCGGAGACTCTGGCCTGGAAGGAAATCTCAGCACCTCTAGCACTTCTAGTTTTCTTTTGTTCCTTTTTGGGAAAATGTCCACCTTCAGTAATCATTTAATAGTAACCCCTAAAACATCAACACCCGTTAAAATAATACTAGTGTTGTTAACAAACACACAAACCAAGATTTAGACGGGATATGAGCTTTCAAAAACTCTTATCTCGATACTCGAATATCTAATGGTCTCATTTTTGTTTTGAGTGATGTCGTTATTGCGTCAATCATGCCTTTTCCGAACGGTCATGAGTTATGGACAAAACTCCAAGATATATATGATGTGTCCAACATTATTGAGGATGATTGCTCCCCTTCCACTTCCGTCCGTGACGATTTCACATCTTATTACACTACACCAACATGTGATTTGTCACAAGGAAATGATATGGTGGGTGTTGATAGAAGTTTCAATGTTGATAGTGAATCTACTATTGACTATACTTCATCTCTATCCCATTGCAATGTTCTATCTTTGGACTTAATCTCTTATAGCACTTTAAATGTCTTACATGCTAGTATTGATAGTCCTTCCATATCATGTAATAGTTGTTTAACTAAATCTCATGATGATATGCTTCCTATGTCTTGTTGTCGTGAAAATAATGCTTCCATATCCTCTAGTACTTGTGTGGCTAACAATTTAGAGGAATCCCACATTTTGGTGGAACAAGTCATGGACCTTAATGGTGCTTCAAGTAAATCTTCATCATCGTTATCCATTTCTCATGTGTGCCTTATGGCTAAGGATTCAAAGTTACCCCCTCCTTTGTAACCCTCTTCATCTATTGATCATGATGATGAAGAAAATGATAATGATGCTTCCATTTATGATAAAGATAAAATAGTTCTTCATGCTCTCACACAGAATAAAATTGCCTCTTCTATTCTCCGTGAAATCATGGGTACCCTTGTTGAGCGCGAGGCAACTATTAAGGATTTGATCACTAGCCTTGATAAATGTTATAGCCTCGAACGTGAGTTAATAGTTGATATCGCGGAGCTCCAGGAAGCCCTTTAGGAAGAGCAAGATACTCAGGTTTCTCTTGAGGAGAAACTCGAATCTATTGAGGAGTTCTATAATGAATTTTTTCTTTTCTCACTAAAGCACGTGACCATGCTATTGCTAAATATAAAGTACTTAAAAAGAAAAAGGTTGAATTTGATGTTGGCAATGCTAATCTAATTGTGGAAAAGGCTAAGTTGAATAATGATCTTGCCAAGTTGTCTTCTTCTATTTCTAATGTTAATGATGCTTGTGCTACTAACTCTACTTCATGTGAAGCATCTATTTTGAAGGAGAATGTTGAGCTAAGGGCTCAACTTGAGTTGATGTCTACCAAGTGTGGGAAATTGGAAGAAAGACATGAAAAGCTATCTAGAGCTCATGAGGATCGTCTAACATCACATACTAGGCTAAGGTTATCTCTTGAGGCTATCACTACAAACGTAACATCTTGTGAGCCTCATGTGGTTACTAGCACAAGCTCTCCTAATGATGTTGTATTTCCTTGTGCTAGTCCTAGTAATTCATCCTCTCGTAATGTTTCTACATCTTTTGATGAATTACTGTCCTTGCCTTGTTGCTCAAATAATGATGCATCTACTTCCTCTAGCTCTTGTGTTGATACTGACCATGTAGAGGAAATCAAAGGGCTCAAGGCCCAAGTCACTTATTTGAAGAAAGACTTGGAAAAGAGTCATGAAGGGAGGTCCATCCTTGACAATACGTTGAGAGTGCGAAGACTTCCCAATGACAATAGTGGACTTGGATTCAACTCCAATATTAAGAACAAGTCCAAGGTTGACAAAAAGAAGGGCCAAGAACAAGTAAAAGATTCGGCCAAGATTATTTCCTTCAAGTGCAATATTGAAGGGAACCATGTTGGATCTTGCCCTTTGAAGAAAAAGCCTCTTAGTGAGAAGAAACTAAGGAAGCGGCCTCTTGTTCAATCTCATGCTCAACCACGACTTGAAAAATGGCCACCTCCTAAGAAGACTCAAGCCAATGTTCCTCAAGTTAAGGAGCCTATTAAGAAGAAAGAAAAGAGTCGATGTTGCTACCTTTGTCGTGAGAAGGGCCACTTTGGTTCTTCATGCTCTAATGGCACCTTATCCAACCCTATCCTAGTTGATGATGTTTATTCCATTCGGAAGGATAATGTGGGAAATGTCTTTTCCAAGTATGTTGGTACTCAAAGTGGTGTCAAGAAAAGAACCATTTGGGTTCCCAAGCCTATTTTGACTAACCTCTTAAGACCCAACATTGTTGGGGACCAACAAGCTCAAAATTGATCAATATGTGTTGTTGGAGGACATTGGAGACTTGGCTATATCATGAAGAATTAAGGGATCTCCATCAATTTATTTCCTAAAATCCAAGTCATTTGGATCATTATATATATATCTCATATCCATTGTGCCTCCTTGCGATGACTTGTATTCAAATCATATATATATATATATATACATTAAAAGTTTCTTGCCCCTTGCATGTGTTGGTTTTGTTTCTAGCATGTGTTTGTATATGGTGTGCTTACTACTTACCTATCTTGAGTAATCTAGTATGTGTTTGTTGGTTTTCACTCCATGTACTTGATTGTTTTGTGTTGAGACTTCATTGCAAACTCTTTTTTATTTTAGTTGGTTTTTTGGAAGATTAATGGACTATCCCATTTTGGGGAAGTAATATTCTCTTGGCACTTTACTATCCTAAAACGTGCGTATACATGAGGAATACCACTCAGTGTTTATATATCAACATTATCTAGTCTCTATGTGGCATGTCAATATGTCATTCTCATGAGAAATTCAAATTCTAATGTCCATTAACTTTACCTAGTTGGATTTTATGTGTCTCTTGTTGAAAAATATATTATCACATTATGGGGGAGTAATAAGCTATGTGCATATTACAAGCCTAGAAAATGTGAACATGTGAGGTTTTGCCACCTATAGTTGATATGGTCAATTATCTTGTTCCTATGTGGCATGTTGCTCAAACAAACTCCACATTTTCTTAAATGTGTTTTGTCTCTCTTATTTTTATATCGTGTTTGTGAGTGAGTTTCTTGGTGCTTTTCATATTCGTTTTTTAACTGAAGTTTTCAAGAATCTCCTTTTAAGCATGTTTTTCAACTCCTATCTTTTGCTACATGCTTATGTTTTGTGAATATGATTGTGAATAAATCATATACCACCGAGAAATATCTTCATCCTTTCCCTATCTTTGACAAATGATAATCATATCTGTGATAAATTTATTGATCATATTTACATTGGCTTTTGCTCGAAAATTATCTTATTTCCCGCCAAGGATTTGTTTTGGTTTAAAACTCCATTGTGTCTTCCTTATACCTTTTGGATCCTTTTTCTCAACTCAAAATTTGTTTTATGCCTTTCTTGAGTTAGGAAAGAAATGATCCCATTATTTTTCACTTAAATTCAAAGTCATACTTCTATATGTTGCACTATTCTTGGGGAAGCTATCCTACATTGAGTAGAATACCATTCTTTAAATTGGCATGACATCTTATTGCTTTTCTTGAGCATGACTAGTGTTTGAATAATATATATGGAGAGTAATTATCCCATTGTGTGCATTTTGTATTCAAATCCAAGATCATAATCAGTGCACTATTCTTAGAAGAGCTATCCTATATACGTTTGAACACTTGTTTTCTTAAAATTGGTATTTTATTCCAACGACTTGTCTCTTTCGAAGACGAACATTTTTCGTCTTGTTACTTTGTGTGCCATCATAAAAAGTGTAGAGAGTTTGATTATTCTTTGATCTTAATTTATTTTGTTATGTTCTCTATTTGGTATCCTCAATCATCTGTTGATTTGGGTTTTGATATAATTTGGAAAATTCTCTTGCTTTTCACTCTTGTGAGTGCCTTATTGGTTTAATTGGTGTTTTCTCCAATTTGTATCTTGTTTGGTTCTTGAAAGTTTTGTGCATGTATATTTTCTATAGGTATATCTTGTGGCATGCTTACTTTCGTTGATCCAATATATACGATAAATTCCATAAAATCCTAAATGGCTAAGATGGTCATGAAATTCGTATTCATAGTAATCTACACATATTTATGTGGAGTTTGTCCTATGTATTGTAGTTTCTCAAACTACTTTGGACCCAATGAGATTGGGTACCATTTTTTACTTGAATTTTGTTTTTAGGTACATTGGAGATGCATTGGTTGCTCGCCTCATTCATAAGGAAGGTGTTCTCACCATGGTATTATATGAGTCAAGCTACGATGATTAACGAACTCACATTTTTTTCATCACCAATGCTATCCCGGTAACAAGTAGCTACCTCGTGCATACATTTCTATATTTAAAACTTGTGCAGGTTTTATCTTGGCGTGAATCTATTTTGTAGCAATTCTTGTGGTTCTTGAAAATGTCTTATCAAAAACATCTTTATTGCAAATGTAAGTAAGCCGGGATGATCACATATCAAGGGGATATTTATAATCATTTTCATGATTCACCAATCCCAAGTATGTTAATCTAGAAACTTCTACTCAAGGTCTCTCATATGCAATATAGATGAATTCTCAAAACCATTTGCATTTTGTGTTACTTGTTACCTTTCTTGAAGCATCCCAACTATCACTTTTGCCTTATGGATAATTGTGATGCTTTGGTGAGTTTGTTGCTTGTTCACATATATCCCTTTAAGATAAATTTGAGCTTTGTGATTTGCTTTCAAGAAAAAATCTGATTGTTGTATTTATGAACTTCTCTTGGATATCATGCTCTATTAACCTTAGTACCTACCTTGTGTGTTCATATTTCTTTGTGGACTTATATCTTCGTGGTTCATTCCCACTTATAAACTTATACACATGAGAATACCATCTTTAATTGCTATTCTAATTCTTTAGTAACCACCTTTTATTGCTTTTATTCTTTGGTGGTTCCTAAAATTCACAAGCTTTGTTTTTCATTTGGTTCTCTCATTTCATCTTGATAAGCTTGTGGACCTATTTGTTTTATCCTCTTTGGTCACTTTTTCGTGCAACGTCTCTTTTTCATGGCGACCTATAAAATCCCCCTTCTTCCCTAAAGAGCTAGGTTTTCTAAGCACGAATTTTCCCCTCCCTATCCACCATTGTTGACCTTGGAAATCTTGCCTCTCTCTCAATTCCTCCCATGATTCTGTCATATATTTGAGGGAAAAGAGAGAGGAAACCTAGATCTACATTTCCACCAATCCATCTTCCTTCTTAGTTAGGAAAACCTAGTAGATCTTGATCTTGGAGTTCTTGGTGTTTCTCCTCTATTGTTCTTCCTCTCTTATTCCCCCCATAAGCATTTGTTGCTTTGTTGGAATTTGAGAGCGAAGGATTTAAGCACTTGTGCTCTTGCCATTTGCATCGGTTCGCTCTCTCCACGAGGATTCGTGGAAGTGAAAGTTTGTGGACTTGTTACTCTTGGGTCTTGGACCCTAGATGACTTGTGGTGTTCTTGAGATCCTATAATTGAGATGTTGATGCGTGCCCCAAGATTGTGGTGAGATTGAGAACCTCTAATTAAGTTGTGGATGCGTGCCTCGATCGAAGGTTGCCAATAGTGGAAGGTGAACTAGGCCTTTGTGGCGAGGTTCATCGAAGAATAAGGTGAGACCTTTGTGGCATTGAGTAGGCATGTTGTGAAGAGCTCACACCCCTCCAACGAGACGTACTCTCCTCAAAAGGAGGAACTCGAGAATACATCATCGTCTCCGTGTGCCTCGGTTATTTATATACCTGAGCTTTTTAACTTATGCAATTTACATTGCGATAGCCTTTGTGCTTGAAGTTATATATCTTTCTATCACCTTGTTACTTGTCTTTCTTAGCATAAGTTGTTGGTGCACTTAGTTGAGACTAGAATATTTAGGTTGTGTACTTGTTAATTTAAACACCTAGTTTATTTCCGCATTTAGCAAGCCTTAACCGGATTTTTTAATCGCCTATTTGTCCCCATCTATGCGACATCGTTGTCTGTTCAAAAGTTCGTACATGTCATGGTGTGGTAGTTTGTTTAGACGTCGGTAAACGATGATTTGTGTCTATTTCGATCTACTTTTTCGTCTAATATGCATGTTTGACTTAGGTGGCATGCAAATTTGGGCATTTTCCCCCTGTTTCCAGCTGTCATTTGGGGGTTTTGTGCTCAACGAGCCATAGTTACGTTTGGCCAGTGATGAACACTGGACATCATCATGTTAGGGTTGTGGGCTACTGAACCGAAATCGTATGTGCAATATCGTGTGCATATTTCTTTGGTCTAGTGGCCCCAGCTCTAACAATATTGTTGTGTTCCGATTGTCCGAGGCCTTGAAATGAGCAGATATTTACTGGTAGGCGATGATATGATAGTGTGCATTGTTGGAGAAGCCGATGATATGATATTGTGCAATGTTCATGCAAAGGAGAGTCCAACAATATCCCGAAGTTTTTACATACCTGTTTGTATGACTTCATGGTATTATTGGTGATCTCTTTTCCTCCATTTGCCAACTTTGAATGAGGCGTCAATCATGCTCTGTCATGTGCTTTTCATACTCTTCAATGTTGTGGTCTTTCATTACTCAGTAGCCGATGATTATACTTTGGCAGAATGTCAGCACAACATTGCGCATTGAACACACAAATCTTGTTGCAAAGCTCTAGGTTGTACAGAGTCATCTTCTTAACTATATGTGTTCCTAATTTGATGAGCTATGACCACTGAGTTTACGAGTTTGTCTAAATTTGCACATTGCCGATGATTACATATTGGCACATTAACGGTGCAAGGAGGTGACCTTGTAGTACCTCGAGCATTGTACAACCATATTGCTTATGCATTACTCTTGATCCTGCAGGAGTCATCTCCTGGCATGTTTGTGTGACCGTTTTTATGAGTCTTCTATTCAATGATATAACTATGCATCATAGCTGTTAAGGTGTTGGTGTAAATGATCTTGTGACTTGTTTAAGGGTTGTCCATGTTTCTTGATTCTTTACTTCCAATACTTGGACAAGCAATTATGTGGTGTGATATATGATGCCAACAATTGAGCATAACATCCTCTTTGTTATACATGTGAACCCAAGTTTATAATTTCTTACCGAGTTGTTTCTTCTAGCATTTGACGAAGGAGAAGAAGAAGGACAAGGTGGAGACGGTTCAGATCAAGACCCAGTTTTTTCAAGAGAAGGAAGGCAGACTATGGCTGGATCCATGAACAGGTGTCCCCTAACCACTTCTGCAAAGTGGTGGTTGCCCCTAACATAGGGATGCTCCCCATTCTAGATGCCTTCAGGCCTTACCTGGATGAGGTGCCAGAGAAGATCAGGCGCCAGACGAACACCGGCTGCGTCTGGACGATCCACCTGAAAGAGTTCAATAGGAGAGCATGCCTCGATAAGGGCTGGGCGTCATTCGCAATGTGTCACAACATCGGCATGGGCATGAACCTCCTCTTCAAAAAGCTTGGTCCAAGTTCGTTCAGAGTCATCATCTTCGACAACACCGATGTTGAGATCGTCACAGAGTGACCTCTTCACTCCGAGAACGTCAAGACGGACAATTGCCGTTGGGTTTATTTCATATTGCGACTTCTGTTCGTACACTGTCATGTTTATGCTAACTGGTTACGACTATCTCGGTTATGTTTAAGACTATCCAACTGTTTATCCTCTGCTTTTCATATTGTTCATACTTTGTTCACTCTGTTCATAGCATGAACTCACCATAGTAGAGAAGAGGTTACCGTAGCCGTAGTCTTGCATGTAGCCAAACAATGGGATGGTTGCATTAGAGCATGCAACCAAACCACATGCATCCCATGGCCTGTTTTCTAATACAGACTAGCTAACAACATGCACAACACGGCCGAGGATCTGATCCCACTCGGGCAAGCCCTATCTGGCCTGCCCCTGCAGCCCTAAATCGGTTACAGGGTACCAAACATGCCCTATACAGTCCAGATCACAACAGGCGAGGGAGAGATGATAGTGGGAGGATACAACCTTCTGGCAGGCGACGGAGGCAGCTCCAGCCTGGGGACTGCTGAAAGCTCTGGCCCGGGGGATTGGATTGACCTCTGCTGGCTCTAGAGATGGGTGCGGATCTTGAACCATCTCGATATGGCGAGACAAAGCAGTACGGTTGTGGGAGAGAAAAAAACGAAACGCTACGGTGGCACTTACCGTAATATGTGATTTTACGGGAGGACAAATCTGTAAAAATCAGGATAAACTGGAAGAAACCTTCGTGATTTGTGTCTCTCGGCTTCGTGTAGATACCACGTATTAATTTTTCTATACTTGACATGCCACGTATCTACTTAACATAGACTTTTAAACCGTGATAGCACGAGGGGTACCGAGATCCGGGACCAACTAGGAGTAGTATTGGAGAGAGCCGACCAGATTTTACCCTCAAACAGGAAAAGAAGACGCTACCAGATTTCTCCGAACACCGCTTTTTCTCTTAGGTTTGCCTTCCCCATCGTCGCGACCGAGGCCGCATCTATCAAGGCCCTCGTTCCGTCGGCTCTCCAGCGTCCTCTTCGCATGAAAACTGGGTGAGATCCCAACTCCGTCCCTTGAGTTACCGTTGAAAAAATATCCCTTTTTAGACGCAAAGGAACTAGCTTTGTCAAGACTGAAAACGCAAAAGAAGTTTTCGTTTAGTTCGTGACTAGCTCAGTCAACACGGAGATAGTTTCCGTCAAAAAAAAAAAAACAATGGAGATAGTTCGCCCAAGCTTGAAGTTGAAGTGCAGATTTCCCAAGCTAGAAGCTACAGGACTTTCTGATAATATCGGCTCTCAGGGTGTCTTTCCTTTTCTGTCAATCACAGACATGGATTTGTCTCAAAAAACTATTGTTGGCAGTGAAGCAATTTGGTAATTTTTCATTTTGACTGCTGGGCGTCGATTTGCTAGTGGCTCCCGGCCGGCTAGCGCCACCACTTTATGCATTGTGCTCGGTGGATGTGTGCCTGATTGTTTCTTCTTAATCAAGATGCCACAGGGGCTAGTCCCTCTTGGTCGAATTTCTTTTTGATGTTGTAGTTTAGCTATTGTTTCACTTCTCATTTGATTACTATGCCTTGTGGTCATATCCATAAGAAAGCACCATGTGTTCACTATTTGCTTCACTACCTCCCTACTAAACAGAAAATGAATAGCAATGTTTTCATCGTGTTCATCATAATATTCACTCACACATTCATGTACTTATTTCCATTAGGGTCGAGGAGCGTGCTGGCAAGGTGAGCAGCAGTGAGCTTGGGGGTACAAGTATGGACCTGTCTAACTTTGAGGCTCTGACGCTGAGTAATGACCCATCTCACACAGTTGAACTTGAATCAATTGACAGGTATGCCTACAGTACCACCCCACCCCCACCCCCCCTCCTCGTTCTAAAATATAAGGTGTATAATTTAGTCAAAAGTCAAGTTTTCTATGTTTGACAAAGTTTATAGAAGAAAAAGGAACATCTATAATTCCACATTATCGTGCTTATTTTGAATAGGGTTGAGGAGCATGCTGGCGAGGTGACAGGCAGAGAGCTTGCAAGTGCAAGTACAGACCTGTCAAAGTTTGAGGCCCCGGCGCTAAATCACACACCTCGGACACCTGAATCAGCTGACAGGTATCTACATCTGTAATATGTCCTTCTTTTTGATGAATCAATATTATTGATTTTAATACAAAAATGGTGATTATTATTTGTCATTATTTTGCAAAAAAAGGTTGGAATAGATTGTGACTGACTACGTGGTTTTAATTTTTTGCGATCTAGGTGTCATGTGCTCTAAACATGCATCATTGAATGTATATATATATCGTCATGGTTAAGATTAGCTTTTGATTTATTTGTTTTCGTAAGGCTTCCAAGCCTCCAATTTAGTCGCATAGAAGTCTTGACCCAATCATTGATGAAAATTGTTTGACTAGGGTGGCGATGCATGCTGACACAGTCGAAAGTGGCATGCTTGAATCTAAAATTGCAGAGCCATCAGCGCTTGAGAAGAAAAAACCAAGGTAAGCACTCCCCAAACATGTTTTATATTATGAATGCCGATTTTCAGAAAACACAACTGTTATTACGTTTCTCTATGTCAACACAATAGCTTTATATAGGGCTTATGCAATAGTCATCCCCGGGTCATAATGCTATTTAGTGCAGTTGCTACACATTGTGAACCCCTACATCATCCATATTTGTAGAACCTGGTTTTAGTATCATACCCATCTATTACCCCCAATCACTATAATCAAGGGTGTTATCATAGTGAACAAAGCAAAGCTTCATTACAGTAACTTTCTCCTATATCTAGTAACTCTGAATAGTCAGTGAATGAAGCTTTCTCCTATATCTACTATGTCCGAGAATAGACAGTAAATGGAATGTGTGTTTACTTTATTAATACAAGTCTAACTACATTGAGAGTCGGTACATTGCAGCTTGTCCCATGTTGTATCATTGCATGAACTTTCTCCTATACCCAACTTGTATGGATATTTGCTTGCATGTGTAGATTACATAATAACCATGTTTTGTTGACCATAGTCTGATGCTGCCTATACAGTCCGATTCCACGAAAATACTGGCCACCCAAGAATCAAGGCGATATAAACTTTGCAGAAAGACAAGCTGAAAAAGAATATGAAGAAAGACAAGCTCTATTACTCCATGCACGAGGACAACATACTTCTGCTTCTAAGGAAGAAATTGCTCGAAATGCGAAGAAATGGATGAGCGCAGAGGCGATGGCAGCTTTCAAAAGATACATTGGGAGCGAAGATCATCTTAAGGTTCTCCATTTCCACTCTGAATCTTTAATTGTTTGGAGTGACTACTTCTAACACTTATTTCATACTAGGATCTCGAATATGAATTCCAAGAGCTTGTCCATCAATGTTTTAATGTGGAGCATTATTTTAAGATATTTCATCACTTCAACTTTACTGTCAAGATAAGGAAGCCTGGCACAACTGATTGGACATTGATGACATACTTCGCTGAGGTGAAAGAGATGCTTCAGACGAAACGTTATGTCTGCTATACTCTGGACCCAGATGAAAATGGTATGGGAAATATCTCACCGCGTGAGTCGTGACTTTCTATTGTTCTAAAAAGGTTTTAATCCTATGACTTATTTTGTTAGGACGGTGCTACGCATGTCAGAACCAAGGAATGCATGAGTTAAGGCACCCATCGGTAGATATATTTGACTGCGGCAAGGAAGATACAACGTTTCTCTACTATTGTGAGGAAAGTGACTCTGATGAATTTGATACAATAGTGGGAGGGTCTGAATCTGATGATGATATGAGTTAACTTTAGCGCTTCTATGCTCTTCTCCTCTTGATCTGTCGGCTCAAGTTAGACTGCTAGTTGACGTGACAATGACAGAGTATGATCTAGTACATGTATATGAAAAATGGCAAATAGCACCGCAACAACTGTTAGTTGGAATTGACTCCTTGCTCAAATCTGCATCATCTATGGCTGGCAGATATTTTTGTTTTTCTAGAGAGACTGGCTGGGACATCAATTGGGTGCTACTATGTATTGGCCGTGCTAAAGTCACACTGGTGCTTGACTTTGATGCCTCTGATTTGTGCCGCTCTAAATTCTTGCTTTCCCAGTTGGGAGCTACTGTGTTTTGAGTATAAGTTTGCATGTACTTGGAACTGAGGAAATACTGCATCTTGCACAAACATACCTCTTAATAGCGTTGTCCATTTGTGATCATTTACCTTTATCTGAAGTTTCTTATGCACTTGAATCGAAAGATATTTGGCTAATAACAGAATTTCTATTATTGCTAAGTTCAAATAAATAAATAACGGGACTGCTATGGCGCCACCTGAAATATTTCTTCAGTATCATGATATCTGGTTACTAAACTAGCTCAGTCTTGTTGAGGATAGTGTATGCACATCATCAAAGTAGGTCCAGGGCACGAAGAAGAGACAAGATAAGAGCGATTCACTTGTTAATCAATGCAATCAACTGGGTGTAGGAAAATAAGAGGGAGGAAATGTATACCCACAAAAGTAGAGGGATCAACTGCAAACCATGTGAGACAAGTCGAGGGACAAATAACATACTTCATCTGTTTTCCAGTAAAACTCTGCTAACCGGTTATTATCACTTCTGCTATACCAATACAAGATGACAACATAGGCTGCATCTTTGTACATTCTGAATATACTCATCAACGGTGCGATATATAACATATGCATTTTAACCAACGTCTTTGAAATTGGATATGCACACAAACCAAAGAAAGCTATCATGGCGCGATGAGCCCGTTCGAGTGAACGGGTTGACACCCTGGCCTAGCAGCATCGTTTAGATAATGTGCAAATTTCGTGTCCCATCGAGGATCAAAATAGACCGAATCCTCCGAAGGCAACCAGGCCATATACTTGCTTTTCCACGCGCCGAAGAGGATAGCTTCTTCGATGGTGACTCCGTATGGTGTAGAAGCATTTTCCTCAAACTCTGCATCACACCCACGGTATGTTCCAAAACTCGGATGCACGAGCCTGGTCCCTGCGTACTCACAGTGGTAGCAACGACCTTTTTTTTTCAAACCAAAACAAGAACAAGAACAAGATCGTTAGCTTCAAAAATCAGCTTCAAAATTGCAAAAAGATAACATGAAGAAGCATATATGCATGTACAATACCATCATCTGTCGACGGATCTACCACGCAGCATTGCACCACGTCCTCGTCTTCGTCAGCATTGCGACACTCGAGGAAGAACATCGTGGGGGGTTCAGAAGGCAGAGCACCCTTTGGCGTCGCGTAGAAGTTGATGTGACAGTACGGGTACCCATCTTTGAGGGCGTAGTAGCCGTACTCCCCGTTCTCTGCTACCTCTGCATTCACGGCACATATGACATGGAGCTGGTACTCGATCCCCTCCGCAGATTGCTTCGAGAATTCTGTCAGTGCGGCTTCGACGGTGTCGAGAAAGAAACCTTCCTCATCCCTGAACCTTGCCTGCTTGTTTGAGACGAAGTTGGAGGCATGAGGATTCAGTTTGGGAGCCGATGGCCGGCTGCAAGGAGAGGATGGAGACCGGCTGATGTATGGCATCAGCAGTGCAGAGATCTCGCTGACATCTCTGCAGGATAGCATGGGTTTCTTCAGAAGGGATCGCAACGAGCGCATGACTGACGGCGTAGTCTTCGACAGGGCCACCACAAGCTCTCCTAACGCTCCAGGGTCCGGATGCCACGCTACCTGAGCGGCCTTCTTGTATGCTTTCTTGCAGGCCGATCTGGACGGCAACCGATGGCCGTCCTCTAGCTCCAGCTCGGCAACGGCTTCGTGGAGGTTGGCGTTAGCCTTGAGGAGGTACACCATGGCGAGGTTCTCTGCGAGGTCAGGGAAGAGGGCGCGTAGGAACGCCACGAGGCCGCCCAGCGAGCGGCGTTCCAGGCGCCGGAGGGTCATGGTGCAGAGCATGTCGACAGGGAACTCGTCCTGAGCCGGGAACGCGGCGTCGTACCAGATGGTGTTGAGCAGGACATTAGATACGGGGTCGTCTTCGATGGGGCCGAAGAGGTAGCCGGCCTTGAGGAGGCCGCGGTGGTGGCGCCGGCGCAGGGCGTCCCTTGGAAGCTTCGCGATCGCCTTGAGGTAGATGCCGTGGATCCTGTCGTGGAGCACGGAGCCGATGGATTCCTTCAGCTCGAGGGGTACCTTGGTCTTCATGGTCCGGCTGCTGTGTTCCGATCTTAGCTGAAGCTCGTCGAGGTGGCCGAGACCCGGCGGAGGCAAATCGAGGAGCAACTTCTGAAGGCGATCGGTGTCGTTGGTGTCTGCTGCTGAATTCGAACTGCGAGATGACACGGATGACCAGGTGGCGGCGAACGTGGCCGGGCAGGGGTGCTTGGCGGAGGCGGCGGCGCACTTGAAGGCCACCGTAACGGCGGTGGTCAGAGGAGCTATCTTGGTTGGTGTAATCATCTCACGGTCGAGCTCGATGAGGCGGGCAGCCACGTTGAGGTCGGCCTTGGCCAGCCGTAGGTAGCGAAGAGCTTCCCAGTCGTGCAGGTAGCGGAAGCGGGAGACGAGGAGGGTGACGAGGCCCTCGAACGACCGACCGACCACGCCTCTGCCCTCGTCGGAGTTCTCTAACAGGTCCATGATCTCGATCCGCGATCTTCTTCTCTTCCTCTTCTTCTTCTTCGACATGATGATATTCTTCTCGGTAGCTGCAGCGTACTCCTCCTCGGTAATGCCGGATATGGTGTTGAAGACGATGTTGGAGACGGGGTCGAGAAGGCCGAAGCAGAATCCGCCGCCGAGGAGCGAGGGGATGAGCGCCGGAATTTCCTCCAACGGCAGCCGATCGAGCGCGTTCTTGTAGTACCCGCGGATTCGGCGCAGAACCTTGGATTGGTCGCAGCAACGCTGTTCAGAGGGGTAGTAATCGTCCGGATTGCTCGATTCGTCGGCCATCGGAGTGGCTTCTCCGTTTCACAGGCGCGGCGTCGGCGTCGGCGTCAGCGTCGGCGTCGGCGGCGGCGGAGGGGTTGCTGCAGTGCGTGTGTTGGTTTTCCTTCCCCCGATGACTTCGGTCGAGTCAATGCGGGGATGCCCTATACATGGCTTGTAGCGAGTTGAGCTGCTCGACTCGCTCACGCGTGCGCACTACTGGGCCTGGCCCAACACGGGCCGAACCAGCCAGCAGCCAAGAGCATGCTTCCTGGCGTCGCGTGACAACGGAGCCGAGCAGGTATTGAAATCAACGGATGTGCCAATAAAACATTCTGTGCACGCGCACGTCTAGCCAGCTAGGTGCTTTTTGCCTAAAAGACTTGGAAATCATGTAGGCACGATCAGTCGACGATTCTAAAAAGTGAAAAAAATTCCAAATATGAACGATTTTCAAATCTGAACAATTTTCAAAAGTAAACAAATTTTTCAAATGAACAATTTTCAAAATATGAACGATTTTTAAATCTGAACAAATTTAAAGAATAAACAAATTTTTAAGATGAACAATTTTCACATATGAATAATTTTCAAAATCTGAAGATTTTTAGCTTTTTTTTAATGAACAAATTTCAAAATCGCACGTTTTTTCCGTTTGAACAAATCTTAAATTCGATCAATTTTTGAATTTGAACATTTTTTAAATTAAAACAGATTTCGAATAAAAGTAAAATAAAACTAACAGAAGATAATAAAACAGAAAAGAATGAAATAAAAAACAGAAATATAAAGGAAAATGGAAGAAACGAGACAATAAAATTTTACAAAAAGGGAACCTAGACACGAACGTGTGCTGTAACGCAATGGTCTACCTCACACCCGAGGTGACGGAGGTCCCTGGTTCGAGCCCCAGCCGCTTCCTATTCCTTTGTTCTTTTACGATTATTTACAGTTAAATGGGCCGGCCCATTTACGTTGGAACGCGGGCGTGTCCTAGGATTCGCAATGAGGGTTATATAGGGATTGCGTCAGTGCGCTCAATTGTCGAGAGTCATCGGCTGAACCCACGTACGCATGAACCCAAATTAGTTTCTTTTATCTCAAAATAACAATACTAAGGCCCGCTTTGGAGGGCGTTTTTAGCCCAAAACTGGGGTATTTCGTCTGACCCAGTATTTTCCCGACAAGGCCTTCGAAAGCCTCTTGGTTGATCGTTTTTTGTTTCGGCTGTATCTCAGTTTCGGAACTTCCCGGGAAAGTCATGGATAAGGGAGGCATCTAGCAAGCATACGGAAGGGCAAAAACGAGCGCATGCGAGGACCACGGGTGGCGGGCTCGTACGCGAGGGAACTGCCGGAGAGTACACGTACTTCTTTTTAGATTCTTTTTTTTAAAACGAAATATTTTTAGAACCGTAATTCGGAATTACAAATCGTTTTTACATTCGACCTCCTCGCGTCGAGATCTACAAAACTAGATCCCATGTTCATAGGTTTCGAGAACTTTTTTTTTGGACTTTGTACACCCTGTTGTTTATACTTGGGACTGTCTATTTGTCAGCTAGCTGTTTTTCATTTCGTGCACAGACACATTTTACATTTTCTCAGCGAATAAAGAACTGACACGTGGAGGGAGAAAAATACCCGCAGAACAATTCATTCAGCCTAGCTCGCGCGACGCCATTCTCGTTAACGGGTTGATGTCCCCTTTCGGCCCAAACCATTAAATGCAGCCCCGCTTTTGATTGGTAGTGCGGGAGTGAAAATGAATGTGTCCATGGGCTTTCAGTCTTTCACTACAGCCTGTTTTGGGAGCAGGGAGCAGGTGAGAGATCTTCTTCTCCACCAAGAAAAGGAGCACCAACCCGATCACAGACCGGCCGTCCCTGCTCCGCTACCCTCCTCCCCGCTCCACAGTTCCGTCAATATGCTCCCCTCTCCTCCCAGCCACTCGGACAACCCCTCTCTCCCCTGCAAAGCCTCCTTCCCGTTCCATGACAAGGCTTTGGATAGGATCATGCCTGATAAAAACACCAAGGGAGATCCTACTACAGAGGCCCAGGTATCACACCAAACCTTTGTAGCCTCTGTTCTGAAAACATCTGCTTTAATACCTGTCGTAATTTTCACACAAGAAGTGTGGCATCCTTTCTTGCTTTTGCCACTGTAAACAAAAACACAAAATATCACACCTCCCTACACAGCTAGACAACTAAATTCAGAAGCCCATCTCTGAAATCAAGTACAGGAAACATTGCAGATTGGACACTAACTCAATCTTTTTCTTCACCCTCTAGATACTAAACCCCCCCCCCCCCCCACTAGTTCTCAAAAACAGAAAAACCTAAGGGAAACCCAAAAAGCAAGAACCCCTGTGACATCAAAACAAAAATAAACTAGCACACCTGGACAAATAGAGAGAAATAGCACTGCAACTCACCCCAATACAAACAAGAACAGAGATGAAAATAACACTATAAACTCAGCACATTCCACTTATATATACAGCCCCCGTAAAAAAGGACATGTAGGGTTCGATGCTTGCATAATATCCAACTAGTTTCATAGATAAACATTTCAAAAAAGGAACAGGGGTGGAAAAGTAGAGTAGAAACTGCTTACATTCAGACATGGATGTTTCTCTGCGATGATATTCTACGTAAGTTGAATAAAGATAAATCTTCTCTTTTAGTGCAACTATATAAAACATATTCTTGTTGCTCAGGAGAAACAACAAAAACATAACACTTCCTAAAAAAGCTTGTTTATCCGAGGCCTCATAAAAACATGGAACAGTCTAAGCATGAAAGAAGAAAAAAAGGATTTAAAAAATTCACTCTAGTGTAAAATTGCTCACTAACAGACATGTAGAAAACGAAATACACAAAAATTGTATGTGTATACCATTGAAGGAATGAAACTTTTCCTGAGATAGTTGAAGAAAAAAGAAGACAACCTCTTCTTCACCTTGCACGGCTCATCAGGCCATCCGCAAAAAACTTCGCACCTCATCTAGCAAAAAAAAACTAAATCATCATGAGGAGAAAAAAAGAAACAAACAAAATGGAGAAATCTCGCTCTACTTCGCGACTCTCCTTTTGCGTATAAAATTATTCTCTGTTTGATGTGTCGTTAGTGCACGACCAATCCCCCCTAGATTCAAAATACCCAGCGAGTAACGAATTACATTTGTTGCTTGACAAAAGCATAGTGTGTGCCACATAGAGAGAAACCAACTATACATGATCAATAGTAGAAAAAAGCAAAAAAAAAAAGACACATCAAAAAGGATCTCAAGAACCTAAAGTCTGTGAAACACTACATATTCAGACACTGGTATCATTTTTCGGCACAAACATAACAATTAATATTTTGAATGGTGAAATCAATTAAACTGCTCCATGAATAAAAAACATGACCTCAACCTCTAATTTCCTGCACTTGAGATCCTTTCAGTCGAGCTTCTGAATAAAAAACAAAACAGTATAGGGTAAGAACATATGTCAAAGGTACAGTGACATGTACTTGGGGGAGAGGTAATATACAGATGACTGATAGTACAATCAAAAAATAGATACAAGAAATATACTGAGATCGCAGAGCGAGATATGCCTGAAAAAATGGTATAATATACAGAGATAAAAAGATTCACACACACCATAGAGTAGAAAAAGGATAAATTGGTTTCCTTGGAGCCATGCTATCTAACTTAGCAACGATCAAATATGGAGTGACTATGCATGAACAAAACACGAGTGACCGGCTCTCTTTGAGAAAAAATAATGCGTGGAGAGCAAAACAAATTCCATTTCTTAAGACAGAAATATATGGACTGAAGAAAGACATAATGATACCTCAAAAACTTAAGAAGTACAAACATATGGGTAAACAAATAAAGATACTGCCAACTAACAGGCTAAGGGTAAATAACATGTACAATATCTGAAAATAAAATAAATTAAAGAATGAACGCAAAAACTAAGAAAAGACAAGGCAACAAAGTCTAAGAAGTGAGACATCCAAACATGAAAAAAATAAAAATAATTTTTGGCAGAATAAAAAAAATGACGAAAAACAGAGTAAATGGAAGGGAAAGAAATTCAAAACTGAATAAAAGACTCTAATGACAAACAAAAACAAAAAATGCAAGAGACTAACAGTCAAAAATCATAATGATATAATGAAAATGAAAAGAACAATAAGAATTCCCCCTCCTCCTTTATCCGGGCTTGGGACCGGCTACCATACACATAAAACAACGGTAGGCGGAGTTACCGGCTCCAATTTTTTTTCTAGAATAAGCAAAACAAAACAAAGAAAATGGGACGCACGTCCCTACAACACCCCCCCCCCCACCCGACTCCCCGCAAACATGAGAAAAAAAACACATGGAACGTCTTTCAAACAAAAGAAAGAATGTCTGCAGAAACAACAACAACAACTTCATAGTCCGTTTTTGGAAAGAAATGATAAAAAGGTTCAGTATTAAACAGTAAAAGCCAAAACATGCCCTTTATTTCAACTTGGACTCCGCTCGCCACCCGTCTTCATGCAAACAAGCATCCTTCAGATCTCGTGGAAAAGGACTGAAACCTTCCGATCGTCAATCATCTGGAACAACATCAATAAAACCGTCTCCAATGTGAAATTATTGTTCTCCGCAAACACATGCCACCCTCTTTTGAACCTTGTTCTGCCATCAGCACACCTTGCATATTCAGCTTCAATTACACCAGACCCGATAACTGAATCACTTGATCATCTTGATCATTTGGGTCCCCGTCTTGACCGGAATGTTGATCTTGATCATCATTATGGCTTGCTTCACCATGAGAAGAATAAGGTTGATCTTGGCCTTTATCATGGGTAGCTTTTTTGATAGGAGCACTTGGTTCTTGCATAGCAACTTGATCAATAGATCAAGGGTAATGAACTTGTTCTTGGGTAGGTGCAGCACATGCTCCATTGGCTTGATTTTCTTGTGTAGATTCGGTCTCCACTTGAGTAGAGCATACTTCTTATTGATCCGCCAAATGGTGTTCCTCAATAGGGCGTAAAAATTCTACACCCATTTTTCTTATGGCATCTTGAGGTATTTCAACATCTACATTAGAAACATGAAATTGCGCCACTTGGGAGCCATCATTTTATTCGAACATCACACTACTAGATTCAATGATAATCCATGAGGACTTGTCAGAAACTCTATAAGTGTGGGATCCGACACCGTGATACTAAAATGTACCTGAAATGGTTTTGGATTGGAATTTATAAAAGCGAACTCCTTTTACCAAATAGAAACACTTACAACCGAAAACCCAAAAGTAGGAGACATTTGGAATATTCAGGTGAGGATCTCATATGGAGTCTTGTTTAAGCCTTTTGCAGAAGTAGAGAATGTTTGATGAATGACATGTCGTAGAGATGTCTTTGGCCCATAGATATGGAGGAGAATTAAAATCCGCCAACATGGACTTTGTCATATCCATAAGATTCCGGTTCTTCTTCTCAGCTACACCATTTGTCGAGGGGTATAAGAATCAGAATATTTATGATGAATTCCTTCTTCACTAAGAAACTCATTTAGGTTGTAGTTCTTGAACTTGGAGCCATTGCCACTCCTAAAGGCTAATATAGGAACATTGTGTTGACGTTGAACTTGATTGGAGAAGTCGATGACGGTTGTTGGGTATCACTCTTCAACTTGAAGAAATAAACCCAAGTAAATCTTGAATAGTCATCAACAATCACCAACTAATACTTCTTCCCACCAAGACTAGCTTCGGGCACGACAGCAAAGAGATCCACATGAAGAATCTCTAATATGCTCTTTGATGAAATGATAGTCTTGCTTGGGTGGGGATAATCATGCATCTTTCCTTCAACACAATCCCTACAAACACGATCTTTGGCAAAGGAAACATTTTATTTTAGCTCGAGGATGTGGCCACCCATGTAAAGACTTTGCAAAGTTCTGATGTTGACATGGGATAAGCAACGATGCCACAACCACCCCACATCCGCCTTTCCAAAAAGATACATCGCTTGAGTGTTGGTTAACCCCGAAATGTCTACAGCACGCAACTCATTTTTGACATGCCCTATGAAAGCGACGTCAAGATTCCTGCTCCACAAGAGTACCAAGATATCAAGTTCAAAGAAGACAGAGAAACCCATCTTCCCTAAAGCACAAACTCAAAGTAAATAGTAACCGAGGGACTCCACAAGCATGACATTTACAAGACTGATGGTAGAAGCAACTACCACCTTGCCGAGACCCAATACCTCAAATTTTGATTTATCTCCATACGTGATGGTTGCTTGATTTATATTTGGCCTCAACTTCGGTATAAGCTCCTTGCTTCTAGTCATATGACTTGACCCACCGGAAGCATAGTCCTACAACAGATCATTGACTTGAGATAGGACCCAATTTGGGTCCTCTCATGTTAGCCACAAGGGTCTTGGGACCCAAATAGAATAGCCAATGAAATCAACATAAGGATCAACATATGGACTAACATTCACACCACCATAATAATCAACAAATAATATGTGGTGATGGTTGTTAGTTCCCACAAAGTTACTACGAGTGGTTTCATACCTAAAGACAACACCACTCGTAACCACATTTTTATGTTCTTGCGCGGGCTTGGCCTTCTTCTTTTTCTTGTTCTTGTTCTTGGCAACATAACCAATACCTTCTTTCCCATGTGGTCTAGTCACTTGAAAATTTTCAACAATAGGACCCTTGCCCTTAAGCCTTGCAAGCTCATCCTTGAACCTAGCATTTCCTCAAGAATATTTGTGTGATCACAAGAAGAAGTAGAGTAACTATGTTCATTAAATTTAGCTAGTTGAATTTGAAGTTGTTCATGTAACTTGGTGAGGGTAGAGTGTTAACCCTCCAAGGCCTTATGAGCCTTGGTGAGATTCTCTAGATCCTCGGTTAGTTTGTCATGACCGACCCCAAATTCAACTCTCTTCTTTTTAGCTAATTTATATTTAGCTAGAGCACGATCATGATCATTAGTGAGTTTAGACATGATTTCATTATGCGACTCCTCAATAGTCTCAAGTTTCTCCTCAAGTGAGACTTGAATTTCATGCTCTTCCTCAAGAGTAACGTTAAGGGATGCAATTTCAAGAGCATCTTCCCTCTCACCTTCACCCTTCTTCTCAAGAAGCTCTTGAGACTCTCCATATTGTCTCATGAGATTATGAAAGTGTTTTTTTAGTTTCACCTCGCAAGTTAGCCATAAAAAGATCGAAAGAGGCAATTTCATCTTCTACACTAAGACTAGCAAGATCATACTTTTCATTTTGAGTCTTAGAGAGGGAAAAATATGATACCTTGGAGGCCTTAGCCATGAAGCACTCTGCAAATTGAGTGGGTAGATTTTCATTGGGGGATTCAAAGAGAGATGGAGATGATGAAGAGGAAATTGCAATGGCGGCCACTTCACTTGTGGTTTCTTCTTCCTCCTCCTCTTCACTATCACCGGAAACATAATCTTCTTGAGTGACCAACACAATATTTGAATTTTTCTTATTTTTGGAGGTGTTCTTCTTGAAGAAAGGTTTCTTGCGAGTGAGCTTGGAATTGTCTTTGAGAACAAGCTTGCTCCTTGAGCTTCTCTATTCTCGAAAGGGCACTCGACAATGAAGTGATATTTGTCTTGACAATTGAAGCAAGACCTCAGTCTTTGAGTTCATACCTTGGAATTACTTTGATGGGTCTTTTTATCAACATAGGCCTTAACCTCGGGTGGATTCCTCCAAAAATTTATGGATGCAAGAGCCATGAAGTCCTTATGAATTGGATCATACTCTTTGGGCTTTAGAGGAGACAACTCTTCATCTGATTCAACCTCATCTTTTTTGTCCACCACTTTTGGTCACTTTTGGGGTACCTTTGTGCAATTGCGAGTCTTGAGAAATCTGGGTTTCCACTTGAAATGATGCCATATCTTGCATAACCTCATTGGAAGTCGAGATGGTAGTTGTGTCTTCCGTGGATACTCTTCAAGTCAAGGGGCTCAAATGGCATGAGGGCACTCGCATACTTCCTCTTGATCCATGCATCATCAACATAAGTGGCACCGAGGCCACTAAAGGATGTCGCAAGAGTCTTGATCCTTCGATACATGTCCTCATGATTTTAACCATAAAATTATAGAACCCTTAGGCCTGATTGCTCAAGGCATCAAATGTATTCCTCTTCATGGTCTCATTTCCTTCAAGCATGGACATAAGAGCTCCCCATATTTCTTTGGCAGTGGAGAATTGTTGAATATGTGGCATGATCTTCTCACCCGTGGCTTGTTGGATCATGTGAAAAGCCACGGAATTGATATGACAATCAACCACTCCTCTTCTTGTCAAGTTCTTTGGGTCAACGGGCTTGTATCCTTCTTCAATGATTCTCCATAGCTCAATGCAAGAAGAGTTCAAGTGGGTTTTCATGATATATTGCCATTGAGTAAAAGAGTGTGCATCAATTTTAGGTGGATCACCTCTATTGTTTATATGAGGGTGTGGAATAGGAGGGTTGGGTGAGTACCAAGGGGGTATCGCATGGTCTCCTCCTTTCCATCCTTTCCCTTTTAGGTTAGGGGGGAGGGGGTCATGTTTGTTTCCGATTTCTCCACCCCCTTACTCAACCTTGTCGTCACCTGGGGCGGAATTACCCGGAGACGTGGAGACGGAAGGAGTCGGGTCCTTGGCCTTAATGAGTTACATTATAATTTCATGCAACCCATTAATTTGGTCTTCCATGGCGGAAGTCAAGGATGTCTCTGTAACACCTGGGGTGTTACCCTAGATAGAAAGTTGATTGTTGCATTGCATCACATGCATCATATGCATTGCATCATGATTTCAAAAACAAATCAAAGATTCAAACCAAATTAAATTTTCCCACATTGACCAAACTTGCAAACTAAAACAATTCAATTGTTTTTCAATATTTTGAAGTTGTTTTGATCAAATTGCTTGTTAATAATCTTTTCTCTCTTGTTGAAAAACCCTAATGGTAAATTTCCAATTCAACTTAAATTTCAAATCATTTCAATCATATTTGACATGATCCAATTGTGGTTTGCCAATTAAAATCTTGCAAAAAAATTAAGTCAATAAGCTTTCATCATTGTTTGAGTTAGTGGAATAAAATTGTTTAAAATTCAATCTTTATGAAATGCTATGGAAAATTCAAATAACAACTTTAAAACTCAAATAAAGATTTCAAATCTTGGGACTTAATGTTCACAATTGCATTGATTTATTGTTTGCAAATTAATAAAACATTTCATATAAAATAAAACCCCAAACCCTATTTGAAATTCAAATACCAATTTAAAAATCAAACTAATAGTTCAAAAAAAAATTGAAATCTATGCTAGCATTGCTTCCATTTTCTGTTTTGAAAATTAATAAAAATATTGCCTAAAATAAACCCCCCCCTATTTCTTTCCATCTCTCTTTCCTTTCTATTCCTTTACAAAAAAAAATGTTCTTGAGGAAATAAAATGAAGAGAGAGGTGAGCGAGGCAGCCCTTTTCCCTCAAGCCCATTCCTTTCTTTTCTGGCCCACCCCCCTCCTTATTCTGTCGTCTTCCTCCTAGCGACCACCTCCTCTGTACGATTCCCTTTACACCATCCGATCATCCCCACCCCTACCCGATTCTCTGCCGTACAGGAGCTCCTCCTCCCATATATCCCCTTCCCCCTCTGCTAAACCTAGCTAGCCCTACTCCTTCCCCCTCCTAGCGCCGCCGTCCTCTCTATTTCCCCCTCCTCTCTGCTAGTTTTACCTGAACCTAACTGAACCACCGAGACCACCCTCGCCTCCCCTCAGCTCCGATCGCCACCGGCCACCTCGAGGAGGATCCGCAGCCGGGAATGGAACCGGGGCGGTCCCCGGAGGCTCCTCGTGCCCTCGCCGCTTGCCGGGAGACGCCGTAGCGGCCGCGCCGTCGCCGACAACTCCCTCCGTTTCTGCCTCAACGTCTGAACGTCGACGACGACTAGCAGAGGTGAGCGCCTCCTGTTACCTCTCCCCTCCCGCTCTGACCGTCCGCCTCCACGCCCTAGGCACGCACCAGCGCACCCGCACACTACATCCACGCATCGCCTGCACCCGCCCGTCGTCCACACCGGAGAACCACCGTCGATGCACTGCTGCTGTTCCGTCAGGTTCCGACTGAACCTGTTCGAGTTTCAGTTAACTCGGGCGGGTAACTACTTCCTCTGTCAGTCCTGTATCCCATCACAACCACACGAGCAGCCGCACTGGTTGCGTTCCGTTCCGCGCGAGCGACGCGTCCCGGGGTCGAATCCCGCGGGCGCAATCCCCCCCCCCCTTTTTTGCAATTCCACCGCGCGCGCGCAGGCCCACCGCTCGGTGACCCCTCTGGCCACCTCACATCGCACACGCCTGCGTGGCTGCCACGCTGGGCTGGGACCCGCTGGCAGTGGCCCAGGGTATGCCCCTGCACAGTGCACAAACTCCCTGTCCAGTTTTCCTTTTCAACTAGGTCCTTTTAATTTGCAGTTTAGCCCCCTGATTTAAATTGTTAATAACTTTTAATCCATAACCCCAAATAATAAAATCTAAATATGTTTGTTGGTCCAAATTAAATTGTCCATCCACCTAATCCATTTGTTCACTGTTTTGAAATTCCAAAATGCAATTTAAATTTGAATTCAAACAAATCAATTGCAAATTTCTAAAATCAATAACTAATTCATTACTAATCCAATAAATGCAAATAAAATATGTTTTCCATGCCATTTCAAATAACCTTTTCAAATATAACTTTTGTTTCCTGTTTTGGAATTTAAAAATGCATTTAAAATTCAAATTTGAATAATTCAAATGTAATTTGCAATAATTCATAAATAATTCATGCTAATTCCAAATAAGACCAATAAAATATGTTTTTCATACCAATTTGAATATTCTATTCAAATATAAATTTTGTTTCATGGTTTGAATCATTTAAATTGCCTAAATAATTTAATACTTGTTTAATTCATTTAAATTTGATAAAATCATAACTTGCTCAAAATAAAATAATTTTGAACATGCAAAATATGTTTTCAAACCATCAAAGTGTGAACTTTTCAAATGTGAGTTTGAAATTATGTTTTGAACAAATAAAACTTCAATTAAATTCAAACTTGTTTCAAATCCATTTCAAACTTGTTTATTATTGTTTAATTCATAATAAATTAATCCTAATTCCTATTTCAATATTTGAAACATGTAATCCAACTAAAATTTGATGTTCTTTTCAAATATAAATTTTGTTAATTGTTTTGAACACTTTAACTTGATGAAAACAACAATTGCTTGTGTGACATGTTTAAGTAACCAAACTTTCCACACTTACCCAATAATTTCCAAACTTGTTAAACCTTATTTCAGTTGGTTCCATTGTTGTTATTTTGTTGTTTTCCTCATCCATGCATCATGATAATCCACCCTCACCTGTTGATTAGCTGGAAAACAAATAACCTAACCCAAAAATTCATGGGCTTTTCATATGTAACTCAAATTGCATATGGGTCCATTTAAATTTGTTTATCTTGTCAACTAGTTTACCTTGATGCATCTTTAAACCTGTCATGCATCCATATCTAGATCATGCTGGATCTTTAGCCTTAGTAGTAATTGTTGAATCCGGTGTGTTTGTTCGAGGGTCGTTGCTTCTTCCCGGATAGGAGGAGATGATGTGAGCAACGACAAGTTCTGCTACCTTGCGGGATCTCAGGCAAGTATACTCACTTGCTGCCAAATGGCTCCCTTTCATCACTTGTTACCGATTCTTTCCGTTGTTCTGTTCTGCTAGCCTTAGTAGTAGTTGTTTCTGTTACGAACTATCACATGAATTCCTTAACCCTGATATTGCCTCACCTCCACTCCTATCACCCCTTTGGTTGAGCCAGTGTCTTACTAGTATGCTTAGGGTTGTTTTGCTCGAGTCTGTTACCCGTTACTTTCTGTTATTACTCTTTTATGTTCTGGGGGCTCGAGGTTAATCAATCAATCATGCTAATATTATTGTTAAATAATAATTTGATGATAAGGCACCGGCAGGAGGCCCTTTGTGGTTTTGAGGCCTGCTAGTGTCGACCCTAATAGGAAAAGGGTCTTGTCTACTGATCCATGATGAGCGCACTACCTGCATGTGGGAAGCGAGCATGGGCGCCCCCCTCAATTTGACTCGATTCGCATCTCGTCCAAATCGCCTCATTTAGTTCGGGTTTTCCATTTGCTGCATGCATGATCTTGCGAGCCCTTGGTACCCGGGTGGAACTTTCGTAGTCGGCATATAGGGGGACACGTTCTTAGAGTGCTATGAGGGTCCATTTTCTTCTGGGCTCGATTAGCCGTGCGCCCAAGGTTCTTTGGGCTTGATGCGAAGAAGAGTTGAGTTGTGTAGAGTACCTCGCTTGGTGGGTTAGCTCCCCATCTGGCGGGTTATTCTTGCGTGTACGGCTAAATTGGTGCAACCCTGCAGGGATAATCTTCTCGAGAAGCCGTGTTTTCCGCGGTTATGGATTACTTGGTGAAAGTACTGGCTAACAAGTACTCAGGACAACTTAAACATAATGATCAACCATGTTACACCCAATGATTAACAACTTGACTAGTAATAGGCTTATTGACATAATAATCTGAACCATCATTAATCCAACTGTGTGAGTTATCCTCGGATTGCTTCTTCGGATAAGGGGCGAGATCCAGGATGGGTTTGTTTGGAGTTACTTTCAGTTGGTTACAATACTCGATCTTATCTTCTTTCTGTTAGCCGGAAGTTGTGGTATCCCTCTGTAGTTGGTTAGTGCAGCCTGTTGTCGCTTATTTGCAATAACCCCTTCCTTTCCGTTGATCCTAAAGTATTTGTATCTTGTGATGACTGGCTACGCCGGTATCTTGTGAGTATGGTTTATCCACTTGCCAGTACTTAACCGTACTGACCCACGAATCTCTTTCGTGGCTGCAAATTCCAAACTGCAGTCAACATGTTTGAAGTCTGACGACGTTAGCTTGGGAATCCCTCCGGCTTGGCCTGGGCAGGGATTGGACGCTCTCGGTTATCTTCAGGACTCTTAGTCCAATTTGGATCTTGTCCGTAGCCGGACGCTATGTTGTTTCTTCCGCTGTTATTTGGATCTTTGTAATGTATCAGTTGTAACCCTGGCTCGTTTGAGTCATCTTGTATCTATCTGTTTCTGTTGTAATTGTGGAATATTCGTGAACTGTTGTAATGTTATCATAAGTGGCAACCTGGAATCGGTTATTATGCGGATTTGGCGGGAATGCTGAAATCTGCATAGTGCCCGATCCCGGGGCGTCACAAATGGTATCAGAGCCAAGTTTCCGATTCCCGATATTGTTTCGATACGAATGGTTATCGAAGCAACGGGTCCGTAAAGCCTGTAGGATAACCTCGCTAACGGTCGTTGTTTCTAGAATGTCAAAAACTATTTCTGCTAAACTAATTTGGAAAAACATCTCGATAGGATTCTTGTTTTCTCCTTATCTCTACTCTATTTCCCCTCCCATCTTATTTGTTTTGGAGTCTACTCTCGTACTCAATCTTTCAAAGTGTTAGGATCCTACGTGGGTGGACGTTTTCTGAGCCGTTAACCTAATAGGTTCGATCATCGGAAGATTCCTGGTGGAAGAACATCGTCGTCAGCCCGAGCAAGAATCTCTTGTTAGTGGTGTCGAGAAGCCCTTGTTAGTGGTGTCGAGGGGAGCAACTGGAAGCATGGAGAATCGATAGTCGAACTTCTTTCCCCTCCCGGGTTAGCAGGTGGATTGCGAGGGCGCAATCCCTTGTTAGTGGTGTCGTCTGTAACACCTGGGGTGTTACCCTAGATAGAAAGTTGGTTGTTGCATTGCATCACATGCATCATATGCATTGCATCATGATTTCAAAAACAAATCAAAGATTCAAACCAAATTAAATTTTCCCACATTGACCAAACTTGCAAACTAAAACAATTCAATTGTTTTTCAATATTTTGAAGTTGTTTTGATCAAATTGCTTGTTAATAATCTTTTCTATCTTGTTGAAAAACCCTAATGGTAAATTTCCAATTCAACTTAAATTTCAAATCATTTCAATCATATTTGACATGATCCAATTGTGGTTTGGCAATTAAAATCTTGCAAACAAATTAAGTCAATAAGCTTTCATCATTGTTTGAGTTAGTGGAATAAAATTGTTTAAAATTCAATCTTTATGAAATGCTATGGAAAATTCAAATAACAACTTTAAAACTCAAATAAAGATTTCAAATCTTGGGACTTAATGTTCACAATTGCATTGATTTGTTGTTTGCAAATTAATTTCATATAAAATAAAACCCCAAACCCTTTTTGAAATTCAAATACCAATTTAAAAATCAAACTAATAGTTCAAAAAAAAATTGAAATCTATGCTAGCATTGCTTTCATTTTCTGTTTTGAAAATTAATAAAAATATTGCCTAAAATAAACCCCCCCTATTTCTTTCCATCTCTCTTTCCTTTCTATTCCTTTACAAAAAAAAATGTTCTTGAGGAAATAAAATGAAGAGAGAGGTGAGAGAGGCAGCCCTTTTCCCTCAAGCCCATTCATTTCTTTTCTGGCCCACCCCCCTCCTTATTCTGTCGTCTTCCTCCTAGCGACCACCTCCTCTGTACGATTCCCTTTACACCATCCGATCATCCCCACCCCTACCCGATTCTCTGCCGTACAGGAGCTCCTCCTCCCATATATCCCCTTCCCCCTCTGCTAAACCTAGCTAGCCCTACTCCTTCCCCCTCCTAGCGCCGCCGTCCTCTCTATTTCCCCCTCCTCTCTGCTAGTTTTACCTGAACCTAACTGAACCACCGAGACCACCCTCGCCTCCCCTCAGCTTCGATCGCCACCGGCCACCTCGAGGAGGATCCGCAGCCGGGAATGGAACCGGGGCGGTCCCCGGAGGCTCCTCGTGCCCTCGCCGCTTGCCGGGAGACGCCGTAGCGGCCGCGCCGTCGCCGGCAACTCCCTCCGTTTCTGCCTCAACGTCTGAACGTCGACGACGACTAGCAGAGGTGAGCGCCTCCTGTTACCTCTCCCCTCCCGCTCTGACCGTCCGCCTCCACGCCCTAGGCACGCACCAGCGCACCCGCACACTACATCCACGCATCGCCTGCACCCGCCCGTCGTCCACACCGGAGAACCACCGTCGATGCACTGCTGCTGTTCCGTCAGGTTCCGACTGAACCTGTTCGAGTTTCAGTTAACTCGGGCGGGTAACTACTTCCTCTGTCAGTCCTGTATCCCATCACAACCACACGAGCAGCCGCACTGGTTGCGTTCCGTTCCGCGCGAGCGACGCGTCCCGGGGTCGAATCCCGCGGGCGCAATTCCCCCCCCCCCCTTTTTGCAATTCCACCGCGCGCGCGCAGGCCCACCGCTCGGTGACCCCTGTGGCCACCTCACATCACACGCCTGCGTGGCTGCCACGCTGGGCTGGGACCCGCTGGCAGTGGCCCAGGGTATGCCCCTGCACAGTGCACAAACTCCCTGTCCAGTTTTCCTTTTCAACTAGGTCCTTTTAATTTGCAGTTTAGCCCCCTGATTTAAATTGTTAATAACTTTTAATCCATAACCCCAAATAATAAAATCTAAATATGTTTGTTGGTCCAAATTAATTGTCCATCCACCTAATCCATTTGTTCACTGTTTTGAAATTCCAAAATGCAATTTAAATTTGAATTCAAACAAATCAATTGCAATTTCTAAAATCAATAACTAATTCATTACTAATCCAATAAATGCAAATAAAATATGTTTTCCATGCCATTTCAAATAACCTTTTCAAATATAACTTTTGTTTCCTGTTTTGGAATTTCAAAATGCATTTAAAATTCAAATTTGAATAATTCAAATGTAATTTGCAATAATTCATAAATAATTCATACTAATTCCAAATAAGACCAATAAAATATGTTTTTCATACCAATTTGAATATTCTATTCAAATATAAATTTTGTTTCATGGTTTGAATAATTTAAATTGCCTAAATAATTTAATACTTGTTTAATTCATTTAAATTTGATAAAATCATAACTTGCTCAAAATAAAATAATTTTGAACATGCAAAATATGTTTTCAAACCATCAAAGTGTGAACTTTTCAAATGTGAGTTTGAAATTATGTTTTGAACAAATAAAACTTCAATTAAATTCAAACTTGTTTCAAATCCATTTCAAACTTGTTTAATATTGTTTAATTCATAATAAATTAATCCTAATTCCTATTTCAATATTTGAAACATGTAATCCAACTAAAATTTGATGTTATTTTCAAATATAAATTTTGTTAATTGTTTTGAACACTTTAACTTGATGAAAACAACAATTTCTTGTGTGACATGTTTAAGTAACCAAACTTTCCACACTTACCCAATAATTTCCAAACTTGTTAAACCTTATTTCAGTTGGTTCCATTGTTGTTATTTTGTTGTTTTCCTCATCCATGCATCATGATAATCCACCCTCACCTGTTGATTAGCTGGAAAACAAATAACCTAACCCAAAAATTCATGGGCTTTTCATATGTAACTCAAATTGCATATGGGTCCATTTAAATTTGTTTATCTTGTCAACTAGTTTACCTTGATGCATCTTTAAACCTGTCATGCATCCATATCTAGATCATGCTGGATCTTTAGCCTTAGTAGTAATTGTTGCATCCGGTGTTTGTTCGAGGGTCGTTGCTTCTTCCCGGATAGGACGTTGAGATGATGTGAGCAACGACAAGTTCTGCTACCTTGCGGGATCTCAGGCAAGTATACTCACTTGCTGCCAAATGGCTCCCTTTCATCACTTGTTACCGATTCTTTCCGTTGTTCTGTTCTGCTAGCCTTAGTAGTAGTTGTTTCTGTTACGAACCTATCACATGAATTCCTTAACCCTGATATTGCCTCACCTCCACTCCTATCACCCCTTTGGTTGAGCCAGTGTCTTACTAGTATGCTTAGGGTTGTTTTGCTCGAGTCTGTTACCCGTTACTTTCTGTTATTACTCTTTTATGTTCTGGGGGCTCGAGGTTAATCAATCAATCATGCTAATATTATTGTTAAATAATAATTTGATGATAAGGCACCGGCAGGAGGCCCTTTGTGGTTTTGAGGCCTGCTAGTGTCGACCCTAATAGGAAAAGGGTCTTGTCTACTGATCCATGATGAGCGCACTACCTGCATGTGGGAAGCGAGCATGGGCGCCCCCCTCAATTTGACTCGATTCGCATCTCGTCCAAATCGCCTCATTTAGTTCGGGTTTTCCATTTGCTGCATGCATGATCTTGCGAGCCCTTGGTACCCGGGTGGAACTTTCGTAGTCGGCATATAGGGGGACACGTTCTTAGAGTGCTATGAGGGTCCATTTTCTTCTGGGCTCGATTAGCCGTGCGCCCAAGGTTCTTTGGGCTTGATGCGAAGAAGAGTTGAGTTGTGTAGAGTACCTCGCTTGGTGGGTTAGCTCCCATCTGGCGGGTTATTCTTGCGTGTACGGCTAAATTGGTGCAACCCTGCAGGGATAATCTTCTCGAGAAGCCGTGTTTTCCGCGGTTATGGATTACTTGGTGAAAGTACTGGCTAACAAGTACTCAGGACAACTTAAACATAATGATCAACCATGTTACACCCAATGATTAACAACTTGACTAGTAATAGGCTTATTGACATAATAATCTGAACCATCATTAATCCAACTGTGTGAGTTATCCTCGGATTGCTTCTTCGGATAAGGGGCGAGATCCAGGATGGGTTTGTTTGGAGTTACTTTCAGTTGGTTACAATACTCGATCTTATCTTCTTTCTGTTAGCCGGAAGTTGTGGTATCCCTCTGTAGTTGGTTAGTGCAGCCTGTTGTCGCTTATTTGCAATAACCCCTTCCTTTCCGTTGATCCTAAAGTATTTGTATCTTGTGATGACTGGCTACGCCGGTATCTTGTGAGTATGGTTTATCCACTTGCCAGTACTTAACCGTACTGACCCACGAATCTCTTTCGTGGCTGCAAATTCCAAACTGCAGTCAACATGTTTGAAGTCTGACGACGTTAGCTTGGGAATCCCTCCGGCTTGGCCTGGGCAGGGATTGGACACTCTCGGTTATCTTCAGGACTCTTAGTCCAATTTGGATCTTGTCCGTAGCCGGACGCTATGTTGTTTCTTCCGCTGTTATTTGGATCTTTGTAATGTATCAGTTGTAACCCTGGCTCGTTTGAGTCATCTTGTATCTATCTGTTTCTGTTGTAATTGTGGAATATTCGTGAACTGTTGTAATGTTATCATAAGTGGCAACCTGGAATCGGTTATTATGCGGATTTGGCGGGAATGCTGAAATCTGCATAGTGCCCGATCCCGGGGCGTCACAGTCTCTATCTTCTTGAGATCATCCGTGGTAGGCAAAGCCCCGGACACGATGGTTTCCTCTTCAATAGCAATACTTTCTCTTAGGAGATTAAGCCCGAATTAAGAGCTGAGACTCTAATACCAATTGAACGGATCATATGTGAACCTAGAGGGGGAGGTGAATAGGTGCTACCTGCAAAATTTAATACCTTTTTTATTTTAGGCTTCACACAAAGGTACCTTTTTGATTTTAGGCTTGACACAAAGGTAAATTCTCTAGATATGAAACTAAGGTAAATTTACCTATATGACAAGGATTACACTAATAAAAATACAAGCACGAAATAAAGATAAAAAATAGAAGTAACCGAAGTGGAGGCATGCGAAGACACATGTATTCCCTAGTTCCTCCTTCTGAGGGGAGTACCTCTCGTTGGAGGGGTGTGAGTTTCGCCATAAAGGCCTACTCAATGCCACAAAGGACTCACCCTATTCTCCGATGAACTTCGCCACAAAGTTCTAGTTCACCTTCCACTATGGAATACTTCGAGTCGGAATACAGAGCCCTTAAAATGATCTTGAGGCACACACCCACAACCGAATTGGGGGCTCTCAAGCACACCAAGAATCTGTTACAAGCAACAAGTGAAAAACAAGAGGTTTAGGTTTTCCACAAGGAAACCCTAGAAACAAATCCCTAAAGTGAATGAGGGTGAAATGAAGAGCGGCTTGGTGAAGATGTTGATCGGGGCCTTATCCTTCAATCTTCCAAAGATCAACGAGTTTGGGTGAAACTATTGGGAGATCTCTTGAGGTTGGTGAGCTCTTTAATGGTGGCCTTCGATGCTAGACGAGCTAGCTAGAGGTACGAGAAGGAGGAGGAATATTCATAGCCCTCCTCGGAATGTAGCCGTTTGACTCGAATTTGGGGGGTGGAATATCCTCTCCAAGTGGTGGTGAAATATCCGGCCCCCAAGACCAAATAATCCGGCGAAATTTTCGTAACCACCAAAGAGCAACCCAACAGTTCCTTAGCCATTTTTTCAGAGCTTCCATTCTTCACCCCGAAATATCCGGTCCTCCCCAAATAGTTCGGCCTAAATTTCTGGGTGACATCTGCGAGCAAAACACTCACTCTTTAGTCGAATTTTTGCCAGGAAAAATTCACACGGAATATCCGGCCCTGGGCAAAACTTTTGGGCCAATATTCTGGCCTAACCAGGGGATGTCACACTATGGGGCCATTAGCCGAATTTGATCTTTGCCTGCACATCGGAATATCCGGCCTAACACAAATTTATGGCCCAATATTTTGGCTTGACAGGGATGTCACACTCTGGTCCTTAGCTGATTTGTAGCGAGAAAACTTGCCACCGGAATATCTGGCCTTAAGACAAATATTTCGGCCCAATATTCCGGCTTTGACAGTGAGCAACACAACTCTTCTCTTTGATCTTTTTGGTGACAAGTACTTGTAAGATTTTATCTCTAAAACCTGCACCACTTAAACACAATGTTAAAACATCACTAGTGTTGTTATTTAAAACACAAAACATAATGATCAATAAATGTTCTTTCAGCGGGGTTGTTGAGTTGTGCTTCAGCTTGCATGGTGTTGGGTGGGGCTACCATGTACGATCTGCTTTTCTCCGTGTGGTGCGGTGCATCCAGGTTCGGATCGACATGCATGCTTGTCCACCTCCATGCTCTGGTGGTCAGGTGGTGGTCGGCGGTGGCGGCAGGTGTGGATGCCCGCTCGTGGCGGCGGCTGGCCGTGTTTGATATGCTCGTCTCGTTGGCCATCTCGCTGGCAGTGGTGATGATCCAAACAACGGGGCCCTTGTTTGCATGTCGGGGAGCCTAGGCGTGGCTGTGTGTGGGAGGCTGGTTTCGGTCGCCCAGTTTCGACGGCTTCGACGACGGACGTTTCCTTCTAGGCTGTTGTTAGATGAGGCTTGGTGGGTTCTTGTCGGCCTTACGGCTTGATGTGGCGCCCGAATGTCGAGGCGGTGACCATGGATTGCGGTGGTCCTCTTTGGCCGAGCTAGGGGTGGCTCTGCGGGAGGCGGAATTGGGCCCCGACGTCCAGTTTCATCTGTGGCCTTAGATCGTCGGGCGCGTGGGACTGACGATTTGTGTGCAGGGGCGGTGGTGGTTTCGGTCGGTCCTGACTGTGTGGGGGGGGGGTGTAGTTTGTGACTCATCATCGGGTGAAAGCCCTGTCTTGGCTTCCGGCCGAGGCCGACGGCGGCGACGCCCTTTGGCGACGTGTATTTCTTAAAGGGGTCGTTGTGGCGGTGCTCTCGCTACTCCATCCGGGTTTTCTCCGACGGAAACTACAGATCCCATGCGGGACCGGGCGAGGGCGGCGCTGGTATGTCGCTTCCTCTTAGGGCCTCGCCTTGGATGATCCACCAACCGGAGGGACCAGTGGAGGGATTTGGTGGTTGACGGCGGCTAGTCTTTCTTCATCGGCTAAGCGGGTGCGTAGCTCTGGGGTCGGTGTTGATGTCGGAGCAGCGGCTCTGGATTATCGCCTCCGTCGTGTTGCGTTGAGGTGTTAGAGCGGCGGTTTTGATCACTTAGGCGACTTAGTCGTCGACTCTCGTGTAGGATGTATCAACGTTTGCAGAAGCGATACCTTTTGTTTCGGTATCGTTTACGTGTTAATATAGGGCAGTACATGCCAGATTACATCCGAGAATCAAGGGGAGATATCTATCTAACCGAACCAACTTATAGTGCATTGGTTCGGATTACAACAATAAGGACTTATCTTAACATCCCCCTTAATCAAAACTTGTACAAGTTTAGATTACGTTTGAACTCTTCTAAGTCTCTATAAGCCAATGGTTTAGTAAAGCCATCAGCAACTTGATCATTGGTTGATATGAACCTGATGTCAAGTAAATTTTGTGCAACTCGTTCTCTCACAAAATGAAAGTCAATCTCTATGTGTTTAGTCCTTGCATGAAACACAGGATTAGCAGATAGGTATGTGGCTCCCATATTATCACACCACAAGCATGGTTTTTCATGAAGTTTAATACCAAGTTCCTTGAGAAGAGTTTCAACCCAAATGACTTCAGCTGTGGCATTTGCTAGTGACTTGTATTCTGCTTCTGTGCTTGATCTTGAGACAGTTGCTTGTTTTCTAGCACTCCATGATATAAGATTTGGACCAAAGAATATAGCAAATCCTCCAGTGGATCTTCTATCATCAACACATCCTGCCCAATCAGCATCTGAGAAAGCACTAATAAGTGTGGAACTAGATTTCTGAAAAGTAAGTCCAAGGGCAAGAGAGCTCTGCACATAACGCAATATTCTTTTTACTGCAGTCCAATGTACTGTGGTGGGAGCATGAAGAAACTGACAGACTTTATTTACTGAGAAGGAAATATCTGGTCTTGTCAATGTTAAATACTGTAAACCACCAACTACACTTCTGTATCTAGTGATATCATCAATACCAAGTGGTTCTCCTTCATGAGCTGAGAGTTTTTCTGTAGAAGACAATGGTGTGTTGGAAGGTTTGCAGTCTTTCATACCAACTTTTGCTAATAACTCCAAAGCATATTTTTCTTGAGTAAGAACTAACCCATCACTGATCTTTCTTACTTCAATACCCAAAAAGTAACTAAGTTCTCCAAGGTCCTTAATAGCAAAATGTTTATTCAGATCATCTACTACGGTTGAAATTGCTGAGTTTGAGGTACTTGTAACTATGATATCATCCACATAAACAAGCACAAAAACTGTAATATCTGACTGATGATAAATAAAAAGAGAAGTATCTCCCTGTGATGGTTTAAAACCCAATTGCTGAAGTTTGGTGCTCAAACGTGAATACCATGCTCTCGGCGCCTGTTTGAGACCATACAAAGCTTTGTCAAGCTTACATATGTGATGAGGATGATGAGCATCTGCATACCCAGGAGGTTGCTTCATGTATACTTCCTCTTCCAGAACGCCATGCAAAAACGCATTCTTGACATCGAGTTGCCTAATAGCCCAATTCCTGGAAACAGATATAGCCAGAACAAGACGAATAGTAGCAGCTTTAACAACAGGACTAAAGGTATCTTCGTAGTCAATGCCATAACGCTGTTTGAATCCTTTTGCTACTAACCGAGCCTTATAACGATCAATGGAACCATCAGCATGTCTTTTAATTCTGTAGACCCATTTGCAATCAATAATGTTGGTATTACCATGATGTGGGGGTACTAGATGCCAGGTGTGATTTTTCTGAAGTGCAGCAAATTCCTCATCCATAGCCTTGCGCCAGTCCGGGTGATCAAGTGCTTCCTGCAGGGTGTTGGGTTCACCTGTAGTACACAAAAAATTGTATCGAACACAACCATCTTTCCAAACTCTGGGTTTTACTATGCCTTTTTGTAACCGGGTGCTGTGTGCAGGTGGGAGCGCAGGATGTGCAGCCGCAGAGGATCCTGGCGCCTGGGGCGGATCCTGCTGCTCAGATGGCTGCTGGCGCGAGCGGCCAGTGCCGTGCTGCCGCGTGGAGGCAGACGGCCCGCTCGGGTGTCGCGTAGTGGAGGCAGGCCGACCGGATGATGATGACTGGGCCTGCATGGAGGCCTCTGATTGGTGCGGCTCGGTGTCGTTGACGGAGGTGGTCGGGGACGCAGTTGCGGACGCCTGCGTGGCAGCACCTGACTGGTGCGGGTCGGCGGAGCGCAGGGACGCAGACGGAGACGCGTGCGCGCGCTCGGAAGACGAGGGCGCTGCAGAGTCAGGCGTTTCTGACGCCCAATGATTGGCGTCAGTGGCAGAATCTGTACCGGGATCGCCACCCGATACGGTATCAGCACCGGAGTCCGTGCTGTCTCCATTGTCACCTTGTGACATGAAATCTGAAGCCATTTCTTTACTGTTTTGGCTCGGATTTTCACCATTTTCTTCTAAATTTCCTGCAGTAATCTGTAGAGGACTAAAAGAAGACATTTGTGAGGTATGGTTAGTCGATGGTTCATCATCATTCGCACCCCCATTTTGTGGAATCAAGTGTTTTGGAAGGAGAAGTATTTCTTGTCTAAGGAGAGCACCGGCGTTGGGATGAAGGGATGCAAAGGGAAAAATTTCTTCATCAAAAACAACGTCTCTAGAGATGTAAACACGACCCGTGGGAATGTCTAGACACTTGACTCCTTTGTGTTTTGGACTATATCCAATGAACACACATTGTTTTTATCGATAGGATAGTTTCTTATTGTTATAAGGACGCAAGTTTGGCCAACATGCACATCCAAAAACACGAAGAGATAGATAATTTGGTGTGACACCTAGGAGTTTTTCTGAGGGACTGATGTTATCAATAACTCTACTTGGCATAAGATTAATGAGATAGGTGGCAGTGAGGAAAGCTTCATCCCAAAACTTAAGAGGCATGGATGCATTAGCTAAAAGGGCAAGACCAATTTCCACTATATGACGGTGTTTTCTTTCAGCAGATCCATTTTGTTGGTGAGCATAAGGACAGGAAACATGATGGGATATGCCAAGTTTTTGAAAGAAGGGGTTTAATTTCTCATATTCTCCTCCCCAATCTGTTTGCATGGTGATAATTTTCCTTGAAAATTTGCGTTCAACAAGATTCATGAAGTTATGAAAGACATCAAAAACATCAGATTTCTTTTTGAGGAGATATATCCAGGTGAATTTGCTAAAGTCATCAATAAAACTAACATAATAGTTGTGACGACCTACAGAAGTATTTGTAGGACCCCAAACATTAGAAAAAATTTGTTGCAGTGGAACAGTGGATACACTTGAAGAAACAGGATATGGTAATTGATGACGTTTTGCTTTCTGACATGAATCACAAATAGTTTCAAGACTAGAATCCTTGGAATGGGGAAGACTAAATTTATTCAGAATATATTGAACTACCACTTTATTTGGATGGCCTAGGCGACTATGCCACCTTGAAGAGGTGGGCTTGGAGATGGTGTTGACTTGCTTGATCCTGGGTGATGATGAGGAGATGATGGGATATAGGCCACCTTCACACCGTCCTCTAAGAAGAATTTCCCTCGTTTCTCGGTCCTTAATCAAAAAATGCCAAGGATGAAATTCAATAAAGACGTCATTATCAGTGGTAAGTCTATGAACTGAGAGCAAATTCTTGGTAGCACTAGGAACATAAAGAATGTTGTTGAGTTTAAGATCATAGGAAGGGGTTTGAATTGATGAATTACCAATATGACTAATCTTCATACCTTCACCGTTAGCGGTGTGTATTTTGTCGTTGCCGCGGTATTGGTCACGGTGCATGAGCTTCTCCAGGTTGGCGGTGATGTGATCAGTCGCCCCGGAGTCTAGATACCAGTTGGTATCCACCCCATAGGCGGCGTTGGCACCTCTGTCACGGTTGTCGTAGTCGCGATCACGATGGCCGCTGTCACGACTTTCCTCGTAGCGCCACCAGCAGTCGCCCGCCGGGTGGCCGTGCTTTTTACATATCTGGCAATGTACATCCTAGAACGGAGTGGGAGCTCGGCCGGCAGGACCGCGCCCACGCCCGCCACGGTGCGCGCCACCAGTGCCGCGGTGACCGCGGTCACCGCTGGTGTCGCGGTCATAGTGACCACGTCCTCCTCCATCACGGTCATCGGGTCGACCGCGACGCGCACCATCATCTCCCCGGTCGTAGTACCGACCGTGGGTGTCTTCTCGTGTGCGTCCATCGCGGTCTCGGTCAGTGTACCGACCGCGGGTGTCGTTGTAGCGGTTGTCGGAGTAGTGCTTGGTGAAGCCGCCCCGGCGTGCTGCGTTCGCCGAGGATTCGAAGGTCTTGCCTCCACCCGACAACCGCATCTGCCTCATATCAAAAGCAGCGATCATCGAGTGAAGCTCACTCACGGAGCAGCTAGGCATGACATTGACGGAGGACACGAGTGAAGTGTAGTCGTCGTCGAGCCCGTTTAGGATGAACTCCACGAGTTCATCCTCGTCCACCGTGCGGCCAGCAGCCACAAGCTCGGTGGCGTAGCCCTTCATCTTGCCAATGTACTGGTCAGCGGTCATCGTTTCCTTCTTGGTGTTGGCGAGTTCGCGAAAGATGGGCACGTTCGCCTTGGAACGTGACGAGAAGAGGGACGTGATCAACGCCCACACTTCTGCTGCATGCTCCAATCCAACTGTCTGCGCAAGAATTTCAACGGACAAGGAATTGAGCAAATAACTCAATACCTGTTGATCCTTTTGGATCCAGATGTCGTAGGCCGGATTGGGGTGTTGCACCTCCTTGTCGTTCTCCTTGGTGACGATGAACTCCGACGGCGCCGGATCCTTCCCTTCGAGCAGCCCCATCACTCGCGCGCCGCGCAAAGTGGGCATCACCTGCGCCTTCCAGAGCAGGTGATTGGTCCTCTTGAGCTTCTCCGCTGGTGGGTTGCCGAGGGCTTGAGGGGTGTTGGTTGAAGAGGCCATGGAGGTTTCGGTGGTGTGGTGATCTGATCTGGGTTTTTGCTAGGTGTTTGGGGTGATCGGGTGTTCAGGTGTTTGGGGTGTTTGGGATCGGTGTTTGAGATCGGGGTTTTGGGTATTGTAGAGGTAATCTGGTGTTTGGGTTTTGGTGGATCGGGGTGTTGATCGAAGGATCGATCTGAGATTGGTTTCTCTGGTTTCTGTCGAAGGCTTGCTACGATGTCATGGAAGAGAGACTAGCTCTGATACCATATCAACGTTTGCAGAAGCGATACCTTTTGTTTCGGTATCGTTTACGTGTTAATATAGGGCAGTACATGCCAGATTACATCCGAGAATCAAGGGGAGATATCTATCTAACCGAACCAACTTATAGTGCATTGGTTCGGATTACAACAATAAGGACTTATCTTAACAGGATGTGGTCTCGAGGCCGGCGTGGTGTGTTTTGTGTTGTATCGGTTTTCGGCTGGTTTCTTTTCTAAACTGACCAACTCTTTTCTACTATATCAATAAAAAAGCGATTTTTTGCCTCGTTAAAAAAAAACTTTCCAAAAAACGTCCTCTTCGATTGATTAGCCTGACCAGGACACGACACGCTCACAGCCAGCTAGTGCACCCTTTGGCGTTGCCTCCCGCCCCAAGTTTCTCCTCTCGAAATTCACCGAACATACGGCTGTCTTCCTTACTAAGCACGCCACACACTCTTTCCTACAAATTCACCGAACCGCACACCACCGCCTTCCCCTAGTCCATATATACCACTCTTCTATTACTTGGAGCCTACCTCTTTGTGTGCGCTTACCAAGCCGAGCAAAGCCACCCGGGGTTCACAATTACTGGCCAAGGCCTTACAATGGAGGTATGATCTCCCTGTGCTATTCAGAACTAATGTTGAGTCCGTTCGCCATGGCTGAGCGATATAAGCTGATATGTGCCGAGATCTATTTCGCAGGACGCGAGTGGGATCTTGCCGTATCGGCGGGGGATACCGGCGTTCGGGGAATGGAACTATGAGCAGGGCGTCAATGTCGACGACGACTGGTCCGTGCTCACCAAGCGCTTCGAGTTGGCGACGAGGCAGATCCATTTTCCAGTACACGGACCCTGCCGCAAGGTATATCGAGTTGTTGACTCGACGTAGTACGGTTCTAGCATCTAGCTGGTTGATCTAACTAGAAATTAACTTCTTCCGTTTTGTGCATATCAGTACGCTAAATGATTATGGTCGTGCCGTGTTTTGGACTTTTGGCTACAAATTTCTGTACCTTTAACTTCAAAATAATAATTAATTAACAGTATTGGGTTGATGCCTTTGGCTATCCTTTCTCAAAAAAAAAAAAAAAATCAACGGTGTTGGGTTTAACGTTGCCACTTGTGCGTAGCTACTCCCTCCGTTTCAAAATACTTGACTTTAATTTGTTCAAATATAGTTGTAGCTAGAGACTAAAATATGTCTAGATATATTTATAGTTTGTCAAATGAAAATCATCTAATATGGAGGAACCGAGTCGATCCTTGCTCAGGAAGCTAAAATAAGTCGTAGCGGTAGGCTTGCAGGTTACGCCAAGCTCTCTAGTCAACCGGCGTCAATGGTCAGCAATCCTGTGACTCCTGCACACCAGTGCATAGGGGGGCCATGCATGCACATAACTCTAGCTTTTGTGGGGGCCCCACCTTGCATTCCTTACCAAGCACACATTCACATAGTACTGCTGACCTGCTAGCCCTTCACGGTCCCGAACTTGATGAAAACGTTCGTGCGCAGAGAGCGAGGGCAGGCCGCCGGGGGCGCGTCCCAGCGTTCGGAGAGTGGAACAACAACTACGGCGACAGTGATGGCTGGACGGCGGCACACAAATCACTCAAACAGTGCTTCGAGCCTGCCGTCATGGCACACAAATCACTCAAACAGGTACCTGTCAGCGCTCCGGTTCCTACAGGCAGTGACAACGAAGAGATAGATGAAGGCCAAGTGAAGGACGGGCCGATTACCAGGCCCACAAGACGCAAACAGTTACCGGCCCGTTTAGCTGATCCCGTGTGGGTGCGTTAGGCGTGTGTGGCTATATTTACTCGCTGGCCTGTAGCGAGTTTCCTTGGCTAGGAGGAAAGAAACGAATCGGACATGAACTCGAACACGGCAATGGTGGCTGAGGGAGGAGGGGCGGAACGGCCACCGTCGTGATTATCTCTAGTTCCACTTCTCGATAGCGCTACCCTAACAATTGGTATCAGATTCATTGATCCTGGTGCTTCCCACCCACCGATTCGCGACACGATTCAAGCAGTTGAGGAGGGAGCAGGTCATGGCAGATCTTCCTCCGGAATCGCGCGTGGTCTATGATCTGCTTCAAGGAGAAATTGAGGAGCTCCTTGACCGCAAGCTCGATTCCTTCGTCGACAAGCTGAACAAATCGATCAACACCAAGTTCGAGTCGGTCGCTGCCCAATTCGATGAGCTCCGCGACGAGATCAGCTTCGGCGCGGGCGGTGGTTCACCGAAGGCGCTGGATTCGCGGGCGCGTTCGACTACATCGACTCAGGGACCAGCTGCCCCTCCTTGATCGCGGGCTACGGGAGAGCAACTAGCTCCATCGAAACGGCAGTCACGACTGAGAAGAAGCCGTCTGGGCCCTGCTTGGATAAATTGCACCGGGGGAAGGGATATGATGCATACATCCCTCCTCCGGCGAGAGGTACGCGTTCCGACCCAAATTCTCGTACTCCTCCTTGCCCTGATGATGGAGTTTGCTCGGATACTGCTGATGTATATGGGGTTGGCCCTCAGGTGGAATTACCTCGGTTCGATGGGATGAATCCCCGTTTGTGGCAGGATCGTTGCGAAGATTATTTCCAAGTTTGGACACTCCGATCATCTGGATTCAGTTTGCATCATCAAATTTGATGGAGCTGCAGCGCGCTGGTTGGAATTGCTCGTCGCCGTATCCCAAAAGCTACTTGGTCTGAATTCTGTCAGCATATTCAGACACGTTTTGGCCGAAATCAACACAGATCCTTGGTTCGCAAGCTCATTCAGCTCGGCAAATCACTACAGTTGTTGAATATGTTGACCGATTCTGCGAATTGTTCGATCAGCTTTCTGCTTATGAAGTATCTCCGGATTCAGTGCATTATACCACACGTTTCATTGAAGGTCTGAAGCCTGCGATTCGTCTTGCAGTGGCCATTCAGCAACCGGTTGATTTAGATAAGGCAGTGGAGTTGGCGTTGTTGTTTGAGGAATTGGAGGATGAGCCTCAATTTTCCTCAGCTCCATCCTCCCCAGTGGAGACAAGTGCGGTGCCAATTCGTTTTTCGCAGCAATTGCCAGTAGCTCCAATCCGGCCTTCTGTAGCACGTCCGGCAACAGGCAAGGGTTTGTGGATACTAGTAAAACTACTAGTTCTGAGGATCGATGGACGCAGCTTCGTGGAGTATCGAAAGGCTAAAGGACTGTGTTTCACCTGCGGGGAGAAGTGGGGAAGAGATCATGTGTGTAAGGGTTCTGTACAGTTGCATGTTGTTCAGGAGATGATCGAATATATGCAACCGAAGAATCTCAATACTTTGAGTGTGAAGAATTCTACACCAAAGCAAGCTGACTGTTGCATGATATTGCTGCTGCGATTGGGAAGGCTGATGTGGAACAAACAATGCAACTATTCATTGAAGTGCAGGGCATACTTTGTCTGTACTTGTCGACTCGGGGAGTAGTATTCATTTCTGAATTTATCATTGCTGCAGCAGTTTTCAGGTGTCACTCAATTAAAACAATGCCAGTTCGAGTAGCTGATGGCTCTTTCTACAGTGCACTTCTCAAGTCACTGATTGTGCATGGACTGCTAATGAGCACGTCTTTCACACCACCTTTCGTTCCTTCCTTTGGGTGCTTATGACGGAATCATTGGATTGGATTGGCTGAGACAGCACAGCCCATGGAGGTGGATTGGGCAAAGAAATGGTTGAGTATCTCACAATGGGGGCAAGGTCACCTTAACAGGCAATTGTCAAGCTCTGTAGGTACACATTGTTAGAGCTGTCAGTATTCTTATCCCAGGAAGAAATGCCTGTCCATCCACAAATTCAACAAGTACTGGATGACTATGCGAGCGTTTCGAAAATCCCACAGGTTTACCTCTCGTCGTCGTTGTGACCATCACATTCCACTTGTTCCTGGTGCGAGACCTATTGCCATTCGCCCTTACAGGGTGGTGCCTGAGTTAAAAACAGAGATTGAGAACAGATTGCAGAGTTGCTGGAGCAAGCGTGATTCAGTATAGCAGCAGTCCTTTTCCTCTCCAGTACTGCTGGTCAAAAAGAAGGATCTCACCTGGCGAATGGTTGTGGACTATCGTCATTGAATGCTTTGACAGTAAAAGGCAAGTATCCACTACCGATTATCGATGAATTACTGGATGAATTGGCTGGTGCTTGCTTCTTTTCTAAGTTGGATCTCAAGGCTGGTTACCACCAAATACGTTTGGCACCGGGTGAAGAATACAAAACTGCATTTCAGACACATAATGGCCATTTTGAGTTTCGGGTTATGGCCTTCGGCACAGGAGCTCCAGGAACGTTCCAGGGAGCTATGAATGAAACACTGGCCGGTGCTAAGAAGATGTGCCCTTGTTTTCTTCGATGATATATTAATATATAGCAAAACGTGGGAAGATCATTTGCAACATTTGAAGTTGGTGTTGCAGCTCTTAAGAACAGCACAGTGGCAGGTGAAACTCTCCAAATGTGCTTTTGGACAAGAGAGTATTGCTTATTTGGGGCATGTGATCAGTAAAAATGGCGTGGCAACTGATGGCAGCAAGATAGCAGCAATTCAGAAATGGCCTGTACACTAACAGTCAAAGATGTGAGAAGTTTTTTGGGCATCACGGGGTATTACAGAAAATTCATTCGTCACTATGGTGTGATTAGCAAGCCATTGTCTAACCTGCTACGCAAGGGTAACCTGTTATTTGGAGTGTGGAAGAGGAAGCATTCCAGACTTTAAAAACAGCTTTGATCACTGCACCAGTGCTTGCCTTGCCAGATTTTTCAAAGACCTTTGTGCTCGAAACGGATGCTAGTGACAAGGGGATTGGAGCCATCCTGTTACAAGAAGGTCACCCATTGGCTTACGTTAGCAAGGCATTGGGTCCTAAAACAAGTACCCTGTCTGTCTATGAAAAAGAATATTTAGCCATTTTGTTGGCTGTGGAGCAATGGAGACCTTACCTGCAACTTAAGGAGTTTGTCATCACTACTGATCATAAGAGTCTCACAATCTGAATGAGCAAGTCTGCACACCAATTGGCAGCACAAAGCACTAACCAAGCTTATGGGGCTGCAGTACAAAATTGTCTACAGAAAAGGGGTGGAAAATGGTGCAGCAGATGCCCTTTCAAGAATGCCTCACGACCATGCCCATTTGTGTGCAGTTTCGTCAGTACAGCCAGTCTGGTTGCAAGACGTGGTTGATTCCTATAGTCATGATTCCAAGGCCCAGTCATTGTTGCAGCAGATAGCCGTTTCTCCTGGCATGAGCTCGGGACCATTCTCCTTGACAGCAGGTTTAATCAGAATGCGTGGGGCTATCTGGATTGGATCCTCTCCTGAGCTTCATGAAAGAATTTTTCATGCTTTTCATGCCACTGCAATTGGGGGTCACTCGGGATTTCCTGTCACTTACAGGCGCATTCATTCTCTTTTTCGTTGGACTGGTATGAAGGGATTTATTAGAAGCAGGGTTCAGTCATGTGTGACTTGTCAGCAAGCTAAACCAGAACGGCTCCGTTACCCCGGGTTACTGCAGCCACTTCCTGTTCCTGAAGGTGCCTGGCAAATGGTGACTATGGATTTTATAGAAGGGCTTCCAATTTCGGGTAAATTCAACTCAATCATAGTGTTTGTGGATGCATTCACTAAATATGCCCATTTCGTTTCCTTGCGACATCCGTACACTGCTGATCATGTGGCTGACGTGTTTGTGAGCACCGTATTACAACTTCATAGTATGCCAATCAGCTTGGTTTCTGATCGTGATAAGATTTTCACTAGTCGTTTCTGGCGGGAGGTATTTAGCCGTACTGGGACGTCATTGCAGATGAGCACTGCGTACCACCCACAGTCTGACGGTCAAACCGAACGAGTCAATCAGCAAATTGAATGCTTTCTTCGTTGCTTCATTAGTGCTAATCCTAAGAAGTGGAATTCTTGGTTACCTCTTTGCGAATTCTGGTATAACACTAATTGGCACACTGCTTTGGCACCACACCATTTGAAGCTGTATATGGGCACAAACCAAGATACTTTGGCCTGTCTGCTGATGACTCCTTGCCAGTCACTGACGCTCAACAGTGGCTGAATCAGCGTGCTCTCATTAGGATTCGGTTCGACAGCACCTATTGAGAGCTAAGCAACGGATGAAGACCCAAGCTGATAAACACCGTATGAGCGCAGCTTTTCAGTCGGGGACAAGGTTTTTCTGAAGTTACAACTTATGCCCAAACTTCAGTGATCAGACGCGCTTCTCATAAACTGGCGTTCAAATACTTTGGGCTTATGAGATTCTGAAGAAGATTGGCACGGGTGGCATATCAGTTGCAGCTACCTGAAAACAAGTCGCATTCATCCGGTGTTTCATGTCTCACAATCCGTTCGTCGCTCCTGCGGAACAGGTACTTTTCTTGTCTCCTGACACTGATCTTCAGGTTCCTGCTCGTGTCTTGCAACAGCGGAGTACCAAGCGGGGCTACGTCTGTGGACAAGTTCTCGTACAGTGGAGTGATGCGCCGGCTGAACTGGCCACTTGGGAAGATCTCATACCAGTCAAGCAACAGTTTCCTCATGCTCCGGCTTGGGGGCAAGCCGTTTCAAATCGGGGAGGGATTGTCAGCGCTCCGGTTCCTACAGGCAGTGACAACGAAGAGATAGATGAAGGCCAAGTGAAGGACGGGCCGATTACCAGGCCCACAAGACGCAAGCAGTTACCGGCCCGTTTAGCTGATCCCGTGTGGGTGCGTTAGGCGTGTGTGGCTATATTTACTCGCTGGCCTGTAGCGAGTTTCCTTGGCTAGGAGGAAAGAAACGAATCGGACATGAACTCGAACACGGCAATGGTGGCTGAGGGAGGAGGGGCGGAACGGCCACCGTCGTGATTATCTCTAGTTCCACTTCTCGATAGCGCTACCCTAACAGTACCACTTTGCCACTTAGGTAAAACAACTGAGTTGAAATCTCTGTGGCTTCATGCATGAGTGCACCTTCTGCAGGTGGGAACGAGGGACGACAGTGGCGTCGTCGCCATGGGGAAGCAGCAGCACAAAGCCAGGCAAACCTGGGTCGCTGACGTGGCGATGGAGCCCTACTCGTTCCCGGTGGTCAAAGTTGTTGACGATGACCTGTATGAGGTCCCACCAGACATGCTCTGCACCAAGTCAATACGACGGGTACGTGTACGTAATGTTGTTTTCACCACCTATATATATGATCGTTGCACCGTACGACACATGTAAATGGATTTATCTAGACATATTTTATTGTTAGATACATGTAATTTTGTCCAATTTTAATACAATTAATATGAAACGGAGGAAGTACATGGCTCCAGTTGATTAAAAATAAATGTTGCTAGTCACTTATTAATTTCGCTGTCGTCAAAATGTTGTGGCGTGGAATACTTTTCCTGCTGGTTAACGGCTAGAACCCTCTCCTGCACGCGACGAGTCTTTGAAATACCGCTAGTACTTTCAGTTTCCTTTTTGTCGACGCCACCTGATTATCTCGTTTGATTGCAGAGGGCTAGGACGTGGCTGAGGAGCCTGCTGACGAGGTGCTTCGGCTAAGAACCTAGTGACCGTGACATCGACTTACACATCTGTTGTCTTTTTTCCGTGCGTGTAAAGGCAGCAGAGGTGATCAAATCTTGTATACTTGTACTCACAAAGTTGTGCTCTCTGTTCATTTGTTCCTGCACCAATATCTAAAGCTTTTGATAATGTACATGTTTTGGTGGATGGATGGTTGATGGAGTAATGTGGTTCTCGGTCCTTGACATGTGTATTGTGCTTGCATGAATCTCCAAGAATAGATCAATTCCCAGCAAATACAATATTTTACTTGCACAATAAAAAAAGGAATTTTTTTTGTAGATTATAGGACCCAACTGCCTGAACGGCAAAAGTTGGAGATTTGCAAGAGGTCAGGATGAGCTCTAGCGACAAGCTCGGCGACTTGGGGGGGGGGGGTGCGAGCGGGTCACCGCCCTCGGTCTACCTCGCGTGGGTGCGTCCTCCGCCCGCGGTCTGCCCGGATCTCTCAGGGGCACGAGATGTGGGCCACGTGTCCTCGGAGGCGGATTGGACGGTGGTGGTCGGATCTCTCAGGGGCACGAGATGTGGGCCACGTGTCCTCGGAGGCGGATTGGACGGTGGTGGTTGAAGGGGTTGACCAAACCCCCCACGTGTCGCAGCTACTTAAGTGGTGGTGGATCCCGGTTGGATCCACTTCTACTTCCCTAGGATTCCAGCGCAGTTGTGCGACGTTTAACGCCACAGGAGACGAGCAAAGCATCGCGTGATTCTGGCGGACCCCATGCGCCCCCGTTTTCTCATCGCCATGGAGCGCGGACGTGACGACCGTGGCGGCAAGCGGCTCTACGAGGAGATGTATGGCGGCGGGGATCGAAGGGAGTTGAACTTCAGGTTGAGCAGAGAGCGGGCGGAGCAACGCTGGCAACAACGGGACCTGGACGGGTCTCCGTCGTGGCGCAGAGACGAGGGCCGCCAGCAGCGTGGGCGGAGCAACCTCCCTCCCCCCGGCCCCGTACCCACGAGGGCATGAGTATGACTGTGGGGGATCACGTGGCAATCTTCGTGGCCCTCCTCCCAAGTCTGCGGCGGAGAGCTCGGTCAGGGGTGCCGAGCTCGAATCGGGGGGTGGGGCACCACGGCCTCCTGCTGTGACCGCAAACATCACCTGCTTCAACTGCGGGCAGCTAGGTCATCGTCAAGCAGACTGCACTGGGGAATCGTTCTGCGTCAAATGCAATGTGAAGGCAGTAGAGGTGATCAAATCTTGTATACTTGTACTCACAAAGTTGTGCTCTCTGTTCATTTGTTCCTGCACCAATATCTAAAGCTTTTGATAATGTACATGTTTTGGTGGATGGATGGTTGATGGAGTAATGTGGTTCTTGGTCCTTGATATGTGTATTGTGCGTGCATGAATCTCCAAGAATAGGTCAATTCCCACCAAATACAATATTTTACTTGCACAATAAAAAAACGGATTTTTTAGATTATTGGACCTAAGTGCAATCTTGAGTTGTTGACATATAATATACACATCTGAATGGTAAATGTACAGATAAGAACTAAAGACCTTAGACTAGTCACAATAGGGAGTATCATGCATATGATAGTAGTCTATGTTACTACTCCCACAATGGTTAGTAACATATTTGTGGTATCATATAGTGTTGCAATTATTACGTTGTAGACTCATCTTGTGTTAGATTGCGTTATGTTACGGTATCTGATACCACCAACATCTCTCTCATCATTAGTTGCAGTGCTACCTCAGCTTTTTTCTAACATGGCACGCATGATACTACCTATGATACCCCCACATGTACGGGTGATTAACCCCTACCGTTAAAAGGAGTGTCCTGCGCAGTGAGTGGATAGCCGATTTATGGCGCACGCCCCCGAAAGGATGCAATGTCTCCCTCGTGTATGACCGTGTGCGCGCTTGGGCTCCGCTTGGATTGCCGTGGAAAACTGCCACATAGAAAGATTGAGGTGGGGCAAAAAAAACTCTCAAAAGGCGTCCCTTCCACCACAGTTAAAGAGTAGAATTATATGTTTTGTACGAGCATGAAAAATAGGACTAGCGGACAAATATGTAGCACCAGGCCGTTGATGGAGAGAAACTCCAAGTTCTTTGAGCAATGCTTCAATCCGTATTAACTCAGCAGTGGCATTAGCCAGCGATTTATACCCAGCTTTAGTGCTAGATTGATAAATTGTAGCATGTTTTGGTGCACTCCATGATATAAGATTGGGACCAAGAAAAATGATAAAACCACCAGTGGAACGTCGATCATCAAGATAGTCGGCCAGATCAGTATCAAAAAATGCACTCAAAAGAGTAGATCAAGACGACTGAAAAGTTATGTCAAAGACTTGTTGTATCCTTAACATACATCACTATAAACTTAGCTGCAGTTCAATGTATGGTTGTAGGATCATGTAAATATTGACAAACTTTGTTAATAGAAAAAGATAAATCAGGATGTGTCAAAGTGAGGTATTGGAGAACACCAACAATACTATGATATTGAGTGTTGTCTTCAGGACCAAGAGGCCCTCCGTCCATGAGAGACAAAGGTTTAGAAGGAGATAACAGTGTAGGTGCGGGTTTACACTGAGTCATACCAACTTTGTGAAACAAATCCGAAGCATACTTTTCTTGTGTCAAAATAAGTGCATCATTTACGTGTTTGACCTCAATGATGAGAAAATAGTCTAAGTATCCAAGGTTCTTAATGGCAAAGTCATCATTGAGATCTCTAAGTAAAGCATTAATGGCTTCAATGGATGAGCGTGTCACTATAGTATCACCATATATCAGTAGGAACATAGTGATACCTGATTTATTATAGATAAAAAGTAATGTGTCAGCCCTGGAAGGAGAGAAACCGATATCATGCAGCTTTGAACTGAGATGAGAAAACAATGCACTAGGTTCTTGTTTCAAACCATATAGTGGTTTATCAAGTTTGCAAATGTGATTAGGAAATTTGGGATCTTCAAAAAGAGGAGGTTGTTTCATGTAAACATGCTCTTCCAGAACACCACGAAGAAACATGTTCTTCACATCTAACTTCCGCAAAATCCATCCTCCTGTGACTGAAATAGCTAACACAATTCTCATAGTGGCTACTTTAACAACATGACTAAATGTGTTTTCATAATCAATACCATACCTTTTCTTAAAAACTTTTGTATGAGACGAGCTTTATACCTGTCAATAGTACAATCACCTCGTGTCTTGATGCGATATACCCATTTGCAGTCAATAAGATTTTTCTTGAAACTAGGAGGAACAAGATGCCATGTTTTGTTCTGAATTAAAGCATCATAGTCCTCTTTCATAGCCTTGCACCATTTTGTATCATCAAAAGCTTCAGGAAGTGAACAAGGTTCCCTAGTGGCCACAAGCAAACCATAACGAACCTGGCCATCTTTGACCCCGTAGCGCACTATACTATCTTTGTAGATGTGTGGTGATGAATGCCCTTATGTAGCCGTGTACGAATACCAGGTGGTGATGCAGCAGCACCATCGAGGGGCACATCGGGAGCAGATGCAGAAGATCCAGCAGCAGCAGGATTCGCTGCTTCGGAATCTTGCAACCACTATCAACAGAAAGCATGGAAGACCACAAATAACATATGCAAATAAAGACTATAATCAACTTGGCATAAGTTCAATATTCATCGGATCCCAGCAAACACCGCATATAGATTTACATAAGATCAATATCGATCATGATAGGAAGGTCACGAGATCTAAACATGGAGGCATATGAGGAGAAGACAACCATCTAGATACAGCTACGAACTCGTAGTCCAAGGATTACCTACTCACACATCACTCTAGAGGCAGGCATGGTGATGTAGAAGCCTCCGGTGATGATCTCCTCTCCGACAGGGTGCCGGAAACAACTTCAGAACTCCCCTGATCTAGGGTTGACGGTGACGGTGGCTGCGGAACTTTTCGGGGATTTTTTTATTAGGTGTTTAGGGTTTTCCATCTGGGGGGATTAAATAGGCGAAAGGGAAAAGGCGGTGGAGATCCAGGGGCCCCACACCCATAGCTGGCGCGGCCAGGGGCGCGCCACCCTATGGTGTGGCCCCCCTGGTGCTCGTCCTTGACTCGTCTTCGGTGTTCTGGATGCTTCTGGGGAAAATAGGCACTTCGGGCTTTGTGGGGTCCAATTCCGAGAATGTTTCTAGAACAACTTTTATGAAACCAAAAACAGCAGAAAACAGGGAACTGGTACTTGGCATCTTGTTAATAGGTTAGTCCCGGAAAACGTATATAAATGCTATAAATAAGGGAGAAAACAAGTAGCAATTGGCATAATATGATCATGGAGCATCAGAAATTATAGATACGTTGGAGACGTATCAAGCATCCCCAAGCTTAGTTCCTACTTGTCCTCGAGTAGGTAAACGATAAAACACAATAATTTCTGAGGTGACAAACTTGATCAATCTAATGTAAAAGCATACGCAAGCTGAGATCATAGAACTTCAAACACAAACATGAAAAATAGAACTTTAATAATAAAGCATAGCAATTACTTTAATCACGAAGAGTATCTCAAATAAAGTATCATGAATAATAATGCAATGAAAGGTAGACGTTTGTTTCAGGTATAGAGAAAGCATGGCAACGTGATATTTCGCTAGTCCTTGAGAGTGGGGCAAAACATAAATGCCAGGACACCTTCAAAGTTCATTAGGAAGACTAGAACAAATAATTTAAGAACAAATAATATCACATTATGAAGTAATTATTGATGTTTATGGGACAAATGCACATAGAACTCAGAATAGCAAAATGCTCTCTCAACTGTGCATAAAGTTATAAGATGGAGACTCAACATAAAAGTAAAAGAAAGGCACTTCGTAGAGGGAAGCAGGGATCACTCATGTGCTAGAGCTTTTATTTTATTAAACAGAGGTATTAAAAGTTTGACACTGAGTGTCTATATTTTGGGAGATGTATGCTAATGTCAACGAATGGTAAACAGAATATACAGTACGTCACAAGCCAACTGGATTCACAAGAGCGGCTCCCATGGTGAAAGACGCAACTGGTGTAGCAGGTCATCCCTCTTTCTCTTTTGTTTACACAATTATGCTTTGACTGATAAAGCAGGGGCAAAAAATGTGATGAGAATTTGTTTGTATTAATTTGGGGCTGGGAACCCCGCTGCCAGCTCTTCTATCATTTGGATAAGCGGATGAAACCACTAGTCCAGGGTGTGAAATCCAATCAACAAGTGAGATAAAGATTCTCTATTGATGTCCTCATGAGCAAAAACAGAAACATACACTAGTAGTAATTTTGAAGGTTTTAAAGGTAACACATGAGCAATTTACTTGGAGTGGCAGTTAAATACCACATGTAGGTAGGTATGGTGTACACAATGGGAAAAACTTTGGTTTAAGGGAGTTTGGATGCACGAGTAGAGCTCATATTCAGTACAGGTGGAGGCTAGCAAAAGACTGGGAGCGACAAATCAAGAGAGCATAAGAGCCATAATCATGCATAGCGACATAAGCATAATTAATTAAAACATAAGAAGTATCACAAGTTCAAAAACTAAGTGGTCATGGAGGCTATTCATGACTGGTTTGTAGTCATAAACATGGTGCGAGCATGCGCCAAGTCAACCAAATAAAACATTCAAAAGAGAATACCATATATTGATGCTTTACTATGACAATAACAACTCATGAATCTTTCAAGACATATTAAACACTCTCAGCTATTTGATGCTATTCATTCTACTCAATAACCACAAGGCTTTAAAACTAAAATAACATTTATCATGGCATGAAAAAGTCCTAGCCACAGTCTATACAAGCTTCTACTAGAACGGTTATATATTCTACTTCAAGCAACAGTTTTCTTCTCCCAACAAGCACCATACAAAACATGCTTTAACAAAAATACTATTTATGATACAGCAAGCATACATGATAGTACTCACATAACACTACTAAAACTAACAGCTCTAAGAAGATATGCATGCAAAACAAGAGCTAAATAAATGCAGCAGCTAAACAGAGATTAAGAATACAATGTATTCACATGAAAAAGCGGAGCGTGTCACTCTCCAATAAAAGAATGCTGGGGTCCAACAAAGCTTATTGAAAAAGTAAAAAAAAAAACTGAAAGCAAAAACAAAAACAAACTTAAAAAAACAAAAAAAGACGCTCCAAGTAAAGCACATAAGATGCGATCGAATAAAAATATAGTTTCACTAGAAGTGTCCTGATAATTTGTTGATGAAGAAGGGGATGCCTTGGGAATCCCCAAGCTTAGACGCTTGAGTCTTATTGGAATTTTCTGGGATGTACCACCGGGGCATCCCCAAGCTTAGGCTTTTCACTCTTCTTGATCACATCATATCATCCTATTCTCTTGACCCTTGAAAACTTCCTTCACACCAAACTTCTCACAATCTTCATTAGCAACGTTAGTGCAATTGAAATAATAAATTCACATGGTTCAGTTTAAACACAAGTCTAACACTAAAAAACATATTAGCTACTGTCACAACTTTTTTTTAAACTCTTTTTCTCAAAAGAACACCAAAAGAAAGAGATTAAGATGCAAATGCAATAAATGGTAGAAATCTGTCAAAACAGAACAACAGGTAAAGATCGATTTTTAGAAAAATATTATGTTGCTCCAATAAAAAAGAGGTCAACTAAGAAAATTTGCGTATATAACTCAGGATTACGCACCAAAAAAATCCAGGTCATTTTGAACTTTCTGTGATTTTTTACGGAATTAACAGTGGACAGCAAAAATTTGTTTCCTGGGCAGAAATCCGAAATATAGCCTCAACTTTCCACTAGAGGCTTTACTTGGCTCAACAAAAACATAAAAGAAAAGATACAGAGGGGTGTCTAAGGAAATATAAAACACCTAGGTGCAAAGCACACCAAAGAAAACAAAGGAAAACAGGTTGAAAACAACAAAATAAAACAGGTTGTCTCCCGGTAGCCCTTTTCTTTAACGCCTTTCAGCTAGGCATAAAAGGGCAAATCAAGTATTTTCAAGTGAAGAAGCATCAACATCATATCTTGATCTAATAATAGAGTCAAAAGGTAGCTTCATCTTCTTTGTAGGAAAGTGTTCCAAACCTTTGTTGAGGGGAAATTGATATTTAATACTCCCCTCTTTCATATCAATAATAGCACCAACATTCTAAGAAAAGGTCTTTCCAAAACAATAGGACAAGAAGCATTGCATTCAATATTCATAACAACAAAATCAATAGGGACAATGTTATTGTTAACCATAATAAGAACATCATCAATTCTACCAATAGGTTTCTTCTTAGCATTATCAGCAAGATGAACATCCAAATAACGGTGTTCCAACGGTGGTAAATCAAGCATATCATAAAGCTTTTGAGGCATAACAGAGATACTAGCACCAAGATCACACAAAGAATTGCAATCAAAATCATTTACTTTTATCTTAATGATAGGCTCCCAACTATCATCTAATTTCCTAGGGATAGATGTTTCAAGTTTCAACTTTTCTTCCCTAACTTTCATGAGAGCATTGGTAATATGTTTAGTAAAGTCCATATTCATGGCACTAGCATTGGGACTTCTAGCAAGATTTTGTATAAACATAATAACTTCAGAGATATTGCAATCATCAAAATCAAAATTATTATCATCAAAAGTAATGGGACCATTCTCCCATGCCTCTAAAAATTTCAGCACTTTTATCAGGAGCAATTTCAGCAGTTTGAGGCAATTTAGCACGTTTCACAGAAGGGGTGGAGACTTTATTAACACCAATTACTTTACCATTGATAGTAGGAGGTTTACTAGCACTTGGAACTTCAGTTTTACTAAGCCAATTCATCTTCTCTTTCCCACCTAGCACGTAATTCAGCCATCAACCTAACATTATTATCAATTTGAACTTGGATGGCATTCAAAGGTTTACTTTGTTTAACATCTTGTGGCAAAACCTTTAGTTTTAGAAAATCAACATCAATAGCAAGGCTATCTACTTTAGAGGCAAGAACATCTATTTTACCAAGCTTTTCCTCAATAGATTTATTAAAAGCAGTTTGTGTGCTAATAAATTCTCTAAGCATGTTTTCAAGATCAGAGGTAGAGCTTCTATTGCTATTGTAGGAGTTTCCATAAGAATTACCATAACCATTATTAGGATGATAAGTCTTATAATTGTTTCCACCAAAATTATTTCTATAAGCATTTTTGTTAAAATTATTATTTCTAATAAAGTTTACATCAACATGCTCTTCTTGAGCAACCAAAGAGGCTAAAGGAACATTATTTCGATCAACTTGAGATTTACCATTAACAAGCATAAACATAATAGCATCAAGACTTTCACTTAAAGAGGAGGTTTCCTCAACAGAATTTACCTTCTTACCTTGTGGAGCTCTCAGTGTGCCACTCTGAATAATTTATCATCATATCATCAAGAAGCTTTGTTGAATTTCCCAAGGTGATCGACATAAAAGGTACCTCCAGCAGCCGAATCCAATAGGTTCCTCGAGGAGAAATTCAGTCATGCATAAAAAGTTTGTATAATCATCCAAGTAGTCAGTCCATGAGTGGGACAATTCTTCACCATAGTTTTCATTCTTTCCCAAGCTTTAGCAACATGTTCATTATCAAATTGTTTAAAATTCATTATGTCATTTCTTAGGGATATAATCTTAGCAGGAGGATAATATTTTCCAATGAAGGCATCTTTACACTTAGTCCATGAATCAATACTATTTCTAGGCAAAGATAGCAACCATTCTTTAGCTCTTCCTCTCAAAGAGAAAGGAAATAATTTCAGTTTAATAATATCTTCATCCACATCTTTATATTTTTGCATCTCACATAGTTCAACAAAATTATTAAGGTGGGCAGCAGGATCATCAGTACTAATACGAGAAAATTTCTCTTTCATCACAAGATTTAATAAAGTAGGTTTAATCCCATAGAAAGCAGCAGTAGGAGAAGGTGGAGCAATAGGTGTACAAATAAAATCACTGTTGTTTGTGCTAGTGAAGTCACACAACTTAGTATTCTCAGTGGAACTCATTTTAGCAGAATAAAAGCAAGCAAATAAATAACAGCTATAAAGTAAATTATTTTTTTAATATAGAAAAGAAAAACAAGACAAAAATAAAAATAAGACAATAAACAAAATAAACAGGTTGAGAGTGAGAGACTCCCCTTCCCAGAAGACTTTTTCCTCCCCGGCAACGACGCCAGAAATTCTTGATGCTCTTTGATGGTGTGTTGGAAAGCCCAAGAGGAGGGTGTGATGAGCAAGCGACAAGAATTTCCCTCAGTTAAGAACCAAGGTTAGCAATATAGTAGGAGGAAGAGGATCTCAGGAAGGTTGATGCCACTGACGGTGGTGCTGGCGCTTCACCGGTGTCAGCAACAACGTGGAACCTGCACACAACAAAGCCAAAATACCTTGTCCCAACGGTACAGTGAGGTTGTCAATCTCACCGGTCTTGCTGAAAACAAAGATTAGACGTATAGTGTGGAAAATGATCTATGCTTGCAGTAAGTAAAGAAATCAGTAAATAGTTGTGGTTTGTTTAACAGTGTGGAAAATGGAACGGGGTTCATAGGTTCACTAGTGGTGTATCTCCATAAAAGATAACATGCTGGGTGAACAAATTACAGCTGGGCAATTGACAAATAGAGGTTGCACCATAGTGCACATATATGACATGAAGACTACTATGATATTTAGTGCGGGAATTACAACAATATACATAGACCGAAATCCATCTGCATCTATGACTAATAATCCACCCTCGGGTTATGATCCGAACCCCCTTAGGTATTAAGTTGCAAGCAACAGATAACTGCATTAAACAAAGTGTGTAATGTAAGTAATGATTATGCACGCGGGCACTCTCACTGTTGTTTTCCCCCTTATGGCAACAACACATCCTCCCCCTTCACGTTTCTGTCACTCGAGCAAGGGGGTGAGGAGGCATGAACCCACTATCAAGCATAAATACCCCCTCTTAGAGTCACTAGCAACTACTTGGCCAGAGCAACCACTAGCAACGGAAAGCATGCAAGATCAGAAATAGCATATGCAAATAAAGACTATAATCAACTAGGCATATATTCAATATTCATCGGATCCCAGCAAACACATCATATAGATTTCATAAGATCAATCTCGATCATGATAGGAAGCTCACGATATCTAAACATGGAGGCATATGAGGAGAAGACAACCATCTAGCTACAGCTACGAATCCGTAGTCCAAGTATGAACTACTCACGCATCACTCCGTAGGCAGGCATGGTGATGTAGAAGCCTCCGGTGATGATCTCCTCTCCGGCAGGGTGCCGGAAATAGCTTCAGAACCCTTCTGATATAGGGTTGGCAGTGACGGCGGCTGCGAAACTTTTCGAGGATTTTTTATCAGGTGTTTAGGGTTTTCCATCCGGGAGGTTAAATAGGCGAAAGGGAAAAGGCGGTGGAGCTCCAGGGGCCCCACACCCATAGCTGGCGCGGCCAGGCGGCCACGCCACCCTATGGTGTGCCCCCCAGGTGCTCGTCTTCGACTCTTCTTCGGTGTTATGGATGCTTCCGGGGAAAATAGGCACTTCGGGCTTTGTGGGGTCCAATTTCGAGAATGTTTCCAGAAAAACTTTTCTGAAACCAAAAACAGAAGAAAACATGAAACTCGCATTTGGCATCTTGTTAATAGGTTAGTCCCGGAAAACGTATAAAAATGCTATAAATAAGGAGAAAACAAGTAGCAATTGGCATAATATGATCATGGAGGATCAGAAATTATAGATACGTTGGAGAGGTATCACGCAGCTAGGGAGCTGCTCTCCTGTGACTAGAACCCGGCATGCCATGCCGAGGTCCATAGGAAAGTGTGTAAGCACAAAGACCAACACAATAGGGTCCTCTGGATCTGCATCGCTGCCCTGTACTGGGCTCTTTGGACAACTAGGAACAAGTTTGCAATAGAAGGCATCTTCCTGAGTTAGCCCTCTCACGTGATGTACAAAATGGCATCTTATTTGCAGGGATGGAGAGTCGTGGCTAGACGGTCGGATTGGGCGCGGTTGGAGCGGCGGTTGACAGGATTTGCGCACTTCTTCACTCTCTTAGGGAAGCAGAGTAACCTCCTATGTATCGATGTTCTTGTTATGTTGTTTGTACTCTTTTGGCTTTGAGGCCTTCGTACTTTGCGCCGTGGCTGCCCACAAGTACTGCATCCCTCGTTTTTTTACTGTTTGGAACTTTGCCGGTGGTGGCTTTATTAAATTAAAGCAGGGCTCCCCTCGAGCCTGTTGTTCTAAATAAATGCTCGGTAAGTTGGAACAAACTACATAAAAAAAAGGTCTCCCATGTACAAGTATTTTCAGCTTGCACTGTCTTAAACAGAAAAATGCATGTTATTGATTTAAGTTGTGCACTTATATATGCAGGGAAACTGTCAGCTGAAATATTAGGATATTCTTGGTGTGACTGCCCAGCTATGACCAGGTTGCCACTAGAATCATTTTGAAGCCCAACCACATTGTTTCGGCAGTCGATAAAGGTACAAGATCCCGACGGTCCAGGTACCACACCTAACGGTACAAGAATCATGCAACACATCATGATTCCTGATATCCATACAAGGTACAGAAAAATAGAGCAGTCTTTATGTAATGCACAGTTGTGGGGCTATGTCACTATACATAAAAGCCACCACAATAAGCCAGGTCGAGTGGTTGAAGCGAAGTCGTGCGGCGAAGTCATTTTGTGTTCTACAAACAAGGTTCATGGTGTCCTTTTCCTGACAAAGTAGTGCTTTCAAAGAAGACAAATCTTGTGTTGTTGTGATGGATGACCATCCTCTTCTGGTTGATTTCTTATCGGTGATCTTGGTCAACCTAAAAACGAGAAAACAACGATTTTTTGCATGGCTTGATGGGACTGACAAGTGATCTTTTGCATCTTCATTCTTTGATGATGAAGTTGATGAATCCACAAGATTGGGAACGAGTTTTGTAAAAGGTGGTACACAAAGTTTTTAGGGATTAATGTCATGAAGTCTCCATGTGATGCCGTAAAGCAAGTTGTGCTTGAAGCCAGCCCTCCAGTTGTACGGATTTCTCGTGCTTTAGATATTATTACGCAATAAAAGTGTACATGTTGAAAGAGGTAGCATAAGCTTTATGTTTGTTCAGAACCCTTTCATTTTCAATGCCTAACGACATTCTTCACATTCATCGGTAATCTCCAAAGGATATCACTGCACATCCTAGACTTGAAGATCTCAGAAAACAGATAAAACTAACAGGACAGAAGTTTGACAATGTAATTGCAAGATATGCATGTCATGGATCTGGAAAGTAAGACATTGTCACTGCTATAACTAACGGTTTTCTTAGAACCAAAAAAATCACTCTTGAGACTGAAATAGGAGCTTCTATTTATCTGTCACCAAAACCATGCCTTCACCAGGTTGTTGTTTCATTTGACAGTTCTGATGTTCTTCTTTAGGTACACATCAGTTGACGGTGTATAAATTTTCATCATTTTGCAGTGTTTGTTTCTATGATGTTGAGAGAAAGGGGTACATTATATGCAGTTGTGTCGACCATATTGGGAAACATAGGAGTTGAGGAGTTTCTACGCATATACGATTCTGATGTTGATAATTACTCAAATTCAAACTATTAGGTGATGTGGCCATCACATGTAGGCTCTCTCGTCTTTTGAACTAGAAGGATACCTCGTGCGTTGCTGCGGCGATCGCTTTAGAAACTACAATATGTTGTGAACAATATTTTATAAGAGATGTGATACATTATATTTCCTAAGTAAATATGCAAAATTCAATTGATCATAGTATATATTTTTAATTATTAATATGAATAATTGGAAGGTTTAAAAAAATAGATGATATGTAGTTTGCATGTAATGATTAATAAATATTAGTGGAGATGACATAGAGAATTGGTTGGCTAAAAGAATGGATGATGTGGATAGGTTACATGTTATAGAAAAATCATAAATGCATTAGTGGGGTGCTAGCTCAAGGAGTACGTACGTACGGTGCAGGAGTGCTGTGCGTATTTACTTACGTGCTGGTGTGGTAGTACGAGTATTGTGTTGTTGATGATAGTAACACGTACGGCTCGTGCCCGTCCTCGCTACCGAATTGAACCACCAAAGGGAGGGATTTATTTGGGCACGAGTGTCCTGGGATCCAATTCATTGCAGGCAATTCATCGATCCATCGTCACGGGCTGGTACTACAACAGTAGTAACGGCTGTCTCGGTAATTTTGCGTTTCCTTTGTCAATTATCATTGAATTTTTCCTCCAGCTTGCTTCTGGGTGCTAATTCAAACCATTTTATTGCACAGGAAAATAATATTACTTGTGATGTTATGGTCAAGAAATGGTAATAATAGTTGCACATAAATTACTTCTAGATCCCTTCACAAAACTTAAGTAGTGTCAGTTACTCTGGGAGTATACTGTACATAATTTGATGATCACCATATTAAGAGTGAATTTTCCAAGATGTGTGCCTTGCCACAAAAAGTGGGCCAAAAGAAGTGTAGCAAGCCTTTAAAGGTCAGTGGATATTATTTTTGTTAATAGAAGTAAGAACATCAAATTTTTCATTTTAGATATTTTTAATTATTCGTAGGGTATTAATGGTCTCAGAGAGTCTAAAAATTAGTTGGTGTTGAACTTTTGATGACATTGTTATTAAAAGCTTCTCCATGGATCTCATTCAGATTTCTCTTCGAGACAATTTAATACAATATATCATTTTTATGAAGGGAATTGCTTTACCGCCATTATGAGGAGTTGACGGTACCGCTGTCTCGGTAATTTTGCAGTTCCTTTGTCAATTATCATCGAATTTTGCAGCCAGCTTGCTTCTGGGTGCTAATTCAAACAGTCTTATTCCACGGCAAAATAAGATTACTTGTGTTGTTATGGTCAAGAAAATGGTAATAAATTTTTTTTTTGATAATGGGAACTTTATTACTTAAAAGGTTTAAGCATGTACCCAGCCTCTGCATAGCTAAGATGCACACAGCCACAAGTTCAGGACGAGACAAAATAATGTAAAAAACAAAAGTAGAATTACATATCATCATGAGAAATTGTAAAGACGCCTAAACTGATGGAGGACCAATCCGAAGATTGTGCTTCCATCCATGAAGGGTAAAAATAGCTCTCGCCGAATCCTCCAACCGCGTACACGCCTCCATGAACAGGGAACGATGCTCCGCACGTTGCAGGGACGTCCAAAAACAGATCAAAGCCGTACACGGTAGATGACTTGAATAAGAGTAACATTTTGAGAAGGTTTTGAGTCGTTTTGGATATTCGGACCGCAAAATTTCTCCAACACCATATGATCCTAGTGTGCGGATTCGAAAGTTCGAAGGCACAGCTAAGGATCAGCTGAGGTACTCTCAAGTAATTGGTTCACTCATATACCTAGCGAGCGCTACGAGGCCTGACATCATGTTTGCTGTGTGCAAACTAAGCCGGTTTGTTTACAATCCGGGTGATGTGCATTGGCACGCTGTAGAAAGAATTATGCGCTATCTGAAAGGTACCATGAACTATGGACTTCACTACAGTGGATATCCTTCGGTACTTGAAGGTTATTGTGATGCGAATTGGATCTCTGATGCTAATGAGATGAAAGCCACAACGGGGTATGTGTTTACCCTTGGAGGTGGTGCTGTTTCCTGGAAGTCTTGCAAGCAAACGATCTTAACGAGATCGACAATGGAAGCAGAATTAACAGCATTAGACACATCTAGTGTCGAAGCAGGATGGCTTCGAGATCTTTTGATGGACTTGCATGTGGTTGAAAAGCCAGTACCGGCTATCCTTATGAACTGTGACAATCAAACAAATTGTCAAGGTGAAGAGTTCAAAGGACAATGCACAGTCCACAAAGCACATAAAAATGAGATTAAAAGCTGTCAGACATTTAAGAAACTCCGGAGTGATAGCGGTGGATTATATCCAGTCGGCTAAGAATCTGGCAGATCCCTTTACTAAAGGGCTATCACGTGTTGTGATAGAAATTGCATCGAGGGAGATGGGTATGAGACCCACATGAGTTGCCATGGCAGTAACCCAACCTATGTGATCGGAGATCCCGTGAAGTGGGACCTGGGAAAACAAACTAGTGGTTAACTGAGAAGAGTAATTTTACTAACCCACTCCACTGGAGATGCAGCACTCTCAAAAACTGTATGGCAGGTTGACTTTTGTCTTAATGTGTTCCAAGGCTTGTATAAGCAAGATGCTATCCTACAGAGCGATCTTTGGAGGAACACACCTATATGATCATGACTGCTGGTCACAGTCTATGAGATTGGGTGATCTCTAATAAGTTCATGAATAGGCCAGGAGTATGACTAATATGCTCCACCCGAGGGGTCAGCCTTCGGCAGCCTAGTACTGGCAAGACATTTAGTGAAACTATTTTACGCCAAACTGACAATTCAAGGCATAGTCCATTGTTCAGTTGTGATGTAGTGTAGCTACTTGTTCTTGGTGGATGTTCAACCTTAACGGGTCTCCACTGAAAATGTCAGTATATAAAAACAGTGAATGGAACAGAGGACAACACTATGGGTCTTCGGGATCTGGTGGGGGATTGCTGAAATTCGGATGGACCTATAGGCCCATTAGCCAATTTCCACTTAATTCCAAAGGCCCATGCTGCCATAGCAAATGGTGGGAGTTTAGTCCCACATTGCTAGTTGGGAGAGTTTTGCACCAGTTTATAAGGTGAGCTCTCTCCCCACTAGTGTGAGTTGGTATGAAGAGAGAGGAGTAGTGGAGGTGTTCCACACGCGCGCTCCTCCTCCTCCGCCGCCCGCCTCGCCTCGTCACGACACGTTACGACGTGCCGCGCCGCGGGTTGCGGGAATGAGCCGAGCCGATGCCTTTATTTTAGCAGTCGGAAACGGGGAGTCAACAGACACGACAATAATATGAGACGTCATAATTATTGTTGTCTAAATGCGTCACATTTATATTGGTAACAGCCGTATTGATCGCGTGTGATAACTGCGCGCAGTAAAACGCCGCCTTTATCACGTGGTAACGGCTGTAGTAAACGCCAATTAAATTGACCGTTCTCCTACTCGGCCGTGCCTATAAATTGGAGGCTCAGGCGGACGCAGTAGACACATCTCACACACGTCGCCTCTTTGCGCCCACTGTCGTTCCACCTCCTGTTGCTGTCGCCGGTGATCCCATCCCGTCTACCGCGTACACGGCCGACGGGAGAGCAGGCCTCCGAAACCCCGCCTCTCCAGATCCTGTACGGGAGAGGGGCGATTAGGTTTTTGGGGAGCGTCTACTACGCGACTGCTCGCTGCTGCTGTACATCTACTTCGTCTACTACCGCGTCGCCCTCGTCGTCAACATGGCCACCGAAGCCGATCGAGCTGCTGCCGCCGCGGCCGCCGCATCTGCTACGGCTACTGCCAATTGGCCAACTGCAGGGTATAGCACGTTCATCCCTGTCATTATTATTTCCATGTGTGCAACACTAGTAGTTTGCGTAGATTTATCTACTATAAATCTAGTATGCATGAATATGGTTAAATATCAGTATGTTTACGTCATGTTCATGATTTATACTTGGATTAATTTAATCTGTAAATTGCCTAAATTCTTAACAATCCAAAAACCTAATATGTGTAGGCAATTTTCGATTCATGGTTTTGCTACTGCACTAAAACCGGACCCGTTTACGGGGACGTACTTTAAGCGTTGGCAGACCAAAACATTCTTATGGCTCACGGCTATGAACGTGTTCTGGGTCGTCGGTGTCACTCCCACGGAAACGATTACTCCTGATCAGGAGAAGGCGTTTAGGATGCCACCGTCGTCTTTGTTGGATGCGTTCTAAGCGTGATCGGAGAGAAGTTTGTTGACGCATACATGTGCGGGTTGCCAAGGACTTGTGGGATGCGCTTGAATCCAAATTCGGCGCAACCGATGCTGGCAGCAAGATGTACAGTATAGAGCAGTTCCATGACTACAGAATGGTCGAAAACCGTTCTGTTTGGAGCAGGCTCATGAGATACAGTGCATCGCTAAAGGATTTTGAAATTCTCAAGTGCGTGTTACCGGGCAAGTATGTCGTGGGATGCATAATCGCCAAGCTGCCTAATTCCTGGAGGAGCTTTGCCACTATTCTGAAACATCAGAGGCGTGAATTCTCAGTAGAGGATGTCATCGCCCATCTGAGTGTTGAGCAGAATTCGAGGGCAAAGGACTCGCATGGAAAAGGGAATGAAGGGACTTCTGCGGCCAATATGGTACAGAAGAACTACAAACTCCCACAAGAACAAGGCGAGGACTGGTGTCCAGCAGAATACCGACTTCAAGAAGAAGGCTAAGAAGACCTTCAAGAAGGATAAGAAGAAAGATGGTTGCTTCACTTGTGGTTCACTGGAACACTGGGCTGGGAAGTGCCCAAAGAAGTATGTGAAGCCAGGACAGGATTCCAAGGCTGTCAACATGATCGTGAGCAACAATGAGAATGGGGCATCTGGGTATGGTAATTGTTACTGTTTTATCAGTCTACTGATTGGTGGATTGACACAGGTGCAAACATTCATGTGTGTGCTGACATCTCATTATCAGGTCACAAGGAACGGGTCCGTATTGATGGGGAACGGCGCAAGTGCTTCTGTACTTGGTGTTGGCACGGTCGATCTCAAGTTTACTTCGGGAAGGATCGTGCAGCTCAAGAACGTGCAGCATGTCCCCGCCATCAAGAAGGATCGTGCAGCTCAAGAACGTGCAGCATGTCCCCGCCATCAAGAAGAATCTCGTTAGTGGCTCCCTTCTATGTAGAGAAGGATTTAAGTTGGTTTTCGAGTCCAATAAAGTAGTTGTAACGAAATATGGACTGTTTGTTGGAAAAGGGTATGAGTGCGGAGGTCTGTTCCGCTTTTCCCTCGCTGATTTTTGTAATAAAGTCGTGAACAATATTCATTCGAGTGTTAATGAAACAGAAGTTTGGCATTCACGTCTTTGTCACGTTGGTTTCAGTTGCATGACGCGGTTAGCAAAACTAAATTTAATTCCAAGTTTCACTTTAGCCAAAGGTTAAGTGCCATTCGTGTGTACAAGCAAAGCAACCTCGCAAGCCCCACAAGGCTGCGGAGGAGAGACACTTGGCGCCATTAGAACTCATACATTCTGATCTCTGTGAGATGAATGGTGTGTTGACTAAAGGTGGAAAGAGATACTTCATGACGTTAATAGATGATTCCACTAGGTTTTCCTATGTATATCTGTTAAACACTAAAGATGAGGCTCTACACTACTTTAAAATCTATAAGGCAGAAGTTGAGAATCAACTTGAAAAGAAAATTAAACGAATCCGGTCAGATCGTGGTGGAGAGTATTTTTCTAATGAGTTTGACTCTTTCTGTGCGGAACATGGCATTATTCACGAGAGGACGCCTCCCTATTCACCTCAGTCAAATGGGGTTGCCGAAAGGAAAAACCGTACTCTAACAGATTTGGTTAACGCCATGTTAGATACATCGGGTTTATCCAAGGCATGGTGGGGGAGGCTATATTGACATCATGTCATGTCCTGAATAAAGTTCCGACGAAAGAGAATGAGGTCACTCCCTATGAGCAATGGGAGAAGAGAAAAACAACACTCTCGTACTTACGTACTTGGGGCTGTTTGGCAAAAGTCAATGTGCCGATCCCCAAAAAGCGTAAACTTGGACCAAAGACCGTGGATTGCGTTAATTTGGGATACGCTAAGAATAGCGTTGGCTATAGATTTCTAGTAGTGAAATCTGAGGTACCTGACGTGAAGGTCGGTACGATTTTGGAGTCTAAGATGCTACATTCTTTGAGGATATTTTTTGAGAGATATGCAAAGCACTTCTAGACAGGAATCAGAGGAGACTCCTGAACCTGCCATTCCTATGGAATATTATGAACAAAAACATGATGAGAATCCTGAGAAGGATGACGAGGAAACCCTTGGTAGGGGCAAGAGACAGAGGACTGCAAAGTCCTTTGGTGATGATTTCCTTGTGTACCTTGTGGATGATACTCCCACTTCTATTTCAGAAGCTTATGCATCTCCAGATGCTGACTACTGGAGAGAAGCGGTCCGTAGCGAGATGGATTCCATCATGGCTAATGGAACGTGGGAGATCACTGAACGTCCTTATGGCTGTAAACCATTAGGATGTAAGTGGGTGTTCAAAAAGAAGCTTAGACCTGATGGTACGATTGAAAAGTACAAGGCTAGACTTGTGGCCAAGGGTTATTCCCAGAAAGAAGATGAAGATTTCTTTGATACTTATTCACCTGTGGCTAGACTGACCACCATTTGAGTATTACTCTCGTTGGCGGCCTCGCATGGTCTTCTTGTCCATCAGATGGATGTTAAGACGGCTTTCCTAAATGGAGAGTTAGACGAGGAAATCTATATGCAACAGCCAGATGGCTTTGTGTTAGATGGTCAAGAAGGAAAGGTGTGTAAGTTACTGAAATCTTTATATGGGCTGAAACAAGCACCTAAGCAATGGCATGAGAAGTTCAATACAACTTTAACATCTGTTGGCTTTGTTGTTAATGAAGCTGACAAATGTGTATACTATCGCCATGGTGGGGGCGAAGGAGTTATTTTGTGTTTGTATGTTGATGACATACTGATATTTGGGACCAACCTCAAAGTAATCAATGAGGTTAAGTCATTTCTATCCCAGAACTTTGAGATGAAAGATCTTGGTGTGGCTGATGTTATCTTGAACATCAAGCTATTGAGAGACAATGAGGGTGGGATTACACTTCTGCAATCCCATTATGTTGAGAAGGTTTTGAGTCGTTTTGGATATTCGGACTGCAAAAATTTCTCCAACACCATATGATCCTAGTGTGCGGATTCGAAAGTTTGAAGGCACAGCTAAGGATCAGCTGAGGTACTCTCAAGTAATTGGTTCACTCATGTACCTAGCGAGCGCTACGAGGCCTGACATCATGTTTGCTGTGTGCAAACTAAGCCGGTTTGTTTCCAATCCGGGTGATGTGCATTGGCACGCTGTAGAAAGAATTATGCGCTATCTGAAAGGTACCATGAACTATGGACTTCACTACAGTGGATATCCTTCAGTACTTGAAGGTTATTGTGATGCGAATTGGATCTCTGATGCTAATGAGATGAAAGCCACAACGGGGTATGTGTTTACCCTTGGAGGTGGTGCTGTTTCCTGGAAGTCTTGCAAGCAAACGATCTTAACGAGATCGACAATGGAATCAGAATTAACAGCATTAGACACATCTAGTGTCGAAGCAGGATGGCTTCGAGATCTTTTGATGGACTTGCATGTGGTTGAAAAGCCAGTACCGGCTATCCTTATGAACTGTGACAATCAAACAGTAATTGTCAAGGTGAAGAGTTCAAAGGACAATGCACAGTCCACAAAGCACATAAAAATGAGATTAAAAGCTGTCAGGCATTTAAGAAACTCCGGAGTGATAGCGGTGGATTATATCCAGTCGGCTAAGAATCTGGCAGATCCCTTTACTAAAGGGCTATCACGTGTTGTGATAGAAATTGCATCGAGGGAGATGGGTATGAGACCCACATGAGTTGCCATGGCAGTAACCCAATCTATGTGATCGGAGATCCCGTGAAGTGGGACCTGGGAAAACAAGCTAGTGGTTAACTGAGAAGAGTAATTTTACTAACCCACTCCACTGGAGATGCAGTACTCTCAAAAACTGTATGGCAGGTTGACTTTTGTCTTAATGTGTTCCAAGGCTTGTATAAGCAAGATGCTATCCTACAGAGCGATCTTTGGAGGAACACACCTATATGATCCTGACTGCTGGTCACAGTCTATGAGATTGGGTGATCTCTAATAAGTTCATGAATAGGCCAGGAGTATGACTAATATGCTCCACCCGAGGGGTCAGCCTTCGGCAGCCTAGTACTGGCAAGACATTTAGTGAAAATATTTTACGCCAAACTGACAATTCAAGGCATAGTCCATTGTTCAGTTGTGATGTAGTGTAGCTACTTGTTCTAGGTGGATGTTCAACCTTAACGGGTCTCCACTGAAAATGCCAGTATATAAAAACAGTGAATGGAACAGAGGACAACACTATGGGTCTTTGGGATCTGGTGTGGGATTGCTGAAATTCGGATGGACCTATAGGCCCATTAGCCAATTTCCACTTAATCCCAAAGGCCCATGCTGCCATAGCAAATGGTGGGAGTTTAGTCCCACATTGCTAGTTGGGAGAGTTTTGCACCAGTTTATAAGGTGAGCTCTCTCCCCACTAGTGTGAGTTGGTATGAAGAGAGAGGAATAGTGGAGGTGTTCCACACGCGTGCTCCTCCTCCTCCGCCGCCCGCCTCGCCTCGTCACGACACGTCACGACGCGCCGCGCCGCGGGTTGTGGGAATGAGCCGAGCCGATGCCTTTATTTTGTCAGTCGGAAACGGGGAGTCAACATACACGGCAATAATATGAGACATCATAGTTATTGTTGTCTAAATGCGTCACATTTATATTGGTAACAGCCGTATTGATCGCGTGTGATAACTGCGCGCAGTAAAACGCCGCCTTTATCACGTGGTAACGGCTGTAGTAAACGCCAATTAAATTGACCGTTCTCCTACTCGTCCGTGCCTATAAATTGGAGGCTCAGGCGGACGCAGTAGACACATCTCACACACGCCGCCTCTTTGCGCCCACTGTCGTTCCACCTCCTGTTGCTGTCGCCGGTGATCCCATCCCGTCTACCGCGTACACGGCCGACGGGAGAGCAGGCCTCCGAAACCCCGCCTCTCCAGATCCTGTACGGGAGAGGGGCGATTAGGTTTTTGGGGAGCGTCTACTACGCGACTGCTCGCTGCTGCTGTACATCTACTTCGTCTACTACCGCGTCGCCCTCGTCGTCAACATGGCCACTGAAGCCGATCGAGCTGCTGCCGCCGCCGCTGCTGCCACCGAGGCTGCTGCTGCTGCTGAGGCCGCCGCCGCGGCCGCCGCCTCTGCTACGGCTACTGCCAATTGGCCAACTGCAGGGTATAGCACGTTCATCCCTGTCATTATTATTTCCATGTGTGCAACACTAGTAGTTTGCGTAGATTTATCTACTATAAATCTAGTATGCACGAATATGGTTAAATATCAGTATGTTTACATCATGTTCATGATTTATACTTGGATTAATTTAATCTGTAAATTTCCTAAATTCTTAACAAAACCGGCCCTTAATTTTTCTCGAATGGAAACCTGAGCATATTGAAATCCCCCCAATGATTATGGGAGGTGGGTTATCTTTTACTAGGTTAACCAATTCCACGATAAAATCGTCCTTGGGTTCCTCCTGGGCAGGTCCATACACGGTAACAAGACTCCATATGAATTTGCCAGCCTTGTTACGAATGTTGAGTTTTATATGAAACTCACCATCTGTAACTGCTAACACTTCCATAGTGGCTGTCCTTATTCCGAGTAAAATACCACTAGAACGTCCCCTAGGCAGGCGTGAGTGCCATGCAAAATCTACACCGCCGGAAAGGTGGTTTAGTAGACTTTGCGAGAAATCACGCCTACTGGTCTCAAAAATACCCAAAAAATCCGAATTATGATCCCTAACACAATCAGCAAAGTGCAAATGTCTAGCCAAGTCTCCAAGACATCTACTATTTGCAAATATACCATTCATTGGGAAACAATGGGGGATTTGGATATTTTAGACCTTTTCCGATACCTCTTGTTAGAAGACGATTTGGATCCCCGACATGCAGCTTTTAATTAAAATAAAGGGTTGTCGACATCCAAACCAACTTCTGACACTTCACCAATTAAATGAGAGAGAAGTTGACCATCTGATGTGGCATTCGCTTCCTCGTCATCTAAATAGGTGGCGCTCAGACTAGTCGAGACTTTAGGAATAACCGTTAAACGGTCAAATTCCATATGTCTCATGACACGAGTCGAAACAACAATTTGAGAGCTATCATTACCTAGCTTAGCACCTACTTTAGCAAGCTTTGAAGAGATAGCTGAAGACGAAAAAGAAAGAAAATATTTAGAAGCATTATCTATACCATGAGAATAAAGGTTGAGCTCAGCCTTGCGGCGCATGGCCCTCATCAGGGAATCCTCATCCGTAGAATTAGCTCCATCCATCGCCAACTCGAACCTCCCACTGCGGCGTGGCACCGCGATAGGAAGTGGAGTACAAGGAAAGACAAAGCCAGCTAAGTCGGATGCATCCTCCACACCTCGAACGAGCGGGGACAGCTGAGGTGAAGAAGGAGCTTCCCGCCCATGGAGGACGGTGTGGACAAATCTGAAGAAGTGTCCACACCCACCTCGACGGCGGTATCACCGTGGTAGTCCACCAAAAGACCCAAGGGAGGTAGTGTCAAAGAAGTATCCTCCCCCAGACCCAATACCACAGCACTAGAGCCCACCGTAGTAGACGCCGGGACCCCACACCCCAGGTCGTACCCAGATGTTGCAACCTCCACGACGGGCTCAAGCCCAGCTGCCTCCTGTCTGCGAGCACCACCTGCTGGAGAAAGCAGTCCAACATCTCGATTAGCAGACAAGCAAGGTGAAGACTGTCGAATCAGACCCAGTGATGATATACGAGTATTCTCCACAATCTCAATCCCTCTAGGAGTCTGTGGGTTAGGATTATAAGGAGTGATCACCAAAGCTGAAAGTTGTGAACACGGAACAAACGAGCCTACTGACTTGCCAACATTGGAGTCCTCTGTCGCCTTTCTTGTATCAATCTCCAACTAGAGGTATGTGAGTTCTGCCTGCTAGGCAAACCTGAGGGGTCCACGGCACCATCCAAGCCCTCCTCATTACCATCCTCCTCATCAACTTCATCCCCTTTTCGCCGCCAAAAGTACGGAACGAAGTTGGGATCCGGAACAAAATCCACCGCCTTGCGACGAAATAAGAAATCATACTCCCTAAGCTTAACCACACAAGCAGCACCAACATAAGGACCATTAGCATTTGAACTCTTCTCCAATGCCTGCGGGTTCAGCATGCCTACAAGAATACGAACTATCCCACGGATCCGGTATGTGACAAGATCCACATCGAGAGTAGTCCCAATGAGAGAGCCAACAGTCCAAAAACCAAGGAAATGTCTCACCTGGTACGACACTCCTTTGACATGTACCTAGACCTTCTCTAACACCCTAGATGGAGAGACATCCTCGGGCTTCCAAACCGAGAACTTTGCCTGAGCATTATGTGAAGGAATATTCATCACTAAACCCACCACTATATTGAGATCATCCGCTGTAGGAACCCCGACCAAGAAAGCATTAGTTCCATGAGAAAGGGCCTCCCAAGACCAAAGAGAACTCGAGGGACACATCCTGGACATCAAACTCTCAATAGCGGCAGCCGGAACCACATCACCGACAACTGTAACCAGTGCTATAGGAGAACAAGTCGGTACCACGTGTGGCTTATATACACTATCAGGAAGCTGTGAAAACATCGTCTCATCGGACCCATAACCCGAGGTAAACGCACAAGGATTTGGAAGCTTCAGAGTCGGACATCTCATAGTTGGGTGCTTTGAATTGTCACACGGAAGACATTAGTGCTGAACCTTACAGTCTTTCGAAGAATGAGTATCCACAACACACGTCCAGCATCTTTTTTTGCCCTTAGCTTTCCCTCCCGCACCTGAACCCGCCTGCTGCTGCTGCACGCTCTCAACTGATGGCACCCCAACCTCAATCAAACCAGAACTCGTCCCCAGCGCTACAGATAAGATAGCACCCTGAGAAAACACCGGCTGGCCCTGGAAACAAGGCTGCTGAGGGAACACCGTCTACTGAACCTGCCCAAACTGCGCTGCAAGCTGAGACATCTGCGACATCGGTGGTACATACTGCTGCAAATGAAACTGCTGCTGATGTACCGGTTGCTGCTTCTGCTGTGTCGGATGCTGCTGTTGCTGCTCGGGCTGTGACGGCTTCTTCTTCTTGCACTTCGGCCACGGAGCGACCTGTCCCACCGCCGACGGTGTCTGCGAGGCTTGCTGCTGAAATAAAGGAAACCCCGGACCTTGCACCGGCGGTGCCTGATACTGCTGTGGAAACATGGGCAAATACGCAGGCGGCCAATACTGTCTGGATGGGTACTACAACGGACGCAGAGGCGCAAATCTCGGCGGCTTTACTTGGCCTTGCTGGGACACGATCGACGACATCCCACTATGGAGCGAAGTTATGGTATGCCCAAGAAAAGCCCCAGCCCCCCCCCCCACCAGGGCAATCTGCTACCGCTACAAGTTCACCGACATCTGAGGCTGTTGAAGAGAGCCCGAGAGCTGCTGCTGTTGAGTAACCGGTGCTGGTTGCTGCTGTATAGGACCCAGTTGGGGTTGCTGGTTAAAACCTGCTGGCACCGGTGAATGAAGCTGCAGCCCTGGCCCTGGCTGCTACTGCTGCATACCAACCGCACCAGGAGGGCGCGCAGCCCCTCCCCGTGACCCCCTGGCAGAAGACGGACGAGTCGGAGTCCCCCACCATCTACGCTAGCGCCGGCGCTGCAACTACCTCCGAGAACGACCGACGTGGATGCAGAAAGCAACATTGACGGAGGCAGTGACCGGGAGCCTATGGTTGGCAACGAAACGGAAGGCGGAGTCGGAGAGAGTTCGGTCGAGGCGGCGCTGTCTGTGCGAATTATTTCTTTTGTCGCAGGTCGATCCCAGAAGTATGTGTACCACCGTCGCTGAAGCCCAATCGAACGGCGCTCTATGTGCGATTTTTTTTTTCTAGGAAGCGAGCGTAGCTCAACTGGTTGGGAGAGTGGATGTACGAATCTAACATCCAAGTTCAAGTCCCCACGGGCGCGAATTTAGGTTCCAATTTATACTTGAGGACCAGGCCTTCCTGGTACTCATACAATTTATCCTGAGTACCAGGCTTGGTTTGCAACCAAGATAAAAATCCTGACACTTATGCATATATTGCCGTGTGCATCCCTAGTTGGTGCAGAGGCCGGGAAAGTGAAATTCTCTCCCCCCAAAGTTTAAAATGGTAATAATAGTTGTAGAGAAATTACTTCTGAATCCCTTGACAAAACCTAAAGGAGTATTCTATACATAATTTGATGATCGCCATTACTAAAAGTGAATTCTCCAAGATGTTTGCCTTGCCACAAAAAGTGGGCCAAAGAAGTGTGGCAAGCCTTTAAAGGTCCATGGATTTTTTTTTTGTGAATAAAAGTAAGGACATCAAATTTTACTTTTGTAGATATTTTTAATTATTCATAGGGTATTAATGGTCACAGGAAGTCTAAAACATTAGCTGTTGCTGAACTCTTGATGGCATTGTATTATTAGCTTCTACCTCTGTTTGAACATATATATCAGGCGTACTTTGACTGTCCAAATTTGTGCTTAGACAACAATTAGTCCAACAATATTTGGTTTATGTTACACGGAATAGAAACCGGTTTCTTATGATTATGATTTTGTAACCATTAACAAAATATTGTATGAAAAGATTGCGGTGAAATCTCAAATATGGGCAGCCAAAGTACATCCTGATGTTTTGAAACGAATTTCTGTAACCCTCATTGTTAGTTTGTTAGGTTGACCAAATGCTCACCAAGAAGTGGGGCATGATGACATCATCCGTCCAACCAAGTAGGCAAGCAGTCCACCAGATGCAGCTGAAGCTCAATCACCACAAGACCAAACATGCTAGCTGCTTCAAAAGCCACTTAATCTCCAGTCTCCATCTCCCAATCCTGACAACACATCCAGATCCAGAGAAGTTGTAGCACTTGAGCATGGCAGCAGCGTCTGCCAAGCTCCTCCTAACCCTGGTGATGTTGCACGCTGTCATGGACTCGGCTGCGCCAGCCTGCTCCATCAACGCCATCTACAGCTTTGGCGACTCCATCGCCGACACCGGCAACCTCCTCCGAGAGGGTCCCGTCGGCTTCTTCTCCTCCATCGGCAGCTTCCCGTACGGCCAGACATACCGGAAGCCCACGGGTCGCTGCTCCGACGGCCTCCTCATCATCGACTACTTCGGTAAGCAGACTTCTCGTCCTCTATTGTACTTAACGCCATGCTTTGTATAATCTGTATGATGATGAGACGATGTTTTATGGCGCGATCGATCGAGCAGCTATGGCGCTGAACCTGCCACTGATCAACCCGTACCTGGACAAGGGCGCCGACTTCAGCAGCGGCGTCAACTTCGCGGTGGCCGGCGCGACGGCGCTCGACCGGACGTACCTCCTAGAGAACGCCATCATCATGCCGCCGGGGAACACGCCGCTCAGCTCCCAGCTCGACTGGTTCAAGTCGCACCTGAACGCCACCTGCCCTTCGCAGGAAGGTAAATTAAAATCGCCACAACAGAAGCAGAGGATGCTTACTCCTCCTCTATCAGTCACTGTGCATGAGTGTAAAAGGGAACGTTACAGATTGTGCGAAGAAGCTGGCCGGAGCCCTTTTTTTGGTTGGGGAGATCGGCGGGAACGACTACAACTACGCGTTCTTCCAACAGAGGTCCATTGAGGCCGTGAAGGCGTACGTGCCACAGGTGGTGAAGAGTATCATGGACTTCACAAAGGCAAGTACTACTACATACCAGTAATTAACTAGTGACACTGTGACAGGATATTCAGTTATTCATCTTTTGGGAGAGACGGTTGAGCAGACCCAACAACCAAGCTAAAGAACGATAAACTAATCGGTCGATGACTAATTTAATTAGGAGGTGATCGAGCTCGGAGCAACACAGATCATCATCCCGGGGAACTTCCCCATCGGGTGCTCGCCGAGCTACCTCTCCCTCTTCTCGGTTGCCGGCTCGGCGGACCACGACGAGAGGGGCTGCCTCACCAGCTACAACTCCTTCGCGGCGTACCACAACGAGCAGCTCCAGGCAGCCATCGACAAGCTTCGGAAGGCCAACGCGGACATCTCCATCGTCTACGCCGACTACTACGGCGCCTTCCTGCACCTCCTCGACCACGCTTCTGTCATGGGTGTGTGCCAGAATGTCAAGAACTGCAACACGATGTTTGACAATATGAGCATGAATCTCTAACTAAGCAGCTGACCTGGCGTTGGTATGCGTCTTCCATGGCAGGGTTTGACGAGGCATCGGTGCTCAAGGCATGCTGCGGGTCGGGCGGGGAGTACAACTTCGACATGGAGCTAATGTGCGGCGGGATGGGGGCCAGCACGTGCGCAGACCCGGCCCGGCACGTGAGCTGGGATGGCATCCACCTCACCCAGCAGGCCTACAGGGCCATGGCACTGTCGCTCCTCATGGAGGGCTTTGCACAGCCTGCAGAGACCGTCCAGGAGATATGGAGCTGTTGATAAGTCAGCGCACGTTGCTGTAGTCTTTTTTAGATGCACATTACTCCAAGTTAGAAATTGGACTACGAATACTGAGTTAGAAATGAACTAGTCTCCAATTCCAAATCTGTTGTTTGGATGTGCATGGAATTTCCTATTGAAATCGAAGGATGGGGTTCAATTCCAATTACTGTTTGGATGTACAACCGTGGAATTGAAAATTTTGTTGAGTTTAGACAATATAAAGTTGTGTACATGTGTGGAAAATAGTTATGCGTATATTGTTTATAACTTTATATATTATTTTTCACACGCAATAGCTTTAAATATAATAGAAAAAATAGTTTACTAAGGGAGCACAATTCTGAATTTGTACAATGTGAAGCAAAGACATCCACCTGCAACCTACAATTTCATGGCTCTCGCAATGCTACCATACATGTATATTGATTCCAAACATAACTGAATATTTAAGAACATGCTAGTCATGTGGGATCGAATCCAGATAATATTAAGTACCGTGACTTATTTGCAACATATGTAGGAAAACAGTCAGTTCATCACCACATCCTCCCGGGTGTAGCATCTTAGAGCCAACATAGGCACCACCAGTACCTTCAAAATCGGAAAACAAAATGGGAATTTAGAACACGAGTATGCACAGAGAACACCAAACTGCAACGTGCAGTAAAATGGCACAACATCGATGACGATGCCATCTCCACAAAGGGCCTGTGAGGCTTCAGGTGCTCTGACTCCTTCCTGGCAGGCCAGAATACGCAACCGGCGACGTTGGTGATGGCGCCCGTGTTGAATAGCCGGACAATTCCGACGGCCACAGGACCTCTGCCAAGCAAGGTGACGATGGCGGCGATCATCCCTAAGATCTGCCGCCTTCGTAGTCCGCCAACGGCTCGACAGCGTGGGAAGTTGGAAAGGCCGACTTTGGGGAAGATCCCACCCACCGTTGTTCTGCCCCTATCTAGGTTTCGGGCCGGAAAGGACGACGACTAGGAAGGAAGTCCGTGGGAAGGAGAGAGAGGGTGGGGAGGAGGAGGGCCAGGAGGGAGGCGGACGGAAGGGGGCGAGCTTAGAGCATCTCTAGTAGTCCCCTCAAACCCCCAAAACTGTAAAAATAACCGCTTTTTTACAGTTTTGGACCAAAAAATCGCAAAGACTAGACCCCCTAAACCCCTAAACCCGTAAAAAAAAATGCAGGCCGGACCCGGGAATCCCCTCCCAACCTGTAAACTTAGGGGTTGGAGGGGTCAACCCCTCCCAACCCGTATCACCACACGCACAACACGCGGGAGGGAATTTTCCCACCCGCCCGCCGCCGCCCAACCGCCCCGCCGCCATGGAGCCCGCCTCCGGCGTCGCCTCCGCCGCGCCCGCCCCTCCCGCCCCGGCCCCGGCCCCTCCCGCCCCGCCTCCGCCCCCGGGCGCGCCCGCCCCGGCCGCCCCGCCCGCCACCGCCGACCTCCGTGGCGCGGCCATGGTGGCCGCCACCAACCCGGTGGGGGCGAAGCGCCGGCGGGCCGGGACGCACTTGCTCGCGCCCGCGGCCGCTCCCGCCGCCGCCCCGGCCGCCCCGCCCGCCCCGCCCCTTGCCGCCACGGCCACGGCGCCGCCCCGCCCGCCCCGCCCGGCCGCCCCTCGCGCGCGGGCGAAGATGGCCTCCGGCGGCCCGCGTGCCGCCGCCGCCGCGGTGAAGCCGAGGAAGGCCGTGGTCAAGCGGCCCTCCAAGAAGAAGGACGTGGCCACCGCCGCCGCGCCCGTCGCCGCCGCCCCGGAGGTGCTCGATGAAACGTCCAACCCGGACGTTTCCTTCATGGACTTGCTCAATGATGCGGCGGTGGACATCACCGCTCCACCGCTCGATCCCTATATGGAGGAGGACGAGTACGCCGGAGATGATGCGGAGGAGGATGATGGTGATGAGGACATCACCGAGATAGGGGAGGATGCGTACGCCGCCGTTGCTCGCCCCGCTGTCCGCTCGTCGAACTACACCGATGCGGAGGATGTGCTCTTGGTTCGAGCTTGGGCATCGGTGGGGATGGATGCGGCCACCGGTACCGACCAAACCAATAAACGGTATTGGCAACGCATCGAGGACGCGTATCTACGGATGAAGCCGAAGAGGAGTGGGTTCGCCGCTCGCTCATTCCCGTCGCTTCAAGGCCGGTGGGACTTGATCAAGCCGGCATGTGCGCGTTGGAGTGCGGCGATGGAGCAAGTGTTGGAGGCGCCGCCGAGTGGCACCGTGGAGAGTGACTACGTAAGTTTGCATACCTACAACTTTCAATTTGTTTCTCATGTGTGTTGCTTAGTTTCTCATGTGTGTTGTGTGGTTTGTAGGAAACCATTGCCGGCTTGAGGTACAAGGAGATGGCGGGTTCCAAGGGTAAAACATTCCCATTCAAGCATGTTTGGTCAATTCTTCAAACATATGACAAGTTGAAGTTGCGGGATCAAGAAACCGCACCGAAGAAGAAGGAAATGCTTGACATGGATGATCCGGATGTTGAGGAGAGGAACTTGAACAAGCCCGAGGGAACCAAGAAGGCCAAGCTTAGAGTGAAGATGGAAGAAGAGGCGTCTAGCCTAAGGGAGAAGATGGATCACATGATGAAGGCAAGAGATGCTATGACAACCAAGACATTGGAGGCAAAATTAGCCATCACCCATGTCAAGAAGGAGGTGAAGATGGCACAGATTGAAGCAAAACGTGAGGAGGCAAAGCGCAAGGCCGACTTGGAGGAGAGGATGGTCAAGGTGAAAGAGGCCAAGGTATGGAAGGAGCTCATGATGGAAGAGAAAGAGCACATGATGATGTCCAAGAAGGACATGGATGAAGAGCAGCTGCAGTGGTGGAAGGAGTGCAAGGATGACATCGCGGAGAGAAAGAAGATGTTCCGTCGGTCCTCCTCTACCTTTCGAGTTGACACTCCCATGAGCGATGGCGGTGTTGACAACTCGCATGATGGTGAGGTTTGATAGTGGTTGAGTGTCCGATTAGTTGGCGCCGAGGTGCAATTTTTTGGTGGTGCCAATGAGATGAGCAAGATGATGATTATGTGACGTAAAAACTTTGAAACCATGCATCCATTATTGTTATCTAGTAGTATGTTTGATGGTTCATTATGTTTATGTTTATGTGGCATATTGTGATGTATATGTGACAGTTTTAGAGGTTGGGGTTGAGGCAAAGACTAGAACCCTCAAACCCAACCCTTAAAACAGAATATTCCGTTTTAAGGGTTGGGTTTAAGGGTTCTAGTCTTTGCCCCTGTTTTTCAACCCGTAAAAGTGCACAAAAAGTGGCATTCTCAACCCTTAAAACTGCTATAGGGTTTAGGGGTTTAGGGGTACTACTAGAGATGCTCTTAGCAGTGCCGGCGCCACCGTTAGCTTCTGTGTCGCTATCCAGCGAGGCTCTCTATACGGGCGCGCCTGAGCGATGTGCGGGACAAAACGAAGAGGTGAACAAATCCACACCGATACGGATGGGAAAATAATTCAATAGGGCCTGGTCCACAAATTCACCCCTGCGGATTTAGATGCAATCATATTTGGACACTGCATGGGCAGGGCAAACTGAAGCATAGTATTTCTAAAATTATATTGAAAAATGGATATTATGTGCGATATCTACTGCTCCCTTAATTGTCCTGTGAAATTTATACTCCCTTGGTCCGGGTATGTAGGTCCTACGCCTGTCCCTAGATTATCAATTTGATGAACATAATCTAAGTTATATAACACAAAAATTATATCATTAGAAAATACAACATCTAAAATTTTAAATGATATTTTTTTACATATGTTTTATTTTAAATTAGAAAATTTAACGCCTAAAAATACGGCAGGACCTAATTAAATAAGGGAGTAGTGGAAACAGCGCGTCGTACGAGATTGATGAGATCGAACACTCTCACAGCCAGCTAGCGCACCGCTGCCTTGCCTTCCGCCCCAAGTCTCTCCTCTCAGCCTGCCACTTACAGGGTTGTCTTCCTTGCTAAGCACACCACACACTCTTTCCCTATATAAATTCACTGGACCTCACCACCGCATTCCTGAGTCATTCAATACCAGCCTTCCACCGTAACTCGCAAAAAAAAAAACATTCTTCCACTGTAGCTTGGAGAGACTAGCTCTCGATCTGTTCTCGCGCGCCAAGCCAAGCAACGGAGCAAATCACCCGTGGCCATGGGGATTCCGGCGTTCGGGGAATGGAACTACGACAACGGCGGTGATGGCGACGACGACTGGTCCGTGCTCAGCCAGCGCTTCGAGTCTGCCATGATGCAGATCCAGTTTCCCGTACACAAACCCTGCCGGAAGGTATGTATATTGAGTATTGACTCGACATACTTACTACGGTTCAGATGGTTTTTTAATTTATCGTGACGAATTCAGGGTTAAGATGTCTTGGCTGACAAATCTCTACTAGATTAGCTACATGATTAATTAACAGTGTTGAGTTTAACACTGCCACTTCAGTAGCAAGAATTAATTCAGTCATCCTTGCTCCGGAAGTCAAAGGGGACTCGTAGGCTTGCAGCATACTCCACGCTTGCTTTCTAGTACTACTAGTCAGCATACTCGGGTCTTTGTGACCACTGCAGTAGTGCACCATGACTCGTATTCCTTGCCGAACACACCGACACGTACAGTGCCTCGCTCTTCATGGTCTCCATCTAGATGACACCGTTACGTGTGCAGAGAGCGAGGTCAGGTCGCCGGAGACACGTCCCAGCGTTCGGAGAGTGGAACAACGACCACAGCGAGCACAAGGGCCATGGCGGCTGGACGGCGGCCGTCAACCAGTGCTTCGAACTTGCCGTGACGGCACGAAAATCACACAAACAGGTACTAGCTACTAGTTAGTTACAACGGTGTTTCTGTTTAAAAGCTATGTGGCCTTCACGCATGGGTGATCCTGTGGCAGCTTCAAATATCGGACGACAGTGGCGTCGCCGCCATGGGGAAGCAGCAGCACAAGGTGAGGCAAACCTGGGTGGACGACTCTCGGCTCCACGAGGGAATGGAACCCTTCTCCTTCACGCTGGTCGAAGCTGTTGACGACGACTTGTATGAGGTCCCATCAGACATGCTCTGCAGCAACTCAATACGACGGGTATGTGATTTTGTTTACACGTACTCTCATGTATCAAAATATAAGATGTTTTATCTTTTTTTAGACAACATGTATCTATACATGTTTTAGTGTGTAGATTCATGTGCATCTTGCACTAAAAAATGTCTAGGTTGTCTAGTAACGATAAAACATCTTACATTTCGATTTAAGCCGCCCAGTTTACAGCACAAGAAACTCCATTAATCCTATAACACAAAGTTCTTTCTCCGGTTTGCAACAGATTGATTAAAAATAAACTTTACTAGTCAGTTAATTCCGGCAACAGTGCATTGAACCATGGTATACTTTCTTTGTTGATTAACGGCTAGAAACTATCCAGCACAATGTGAGTATTTAAAATACCGCTAATTTCAGTTTTTATTAGCGCTGCCTAATTACCTTGTTTCATTGCAGAAGGGTAGGACAACGTGGCTAAGGAGCCTGCTGACGAGGTGCTTCGGACTCAACTGCTTCGCTTAATAAAATAGATGGCCGTGAAGAACGAAGAACACATATGTTGTCTTGTTCTCTGTGTGTAAAAGCAGCAGAGGTGCTCACATCGTGTATGCTTGTGCTGCCTACGACTCGCATCGTTCTGCTGTATGTTCATTAGTTTTTTTTTTCGAAGGACTGTATGTTCATTAGTTGTTGCACCAATAGGAGTCACATTGTTCTTAATCCATGATCCATAGTGTTTCGTGTTTTTTATGTACGAGGAAATATCCCAAGCTGAACATTTTTTTTGAAAGATTTGGTTCTCTACTGTGTCCATCATATGTGAAGCATAGTTTTTTTTTTGAAGTTTCACGCAGTTATTTTCTTAATAGTTTCACTCTTTTTGTGTGAAGTTTTACTCGCTTATAGTTAATTCCAGTCATTTCTTTTTTACTTATTTTTATTTTTAGATTTGTATTTGTTAGTATTGCAGTTGTTATGTTAAACCGCCAATATAATTAACTTGTAGTTGTGCACTAGTACTTCTTTTCTTGATTACAATTGCAAATAATAATAATAATAATAATACTTATTATTATTATTATTATTATTATTATTATTATTATTATTATTATCATCATCATCATCATCATCTGTTCACCGATGTTTCCATTTTTACAAAAAAATTGGGTTTGCAATCGTATTTTTATTTGTTGCAAAAGAACTTTAGTCGTGGGACATTAAAAGTGTGATTGAAATTTCATATCACCTGCGCCCCTGGATACTTCTGGATACTCTCTTTAGAAAACTGTAATTCCTAACCATGCAAAATAGTGAACGATGATATCTTTTCGGTGTCTATCTCTCAGTTTGCGTGATATGATAATTAGTTATGTATGGGCCTTGATCACATGTTAGTATATGAACTGATATACCAATACCACATCTGTAAATCCATCCAGAAAAAAAAAACGAGAGAAAAATTGTCGCCTCCAACCGAGGGAACACCGGGGATGGCTCGCACCCCCTTTTAGAGATTCGGAACAGTGGTGGAATTCGCGTTTAAGAAGACACATCGATCTCTCAACACGAACATAAAAGGTTTTACCCAGGTTCATCCTGCTCGAAAGCGTAAAACCCTACGTCGTGCTTGTCTGAATTTATGAGTGATGGTGTGGAGTGTTACAACGTTGAATCCTGAGACCAGGACTTCAAGAGTCCTAGCTTACCCTACTCCGGCCTAGTGGCGGTGCTCCAGTGCAAAGTGCGCGGTAGTGAAGTGAATTGCCGTTCTCCTCTCCCTCCCGGTAGGCGTTGGTCCTCCTTTTATACAAGGGTTTGCCACAGTTGCTACCTTCACATGATTCATTGGTTTGGGCGGCGTGTAATGCCGGCCCACTAAATACAAAATGAAGAGTCGTGCATTGGCTTGTTAATCCTATATGTCACCCCTCTCATAGAGGATAAGACACACCTCTTCGGTCGGAGACATGCCTGGGGCATACAGGCCATCGTGACAAGTTTAGAGGCCCGCGCTGTCCCGAGACGTACAGTCCTATCTGCATTGCAACGTCCACGGCCTCGGCGCCAGGGGTTCTAGGTGACTACCTCCATGTGGCATGATAGAGGTGACTCCTCCTCCTCGGAACCGTGCATGGTCTCCTTGGGACTGCGCAAGGTCATCATGGCGGTCCTCTTGGGATTAGGCTGTGCTTACGATCAACGGGGCGGGAGGCGCTGCACCTTCCCGTTGATAGGGTGCCCCGTAGGCTTCCAGAGAGAGCTGATCCCAGGATTTGGCGTCTTATCCTAGATGTTTGCCTTGTTTTTATCGATTTGGTAGGTCTTGCCTCTTTCCTCGCCCCTCCTGGGAAGGCGGCTGTGGCCCACATTGAGGTGCATCATGGATACCCCAGAATCTACGGGGATGACACAACCAATTCTAAAGATGTGTATCCACTTGCTACATGGCAAAACTTTTTCTTTTCTTGTCTCGTTATCAATCAATTTCCCGATTTTGCACAATAATTCAGTGTGTGGCATATTAGAATCTAATTAAATTTAGAAACGAAACAAAGTGGACTCTAAACATACAAAAAAGGGGAAACAATACTTTACAACAAAAGAATGAGCACCATGGGAATAAGTTAGGAAAAATAAAAGAAAAAACATTACATAATAAATATTAAAAGGCATTTTTATGAGATAAAATTAAAAATGTGTAAAGATAGGAGAAGGGAAACCCAAAAGTATTTCTACGTTTTGTTTTCATTCAAACTTTCTGATTGGCCATTTTATTCTATTTTTATTTATTACTTCTTCTTTATTTTCTTGATTCATGTTCTCTAAATTCCATATTACATGGTATTTGTGCGAATCAACTGCCACGCCCTTATGTTAATTGTACCATTTTGACTGAGATCACAGCTAGCCCAAAATTTTGAGATTTTAAAATTCTATGTGTGTAGTACTAAACTTATACTCCCTCCGATCCATATTAATAGGTGCTAAACTGGATGTATCTAGCAATAAAACATGTCTAGATACATCCACTTCACCACCTATTAATATGGATCGGAGGGAGTAGTTGAGGGGACTAAATATATGCATGGGACCTCTGGTATTTGAGCGGCAAAATTAAAACATATCCCGCGCCTATACCTCATAGACCAAACCATCAGTTTTTGTGAACTTGGTTCTTTCCTGGAGAGACGTTGGTAACAAAACGTGTGATACTGAATTGTAGCCCAAGTCATGACTATATTTGAGTTTTATCCCCACACGCGTGCCGTTTGAAATAGCCATAGATGTAACACGTGCGCGCATGCACCTCCTGATACACCGCAAACACGTACCTATATATACCATCTGCATCTGCAAGCCGCAGTCGTGGATCCTTTCCTCCCTCAACGTACCTACGCGCTTCGATCGATCTCCCATCATGTCGGTTTCGGCGTTCATGTCCTCCCTAGGCGGCGCCGGGCGGAAGCACCTCACCGCTTCAACCATCGCGGCGACGCCGGCGACCTGCTCCCACCTGCTCCGGATCAACGGGTACACGAGAATCAGCAAGATGCTGGACAATGGGCAGCCGATCAAATCAGGCACGTTCAGCGGCGGCGGCCATGACTGGCGTGTTTTGTGCTACCCAAACGGGTGCCTGGAGAAGCACAAGGGCTCCATCTCCCTCTTCCTGGAGCATGCCAGCCACGAAAAAACTGGGGATACCACGGCAAAGTTCGAGATGAGCATAGTACCCGACGTGACCTCGACGCCAGCTCCACGTGGAGCAGAGTACCGCTTCAAGAAGGACGGCCTCAACTGGGGCTGGAGAGACTTCATCAAGCACGAGGATCTTGACAAGGAGAAGCATCTCAGGGACGACTGCCTCACCATCCTCTGCGATGTCACCGTCACCGGCCCGCATACCACCCACCACCAACTCGAGGTTCCGCCATCAGCGCTGCCGTTCGACTTCTTGCGTGGGGGACTTGCGGAAGCCATCTGGAACAAGCAAGCAGTGGACGTGAAGATCGAGGTCGGCGGGGAGACGTTCCCGGCGCACCGGTGGATGCTCGAGGCGCGGTCACCCGTCTTCAAGGCGGACCTATCGCTCGCCCCGGCTGACGCTGGCACCGCCGAGCTACGCATCGAGGACATGGACGCCGAGGTGTTCAAGGCTCTGCTCCGGTTCATCTACACGGATTCGCCTCCCCTGCTGGAGTCGGCGACGGCGGCGGAGAGGATGCTCGTCGCGGCGGACAGGTACAAGCTGGACAAGTTGAAGCTCACCTGCGAGGAGGCATTGTGCCGGCACATTGACACGAGCTCCTTGGCTGCCACACTAGCGTTGGCCGAGCGGCATCATTGCTCCATGCTGAGGACAGAATGCATGCAGTTCCTCTCTTCATCTGCTAATCTGGAAGCATTCATCGCAGCGGATGGGTATGCACAGCTAAAAACAGCTTGCCCCTCTGCTCTCCTTGACCTCGCAGCGAAATAGATGCTCTGGGACAAGAGCAATAGGTTCATGGTGGACCAGCTAGCTCTGTGATGTGTTAGTCTGGCTGTCACTCTGTGATGTGTTAGTCTGGTTGTCGGCATTTTCATCTTGAGAAGGGCATATACCGGTTGAGCTATTGGCTACTACTCACAATTTAGTGCAACTAGTTGAGTGCCCGTGCTTGCTACGGATTCTGAAACCTCTTCTGCACAACAAATGTAAACATTGTGCATGTTAAATTAATGTTTATGGAAAAAAGATGGGTACATAGAGAAAATTTCTTTTGACACCCAAGCTGGGGTGCTCTTGCTATCACAATCTTCCATCGCCACCACGTGGTCATCGACGACATCCAGTCAGCACATATCAGTAAATTGTAGGAGTACACCTTCTACGCTCAAGTTATTCCAAGGGCTGGTGCGAAAACCTCAGCTGCAATGACTGGCAGGGATTGCGGGGAGTACATGTCCCTATCTTTTGCTTTCTTTCTTTCTTTATTTTCATTTTCATAGCACCTATCTATGCGCAGGCCTTAGAGCATCTCTAGCAGTACCCCTAAACTGAAAACTTGGTTTTGAGTTCACGTTTTCGCCAGTTTTGCTGTTAATTTTCAGTTCGCGTTTTCGTTAGTTTTGCGGTTCGTGCTGTAGGGGATCGTAGCAGACCCCGTAAATTGAAACTGAAAATAGAGCACACACGAGAGTATATGGGAATTAAACTCTGTTCATCGCCGGAATACACACCGGAATTCAGCACAAACGATTAATTATACATAAGCGGCGATGAAGTGGGGTTCATCGGTGCTACCTACACCTACTAGGGCAAAAATGCCCGGCTTCTTCTTCGCTCCTTTCACATCCCAGTTTTTTGAAACCTTGTACTGTAGTTCAAGGAGACAAGAATGTGGGCCAACAATTTTTTTTTCTCTAACAACATGTGTGTTTGAACCAACATGTGTATATAAAAATAGTCATATATGCGATGCAAGATTTGTTTCATTTTAAAACCAATACAAATTTTCCCTGAAAACACTTTTATGTTTTCCCTTATGTTTTCCCTTATGTTTTCCCTAATGTGACTTGAGTGATTTTTATTCCAAGACTTGGACCATGCTTGTTTGTATCTTGATTTAAACTTTTAACTATACTTGTCAACAAAACAAAAATACAAAATGATTTATGGAAGTTTTCTATTGAAACTATTCCCTGAAAATATAACCAACTACCTGTTTTCCACACTTGTTTTCAATAGGCTATATTATTCCATTTTGTGTTTTCTTGACTTGTATTTGTTCTCTGATATGTGAACTAAAAAACTACAAGCTTGGTTTTATTTATGAACTTCGAAAATAATTATTTGCATGTTTGTTTTTGTTGAAAAAAATAAGACAAAAAAATGCATTTTTAGTAAACACATAAAAACATAAAGTAGCCCTTTTTCACTTTGTTTTCAAAGTCTTCCACTATTCCATTTTTGTTTTCAAAAGATGTTTTTGAAATTCCATAACTTTTTTAACAATCTACTGCTTTGGAAACATAATTTGGAATTCATTTGAACCTTGAAAATATTATGAACTTTTGGGGGTTTCATCTGTTTCCAACACTTAGAAAATTTGGCTAAGTCTTTGATTACTGAATTTTCAGAAACAGTATTTTTACAAAAGATTGACAGTTGTTTTCTTTTGGTTTTGGTTCAAATTTGGAAATGCAACTTTGCCATTTGTGTTCACTGGTGTTTGTACTAACATAGGATGCCTTTGGCTTGCTTCTAGAAGGCTTGGAGAGGGAGAAATTCGAGTGAGAAGAAGAGGGGACAGAGAGGTGAGGGCACTGCCCTGGCCGCACTGTGCATGGCCACTGTGGCCATGCCACTGCCTTTCCCTACTCCTCCTCGCTTGTGTGACATGTCCCCGACCATCCTTGAACTCCCTGACACCTGCCACACCATTGGTACGACGCGGACACGTGCCCGAGCACGCCCGCACGTTCCCGAGCTCGACGCCGCGTCTATAAGCAAAACCGCACGCCCCCACTTCGCCACTAGCTTCACTACCCTCTACACACTCACCTCGAGCCACTTGGTCGACCCCGAGAGTCCCCTATGGTCGCTGCGGTGCATTTTGTCGCTGCTGGCCACCGTGAACGGGACAACAAGGTGGAACCCGACCCTGCCGCCTTCACCGCTCGTTCTCGCCACCTCTACACTCCCCTTAGCCGTACCAACCTCCCTGACAAACCCGTGCGTCCTCTCGTTTGCAGGACAGCCCTAGCCGTCGATCTCGCCGCCGTGGTCGCTCTCCTCAGCACCACCGCCTGGAGCCACCGCAGTCGACAAACTCCGCGCCCCTCCACCGCCCGGACACCCTGCAGCACCCACGACCCCGCGCCACCGCCCCGCAAACCCCCACGCTGAGGAATCCCTCGATCCCGCGCCGCCGTGCGTTCTCCGTCGTGTGAGAGAGATAGAGAGGAAGAGGACGACCCCGGGCCGTTGATCTGTAGATCAACAGTGCCCGTTGAATCCGTCCCGTTCCTGCGCTTTGCCCGCGCGCGCACGCTGCTGGGCCGCCTTGGCCTAGTTGGGTCGTGCGCGGTAGGAAAACCAGCCCGGGCCGATGTGTTCTTTTTCCTTTTAAAAATTAGCAGGAACTTGAGTTTTTACTTTTGCTCTGTTAAAAATAGTTTCTGTGAAAATAAATTCAACCAAAATTTGTGCTAGTAGATTAGCTATTTCTTGAACACCTCCAAGTGGTAGATCTAGGTTTGCTTGTTTATTTTTTGCCATGGTATTAAATATGCCAGAGGCTATCTGTTAGGCCATTTGGTGCATAACTTTTTGTGTATGTATCCAAATTGGTCAAATTAAAAAAAATTAGTAGCCCTTGAGTAGATCTATCAGTAGGACCTGACCTTTCATCAAGGAGATGTATCTAATGGAAATGCCATCCATTTTGGTAAAAGACCGGTAGGCTTTTCTAGGATTTTTAGAGAGAGTTTAAAAGTGATTTTTGATGTGGATCCAATTGGATGAGCTTGTGTGTGCTTAGATATATGAGATCCTAGCTTGGCATAATTTTTAGGGCTACATATTATTTTTGGTGTGCATTTCTAGATACATCACCTTTTCTGTTTATGTTAGAAATTGTGTGTTTGTTTGTGATTAAATGTTTGTTTGTTAGAAACTGGTTTTCTAGCATGTGTAGATGTGTTTCTCTCTGTTATTAGGATGTTTTCTTGCAGTACTAGTATGATAGGAAGTTTGTGCATGTTTGGAAAACAAATAGAAATAGAAATAGTCTAGTATTGTTTTTGTAGTATTTTTGTGTGATAGATTTTGTGAGCTAGTTTTGTTTTGTTTGATACCTAGGTTTTTGATGTTGATGTTTTAAGTCCAGTACCATTTTGGTAGTGATGTTGTGATGGTATCACCTCTGTTATCTTGCACATTAATTCATAGGAAAGCATGTGTAGCATTGTTTGTTTGATTCACTTTGTTGTTTTCACTAGTATGATTAGTTGTGTGATGGTTTCTTTGATAGATTAATTTTTCTCAAGTGAGACCAGAGGCTTTGTGACCTCTTAATGCTTTGGTATATTAGTGGAAGACCCACTGGTCCCATTGCATTTTGGTTAGGGATACAAATTCCCTACCATACACTTGTTTGTTAGTGGCATAGATTACTATATATGTGTTTAGTAGTTTCCTTCAAGGAAAATAGATGATTGATCTACTTGTTTTGATTATTTGATTGTTGTTTGCAAATAGAAGTATTTTCCTAGTATTGGTAAATTATGTGTCACACCCCAGTTTTTGGATTCTTGTACTGTAGATCAAGGAGACAAAAATGTGGGCCAACAATTTTTTTTCTAACAACATGTTTGTTTGAACCAACATTGTGTATGTGACAATAGTAATATGAGCAATGCAAGGTTTGTTTCGTTTTAAAAGCCAATACAATTTTTTCCTGAAAACACTTTGATTGTTTTCCCTGAGGTTTTCTCTAATGGTACTTGAGTGATTTCTATTCCAAGGCTTGGATCATGCTTGTTTGCATGTTGATTTAAAATTTTACCTTTGTTGGATCCAATAAAACAAAAATACAAAATGATTTATGAAAGTTTTCTTTGAAGTTTTCTATTAAAACTATTCCCTGAAAATATAGCCAAGTACATGTTTTCCACACTTGTTTTCAATAGGCTATAATATTCCATTTTGTGTTTTCTTTACTTGTATTTGTTCCCTGATATATGGACTACAAATCCATAAGCTTGGATTGGATTTTTGCATAAGAAAAACAATCTTTTGCATGTTGTTCTTGTGGAATAAAAATAAGACAGAAAAAGGCATTTTTAAAAAACAGAGAAAAACAAAAAGTACCTTATTTTCCACTTTGTTTTCATGGCTTTGCACTATTCCAAAATTGTTTTTGAAAGATGGTTCTGAAAGTTTAAAACATGTTTAACAATCTCCAACTTTGAAAAAAACATTTTGATTTCATTTGACTTCTGAAAACAATCTGAACATTTTGCTCATTTTAACAGTTTCTAGCACTTAGAAATTTTTCTAAGTCATTGCTAACTGAATTTTCTGAATTTTCAGAAACAGTTGTTTTACCAAAGTATAGCAGATGTTTTCTATTGGATTTTGTTCAAACTTGGAAATGCCACTTTGCCAATTTTATTCATTGATGTTTGGACTCCACATTGTATGCTTTGAATTGCTTCTAGATGGTCAAGGGAGAGAGAGAACAAGTGAGGAAGAGTGGAGGCAGAGAGAGGAGTGGCATGACATGGGGGCACAGTGCAATGGCCATTGTGGCCATGCCGTGGCTCATCGATCCCACAAACGCCACCTAACTGCTGCCCCCTGACCAGCCTCTAGCCCCCTGACATGGTGCCATGCTTGGGCACACCGCGGACACGCCCTGGAGCCGAGCCCATGTCGTTGTCGACCTGACCCGAGCACGCCCGCTCGTTCCGAAGCTCAACGCCACGAGTATAAGCCATCCCGTGCGCCCCTATTGCGCCAATGTGTTCCCCACACTCCCCACGATCACCTCCAACCGCCCGTTCGAGCCCCCGACCCATCTGCAAGCGTCGCGGTGCGATTTTCCGCCGCCGGCCACCGCAGCTACTCGGGCAAGGTAGAGCTCGAACCAGCTCACCCCACCTCTCCTTTTCGCCCTCGATGAGATCGCCGTAGTCCGTTGACCACCCCTGACTCCTCCTCGTGCTCGTTTGCTTGCAGGCCTGTCGTCGCCGCAGGACAACCGCCGCTCTCCGTCGTTTGCTGCTGCCACAGTCGTCGTTTCGCGCGCCCCTCAACAACCTCGAGTGCCTGCACCTCCACGATGCTGCGCCGCCCCTCTCCATCGCCCCACGGTGAGCCCAAGCCGTCGCCCGTTTTCCCGTCGTCGCGGATAAGAGAGAGAGTGAGGAGAGAAGGGTGACGGCCCGTGCGCCATTGATCTTTTGATCAACGGGCCATGTTGAATTCGTCGTTTTCCCGCGCGTGCACGCTGACGGGCCGCTTTGGCTTAGTTGGGCCGCGCCCGTTAGAAACACCCAGCCCGCACTGTGTTTGTTTTTCTTCTTAGAAATTATCAGATAGTTGTTGTTTGCTTTAGGCATGTGAAAAATAGTTTTGATGCAAATTTCCCAAATATTCATGGAAGTAGATTAGTGTTTTCTTAACGACATCCATTTTTTGGATCCGTGTTGTCATATTTATTTTTGTTATAGTAATTAAAATGCCAGAGAGTATATGTGAGACCATTTGGACCATAAATTTTAATGTGTGTATCCAAATTGGTCAAATCAAATTGTTTTGATTAGCCCTTGAATATATCTATCGGTAGGACTTGACCTTTCATCAAGGCGAGATAACATTTGGAAATTCCATCCATTTTGGTAAAAGGACAGTAGGCATTTCTAGGATTTTTAGAGAAAATTCAAAAATGATTTTTGATGTGAATCCAATTGGATTAGTTTGTGTGTGATTAATCTATGATACTCTAGCTTGGATTAATTTTTGGAGCCATATATTATTGTTGGTGTGCGTTTCTAGAAACAACACCTTTTTTGGTTTTATTTAATCTTGTGTATTTGTTTGTAAATAAATGTTTGTTTGTTGGAAAATTGTTTCCTAGCATGTTTAGATGATATGCTCTCTGTTATTAGGTTTTTTTCTTGAAATACTAGTATGATAGGAAGTGTGTGCATGATTGGAAATCAAATAGAAATAGAAATAGCCTTTTATTGTTTTCTAGCATTTTTATTGAATAGATTTTGTGAGATAGCTTTGTTATGTTTGTTTATCTAAGTTTTGATGTGGTTATATTGGGTCCAGTACCATTTTGGTACTGATATTGTGATGTTATCATCTCTGTTAGCTTGCACCTTATTTTGTAGAGAAGCATGGTAGCATTTGATTGTTTGTTCTCGATTTATTGTTTTCACTAGTATGATTAGTGTGTGGTGTTTGCTTTGATAGATTATTTTTTCAAGTGAGACTAGAGGCTTTGTGACCTCTTAAATGTCTTGGTATATTAGTGGGCCCATAACCCACTGGTCCCATTGCATTTTGGTTTGGGATACAAATTCCCTACCATGCACTTGGTTGTACTAGCATATAGTAATATATGTGTGTTTAGTATTTTTCACCAAGGAAAATAGATGATTGCTCTACTTGTTTGTTTGAAGTGATTAGTAATACTTTGTGACTCCTAGTATGTTTAGTTGAGGTACATTTGTTGACATAATGTTCCCTTGGGAATATCATGTTAAGAAGTGATTGACTATTGTTTTGATTAGTTTTGAGTGTTGTTTGCTAATAGAATATTTTCCTAGTATTGGTAAATTTTGTGGATAGAAATTCCTTGAGTATTTAGATTTTATAAAGTGTTTGTTTGAGCATGTATTGAGTGCATAGCTACTGGTTGTATAGCATGTCACTTTGTTGCTTGTTATTTTGATCGATTAGAAAAGCATGAGTTATTAGAATTGGTTGATTCTTGCTAAGTAGTTGTTTTCATAGATTTATTTTATTATGATTGCTTACTAGCATGTGTAAGGGTATGTGCGGTTAGTATTTATTTATATTCATATATTGCTTGTTTATTAATAGGCATTCTTGTAGTGATGATTGCTTCTCTAGTATTGGATTAGTGTCACCACTAGATGTTATGAGTTGCTCTAGTATGTTTGCCTTTGTATTTTATGAAAGTATGATTATCCTAGCATGTTAAGCATGTTTCACTTCTGTTATTATGACTTGAATCTTTGAATTTTCTAGATGTTATTAGTTGTAGAATTATTTATTCTTATAGCATGCTTGTGTAGTAATCTTTCATAGTAGTATGCTATTAGTGAACCCCTGTGGTTGTTCTATTATATAGCTTTATTATCTCTTGTGATTATTGTGTTTTTGAGTGTGTGTTATGACTTGTTAGAAGTGGTTGAGCCACTGCTTTTTTTGGTGATAATTTTGATTGATTGATTCCTTAGTCTTTGTGTAGACATAAGCATAGTCAGTGACTAGCTTATTCAACTGTGGTTTGTTTGCTTTGCTGTTTGGAATTTCCTGGGTGATTACTTTAGCTTGAGTATTGTACTAGTGTTATTATTGTGTTTAGTATTATCTTGTTATCTATGCATTAGGTTATTGGTAAACTTGTTTGGCGATGATTGCTTGTGTTGTTGTTAATACCCACTTCCATGGGTATTGCTTTGGACGATTGTTGTTACTTTGGTAGTCCCACCCTTGTGGCCACAAGCTATATTTTTAGCTTCGTAAATGCCTTGGTATGAGAGTGGTACACGCACTCAACCTATGATATTTGGGATGTGGAGTATGGTTTCTTAACCATATGTATTTCTGGCGATAGTTTTATACCCTAAGAGTTTGTGAGGTAGTTTTCTCGATAACTTTTGAGTGATTGCGCTAGTATAAGCTTGCTTGCTATATGTGTTACTTGTGTTATTGATTGCCTTCATTGGTTCTGAGTGTGTGTCTTTTATTCTTTTTACGACGTTAGAAAACGAAGAAGAAGAAGGAGTTGTAGAGCTGTGTGTCAAGTTCAAACTACTTCAAGGCCAGGGACACAAAGAGTTTTAAGGCAAGCCATCCTGATGCTTTCTACTACACTTATCATTATCTATCATGCATGTTTTACTTCTGAAAAGTTTTACAAATCTTTGATTATCAAAAACTATTTTTGAATGACTATTACTACTATTAATATTATAGTATTATTATGCCAGTAGTTGATACTTGGTGTTACCAAGCCCATAGCCACCATATGGTATTGATTACCATCAAAAGTATTAGTCCCTAAGTGGACATCTTAGAATTATGTTTTTTCAAAACAAAGGCTTTATGGAAACCCCGGTGGAAAGACGAAGCCTTATCCACCGGAGGAATGTTGAAGTGGTCATTTTTTGGAAAAAGGTGTTTTACAAAAATGACACAAAACCTAGTCTTCGCCGGACAACCTTTACTATACTGCCACTCTACCCCAACATGGGCACGGGGCTTAATTTGAAGCTTTTTTGTTAGTGTGTTCTATCTCAATTTGCTGTAAGGGACGTCGTGCCCTCGAACCGATTGTCGCCAGGAGGGGTATACGGGACATAAAAAGGTTGGGATTAATTTCTCCTCCGGCTGTAACAGCTGGATCTCCTGCCGTGGCAGGGTGGGACCTTGTGCAGGGGAGATTACACCCAAATGAAGAGATAGGCATATTCTAGCTTGAACATAGTGGATGTTTAGGATCAGTTATCTGATGTTCACATACTGTTGTTACAGTTTGTGGTTGTTCACGGTGGATGTTCTGGATCTTGTGGAATGTGTACACCTCTGCAGACTCAAACTATTATGAATAGTCGCGTCCTCGGATATGGACAGTTGAATGGCCATGTAGCTAGCATTTTGTAAATGTTTTCAAAAAGGAGTTTTGAAAATGAGTTGGAATCTTGTGAAGTATTGAAAGAAGGAAATTTGTACCAGTGAGGTACGGATGGAGAAAAGCCGGAAGTTGTTTTACAAAAAGTTTTGCAAAGAAAATATTTCTTTTCTAAACCGAAAACTGGAAGTTGTTTCCAAGAAGTTCTGTACAGAGAAAACTTTCTTTTCAACAAAGTTTTACAAAACCTCTTGTACATGTGAAATCTACAAGAGAAAGAAAACTATATTATTTTCTTTTTAAGCATCTTTTGCAACAAAGATACAGAGATTTTCAAAATCAGCTATGATATATCTTTCATATATCATGGATAGTGAACCCTATGTATAGCCTACCTACTCCACCCTATAAGCATACTTGCATTTGGTAAGCTACTTGATGGGTATCTTGCTGAGTACATTCAAACTTACTCATATTGGTCTCGTTACTAGTATTTACTTGCCAAACTTTGAGGAGGAGCCTCAGGAGGAGATCTACGAGGAGGAGTACTACACTGATGGCCTTGAGAACTTGGATCGTCTCCCGGTCAGCAGCCTGTAGATTAAGGCGTGACTTGGGCTCTACTACGTTGTGTGTGTTGATTGTCTTCCACTGTGTGTGTTTGTGTGTTTGCCCTGCGTGGAAGTTGTGTTGGACATTGTTCATGTGACCATGTCTCTTTTGTAAGACCGTTCTAAAATCGTGTAATGGATGTTGTATATGAATGCCAACTTGATATGTTGTTCACGACTGGTGTGATCTGGGATCGTGAATGTATGCATATCGGAGGTACTTGAACAGTGGTTCGGGGGTCCTTACAGAGTTGGTATCAGAGCTATCTTGACCTTAGGAGACCTTAGTTAGCATGGACGCTAGCCATTACTCTGATAAGATATTTTATAAAACTAAGTCACTAAGATGACTACGTACCAAAATATTCTATATATTCCACCCCCTCTGGGCTTTTGAAAACTTTACTTATACTAAATTACCTTTGAGCATCTTAAAATTTTGCACACTGTAACCTAACTTAAGCTACTTTAAAATTTTGTGTAGATGGCAGTTGTCTTCACCGAGTCCTTCCGGCTAGGTATGCATGCACCGTGCTACCGCCGTTTTGAGGAGGATTTGATCAAGATGACTCGTCTTATCGGTCGCCCAGTACCTGAGTTGAAGGGAGCTCAGATTCACCATGATGGACGGGAGTTTTCCTGGTTGGTGGTCTGTACAATTCGTGCACCTTTGCTAGCACCTTCGACCCCAGAAGTCACTTATGAAGTGAAGGAGAACGGTTTGGAAGATGGTATCCTTAGACTAATGCAGCTGACTATCGCGAAGCTCGCGAACTTCTTTCGCAGCAAGTTTGAAGGCACCCCCGATAGATACTATGGGAGGCGCGATGAGGATGACAAGCTAGTGGATGTCACTCGAGACTTTGTCTTTCCTCCTCATTTTCAGCACATGGAGGTTGTCGAATCTGCATCTCAAGAAGTCCCCCGGGTGAACCCATAGGGTTTCGAATAGGAGAACCTGTGGGCGCTGGTGGCGATCGGCGGCTAGACAGGAGACACGATTTACCCAGGTTCGGGGCCCTCGTGGAGGTAAAACCCTTACTCCTGCCTCTGTCGATCTGTATTATCGAATAGATCGGTTACAATGGGGGAGTTCTCAAGTCGAGAGTATGATCTCGAGCTCAAGTCTTGATGGTGCGGTATTGCTTGGTCCTCCCCCGGTGGCTCTCCTGGCCTTATATAGATGGCCAGGTCCCAAACCGTACCCGGGGAGGACTCGAACTCTAGACCTAAGGCGGTTACAAGTTTCCTATCTTACCCCGCAAGGCATTGCAGGTGGGATTCAACTGGGCCTTCTAGAGTAGTCCACAACTTCTCGTATTGGGCCTCAGTCTTGGGCCTAGGACCAGGTATCCTTATTCGCCGGGTCCAAGGTTCATCCCTTCGTCAGTAGCCCCCGAGCGTTTGCTCGATTGGGACTTTTCCAGTCGGGTAGACGCTCAGATCTTACTTCCTTCGGATGACTATTATAGTCGTTTTTCCATTCGCAGGGTGTATACCATGTATGATAAGTTTTATACTCGAGTACTGAGTAGTGAAATTGCCCGCGTTTGAGACTATTTTTGCAGAAGGATATGGCGCAGCAGCTTGGCTCTCCCGAAAGATGAGGGCCAATTAATTGCAACTAGAGCAAAAACAGTTCTGGTCTACACAGATTCGAGACCTCCGACTCGAACCCGATGAGGTGATCATTGCGACTGGGCCGTAGAGGTCTTACCGAGTCGAACATAACCTATAGGGGTACCCGGCGCGTCCGCTAGGATTTTTCTTCGTGTTGTTGACACGGATTTTTACCGGAGGACGCAGCTTGAGTGCGATTCCAGGCCCTCAAGAAAGATCTTTTGGGTCTTACCTTCATATTCAAGAAAATATGGCATCCGGATGTGCCTAGTCGGCTGAACAATCCAGGTTTGTGATGTGTAGATATCGTGTGATGGAGTGGTTGGTTCTGTGCACCCGCGATGTTTTTAAGTCTGTGATTTCTCGAGTGAGAAAACCAAGCTATTTTGTCCGTACAAAAGGATTTTCGTGTCTGGAATCTTCACGCCCATACGAAAGAGTTTTCGTATCTAGGGTCTTGTTTTTTGTGAGTGAATTTTCACACCATAATTTATCCATACGAAGTGATTTCGCGTTTGGAGCTTTCGCGAATGAGCCTCCGCGTCTTGATCTGCCCATACGAAGTTTATTTCGCGTGTTGGGTCTTTTATTCGAATGAATCTCCAGTTTGATGATGCGCGCCAATACGTCACGGCGCACTTTATCCTCCCAATGGGACGTGCCGGGGCGATAGCAGAGGAGTTGGCCCACCTTGTCAGCTTTTTGACCGGAAACGAGACGTCGTTCCCGGTTTTTACGCGAACGTGCGCAGTAAATGCGCACGATCCACTGTTAGGATCGTGGCACGAAACAGCATCCGCCGCCCATTCTTTTTGCCTTCGCACGTGGTGGTTGCGATGGATGCCACGTGGATCAACAAACGGTCAAGATCGGGCGGCGCTGTGTATAAATATGGGCCTTAGGTGAAACGGTGAAAATTTCCCCAGCCTTCATCTTCGTCAGTCTTCGCCTTCCTTGTTCTCTGCACTTCTTCTCCACGAGCTCGCACCAGCACCAATGGCAGGAGGCAAGAAGCGCGGCGCCGCCGTTTCTTCATCGAGGGCGGCGGAGGAAGCTCATGTGCCGCCTGCTCCGCGCTCGGGCGACTGGCGCTCGCCCAACACCACGGTCAAGAGCATCAAGGGGATGCAGCGAGAAGGATTGCTGCCTTCCGAAGCTGAGAAGCGGGTGCGCCTCGGCAAGACAGAGGAGCTACCCAATCCCCGTGCGAACGAACGCGTGATCTTTGCGGATCACGTTTCGCGCGGGCTCTCCTTCCCCCTCCATCCTTTTCTCGTGGCTCTGCTGTATGTCTATGGCATACAGCTCCACGATTTGCCTCCAAACGCAGTGCATCACATCTCGTGCTTCATTTTCCTTTGCGAGTGCTTTCTGGGCATTCGCCCCCATTGGGGCCTTTGGAAGGCCCTCTTCAAGGTGCGCGTCTTCCGCGAGAGATCGCGGGTGGAGACTCAGCTCGAGGAGCCGTTGCGCACCGGCGGCTTCGGGATCCAGGCGAAGTCGGAGAGCGGCTACTTCATGATGCACTTTATCGACTCCGCCCAAGGATGGAGGAAAAATGGTTTTACGTCATCGACAACAGCGCGGGTGGAGTCCACAAATTCCACCCGTTCGCTATTTTGAAGAGGCGGAAATCTTGGGCGCACAAACTTTCTGTCGCACCCTGATTTCTAGGGGATACTCATCGGGCCGAACTGGATAGCAGGTGCTTGGATTATGGGGCATAACTGCTCCCACGTCCCATCTTCCTGGTAGGCCTGCGCTTATGCACGACAACACAAGCCCTGCTATTCCATCGTCGATGTAAACTATCCACTAGAGATCAAAGGCACTTCCGTCGACGTACTTCAAACCATACACACATGGTACGTCAACGGCGTTGAACAACTGATATCACAACAGATCTCTACGACACAAAAGAATGAAATAACTTGCAAATAGCTCTCATTAGAGCAGAGATAGCAAATACAATCATTCAGAGGACACATGTCCCAACAATACATCATTGCCATACAGCGGAAGCATTCAACATGTCTGAGTACAGACAAGAACCAAACAGGCCTAAGAGGCCGGGAACAAACAGACGGAGCCCATCCACGAAGTCTCGGATCCTGCCCGGGTCCGCTATCTACTCGTCAGCAGTCTCGTCATACTCCACGTAGTGGCCACCATGTAGATCCTCGGAAACGTAGGTCTGCGGAAACCACAGCCCCAAAGGGGTCAGTACATAAACGTACTGGCAAGCAAGACTCACAGTTCACCAAAATGTAACCCGTCAACACCAAGCACAGATGCCTTGGGCTCAACGGAGGAAAGGGGATATAAAAGATGCTGCAACTGGCTGCACTAACCAACTATAGAGATTCTACCATTTCCGGCTAACAGAAAGGAGATAAGATCGAGGATTGTAACCAACTGAAAGATAACTTCAAACAAACCCATCCTGGATCTCGCCCCTTATCCAAAGAAGCAATCCGAGGATAACTCACACAGTTGTATTAAAGGTGAATCAAGTTATTGTGTCATCAACCTATTACTAGTCAAGTTATTAATCTTTGGGTGTAACATGTTTGATCATTATGTTTAAGTTGTCCTGAGTGCTTGTTAGCCAGTACTTTCACCAAGTAATCCATAACCGCGGAAAACACGGCTTCTCGAGAAGATTATCCCTGCAGGGTTGCACCAATTTGGCCGTACACGTATGAATAACCCGCCAGATGGGAGATCACCCCACCAAGCGGGGCACTCAACACAACCAACCATTCTTCGCATCAAGCCCAAAGCACCTTGGGCGCACGGCTAATCGAGCCCAGAAGAAAATGGACCCTCATAGCACTCTAAGAACGTGTCCCCCTATATGCCGACTACGAAAGTTCCACCCTGGCCTGGGCTCGCAAAAACATGCATGCGGCAAATGGAAAACACGAACTAAATGAGGCGATTTGGACGAGATGCGAATCAGGTCAAGTTGAGGGGGGCGCCCATACTCGCTTCCCACATGCGGGTAGTGCGCTCATCATGGATCAGTAGACAAGACCCTTTTCCTATTAGGGTCGACACTAGCAGGCCTCAAAACCACACAGGGCCTCCTGCCGGTGCCTTATCATCAAATTTATTATTAATAGTAACATTAGCAGGATTGATTGATTAAACATCGAGCCCCCAGAACATAAAAGTAATAGTAACAGAAAGTAACGGGTAACAGACTCGAGCAAAACAACCTAAGCATGCTAGTAAGACACTGGCTCAACCAAAGGGGTGATAGGAGTGGAGGTGAGGCAATATCAGGGTTAAGGGATTCATGTGATAGGTTCGTAACAGAAACAACTACTACTAAGGCTAGCAGAAAAGAACAACGGAAAGTATCGGTAATCAATGTTGAAAGGAACACAGTGGTTCATGTGAGTGATAACTTGCCTGCAAAACCCAGTAGCCTGGTACTGAGCTAACTCCTTAGAAGGGGTGTCGTAAGTATCGTCGGTCTCACGTCGTCGTGTATCCGAGAAGAAGCAAACAGACAATGCAGAAAAATAAACAATCAATATCATGGCATAGTGCACAATCATGGGATGATGCATGTCAAGTTAATAGATGCATCAAAATAAACTAGTTGACAAGATAACAACATGATTAAATGGACCCACATGCAATTGGATTGCATATGGAAAGCCCATGAATTATGGTTGAATTAATTGTTTTACAACTAATCATCATATGAAAGTGGATTAGCATGATGCATGGATGAGGAAAACAACAACATAACAACAATAGAACCAAATGGAAAATAAGGTTTAACAAGTTTGGAAAATCATTTATTAAGTTTTGGAATTTTGGTTACTTAAAGGTGTCACTCAAGCATTTGTTGTTTTCATCAAGTTAAATTGTTCAAAACAGATCACAAAGTTAATATTGGAAAAGAAAACAAGATTTTAGTTGGAATACATGTTTCACTTGTTGAAAAAGGGTTTCAAATAAATTATTAAGGAATTAAACAAGTTAAACAAGAATTAAATTAGAATTAATTCAAGTGTGGATGTTAATTGAATTTTATTTGATCAAAACATTAAACCAAGTTCATATTTGAAAAGGTGGTTTAATTTTGCATGGAAAACATATTTCATTTGTTGAAATTGGATTTAAAATGAGCAAGTTATTATTTTGGCAATTTTAAATGCAATAAACAAGAAACAGTTGTTTTCAGCAATTTAAATTATTCAAAACAGCAAACAAAATTAATATTTGGAAAGTACATGAAAAGTTGATTGGAAAACATATTTAGTTTGTTGAATTTGGAATTTTTATGCCCAAGTTATGAATTTTGCAAAATTAAGTGATTTAAACAAGAATTCAAATATTGCACCAATTTAAAATATTCAAAACAGTGAACAAATTTTATATTTGGATAGAACATTTAATTTGGGACAGAAAACATATTTAAAAAGTCAAAATTGGAGTTACAATGATTTTCTTATGCAATTTACAAGATTTGAGGTAAATCTGCCATTTTTAATGCACTAGGGACTTAGAAAAATATTTCAGGGGCCTAGAATTAATTTACAAGGGCCTAGTTGTGATTCTGTGAAGTTACTGTGACCAAAACATTGCAAAAATAAAAGTTTGTTTTATTTGGGAGAGGGGGGACTCGATCCCCTCACCTCCTAACTGCACCAAAGGGACCTAACCAGTGGGATGACTGAAGCTTTGTGCTAGGGAAAAGGGCAGTGGGGTTTTAAGGTTCAGATTCGTCTACTGAGACATTCGGAAAAAAGAAGGAGAAAAGGGTGGGGTTGTGGGGATTTGATCCCAGCACCTCACGTTGCGCGCGCAAGTTTCGCTGCCAGTGGGCTGCTCTGCGTTTTCCTGTCAGGGAACGTAGCTAAGGGGGATTAAGGTGTGGTGCGGGTTATTTCCTGAACGTAACTGAACATGGATCGATGTTCTGTAACTAGACGTCGATCGCAGCGAGCGGCAGGGCACTCGCCGGAGGCGCTGGTGCGGCGGGCGTTGATGCGGTGGGGTGGGAGCGGTTAGAGGAGAGGGGGAGAGCGAGGGAAGGAGGGGAAGGGGGCCTCACCTCGGGGGCGGACAGGAGCAGGGGAGGCGTACGTGGCCGGTCGCAGCAGGGAGGCGGGCGGTGGAGAAACCTTCACGGCGGCGCCGCCTCGGGCAGTACCGGCCGGTGAGGCCTACAGCAACTTTGGAGCGGGAGGAGAGCCGGTTCCATTCCCGGGCTCCGTGGCTCCTCGAGGTGGCCGTGGAGACGGGGAGGTGGCGGTGGTCTGACGGTGAGGGAGTGGTGCGGTGGTTGCAGAGATTCAGTGGTGGTGAGGGAGGCAGTAGAGGGAGAGAATGGCGGCGGGAGGTAGGGGATAGGGTCTAGGCTAGGGTTGGCTCGAGGAACCCTAGGGGGTAGGCTATATAGAGGGAGCTGAGCGTTGCTGGCCGTCCCCTCTGTACTGCCATTGACGTGGACAGCAGCATCTCTCTGCCGTACAGGTAGAAGGAGAGCTCGAAGGGGTACTGGGCCAGATTAGGTGGGCTGGGCTGCGGATAGGTAGCTGCCGCTCGCTGTTTGCTTTTTATTATTTCTGCTTTGCTGTTTTTTTTTGTAGAATTAGGTTTTGGAGGAAAAACATGAGATTTAGGTTAGTAAAAATTATAGGAAAATTTGGGTGTGTTTGCTAGGTTAATTTCAAACATTTAACAGGTTTGGAGTTCAAAATGTTTAAATTTTGTGCTGTTTGTTGGATAAACCAAAGGTGATTGATTTGTGAATATTAAGAGGATTATTAAAACCAACACTTTCAAAGGTGACCCAAAAGAAATAAATGGAAACAAAGAATGAAAGAATGTTTTGGTTATTGTGTTTATAGTTTCAAATTGATTCTGTTTGGAAATATTTAATTTGAATTGGAATATTTTGTTAATTAATATAGAAACAACAACTTAATAGGGAGGAACCCTATTGTTAGTTGGATTAGAATTATTGGAATGGTTTGATATTTTACAATTTCCAAAGGAGGTGTTGTTGATGGTTTGCTTTGAATTTGAAAACCAATTTGGAATGACTTAGTGGAATTTATAACACCATTTTATTAATTGATCCATATTGAAAATTATGACAACAAATAGATGGTTTTTTTTTATTTGTGATTTTATTCCAAAAGTTGTAACAGAACAAGTATGAAAACAAAGCAGTTGAAATTGTTTGATTTTCATTGTGAAAACAAAGAATAACAGATGCAAAACAAAGGAAACAAATGCAACAATATGATGACATGATGCAATACTTTAATAAACAAGAAATCAAACATTCTAATTGGTAGGTTTTCATACTTGGGCTGTTACACTTTCGGTTCAAGAAGTCCGGGTTGTCACCCCTCTACTCGCTAAGGTGGCCACTCTTCGCGATCAAGCCGCGGGAGTTGCGCTGAATGGCCTGCACTTGGCGAGCGTGTTCCTCAAACGCAGGATTCAGCCCCTTCAGGAGAGGCCATCTGCGATGTGGGAGTACCAGGGTGCCGAAGATCCTAGCCGCGTGAGCCGAGAGGAACTCTCGAATGCTACATTCGAGCAGAAGATTGCGGCTATCACCAGGTTGAAGGAGGGCGATACCCTCCCCGACTGCCCAGTAGCAGCTTTTGAGGCATCAAGGCCTCCGCCACCTGAAGTAAGCTCGAGTTTTTCTTTGTATTCTGTCTCTTTCCAGCTCGAAAGTTTATTCTTGGCTGAGATTCTTCTTTCCTTTCTTCTTCTGTCTTCCCTTTTTGTAGAGTTTAGCGGTAGCCAATTGCTACCCGCCAATCTCCGGAGAGGAGGTCTCAGACTTGTTGGCAAGCAATATGGACGCACCAGCCGACACCAGCGTTGCTGAAGCCGATTCGAGCTCCGAGCATGATTCCTCGGATGACGCAGAAGAATCGGGTAGCGACCTCCGCGTACGCAAACGCCGCCGATCGGAGAATGATGAAGCCACCTCCAAGGATAACTCCTTGGGTAAGGAGTCGCCTGGAAAGGAGCCCCTCATCGTGACTCCGTTAAGTGCGCGCGCCCCTTCTTCTTACTTGCCAAAGATCCATACCTCCTGGAACGCGGATATGTTGGATGACGACGACGACGAGTAAGTTTCTGCTTTTTTTTCTTTGTTCTAGTCGAATGTTTCCTTTTGCTTCTTCTGACAAATTGTTGTTCTTTATGACAGTCTTCAATCCATCAGCCCCCGACGGTTCGTCTCTTCCCTCCCTCTCGAAAAGAGGCAGAGAGCTGCTGCTGCGGGTGAGACCGCGACTACAGGCATTGTGCAGAATTCTCCGGGTGCAGCTCCCGCAATGGTAGCTACGGAATATACGATTCCTACCTTTGCTGTTGGAGCTTCGATTCCGAAAGAAGTGTCGGGTAGCTCGGCGGACCCTCTCTAGCTCAGGGCCAGGTAAATATTGTTGTTTCCGCTTCTTATTGCACGTTGTATGTTTGGATTTTTTATCAGGTGCACGGCAGTGCTCCCGATGGGAGTAGCCCCCGAGGTTGTAGTTAATCATGTATGATTGGCTACAGGCTCAAAGACCTGCTCTCTCTTTTCTTCATTTTATCGGGTGCACGGCAGTGCTCCCGATGGGAGTAGCCCCCGAGGCTATACTCGAATGTTTGCAATCGCGTATAAGCTCAATCTTCTCCTTTTTGACTTTTCCATCTTTATACTCTTGCAGTCTCTTCTTGATTCCCTTGTGGCCATTGGCCGTCGCGTTATCTCGGCTGAGACAGAATGCGTGACCCTTCGGGCGGATCGCGATCGACTTGTCTCGGACAACGATCTTCTCCAAGGTGAAATCGTCAACTCTTTTTATCTCATCTTTCCAATCGCATAAATTCCTTTGGATTTCAAACCTGTTATTTGTGCAGCTCAAATCGACGCGTTGAAGGATGAAAAGGTGGCCGCTGTCACTCAAGTAGGCGGCCTGGAGGCTCAGTTGGAGACTGCTCGAGAGGAGCTTGAATCTTCTCGTAAACAGTCAACTGACTTTGCGGGAAAGCTTTCGGATGCGCATGATGCCCTGAAGAAGCTGGAGGAGGCTGGTACCAAGGCAGACTCCGACCTTGTTGACTTCCTTCGCCCTTTGGCCGAGCGTTTTGCGGGTAAGTTGCATTTGGTCTCTTGTTGTCCTCCGAATATCTGGTAGGTCCTTGGATTTTAATATTTTTTCCTGCAGGTCTTCTGGGCGTCTCGCTGGAGCTGCCTGGGGTCCAACAGGTGGACGCTTTGACTGATTCGTGCGCCCAGCTCAGGAAGCATGCTGAGGGGATTTGCACCCTGATCGGCGATGTCGTTCGAGTGTTGACGCAGCTTCACGGTCATCTTCTAGTCGACGTTGTGTCTCCGCCCATGCTAGGTGATCTTTTGAAGATATTCTTGGAGGGCAATCTCCTTGACGCCTACGCGGTTGCTCAGTCAGAGTCTGGAGCGAAGACTGTCATCCAGTTTGTGCTGGCGCACGGAGTCACGGGCTTGGAGGAGGCATACTTGGACCTTCCCGTCAATCCTTCTACGGGCAAAAAGGTAGCGCTTCGTCGTTTTGGCGATCCAGCTGGAGTCCTTGCCCAGAAGTTATCTGAGCTGATTGCCGCGCTAGTCGTAGGGGGAGCACTGCCGCGAGTGGCAGCACAACTGCAGCTCCTTAGTATATATTCTTCGTAGCTCGTTCTTTTGACTGTAATGAACCTTGGGATGTATTCCCGTATTTTCATCGTTTAATCGAAATGTTCTTCTGAAATGCTTCATGTGATTGATGTATTTTCTCCCGATGGGAGTAGCCCCCGAGCGCATGTCGAATAGTTGGTTGTTATATCTCGAATGGGGCATCTTATTCCTCCACTTTTTTTTGTATTCTTCCATGTAACCGGAGTTGCCGCGGAGTCTTCAGGTGGACTTGCTACCCAAGCGAATCCTCTTGTTGCCGCTGTTGGTACCTTTGCGGGCCTTCGTGACCGTGTTGCGGATGGTGAGCGCAATCTAAAAGATCTGCGTGGGGTAGCGGATCTTGCTAAGTCCAAACAAAAACTTGCGATTGAATGTGAGCAGTTTGTGATGGATGAGTTGGCGGTTGTTGCTAGGGATTTGCTCTGTAAGTATCTCAGCCTCCTGGCTTTCTGTATTTTCTATCACTCTTTGATCCTGTGTGTTTCTTTGGAGTTGTTCAGCCAGATGACAGGAGCGAGAAACAATGGGTGGAGAACCATATTCTTCACGAAGCTGGTAGTTCAAAGCCCCATGCAAATAATTTTTGGTCCGAGCATAGTCGAGGATTTGTGCTCGCTACCTTGAAGTATCGAGTAAATCAGGCCAAGAGACTCATGAGTTCATTTCACGAGATTTTGATTGCTGTGAACTCCGCTTTTTACCCATTGGAAAGGGGTCCAGAAGATTGGAGCTATCTCCTTAGAACTTTCGGGCGGGAAGGAGAAGTCCGCGAGTGTGTCCGTAATCAGATGATCTGTGGTGCAGTAGTGGCGCTCTCCTTCGTCCGATTGTGGCATCCAGAGGTGAATTTCAGCTCCGTGGCTAGTCTTCCTAATGGTTAGGTCAATATGTCTCATTATAGTGTTGTTCGGCCTGCCGCAGAGCAGATAATTCGATTGACCTCGTCAGAGGTGGATCGGGTGCTAGCCCAGGAAAACACTCATCGCCATATGTAATCATAGGATGTATGTATCCTTTATAGTTTCTCAAAAACTTTGTAAGGCATCTACCTTGTGTGTAACATTGTGTATATGATATTACTCTTGTTGTGCTATTTTTAGGCGTAGCCCCCGTGCATATTTTTGGGGTGTGTACCTGTTCTTGAGCACTAAAGGATGGAGATTGCGAGTAGCTATGGTTGAGGAACCATGTATTTTTATTGAAATGACTGAGGAGCCATGTGTTTCAGGCTACAAGATGGCTAGTATAGCCTTATTTGTATGAGTACATGTAAATCTAGGGGTAGAATTTGCGGAGGTGTGCAACATTCCATGGGTTGGAGTAGATGCCTCCAGTCGTCGGGTTCTTCAGTCGATAGGCGTCACCTAGGATAACTTCGTGTATTATGAAGGGTCCTTCCCACGGTGGTTCGAGCTTGTGTCCTTCTTTCTGCTCGAGCCGTAGCAACAAAATCTCCCACCACGAAGGCTCTGTGGCGTATTCGGCGACTGTGATAGTTTCGCAACGACTGCTGGTATACTGCTGATCTTGCGAGTGCAATGTCACGTATTTCGTCGAGTGCGTCCATATCGTCTGCGAGTGCCCTGTTAGATGTTTCTTCGCTGTAAGCAACGACTCGGGGGCGCTAAATCGGACGTCCTCGGGAAGGACGGCTTCAACCCCGTATACCATGAAGAATGGTGTGTAATTTGTGGATCGATTTGGAGTTGTGTGGAGGCTCCATAGCACGGAAGATAGCTCTTCTTCGCAGTGTCCTGCTGCTGGATGTAGGCGATCGAGTAGTCGTTTCTTGATGCCGGCCGAAACTAATCCGTTGGATCGTTCCACTTGGCCGTTTGTTTGCGGATGAGACACTGAAGCGAACTTGAGGATGATTCCTTTTTCTTCGCAAAACTGCAGTGTTTCCTTTGCCGTGAAGTTGCTGCCATTGTCGGTGATGATGTTGTGTGGTACTCCGAATCTACAGATGATGGAATCGAGGAATTTGACAGCGCATTGGGCGCTAGCCGAGGTCACTGGCATTGCTTCGATCCACTTTGTAAATTTGTCGACTGCTACTAGCAAGTGTGTGTATCCACCGGGTGTAGACTTGCGTAATGGCCCTACCATGTCCAGCCCCCATTGTGTAAAGGGCCAGGCGATAGGTATCATATGCAATTCTGTAGCGGGAATGTGAGGTTTGGGTGCGAATCGTTGGCAAGCATTACACCTGTCGACCAATTCCTTTGCGTCTCGGGCTGTTGTAAGCCAGTAAAATCCAGCTCGAAAAGCTTTGCCCACGATTGCTTTCCAACTGGCGTGTTGTCCGCAATCTCCTTGGTGTATGTCTCGTAGTAATTCCTTGCCATCTTCGGGTGCTATGCATCTTTGCAGTATGCCTGAGATGCTCTGCTTGTATAACTCGCCATTGAGTATCCGAAAAGATTTGCTGCGTCTCACTATTTGCCGAGCCTCGCGAGGGTCTGCTGGGAGCTGTTTGGCGGACAGGTAGTCGAGATATTTCTGCGTCCAGACTGACTCGACCAGAAAATTTTATCGTGAGATGCCATGGCTGAGCTCGATGATAGCAACTTGCGGGCTAACCTTTGTCTCTGATATTGTGGGTGCGTCAGTAGTTTTCTTGACCTTGACTGAACGCTTGGTCATCCTCTCAAAATAGACACGACGCGGTATGGGTATGTTTGTGGACCCCATGTTTGCCAACCTGTCTGCTTCTTTGTTACTGGATCTCGCAATGTGCTTCAGCTCGCATCCTTTGAAACTTCCTTCGAGTAGATTATACATGTCCCGGTAGGCGACCATGTTTTCTGCGATAGCGTCTCACTCCTTCATTGTCTGTTGCACGATGAGATTAGAATCGCCATAGATCATGAACCGGGTGGCTCCACATGCGATTGCCATCTTCATCCCATGTAATAAGGCCTCATATTCTGCGTCATTGTTTGATGCTGGATCGTCGGGGGGGAAGTCCAATCGCAGGACGTACTGTAACTTATCTCCTCTCGGTGATATTAGGACGATCCCAGCTCCAGCTCCTTCATTTCTTTTTGACCCGTCGAAGTACATGATCCAGTTACTCGTATATTCCGATGGTCCGGGTGTTTGTAGTTCTGTCCATTCGCTCATAAATTCCACGAGTACCTGTGACTTGACGGCATTGTGTCCTGCATAGATGATGTCCCAGGCGCCTAGCTCGATGCTCCACTTCGCTATTCTTCCTGATGCCATTGGGTTGTTCATTATCGTACCGAGTGATGCGTCGTTTAGCACCGTTACGGTATGCTCCTGGAAGTAGTGTTTAAGCTTTCGAGCTGTAAGCACAACTCCGTATGCAAGCTTTTGGTAGTGAGGATATCGTTGTTTGCACGGCGAAAGGACCTCACTGATGTAGTAAATTGGCCTTTGCACTCCATATGCCTTTCCTTCTTCTGGTCTTTCTACTACTATGGCCGTGTTGATCACCTGGTTTGTTGCGGCTAGGTATAGATATAGCGGTTCCCTTTCGTGTGGAGTAGCCAAGATATGCCTGCTCTGCAGTGTTTGCTTCAAATCTGCAAACGCTTGCTTTGCTTCAGGTGTCCATTCGAATTTATATGTCTTCTTCAACAGTTTATAGAAGGGTAACGCCTGTTCGCCCAATCGTGCGATGAATCTGCTCAATGCGGCTAGTCGCCCGGCGAGTTGTTGGACTCCGCGTAGATTGGTGGGCTCCTTCAAGGTCAAGATTGCTTGTATCTTCTCCGGGTTGGCTTCAGCTCCTCGAGCGGAGACCAGGTACCCGAGAAGTTGTCTTGCGGGGACACCAAAGACACACTTGGTCGGGTTGAGTTTTATTCGGTATGCGTTCAACGCATCGAATGTTTCTCTGATATCCTCGAGGAGCGTATCCTCCACTCGAGTCTTGATGATGATGTCGTCAACGTACACTTGTACGTTCTTGCCAATGAGCTTGGCGAGGCATTTTTGCATGCAGCGCTGATATGTTGCGCCTGCGTTCTTGAGCCCGAAGGGCATTGTCGTGTAGCAGTATACACCGTGAGGTGTGATGAATGCTGTCTTTTTCTCATCTTCCTGTTTCATCCGGATTTGGTTGTATCCCGAGTAGGCATCCAGGAAGGAGAGGCGTTGGCAGCCAGCAGTGGAGTCCACGATTTGGTCGATTCGCGGGAGGGGAAAGTTATCCTTGGGGCAATGTTTATTCAGCGACGTGTAGTCGATGCATACTCGAAGGATGTTGGTGTTCTTCTTTGGGACCAGCATTGGGTTTGCTAACCAAGTGGATATCTTTATTTTTGCTGCGAGCAATCTGTTTATTTCTTCTCCGAGCGCTTTCTGCTTAGGTTCTGAAAATCGTCGGGTGGTCTGCTTGATGGCCTTTGCGTCCTTGTACACTTCGAGTGAGTGCTCGGCGAACTCCCTGGGTATTCCTGGCATGTCTGAGGGCTGCCAGGCGAAGATTTCCCAGTACTCACGGAGGAGTTCGACGAGCGCGCTTTCCTATGCTGGTGAAAGGGTGGTGGACACCATCGCCGTCTTCGCAGAATCCGTCGGGTGTATTTGATGCTTGCGGGTACCGCTATTTGTGTTGAACTCGAGCTCTGGAGCGTTCTTCTTGGTGAGGGACATCACGGTGTGATCCGTGGTTTTTCCTATTTCTTCTAGTTCTTCCTGCATCCCGAAAGATTGCGCGATCTCGTTGAATTCGATGTCGCACTTGTTGGACTTCTGAAAATCGCCGTCGATGGTGATTGTGCCATATTCTCCGGGTAGCTTGAGCTTCAAATATGCGTAATGAGGTACTGCCATGAATCTAGCGAACGCCGTTCGACCAAGAATGGCGTGGTACTGTGAGGGCCAGTCGACGACTTCGAAGTCGAGGAACTCTCGTCTGTAATTTGTTCGGTTGCCTAGCACCACCTCTAGGTTGATTGTGCCGAGTGGATGGATTGCCTTTCCCGGAACTATCCCGTGGAAGGATGTCTCTGATTCTGCGAGTCCGTCCAAATTCTTGTTCATGCGCCGGAGCGTGTCTGCGTAGATGATGTTGATGCCACTGCCTCCGTCCATGAACACGCGAGCCAGCTCGTAATTGCCAATTTGCGCGTGTATGACAATTGCGGCGTGTCCTGTTCGATAGACTCGAGGAGGGTGATCTTCCTTGGAGAAAGTTATCGGGTGCTCCGCCATCTTCAGATACTCAGTTTTTGTAGCTGGAGTTTGCACTGCCATGCACAGCTGTCGCGTGTTTGTCTTCTGAGCTCTGCGGGATGGACAGACCTTTTGTATCATGCCTAAGAGGCCTGCGGGGTTCGGGTACCCATTGGATCCTTGATTAGGGGCGGGTGGCGCTGGCAGCGCGGCTAGCATCGCGTTTTGGTTTCCTGCTGGGGGCAGGCCTTGCGGCTGTTGAAATCCTTGAGCTCCTCCTCCGGGAAACTGCGGGTAACCCTGGCTAGTGGCTGCTCTATTTTTCTTCAGGAGGGCCTCGTGAATTTCGATGAACTTTCGGCAATCCTTGAGAAGGTGTGTAGCCTTAGTTTTGCATGTGCGCTTATCTGTGAACAGATGTAGCGTGTAGTTAGCATCGAGGTCCTCCTCGGGTTTTTTTTCTTCTTGTTTAGGTTTCCACTCGCACTTTCCACGATATCCGCTGTCGCGGTTTTTGGTGAACTCTGCTGCCACGAATTCTTCTCGATCATCATGGTCGTAGTTCTTTCTTCTTTTCTTTCGTCCATGGCGGTCGTCATCACGCGCTGGGGATGAATCTTTCTCGTTGCACACTGCGTCTTCGCCGTTTGACCATCTATCGGCTATGGCCATTAATTCTCCCATGGTTTTGGGTGCTAGTCTCCCCTGTTCTTCCCTGAAAGAGGTTCGCCGTGCTCCTTTGGCGAATGCTTCAACCGCGACTTCTTCTGATATATTTCCCGCCATATTCCTTAACGTGGTCCATCGCTGAATATATTTGCGAGTAGATTCGCCACTTTTCTGCTTGCAGGCTCGTAGCTCTTCGATGGTCGCAGGCCGTTTGTATGTTGCTTGGAAATTTTTGCAGAAATCTATGTTTAGGTCGTCCCAGGACCCGTAGCATGATTTCGGCCTTCCTTCGAGCCAGCTGCGAGCCGCACCGACCAGATGTAGGTTGAGGTACTTCATAGCTATGTTTTTGTTCCCACGTTGGCATTTTACTGCCGTGAGGTAATCCGACAACCAGGCAGAGGGCTCCTGCGAACCGTCGTATTTCTGCACTTTCGTGGATAGTTTAAACCTTTTGGGTAGCGGCGCTTCGCGGATGCTGCGGGTAAAGCATAGGGCTCCGCAGACTTCGTCATCGGAGGATGTTGATGGGGAACGCGCGCGATTTCTGGCCGCCCGACCTTTGTCGACCTTGCGTTGGCGATGTCCGATCGTGCATTGTATCCGGGCTCATCCCGATTGGCGTCTCCTCTCGGCTCTTTATTGCGATGCCGAGAGCGACTGCGATCTCGATCTTTTCGCGGGCTGCGATCACGATTTCCTCGTGGGCTACGATCACGATCTCCTCGCGGGCTACGATCATGATTCTTCCGTGGGCTGCGACCTCGTCCTCTTCTCGGGTTGCGGCTACGGTCTCGACCTCTTGGGCTGCTATCGCTGCCACTCGGGCTATCTCCTCTTCGCCGGGCCTCTTTTCCCCATGCTCGGCGGGGCGATTTTTCCTTGTCGGGTGAAGTGGCTCTACGTCCGCGGGGCGCTTCTTTGTCCTTCGGTTCGGCTCCCTTTCTGCGATCATAGGAGGCAAGTTTTGCGGCCGCCATGCCTAGTCCTTTTTGTACTTGCTTGTATTGTTCCGTGCGGGGATCATTTTCCCCTGGTTGATTTATCTGCATGTAGGTAGCTGCGGCCAGTACCGCAGCTGCGGGTGTTTGCAGATGGATGTTTCCATCTTCGTCTACACGCATAAGTGATTTGCTGATTCCGCTTAAGGACTCGCCGTCCATAGTCGCGGTTCTTGATGCGCGTCCTTTCTTCTGGGGGCGGTTCCCGAGGAAGGTGATAGGGACAGCTGCGCTCAGCGTTGGCTTGACTCGTCCGCCATTCTTTTTCGCACGACCAGATCTTCTCGAGCCTCCTTGATAGCAGTGGCCGCTCTCACTAGATGGTAGTGGTAGGCGATCATATCTTCGTGTGGGACCCCGGCCGCAGGAGGTTTGCTTGTGCGGATGGCTTCCTTTGCTCGGAGCCAGGCGTCTTGTGAAACATTGATTTCGGCGCGTTCTTTCGCGCTTTGTTCAGTCTCTGCGGGTGGCTGTTCCGATCCTGCCATGCAGACTTGAGCCAGACGTGGCTTGTGAGTCCTAGGCGTAACTCGAAAAGCCTTCCTGACCCGAGAGGGTTCCTCTGTAGAGAGGGTGTGGAAGTTGCTGGTGTTGAGGCGGATTGACTCGCCACTTTTCGCCAGATAGGGTCGTGAGTCGACAGCTCCTGGGCTAGAGATTGACTCGGATCCCGATTCTTCAGGGAAGTGGAGGATCCCGTCCTTGTTGGTGTAGAACTTGAAGCTTCCGAACGTCAAGGTGACGCTTTTCTCCAGATTGCTGAATTCCGGGCGTGATTTCGACGAGTGAGGGGTGACTACGACAGATCCGATCCGAATCGGGTTTGTTGGGGTCGAAGTCGAAGGTTTCCAACGCGAGTTGGTTGTCGATGAAGCCGAAGACGCCGAAGATCCAGCGCCCACCGTTCCCACAGACGGCGCCAATTGTCGAATCTGCATCTCAACAAGTCCCTCGGGTGAACCCATAGGGTCTCAAATAGGAGAACCTGTGGGCGCTGGTGGCGATCGTCGGCTAGACAGGAGACACGATTTACCCAGGTTCGGGGCCCTCGTGGAGGTAAAACCCTTACTCCTGCCTCTGTCAATCTGTATTATCGAATAGATCGGTTACAATGGGGGATTTCTCAAGTCGAGAGTACGATCTCGAGCTCAAGGCTTGATGGTGCGGTATTGCTTGGTCCTCCCCCGGTGGCTCTCCTGGCCTTATATAGATGGCCAGGTCCCAAACCGTACCCGGGGAGGACTCGAACTCTAAACCTAAGTCGGTTACAAGTTTCATATCTTACCCCGCAAGGCATTGCAGGTGGGCTTCAACTGGGCCTTCTAGAGTAGTCCACAGCTTCTCGTATTGGGCCTCAGTCTTGGGCCTAGGAACAGGTATCCTTATTCGCCGGGTCCAAGGTTCATCCCTTCGTCAGAGGGACAACTGTACAACACTCGGTTTTCCCTTGATAGTCTTAGAGGAGAGTTCGATATCTGAGGAAGGGAGATAGACCAGCTGGAGAAAGACCTAAGAGTTTCCTCTGCTACTGAGCGTCGCCTCGGAGCACAAAGGAAGACCCTGAAGTACGTTGACTCCCACCTTCGTGCACAAGTGAGAAGCCTTCAGTTTCAACTTGCAACCAGCCAGGCTAGAATTGAAGAGTTGGAGGAGCAGCTACGTGCATCCTCAAGCACTTAGGATGGCCGCGGTTTGTTAGGAGATGTGTTGTTCCCCCACCCAAGGCACGTGTTTGTGTTGTGTGAACTCTGTTAGAACGATGTGTGTTCTAGACTTGTTGTAAGACTTCTTCTTTTGCTATGTGAAACCTAAGTTTGTGTTATGCTTGTTGAGACTCTCTCTCATGTGTATGTTAGTCTTGTTTGTGATTTGCTTCTTAGATGCATGATTGTTGTTGTGTTTTCAACCATTCTCATCTCTGTTGTGAGCCGGTTTGTTCTCAAAAGTTTTCAAAACAAAACCACCCTTTTATCTGCTCTCAGCTTACGTCACCCTTGCTGCCCTACAGTACTTGACTCAGCTTAGCCTTGCTAATGTTGATAATAATGTTGTCCTTAGAAAGAAAAACCAACGTGTGCTCGCTAGTGAGAGTCGCAAAAGGAAGTTAGTGACGCAAGGAAAACCTAGTTCATATGTGACTCGCAGTGCTTTGCCTGCGATGCCACAACCTCCAACGAAGCATGTGAATGTCAAGCCTAAAACCACAGGTTGCTTTATTTGTGGAAAGGACGGACATTATGCTCATGATTGTTCCCAGAGGAACTGTGATCTAGCTTGTCCTGATGAAACCCAAGAGACCCAGGGTCCAACCCAGGAGAAGCAAAAGAGTTTGATGAGTGGACCTCGAGACCAAAAATACGATAAGGAAGCACCTACGACTCATGCAATTGTTAATGGTACGTTTTCGAACCAGATCTATGACCACCCTAGTTTTTGTTTGACTTCGTACCCTGAGAAGTCCGACGTAAATGGAACACTAGTAGTGTCTCGTCGGACTAGTAAAAATACCTTTAAAACTAACGACACTAACATACTATATCTAACTCTGGCTTAACACCTAACTCAGTTTTAAAAATTACTAAAAAAAATTCAAAACCAAGGAGAAAGGTGCCTTAGGATGTTTTATAGCTGTCTGGCGGAAAGAGGAAGTTGAAAGGAATATTGGAGTTTTGAGCGGTGATTGCACTAGGCAATAAGATCTCTCGTGTATCTATTTTGGAAAAACCACATGTTAGGATATGAGATGTGGAGATTAATTTGAGATTTAGGTTAGGAGTGAAAGTTGAGGAGAATATAAGGATTATTTGAGTTGAACCAAGGATATGTTATGATATATGTATATACACATTGGGGCTAACCAGTTGTGGACCCCAAAACTTTGGAAGTTATCTGGAGCTGAAATATGTAGCATAGAAGAAATGATTTGAGGTTTATAAATATTGATGGAAACTATTGGGTTTTTAGGAAGCATTATCTAAATGATGAGGATTGGATTGGTATAGACATTTCGATTCTTGGATGGAGTAATATTGGATTGCCACATCTAGGAAAGAAATTGGTAGTTATAAAAGGATGATTTTTGGATTTTAGGAAAAATCAATATGACTTAGAGATAATAGATGAATATTCTTGATGATATATTTTCATAGCTTGTCACGCTCTATTGAGATTGTTAGAGAAATGGTTTAGCTTAGACGGTGAGATAAGAGTTTGGAGAGTTTGAAAATATTTATGTAAGTAGTCGGAAAATTGGATCAGATCCCAAAGTTATGGGTACATGATTATTGGATTTTTGGTTTAGCATTAGCAATATGATCATGGAGAAAATAACTTTTGAGGGAGACAAATGATATGAGACTTGCTTTTCTAGGAGTAAATTAGATTAAGGAAAGGATACTCGATTTCCTGGATTTTTAGGAAAGGAGCAATGGAAAGCTCATGCTTAAGAAAGATTGGTGGATATCCGATATATTGAACAATATAATGATGAGAGGATTTATGCCCCAAAGGGGATAATAGTGGATTGATAATCTTAGCTTGATATCCAAGTGATGATTCTAGTAACTAGTTAATAGTGAAAGCCCTATAAGAGATATTGGATTGGAAACTACTAGATCTATAATTACAAGAGTAATCCATGGATAACTATTATGGTGTTGAAGAATAAGAAGTTCAAGGTTTAGAACCTGGCACCCAGACCCTTTGGAAAACTAACCTACCGATGGATTTTGGTAAGATTAATCAAAGGGGGGAAGTACTTGTGCTTAATGTTACCAACCACCAGCACCTGTTTTTTTGTAGACTAAGCTTCTAACATTGTTGTTTTTACCACACCCTCTTTTGTTTGCCTGCGAATCTCGGGACGAGATTCTTTTAAGGGGGGAGGTCTGTCACACCCCAGTTTTTGGATTCTTGTACTGTAGTTCAAGGAGACAAAAATGTGGGCCAACAATTTTTTTTCAACAACATGTTTGTTTGAACCAATGTTGTGTATGTGACAATAGTCATATGAGCAATGCAAGGTTTGTTTCATTTTAAAAACCAATACAATTTTTTCCTAAAAACACATTGATTGTTTTCCCCGAGGTTTTCTCTAATGGTACTTGATTGATTTCTATTCCAAGGCTTGGATCATGCTTGTTTTCATCTTGATTAAAACTTTTAGCTTTGTTGGATCCAAGAAAACAAAAATACAAAATGATCTATGAAAGTTTTCTTTGAAGTTTTCTATCAAAACTATTCCCTGAAAATATAGCCAAGTACCTGTTTTCCACACTTGTTTTCACTAGGCTATAATATTCCATTTTGTGTTTTCTTTACTTGTATTTATTCCTTGATATATGGACTACAAATCCATAATCTTGGTTTGGATTTTGGCATAAGAAAAACAATCTTTTGCATGTTGTTTTTGTGGAATAAAAATAAGACAGAAAAAGGCATTTTTAGAAAACAGAGAAAAACAGAAAGTACCTCTTTTTCCACTTTGTTTTCATGACCTTGAACTATTCCAAAATTGTTTTCAAAAGATGTTTCTAAAAGTTTAAAACATGTTTAACAATCTCCAACTTTGGAAACAACATTTTGATTTCATTTGACTTCTGAAAACAATCTAAACATTTTGCTCATTTTAACAGTTTCCAGCACTTAGAAATTTTTCTAACTCATTGCTAACTGAATTTTTTGAATTTTCAGAAACAATTGTTTTACCAAAGTATAGCGGATGTTTTCTATTGGATTTTGTTCAAACTTGGATATGCCACTTTGCCAATTTGATTCATTGATGTTTGTACTCCACATTGTATGCTTTGGATTGCTTCTAGATGGTCAAGGGAGAGAGAGAACAAGTGAGAAAGAGTGGAGGCAGGTAGAGGAGTGGAATGACATGGGCGCACAGTGCAATGACCACTGTAGCTGCCGTGGCTCTTCCAGACCATAAACGCCACCTAACTTCTGCCCCCGACCAGCCTCTAGCCCCCTGACATGGTGTCATGCCTGGGCACACCGCGGACACGCCCTGGAGCCGAGCCCATGCCGTTGTCGACATGACCCGAGCACGCCCGTACGTTCCCGAGCTCAAATCCACGAGTATAAGCCATCCCGTGTGCCCCCATTGTGCCACTGTGTTCCCCACACTCCCCACGATCACCTCCAATCGCCCGTTCAAGCCCCCGACCCATCTGCGAGCGACGTGGTGCGATTTTTCGCCGCCGGCTACCGCAGCTATTCGTGCGAGGTAAAGCTCGAACCAGCTCATCCCACCTCTCCTTCTTTCCCTCGATGAGATCGCCGTAGTCCGTAGACCGCCCCTGACCCCTCCCCATGCTCGTTTGCGTGCAGGTCTGCCGGCGTAGTCGCCGTCGCCGCTGCGGGACAACCACCGCTCTCCGTCGTTTTCCGCCGCCGCGGTCGCTGTTTCGCACGCCCCTCGACAGCCCCGAGTGCCCGTACCTCCCACGACGCCGCGCCGCCCCTCTCCGTCGCCCCACGGTGAGCCCACGCTGTTGCCCGTTTTCCCGTCGTCGCGGATGAGAGAGAGAGTGAGGAGAGGAGGGTGACGAACCGTGCGCCGTTGATCTTTTGATCAACGGACAATGTTGAATCCGCCATTTTCCCGTGCCAGCACAGCGCGCGCATGCTGCCGGGCCGCTTTGGCTTAGTTGGGCCGCGCGCACGTTAGAAACACCCAGCCTGCGCTGTGTTTGTTTTTCTTTTTAGAAATTATGAGAAAGTTGTTGTTTGCTTTAGGCCTGTGAAAAATAGTTTTGGTGCAAATAAAATTTCCCAAATATTCATGGCAGTATATTAGTGTTTTCTTAACCACATCCAAGTGGTGGATCGTGTTTGCATGTTTATTTTTGCTATAGTAATTAAAATGCCAGAGAGTATCTGTGAGGACATTTGGAGCATAACTTCTAGTGCGTGTATCCAAATTGGTCAAATAAAATTGTTTTGAGTAGACCTTGAATATATATATCAGTAGGACTTGACCTTGCATCAAGGAGAGTTACCATTTGAAAATGCCATCCATTTTGGCAAAAGGCCAGTAGGCATTTATAGGATTTTTAGAGCGAGTTCAAAAATGATTTTTTATGTGAATCCAATTGGATGCGATTTTGTGTGATTAGATATATGTGGACCTAGCTTGGATTAATTTTTGGATCCCTAGATTTTTTTTGGTGTGCATTTCTAGATACAGCACCTTTTCTGTTTTTATTTAATCTTGTGTATTTGTTTGCAAATAAATGCTTGTTTGTTGGAAACTTGTTTCCTAGCATGTGTAGATGATATGCTATCTGTTATTTGAATTTTTTTCTTACAATACTAGTATGATAGGAAGTGTGTGCATGATTGGAAATCAAATAGAAATAGAAATAGCCTTTTATTGTTTTCTAGCATTTTTATTGAATATATTTTGTGAGCTAGCTTTGTTATATTTGTTTACCTAAGTTTTGATGTGGTTATGTTGGGTCTAGTACCATTTTGGTACTGATGTTGTGATGTTACCATCTCTGTTATCTTGCACCTTATTTTGTAGAGAAGCATGGTAGCATTTGATTGTTTGTTCTCGCTTTATTGTTTTCACTCGTATGATTAGTGTGTGCTGTTTGCTTTGATAGATTATTTTGTCAAGTGAGACCAGAGGATTTGTGACCTCTTAAATTCATTGGTATATTAGTTGTCGCATAACCCACTGGTCCCATTGCATTTTGGTTAGGGATACAAATTCCCTACCATGCACTTGGTTGTAGTAGCATATAGTAATATATGTGTGTTTAGTATTTTCCACCAAGGAAAATAGATGATTGCTCTACTTGTTTGGTGATTAGTAATACTTTGTGACTCCTAGTATGTTTAGTTGAGGTACATTTGTTGACATAATGTTCCCTTGGGAATATCATGTTAAGAAGTGCTTGACTATTGTTTTGATTAGTTTTGAATGTTGTTTCCTAATAGATTATTTTCCTAGTATTGGTAAATTGTGTGGATAGAAATTCCTTGAGTATTTATATTTTATAAAGTGTTTGTTTGAGCATGTATTGAGTGCATAGATACTGGTTGTATAGCATGTCACTTTGTTGCTTGTTATTTTGATTGATTAGAAAAGCATGAGTTATTAGAATTGGTTGATTCTTGCTAAGTAGTTATTTTTGTAGAGTTTTTTATTATGATTGCTTACTAGCATGTGTAAGGGTATGTGCGGTTAGTATTAATTTATATTCATGTATTGCTTGTTTAGGAATAGGCATTCTTGTAGTGATGATTGCTTCTCTAGTATTGGATTAGTGTTGCCACTAGAAGTTATGAGTTGCTCTAGTATGTTTGCCTTTCTATTTTGTGAGGGTATGATTATCCTAGCTTGTTTAGCATGTTTTACTTCTGTTATTATGACTTGCCTCTTTGAGTTTTGTAGATGTTATTAGTTGTAGAGTGCTTTATTCTTATAGCATGCTTGTGTAGTAATCTTTCATAGTAGTATGCTATTAGTGAACACCTATGGTTGTTCTATTATGTAGCTTTATTATCTCTTGTGATTATTGTGTTTTTTGAGTGTGTGTTATGACTTTTTAGAAGTGTTTGAGCCACTGGTTTGTTTGGTGATAATTTTTATTGAGCGATTCCTTAGTCTTTGTGTATACATGAGCATAGTCAGTGACTAGCTTATTCATGTGTGGTTTGTTTGCTTTGCTGTTTGGAATTGTCTGTGTGATTACTTTAGCTTGAGTATTGTACTGGTGTTATTATTGTGTTTAGTAGTATCTTGTTATCTATGCATTAGGTTACTGGTAAACTTGTTTGCTGGTGATTGCTTGTGTTGTTGTTAATACCCACTTCCATGGGTATTGCTTTGGACGATTGTTGTTACTTTGGTAGTCTCACCGTTGTGACGACAAGCTATATTTTTAGCTTCTTAAATGTCTTGGTATGAGAGTGGTACACCTACTCAACCTATAATATTTGGGATGTGGAGTATGGTTTCTTAACCATATGTATTTCTGGCGATAGTTTTATACCCTGGGAGTTTGTGAGGTAGTTTTCTCGATAACTTTTGAGTGATTATGCTATTATATGCTTGCTTGTTGTATGTGTTACTTGTGTTATTGATTGCCTTCATTGATTCTGAGTGTGTGTCTTTTATTCTTTTTACGACGTTAGAAAAGGAAGAAGAAGAAGAAGAAGAAGAAGTTGTAGAGTTGTGTGTCAAGTTCAAGCTACTTCAAGGCCAGGGAAACAAAGAGTTTTAAGGCAAGCCATCCTGATGCTTGCTACTACACTTATCATTATCTATCATGCATGTATTACTTCTGAAAAGTTTTACAAAACTTTGATTATCACAAACTATTTTTGAGTGACTATTACTACTATTGATATTATAGTATTATTGTGCCAGTAGTTGATACTTGGTGTTACCAATCCCATAGCCACCATATGGTATTTATTACCATAAAAAGTATTAGTCCCTAAGTGGACATCTTAAAATTATCTTTTTGCAAAACTGAGGCTTTATGGAAAATCCGGTGGAAAGACGAAGCCTTATCCACCGGAGGAATGTTGAAGTGGTCATTTTTGGGATAAAAAGGTGTTTTACAAAAATGACACATAACCTAGTCTTTGTCGGACAACCTTTACCGTACTGCCACTCTACCCCAACATGGGCACGGGGCTTAATTTGAAGCTTGTCTTTTTAGTGTGTGTTCTATCTCAATTTTCTATAAGGGACGTCATGCCCTCGAACCGATTGTCGCCAGGAGGGGTATACGGGACATAAAAAGTGTGGGATTAATTTCTCCTCCGGTTGTAACAGTTGGGTCTCCTGCCGTGGCGGGGTGGGACCTGGTGCCGGGGACATTACACCCAACTGAAGAGATAGGCATATTCTAGCTTGAACATAGTGGATGGTTATGATCAGTTATCTGATGTTCACATAGTGTTGTTACAATCTGTGGTTGTTCACGGGGGATGTTCTGGAACTTGTGGAACATGTACACCTCTGTAGAGTCAAACTATTCTGAATAGCCGCGTCCTCGGATATGGACAGTTGAATGGCCATGTAGCTAGCATTGTGTCAATGTTTTCAAAAGGGAGTTTTGAAAAGGAGTTGGAATCTTCTGAAGTATTGAAAGAAGGAACTTTGTACCAATGTGGTACAGATGGAGAAAAGCCGGAAGTTGTTTTACAAAAAAAATTGCAAAGAAAGTCTTTCTTTTCTAAACCAAAAACTGGAAGTTGTTTCCAATAAGTTTTGTACAGAGAAAACTTTCTTTTCAACATTGTTTTACAAAACCTCTTGTGCATGTGATACTATATTATTTTCTTTTGAAGCATCTTTTTCAACGAAGATACAGAGATTTTCAAAATCAACTACGATATATGTTTCATATATCATGGATAGTGAACCCTGTGTATAGCCTACCTACTCCACCCTATAAGCATACTTGCATTTGGTAAGCTACTTGATGGGTGTCTTGCTGAGTACATTCAAACGTACTCATATTGGTTTCGTCCCTGGTATTTACTTGCCAGACTTTGAGGAGGAGCCTCAGGAGGAGATCTACGAGGAGGAGTACTGCACAAATGGCCTTGCGAACTAGGATCGTCTCCCGGTCAGCAGCCTGTAGGTTAAGGCGTGACTTGGGCTCTACTACGTTGTGTGTGTTGATTGTCTTCCGCTGTGTGTGTTTGTGTGTTTGCCCTGCATGGCAGTTGTGTTAGACATTGTTCATGTTACCATGTCTCTTTTGTAAGACCGTTCTGAAATCGTGTAATGGATGTTGTAAATGAATGCCAACTTGATATGTTGTTCACGACTGGAATGATCTGGGATCGTGAATGTATGCATATCGGAGGTCCTTGAACAGTGGTTCGAGGGTCCTTACATTATGTGTGGATAGATTTTCCCTTGAGTGTTTTATTTTATAAAGTGTTTGTTTGAGCATGACTTGAGTGCATAGCTACTGGTTGTATAGCATGTCACTTTGATGTTTGTTATTGGATTCTTAGGAAAGCATGATTTATTAGACTTGGTTGATTCTTGCTAAATAGTTGTTTTCATATAATTATTTTAGTATAATTGTTTGCTAGCATGTGTAAGGTGTATGTGCTGTTAGTGGGTATTTATATTCATGTATTGCTTGTCTAGGGAAATGCATTCTTATAGTGTTGATTGCTTCTCTAGAGTTGAATTAGTGTCGCCACTAGATTTTATGAGTTGCTCTATTATGTTTGTATTTCTATTTTATGGTTGTATGATTATCCTAGCATGTTTAGCATGTTTTCAATTCTGTTATTATGACTTGACTCTTTGAGTTTCTAGTTGTTATTAGTTGTAGAATTTCTTATAGCATGCTTGTGTAGTTATCTTCCATAGTAGTATGCTATTAGTGAACCCCTATTGTTATGTTGTTTTGTAGCTATTTTATCTCTTGTGTTGTTTGTGTTTTAGAGTGTGTCTTATGACCTGTTACAGTTGATTGAGCCACTAGTTTGTTTGGTTATATTTATGATTGAGTGATTCCTTAGTTTTTGTGTAGATATGAGCTTAGTCAGTAACTAGCTTGTTTCATCTGTGGTTTGCTTTGCTGATTGGAATTGTCTCAGTGATTACCTTAACATGAGTATGGTACTAGTGTCATGGCTGTGTTTAGTCTTATCTTATTATCTATGATGTGAGTTAGTGGTAATCTTGTTTGGTGATGCTTGCTTGTGTTGTTGTTAATACCCACTGCCATGGGTATTGCTTTGAATGATTGATATTACGTTAGCAGTTTCACCCTTGTGACCACAAGCTATTTTTAGCTTCTTAAATGTCTTGGTATGAGAGTGGTACACCCACTCAACCTATGATATTTAGGATGTGGAATATGGTCTCCCGGCCATAAGTATTTTAGCATTAGCGTTTGTACCATGAGTGTTTGTGAGCAAGTTTTCTCGGTAACTTTTGAGTGATTGCGCTAGTATAAGCTTGCTTGTTGTATGTGTCGCTTGTTTTATTGATTTCCTTTTTGGTTCTGAGTGTGTGTCTTTTATTATTTTTACGACGTTAGAAAACGAAGAAGACGAAGAAGGAGTTGTAGAGCTGTGTGTCAAGTTCAAGCTACTTCAAGGCCAGGGACACAAAGAGTTTTAAGGCAAGCCATCCTGATGCTTGCTACTACACTTATCATTATCTATCATGCATGTTTTACTTCTGAAAGTTTTACAGAGTTTTGATTTATCAAAACTATTTTTTGAGTGACTATTACTACTATTAATATTATATAAGTTAATATTATGCCAGTAGTTGAAACTTGGTGTTACCAAGCCCATAGCCACCATATGGTATTTATTAACACCAAAAGTATAAGTCCCTAAGTGGACACCTTAAAAATATGTTTTTTCAAAACAAAGGCTTTATGGAAAACCCGGTGGAAAGGCGAAGCCTTATCCACCAGAGATTTGTGAAGTGGTCATTTTTGGGAAAAAGGTGTTTTCAAAAATGACACATAACCTAGTCTTCGTCGGACAACCTTTATCGTACTGCCACTCTACCCCAACATGGGCACGGGGCTTAATTTGAAACTTGTTCTTGTTAGTGTGTGCTCTATCTCAATTAGCTATAATGGGACGTACTCCCTCGAACCGAAATGTCGCCAAGTTATGAAACACGTGACATACAAAGTGTGGGATTAATTTCGCCTCCGGCCGCAGAAGTTAGGTCTCCTCTCATGGCGATGGGCAACATGGTGCCGGGGAGAACAAAAAGACTCATGTCATGGCGATGTTAACGTGGTGCCGGGGAGATTAAACTCAACTTAAGAGATAGTCATATACTAACTTGACCATAGTGGATGGTTAGGATTAGTTATCTGATGTTCACATATTGTTGTTACAGTCTGTGGTTGTTCATGACGGATGTTCTGGATCTTGCGGATTGTGTACACCACTTCAGAGTCAAACTATTCTGAATAGCCGCGTCCTTGGATATGGAGAGTTGAATGGCCATGTAGCTAGCATTGTGTTAATGTTTTCAAAATAGAGTTTTGAAAAGGAGTCGGAATCTTGTGAAGTATTGAAAGAAGGAACTTTGTACCAATGAGGTACGGTGGAAGAAAAGCCGGAAGTTGTTTTACAAAAAGTTTTGCAAAGAAAATCTTTCTTTTCTAACCAAAAACTGGAAGTTGTTTCCAAGAAGTTCTGCAAAGAGAAAACTTTCTTTTTAACAAAGTATTACAAAACCTCTTGTACATGTGATATCTAAAAGAGAAAGAAAACTATATTATTTTCTTTTGAAGTATCTTATTCAACAAAGATACAGAGATTTTAAAAATCAACTATGATATATCCTTCATATATCATGGGTAGTGAACCCTATATATAGCCTACCTACTACACCATATAAGCATACTTGCATTATTAAGCTTCATGATGGGTGTCTTGTTGAGTACATTCAAACGTACTCATATTGGTTTCGTCCCTGGTATTTACTTGCTAGACTTTGAGGAGGAGCCTCAGGAGGAGGTCTACAAGGAGGAGTACTGTACAGATGGAATTGCGAACTAGGATCGTCTCCCGGTCAGCAGCATGTAGGTTAAGGTGTGACTTGGGCTCTACTATGTTGTGTGTGTTTTGTCTTCCACTGTGTGTTATTTTGGTTGCCATGCGTGGCAGTTGTGTTAGACTTGGTCATGTGACCATGTCTCTTTTGTAAGACTTTTCTGTAATCATGTAATGGATGCTGTATCTGAATGCCAACTTGATATGTTGTTCACAACTGGTGTGATCTGAGATCGTGAATGTATGCATACTTGAGGTCCTTGAATAGTGGTTCGGAGGTCCTTACAGCTCTTCCGCGCCGTCTTTGGTCCTCACTGGAGTCGTCGTCACAGCTGGAGGTGGCGTCTTGCCGCACGAACTGGGATGCCTCAATGGCGTCCCACTCCTACTTATTCTCCTGCTTCTCGTTGTCTGCACGAAGGCCGCACTACAGGTGGCGCTCGTTGTAGTCGTCTAGGTGGTGCTGGTAGCGGCGGCGGCTAATCGCCTGCCTCCGCTCGTGCCGGAGGGTCCTCTAGAGGCCGAGCTCGAGGAGGTCCTCCTCGGTCTCCACGAGGTCCATAGGGCCCTGCTCGTTGGCTGATACGTCATAAATGTATCCATAATTTCTGATGTTCCATGTTGTTTTCATGGCATATGCTACATGTTTTCTTTACACTTTATGCCATTTTTATCGATTTCCTACGACTAACCTATTGACAAGATGCCACAGAGCCAACAGGTCTAGTATTCTTTTCTTTTTTCTCTAAGGGAACGTGGTAGCCCTGATCTAGCTAAGACTTTAGATTCCATTCTATTTCATTCTGATTTCGTTATGAGTAAACTGAGGCGAGGCTAAGACAAAATATGGGACTGTTGTTTTTAGTTTCAGAAAAGTTGTTCTATAAATATTCTCGGAATTGGACGATTTGAATCCCGGAAGTCTTAGAAAGTCATCGCGCACATGGATTCCGAAGGTTATCCGGAGGGGAGCCACAGGGGGCCCACCCCCTGTCTGACCACCGACGTTGCCTTCGCGCCTATATATTCTCCTCGAAGGGTTAACCCTAAATACAGAAGCCTTTTCCACAGAAAACATCTACAGCCGCCGTCATCATCAACCCTAGTCCGGGAGGGTTCTGGAGCTCTCCCCGGCACCCTGCCGGGAGGGGGAATCATCACCGGAGAGCTCTACACCACCATGCCCGCCTACGGAATGATGCGTGAGTAGTTCATCCTTTGGACTACGGATCCATAGTAGTAGCTAGATGGTTGTTTTCTCCTCTTTATGCTCCATGTTTAGATCTTGTGAGCTGCCCTACATGATCAAGATCATCCTATTGTAATGCTACATGTTGTGTTTGTTGGGATTCGATGAATATTGAATGCCATGTCCAATGATTATCAATCTATCATGTGTGTGTTATTTATGATCTTGCATGCTCTCTGTTGTTGGTAGATGCTCTGGCCAAGTAGATACTAGTAACTCCAAGAGGGAGTATTTATGCTCGATAGTGGGTTCATGCCTCCCTTTCACTCACGCTCGAGTGACAAAAACGTAAACGGATGGGGGATGTGATGTTACCATTAGGGAGAAAACAACGATGTTTACATTGTTCAAATTACACACTTTGCTTACTGCGATAATCTGTTGCTTGCAACTTAATACCCAAAGTTTTCTCGGATGACACTCTGAGGGTGGATTATTAGTCATAGATGCAGTTGGATGACGGTCTATGTATCTTGTTGTAATCCCCGAACAAATCTCATAGTAATCATCATGTCATGCATATGCACTATGGTGCAGACTTTATATATATGAATTGCACAGCTATAATTTGTTTACCCAACATGTTATCTATCTGTTTTGGAGAGACACCGCTAGTGAACTATGGACCCCGGTCCATTTTCCTCATACTGATAATACAACCACTGTCATCTCTGTTTTCATACTATTACTACTGTTTTCCACACCATACGTTTAACCTCTTTGTTTTCAGCGAAACCGGTAAGATTGACAACCTCACTGCTTCGTTGGGGCAAAGTGATTTGATTATGTTGTGTAGGTTCCACGTTGCTGCTGAACCTGTAGTGCGCCCTGCCAATATTAGCTGCATCAACCTTCGGAAGTGATTTCTTTATCCTACTGGTCGATTCAACCTTGGTTTCTTTCTGAGGGAAACTTGCTGTTGTGCTCTTCATACCTTCCTGTTGGGGTCTCCCAACGAGTGCAATCCTTGCACCAACAAGCAAAATTTCTGGCGGCGTTGCCGGAGAGAAAGAGGATTTCTGCAAGGGGAGTCTCTCACTTCCAATCTCTTTACTTTGTTATTTTTTTGCTTGTTACTTGCTTTATCATGCTTGTTATCGATGGTTGATTTCTATGAAACTAGATCTTATTGGCAAGGTGGGTTCTTGGATGAACAACAAAAATATTATAAGGAACACCGCTTGTCACAAAAAGGGATATACTTATGGGAGCAAATTAAGAAATTTCATTACTATGCTAAAAACTTGTGCTCTACTTATAATGTTACTTATTGCTTTGATAAAGCTTGTTGCTGTAGGACGTATAAACACTTCCCTTTTCAACGTGAGTATAATGATAATGTTACCATATCTTCTTATGTTAAGGAAAATTATGACTTTTATGATGTGGAACAAATTGAGGAATTTATTGCTTGGAAGGGTGCATTCGAAATTGCCTATTTGCTTGAAAGTATTGGTGATGCACCTTATAAATACGAGATTTATGCTATACTTGAATATTGCTTTGAGAATTACAAGGATTTTAATTACTACATATTTAAATATCTTAATAGAATCTCTCCCCCAAAGGGAGATACTAATGCCTTGCAGGAACCTATGGAAGAAGAATTTGCTGAAACTGGAAGCTCATTGGATGAAAAAGAGGAGGAGAGTGATGAACAAGAGGAGGAAGAATGGAGTAGCTAGTCATGTCTACTTCCCAATGAGAGTAACTCTTTAACTCATAACTTATTTTATTGTCCTCCATGCTTACCAAAGGAGGATGAGTGTTATATTGATAATTGTGATGATCCTATTGATTCTTTTAAAATATCCCATTTAAATGAAATTGATACTTGATATACTTGTGACCTTGATACTACTATGGATGAAACTTGTGAAAATGATATTGCTACTGTTATTTATGATAATCCATGCTACTTTGATTAATCCTATGATAATCCTCTCTTTATTCCAACTATTGAGATGCATGATAATGAGGAAGTTTGGTTAGAAAACTTATATGATAATGCTCTAGATGATGGTCCTATGTTACTTGGTGTTATAAATTATAATGCTACTGAAAATAGGATTTCTGTAATGTGTCTCATACATTTTAAGAGTGACCAATCATCTTGTTTTTCTATTGCTAAAAGTGAGAAAGAAAATGTCTTTATTTTTAATATTGATCCCACTATTTTTTTATCTTGATATGAATTGTGTGCTTTTAGACCATGAAAAACATGCTTTATGTGATAATTATGTTGTTGAGTTTGTTCATGATGCTACTGAAAATTATTATGAGAGAGGAAAATATGTTTGTAGGAATTTTCCTGTTACTAAAACACCTCTCTTTTTGTTGGAAGTTCTGAAATTGCTTTTGTTCTACCTTCCCATGATTTCTAGTTTGAGCTTCTTTAATTTATTTCTTTGCAAGATTCCTATGCATAGGAAGTGGGTTGGACTTAAAATTTTTATACTTGCTTCTTGATGCTCTGTTTTTTTAATTCGTATTTCTTATGTGAGCATCTTCTTTATTTATGGGCCTAGCTAAAAGGCATTAAAGAAAAACACTTCTTGGGAGATAACCCATGGTTTTATTTTTTATTTGTTTTTCTCTGTTTTATTTGAGTCAATGTGTTGTTTACTTCTGTAGAAACTTATTTGTATATTTATTTTCATGTATTAGTTGTACCAAGTAAATTTCTAGCGAAAGTTGGAGTTGGTTTTTCGATTTTTGCGCAGGAAAAGAATTTCTGCTGTCCACCGTAAAAAATCTCATAATTCACAGAAGGATCAAAATGACCTGAAAATTTGTGTTCTTATTCCTCAGCTAATTTTGAAAATTTTTTGTTCTTAACGTTTTTCGATTTGAGCAACATAAGTGCCCCGATTTTTTTTGCCTTTATAGAATGTTCTGGTTTTGACAAATTCTGCCTTTTTGCTTGCATTCCCTTATTTACTATGTCGAGTGGATTTCTTTGGTCCATGAAACATCAGTGTCTATAGCTAATGTTTAAAAATTATTAATAATGCTTGTGTCCAAGTAGAACATATGAATTTTTTATTGTGCACCCTCTAATGTGAATTACATTGAGTGTAGTGTGAAGGAAGTTTTCAAGGATCAAGAGAAGACGGTGATATAATGTCATAAAAAAGAGTGCAAAGCCAAAGCTTGGGGATGCCCCCGTGCTTCATCCCAGAAAATTCTAAGAAGACTGAAGCGTCTAAGCTTGGGGATGCCCAAGGCATCCCCTTCTTCATCAACAATTTATCAGGTCACTTCTAGTGAAACTATATTTTTATACGGGCACATCATATGAATTTTTCTTGGAGCGTATGTTTGTTTTGTTTTGTTTTCCTTGCTGCAATAATATTTTTGAAACCTAGCATTCTTTGTGTGGGAGAGAGACATGCTCCGCTTTTTCATATGAATACTCGTTATGCTCGTATTCTTAGTTTTTCTTCTAGCTGCTGCAAATCCTTTTTTAGCTCCTGTTTTTCATGCATCTCTTATTCAGAGCTATTAGTTCTAGTAGATTTATGTTAGTAATCTCTTGTTTCATTGATATATCTCTTGGAGAGTTTTAGTTGTTTGGTGTTTGATGGAAATAGAAAATGCTATGTGTGGCAGATGGTATAACGAAAAAACTTGCATATTCTTGTAGTCACTAAGCTGTTTCACTTGATTATTTGCTGCTGTTTTGAGATATTCATTTTCTTAATGGTAAACTTGCTGGTTTAGTAGATTAAAAAAAATTAATGGTTGTTCTAAAAGCTTGAAACTGTGCCACACTCAAATAACCAGTTGATGGTATAATGGTATATGACTTCCTTTGCTGATAACAATCGTGATGGCTTTTTGTTACGCGCTACGGTAGGGGTAGCTAACAGTGACTTGTCACTGCCACGGACCCTCTTCGAGTGATTTTCATTATGCCTTGTGAGATCATAATTTTATTTGTAATATTTTAACTTGTTAGTTCTATATTACGGTTTTCTGGCACTTCCACCATCCATATTTGCTAGCCTCTTTGGTACTGTGCATTGCTCATTCTGACATTGAGAGTTTGTGCAAACTTCGCCAGTGCATCCAAACCCTGTGGGAGAACTATGTTCTTCTACACATAAGCCAAAAATTATCTTCCTCAAAACAACCACCATACCTACATAACATGGCATTTCCATATCCATTCTGAGATATATTGTCATACAAGATTCATCATCATTATGTTACTTGTCATGCTTAATTGTTATTTTGCATACTGCTACACTGGCAGGAGCATTTCGTTTTATATATATCAGAGATATTTCAGTTTGAGTTATGAGTACTAAAAGTGTGATGATTCATTGTACAATAGAGTGTTGCCCCTACCCGTGAGGTTATAAATAAATAAAAAAGTCCAAAAACAAGAAGGGCAAAAGAGAGATAATAAAGAGAGAGGGGCAGGACTACTATCATTTATCCACACTTGTGCTTGGTTAGCATCATTACTTCAGTTTGGAGAGAGTTTTCATATTATGCCTTGCATAACTATGTGGGGAACTTACATTATAAAACTTGACTTGTATATTCCAATGATAAGCCTCCTCAAAAGAGCTCTAGGTCTTCGTGAGCAAACTAGTTGGATGCACCCCCATTGGTTCCATTGGAGAGCTTTCATACACTTATAGCTCTATGTGCATCCGTTGTGTGGCAATCACTACTCCTTGCATAACTTAGATTATAAGACTTCCTCTTGTCTAATGATCACTTTCAGTTGTGTGAGACCTTCTTCCATTGACAATCCAAACCCCCATAATGTTCTTTTGGCCATAACATCCTGGTGCTAGGGACCAATACAGAACGCTTGCTTGTTTTGAGTGCACAAATATCTTAATGATTTTCCTACGTGCATATTGTTGTCACTTGAGTTGATCCTAACAGGAGTTGTTGTGAGAGTTTGATGCATTGGACGATTATGTTGTTGTTCTTGAAGCTCAAATCATCCTTAATAAACCTTGCACGGTTTATTGTCTTTTAGTATTGATTCATTGAAAAGTTTTACTTTGTTCTTCCTAATGGTTTATACATTATTATATTTGATATCAACTATAAACCACAACCTTTATTCATTTGATCCTAGTTTACATGTTTTACATTACTAAGGTGATCAAGTTTATGTTGGTAGCATGTCACCTCGGAAATTATTATTTTTTATCATTTACCTACTCGACGAAGAGTAGTAACTAAGCTTGGGGATGTTGATACGTCATAAAAGAATCCATAATTTCTGATGTTCCATGTTGTTTTCATGTCACATGCTACATGTTTCCTTTACACTTTATGAAATTTTTATCGATTTCCTAAGACTAACCTATTGACAAGATGCCACAGAACCAGCTCCCGTTTTCTGTTGTTTTAGTTTCAGAAAAGTTGTTCTGGAAGTATTCTCGGAATTGGACGATTCGAAGCCCGGAAGTCTTAGAAAGTATTTGCGCACACGGAGTCCAAATGGGACCCGGAGGGGAGCCACAGGGGCCCCACACCATGGGTGGGCGTGTCCCCCTCCCCTGGCCACGCCCAGGGGTGTTGTGGCCCTCCTAACTACCCACCCACGTTTCCCTCGCGCCTATATATTCTCCTTGAAGGTTTAACCCAAAATACATAAGCCTTTTCCACGAAAAAACATCTGCGGTCGCCGTCATCGTCAACCCTTGTTCAGAAGGGTTCTGGAGCTCTCCCCGGCACCCTGCCCGGAGGGGAATCATCACCAGAGGGCTCTACACCACCATGCCCACCTCCGGAATGATGCGTGAGTAGTTCATACTTGGATTAAGGGTCCATAGCAGTAGCTAGATGGTTGTTCTCTCCTCTTTATGCCTCATGTTTAGATCTTGTGAGCTGCCCTACATGATCAAGATCATCTTATTGTAATGCTACATGTTGTGCTTACTGGGATCCGATGAATATTGAATGCTATGTCCAATGATTATCAATCTATCTTGTTTTTTCATTTGTATGTTATTTATAATCTTGCATGCTCTCCGTTGTTAGTAGATGCTAGTAACTCCAAGAGGGAGTATTTATGCTCGATAGTGGGTTCGTGTCTCCCTTTCACTCACGCTCGAGTGACAGAAACGTAAACGGGTGGGGGATGTGTTGTTGTCATTAGGGAGAAAACAACGATGTTTCCATTGTTTACATTGCACACTTTGCTTATTGTGATTATTTGTTGCTTGTAACTTAATACCCAAGGTTTGATCGGATGACACTCTGAGGGTGGATTATTAGTCATAGATGAGGTGGAGGCTGCTAGTGTTCCAAACGGGGTTGACCTGAGAGAGGCTCGGGACCCCGTACATATCGCGGCTGGAGGAGGGATTAAGGGTGTCTGTAAGCCATTTTCAGGCCGGGCCAGGTTTTCAGTCGCTGCTGCTAGGACACGGAAGCTGAGACCAACCCCTAAAGTCGCCGGAACTTTCCAGTTTCGACCCTTTAGGGGTTCTGCTAGAGTTGCTTTTGCTCTCCGTATCAATCAGGCATGCCCCTTTAATCTTATTTTTCTAGCTATATCGTTGCCGAGTGACAAAACGTCTTATATTACACCACAAGATTCTTTAGTTCTCCTCATAAAAAATCAAAACAAAAAAGAGTTCTTAGGAGAACACATCTAAATTACAATCCTAAACTAATTTGGTAGCACCTACCAATCTTCCACTCTAAATCACAGTTATTACAACACAATGCAGATTATTTCTTGCCAACTCGCCATAATTACCCTCTATTGAAATTTCCACAATATCCTAGTGCCGCAGGGTCTCTCGACATGACTTGAAAGCCTACCACTTGAGGAGGAGCTTGTTTGGCGTTGTCTATGTGGAGCATCTCTTCTTTAGGCATGTTGTGTTTTCATGCCAGCACTACTGGCAGGTAGAACAACACATAGACCCGCTCACTGAATATTTCTTAACGTCCCTTTTCGTAACTTGCACTTGGTTCCAAATGTTTACGGCTTGAAAATTGTTCAAATAACGGGAATGCTCTTTCTTTTAAATCGTTGAAATAGCATATCTATGTTTTTTTTCTTGAAAACCGTTCAACTAGCATATATGTTCATATTTGAAAATCGTTCAAATAACATAAATAAATGTTCATACTTCAAAATGATTCAAATAATACTAATACTTTTATTTAATATTTACATATTTGAATAGTTTAATTTTATGCAACGTTCTTTACTGCTTATTCTTTCACTAGAAATAAGCGGACAAGGTAAAAAATATATATAATAATATTCCCTCTGGTCCTTAAAAAAAAGTGTCGCCGGAAATAAACTTAAATCATGTACCACAGGTACACTCACGAGACCCTCAAAGCCCATACTGCCAGTTTATGGGCCCAGAGTTTTCGGCGTTTGGTTTGGTTGCTCAGATGTCCCCGTGAACCAGCCCGACCCAGTCTCACCTCAGACCCATCAGATTGTCCGGGAAGCAATTTTCCTCGATGGCCTGTTCTGCACCCATCTCCGCTCCTGTTTGCTGAATCGCAGCAGAATCCAGCTCCCACTCGTCGCTGCCGCTCTGCTCCCCCACCCGCAACACGCAACAAAATCTCTTGGATCCACAACACAGTGCTGATGCTGCTCCATGTCGCCTTGCGATTTAACCTGACATGCTGCAGCCCACTGTTCACGTAGTCAAGCCAGGGCCGAGATCAGTGGCGGAGGACTCCTTCGGGCAAGGTAGGGCAACCGCCCTACCTTAATTTTTGTGCAAAACGATTGTATAGCTGTCTATATGCTCTTCAGCGCTCATCAGGTGATGAATCCTTTGTCTAAAATCGCGTTTGGAGTGTTATTTTATGGTGATCCAAATTCATATGAAGATAAAGGAAAGTTCGGCCTTCGGAGTTGGATACACAGTTACCGACCTAGTTAGGTCAGGACCGCCTTTAAATACCTCTTGTAAGCCGCCGCACGGGATAAGCCATACATTGTAAATCCCGGCGCGATTGTAACCTCACCCGAAATAGTGAAGTATTGCTGGCTGGCGCCCGTGGTTTTTTCTCTTCCTCCTTGGAAGGGTTTTCCACGTTAAAATCTCGTGTCCCCGTTGGTTCGATCTTGCTTAATTTCATCGTTGTTTTGCTATTGCGTGTAACAAGTGGTATCAGAGTCCTGTTTCAGATTAGGGATTCGCGATGGCATCGATGAAGTTTGATCTACCGTTGCTGGACTACAAGACGAGGTTTTCTCTGTGGCAAGTAAAGATGCGTGCGGTTCTGTCGCAGGCATCGGATCTGGATGAGGCGCTGGATTCTTTCGGGAATAAGGAAGCGAAGGTGTGGACTGCTGAGGAGAAGCGCAAAGATCGTAAGGCTTTATCGTTGATTCAGCTTCATCTGTCTAATGATATATTGCAAGAGGTGCTGTTGGAGAAATCCGCGGCTGAGTTGGGTCAAGCTGGAATCGATCTGCATGTCAAAAGATCTCACCAGCAAGATGCACGTAAAGATGAAGCTGTTCTCGCTCAAGATGCAAGATGGTGGTTCTGTCATGAGCCACTTGTCGATCTTTAAGGAGATCGTGTCCGACCTAGTGTCGATGGAGGTAAAATATGATGATGAAGATTTAGCTCTTCTGCTGTTATGTTCGCTGCCTAGTTCTTTTACAAACCTGCGTGATACCATACTGTTAAGCCACGATGAACTAACCCTCGCGGAAGTTTGTGAGGCCCTGCAGACCAGGGAAAAGATGAAAGCATGGTGCAGTCTAACCCATCGTCCTCCAAAGGCGATGCATTGCAGGTTCGAGGCAGAACAGAGCAGCGAGATAACAACTACAACAACAACAACAGAGATAAAAGCAGGGGCCGTTCAAAGTCCAAAGGACGAGACAAGTTCTGCAGGTACTGTAAGAAAACCAATCACACCATTGATGATTGCTGGGAAGGTACAGAACAAGGAGAAAAGGAACGGCACATACCAACCGAAAAATAATTCTGACGGTAATGGTAATGGTACTGGTAAGGCTGCTGTTGTTGCTGGTGATAATAGTTCGGATGGTGAATGCTTAGCTGTTTTTACTGCATGTGTTACCGTGATGATGAGTGGATTCTTGATACTGCTTGTTCGTTCATATTTGCTGTAACAAAGAATGGTTCAGTTCTTATGAAGCTGTGCAGACTGGAGATTTGTGCGTGTGGGGAACGACAACAAATGTCACATTGTTGGCGTTGGATCTGTTCAGATCAAGACCCATGGAGGGATGACACGTACATTGACGGGAGTGAAACATACCATCCATGGCGAGAAATTTGATCTCGCTGAGTACCCTTGACTGTGACGGGTACAAATATGCCGGAGGGGATAAACGCCTGAAGGTATCAAAAGGTTCTCTCATTGTTATGATTGGTGATATGAATTCTGCCAAGTTATATATTCTTAGAGGTAGCACTTTGTCTGGTACTGCTGCTGTTATTACTAATGATGATGCAAGTACAACTAACCTCTGGCATAAGCGGCTTGGACACATGAGTGAACATGGTATGGCAGAATTGGTGAAGAGAACTGTTGAAGAACTGCAATATGAGTAAGTTGCCGTTCTGTGAACACTGCGTGTTTGGTAAGCATAAGAGAGTTAAGTTCAATGCTTCCGTTCATAGCACTAAAGGTACTTTGGATTATGTACATGCTGATTTATGGGGGCCTTCACGTAAGCCCTCTTATGGTGGTGCTCGTTATATGCTTACTATCATTGATGATTACTCTAGAAGAGTTTGGCCTTATTTATGAAAACTAAGGATGATACTTTTGCTGCTTTTAAAGAGTGGAAAGTTATGATTGAAAGCAAACTGAGAGAAAGGTGAAGGTGCTTCGTACTGACAATGGTGGCGAATTTTGTTCGCATGCTTTTGATGATTATTGTGTGCAGGAAGGCATTGTCAGGCACCACACCATCCCATACACACCTCAGCAAAATGGTGTAGCTGAGTGGAAAGCTCGCTGCATGTTGTTCAACGCCCGCATGAGTAGGCGTTTTTGGGCTGAGGCTGCCAACACTGCCTGCTACTTGATCAACAGGTCACCATCCATCCCTCTTGACAAGAAAACTCCTATTGAGGTATGGTCTGGTGAGTCAGCTGATTATTCACAACTGAAGTTTTTGGTTGCACTGCCTATGCTCATGTTGATAATGGAAAATTAGAGCCTAGAGCTATTAAGTGCTTATTTCTTGGTTATGATTCTGGAGTAAAAGGATATAAGTTGTGGAACCGGAAACCAAAAAGACTTTCTTTAGCGAAGTGTTGTGTTTAATGAATCTGTTATGTATGAGGACAGTTTGTCAACTGATGTTATGCCTGATTCTTCTGATGAGGACGAACCACGAGTTCGTTTGCAGGTGGAGCCAGACCACCTGGATGAGGAGGAAACTGAAATTGTTGAGGAGGATATTGTGCCGCCCTCACCTATTGTGCAGCAAGAAAATTTGTCTATTGCAGAACGCAGAGAGAAGAGGAATAAAGGACCTCGTACTCGTTTAATTGAGGAATGTGATGTTGTTTATTTTGCTCTAAGTTGTGCAGAACAGGTGGAGAATGATGCTGAACCTGCTACATATAATGAAGCTATTGCTTCGGTTGATCGTGACAAGTGGATTGGTGCAATGCACGAAGAGATGCAATCACTTGAGAAGAATGGCACATGGGATATTGTGCGCTTGCCTAAACAAAAGAAGGCCCGCTGTAAGTGGATATTCAAAAGAAAGGAGGGCTTATCTCCCAGTGAGCCTCCAAGGTTTAAGGCAAGGTTAGTAGCAAAAGGTTTCAGTCAGATTCCAGGAGTGGATTATAATGATGTGTTCTCACCTGTTGTCAAGCATAGTTCTATTCGTACTTTCTTTAGTATTGTTGCTATGCATGATCTTGAGCTTGAGCAGTTAGATGTGAAGACTGCGTTTTTGCATGGAGAACTTGAGGAGGAAATACATGGACCAACCTGAAGGGTTCATAGTGCCTAGTAAAGAGGATTTCGTGTGCAAGCTAAAGAAGTCTCTCTACGGTTTGAAACAGTCTCCTCGACAATGGTATAAAAGGTTTTGATTCTTTTATGATGTCACATGGTTTTAAGAGGTCTGAATATGATAGCTGTGTGTACATTAAATTTGTTGATGAATCACCTATATACTTGCTGCTATATGTTGATGATATGTTAATTGCTGCCAAGAGCATGAAAGAAATCACTACATTGAAGAAACAGTTGAGTAGTGAGTTTGAGATGAAGGATCTTGGTCCGCTAAGAAAATTCTAGGTATGGAAATTTCTAGAGACAGAAAATCTAGATTGCTATTTCTTATTCAGGAGAATTACATTAAGAAAGTCCTTCATCGTTTTAATATGCATGATGCAAAGTCTGTTAGTACTCCAATTGCTTCACACTTCAAGTTGTCAGCATTGCAATGTCTACTACTGACAAGATATTGAGTATATGTCACGAGTTCCTTATGCTAGTGCTGTTGGTTCCTTAATGTATGCCATAGTGTGTTCTCGGCCTGATTTATCATATGCTATGAGTTTGGTCAGTCGATACATGGCTAATCCTGGTAAAGAACATTGGAAAGCTGTTCAGTGGATTTTCAGGTACCTTCGCGGCACATCCAAAGCTTGCTTGAAGTTTGGCAAGACTGGTGAGGGACTCGCAGGCTATGTGGATTCAGATTATGCTGCCGACTTGGATAAGAGGAGATCCCTCACAGGTTATGTTTACGATTAGTGGATGTGCCGTTAGCTGGAAGGCTACATTGCAGGGTGTTGTTGCACAATCTACTACTGAGCCTGAGTATATGGCTATTGCTGAAGCATGCAAAGAGGCAGTTTGGTTGAAAGGTTTGTTTGCTGAGCTTTGTGGAGATGATACTTGCTTTAACCTATTTTGCGACAGTCAGAGTGCAATTTACCTTACTAAGGATCAGATGTTCCATGAGAGAACAAAGCACATTGATGTTAAGTACCATTATGTGCGTGATGTTGTTGCACAAGGTAAGCTGAAGGTATGCAAGATTAGTACTCATGATAATCCTGCTGATATGATGACAAAGCCAGTTCCTATTTCTAAGTTTGAGCTTTGCTCGAGCTTAGTTGGTATCACTGCTTAGCCCAAGAGGCTATTGGCGCCGAAGTGTTTTTTCTTTGTGTGTTTCAGGTGAAGGTTCTCATTTATGCTACAAGAGGGAATTTGTCTCAAGGTGGAGTGTTATTTTATGGTGATCCAAATTCATATGAAGATAAAGGAAAGTTCGGCCTTCGCTAGGCGGAGGCCCGTCGCCGGAGGCTTAGGGCCGAAGCGTAGCGAAGCCGAACTTTCCCATCCTGGTTCCCACCTGTCGCGTGGAGTGCACAGCGGGGGGTGCCGGGGGCGGCAGCCCCCCGCGGTACGGTACGAGTTGATACCGAGTCGGAGTTGGATACACAGTTACCGACCTAGTTAGGTCAGGACCGCCTTTAAATACCTCTTGTAAGCCGCTGCACGGGATAAGCCATACATTGTAAATCCCGGCGCGACTGTAACCTCACCCGAAATAGTGAAGTATTGCTGGCTGGCGCCCGTGGTTTTTTCTCTTCCTCCTTGGAAGGGTTTTCCACGTTAAAATCGCGTGTCCCCGTTGGTTCGATTTTGCTTAATTTCATCGTTGTTTTGCTATTGCGTGTAACATGGAGAAGAAAGAGGAAAGGAAAAGATGTCCGCTGGGCTCTGCCTACTATGTTTTTTCAGTTGGGCAGACTGCGCTTGTGGCCTTGTGCCTTGTGCCGCTTTATACATGAAAGCCACGACACGACACGACCGTAGCCTCTAGGCAAGCTAAAAAAACTACACGACTGTAGGAAGGAACGACATGAACCATACCTCACGAGTGCCCAGCTACACTACACAGATGAAAACAAGACGACACAGCAGCGCAAGAAACCAAGCGGCTCGATTTATTATCCGAGTTGAGCAAGAAAATATCTGTTGTACCCCGTACTACTAAGTGCTTATGTTTAGAACCGTACATGTATTGTTAATATGTCTAGACTATATAGATTTTTGCATGAATTTTTTTAAGCTGTACACTTCGCCCCACCTCAATTCTTTTCCGTCCTCCGCCACTAGCCGAGATATGTACTCCCTCCGTTCAACAATAGATGACTTCCACATATCTAGATATGGATGTATCTAGACACTAAAATATGTCTAGATACATCTATATCTAGATATATGAAAGTCATCTATTATTGAACGGAAGGATACTTACTAGACACTCGACATGGAACCGATCTACGTACGTGTCCATGGCCACGCCATGTGGTGTTGCGGCCCATGCAACGTGTGCGGCTTGTCGCAACAGTTGTCCGGGGTCAGAGAGCGGCCGCGTGGTGGTGGCCGGCCGTAGCCTTTCGGGTCGCCGGTCGGGGCGTCGTCCGTGTATGCGGCCTGACAGTCAGTCAGGCGTGCTCTCTGCCTTTCAAGTTTCAATGTGGCCTTCACTTCCTGCACATGGCGTGCCCTGCCCTGCCCCAGCGAATTTACTACTAGCTCCATGCATGCATGCACGCAGGCCCTCAGGTCATCTCCAGCGGGGCTGCTCATTTGCCCCGGACTGGTCCGTTTTGAGCAGCCTGGCCCAAAACCAGGCCCCAGCGGGGCTGCTCAACCCACGGCCTGGTCCCTTTTCAGTCCGCGGATGCTCAAATCCGACCCAAATTTGGGTCAGATTTGAGCAGCCCGCGGACACGAAACGGACGCGCGCGCTCGGTCGTGTCCATTTTTCGGTCAAAGGGGTGGCCCGCCGGCCAGTGACCGCGGCGACGGCTCGGCTACCCACGGGGTCCTATTTAAATGGGACCCGCGGCCACGCGTCCCTCCCCACGCGCACCGCCTCCTCGCAGTCACCACCCACTTCACTGCCCTCGCAGTCACCACCGCCTCCTCCCCTCGCCTTCCTCGCCGCCGGCCATGGGCCGCAGCTGGCTAAACTGGGGCCGTGGAAAGAACGACCACGAGGCCGGCGGCTCGCGACGCCGCCGCGAGCCCTCGCCCTCTCCCCGCTCCCTCCTCCACCGCCGCTCACCCGCCTCCAGCGCGCCCAATCCGAGCAGGCGCGCACGCCGCCGGCCTCTCCCCCTCCTCTTCTCAGGCACCGTTCCGCCTGGTGCCCGCCAGGGTCCGCGACCGGCCCTACCTCAATAAGAGGAGGTGCCAATGGTACTGGGACCGTGCGATCCCAGTGCCATGGCCAGATGTCCACCTCCCCGACGGGTGGCATCTGAACAGGGACAGGATCCCTGTGCCGCCGGTGCCGCGGTCCGGCGCGGCGCGGGAGGTGGAGATCCACCGCCGGCGCGATGAGCTGCCACCGGACCTGCGCGCCCACCCGGCGTTCGCGGTGAACAGTCCCCACTGGGACACTTGGTTCACCGATGAGCACGACCTGCGCCGCAGGTCGTACTTCGGTGCGCGCCGCCCGCGGGGAGCCCCAGTTCCCGCCGCCGTCACCTCCACGCCAGGCGAGGCGTGGAGCCGCCCCCCAACGTCCCCTCCGCATTGGCGGCCGCGCCCCGGTCGTCAAGGACGAACCAGAGGAGGAACCTCCTCAATGGTTCGAGGAGGAGGACGACCAGGACGTCGACATGGCCGAGCCGGAGCCCAACGAGGAGCTCCAGCTGGCCATGGCCATCGAGGCCTCCAGGAGGGAGGCGGAAGCAGCGGCCGAGGCGGAGGCCCGCGCGCTGGAGGACGCCCTCGCGGCGGTGGCCGCGCAGCAGGCGGCGGAGGCGGCAGAGGCCCGCGCAGCCGGCGCGCGGGCTGTGGACGAGGCCGTGGCGGCCATCCACGCGCAACGCGTCGACGACTACCCCTACGACGAGGAGGTAGACGACGACGGGCGCGATGAGAACGCCCCGGTGCCGGCCTGGTTCGAGCCCCTTGTGGGCATGCGCTGGAGGTGGGAGGCGCCACCACCAGAGCACCTCGTGCCGCCGCCCCGGCCTGCCACGCCGCCACCGCGGACCCAGCCTCCCACGCCGCAGGCGGCCAGGGCCGCCCCGCTGCCACCCCATGTAAGGACCCCAGACCGGCAGTCTGAAACCCTACGTATGCATACATTCACGATCCCAGAAAGATCAGTCGTGAACAACATACACAGTTGGCACACAGAAATACATCATCCATTACACGAATACATAAAGGTATTACACAAATGATCACATGATCAAGTCTAGCACAACTGCCAAAAGGGCAGGCACTTAACAAACACAGCGGAAGACAAATAAAAAACACAACGTAGTTGAGCCCAAGTCACGCCTTAACCTACAGGCTGCTGACCCGGAGACGATCCTAGTTCGCAAAGCCGTCAGCTCCGTACTTCTCTTCGTAGATCTCCTTTGGAGGCTCCTTCTCCAAATCTGATAAGTAGATACCAGGGGCGAAACCATAATGAGTACATTTGAATGTACTCAGCAAGACATCCATCATGTCACTTACCAACATGCAAATATGCTTATATTGTGGAATAGGTAGGCTATAAATAGGGTTCACTATCGATGGTGTTCATATAAGATGACACCACAGTTGCAGTCAGGTTAATCTGTATCTTCGTTGAAGAAGATACTTCAGAAGAAAAATAATATAGTTTTATTTCTCTTGTAGATATCGCATGTACAAGAGGTTTTGTAAAACTTTGTTAAAGAATATTTTCTCTTTGCAAAACTTCTTGGAATCAGCTTCCAGAATTCTTGCTTAGAGTAGAAAAGGTTTTCTTTGCAAAAACATTTTGTTTTGTATAACATCATCTGGCTTTTCATCATCGACGATACCTCCACGGTATAAGTTTCCATTCTTTTCCGAACTTCACAAGTTCAACACTTCCTTTCCAAAGATTCCCTTTCAAAAACTCTTTTTGAAAAACATTGACACAATGCTAGCTACATGGCCATTCAACTGTCCATATCCGAGGACGCGGCTTCTTCGAAAAAGTTGTACTCTGCAGAGGTGTACACATCCACCAGATCCAGTACACCTCCCGTGAACAATCACGGACTGTAACAACAGTATGTAAACATCAGGTATCTGATCATAACCATCCACTATGTTCAAGCTAGAATATGCCTATCTCTCAGTTTTAATCTCCTCGGCACCATGTCGCACATCGCCATGACAGGAGACTCAACCGATGCAACCGGAGGGAAAATTAATCCCACACTTTTTATGTCTCAACATTGGGAGTTTTGACGACATTCGGTTCGAGGGTACGATGTCCCTTATAGCGATTGAGATAGCACACACTAATAAGAACAAACTTCAAGTTAAGCCCCGTGCCCATGTTGGGGTAGGGTGGCAGTACGGTAAAGGTTGTCCGGCGAAGACTAGGTTATGTGTCATTTTTGAAAACCACTTTCTCAAAAATGACCACTTCCACATTCCTCCGGAGAACAAGGATCCGCCTTTTCTCCGGGTTTTTCCGTAAAGCCTTTGTTTCGTAGAATCACAATTTTAGGGTGTCCACTTAGGGACTAGTATATTTGATGGTAATAATACCATATGGTGGCCTATGGGCTTGGTATTACCAAGTTTAACTATTGGCATGATAGTAACCTATAATATAGTATAGTAGTAAACTCCACATCAAAAATAGTTTTGATAATTCAAGTTTTTTGTAAAACTTCAGAGGTAAAACATGCATGATAGATAATGATAAGTATTGTATCAGCAAGCATCAGGATGGCTTGCCTGGTAACTCTTGTGTCCCTGGTTGTTGGAGTGACTGGAACTTGAAACAGAGCTTCCCGACACTTCCTTCCTCTTCGTTTTCTAACGTCGTAAAAAAGAGAATAAAGGACACACATTCAGAACCAAACAAGACAAACAAGGCTACAAGTAATACATACAGCAAGCAATCAAGAAGTACCACCCAAGTTCTCAATTTTTTCCCTTAAGAAAAATTGGCATAAAAACTATGGTTGAAAAGTCTGCTTTTTTCCTAGTGTTTATGTGTGGCCAATTCAATGATTTTTAGTTAAGAACACCATGGACCAGTGGGGTAGAGCACATGTTACTAGACAGTAGGGTGTCACATAAAACACATTTTTATGTCTAAAAACTTCCCCAACAATCTCTATGGCTAGCACATATAATTTGCTAAAATACTCAAGTGGTGAAAAAAAGCTCATGACAAAAGTCAAGCCTATTTTCCACCATGATGCAAAAGTACCAGTGGGTGTTCCACTAGCAAAAATGCTCACCCAGAGGTTAATAAGCCTTGGTCACTTTTATAAAAGTGCTCCAAACAAACAACCTAGCATCCAAAAACTCCTACTCATACTAGCAGAAAATTTAGGAAAAATACTAGACTAGTTTAGGCTACCCTAGTTAATTTTATGCACAAGTGTGCAAGCTAGCAGAGGCAAAATACTCCTCTAACCAGTACCATAATTGCTACTGGATTCCACAAAATAACATAAAAAGCATAGCTAGGAAACAAGGAAAAAAACTATGCTTAAAAAGCTACACATGTCAGGAGATTAATTCCTAGTCATCCAAGTGTTACTCATGCTTTTATGCTACTTAAGAGGAAACCTATCAGAGGCGAAAACCCTAAGATAATAATGCCACAAGTACATTCCATCCTCTGGTTTCCACACCCAAGACTCATATTTTTCCCTAGGGGAAAACAAAGACAAAAAGCATACATGAATATCCTAGTATGAAATTCTATACACACATGCTATAAGGAATATTTGTATTCTACAACTATAGCACAAGCAACTAATTAATTCATGGCATCATAACAGAAGTAATAACTTCCTACATATGCTATAATAACTCAAACACTCATAAGACAAAAGATGGCAACACTAGAGCAAAATTCACCATTTTCTAGTGGTGACACTAGTTCAACACTAGAGAAGCAAACAATGTTACTATGATGCTCAATTATAAACAAGCAAGTCATGATCATAAAATGTACCTAATAACAGTACACAAAACTTACACATGCTAGCAAGCACAACATCAAAACAATCCCATGAAACAACTATTAAGCATGCATAAATTAATTCTAGCAATTTATGTTTCTCTTAAACAATTACTAGCAAGCAAGCAAGGTATAACCTATACAACCAGTAGCTATGCAACAAAAGAAAAGTTATCTAAACCTTTTCAAAAATCCAAACACTCAATTTAGAATCATCCACAAACAATCTATCAATCAAAAGGAATTCAGTTTATTTGCAAACAATTTAATTTAGCACTCAATAGTGAATCATCTCTTAACAAGATACTCCTAAGGAATATTGTGCTAACAAATGGATCACACCTAAAATATTAGTAGATACTTATAATAAATAAACTTCTCACTTGCATAAGTGAAAACAAACATTTATATTTTCCATGGTGGAAAATATTCCTATCAACCACATAATGAAAACATGTTAACTTCTCACATGGGCATAGTTGGGAATTTTCATCCACAACCAAGATGCAATGGGACCAGTGGGTTCTGGGCCCATTTATATAAAGGTAAATGAGGTTCTAAGCCTCTGGTTACTCATGACAAAAATTAGTATAGCCAAATAAATAAAACAATGCTATTTATTCTAGTGCATACAAGACTAGTGCATAAGAGTAACAAAACCTACACATGCTTCACCAAAAAAAAACATGCAAGCTATCAGAGCCAAAAGCATCAAAATAACAGTACCAAAATGGTACTGGATCTATAGCAAACATAGCACAAAAATTAGGTAACAAGCACACAAGGAGTTGGTTCACACAAAACATCAAATAATAATCTAGTGAAACAACATATGCTACTTTTTAGCCATAAAATATTGCAAACATGCACACTTTGTGTGGTAGATGTACTGCAAGGAAACAACCTAATAACAAGATTCAACACATCCCTTCATCCTAGGAACAAGGATTAAGTCAACCAAGCATTTCATTTTAACAAAAACAAATAAAGAAGTCCAAACAGAAAAACTTCTGTTTCTAGATCTGTCCACCCTAATCTAGAAAAATTTAATCTAAGCTAGGATAAGGTAGATCCACTCAATACCAAACTCATCCAATTGGGTTTGCTCCAAAATTCATTTTTAAACTCCTTATAAAAATCAAAGAAAAGGCTACTGGTCCTTTAGCAATTTGGATGGCATTTTCATTATACAACTCTCCTTGATGTGAGGTTTGGCTTATTGGATAGACATTTTCAATACCTATCCAGATCAGTTGAGTTTGTTCCATTTGATTATATAATTTAAAAGTTATGTCCAAAACATTCTCAGAGATAGTCTGTGGCAAAACAGACATTGTGTCCAAAATATTTGCCCAAATCCAGATCTGCAAATTTGGCATGGCTTAGATTTCATGTATGTATGTCCATGATTTTTCTCAGATTTTATTGTGCATTCTTTATATTTTTAACAAGCCTAAAGTAAATGCATCTGAATCTGCCAAAAATCAATTGAAATAAAGGAATTGTGCGGGTGGGCCGGAACTGCGCGGGCGCGGCCCAGCTAGCGGCAGCGCAGCCCACCTGCGGTGCGCGCGCGGAAAACAGCGCGGGAAAGGGTCGTTCAAGCGCGTCCGTTGATCGCCCGATCAACGGCGCTGGTTCTTCTTCTTCCTCCCGACTCACTCTCTCTCTGCCCGACGGAAAGGAAACGAGGCGCGGCCGTGGCTCACCGTGGGGAGCTCGGGGAAGGGCTGTGGGCACCCGGTGGTGTTGCCGGGGTGCAGGGGCGTTGAGGGGAGGTCTCCGCAGCAGCCGGCGCGGCTCCTAGCGGCGGCGCTCCAGGTGATGCCCGCGGCGGCGAGTTGGACGGCGGCGGCCAACCTGCGCACGAGGGATCCCGGGAACATGTCAGCAAGGGTCTAGGGGATTAGAGGAGTCCATCCAGGGCAGTGGGAGGGGAGGAGAAAGCTCGGGCCGAGCTGCACCGTGTCGTGCCCGTGGTGGTGACCGCCGGCGTGGGCACGGCTCGGGAGCGCTCCAGGGGCTCGGGCTGGTGTCTCTTTTGCTTTGGGGAGGTAGAGGGAGGTATGAGGGAGGCCAGGGCGTGAGGAGGTGCCCTCTGGGGCTGTGTAGGCTCGAGTCCAAGTGGGTGTGCACGGTTTGGCAAAGGCATGGGCTTGCCTTGCCCCTTGGGGTGTCTCCATGGGTGGCCTGGCTTCTAACTGGTGCCATGAGGTGAAAAATGGTACAAGGGTGTGAGCAAGGCCACAGTAAGGGCCAAGGGATGGGCAAAAGTGAAAGTGCACACTATTCCAACCACTACAAGTGACATCATCACTTAGTCAACATGCCACCTCATTCTCTCCCTCCCTAGCTGACCAAAAGAGGATCCAATGCCCCTTCCAGAAGCTCCATAACATTGCTTTTCGAGTTGGCAAAGTGGCAAGGCTTGGATCAGTACACACAAGCTAAAACATCAAGTTTAAAAGTGTAATCACTGTTCTGTCAGAAAAATTCAGTTAGGCAGTTTCTGAATTTTTCTAAGTGCTGGAATCAGCAGACAGAGATAGCAAAAGTTGGAGTTGTTTTCAGGGTTCAAATGCTTTCCAAAATTTGTTTTCAAAACATGGACTTGTTAACCATGTTATATACTTTCAGAAACAACTTTTGGAAACAATTTTGAAATGGTTTAAGGCCATGAAAACAATGTGGAAAAAGGTATACTTTCTGTTTTTATCTGTTTCTAAAAACTGCCTTAATTTTATACCACAAAAACAACAAGCAAAAGATAGTTTTTATTTCTCCCAAAATAAAAGTGAGCTTATGGATTTGTATTTCATATAACAAGGATTAATTTGAAGTCAAGAAATCACAGAATAACAATCTCTAGCTTGGTGAAAACAATGGTAGAAAACAGGTAATTGGCTTTATTTTCAGGAATTGTTTTCTATAGGAAAGTTAAAAGAAAACCTTCATAGATCATCTTGGAAACTTGTTTTCTTGGATCCAACAAGGTTAAAAGTTTGTTTTAAGATGCAAACAAGAATGGTCCAAGTCTTGGAAAGAAAATCCACTCAAGTATTAATAAGAAAACATTAGGGAAAAATATCAGGAATATTTTTCAGAAACATAAGGTGTTGGTTTTATAATGAAACAAAACTTACGTTGCAAATATGATTAGGATCATAACACAAGTTATTTAAAACAATCATGTTGTTGTAAACATTACTTTGTTGGCCCTAATAGTTGACTTCTTGAGCACAGATCAAGGGTCTAAAAACTGGGATGTGACACCCCACCTCGCCCCCGAGACTCCCGACTACGTCATCCTGGATGACTAGGAGCTCCGGGGCCAACTCCGGCGCCGCCATGCCACTGGCCAGTGGCCGTCTAGCCCTAGCTAGACGTTTATTTTATGTTTTTTTTTTATTTTTAGGTTGTAAATCTATGGGCCCCTGTGGGCCCTACTAAATCTATCGAATGTCCTCTTTTGGTATGAGCAGCCCCACTGGGGGCACCTGGTCCGGGCCGTGTCCGAGGACAGCGGACGGCTGCTCAAACAGACAAAATGCGGACCAAACTGGTCCGCATTTGAGCAGCCCCGCTGGAGATGACCTCATCAACTCCCGTCAGCTCACAGCTCCCAGTAGTCCCAGCTAGGCGGTGTCCTTTTGCTCATGAACTTGGACTGCAATCTTTTCTTGCAAGAGTTTTTTTTTTGGGGAGATCCCCGGTGGCCATGTGACGCTCTGCACTCAAGTCTTCGGAGGATGTTGGTACTGGTTGACTAGGCAACAGGTACATCTTGCTTGCAGTTTTTTAAAAAAAAAAGGAGATATGAGCTGTGCGTCGTGTTGCTTGACACGGCATGTGCGACATAACTATACATCGTCAAGGAGAAATCATGAGCGCAGCTAGCTAGTTGCATATAAAATCGCGAAAGAAATAAAGAATATATCTGCCTCTCCAATTTCGTTTGTCGCTGCGTTTCACACCTGTTCAAACCTGGAAATTCCCAAATGCGCAGAAAGGACGCGCCCAGGCAGGCACATGCTGATTAATAATGCACGGCAAGTAGTAGTACCTGCTGCTGCTAACTGTACTGACGTACGATGTTCTAAGCTTTGGTCATTTGCACTTAACGGTTTCTGGCGTAATGATTCCGGGGAGAATATATCGTAATGGCCGGAATTAGTAGTCGCTTCTACCTGCAAGTAAAGTGGTGGTAAGATGGTGTGCTGAATCTTCTCACCGCGCGCATCGTCGTCCACGTGAGCTCAGCCACAGTGCTAAGCCGTGTGTAATGCAGTTGTCAGCTATAATCGCCAAGATGTCCGCACATGGGGGTGTGCTCCGCAGAATTCCTTTTCGGTGGCAATACAGCTTCCGGGGGTCAATTCTACAGAGGAATAATAATCTTTCCTTATCGGTGACAGAACGTATCATTTCCGCATAAGTGTACCTAGTGGCCTGGTTTACTCCGGTTCTTGTCGATATCCGTCAATGTTTGGCTATGTGCCTCCAGCATAACCTCTGATCACTTTCACTAGTACCGTGCTGCACACATAAGCGATCATAAAACTAATACGCCATATCAAAATACAAGATGTTTAACTGTTTTCTAGACAAAAACGTAACTAGCCAAGTTTTAGTGGTGGATTCATATATAGTTTACACCGAAATTCATGCGGTGGCAAATGGAAGAAGAGCAAAGAGTTTCATTCCGACGGTCAGATTTGAAGGGAGGCTAGGTACAGACCAAGCTGAGAAAGAGGAAGCATTCTTCCAAAATTTCCAAAACTTGTTGGGGAAATTACAGACGAGGGAGCAATCTTTGGACCTCGACTTCATTGGTGTGCTCCCTAAAAACTTGCAGGAGCTGGAGGGTTTGTTCACGGAGGAGGAGGTTTGGGCCACCATCAAAGAATTACCTCCGGACAGAGCTCCGGGGCCAGATGGTTTTGTGGGAGCCTTATATCACAAAGCTTGGCCAATAATAAAAGCTGACATTATGGCTGGTATCCACAAATTAGCAGTTGGAGACAGTCGGGGTTTCTCCAAGCTTAATAGAGCCCTCATCACACTGATCCCCAAAAAACAGGATGCTGTAGAAACTGGGGACGTCAGACCCATCAGCCTTGTACATAGCTTCTCAAAACTGTTCTCCAAGTTGCTGGCCAACCGCTTGAGGACTAAGCTTGGAGAGCTCGTGAGTACAAATCAGTCTGCCTTCATCAAAGGCAGGAGTTTGCATGATAATTTCATGCTCGTTAGGCAGCTGGCTCGGAAGATCAACACAAGAAGGGAGAAAGGAGTTTTACTAAAATTAGATATCTCGAAGGCGTTCGATACACTCTCCTGGGCCTTCTTGTTGGAGGTTCTCAAACAGAAAGGTTTTAGTGTCTGGTGGTGCAGAATGATTGCAATCTTGCTCCAAACTGCTAGCACAAAGGTGATTGTGAATGGAGTGCCCGGCAGGCGGATCATCCACGTGAGGGGCTTGAGACAAGGGGACCCTATTTCCCCCATGTTATTTGTGCTGGCCATGGAGGTTTTATCTATCACCATAGCAAAGGCAGTAGAGGAAGGTCTTTCTCCCCGTTGGCTCGTTGTACCGCAACACAAAGGCTCTCTGTCTATGTAGATGACGTGGTTCTCTTTGCTAAACCTTCAGAGTCGGAGCTGACTGCAATCCAGAGTATCTTACAGTTGTTCGGAGAGGCCTCGGGGCTCAGAGTCAATTACACAAAAACTTCAGCTACCCTCATCCGTGGAGAGGAGGGAGATGAGGAAAGGGTAGCACAAGTGTTGGGCTGCAATATCACCAAATTCCCAATAAGATATCTTGGGTTGCAATTGGCTTTACGCCCTCTAACCAAAGACGAATGGCAGCCCCTCCTGGATCAAGTGCTGAGATGTGTACCTTCCTGGCAGAGCGGGATGATCCAGAGATCTCGCAGACTGACCTTAGTTAAGTCAGTAATAGCGAGCTGCTGAGGCCAGTACCACTTTTGGAGGGATCAAGAATGGAGCGTGGTCCCTTTGGCTGCTAGAGGAGATCAATAAATGGATGCGTGGTCTACTTTGGGCCGGTTCGGAGCACGCGAGAGGTGGACAGTGCCTCGTCGCATGGGACTCTGTCTGCAAGCCTTACTGTTTTGGGCGGCTAGGAATAAAAAACCTGGAAACGCATGGGCTGGCCTTACGAGTTAGATGGGAGTGGCTGAGGAGGACAGACCATTCTAGGCCCTGGAGCGGGCTGCCCATGCTTAAGGACACTCTTGCTGCAGACGTGTTCAATAGTCTTGTTCGTATCAAAGTGGGGGATGGCAAGAGTACACTTTTTTGGAAGGACAGATGGATTGGAGGCTTGGCAATCCAGGATTTGGCTCCCCTTCTGCGAGCTGCAGTGATCGCCAGAACCGCCAATAAGAGAACAGTGGAGGAAGCGCTGAGGGATAACCGTTGGACTTCGGATGTCAGGGGAGTGTGGCCCGACGCTATGCGCTCCCAAGGAGTAAGGCTGTGGTTAGCCATCCAGGAATTGCCACGAGATTTTACCAAATCAGATGAGTTTGAGTGGCCGGATGCGTCTTCTGGGTAGCTGATGAGGGTAGCTCCACCTATAAGGCTCTGTTGCAGGGACATATACGCTTCCCCTTAGCTAATGGAGTTTGGAAGTGCTGGGCACCAGTGAAGTGCAAAATCTTCCTCTGGCTTGCACTCCAGTACAGGATTTGGACTTCAGATAGAAGAGCAAGGCACGGACTGCAGGAACACCCGGAGGCTTGCAAGCTGTGTCTACAAGAGGTTGAGGCGGCGGACCACATCCTTGTTCATTGTGTCTTCACCAAGCATGTGTGGTGGAATTGCGTGAGTCGTCTGAGTGTCCAGATCCCTATGCCATCGGCTTCAGACACGCTAGAAAACTGGTGGCTTTCAGTTAGAGCAAGATTCAGAGACAAACAGAGGAAGCAAATTGATTCTCTCTTTATCTTGGTTTCTTGGATGGTATGGAAACAACGCAACGCTAGGGTTTTCCATAATGCAAACCAGATTTTCAGCAAGGAGGTTTTAGCACAACTTGTTCTTGAGGAGCTGAAGCGCTGGGCCCAAGCAGGAGCAGGAGTTGGAGCACTTCTTCGCGAGTAGTCACTTAGGAGTGGGGTGGAGTGTGCACGACAGCTTCGTTGCTTGTAACGATCGCTGTCGGCTTTACTTGTACAACTTTCTCCTTCTATAAAAATCAGGTATGCAATTGCATACCCCTTGAAAAAAAAGTTTACACCGAAACATGGCTCGATACATGTTTCTAGGAAAAGCTAAAACATTTAACATGACAATACGGAGAGAGTAAATAAGAGCATCTCCACCGGCGTCCCCAGTAGAGCGGCCGACACTAGTGGCCGGCGCGGCACCCGGACGCTGGCATGGTTGCCTCATCTTTTTTTTTGAACAGGGGTGGTCCCAGAGGGACCTAGAAGCTTTCATTATGCGGCGGACAATTACAAAGAGGACCTAAAAGAAAAGAAAATAGCAGCAAGGTCCTTACAAATTGCACAAACAACCCTAGACCTAAACCTAGAAACGCCATCGGGTCCAGCTCCACTTCCGCCGCATCCGAGCTCACCGCAGTCAAGCACACCGCCGCCGGGGACGATACCACTTGGGGTGGTGCACCGGGAGCCAACTGCAGCAACGCTAAGGGGCCTCCATCATGGCACGAAGGCCTGGAGGTCGAGTCCATCAAGGCACGCCGGCCGGCATCAGCTGCAACCGACGAGAAGAGGGAGAGGGGTCGCCCTTCGACCAGCTTGAATGGCAACCAACAGAGAGCTACCATTAACATCCTCTCGGGAGCAGCTTCCGAGCTCCCCTGCTGCATCACCAACGACCACGACGACAGCAAGAGCAAGCCAACACCAAGCTCGCCTCCATGGCGAAAATCAGAGAGAGCTTCAACCAGCTGACGAGGGCCCTCAGATCTGCGATAACCAAGCATATTAGCACTGCCTTCGCTACATCCCACCTCCAGCACCACCGTCCGCCATGGCCAGCAGCCACCGAGAGGGAGCAACATGCTTCCGATACCGCCCGCAAGAATCAGAAGCAGGCAGAGTGGCATAAAGCCAAACTCCACACAAGGCTCAAACCGAAAGAAAGAACAGCTACTACTACTATCTACAGCGGAGCTCCGAGCACCTCCTCCATCCCTACTCCAAGCAGCAACGCCGCCGGAGCAAGTCCGGATTCGGGCCGGGCGACGGGGGACACGAGCGACTCTCAACGGGGGCTCTCAGGGGATAAGAACGGGGGTGGTTGCCTCATCTCACCGACGTATCCCAATAGATAGTTAACATAAAGCTCAACTAAAATTTGATTAAAAACGGCTGATTTCACTTATAGTTGCGATTTTTTTACAAATGAGGGTCAAAATTTATACAAAAAGACATTAAAAAATAAAGAAAAGTGTCCGGGAACTGCGCCACCAGCTCATCGTGCTCTCTGCGCCGGTTCGACGTACTGCGGTCCCCATCGTTGTTGTCGTCGTCGTCATCGCGCCATTGCTCTTCCGGCTCGTCATTCACCGAAACATTGACGACGGCGGCCTTGTTCTTGGTGACGTCGTTGTCGTCGGAGACGTCAATGATGTCGTTCTCCTTGGCGTGCTCGTTGGCGTCCTTCTTCTCCACGGTGTTGCGCTCGCCGCTGCGAGGACGAGGGGTCGCGGATGATGATGCCCCCACGACAGTACCGCCTCCCTTTTGACGCGCAAGGGAGGTGGCGCTAGCGCCGCCCCGCCCTCCGTCTTGACACTCCCGCAGCCGGAGGAGGATCCCATGAGGATGACGGACGCGAGGCCGCGATCGGCGAGCCAGGGGTGATCCAGGGCACCGACTGTCACCGGGGGCGGCGGCAGGTTGAACCTATACTCGCGGAGGACAACGATGATGGTGCGGCCGGTCAACCATCTCCTCCGAGCGTCGGCATCCCAGTTGACCGAGGTAAACCTGGTCAGCGCATTATTGAGCGCCTCCTCCCGCTCCTACATGAGGATAGTGGTCCAGATATCGTTGTCTTTGCCGTAGTTGGGATCGACCCGCTCGTCCGGCGACAAGTTGATGTGGCGCTCGCGGACGAGAGCGCGAAACCGCTCAGGCGTTTCCGGGAACGACGGGACGACGTGCCTAACTGGCTCATCCCCCAGCCGCCATCAGGTGGGAGACGCACCCAGGGCGGCACCGGGATGTGGTGGTGCACAAAGGAGGCGGCCTCTGTCCTCGTGAGGTGGCTCTTGAACCCGCCACCGCTGCCTCTGGCCTCGTGATTGTGCGCCATTGCACCAGTAATTTAGAAGGTCATTGAGTGAGAGAGGGAAGAGGCGAAAGAGAAGAGGGGAGGGAGAATGTCGATGCGACGAGGCTACGAAAGCGGTGACCTTTATAGTGTTGGAGGGCAGGGAGGGGCCGCGTCCATTGCTTCGACGCCGGCCTCTAAGGCCGCCATAACTCCGGGGATGCGCATGGGAAGACGAGACGCGACGCTTCGGCGCCAGGGAACCGGTGCGCCATTAAAACGCGGAGATCGGCGCTTTGTTGCCACATTAAATGTGAGTGTGTCGCTGCCCGTGCTGCCCGCCCGTTATGTTCTGACGTGGCATGCATTGCCACTTTTGTCGGCACGTCCAGTAGCGACGCAACAAACGGGTGCTGAAACGGGTTTTTTGAACGTGGGATTAGTCCCGTCCGGCAACTTTGCCGCTATAGGTTGCTCGGTGGGAGGCATTTTGTGCCGACGCAACCGATAGCCTTATTAGGGTTGCTATTTGGGGCGCCCATGGAGATGCTCTAACAAAATGCAAAAGATTAGTCTTTCGCTCGTCCACATAATTCTACATCAGATGTGATTTATTAAGACTAAATAAAACATTTCAGCCCTGAAAAGAAGCCGAAAGTACCACGTCACATCTAGTTGGAAAACTTGTTACTCCCATTGAATCTGCCATTTTGGGCCAATTCACTCGCACTCGGTTGTTCTTTGAAGTTTCTTTAAAATGTATACTCCCTCCGATCCAAAAACCACTTAGTACAAAGTTTGTACTATCTTAGTATAAAATGTGCGACATTTTTTATGGATCGGAGGAGTACTAGATGATGTTGGTGCTCGTCTTCAGAGCGCAATACCACTTCAAGCCGTGAGAGGAGCAGTACACATGTGCTGTTGCCGAAAGCCCGAAACACACACACACACACATCCAGACAGCTGCACATTGGCCAATTCGAGCAATACACAGTTTTCAGAATTCTCCAAATTTCATGGGCCATCAGTGATGCACATGACAGCACTGTACGGCCGTATGTGCAGTCAGCTAGCTGCTGAACCTCGCCACTCTCTGGGAGCGATTCTGAAGCGAGAGGCCATGCTTGGCAAGCACAAGCACACCAAAGAGTCAAACCATACTTCCCACCATTGTACTGCATGACAGAGCCGGAGATGCAGCACACACACATGCAGAGAAAAGAAGACAAAAATGCACTGCATTGCATCCCCAGATCTTGGAAAAGATTCAATTAGCAGCAGCAAATTGATCCATTTCACAAACATGAGGTTACCCTTGAGGCTTACATGATTGTTGCCGAGACCTCAAAAATCCCTAGGAAGCAGCAGAAGACTCCATTGCAACTACCAGAGCTAGATCTAGAGCTACCAGCTAGATTAACACTCTAAAAAAAAGAATGGGGGAAATAGTTTCCATAAGACAGCAGGTGCTAAAATTGTTAAGCGGCGGGCAGGAGAAAACGCGGCGGAATCCCAATACTGCCCTCCAGCAACCCCCGAAGCCCTCCGTATGTACAGGCATCCCGTCCGGGGGTAGACCGGTAAAACCGCAGTAGGTGGCAATTGGCTCTGCTGGTTCGCCACCGGTTTGCTTTTGCCAGGGGGCAAATTTCCAATCACGCCCTCCGTGGCAGAAACACAAATACCCCGAACAAGGAGGGCGGAATGGGCTAGTAGTAGAACGGCGTGTCGTCGTCGTCGGCGCCGGCGTCGGAGAGGCCGAGGAGGAGCCGGCGGAAGTCGGCGACGGCGCAGGGGATGCGGAGCGCGCCCGGGTGGCCGTACCCGTACTCCTGCGCGGCGCGCCGGAGCAGCGCCGCGAACGGCGGCCGGCCCAGGAGCTCGGCACGCACCGCGAACCGCTCGACGGGCCCGCCCTCCTCGCCGACGCACACCGGCACGTGCCCCTCTGGCACTCGCGCGCCGCTGCCGAGCCGCCGCGCGCCGAAGAAGGAGGGCGACGAGGAGGCCTTCGCAGCGGTGTCGGCCTGGAGCGGCTGATACGCGCCGGTGGCGGCGCAGGCGTCGGCCGCGGCCACGCGGGAGAGCCGTCTGAGCAGGCGCTTCATGACTGCGGTGTTCCGTCTGAGGATCTCAAGACTTGGAAAGCGGGGACGGCGGCGGGTTCTTGTTCTTGGTGAGGCGGAGAGCGGAGGCTTGAGTTGAGAGCTCACAAGGCGTTTGTACTGGGGTGGCCATGGTGGCTCCTTATATAACGGAAGAGGTAGTGGGAGTCAGTCCATGCGTTGCAGAATGCAGAGAGGTCTTTCCGCCATTGTTTTTCATCGTTGGCATTTGCAAATTATTTTCTCAGAATGGAATTGTATACTATTTATTTGGACAGTTGCTTTGGGTACACGAGAATGATGAGATTACACATGCACATGCACCTCTTCTAATTTTGGCCGCGTTTTGTTCTAAATTGGTATACAGCAAGGTATGACAGCTGTGCATGTGCAACCAAGTACAAATCGCTTGAACCGAGCAGAAAAATGTGCCACAAATAATGTGCAATTCACCATCCATCATGTGGTGTCGTGGATAGTCTTCAAGATAGTGTGCTTCTCCATCATTTTCCTTCTAAGACAACTTACAAATTTCTTACTCGAAATAATTTGTACAGTTTACTTAGCAAGCTGCTTTGAATACTACATAGAGATGGCTTGCTTCTTTAGGCATACATTGTTTCACGATGGACAAGAAAATTTGCATGAACTGGTGTGAATTCACCGTACATCATGTTGTAGCTTTTCAAGATCTTGTGTTTGTTGCATCTTTTCTTTCCTATCTTTCCAAATCGAAAAGTTTTGTAATGTGCGACCGAAACTATAACGTTCATTGTGACGTTCTATATCCCGTGGCATTAGTCGATGCATTGGACACGATGCCATGCGCAATGGACTAGGGGACACCGCTTAGCGGTGTAACTTGACGGTTAATCTTGTGGTAAAATCCCACCCGATTGTTTGTGAGAGGAGTCCATCGAAACAATAAAGGCGAACACCTACTGGATTACCTTTCAACAACTAAGGGCTCCTTTGATTTGTAGGGATAGGAAACATGGAGGGATAGGAAAAGTAGAGGATTGGTTTGGATTGCCCCACGAATCCTACGGGAATGGACGATAGGAATTGGCATAAGTGGGCGTTTGATAGCAGTGTAGGAAAATCACACGAAACCAAGCGGTGTTTTGGCGGCAACAACAGAGCCAGCGGCGCGCACGCTTTTCTTTGCGCCATAGGAAAATTTCCAAGAGCTCGGACCTAATGGAAATATTACTACGGAACACACTGCCAAAAGTCCCATAGGAAAGATTCCTACGGATCCAATTCCTTCGCATCAAACTGCTTCCGTAGGAAAAAGTTCATAGAATCAGAATCGTACGAATCGAACGAGGCCTAATTGTGATTTTCTGTTTTTTTTTGGAACGTATCTTTATTTTAATTTTTATTGGGGACGGTACGTGGTCAGTGACAATTTTGTGTACTACTCCCTCAGTATCAAAATATAAGATGTTTTAATATTTTGTAGATATAATGTATCTAGACATGTTTTAGTGTGTAGATTCATATGCATCTTACACTAAAACATGTCTAGGTACATATTGTCTAGGAAATACTAAAACATCTTATATTTTGATACAGAGGGAGTAGATGGTTGCATTAATAATAATAGTTGAGGACCGTTGGCTTCTTCATTTCTCTAGAAATAGTATTGGATAATATAACCCCAGAATTGAACCCTGAATTTGGAAACAGCATAATGTGCTAGTAGTACTAAATAATTGGACTGATAATGTGCTAGTACAGATATATACTAGGATCGTGCATGGGGAGAAGTGAAGGAAAGGGTGTGTGCATAGCGAAGCGGGCATTTCGTTTCCTTTTCTTAAAGGCCAGCAGAGGGAATTGAATAGGGTGGCGAGGTACGAGTGCGGGTACAGTTGGAGTACCCGGAAGGTACAAGGGACAAGAAGCCGGTGTGGCGGGCCCGGGCGCGCGAGCCTTAAGTAGCACCCGGTTTAGCTCCGACCGATGGGATTCGGGGTCGCGCCGGGACCGCTGCGGCTCGGCCCGGCGTGTCCCGTCCGTAGTCCCGCCCGTACGGTACCGTGCCCGTGGAGTGGTGGTGCGGAGAGAGAGTCCGAGGCGGAAAGCGAGACTTTGCTGGCACCGTGGAGCCCGCCCACTGACCTGGCACATGGAGGGAAGCAAAGCATGTGATTCCAATTTGATAAAAAGATTTATAAATGGAGGAGAGGCAGACAGGCTAGTGATTGAACGGGCCGGACTATTGGAGCACTGAACGAACTGTTGTCAATCCGTAGCAGCAGCGATGAATTCAAGCTGGACCAAAATTAAAGACCATATACGAGCTATCACCGGGGACAAAGTAAAGTGGCATGCATATTTTTAGCGTGTTAGGTATGGTATACGTAGAGTAGGGCGTAGGATGCGTACGTATGTGATCGGTACCGGACACTAGCTAAGCTAGGTGCGTACGTAGGTATAGATACCTCGCCGCGCGAGACATTTTCACGTGGAGAGATGGACCGGCGCGCGTGCATGCCGATCCGGCATGTCCACGGGCCGGACACTGTGCGCGCGCCTAGCTAGTGCCGGCCGGCGATCGAGTGGCCGAGCAGCTGCATACGTAGGCGTCTCGACAAGGCAATTAGGCAAACGTGATCGATCCGCTCCAGACGGATGACACGGACCACGCATCCAACAGTGCTGGCTGCGTTTCGGAGTGTGTTTTTTCCGGAAGCGGCGCGGCATGGCGGTAGGGGGCTGGGGGCGTCGTGAGTTTCGAGCTATCGTTTCACGGCCGGTGTTGTCTCGTGTCGGTTTTTGACGGTACGTGTCACGGTTTGGTGGAAGAACTGATCGCTTGCCCGGCCGGACCCGGAGAAGGTTGTCGATCATGTCATCGGCGTCGAGCGGCCGCTGCTGTCTAAACATTTTTGGTAGCGTAGGAACCGATATGTTTCATGTGGACGCGTGGCCATTGGTTGGTCCATAAGGCACCACCAAAGCTCCAAATTAAGCGTGTATAATTATTCATGCTGTTTTTCGCGTTGGTAAAACCTTCAGCACGCAGTACATAACATGGCATGGATCGACGACTTTGCCAAAGCCGCTAGCTGTAAAATTTCTCGGGTCAAGAAAGGACTCTAACGACCGGCCCTGTGGCCTTTGCTTTCACATTGAGTCAACTAATGATGTTCCACTTAACTTGCAGCGCGGGCCATGCATGCATGTGCTGACTGTACGTACGTGCCAATGGATCGGTATAGGGTCTAGCTAGTCAACACGTGCTCTGCCGGTCGGAAGAATGGAACGTGGGGGAGACACTCGTTTGGCTGGCGCACAAGGTACGGCTCAGTTTTATTGACACGTTTCTTCTTCCCGTGCCAATTCGACCATGCATGTTAGGTTCGGCAAGAACCAACCAATGGCACAGCTAGCTAGCTCGATCGATCACTGGCTTTGTTTGGAGGACATGCCACGCACGTCGAGCCCATTCTTCCACGCAGCCGCACATGGCGTGCCTCCAAGGACGTCGATCGATGGACCGGGGACGATTTAAACAACAGTGCCATCAAGTGAATGTTGTCTATCCTCGCTAGCGGCACGCAAACTTGCAAAGCGGTCACGCGTGGCATGTTGGACCTAATTTATAACCGGTGCAACAACACGAGCTTAAGAGCAAGTACAATAAGGTGATGTAAGCGGGCAATAAGGATTAAAATAGCATTTTTGTGATGATATGGAGAAGAAATAATAGGAGAGAAGGTGAGTGAGCTCTCAGGACATCTCCAACAATGGCCATGTCATCGTAAGATAGCATGACAAATCATCTAAAATCCTACATGGCATAGTAATAATGACGTGAGAGAATGTGAGTTGTATGATATGCAACCAACAAGGTAGCATACATGCCAAGATACTGTTTTCTTTGATCCCACTAAATTGACTATATGATTGGATAGATTGTACTACTTTACCAACAACACTACCAACAAATCATTGAGATAGCCGTATGATATATTGTTGGTTGATGAGTTGGACTAATATCATACGGGTTTATCTTACAACCCATTAAAGATGCCCTCATGCAAGAGACAGCTGCAGCACGTGCTCCTAGGCACCTTGTGAGAGTGGAATGTGGGTCATGTCTTAATAAATCAACATACCTTTTTATCTAACTATTGTACATGTTGGCTTTATGGTTGGCTATAGATGACGTGGCAAGTCCTTATAGCCAACCGTTGGCTATACTATTGAATTTGCTCTAATATAACTACGGATCGAGAACCCATAATAATCATGTCCGGTGGAAAAAAATTGTCCCCTCCTCCCTCTCCCGTGTCACTACCATGGGCGAGGGGGCAAGGGAACCCGAAATCCTCTGCCCTAGCCGGCAAATAAGTGCCACGCTAGCGGGTGCTCGGGGGCAGTGGCTCAACGGTAGGGACATCACGACAACGGTGGTGGGTGGAGCTTGTTAAATAATTAGACAGAATTTCACGATTAATTTTGGAATATAGATCCTTACAATAGCAGCTATTAACATATGAAACTTGAAACGTACTAGATGCAGTAGACAACATGAATAGCAGCACCCTCTGAGGTGCGTATCACTGAGGTTGATAAGAGCCCTGGTTTAGCCAGTGAATCACTGCCTTCTGTTGTTGCTCCATCCTCCTTCACTCCAGCTCAGCCTGCACCCTCAAGGAGCAGTGCCAGGATCAATGCATCTGGAAGAGCTAATGAGATGATACTTCAGAGAGCTACTCAATCTATCTCCAGGAGGGATGACGGTAAACCTTTGTGCTCTACTTCTTCCACGGGGTGTCGAATCTTCCACTTGTTCTGTGGGATTGTTGTCTTCTACTTCTTCCACGTGGTTAGTTTCTTCCGTGTTATCCGCGACTTCAGATTGCACCATTCCGACAAAGTGTGATCTTATTGCAGGCATCTCCGTAGAGGCGGCAATTTCAGTGCAGTTTTGGCGACTTGAGCATAATTCGGTATCGTAGTTTTCCTCGATAGGGTATAGGACGGGTGGGATAAATTTGCTTCCACCACATAATCCCATAGCCTCTGCAGTCAATCCGATAAAAATATTTGCAGATCCAATCGGTAAAACGCAGGCACTTACCAGGTGATTCCGTGCTGACATATATGATCCGTTGTCGAGGAAGCGCCCGACATCGCCGTCGAAATCCAAGCTTCGGCAGTTATTGAACTGCCGATTCCGCCGAGTATCCCCGATCGAAACGTAACTCCTGACACCGCTGGCCCCACGGTGGGCGCCAACTGTCGAGACATCGTAGTAAGGATCATAGACGGGGTTCCATGAGCCTACGGGTAGAGACATGGGGGACGTGGTAGTACGACAATCGAGAACACCAAGTTTTACCCAGGTTCGGTACGACGCAACTAGGCGGCGTTCCTACTCCTGCAATCTCACTAAATCGGGGCTGAACCCTGAAGTATACAAAGAACAATGGTGAGTGTGGTTTCACTAACTCGGCGAGGATCAACTTCTCGACGAGTTGGCTTCTAGCTAATTGTCTGTGTCTTTCTTCTCTCCCGTCCAGCTTTATATAGATAGACGGGTTAGGGCTTACAGAAAGGAAACCTAGAAGACTACGGAAAGCATCTAACTTGGAAAGTAAGAAATCCGTCTTCTTCTCCAAGCCACACCACTTTGGGCCGTGGTCCGGGTTCTTCTAGAATCCGGCTTCCTGTGCATCAGCTTACTAGCCCGCCCAATGGAATGTGATCCATTACCAACAGGACACCCTTGTAATCCGGCTCTTTAGGCCAATGCCGGATATACCCCTAATCGGTATATATCCGACATTAAGCCTTATAGATTTTAAAGTAGTGTAGAGCCCCATCTTTAGTTTGCAACAAATAAACATAACAGAATCTAGTAGCATCATCAATTAACGTCATGAAATATCTCTTTCCGCCTTTTGTTAACGCACCATTCATCTTGCATAGATCATAATGTATGAGTTCTAGAGGTGCCAACTTTCTCTCCTAGGCTGTCATGTGAGGCTTCCGAGGTTGGTTAGATTGCACACAACTATGACACTTAGAACCTTTCTGGCAATAATGAAATTCGGAATTAAAATTAAACTGGATAGACAAAATAAGTAACACAAAATTAACATGACATAAACGAAAGTGCCAAATACTTGCATCTAATTCAACACTGCCAGAAATATGGTTTACTGACTTATTGCAAAATTTCGAAAGTGCAAATCGGGACAAGCCTCCGCACTCATATCCTTTACCAATAAATTGTCCAAATCTTGGCACAACTACGTTATTGGACTCAAACACTAATTTAAACCCATCTTCGTAAATAAGGGAGTCGCTGACGAGATTATTATTCATAGTAGGTACATGTTGCATGTTCCTCAGCTGTACGATCTTCCCCGAAGTAAACTTCATATCTACCGTGGCAACAACACGAACAGACACTACAACATACTAGGCACGTAAAGACGTTAAAAAACGATGGAGGATATGGGAAAATGTAGTCAACGATATATATTACTACGTACGGAATATATTTTTTTCTCAAAAATATGCGGGAATATTTTCATAAGCGGTAAAACTATGAAAGTTAGCACCCAAACGGAAAAAATAAACTTTATCCATTCTTTGTGAAAATAATTTTTCATAGTATTTTGAAAGATATTTTTTTACATCCAAATAATTGGGCAATAAATCCCAATAAAGCGACCCGACTAGGCCTTAAATTTGGGCAGAAGCGAGTCGGCTTGGCTTGATTAAGGTCGTTAAGATAGTTAGCAAGTTGTTTAGGTAGCAAGTTAAAACTGGAACTCGGGTTGACTCGCAAAACTTGCGAGTTTGCTCGTTATGCTCGTCAAAATCACTATGTTGTTGTTGTTCTCTTGGCAGCTAGTATCGTGAGAAACAAATATGGATTTGCAATAGTTCATAACTTGCATGCTCTCTATTTTACTCCGGCGTGTATTTTACCATTAATAGGCTTTCTTTTTTCTTATCGAACTTTGTATTTCAACTATGGTTATTTTTCCTCAACAAAAAATAATTCATCCTTCAGAATTATAGACGCATTCGAAAACGTCTTAAAATTCGTCCCTAGTATCCACAAATTATAAAATTTATTTATTTAGCTTGTTGATAAATAAAAAATTGAGACATTTTGTGGAACGTCTTAAGAAACGTCCATACGTTGAGCTTCTCACATATCCTAGGGACGAAAACAACTGCGTCTCACACACAACGTCTCTACGTGATGATTTTGTTGTAGTGAGAAGCATGTGATCCATTCCCCATTAAGATGGAAGAATCCCTAGCGACCTAGTAAGAAGTGAAAAACGCCCGCATCAATCCATCAAGATGGATACTGAAAAATTGAAACTACCATTGGTAAATTACCATACCCATTAGTGTTGCTAGAGTTCACCGTGTTGACATTCGTGGAGCCTTTCTTCCCTTTCTTGTCTACACGCTCTAGGAAGTCAACAGAAAAGTGACCGAGCGCTCTACAAGTATAGCACTCGAGTTTAGCTTTGTTTAGCACCTTATTTATTTTTATTATTTTTAAATGTGGTATTATTGACAAGACCATTGAACTCTGGCTTCTAGTTCCTTTTGTTCTTTCTATTGTTCTTGATGTGATGATTTTTCTACACATATTGGCACTAGACTGAACATTGCCAGCTATCTCATTTGTGTCCTTCGCCCGAGCTTATGTATTATTAGTATGAGGAAAATAGATCAGGGTCCATAGTTCACTAGTGGTGTATCTCCATAAAAGATAGATAGCATGTTGGGTAAAAAAATTATAGATGGGCAATTTACAGATATAAAGGCTGCACCTAGTGCATATGTATGACATGATAATTACTATGTGATTCATGCGGGCATTACAAGAAGATACATAAACCATTATCCAACTACAGCTATGACTAATAATCCATCCTCAGAATGTCATCCGAGCAAACATTGGGTATTAAGTTGCAAGCAACAGATAATTGCGTTAAGCAAAGTGTGTAATGTAAACAATGTAAACATCGTTGTTTTCTCCCTAATGGCAACAACACATCTCCCACCCGTTACGTTTCTGTCACTCGAGCGTGAGTAAAAGGGAGGCATGAAGCCACTATCGAGCGTAATTACTCCCTCTTGGAGTTACTAGCATCTACTTGGCCAGAGCATCTACTAACAACGGAGAGCATGCAATATCATAAATAACATACACATGAATAAAACATGATAGATTGATAATCATTGGACATAACATTAGATATTCATCAGATCCCAGCAAACACAACATGTAGGATCAGAATAAGATGATCTTGATCATGTTAGGCAGCTCACAAGATCTAGACATGAGGCATAAAGAGGAGAGAACAACCATCTAGCTACTGCGATGGACCCGTAGTCTAGGGATGAACTACTCACGCATCACTCCGAAGGCATTCATGGTGATGAAGAGTCCTCTGGTGATGATTCCCTCTACCGGAAGGGTGCCGGGGAGAGCGCCAGAACTCTCCCTAACTAGGGTTGACGATGACGGTGGTTGCGGATGTTTTTGGTGGAAAAGACTAGTATATTTAGGATTAACCTCCCGAGAGGTATAAATAGGCGAGAGGGCAACATCAGTGAGCAGCCAGGGGCCCCACACCACCCCTGCGCGCGGCCAGAGGGGGGCGCCGCCTCATGGTATGGGGCCCGTAAGGCCCTCTCCGGACCCCATGTACGTGACTACTTTCTAAGACTTCTGGGTTTTGTTTCGTTCAATTCCGAAAATATTTCCAGAATAACTTTTCTGAAACTAAAAACATCAGAAAATATGAACCGCCTTTGTGGCATCTTGTCAATAGGTTATTCCCAGAAAATCCATAAAAATGACATAAAGTGTATAAGAAACATGTAGCATGTGGCAAGAAAACAACATGGAACATCAGAAATTATTGATACGTTTGAGACGTATCAGTACACACTAAACATGGTAAACCAGTTGCCAGGGACACACATCATGTACCTATCCGTTATAAAGGAAGTAGCCATTGGTGTAGCAGTAACAAGGTTGGTGACGAAGGTTCAAATTAAATGCCGCTTGAGGCGGCGGTACGCAACACCGCCTGACTTGCTAGGTAGACGGCCCGTTGTGGAAGCAGCGAGCAATCACGCGAAGCGTTTCCCAAAAACCTATTTCGCCCTCTGCCGTACAGGACCACAAGGATGACTTGTTCTGGAGACCTTCTCTCCCGTTCGCCAGTGCTCAGGATGGAGTAGACTACGGTGGCGGGGTAAGGAACAAGGTGTGCCAAAACTTAGATTTGTTTTAGTGTGTGTTGAGGCGCACGCCGCACATTCCTTTATAGTGCGGTTCAAAAAACCCTAACAGGTACAATGTGGGAAGCCCACATCGCACACAAGCCCAAGTCGGTTGCAGCACACGATTCGGGAGCGACCCAACCCCCCTAAGCCGTGACGCGTCCATAAACAACGCTAGACTGTGGTGACCCGGCATACCCTGCATGTTGTAGTACGCCAGTCGTTGATATAACACTCACAAAATACCGTTCCACAAATATTACATCCCTCAGGGTGGTACAACAGAAACATTGCGGGTCTGATCATCATACAACAAATATATTACAGAACAAAATGTACTGACAAGAGGATGAGCCCACGACGAGGTCATCCATTATTGAAGTTAGAACATCAACTGAAAAGTAAAGCAGGTGCTAACACGGGAACTCAACAGCCAACAAGAGGGTCCATGGTTGCTCGATTTGACCGTGATAAGTATTTATTTCAGACTAGGCTAAACCTAGTCAGACTCATTCCCCTCGGGGTCAACTCCGTACTGAATGATGTAGTCGACTCCTTACACCCCTCCGGAGAGGTCCGGATCCTCGTAGAAGATGTCTTCTTGGCCTCCAAGGATATTGAAGGACGCTTTTTCTAAGTTCTCATAGCCTAAGCAGGGGGTCAAACGGGATTGAATGAGTAACGAGCGTTACTCAGCAAGTTCATTAAGTATAGAAGTAATTGATGCACTAACTACGATCCTCGACTCTAAAGAGTCTAGACAGATGCAAAGTTTTGTCAAACTTTATTCAAGAGGTTGCTTTTAATATTGAAAACTATGCCCGCCAGACCATCATAGGACTAGAACTTCATGGAGTTGCCTTTCCTGTAGCGTTCGCAGTTCCATCCCGGAACAAGGGTAACATGCCACATCCTTTTACACTCTGCAGAGGTGTGTTACTTTACCCATGGGCGACCAAGACCATGTTGCACAACCAGGCGCGCGATCCTGTCCACTCCCACTCAGGTGTGGGGCCCGGTTGTTGGTCCAAGCCAAACCGTGCTTCTCCGCACAACGCATGCCCACCCATTTCCACCAGCAGGTTGAACACCTGATTCCACCCCTCACGATGGAGATCTACGTGCCCCTAGCAGACACTCATAGACCCCAAAGTCCGTGGGACGTAAGGGCTCCCTCCCATGTGCATGTAGTCCTGCAGAACCTACAGCATACGTCTCTGGCAGTCCGTTGACATGCGAACGAGAAAAGTTCACAGCTGACTTACTCCCCCCATAGAAGACCCATGGTCAACGCGATATCTATGGCGCACCGAGTTCTGACGGCATTGGTTGTTAACTCCTAGGTAATACTTTCCCGTGCAGATGAACCTTCCTTAGACCTATTCATCTTACCATGGTTCCATCCGCCCACAAAACAGAACACTACCACTCGAGTAGTCATTCAATTAGTCATATTATTATAAAAGTAGGATCATGCATTCTTTTGAGCGGAGGTGGTATTACGATAAGGTTTTGAAAATAGTTGTTATGAGATAGTTCAAAGGACATGAGCAAGTGATGAACTTGCCTTGATACGGACAGGTATTGAATTTTGAAGCTTGAAGTGGATCCCGACTTCCTTGTTATACAAAACACCATCATTGTCTGGTAAAGACAATGTTTAAAGAAGCAAACGATGCTATTGAGGCTGCCCGCGTACACACCCTAGGCATCGCCATCCCATCGCGGTTGCTTCCACCAGTCCTACAAACCGATGGAGGTACCGATGGCGCCAGAGGTGTAGGACGAGGTGGTGGAGTTTCTTATCAGCGCCGGACAGGGTGCCGAGGAGGCCAGCCCGGCATCACCGTCGGAAGAAGCGCGCCGCGAGGTGGCCCAACCTTCCGGGACGGTTCTGCGCGGTGTTCCCCACCACATCCGGACGTGTCGGCGAGGTACATTGTGCCGTCGCTGCTCCGGGCCGACGAGCACGACGACGACGTCCCCGGCTTGGGGTGGGATCTGTTGGACTCGGTCGCATAGATGAGAGGGACTGCCTCGGTTGGCTGGAGACCATCGAGGCCACGGCAGAGATGGCATCTTCCTCCACTGACGCTTCCACCTCACGTGCATGTGGAGATGGTGTGTTCTCCTCTCGTGTCGCATCCTCGCCCATCGTCCTGCACGAGGATGACGACGACAGCGTTGAGTTGGACGACCTAGAAAGCCCGTGGGGTTCAATTTTGTTCAAGTTATTGAAAAATATATCAAAAACATTTTAATGAGATCTAATCCTTTTATTACTTAAAATCTTTTTAAAAAAATTTAGTTTGGGGGTGCACCAGTGTGGGGGGTTACCTCCCAACGTGCCGGACACCAGTCCGGCGCCTCTCAAAGCGGACAACAGTTTTGCGATGCCGGATAGAAGTTGGGGGCGCTTGTTGAGATCCTCTAAATGCACACACAGTGGCGCTCCTATCCGCGATTTTTTTTTACAAATATGACCCTTCCGAATTGTATTGTCAAACTAACTCCTTCCAAATTTTATTGTCAAAAATATCCTGCCCGTAGGAGAAAAAGCGACACGTGTACTTTCAGCCATCTCAGCTGGCGGAAAGACACTTCCCCCCAATAGAGCAGGCGGAAAGTCGCTCAGATGGTGGTAAGAGACTTTCTGCAAGCTAAAATGGTGGGAAGCACAGGTGTGTCACCCTGCCGGGTACTTTCGACAATAAAATTTGAAGGGTTAGTTTTGATAATACTATTCAGCAAGGGGTTATATGTGTAAAAAATCCCTATCCACTTCCTTTGCGTGGAGAATAATGGGACAATGCACGAGCCTCATAGGGCCGGCTGCTCTCATATATATAGACGGATTATAGGTACAACACTAAAATATACGGGGATCTATACTAGTCATAATACATATCTCAACACCCCCCTCAGTCGAAGTGTCGGGACCGACACATAGACTGGAGAGAAACTCTGGAAAAGTCGTCGATGGCAATCCCTTCGTCATGATGTCTGCAAACTGCTGAGATGTCGACACGTGTAGAACTCGAACGTGACCGAGGGCAACCTGCTCACAGACAAAGTGGATATCCAGCTCAATGTGCTTGGTGCATCGATGATGAACGGGGTTGGCGGAGAGGTAGACAGCCGATACGTTATCACAAAATACCACCGTGGCCTTGTCAACAGGACAAGAGAGCTCGTAGAGAAGCTGACGGAGCCACGTGCACTTAGCCACGGCGCTGGAGCGAGACACGGTGGGCTGCCGCTTAGAGGACCAAGAGACGAGCGACGAGCCGAGATAGACACAGTAGCCTGATGTAGAGCGCCGCGTGTCGGGGCAACCAGCCCAGTCGGCATGCGAGTAGGCGACGATGTCGGTCGAGGGCAAGGCAGGAGAGGCGTGCAGCGAGAGACCAAAGTCCATGGTGCCGCAAATATAGCGGAGTATCCGCTTCACCGCGGACCAGTGGACGTCCCGTGGAGCATGCATATGCAGGCACCTGCTGTACGGCGTACTGCAACTCCGGGCGTGTCAGCGTCAAGTACTGTAGAGCACCGACGATGGAGCGGTAGAACGGCGCGTCGGAGGCCGGCGATCCATCACTCGCCAAGAGCTTGGCCTTCGTATCAACAGGAATATGCGCGGGGTGACAATTAAGCATCCCTGCGCGCTCGAGGAGCTCATGGGCGTACTTCCACTGATGAAGGAAGAACTCGTCCGCGCCCCGGACGACCTCAATACCGAGGAAGTAGTGGAGCGGGCCGAGATCCTTCAGAGCGAACTCAGCGCGAAGACAGTCGGTGAGCTGTCGAAGAAGAGCATTTGTGCAAGCGGTCAGGATGATGTCGTCGACGTAGAGCAGAAAGTAGGCGGTGTCGGTGCCGTGTCGATAGACGAAGAGCGACGCGTCGGAGCATGTAGAGCGGAAGCCAAGCTGATGGAGAAACGCGGCGATGCGTTGGTACCAGGCACGAGGCGCCTGCTTCAGTCCATACAAGGACCGAGAGAGCAAGCACACGTGGTCCGGGTGGTCGGCGTCGACGAAGCCGATGGGCTGCTGGCAGTACACCTGCTCGGAGAGATGACCGTGGAGGAAGGCGTTGGAGACGTCCATGTGATGCACCGGCCAGGCACGAGAGGCGGTGAGATGCAAGACGGTGCAGATCGTGGTCGGTTTGACAACCGGAGCATATGTGTCTGTGAAGTCGACGCCGGCGCGTTGACGAAATCCACGGACCACCCAACACGCTTTGTAGCGCTCCAGCTTGCCATCCGGGCCAAGCTTATGCTTGAACACCCACTTGCCGGTGATGACGTTGGCCCAAGGAGGAGGAAGAATCAACTCCCAGGTCCGATTGCGCTGAAGCGCGTCGTATTCCTCCTGCATGGCGGCGCGCCAGTGTGGGTCGCGCAAGGCAGCCCGAGCAGAGGTGGGTACCGGCGACGGCGCGGACGTGGACGCCGTGCAGGCGTACTGGTCGGCGGGGTACCGTTTGGACGGTTTGCGCATGCCCGCACGCGCACGGGTGAGCATGCTTGTAGGGTCCGCGGCCGGAGGGGGCGACGGGGCCGGTGATGACGAGGCCGAGGAGGAGACCGCACTGGTGACGGCGACAGCGGCGTCGCGGGCGGTGACGGCGGCGCGGACGACGGAGCTGGTGGCGGCGTCGCGGACGACGTCGAGGGGGCAGTGGCCGAGGGACCCGGCGGGGCGGGCGCGGGAGGACCTGCCGCGGTCACTCGTCGGCGCGACGGGCCGGCCGTAGGAGGGCCAGCGGGCGTCGAGATCATCGTCGTCGAGGCTACCTGCTGAAACGGAAACATCAACTCGTCAAAGTAAACGTGCCTCGAGGTGAAGACACGATGCGAGACCAGATCGTAGCAGCGGTAGCCCTTGGTGTTGGCTGGGTAGCCGAGAAACACACAAGGGAGAGAGCGCGGCGTGATCTTATGCGCGGCGGTGGCAGTGATGCTAGGGTAGCAGCGGCAGCCGAAGATCCGAAGATCGTCGTAGGTGGGCGGCACACCAAAGAGAAGCTTGTGCGGCGTATAGTGCCAACGCAAGCGGCAGGGGCGGATGTTGACGAGGAGAGTCGCCATGGCGAGGGCATCCGGCCAGAACCGTGGGGGCATATGGGCGTGAAACAAAAGAGTGCGCACGCAGTCGTTGAGAGTACGAAGAATGCGTTCGGCGCGACCGTTTTGCTGAGAAGTGTATGGACACGTGAGACGAAAAATGGCACCGTGGGAGGCGAGGAGTGTGCGGATGGTGATGTTGTCGAACTATTTGCCGTTGTCAGTTTGTAAAGCGTGGATGGGGCGGCCGAATTGGGTGGAGACGTATGCGAAAAAGGCAGTGAGGGTGGCGGGGACGTCGGATTTTCGGCGAAGAGGAAAGGTCCACACAAAATGTGAGTAATCATACAGAATAACAAGATAATATGTATAACCGGAATTACTTGAAATTGGCGAGGTCCAAACATCACTATGAAGAATCTCAAAAGGAAACGATGCGACTGTGGAGGAAGAACTAAACGGAAGGCGAACATGTTTGCCTAGAAGACATGCTTCACAAGAGTGAGCATCCGTTTTATTACAAGTGAAATCAAATCCTTGCATTATTTGACGAAGAGTGGTGGAGCTGGGATGGCCGAGGCGAGCGTGCCATAGGTCGACGCCGGCGGACAGGGCGAGTGTGTCGCTGGTGGTGGAAGAGGACGACCGTACGAGGTACAAATCGCCGGGGTTGTCACTGCGGTGGAGAAGCATCCGAGTACGACCATCCTTAACAGAAAAACCAGAGGAGTCAAATTCCACAGTCACATTATTATCACGAGTGAGAGAACGAACGGAGACAAGGTTTTGAATTAAATAAGGAGAAACAAGAACGTTGTTAAGTGAGACAGGATTGGAAGTGGAGGGAAATGTGCCGGAGCCAGTGTGAGTGGTGGGAAGAGCATGACCGTTGCCGACGATTATGCGGGAGGAGGTGGAAGCGGGAGAAGTGTGCGAGATATTACCGGGGTGAGCTGCCATGTGCGCGGAGCATAGTTTAAAATAGCGGGCTATTGCATATAGCCCCCGCGATTTTAGAAGCTATGAAAGGCTATAGTCGGGCTATAGACGGGCTATAACCACATAGCCGTTTTTCTACAATATTGAAAAAATAGTAAAATTTAGACAACATATAATCATTTATATAGTATTATTCGGAGTTTAAATAACAACTATTCTTGACACAGTTCAACAGTTCTGAAACCAGATCGCTATGAGTCGCACTCGCACCTCACAATAGCAATTAAACAAGTACCGGTGATTGATTTGGGCTCCGGAATTGACGGAGGTGACAAATTTGGTCCAAATTTTTTGGTCTCCTAGACGGGATATAGCTGGGCTAAGAGACTATATCTGGGCTATATTCATACAGCCGGGCTATTAGCGGCTATTCTCCATATAGCCTCTGAAGACTCTAGCCGTAGCCCCAAGCCTCTGGGAAGGCTATAGCCTGGCTATAGCCGGCTATTTAAAACTTTGGCGCGGAGGCGCCGGTGTCCATGAACCAGTCGCCGCCACCACCGTACGTGGCCGCCGTGGGAACGGTCTGGAGTGTGTTCATGAGGGCGGGGTCCCACTGGGCCGTGCTCGGGGGTGCGACGTAGTAGGTGGCGGGAACCGGGGGCGCTGCATAGTAGCTGGGCGCGCCGGCGGGCTGGGGCTCCGTGAAGAAGGCCTGGTGCGAGGCCAGGCGCGGCACCGGGGTGCCCGGGTAGGGGGCGCGCGGCAAGGGCATGGTGTAGGCGTGGACAACTCCTGTCCAGGGGTTGTGACCGGCGAGCCAAGGCGGGGTAGGGGTGAACTTCTGCAGGGGACGGGGCTGGGGGGCAGGAGAGGCGGTGTTGTCGCCGCCGTTTCCACCTCCATTGCGACGTCGACGTCCGCGGCGGCCACCGCCGCCATTTCCACCGCCGTTGCCGTTGCCACCAGGTGGCGGTAGAGGCACGAGCGGAGGGGGCGAGTAGAAGCCGGGAGGTGGGCCTGGGGCGCGAGGCGCGGGGGTCGGGGCGGTGGGTGCGGGTGCGGGGACACCCCGTGCGAGGCCGGCGACGAAGGCGGTGTAGGCCGCCCGAGCCCGGAGGTGCTTGAGCCGGCGCTCCTCGAGGCGTAGGTAGGCCACGGTCTGCTCGAAGGATGGCGTGGAGAGGAGCGTGAGGTTGGAGGCGGCGTTGCTGAGGTGTTCGCCGAGGCCGGCCGACAGCGTGGAGAGGAGGATCTTGTCATCGATCGGGAACTCCAAGTCGCGCAGCTCGTCGGAGAGGCTCTTGAGGCGAAGGACGTAGTCGTCGAGGGAGAGATCATGCTGATGAGTGCCGAATAATTCCTGCTCGAGGAAGGTGACGCGCTGAATTTTGTTGTCGGTGAAGAGGCCGGTGATCTTCATCCAGACGGTGTGCACGGAGTCACCGTCGCAGACGACCGTGCGGAATATCTCGGGGGAGACGGTCTGGAAGAACCAGCGGATGACGTTCGCGTCGATTGCCAACCAGTCGGGGTCGCGCGGCATCGCTAGGAGGTCGTTGGTGCCGTCGACATGATCAAGGAGATCATACTCGCGGAAGGGAAGACCGAAGTACGTCTTCCAGGAGAAGGAGTTGGCAGCGGTGTGAGAGAGCTTCACCGGCACGCGCTCGAGGATGGGGACATCACGGATGATGGCGACGGAGGGGCCGGCGAAGGGGTTGCTGCTCCCAGAGGCGGTTGAAAGTGCACTATGGTCAACTAGAGGGGGGGGGGTGAATAGGTTGACTACCAATTTTTCTTTTCTTTTCCTTTTAGTGGGGCTTAGCAAGATAAAGTAAGGTTCTCTAGATGTGCAACTAGGTGAGCAACCTATGTGAACAAAACGATATGCGCAACGGAAGTAAAGCGTAAGGAAGTAAAGCAAACAACAAGTGTAAACAAGGATATGATTCACCGTAGTTCCTTCTCAAAGAGAAGTACGTCTACGTTGGAGAGGTGGGGAGCCACCTAGGCGCTCCTCAATAGCACGGTTGTGCACACCTTGTTCTCCTTGAGCTTCTCCGGTGAGGGAGATGCTCGTTTCCACTATGAGGTCGACTTGAAGGCGTTGACCAAACCCTTACAAGGACTTGAGGTCACTCCACAAGATGGATGGAGGCTCTCAAGCAATCCGTAGCTTCTTGCAACAAGGTGGAAACTACAAGCACGAGATCTACTAAGGTTTCTAGGCCTCAAGTAGGATTCTAGATCTACTAGGTTGTGGTGGATGGATTTGAGATTCCTTTGGTGGAAGTGTGGATCTAGGTCTCCTCTAGCTCTCCACCAAGTTTGGGAGTGTTTGGGTGGACGGAGTGGGAGATCTAGGTGGTTGAAGCTTTCATTAATGGCTAGGAGAGAGAATGGGAAAAGCTTAGCATTTAAGAGGTAGGGGAAGGGGTATTTATACCCCTTGCATTTAAGTGGCCATTGCAGTCCAGTTCCACCGGAGGCTCCGGTGGTTTCACCGGAGGCTCCGGTGGTCTCCTGTTCACTGCGCAGTTGCGCAGTGCCCTAGCTTGTACGCGGTGGAGAACGGCCCGGAGGCTCCGGTGGAAATTGCGGAGGTTCCGCCCACCGGAGGCGCACCGGAGCTTCCGGTGGAACCTCCGTCCTGCGGTAACAGAAGGGTGGTTTAGCGGAGCTACCACCGGACCCTCCACCGGAGCCCATTTGCACTGGACCATGGGGTCCACCGGATGTCCACTGGAGGCTCCAGTGGAACCTCCGCCCTGCGGTAACAGAAGGGCATTTTGGCGGAGGTGCCACCGGAGGCGCACCGGACCCTGCTTGCGCGTGGGCCAAGCGTTTGGCGGATGGCGGAGCCTCCGGTGGAATTAGCGGAGGTTCCGCCCACCGGAGATCCACCGGAGGTTCCGCTGTAGGTTCCGTTCTGCTCTAACAGAGGGGTGGTTTGGCGGAGCAACCACCGGACCTCCACCGGACCCTGAGCGGAGCCTCCGGTGGATTCACCGGAGCCTCCGCTCCTGCAAATTTGGTTCCCAGGCTCCCTTTCGCCTAGCACTTTTCATATAGAACAAGCATGTGCCCCATAAACTTAGTGAACCTAATAACCTGGGCATTTTCATTCATTGAACAAACATTAGATCAAATGGTTATGTTGTCATATGATTACCAAAACGGACGATGATCTTTCATTCTCCCCCTTTTTGGTAATTGATGACAACATAACAATTTGCATGATTATGGACACAATATGAACGGAGCTCCCCCTAAAGATGTGCTCCTTTCATATTGAGATCATCTAAGGCATGATATAAAATAGTAATATGACAATGATAGCACAAATAGTAATATGACAATGATAGCACATAACACATAAATAATATCACGAGGTTCACGATAGATACGAATAATGTAAACAAACGAAGTTCCAAATAGTTCAAATAAACTCTCTCAAGAGAAAGATGCAAATCGAGAGAGCTTGAGGGAGACCCATGCAAATGCCCGTTCCTAATATAAATATCTCCCCCTTTGGCATCAAGCTACCAAAAAGAGAGATAGAACAAGATGCAAACGTCCCAAATCACTCGGAGGAGGAGGAAGAGGCTTCCGGAGCCGGGGAGGGATCACGGTGGTGAGAGCTAGTGGCTTCATCTCCTTCTTCCTCGGACCATTCAATGAGCTTGCCCTTGGAGTCCTTTGCTTGCCATGCATCCCAATCTGTGATGCTATCAAGAGCCGGGGATTCAATGGAGAGACCCTCTTCACGGAGACGTTCACGAGATGCTTGAGCCTTTTTGCGGTCCTTGAGTTCCCGATCATAATGTGCTTCCCATTGATGTTGCTCTATTTTCTTGTTCAACCAAAACACTTTCTTGAGAGCCCGTGCCATCCATTTGAAGGCATTGCTAGAGGGAGGAGGTTGAGATGGACCCTCGGCTTCTTCCTCATCAACAATGATGCGAGGCCTAGCCTTGTGCTTGCGGACGGCGGGAGTTGGATGCACAACGGGTTCGGTATGATCTTTCATGAGAAGCCTCTTTTCCGTGTGAGAGATCCAATTTGCATCATCAAGAGGTTCATTCGGAAACTTCTTATTCCATACGTCAAGGATAATCCTCATGATAAATGGCCCAAAACAAGCATTCTTCCGGTTGGCAACGGCATACCACAACTCATTCCAAATATAATCCAACACATCAAGCTTGCGTGGAGGGTCATCCATCCGGTGTTGGTGAGTAAGGAGCATAAGGTTCTTCAAGAAGCCTTGAATCTCATCCACATTGCCCGCCTTTGGGTTGATGGTCTCGCGATAGATGCGCACATGATGTCATATGTGGGATAGAGGCCCTTCACAAACCCAACGGCGTATTTCTTCCAATGATAGAGAGGAGTGAGTCCATCCTTGGGAAGTGAGGAGGTGTTAATGACATGAACTCGGAACCATCCGTTTGCAAATGCTTCTCCCTCAGCAAATGGACCAAAATCTGGGTAGCCACCAAGAATGACACCAACATCTTTCCATGTGATGTCAAGCTGCTTATCCTTAGTCATCCAAATCATATTACGCTCGGTCTCATTGGAGAGATGAACCGTGGCAAGAAACTGACAAACAAGCTCTTCGTCGAAATCTTGTTGAAGAGTGATAATAGGACCAAGACCAAACTTTTGAATGATCTCAAGAGCCTCTCCAAAGTACTTGTGATTCCTTTCCATGTGTCCAATATTGATGGCGTGTTGAGGGACGACATTTTCCTTCGGCTTCCTCATCAAAATCTCATTGTAAATCTGTGCTTGGTAGATGGTGTGAAAACGAGGATCCTTACCCCGGAATTGGGGAATCAAACGATCCCGGGCAATCACATATGGGTTCGCACCCCTTTCCTTCAAGAACATAGCCTCGGACATCTTGGAGGCGGTTGTTGTGGTGTTTCTTCTTGGCAAAGTCTTCTCGGGAGCCGGGAAGCGCTTGCGTTTGCCTTGAGAGCTGTCAAGTTCGGCTTGAACCTCATCCACGGGTGGAGGCTTGCGGCGGCCGGTGGTCTTGTACCGTTGCCCTTTTCCCTTGGAACCGGAAGCATCTAAGAGAGAAAGCAAGAAGAACATGAAGAACGAGTAAAGCTCGAGACGATAAAGCACGCACAAAACCAAGAAACCGATATACTCATGGTTGTCGGGGGGTTACCCCCGAGTAGGGTAAAGGCAAGTGCTAAAGGCAAGATCAGAAGGGGTGTTTGGCCGAGTAGCCGGCTACCTGGTACTCGCTACCCGGTCGACTGCTACCCGGTCTCACACCTAGACAGCCAGAAGGATGAATCAAGAGAGTTATGCTCCTCTGAATAGAAGAGCTGGTCCGAGTAGAAATGGCGAGAACCTACTCGGGCCAGAAGTCAAAGGAGCCGTTCTGACACCGAATCCCGCGTATCCCGGGTCCGTACTTGGCACTGTTCACAGCACTGTTCATCTGGGGACGGCGTACCTGACAGCGACAGTGTGTCAGCAGGGCGTCGCAGGATAGGGCGGACCTACTCTGTGTTCGCACAGTGATAACAGACTGGTTACTTGGTTTTGCCCAACAACTTTCCGCATCAGGACAAGCTTAGAAGCCAAAGCTGTCAGCGGGAACTCGAAAGAAGGACAGTGTGTACACAATGTCGACACTTGTTTGTATTTGGCTGTATCCGGCTGGGCACCAAGTATATAAGGTGCCCCGCCGCCTCCTGCGCGAGGGATGCTGTGATCCTGCGGATGCTGACCTAGAGCGATCACTAGGTAGAGATTCTCGACCTGGTTCTTCCCGTAGAGAGAAGAGTGGCTACTCGGTAGCAAGAACCATTGTACTGTGGCTACTCGGAGAGACATCAGAATACAGAAAGAAAGGCAGGAGTAGGGGTTTTACCTCCTCACGAGGGCCCTGAACCTGGGTAGATCGTGGTGTTTGCAGTGTTAGTTTCATCCTTCACGCGTCTACCCGTCGCGTGATCCCTCCCCGAGCGCCTCCAGCGTCCTTCGTCCCCACATCTTTAGCCATCCTATGGCATCTGCCGTGACACCACCACGACAGTTGGCGCCCACCGTGGGGCAACCAGCGGCGCTGGCTGGAGTTTCCGTTCGGACGGGATCGATTTCTGCTACCGGAGAGCACGTGGTCTGTGGCCTTGTCCACAGATTCGGCTCCTTCGACTTCGTCACCGACAACGCCAGCGATTTCGGCGGCAGGGCTATGCCGGAGGGCGGCACGGTGCTTTCTTTCGGCACGCACCTCGTCTACGTCGCCACCGTCATCGACCGCGAGTATCCCGAGCTGGTGCATGACGCGGAGGATCCACCTGCCGTTATCACCGCGCGCGGGAGGCTGCTAGGCCGCTCCGCGGACGTCGCGGAGGTGATGGTAGCTGGCCTGGCTGCGGACGCCGGGAAGGGCGCAGCTGCTACCGCTGCGGCTGTCGTCGAGGATCTTGCTGGCTCTAGTGCTGGCGGGAAGACGCACAAGCCTTACGAGAAGGAGTGCAACCTTCCACTCTCCACTACTCCGACAATCCCTGCGTCTGCTGCGCGGACGGGCATGCCGCCTCCCACCGACCTCGAGCTCCTGACCATGAAGGCGCAGCTCGACCGGCAGCGCCAGGAGCTGCTCGCTGAGCAGGCGGAGTTGGAGAAGATCAGGCTAGAGCTTAGCTTAGATCAGCTTGAGTACAACAAGGCTCACGGGTTCACACCAGTTGTTAGGAGAGCTAGCAAAGTAGGTGCTACGCGTCGCAACCTAGGCGCCGAGATGGCGACTGTTGTAGAGGCTCCCAGTCAGTCTGCCACCGCAAACACCTCCACTAGACCCAGATATAGCACGCCCGCCAAGACACTTAGAGCTGCTGAGGCCGTAGCTGCCGAGTTGCCGCACCTAGTTGGCGACGCGCGCGTTAGGCAGCAGGAAAGGCTGAACGAGTTGGTGCTAGAGGCGGCTAGGCAGAACGAGGAGTTCCGGAAAGCCAACCCGGGTGCTGGAGCTTCTCAGGTGGTGCACTCGCATGTGGCCAGATCCAACGATCAGGCTTCATCTCCACACCCTAGCCGTGAGAAAAGCCGGAGTGGGCATTCCGGCAAGGATAGGCAAATGCAGGTGTACGACCCGGCTGTCGCTGCGAAACAGCTCGCTGTGCCGCGACAGTCCGGTCAGAAACACAACGCTGCAGGAGCAGGCTTTCAAGCCCATAAAGCTCAAAGCCAGGCCCGAGCTGGAGAGCGCCCAGGTCCTTCTCAGGTACTCGGCAGAGGCAGCAGCCGCGTGCAGTGGCGCCAGTCGCCAACCCGGTGGAGCAGCCTGCAGCTGTGCAGGTGGACAGATATGATGACGGCTACTCGGCCATGGAGATGGCTGGCTATGATATTCTGGATCGGGTGGGCGAGCGCGTGTTGGTGCCTGGAGACGCAAGGCACCAGCTGGACCGGATCAGCTTGTTGGCGCGGCTTGAGAACACGGGTCCCCCTGGCCCCGAGTGCGTTGGCCCGCGCATCATGAACGAGCCGTCCGTGAAGAACTTCCAGCTCGCAAGGGGCACCAAGAGCTACAACGGCAGCACCAAGCCAGAGGATTGGCTCAATGATTATGTCACCGCAGTCCGCATCGCGGGCGGCAACAGGAGATGGGTAGTGCGGTACGTCCCGCAAATGCTAGAGGGTCCAGCTCGCACTTGGCTCAACAACTTGCCCAAGCACAGCATAAATTGCTGGCTGGATTTCTCGGATGCCTTCGTCAGCAACTTCACCAGCACCTACAAAAGGCCGAACAGGCCACAGCAGCTGTCCGCTTGCAGGCAGCGAGAAGACGAGACGGACCGCGAGTACCTTACTCGGTGGAGCACGCTGCGAAACACCTGTGAAGGTGTGAACGAGGCCCAAGCCATCACTTAGTTTGCGCAGGGTTGCAGACATGGCAGTATGCTGTGGCAAAGGTTGCAGAGGGAGATGCCGAACACTCTGGCGGAGACCATCAAGATTGCAGATCAGTACGCACTCGGTGATCCTACACAGCCCCTGATGGACTCCTCCGAGCCGAGAAGAAACTTCAACAGCAACAAGCGCAACGAGTTCCGCAACAAGCGCAGGGGTGACCAAATAGATGTTTGGTATGACCCCGAGGAGGTGAACGCAGTGGCTGTTGGAGCTGGAGGTAGCCAAAGCCAGAAACGTGCTGGAGCCTACGGGCAGAACCAGAACCAGGGCCAAGGCAACAAGAAACCATTCTGTGCTCCTCAGTCGGGTAGCGGCAACTCGGAGTAGACTAGGAAGTTCGTCTTTGACGACATGAAGGATGGCCCATGCAGTTTCCACACTCAGCACCCTTCAAGGCCTGCTAACCACACTACCCGACAGTGCGAGTGGTGGGATCTGATCAGGAATGAAGCCCTGCCTCCTCCTCCTCCTCTGCCAGCTGCAAATTCCAATGTGCAGCCTGCTCGCGCACCCGCAGCTCGGCCGCCAATTTTTCCGAGAAGAGAAAACGTGAATCAAGTGTCTTTAGGAGCCAACCGTCACTTCAACAATGAGGGCTACCGCAACAACAACAACAACTACAACCGCAACAGCAACAGAGCCAACAACAACTACCAGAGCAACAACAACGGCAACAATGAGGTCGGAGGCCGCAACCAGTACCAAGAACGTCATGAGAGCTACATGATCTTCACTTCAGAGCCCGTCGACAAGCAGTCACAGCACAGGCGTGCCATGGAGGTCAATGCTGTGATCCCTACAGTTCCTCACTATATGCATTGGTGCAACCAAGAGATCAAGTGGTCCCGAGTAGATCATCCCAAGGTGATGCCCAACCCGGATAGCTACGCTTTGGTGGTGGATCCTACCTTCCTGGGTCCCGAGAAGAACGTGACGTTCAGCAAGGTACTGATCGACAACGGCAGCAGCATCAACATTGTGTACAAAGACACACTCGAGAAGTTTGGGCTGGTCGAGAACATGCTGCTACCCAGCAAGACCACCTTCCATGGCATTGTGCCGGGAGTCTCGTGCAACCCGATTGGTCGAGTGTGGATAGATGTGCTATTCGGCACAAGGGAGAACTGCCGCACAGAGCGCCTGCAGTTCGAGGTGGTTGATCATCAGAGCCCCTATCACGCTCTACTCGGCAGGCCTGCTCTGAGCAAGTTCATGGCCTCTACCCACACGGCATATCTGAAGATGAAGATCCCTGGCCCCAATGGCGTGATTACCATCTCTGATTACAAGAAGTCCATGGAGTGTGCCTCTGCTGGTTCTCAGCTGGCGGAGTCCATGGTGATTGCTGCCGAGAAGAAAAAGATGTACGAGGTGGTGGCTATGGCGCAATCCGCGCAGGCTGGTGCGCAGGGCGTGCCGAATACCCAGCACGGGACCGCGTTCCAAGCGTCCCAAGAGACCAAGAAGGTCCAGTTCGACCCTGAGTTCCCCGACCGCGTAGCCATCATTGGCTCCGGGTTGGCGGAGGAATAGGAAAGCGAGCTCATCCACTTCCTCCGTGAGAATCGGGACGTATTCGCCTGGTCCAATGAAGATTTACCAGGAGTCCCGAGGGAGTTGGTTGAGCACTCGTTACATGTGCGTCCTGACGCCAAGCCAGTGAAGCAGGCTATGCGCCGCTTCGGAGATGAGAGAAGGAAGGCCATTGGTGACCAGATCACCAAGTTGTTGATAAGCAATTTCATCATGGAGGTGCTGCATCCGGATTGGCTAGCCAACCTGGTCATGGTCGAGAAGAAGAAGGAGGATCCCAAGGCTGCTACTGCGTGGCGCATGTGTGTCGACTACACCGACTTGAACAAGGCATGCCCCAAGGATCCCTTCCCGCTACCTCGCATCGATCAGGTGATCGATTCCACTGCTGGTTGTGAACTTCTGCTGAATTAGGTGATAATAACCCGGTAGGCCTACTCCAAGGTGTAACCCGGCCCAAAGGTGTGACGCCCCGAGATCGGGCACTATGCAGATTTCAGCATTCCCGCCAAATCCGCATAATACCCGATTCCAGGTTGCCATTTATGATAACATTACAATAGTTCACGAATAATCCACAATTACAACAGAAACAGATAGATACCAGATGACTCAAACGAGCCAGGGATACAACTGATACATTACAAAGATCCAAATAACAGCGGAAGAAACAAACGTCCGGCTACGGACAAGATCCAAATTGGACTAAGAGTCCTGAAGATAACCGAAGGCGTCCAATCCCTGCCCAGGCCAAGCCGGAGGGATTCCCAAGCTAACGTCGTCAGACTTCAAACCTGTTGACTGCAATTTGGAATTTGCAGCCACGAAAGAGATTCATGGGTCAGTACGGTTAAGTACTGGCAAGGGGAATAAAACCCATACTCACAAGAATACCGGCGTAGCCAATCATCACAAGATACAAATACTTTAGGATCAACGGAAAGGAAGGGGTTAATGCAAATAAGCGACAGTAGGCTGCACTAACCAACTACAGAGATTCTATCACTTCCGACTAACAGAAAGGAGATAAGATCGAGTGTTGTAACCAACTGAAAGCTAACTCCAAACAAACCCATCCTGGATCTCGCCCCTTATCCGAAGAAGCAATCCGAGGATAACTCACACAGTTGAGTTAATGATGGTTCAGATTATTGTGTCAATAAGCCTATTACTAGTCAAGTTGTTAATCATTGGGTGAAAGGTTGTTAATCATTAGGTTTAAGTTGTCCTGAGTACTTGTTAGCCAGTACTTTCACCAAGTAATCCATAACCACGGAAAACACGGCTTCTCGAGAAGATTATCCCTGCAGGGTTGCACCAATTTGGCCGTACACGCAAGAATATCCCGCCAGATGGAAATGCACTTCCACCAAGCGGGGTACTCTACACAACCAACCCTTCTTCGCATCAAGCCCAAAGCACCGCGTGCTGTGCGTGCGCGGCTAATCGAGCCCCCCGAAGAAAAGGAGGACCATCATAGCACTGGAAGACCACGCCGCCCTAAATGCCGACTACGAAAGTTCCACCCTGGCGCCAAGGGTTCGTACCTGCATATGATGCAGCAAATGGAACACCCGAACTAGTACGGCGATTTGGACGAGATGCGAATCGAGTCAGTTGAGGGGGGCGCCCATACTCGCTTCCCACATGCGGGTAGTGCGCTCATCATGGATCAGTAGACAAGACCCTTTTCCTATTAGGGTCGACACTAGCAGGCCTCAAAACCACAAGGGGCCTCCTGCCGGTGCCTTATCATCAAATTATTATTAACAACAGCATTAACAGGATTGATTGATTAACATTCGAGCCCCCGGTACGGTAACAACAATAATAGGTACGATAGTAAAAGAAGTAACCGACAACAGGCTCGAGCAAAAGCAACCCCAAGCATGCTAGATAAGAACAGGCACAAACAAAGGCTGTAGGTATGGAGGTGAGGCAATATCAAGGTTAAGGGATTCATGTGATGGGTTCGTAACAGAAACAACTACCACTAAGGCTAGCAGAAAAGAATCAACGGAAAGAATCGGTAACAAGTGATGAAAGGCAGCCATATGGCAGCAAGTGAGTATACTTGCCTGAGATCCCGCAAGGTAGCAGAACTTGTCGTTGCTCACATCATCTCAACGTCCTATCCGGGAAGAAGCAACGAACCTCGAACAAACATCGGATGCAACAATTACTACTACGGCAAAAGATCCAGCATGAACAAGATATGGATGCATGACAGGTTAAAGATGCATCAGAATGAACTAGTTGACATGATAAACAATTTTAAATGGACCCATATGCAATTTGAGTTGCATATGAAAAGCCTATGGATTTTGGTTAGATTATTTGTTTTCCAACTAAACAACAGGTGATAGTGTTTAGTATGAGGCATGCAAAAGGAAAACAGCAAAATAACAACATTAGAATCAAATTAGAATAGGGTGTAGCAATTTAGAATTTTATTATTAACTTAGGGAAATTTTGGGTGCCTTAAAGGGAACACACAAGTATTTGTTGTTCAACCATTCAACTTGTTCAAAACAAATAACAAAGTTGATATTTGAAAAGGTTATCAAATTTTAGTTGGATTACATGTTTCACATTTTGAAATTGGACTTAGGATTATTTAATTATGAATTAAACAATATTAAACAATTTTTAATTGAATTAAACAAGATTTAAATTGTTTAGGCATTTTAAATTATTCAAACCAGGAAACAAAAATTATATTTGAATGGGGTATTCAAAATGGTATGGAAAACATATTTTATTTGCCTTATTTGGAAATAGTATGAATTATTTAAGAATTGTTGGAAATTACAATTGAATTATTTGAATTCAAATTTAAATTGCATTTTGAAAATTCAAAACAGAAAAAAAAAGTTACCAAAAGGTAGACAATTGAATTTAGATTAGTGTGCATATTTTATTTCATTATTTGGGGTTATAAAACTGAAGTTATTAGCATTTTAAGGTGAGGGACCAATCTGCTATTTTCAGGGACTTAGTTTTAAAAAGAAATGTGCAGCAAAGTTTTTGTTACAGCGTGTTGACCCAACCGCAGCCACTGACTGTGGGCCACTGGCCAGCGTGGCCCGGTTAGGAGGTGAGGTGGCACAGGGGGTGACTGACCCGTGGGCCCCTGCCCCTGCGCGAACAAAGGGAAAATAAAGGCAAAACTGCGGCCGAGGGGATCGATCCCTCGACCTGCAGCTCGCGCGCGACGGAACGAGACCCAGTGCGGTGCGGCTGTGCGTTTGATTCAGATACAGGTACGTTGGAAGATATGTTCGCTATCGAGGTTTAAACTGAATTTTAGCACATCTGCTATCTGCACCTGACGGAAACAGAGCACGACGCCGGCGACTAGTGGCTGCTCGCCGGGGCTGCCCGCGCGGGCCGTGCGCGTGCGGGGTGCGGCTGTGTGCAGATCGTGCGCGTGCAGCGTGGAGGCGTAAGGAGGGAAAAGGCGAGAGGTGGCCTGCTCACCTCGCTGCTGTTGGTCGTTGACGATCAGAGACAGTAGCAGAAACGGACGGGAAACCGGCGACGGCGTGGCCTCCATGGCTGCTCCCGGCGGACGGCGAGGAGACAGGGAGGACCGGGGGGGCGCCGCGTTTCCATTTTCCTCCTCAGAGGCACCTCGAGGTGGCCAGGGCACCGGCGGTGAGGGGTGGAAGGTGATGGTCTCGGTGGTGATCGGGTGGTTCATCTCTGTTGATGTTCAGAAGAACAGAAGGCTCGGGGGGAAGAGGGAGAGGAGTTGGCGGCGCTGGGAAGGAGCTAGCTAGGGTTTCTAGGGTCTAGGGGTGGGTAGCTACTTAAGGGGAGCTGGTGCTTGTACGGCTGCTCATCCATGGGGTGGAGAAGGAGATCGCACGGTGGAGTTTCTGTCGTACAAGGATGACAGCGACAGGAAGAAGAAAAGGACGACAGGGAAAAAGGAGGTGGGCCAGAAAGAATAGATGGGCTGGGGGGAGAAAGAAAAGAAGGGAGTGGGCTTTAGGGAGAAAGAGGATGGGGCTGCCCTCTCTCCTCCTTTTTTTTTTGCTTTAGATTGTTTCCTTATGAGCATTTTTTTTTGGTAAAGGATTAAAGAGGAAAACAAAATAGGAATAGCATTTGGGGGGGGGGGGTTTAGGGTTTTCTTTTATAAATTATTTTGTGTTAATTTTCCCAAAACAACAATTAAAGCAAAGTGAACATTATTTCACAATTTGAAGATTTAATTTGATTTAAAGTTTGTTAAGTGAATTTGTTTGTTCCATAGAGTTTGGGGGTATTATTTTATATGAAATGTTTTATTAATTGCAAACAACAATTCAATGCATCTGTGAACATTAAGTCCCAAGATTTGAAATCTTTATTTGAGTTTTAAAGTTGTTATTTGAATTTTCCATAGCATTTCATAAAGCTTGAATTTTAAACAATGTTATTCCACTAACTCAAACAATGATGAAATCTTATTGACTTAATTTGTTTGCAAGATTTTAATTCTTAAACTCCCATTTGAAATATTGCCAAGTAGGATTTGATTGGATTTGAATGTGTTACTTGCATTTACCATTAGGGTTTTGAACAATTTAAATTGTTTTGAAGTTTTGAGTGGTTTGGAAAACATGATGCAATGCTTATGGGATGCAGATGATGCAAACAAAAAGAAAACAAACAGGTAACACCCCAGGTGTTACAGACGACACCACTAACAAGGGATTGCGCCCTCGCAATCCACCTGCTAACCCGGAGGGGAAAGAGGTTCGACTATCGATTCTTCGTGCTTCCAGTTGATCTCCTCGACACCACTAACAAGGGCTTCTCGACACCACTAACAAGGGATTCTTGCTCGGAGTGACGACGATGTTTTTCCCCCAGGAATCTTCCGATGATCGAACCTATTAGGTTAAAGGCTCAGAAAACGTCCACCCACGTAGGATCCTAACACTTTGAAAGATAGACAAAGGGGAGACTCCAAAACAAATAAGATGGGAGGGGAAATAGAATAGGGGTAAGGAGAAAAATCCGGAATCCTATTGAGATGTTTTCCAAAATAGTTTAGCAGAAATAGTTTTTGACACTCTAGAAACAACGATCGTTAGCGAGGTTATCCTACAGGCTTTGCGGACCCGTTGCTTCGATAACCATTCGTATCGAAACAATCTCGGGAATCGGAACCAAAGCTCTGATACCATTTGTGACGCCCCGAGATCGGGCACTATGCAGATTTCAGCATTCCCGCCAAATCCGCATAATACCCGATTCCAGGTTGCCATTTATGATAACATTACAATAGTTCACGAATAATCCACAATTACAACAGAAACAGATAGATACCAGATGACTCAAACGAGCCAGGGATACAACTGATACATTACAAAGATCCAAATAACAGCGGAAGAAACAAACGTCCGGCTACGGACAAGATCCAAATTGGACTAAGAGTCTTGAAGATAACCGAAGGCGTCCAATCCCTGCCCAGGCCAAGCCGGAGGGATTCCCAAGCTAACGTCGTCAGACTTCAAACCTGTTGACTGCAATTTGGAATTTGCAGCCACGAAAGAGATTCATGGGTCAGTACGGTTAAGTACTGGCAAGGGGGATAAAACCCATACTCACAAGAATACCGGCGTAGCCAATCATCACAAGATACAAATACTTTAGGATCAACGGAAAGGAAGGGGTTAATGCAAATAAGCGACAGTAGGCTGCACTAACCAACTACAGAGATTCTATCACTTCCGACTAACAGAAAGGAGATAAGATCGAGTGTTGTAACCAACTGAAAGCTAACTCCAAACAAACCCATCCTGGATCTCGCCCCTTATCCGAAGAAGCAATCCGAGGATAACTCACACAGTTGAGTTAATGATGGTTCAGATTATTGTGTCAATAAGCCTATTACTAGTCAAGTTGTTAATCATTGGGTGAAAGGTTGTTAATCATTAGGTTTAAGTTGTCCTGAGTACTTGTTAGCCAGTACTTTCACCAAGTAATCCATAACCGCGGAAAACACGGCTTCTCGAGAAGATTATCCCTGCAGGGTTGCACCAATTTGGCCGTACACGCAAGAATATCCCGCCAGATGGAAATGCACTTCCACCAAGCGGGGTACTCTACACAACCAACCCTTCTTCGCATCAAGCCCAAAGCACCGCGTGCTGTGCGTGCGCGGCTAATCGAGCCCCCCGAAGAAAAGGAGGACCCTCATAGCACTGGAAGACCACGCCGCCCTAAATGCCGACTACGAAAGTTCCACCCTGGCGCCAAGGGTTCGTACCTGCATATGATGCAGCAAATGGAACACCCGAACTAGTACGGCGATTTGGACGAGATGCGAATCGAGTCAGTTGAGGGGGCGCCCATACTCGCTTCCCACATGCGGGTAGTGCGCTCATCATGGATCAGTAGACAAGACCCTTTTCCTATTAGGGTCGACACTAGCAGGCCTCAAAAACCACAAGGGGCCTCCTGCCGGTGCCTTATCATCAAATTATTATTAACAGCAGCATTAACAGGATGATTGATTAACATTCGAGCCCCCGGTACGGTAACAACAATAATAGGTACGATAGTAAAAGAAGTAACCGACAACAGGCTCGAGCAAAAGCAACCCCAAGCATGCTAGATAAGAACAGGCACAAACAAAGGCTGTAGGTATGGAGGTGAGGCAATATCAAGGTTAAGGGATTCATGTGATGGGTTCGTAACAGAAACAACTACCACTAAGGCTAGCATAAAAGAATCAACGGAAAGAATCGGTAACAAGTGATGAAAGGCAGCCATATGGCAGCAAGTGAGTATACTTGCCTGAGATCCCGCAAGGTAGCAGAACTTGTCGTTGCTCACATCATCTCAACGTCCTATCCGGGAAGAAGCAACGAACCTCGAACAAACATCGGATGCAACAATTACTACCACGGCAAAAGATCCAGCATGAACAAGATATGGATGCATGACAGGTTAAAGATGCATCAGAATGAACTAGTTGACATGATAAACAATTTTAAATGGACCCATATGCAATTTGAGTTGCATATGAAAAGCCTATGGATTTTGGTTAGATTATTTGTTTTCCAACTAAACAACAGGTGATAGTGGTTTAGTATGAGGCATGCAAAAGGAAAACAGCAAAATAACAACATTAGAATCAAATTAGAATAGGGTGTAGCAATTTAGAATTTTATTATTAACTTAGGGAAATTTTGGGTGCCTTAAAGGGAACACACAAGTATTTGTTGTTTTCAACCATTCAACTTGTTCAAAACAAATAACAAAGTTGATATTTGAAAAGGTTATCAAATTTTAGTTGGATTACATGTTTCACATTTTGAAATTGGACTTAGGATTATTTAATTATGAATTAAACAATATTAAACAATTTTTAATTGAATTAAACAAGATTTAAATTGTTTAGGCATTTTAAATTATTCAAACCAGGAAACAAAAATTATATTTGAATGGGGTATTCAAAATGGTATGGAAAACATTTTATTTGCCTTATTTGGAAATAGTATGAATTATTTAAGAATTGTTGGAAATTACAATTGAATTATTTGAATTCAAATTTAAATTGCATTTTGAAAATTCAAAACAGAAAAAAAAAAGTTACCAAAAGGTAGACAATTGAATTTAGATTAGTGTGCATATTTTATTCTCATTATTTGGGGTTATAAAACTGAAGTTATTAGCATTTTAAGGTGAGGGACCAATCTGCTATTTTCAGGGACTTAGTTTTAAAAAGAAATGTGCAGCAAAGTTTTTGTTACAGCGTGTTGACCCAACCGCAGCCACTGACTGTGGGCCACTGGCCAGCGTGGCCCGGTTAGGAGGTGAGGTGGCACAGGGGGTGACTGACCCGTGGGCCCCTGCCCCTGCGCGAACAAAGGGAAAATAAAGGCAAAACTGCGGCCGAGGGGGATCGATCCCTCGACCTGCAGCTCGCGCGCGACGGAACGAGACCAGTGCGGTGCGGCTGTGCGTTTGATTCAGATACAGGTACGTTGGAAGATATGTTCGCTATCGAGGTTTAACTGAATTTTAGCACATCTGCTATCTGCACCTGACGGAAACAGAGCACGACGCCGGCGACTAGGGTGCTCGCCGGGGCTGCCCGCGCGGGCCGTGCGCGTGCGGGGTGCGGCTGTGTGCAGATCGTGCGCGTGCAGCGTGGAGGCGTAAGGAGGGAAAAGGCGAGAGGTGGCCTGCTCACCTCGCTGCTGTTGGTCGTTGACGATCAGAGACAGTAGCAGAAACGGACGGGAAACCGACGACGGCGTGGCCTCCATGGCTGCTCCCGGCGGACGGCGAGGAGACAGGGAGGACCGGAGGGCGCCGCGTTTCCATTTTCCTCCTCAGAGGCACCTCGAGGTGCCAGGGCACCGGCGGTGAGGGGTGGAAGGTGATGGTCTCGGTGGTGATCGGGTGGTTCATCTCTGTTGATGTTCAGAAGAACAGAAGGCTCGGGGGGAAGAGGGAGAGGAGTTGGCGGCGCTGGGAAGGAGCTAGCTAGGGTTTCTAGGGGTCTAGGGGTGGGTAGCTACTTAAGGGGAGCTGGTGCTTGTACGGCTGCTCATCCATGGGGTGGAGAAGGAGATCGCACGGTGGAGTTTCTGTCGTACAAGGATGACAGCGACAGGAAGAAGAAAAGGACGACAGGGAAAAAGGAGGTGGGCCAGAAAGAATAGATGGGCTGGGGGGAGAAAGAAAAGAAGGGAGTGGGCTTTAGGGAGAAAGAGGATGGGGCTGCCCTCTCTCCTCCTTTTTTTTTTGCTTTAGATTTTTTCCTTATGAGCATTTTTTTTTTGGTAAAGGATTAAAGAGGAAAACAAAATAGGAATAGCATTTGGGGGGGTTTTAGGGTTTTCTTTTATAAATTATTTTGTGTTAATTTTCCCAAAACAACAATTAAAGCAAAGTGAACATTATTTCACAATTTGAAGATTTAATTTGATTTAAAGTTTGTTAAGTGAATTTGTTTGTTCCATAGAGTTTGGGGGTATTATTTTATATGAAATGTTTTATTAATTGCAAACAACAATTCAATGCATCTGTGAACATTAAGTCCCAAGATTTGAAATCTTTATTTGAGTTTTAAAGTTGTTATTTGAATTTTCCATAGCATTTCATAAAGCTTGAATTTTAAACAATGTTATTCCACTAACTCAAACAATGATGAAATCTTATTGACTTAATTTGTTTGCAAGATTTTAATTCTTAAACTCCCATTTGAAATATTGCCAAGTAGGATTTGATTGGATTTGAATGTGTTACTTGCATTTACCATTAGGGTTTTGAACAATTTAAATTGTTTTGAAGTTTTGAGTGGTTTGGAAAACATGATGCAATGCTTATGGATGCAGATGATGCAAACAAAAAGAAAACAAACAGGTAACACCCCAGGTGTTACAGACGACACCACTAACAAGGGATTGCGCCCTCGCAATCCACCTGCTAACCCGGGAGGGGAAAGAGGTTCGACTATCGATTCTTCGTGCTTCCAGTTGATCTCCTCGACACCACTAACAAGGGCTTCTCGACACCACTAACAAGGGATTCTTGCTCGGAGTGACGACGATGTTTTTCCCCCAGGAATCTTCCGATGATCGAACCTATTAGGTTAAAGGCTCAGAAAACGTCCACCCACGTAGGATCCTAACACTTTGAAAGATAGACAAAGGGGAGACTCCAAAACAAATAAGATGGGAGGGGAAATAGAATAGGGGTAAGGAGAAAAATCCGGAATCCTATTGAGATGTTTTCCAAAATAGTTTAGCAGAAATAGTTTTTGACACTCTAGAAACAACGATCGTTAGCGAGGTTATCCTACAGGCTTTGCGGACCCGTTGCTTCGATAACCATTCGTATCGAAACAATCTCGGGAATCGGAACCAAAGCTCTGATACCATTTGTGACGCCCGAGATCGGGCACTATGCAGATTTCAGCATTCCCGCCAAATCCGCATAATACCCGATTCCAGGTTGCCATTTATGATAACATTACAATAGTTCACGAATAATCCACAATTACAACTGAAACAGATAGATACCAGATGACTCAAACGAGCCAGGGATACAACTGATACATTACAAAGATCCAAATAACAGCGGAAGAAACAACGTCCGGCTACGGACAAGATCCAAATTGGACTAAGAGTCCTGAAGATAACCGAAGGCGTCCAATCCCTGCCAGGCCAAGCCGGAGGGATTCCCAAGCTAACGTCGTCAGACTTCAAACCTGTTGACTGCAATTTGGAATTTGCAGCCACGAAAGAGATTCATGGGTCAGTACGGTTAAGTACTGGCAAGGGGGATAAAACCCATACTCACAAGAATACCGGCGTAGCCAATCATCACAAGTACAAATACTTTAGGATCAACGGAAAGAAGGGGTTAATGCAAATAAGCGACAGTAGGCTGCACTAACCAACTACAGAGATTCTATCACTTCCGACTAACAGAAAGGAGATAAGATCGAGTGTTGTAACCAACTGAAAGCTAACTCCAAACAAACCCATCCTGGATCTCGCCCCTTATCCGAAGAAGCAATCCGAGGATAACTCACACAGTTGAGTAATGATGGTTCAGATTATTGTGTCAATAAGCCTATTACTAGTCAAGTTGTTAATCATTGGGTGAAAGGTTGTTAATCATTAGGTTTAAGTTGTCTGAGTACTTGTAGCCAGTACTTTCACCAAGTAATCCATAACCGCGGAAAACACGCTTCTCGAGAAGATTATCCCTGCAGGGTTGCACCAATTTGGCCGTACACGCAAGAATATCCCGCCAGATGGAAATGCACTTCCACCAAGCGGGGTACTCTACACAACCAACCCTTCTTCGCAATCAAGCCCAAAGCACCGCGTGCTGTGCGTGCGCGGCTAATCGAGCCCCCCGAAGAAAAGGAGGACCCTCATAGCACTGGAAGACCACGCCGCCCTAAATGCCGACTACGAAAGTTCCACCCTGGCGCCAAGGGTTCGTACCTGCATATGATGCAGCAAATGGAACACCGAACTAGTACGGCGATTTGGACGATGCGAATCGAGTCAGTTGAGGGGGCGCCCATACTCGCTTCCCACATGCGGGTAGTGCGCTCATCATGGATCAGTAGACAAGACCCTTTTTCCTATTAGGGTCGACACTAGCAGGCCTCAAAACCACAAAAGGGGCCTCCTGCCGGTGCCTTATCATCAAATTATTATTAACAGCAGCATTAACAGGATTGATTGATTAACATTCCGAGCCCCCGGTACGGTAACAACAATAATAGGTACGATAGTAAAAGAAGTAACCGACAACAGGCTCGAGCAAAAGCAACCCCAAGCATGCTAGATAAGAACAGGCACAACAAAGGCTGAGGTATGGAGGTGAGGCAATATCAAGGTTAGGGATTCATGTGATGGGTTCGTAACAGAAACAACTACCACTAAGGCTAGCATAAAAGAATCAACGGAAAGAATCGGTAACAAGTGATGAAAGGCAGCCATATGGCAGCAAGTGAGTATACTTGCCTGAGATCCCGCAAGTAGCAGAACTTGTCGTTGCTCACATCATCTCAACGTCCTATCCGGGAAGAAGCAACGAACCTCGAACAAACATCGGATGCAACAATTACTACCACGGCAAAAGATCACCAGCATGAACAAGATATGGTATGCATGACAGGTTAAAGATGCATCAGAATGAACTAGTTGACATGAAAAACATTTTAAATGGACCCATATGCAATTTGAGTTGCATATGAAAGCCTATGGATTTTGGTTAGATTATTGTTTTCCAACAACCAACAGGTGATAGTGGTTTAGTATGAGGCATGCAAAAGGAAAACAGCAAAATAACAACATTAGAATCAAATTAGAATAGGGTGTAGCAATTTAGAATTTTATTATTAACTTAGGGAAATTTTGGGTGCCTTAAAGGGAACACACAAGTATTTGTTGTTTTCAACCATTCAACTTGTTCAAAACAAATAACAAAGTTGATATTTGAAAGGTTATCAAATTTTAGTTGGATTACATGTTTCACATTTTGAAATTGGACTTAGGATTATTTAATTATGAATTAAACAATATTAAACAATTTTTAATTGAATTAAACAAGATTTAAATTGTTTAGGCATTTTAAATTATTCAAACCAGGAAAAAAAAATTATATTTGAATGGGGTATTCAAAATGGTATGGAAAACATATTTTATTTGCCTTATTTGGAAATAGTATGAATTATTTAAGAATTGTTGGAAATTACAATTGAATTATTTGAATTAAAATTTAAATTGCATTTTGAAAATTCAAAACAGAAAAAAAAAAGTTACCAAAAGGTAGACAATTGAATTTAGATTAGTGTGCATATTTTATTCTCATTATTTGGGGTTATAAAACTGAAGTTATTAGCATTTTAAGGTGAGGGACCAATCTGCTATTTTCAGGGACTTAGTTTTAAAAAGAAATGTGCAGCAAAGTTTTTGTTACAGCGTGTTGACCCAACCGCAGCCACTGACTGTGGGCCACTGGCCAGCGTGGCCCGGTTAGGAGGTGAGGTGGCACAGGGGGTGACTGACCCGTGGGCCCCTGCCCCTGCGCGAACAAAGGGAAAATAAAGGCAAAACTGCGGCCGAGGGGGATCGATCCCTCGACCTGCAGCTCGCGCGCGACGGAACGAGACCAGTGCGGTGCGGCTGTGCGTTTGATTCAGATACAGGTACGTTGGAAGATATGTTCGCTATCGAGGTTTAACTGAATTTTAGCACATCTGCTATCTGCACCTGACGGAAACAGAGCACGACGCCGGCGACTAGTGGCTGCTCGCCGGGGCTGCCCGCGCGGGCCGTGCGCGTGCGGGGTGCGGCTGTGTGCAGATCGTGCGCGTGCAGCGTGGAGGCGTAAGGAGGGAAAAGGCGAGAGGTGGCCTGCTCACCTCGCTGCTGTTGGTCGTTGACGATCAGAGACAGTAGCAGAAACGGACGGGAAACCGGCGACGGCGTGGCCTCCATGGCTGCTCCCGGCGGACGGCGAGGAGACAGGGAGGACCGGGAGGGCGCCGCGTTTCCATTTTCCTCCTCAGAGGCACCTCGAGGTGGCCAGGGCACCGGCGGTGAGGGGTGGAAGGTGATGGTCTCGGTGGTGATCGGGTGGTTCATCTCTGTTGATGTTCAGAAGAACAGAAGGCTCGGGGGGAAGAGGGAGAGGAGTTGGCGGCGCTGGGAAGGAGCTAGCTAGGGTTTCTAGGGGTCTAGGGGTGGGTAGCTACTTAAGGGGAGCTGGTGCTTGTACGGCTGCTCATCCATGGGGTGGAGAAGGAGATCGCACGGTGGAGTTTCTGTCGTACAAGGATGACAGCGACAGGAAGAAGAAAAGAGGACGACAGGGAAAAAGGAGGTGGGCCAGAAAGAATAGATGGGCTGGGGGGAGAAAGAAAAGAAGGGAGTGGGCTTTAGGGAGAAAGAGGATGGGGCTGCCCTCTCTCCTCCTTTTTTTTTTGCTTTAGATTTTTTCCTTATGAGCATTTTTTTTTTGGTAAAGGATTAAAGAGGAAAACAAAATAGGAATAGCATTTGGGGGGTTTTAGGGTTTTCTTTTATAAATTATTTTGTGTTAATTTTCCCAAAACAACAATTAAAGCAAAGTGAACATTATTTCACAATTTGAAGATTTAATTTGATTTAAAGTTTGTTAAGTGAATTTGTTTGTTCCATAGAGTTTGGGGGTATTATTTTATATGAAATGTTTTATTAATTGCAAACAACAATTCAATGCATCTGTGAACATTAAGTCCCAAGATTTGAAATCTTTATTTGAGTTTTAAAGTTGTTATTTGAATTTTCCATAGCATTTCATAAAGCTTGAATTTTAAACAATGTTATTCCACTAACTCAAACAATGATGAAATCTTATTGACTTAATTTGTTTGCAAGATTTTAATTCTTAAACTCCCATTTGAAATATTGCCAAGTAGGATTTGATTGGATTTGAATGTGTTACTTGCATTTACCATTAGGGTTTTGAACA